>OY754965.1:49664995-51061748 GCA_963576475.1 Molanna angustata | reverse complement strand
TGTTGAAAAATCACGACGAAACTCACAGTTATCACGATGATTGTTGGAAAATGGATTCTTCTCTGTTTATTATGCAGTAAAGAGTTGATTGTTGGCCATAACCGCTTTTTAATAATAATAATAAACACTTCCTTGCATCCTGCGCAAGTGGCGAGTCTATTGCCATACGGCAATTTACACCCTGTTCTTAAACTTCATTTGTCTGTCTGTCTGTATTGGAATTAATTTTAACAAACTTGACGACCAATTAGAGCTATGAGGTCGAGACCCTGGACCATACTATGTATGTGTTTTTTGAATGCTCAATCCACTCCGCACATAATTTGCACTACACACTAAATACTCCACCACAACCATGTCCATATCTTCTGTCATTAAACTCTCCGCATATTTATTTCTTAGATTCAATATATAACTAGGTAATAAAATAACCTCAGGTCTCAAAATAATTAAATATAAAATTTCTTCTGGCAGAAATCATCTTAATGATTGGTTGGAATATTGAATCTTTCATGGTTTTTTTTTATTTTATTTTACTTTATTTTATTTTAAATTTTTGTCATGACATAACCTCGTTGCCATGTAGGTACACATTACCTACCTAGAATAGGGGGTAATGTAGGTATTACATATTAAGTAACATCACACTGAAAAAAAATTATATTAAAATTAACCGAACTATAATCACTACAAAATAATTCGTTTTGTGCTACTAAATATTTTGTGCGCTTAATCAAACAGTACAGTCAAAAATAGATTAACTTTGATTACTGATAACAAAGGTTTGGCTAAAAATGCAGGTAGCTAGTTCGGTGGTCACAATTTTTGTTTCAGTGCAATTCAGGTTGGTTGACAGTGTACAAATTATATGTAGGTACAAGAAGATACAACTAAATAAATTTGTGATAAAACTTTTTTGTGTTGAAAAATCTTTGAATAATCCAACTGTCGATTTGTTCAGGAGAACTTTGTTCTCTTAACATATCGACAATGTATCAAGCCAGAATACGCGAGAATTGTATGGAGAGGTCTACTTTTTTCACGGCTTTTCCAACTTTGAAGTCAAAAAACACCAACTTAGAGGCTTCGCAGCATATATGTTCCATACACGGATTTACTCAGAATTCGGAGTAGAACATTTCGTGTGTCTGTGTGTGTGTGTGTCTGTGTGTGTGTCTGTGTGTCTGTGTGTGTGTCTGTGTGTGTGTGTGTCTGTGTGTCCGTCCCCCCCTTATAACTTTTGATCCGCTCAATTTACAGAGCCTAAAATTTCAGAATATATAAACAGTTACAGGCCTACAAAACTTTTATACTCGGAATTTTGAATTTTTGTTTCAGTCAGGGGTTATCAACTTTTGAATTTTTATTTTATTTTTCCATATATCTCAGAAACCATAAACGGTAGAACGCTGAAAATTGGTACAAACATAGACAAATACAAAATCTCAAATTAATTTTTTCAAAAAAATTCCAGGGTTTCTCAAACATTTTTTATTAAGAAAAATATTTTTTTATGATAAATTTATGAGTTTAACTGCCTATATTTCCAAAACTTTTACAATTATCGAAAAAAGCCGAAACACACCAACTAGATAATTTAATTTTCTATAAAAAATATTAACATTGTAGTAGAAGATCTCAATTTTTTTTTAACAATTTTTTTAAAAATTGAATTTAGTGACGACATCGCTTCATACATTTTGTATGGCAGTCGCCTATACACAATATGTAAGAAGACTTAATAGTTTGATACTTCATCTCCAAACATACATACATACCATCATGCTATTTGCATATTCTGGGTAGGAAAAAGGATCTTCCTCCATACTATCCTATCTTGACATACATACCTACGTATGTTGTATAGAAAACAAAATATCTGAAAATATTCAATAATTTGTATCTATGGGTTTATAGTTTGGTACATATTCTTCAACTATACATACTATCGCTATCGACAGTTGGATCTCATGTGTTACATGCAACTAGTATTATACTCTTGTCCAACTGTCGATTTGTTCAGGAGAACTTTGTTCTCTTAACATATCGACAATGTATCAAGCCAGAATACGCGAGAATTGTATGGAGAGGTCTACTTTTTTCACGGCTTTTCCAACTTTGAAGTCAAAAAACACCAACTTAGAGGCTTCGCAGCATATATGTTCCATACACGGATTTACTCAGAATTCGGAGTAGAACATTTCGTGTGTCTGTGTGTGTGTGTGTGTGTGTGTCTGTGTGTCTGTGTGTCTGTGTGTCTGTGTGTGTGTCCGTCCCCCCCTTATAACTTTTGATCCGCTCAATTTACAGAGCCTAAAATTTCAGAATATATAAACAGTTACAGGCCTACAAAACTTTTATACTCGGAATTTTGAATTTTTGTTTCAGTCAGGGGTTATCAACTTTTGAATTTTCA
Organism: Molanna angustata; assembly: GCA_963576475.1. Classification (NCBI taxonomy): domain Eukaryota; kingdom Metazoa; phylum Arthropoda; class Insecta; order Trichoptera; family Molannidae; genus Molanna; species Molanna angustata. The sequence goes on along the minus strand of OY754965.1, from coordinate 51,059,332 downwards.
TTTTATTTTTCCATATATCTCAGAAACCATAAACGCTAGAATGCTGAAAATTGGTACAAACATAGAAAAATACAAAATCTCAAATTAATTTTTTCAAAAAAATTCCAGGGTTTCTCAAACATTTTTTATTAAGAAAAATATTTTTTTTATGATAAATTTATGAGTTTAACTGCCTATATTTCCAAATATTTTAAAAATATCGAAAAAAGCCGAAACACCCCAACTAGATAATTTAATTTTCTATAAAAAATATACAAGATGTATTAGCACATCTCAAACTTTTTTTAACAATTTTTATAAAAATTGAATTTAGTGACGACATCGCTTCATACATTTTGTATGGCAGTCGCCTATACACAATATGTAAGAAGACTTAATAGTTTGATACTTCATCTCCAAACATACATACATACCATCATGCTATTTGCATATTCTGGGTAGGAAAAAGGATCTTCCTCCATACTATCCTATCTTGACATACATACCTACGTATGTTGTATAGAAAACAAAATATCTGAAAATATTCAATAATTTGTATCTATGGGTTTATAGTTTGGTACATATTCTTCAACTATACATACTATCGCTATCGACAGTTGGATCTCATGTGTTACATGCAACTAGTATTATACTCTTGTCCAACTGTCGATTTGTTCAGGAGAACTTTGTTCTCTTAACATATCGACAATGTATCAAGCCAGAATACGCGAGAATTGTATGGAGAGGTCTACTTTTTTCACGGCTTTTCCAACTTTGAAGTCAAAAAACACCAACTTAGAGGCTTCGCAGCATATATGTTCCATACACGGATTTACTCAGAATTCGGAGTAGAACATTTCGTGTGTCTGTGTGTGTGTGTGTCTGTGTGTGTGTCTGTGTGTGTGTGTGTCTGTGTGTGTGTCTGTGTGTCCGTCCCCCCCTTATAACTTTTGATCCGCTCAATTTACAGAGCCTAAAATTTCAGAATATATAAAAAGTTACAGGCCTACAAAACTTTTATACTCGGAATTTTGAATTTTTGTTTCAGTCAGGGGTTATCAACTTTTGAATTTTTATTTTATTTTTCCATATATCTCAGAAACCATAAACGGTAGAACGCTGAAAATTGGTACAAACATAGACAAATACAAAATCTCAAATTAGTTTTTTCAAAAAAATTCCAGGGTTTCTCAAACATTTTTTATTAAGAAAAATATTTTTTTTATGATAAATTTATGAGTTTAACTGCCTATATTTCCAAAACTTTTACAATTATCGAAAAAAGCCGAAACACCCCAACTAGATAATTTAATTTTCTATAAAAAATATTAACATTGTAGTAGAAGATCTCAATTTTTTTTTAACAATTTTTTTAAAAATTGAATTTAGTGACGACATCGCTTCATACATTTTGTATGGCAGTCGCCTATACACAATATGTAAGAAGACTTAATAGTTTGTTACTTCATCTCCAAACATACATACATACCATCATGCAATTTGCATATTCTGGGTAGGAAAAAGGATCTTCTTCCATACTATCCTATCTTGACATACATACCTACATATGTTGTATAGAAAACAAAATATCTGAAAATATTCAATAATTTGTATCTATGGGTTTATAGTTTGGTACATATTCTTCAACTATACATACTATCGCTATCGACAGTTGGATCTCATGTGTTACATGCAACTAGTTAAATATTATACATAGTTTTGAAGCTACATATTATGTGAAATTGTTTAACAGTTTTAAAACAAATAAGGATTGAATACAAATATGATGAGTAAGAAGATGAAATGTACTAGTAGGTAGATACGAATGTATGTAGGTACGTAAATAAAAGTATAAATCAATGAATGAATAATGCATATTGTGCTATGTTATGTAAATACATTTCTTCGTATGGTCTTGCTATAATAATTATCGCTATAAAAACCCGCCTTTTGATTTCTTCATTAAAACGTCTTTCATCCGGACAGCTTGTCTGACTATAATATAAAATTATATGTATATATTTGTATATGTATGCATGACTGTGTGCTGTATGTGTGTTTGTATGTATGTATGTATGTGTGCCAGCAGACGGGCACGCGTGCGTTTAGTTGAGTTGACATACCTGTATTTTCTAACAGAGTCGCATTATGTTATATTATTATCATAGCTAATAAGTAAGCAATATTTATTATTAAACCCTAATTGTAAATTTTGTATTGTCCAATGTTTTTTGTTTGCAGTATCTTCTTCTTCTACTTCCGATGGCTCTACAGCCCATATCGAGCCTTGGCCTCCATCAATCTTCGCCTCCAATCCCTCCTGTCTCCTGCTGCTTTCCTCCAGTCTGCTACTTGCAGTAATTGCTCTGCATCCTTTTTCACCTCATCCTTTTTGGGGCTAGGTTGTGGCCATAGGGGCCTAGCCAGTAAAGTTGGGGGTGGCTGCAGCCCCACCCTAGGATTCTGGGCAACAGGTCAGTGCCCTCTTCAATTCTTACCTATGGAAGAGCAGGGCAGACGCCTTAATGCCTCGCTCGGCGGTGACTCATCAAACGTGGCGATGAGTAAGTCTGCATCATCGGGCGATGGAAATCGAAGAACTGAAAGTACTGTCCGGTGGTGTACCTGAAATTCGCCAACATGAGTACTAAGGGGTGGAGGAGCCCCCCGTGATGATTGGTTGGCACGACCCGCTCGGCGGTACCCGAGATGATGATGAGACAGGTGCAGCCGACGCTGCGCCTGAGTAGGCAGAGAGTACCGAACGCCACATTTTTCAATCTGGTAATTTCTAAGCGAAAATTCTGAATGCGGATCAGCCCCCAAGGCAACATGTCATTTAGCTCAAGAAAAAAAACTAGAAATGATAACTAAATGTATGGAAGTGATAGTTGTATGTCACGTGACATCTGTCATTTCCATACCATACGATTGATTCCCGAACAGTGTGACTGGAGAGATTTTGCGGAGCGAGCCCGCCTCGAGGACAAAGTAGTTGGAGTTGTGGCATTTTGGGAGCGAAGGGGGCTGTAGTCTGACCGACACGATAAGAAGAAGAAGAAGATACATTGAGTTAGCTTTTCTTGAGCCAAATGACACGTTGTCTAGGGGGGCTGATTGATCGTAAGAATAAGCTATCTGGTTGTATCTACTATTATAATACTGAAATCTAATTCTGACCTGCCTTTTGGCACATACGTATCTATGACCCCGAGACACACACACATGCACACTATACTCCGCCGCATGACATAGGTATGTATATGTAAGTATGTGTGAGTGAGTGTATGTGAGCGTGTGTGAGTGTGCGAAACGTCTTGGGTGGTCGGACCACCGGCGTGGCTGTTAGCTGCTGTCGGCAAGACAATATCGCCAGTTCAAATATCGGCGGATTATCCGCAACGGATTCGCGTGCGAATATTTTTTTCGCAACATTCCGATGCCATAAGGGTCACATCAATTAATATACATACATACTATCAAGTCTGACTTTCATTATACTGACATAGCATTCGTGGCACAGTTGGTTACATTACTGACTCCTGAGCGAAAGGTCAAATTTTCGATTCCCGGTGGAGACACAGTTTTTAATTGAATTTTCAATCTGGATTTGTGAGACATCACAAGTATCACAAGTCTCCAAAGTGTGGCAAATTGTTATTTGTTTTATTTATTTATTTAGTTTTCCAATAAACAATACAATATGTTTTGTGTTCCTTCTATTCAAACTCATAACATTATCAAATATCGAAGAAGGTACCTATATATAATTTTTTTGTAAAATAAATTTATCTGCAAAAAAAAATATACAGGAGTATGAATTTAATGATATTTTTCGACCAAGTCGAAATACCTACCTATATATTATTGTAGGAGAACCGAGAGATTAGGTGGCTACAGGGCTTACGACCTGTCATCAGCTGGTTTACGTGATTATTTACGAGCTTGCGTAACGTTCATCAATTATGGCTATTTATTAATGCCTTTTGGCATACGAATGTATATAAATATGTACACTAAATTACCAATTTTTTATAACTACATATATATCTAAACTTTGTCTTGCTCGGTAAAAATGGCTCCAGAGAAGACAAATAAATGAAAATAAATTTCGCATCTACTGATAATCGAGACCGGGACACGAGATTATATAATCAATCTGTCCTTTTTAGTTTTTGTTTTACTTCTTGAGGACCGAACAGTTAGTAATTAAATAAAATACTTATTAATTTAACACGCATCCAATAACAAGTTGCCACATTATGGAGACTAATCGTATCGAAATACAAAAAAAAAATATTTTTAAATTCTGTTTATAAATAAATAAATAGTCTATGGATGTTTGTGAAAATAGACAAACGTGGAGCTATATTCTCCTGTCTATCCATACTATGAATGCATTATAATCAGATGGGTGGTTGCAGAGCGGTTAGCGCGCTGGATCAGTTATCCAATGGTCGTGAGTTCGAATCCTGCCACGACCGATTTAATTCACATATGGCAAAAGCATTTGTCATTAATTTAGGAAATGTATGAGGATGTGTATGTACTTACCTATTTGTTTTAAGTACATATTAATTCAAATGTAAACATGATAAATTTAGTAGGTAAATAAGGGCATAAATAAAAATGTGTCAATAGGTTCTCTCTGCCAACCCCGTTAAGGACACGGTGTGATTGTAGGTATGTATATACTGAAAGTAATTGAATGTCGTCGCAAAAAATCAAACGAGGACTAAATTCGCACATTATTTGAAGTGATTCAAATCAAAGAGATACATTCACTAAATGGTCTAATTTATATCATCGTGTTGTGGTCCAGCATCCAGCATCCTCTATAGATATGTAGCAGAGCGGCCAATTAGACGGGGTATGGCAGCGACGATCAGTCGTTAATCACCATGAAAGAAATATTTGACACACTCTTCCAGGGAAACGGGTCATTGATCACTCTCAAAGCGAGATGAACTATATTTATTGCGGATAATTATTTTATTTAAACACTGAAGATGAAAGAAGATAGATCGAAACTCATTCATTCATTCATGCATACAATATGGAGTAACCAGCGATAAATGTGTTGGTTTCTCTCTCTATCTATCTCTTCTTCTTTTCCTCACTGATGAGGGCTGTGATCCACGGAACTGCCAATGGACATTGAGTTTTGGAGTTTGGAGATCAAACAGTAAACTCATGATATGTGTATATGTATAACCGTAAAAAATCTTTAGTAGGTACCTATCAAATTTAATTAATAAATTGTTATTATTTTTTTAATAAATTAATACCATTAATTCGTTTCTTTTAATCTAAAAAATTCTTTATCAACCTCTTGCAGAACAATCAAAATTTAGATTTTATTTAAAAAAATACATATTAAAAAAGTGTCATGGCGAAAGGTTACCGTTTTCGTAAGAAATTTCGAAAACGGTAACCTTATTCTTCATCGAATATTTTTAATTGCATATACGCAAATGCCAGGTGATGCCAGCCGATGACAGGTCGTAAGCCCTGTATATGCCTTGAGTTTCTGGTTCTTCTATAATATCCCAACTTCATCTCTATTGAGATGTTGAAAAGTTTGTCAATAAAAACACAGGTATTCTTCATTTATTTTCATATTTTATTTATTTATTCTAACTGTCGATTTGTTCAAGAGAATTTATTTCTCTTAACATACCTACCGATAAAGAATCGTACTATACGCGAAATTTGTATGGCCAGGTTTTTTAAAACATAACTTCATATTTTTCATTTTTTTCAACATTGAAGTCCAAAAACATCAACTTAGAGGCATCGCAGCCATGGATTGTTCCATACATGGATTTACTCAGAATTCGACACTTTGTGTGTCTGTGTCCTTATAACTTTTGATCCGCTTTCTTCACAGTCCTTTAACCTCAGAAAGTGTAGAAAATTTCAAGCCTACAAAATTTCTATACTCAGAATTGCGAATTTTTGTTTCAGTCAGGGGTAATAAACTTTTAAATTTTCGCTTTTTTTTCAATATATCTCAAAAATCATAAATGCTAGAACGTTGAAAATGGGTATAAATACTAATACAAAATCTAGAATTTGTTTTTTAAAAAGTTCCAGAGTTGCTCAAACATTTTTTATCTGTAAAAAAAACATTTAATTTAAGATTAATTTATGTGTTTAACTGCCTATATTCCATTTTTTTTTTGAAAATATCGAAATACGCCGAAACATCCCAACAAGATAATTTTATTTTCTACGAAAAATAGGCACATTATAGAAGTACCTACATCACAAACTGATGCCGCTTTTATAGAATTTTTATAAAAAATTGAAGGTGTTACGTTTAGTGAATCGTTTCATACAATTTGTATGGCGTATATTATACCTATACCTACACAACACAATATCTACGGGGACTCTCAATATTTTGATACTTAATCCAAACAAACCATCATGCTTTTCAAATTCTCGGTAGGAAAAAGACTGACCTCCATACTATCCTATCCTGACATATTGTATACCTACATGTTTTATATACAAAACCAAATATCTTAAAATATTTATTATGTGTTTATAGTTTGGTACGTATTCATGTGTAACATGCTACTAGTTTGTAGGCAATACTAGTTTTTAAAACCATAGTTTAATTCATTATTATCTTTAGTACCTACTTCAATCAAAGCATAGATAATCAATTTCAACCGCAGTTAATTGTTCGATCTATTTACAGGGTAGGTATATATGAAAGTAATCCGGTTAATATTTAATAAGTGATGTACCGATAGTTAAACCACCATAAAAATGCACATGATTCATTGTAAAATCTAAATATATTAGTGTGAGAATAATCATAGCGCAAACCATTGCGTATGAAAGTGAGTCCTACCTAAATACTAAATTCTAAATACTAACCTTGTTTTCATTGCACAATCGCTCACTTAAGTGAGATCACGTGGCTTCCTAACTGGAAGATGCTACGAAGTTTTTGTATGAGAATTGCAATACATTGACTTCGTTGAATATGAAATAAAATAAAATCTCACACAGAGTATTCAGCGATCTATACGAGATGCCGAAAATTTGCTGGAATTTCAGAAGAATCGTGACATCGAGCTGTCAGCACCTACAGGGCTTACGACCTGTCATCGGCTGGTTTACGTGATCACTTTATGCGCTTGCGCAACGTTGTCTTGATTTCCCGGTTCTCCTACAATAAATATTCCAACTTCGTCTCTATTGAGATAATTAAAAATCTGTTAAAAAATATCTTTGACTCCCGACAGGGAAAAAAATCCAATGTTTGCGCATATGCAATAATAAAAATATTCGATTACTTACACATTGGTACAAGTAGGTAAATAAGACAAAAATGACCTTATAAGTCTGGCGCAATTCAGGGGTGACTTCTATGCGAAAAATGCATTGTCACCTCAGATATAAGAATTGTAGCTTTCATTATTTACAATAAAACCAATTCTCTCAATAGATGGCGTTCCAACAAAATAAATAAAAAATAATAAGATTGTTGTTCATAATTTCACCCATAGATGTCTGTAGTAAAAATTCCTTATTTTCAAGCGAAAAGAATTTCAGTATTACAATATATAGAACTTTCAAAATTGAATTGATAGGGATCTCATTAAAAGGCATAATTGGTGAACGTTGCGCAAGCGCATAAAGTGATCACGTAAACCAGCCGATGACAGGTCGTAAGCCCTGTAGGTGCCTTGATTTCCCGGTTCTCCTACAATAAATATTCCAACTTCGTCTCTATTGAGATAATTAAAAATCTGTTAAAAAATATCTTTGACTCCCGACAGGGAAAAAAATCCAATGTTTGCGCATATGCAATAATAAAAATATTCGACACGTATTTGTGTTGTTATGATGAAAAATAATTTAAACGTCAGTGTTAACTCATCGAAATCTATCATCTCTTTTCTACGCCAAAGTTTACGCCATTGTCCTTAAGTTTGGCGTAGTATTAAGTTAGTGATGTCTCTGCAACGCTATTGCTAACTTAAGAATACTAAATACTCCAGTGAGTTACGGAGTTATTATTTAGTTACGTAAGACTGTGCATTCGGGTTCTAATGATGGTTGGTGTAGCCAACCATCATTTCTCACAGGACTATAGACTGTTCAGAGGAACTTTCTCTCAAACTTTGCAATGGATTCATCTATAACTTTCGTTAGCCCAATTGTTTCAGTATTTACTTATGTTTGGAAATCTTTATTGATATTCAACCACATCTTAGTTTTACTATACGCGTATTAAATTTATTTGTTAAATGTCGGTCAGATTATTATCAGTTGCCAAATGGTCGTATTAGATTAAAGTTTTAACTAGAAAACGTGTTTAATTAAGCGTCTTGTTAATTATAGGGTACCGCTGTTATTATACTATGTCAAAATTCTAATTATAAAACGTTAAGTCAAATACTTGGTTATAATAATAATAATACTAATGGACTCTTCTAACAACTGATCACAACGTTAGTTGTTTCAAATGAAAGACACAGAGTGTTAAGTGTTAAGAACGCGCCTAATAAATCAAATATAATTGGAGGCTCACAGAGAACCAATTAGAAGCCAATAAATCATACAAAAGATTTAGTCTGTAACAGATGGACGATACTCTGTCTATGTGCGATTTGGTTGTGCACGTGGACCGAAGATAAATCAGGAACTTATTAAGAAAAACGCTGAAAGAAATGTATAATAATAATGATATGGTCCAATGGACCGAAGGAGAGCATGCAGCAACAAATTAGATAGATGGTTCTAGAAATATCCTAGAAAAATACCTATCTGACATGAAATGAAATGATTTTTTCATTATTTATCATTTTTTACAAATTATAATAACAATACAAAATAATATTTCCATGCTAAACGAAGAAATTCCCATGATATTTCCTTACTTTATCAGACACTTAAGAACCCTCTCACACCTAAGTACCTCAAGGAGAAATTTGCCCATCTTTCGTCTCATGAACCAATTACCCAATGGTATAAGTGAAGCTCCTGGCTTAATGGTTTTCAAGAAGCTTCTGAAGTCACACTTCTTATCCTCATACCTACAATGCCTTTATCCTGCATCCTTTCCCAACCCATCCTTTTCCTATTTTTGGACAGTTTGGACACATACATATAATATATCATTATTATTTTTGCACTAAACTGTATAAACAGTTTGTCAGTGCAAGTTCCTCTCGTACACTACAATTAATTATTTATTCAACCATCAATATACATGGTGTATTATGAGGAGTGGATCAACCGAAGCAGGGAGGTAGGGGACCTCAATACCTATTGATTGAACCCCCATGTATGTTCAGCAATATTGGGTGGTTCTAAAGTTATGTACACTTTTGTGAAATTTTAATAAAAATCGGATTTCAGACTAAACTACATCACTGTAGCTAAACTATTAGGTCTATGATCATGATTTTGATACTTATGGAAAACAACCCATTAACTTTTAAAAAAAAAATCTTCAAAAATTTTGCTAACCTCAATTTTTAATTTCACATAACTTTTTTTTCCACAAGTTATCTTTAAAACCACAATCACTCATAGAGAGCTAGCTCTCCAAATTTCATTCGCCTCGTATTAGAGGATCATGTTGAAAAGTTCACTTAAATTGTACGAGTATCAAAAATCGATATTTTTTCCTTGAGACAAATACACGAAAGACTACTTAAAAATTAATTTTGTTAAGCGATTACGTAGAATAAAAAAGTTTACTAAATAAAACGGGCCATAATGTGTAAAATTATATACATATTGAGCAATTGGTTTGTACGTTGCGCAAGTGCATAAGGTGATCACGTAAACCAGCCGATGACAGGGCGTAAACCCTGTAGGAAGATAAAAATATTCGATACAAAAAATATCTCGAGTTCGATACATCAATATTGGAGTATTTGAAAACTCGACACTCGAGAATACTAGTCTATTATCAAGTAGGTACCTTCTCGATACTCAAGTATAGGTACACACTTGATGGATAATAATATGGTTGTAAAGCAAAGAATTCAATTGGTTATAGAGATATTATAGAAAAATGTATTTTATTTTGTTATATTCAAACATTATGTTTATATTGATAATATTATTAACTTTGATATATGTAAAAGACTCCAACCTGAGTATTCCAATACTCGATAAACGAGAATATTAAGTTTTTATCAAGTAGATACTAAAATACTTTGAAAAATACTTGAAACAGCAAGAAAGTGAATCTTCTATTCAAAAGGAATAACAATAATTTAAGAATTTGATATTATTTATTTATAAACAACTGTGTAAATTAAATTTAATGAGCGAAATTATTTATAACTAGTTTTTTATACCCGGCGTTGCTCGAGAAGGTAAATGTGAAGCAATATATGAAAACATATCAAAATAATCGTTTTCTTAATTTTGAACTGTTTATTTACATACATACATACCATCACGGCATAACCCACAATATGGGGTAACCAGCGAAAGGTGTGCGGGTGTGCATTGCCTTATAAAAGGGAGCACAACACATCAGAGTATACCCACACACCAGTCTCGTCTCACCTAAAAATGCACTACATTCAGAAAAAAACTGTTAACTGTTTAATTGTTTATTTGTTATGATAAATTCAGAACAAGTAAAAAATATCCAATACAATAAGTTGTTTTTTTTTTAAAACAGTCCTTTCAGTCCTAAGGTAGATAGATACTGTCCTTTCAGTCTCAAATAATGTTAAGGGAAGTGGTTTGAAATTAGTTTGATATTTCAGTAGGATTGGACTGGGAAAGAAATTTCAGCAAGATTGGAGTTGAAAAGTGGTTTTATAATTTGAATGAATTTAAGCATTATGAAGAGTTTAGTGTTGGCCACAACCCCCATATTCTTCTTCTTCTTCTTCTTGTGTCATATCAGGTCTCCCCGACGTTGACGACCACCATAGAGAAAGCCTCCCTGTCCTGTGCAGTTGGGGCTAGGTTGCGGCCATAGGGGCCTAGCCAGTAAAGTTGGGGGTGGCTGCAGCCCCACCCTAGGATTCTGGGTAACAGGTCAGTACCCTCTTCAATTCTTACCTATGGAAGAGCAGGGCAGATGCCTTAATGCCTCGCTCGGCGGTGACTCATCAAACGTGGCGATGAGTAAGTCTGCATCATCGGGCGACGGAAATCGAAGCACTGAAAGTACTGTCCGGTGGTGTACCTGAAATTCGCCAACATGAGTACTAAGGGGTGGAGGAGCCTCCCGTGATGATTGGTCGGCACGACCCACTCGGCGGCACCCTTGCTGATGACGTAAACAGGTCGAGCTAACGCTGCGCCTGGCGTGGAAATCGAAGAACTGAAAGTACTACGGGCGTGGCGAAGGCTCCCTGTGGCAGTCTGTTGTTCGTGGAGCTGCTGGGAGGATAACCCCTGCTTTGATTCACGGGACTCCACGAATGTGGTCGGACTCTTAGGGGTAGTGGTTGTACTTACTCGCTTGATAGGGGATATTTGTGTTGTCCGACGTGCGGCTGCGTCCGGTGTTGAACAGGACCAATGGGTCCTATAGCATCACCGGCGTAGAAGTGGTTCGCGATCTTCCTCCTGTCCTGTGCAGTGCGAAACAGTTCCTCCACAGTTCTTATACCGGTCCATTCGCGGATGTTTCGCAGCCAGGAAAGCTGTTTACTTCCGCCCCCTTTACGACCCTCAATCTTATTTATTTATTTATACATCTTCTTGTACATAATATAAACAAATATAATTGTACACTGGCGGGCTTATTGCCACTAGGCAATTTCTTCCAACCAACCAGATTGCAAAGTATGTCAAATTGTGTATGTCCAATCTTCCCCTTATATATTGTTATTAAATATTAAATATTGTTATTTCCGCTTGTCCCATCCGCTTGGATCGTTGAATGAATTCCAAGTACCTACATACTTTTTTATTAATTCGTTTATGCGATAAATATATAAACAAACAAAATTTTTGATAATTATTTAATAAATAATTAAAAATCATTCACCTATATTACATAATACCTATCTTCAAAAATATTACTCTAAATTTTTAGTATGAAATGATTGTTATTTATTTATATATTTTAACCTTTTTGTACATAATATAACTAGTACACTGGCATATGAGTACCTATATCAAATATTAGAATAAGTATATCAAATGATTGTAACCATGGAAACGAAAAAAATGATAAATCAACAAAGTCAGATATTTGTAATAAGTATAGGTATGGAATAAATATGAAACATTTAAGTAAGTATTAGGTAGGTACCTACCTATACCAAAGTTCTATAAATTTGAATTTGATTCATAACAAATTCCCTCATCAGTAGGTTGGTTTATTTGAAAATTGTATTCTGTGTAACCATGGAAACGAAAACTAACATAATAGGTACGTGGAATATTTTAGTTCTTTTTGTTCCCGGTAGATTCTTCTAGTTTTTACATAAATCGATCTATTTGTTTATTAGGTAGGTACTTGCAAATATATGTTATTCGACTAGAGTCTACAATCCGAATCTACCCGTTTGCATTCTGTTTCCGGTTGGCTCTCTGATTGGTTGAGATCTCGTAGTATTAAGTCAAATGAGCTGTGAAATTTTATATTAAATGCGAAAAATTAAAAGAATATTATATATTTAATTTATAATAATTTATAATTCAATTTATAAAGCAACTCGCTCACGCGAGTCGCTAATATTATTATACACAAACTTAAACCTAACCTAAGAATACAGAAAAGAAACTCAGGGGCTAGACGCTACTTGTTATTCGTGTAAAAACGCACTTCTGAAATTGAAGTAAACAAATATTTGCTTACGAAAAAGTACATATTTTGACGTTTCATCCGTGACAAAATTTGTAGAAAAATTTACAAAAAAATGAAAAATAACATAATAAAACATTATAAAGTCTATTTTTTATTTACCTAATTTACCCACTGGTCGCAAAGGAAGCGATATGCAGAATATTTAACCTTAAAAGTTTTCTGGTTGTTATTCAAAAGCCCACTAAAAAAATACCCACATACATACATACATATAACTTTCTAAAATATTATGGTGAGGATGCGTTTATGTGCACAAATGTTCATTATTTTATTTATTTATAGGTATATTTGTAAAAAAAACAATTATACATTTTATAAAGTTACAAATAAAATACTGTATGCAGCATAAATTATGCAAGTGTTTATGTATTAATAATAATAATAATGGGATGATTTGTATAGCGCCGTTTTTGTGATAACCTCACCTCAAGGGCGCTTTGAGTTTATTGTTATTTTATGTCGTGAGACTCGCGGAATAGATGAGTTTTGAGGTGTATTTTGAATTGGTCAAGGTTGTCAATTCGTCTCAGATGAGGTGGTAGTTTATTCCACGAAGCTGGGCCAGCCACCGCAAAAGCACGATCGCCAAAATTTGTGGTGTTAACTCTATTGATTTCAGTTAACTTGCCGGCCATGGTTGTGGTGGCTGACCGGAGTGTTACTTGTCGGTCGTTTGCAGTAAAAGGGATGCAGAGCTCTGTTAGATAAGTGGGAGCAATGCCATGGATTGCTTTGAATGTCAGCAAACATAGTTTGAACTTGACTCTCTCTGGGACTTTCAACCAGTGGAGGTTTCGAAGATGGTGAGAGATGTGAGAGAATTTTGCAGCTCCGGTGATAAGCCTGGCCGCTGCGTTGAAGACGGATTGAAGTTTGTTTAGCTCGAGTTTTGGGAGGTTTGCGTAGATGCCATTACAGTAGTCTAAGCGAGAAATAACGAATGAGTTTACTAAAGATTTCGTTGCTTCTACGGGAATATTTCGTCTGATGGATTTTATACGTCGTAGGTGGTAGAAAGCAGAAGATGTTGTGTTGTTTATTTGTTTTTTGAGGCTCAGGCTGGAATCGAGATGTATTCCGAGAAGTTTAACTGTGGATTTTGGAGTAATGTCAGTGTCTGCGACTGAGATGGGAGTGTTGTCTATGTGATGTTGCCGGCGGCATGTGGCCGTCCAGAGAAATTCGGTTTTAGTTGGATTTAATTTTAGTTTATTAGAGGACATCCACCGCTCTATTTCTCCGATACATAGACAAATTTTGTCTTTTAGAAGCAAAGATTCACTTGGAGTCGAGTAAAAGTACAGCTGCCAGTCGTCAGCGTAGCAATGTGCGAGAAGACCGTGAGATTTTACTATATTAAAGATGTCTTTTGTGTATAGCGTGAAAAGTAGCGGGCCAAGCACGGAGCCCTGGGGAACACCTGTCATCACCTTTGAAGGGGAAGACTTTTCTTTATTTATAGTTATGCTTTGAGAGCGATTTTGTAAATAGGATTTCAGCCACAAGTGGGCTTTACCCTGAAATCCGTAGGATATGTTCAGTCTGTTTAGAAGAAACGGATGGTCGACTGTGTCAAAGGCTGCGCTCATATCCAGGAATGAAAGAAGAACTAGATTGCCTGTTTCTGTTGCTAGGATTACATCTGAAAGTAATCGAAGGAGACCCGTTTCTGTGGAGTGGTGCTTTCTGTATGCAGACTGGTGGGTGGCGAACATATCTTGTGATTCGATAAAATAGTTGATGCGTGAAGCGACGATTTTCTCTAGTAATTTCGACAAGAAAGATAAGTTGGATACTGGCCTGTAGTTATTTAAATCACCAGGGTCGAGAGATGTCTTTTTTAATATTGGAGTGACTAAGGCCTTCTTGAAGAGGTTTGGTACAACGCCAGAATTCAGGGAGATGTTACATATCTTAGTTATGAAAGGAGACAGTTCGTGAGAACACTTTTTTAGGAGCCATGTTGGAATGGGGTCGAGAGAGCAGTTTTTGGATATTGAGTTTTGGATGATCTTTTGAATTTCAGCTGTATTAGTCTCATCGAATGAGCTAATTTTTGCTTTATTGTTTGCTTCGTAAGATGGTGCATCAGAAGAGGTTGTATTATTGAGAATATTTTGTATTTTGTTATGGAAAAAATTAGAAACGTCATTGGGAGACAGGTCTATAGTTGGCAGTTGTGTCGACTGTCCCAAGACAGAATTGAGGGATCTCCACATGCGTTGGGGGTCGCCTCGTTCAGAGTTGATTTTTTCCGTCCAGTAAGCGTTTTTCTTTGTTTTAATAACGTGTCTGTAGTTATTCTGGGCCTCTATCCATTTATGTCTATCGACTGTTTTTTGTTTTTTAAAAGCTCTCTCTTGTCTTCTCATTTCTCTTTTTGCATTTCTGCATTCCTGGTCGAACCACTTGTCTGAAATTCGAATTTGTCGTCTTGTCGTTTGTTCAGGAGCATGTTTATTTAAAAGGTCTGTCAGTGTATTGTCGTAGCAAACGGTCAGTTCGTCAATTGTGAGAGTTTCAAGTTGATCCAGGTTACATAGAGGAGACTGTTGAAGTTCGAGTTTAAAGTTTTTAATATTGAAATTTCTCCATGCTCGAGATTTTATGGTGTGATATTCTGGTGGATGTGGGGTAAGGTTGATTGTCGTGTAAATAAGTCGGTGATCTGATAGACCAATGTCAGTTATTTGTGGGTCTAGCTCCTCGTTGCCAGCTCTGCATATTAACAAATCGAGTATTCCCCCGGCGTCATGTGTCGGTTTTTGAATGTATTGTGCTAGTCCAAAGGATGTTAGTATATCAATAAATCTGACTCTGATTGGGTTAGTATATTGCTCCAAGTGAATGTTAAAATCTCCCGTTATATAAATATGTTGCGTGTTAATTAATATAGTTTTTCCTAATAGAAGAGAGAGTTCATTAAAAAATAAATCTGTCACAGGTTTTGATCCAGGTCTATATATGGTGATGATGATGAAATAGGAACTGCCAGAAGATATCCGACATCCTAAACACTCGAAGCTCTGGAATTCTCCTATTGGGATTTTGGCGATACGTAATCCTTGTGTTCCAATTAAGGCGATTCCTCCGTGATTCGTCTTGAGTGTGTTGGTATGTTGTTTTCGCTGTCTGGCTTCCTCGACGACGATGAGACCCTGAGAGTGAAGCCTTTTCAGTGACACGGTGTTGTGGTCATCGTGCCATGTTTCTGTTACACACAAAACGTTGAGCTTGTTTTGACGGATAACATCCACGATATCCTCCGCTTTGTTGTTTAGGGACCGCGCATTCCAGTGTCCGATGGCCACTCTTCTGGGAATGGGCACTCCATGGCGCTTTGACAATGGGTGGTCGATTTTTGATTGAAGAGATGATGTAAGTGGTTTGATTATATTTTGCATGGTATGTTGTTCCAAAGAGAGTGTTTTCTTATGTTTTCCTCCACGGCATCCTCGCTGTCGTTTAATGAATTTCTTTTGTAAATTTGCATTCCGGGTTATGTCAATAATATTTTGCTGTAGATTTTTTGTGTTGTATTTAAGGCTAAGTAGGTATTCGTGGGTATACTTATGTATTATGGGGTGTCGATGGCTGCATTCCATAGTGGTCGTCGTCGGTCAAAATCCGTCCAGCATGTGGTCAATATCTGTGGGCTGTTATACCCAACACCTAAACATTTGTATTCACTGGGTGCACATGTGTTTGACCTGCTATAATACAAAAAATGAACCTGCCCCGAATGGGTCCGTTTCGTATCACCGATGCTAACACTAAACTTGTCAAAGTCAAAATTTATTTAAAATATTCACTGAGTTTTGTAACTGTTTTTGTTTTGTACCTCTATAAATACATAAAAATATACTGAAAAATTATATCACAAAGCACTCACAATTGTTTTACTAGTAGTCTTGCACAACTTTTATAACTAAAAATTTGGAATACCCGGTGTAAATCTAAATATTCCACGGAGCACAATGAATTGCGCCCGGCCGCTACGGAGCGCCAGGAATAAAACATTATATGTGGTAGTATTATATGTGATTACGGTATTCTACTTTTTGTAGCAGCGCCTTATCAAATTATTGTAATACATATGTTTGGTCATCTATTTGATATTTATGTATTATGTCCAAATGATGGTCGCCAACCTTCGAAGAGGAGACGGCACGTTAAAAAGAATCTCAATAACTTAATTTCCGTGTCCGGAACAACATCATATTCGACCGCCCGGATTCCACTAGTGTTTGTTATCACCGTGTCTTGATGCGTGCGTGATCACTCACATCATGGGATATATCAATTGATGATTGGGGTCTCTAGTTATTAGTGATGTAGTTATCACTCACATCATGGGAAATATTAATTGATAATTGGAGTCTCTAGTTATTAGTGATCTAGTTATCACTCACATAATGGGAAATATTAATTGATAATTGGAGTGTCTAGTTATTAGTGATCAAGTTATCACTCACATCATGGGAAATATTAATTGATAATTGGAGTCTCTAGTTGTTAGTGATCTAGTTATCACTCACATCATGGGAAATATTAATTGATAATTGGAGTCTCTAGTTATTAGTGATCTAGTTATCACTCACATCATGGGAAATATTATTTGATAATTGGAGTCTCTAGTTATTAGTGATCTAGTTATCACTCACATCATGGGAAATATTAATTGATAATTGGAGTCTCTAGTTATAAGTGATCAAGTTATCAATCTCATCATAGGATGTATCAATTGATAATTGGAGTCTCTAGTTTTTAGTGATCTAGTTATCACTCACATCATGGGAAATATTAATTGATAATTGGAGTCTCTAGTTATTAGTGATCAAGTTATCAATCTCATCATAGGATGTATCAATTGATAATTGGAGTCTCTAGTTATTAGTGATCAAGTTATCAATCTCATCATAGGATGTATCAATTGATAATTGGAGTCTCTAGTTATTAGTGATCTAGTTATCAATCTCATCATAGGATGTATCAATTGATAATTGGAGTCTCTAGTTATTAGTGATCTAGTTATCAATCTCATCATAGGATGTATAAATTGATAATTGGAGTCTCTAGTTATTAGTGATCTAGTTATCAATCACATCAAAGGATGTATCAATTGATAATTGGAGTCTCTAGTTATTAGTGAACAAGTTATCAATCTCATCATAGGATGTATCAATTGATAATTGGAGTATCTAGTTATTAGTGATCTAGTTATCAATCTCATCATAGGATGTATCAATTGATAATTGGAGTCTCTAGTTATTAGTGAACAAGTTATCAATCTCATCATAGGATGTATCAATTGATAATTGGAGTCTCTAGTTACTAGTGATCTAGTTATTTATGTTTATACATATATACATATTATACATACCTTCACGCGATGTCCCTCGCGGGGTATTCTTCTTCTTATTATTTAAGTTTTTTTTTATATACTTATATAATTGGTTAAATAAAACAATGTTGTATTTGTATACCATTAAGGGATTTATTATTTTTTTTCAATTTCTATAATAAATTGACATCACAATATCTATAGTTTTATGTCTACATCGAATAATTTTACAATTTTATATACAATAATTCTAAGTTAATATTTTACAATAGATCATTAATCTTAAATATAATATTTTTTTCTAATATTTTATTAAATTTTAGATAAGTACTATATAGGTACAGAGATCGTCTTGAAAATATATAAATGTTAGATTTAAGAATATATAAATAAGTACCTACTTATTTACAATTATATTTTACAACTTTAAAACAGTTCGGATCTTTTAGTTGGAATAAATAACCCTCTGACAATCCCATCTTAGGGTTTTACAAAATCGAATCGTTGATTAAGGTTTTCCAAATATTAAAAGGTCGATTTTTTTGCCTGATTAGAACCAAATCAACTCATCAATGATTTGATTTAATATAATGATTTTACATAAATTAATTAATAATGAACAGAAGTAAAAGTTATTTACAAAATTGCAGTATTTTAAAATGGCATCGTTAAGCACACGTCACTTTTCTAATATTTCAATTCATATACTTTATTGTTTTCAACATGTTTTGTTTTTGAAATTATCGTAAATAATACCACTTGATTGATATGAATTTTCTATTATACTAACATTAAAAAATAATAATAAATAAAAATTATTAAAAAAAATTCAATTAAAAAATATGAATACAGGTATAACGGAAGGTATTATTATTATTATAAAATCAAATCTGGAGGGGGGCAAATCCTGTCAAACGGTGAAATCGAAACCCTCGTGATTACCCATATCATAGATATAATTATCATATGGAGTTCTATAACATCTTAGATATAAGATATTAAAGAACTTCATATAAGTAATAATTATATCCATGAAATGGGTATATAATTATTATATTTATCATAATATATATAATAATTATATCCATGAAATCGTTAGGTTTTTGACTTCCTCGGTTGACCAGACTTGCCCCCCTCTGTAGTGTGTTGAAATCACAAAAGTCGTGTGATGAAGGTTAGAAATATCAAGGATATGGAAAATGCAAAAATATCTATAAAAAAACTAGAATTCCGTGTGTAAAATTAAGAATAAAGATTTTTCAAACGGAATTTTGTTTATTTGAATCAAAATTTTTCTGAGAGGTTTTTTCGAGTTTAAAATGGATCTTGTATAAAAATGATAAATTTGTAAATTTGTAGAGCAAAAGTTTGTTACAGGATAAACTGAGAGAAAAATGAAAAAATACCGTTTTGAAATCTAGAATGATCGGTTTTTTTAACTGAATTCTGATTTTAAACTAAACCAGTGACATAACTTGGGTAGGTAAATACGAGTTCGTCTTTAAGGTTAGAGTCCACATAAGCGCAGCGAACGGATCGGACGCAGCGCATCAAGGGGATTTTAGTATTGTAATTCATTCAAGTGCGTTCACTGATCGATCGGCATCGTACGGACGCCGCCGTTGCTAGGAGACAAAAATGCGATCCGTACGCTACGCTTACGTGGACGTTAAACTTTACAATAGTGAAAAGTGAAAATTGCTTAGGTTAGAAGATGAATATTGATAAATTATATCAAAATTCACGTTTTATCAATATTTACATACAGTATAAAATAAATATTACATAAGTAATTACAAATAGTTATATGTAGGTACCTATGTAGGTACAACAGGATTGTTAGTTTATCTACCATAAATTTCTCACTAATTTTCATAATACATTAGCTTTCATATAATTGACATGTTTATTTTAACGAATTGCGGAAATTATAATATATATTATTAAAATATTATCACACATTATTTTAATATAATCAAAAAACAAGAAAATTACAAATTTTGTACGTTATAAAGGATACACGCATGTTTTTTGTTTCCTTTTATCAGATAATGCACATCCGCACACCCGCCGCTGGTTACCCCGCACAGAGGGATATGCCGTGATGGTATGAATGAATTAAGAGGGTATATAAGGCTAAATCTAGTGACCGAAAACATGATATATTAAAACCGCTACACTATGAAGTAACGTGTTAGTAAGGGTTACTATCGCGTGCATTAAAAAGTGTTTATACGTGATTTAAACTATTGGAAACCCAAAATTTGTTGATTTTTTGCATTTTAAGAACAAACCTTAGTTGAAATTAAAAAAAATATCATTCATTCACTTTGATTTTATATTTATATTTCACATAAAAAAATATTTCTCTCGACACATAGTTACGGAGTAATTTAAAAAAAATCCTGAAAAAAAGGGATATTTTTAATATTTTTTTCAGGGAAATTTATGCTGAATTTTAATATTGTGCGACAAGCATTCACGAGAGAAATGTTGAAAATACTTATGGTATTATTTTTAGAAACACACTGTTTAACATATTTGAGAAATATGATTTCAAATTAGTTTTTTACGTTTATATGCCCCCTTAATAAATTGTACGTTATAAAAGAAAAATTTTAATGGATCTATTGTTTTTTTTTTAGTGTTGTCATAAAATATGTTAATTGATATCATTTATGTATCTAATTAACGTGACCACTCTCTGCCTATAGATTGAACCAAAAAAACAAAATTTATATGAGAACAGTGGACTCATGATCTCACTCTCGGGAATTGATGTAGATGTAAAAGGTAGATGTATATCCAACTTGGCAGAGAAGAAAACTCAGAAAGAAGAAGAATTAGAAGGTCTCAATTTTATTTAAGTTCCTTTTATAGATATTAAATTTTCCGTGGGTTCAAACAACTTAAAATTGTCCCAAATAATATCAAATATTGTCAAATCGCATCACACGATCTTGTAGGCCAGTTTACGTCAGTGTTTGAAGAAGAGAAGTTGACTGGTTTGGAATAAAACAGCGTTGTCAGCACACAAGATGGTTTTTCGAAGACTTCATTCTCAACCCCATTGGGACCGTTGTAAGACTTTGGTCCTATTCATCCCCGAAATGGCTGCACTTCGAACAGTACAAGAATACTTCCTAACATATTTCATACTACTGTCATTAGAATTCCAACACTTGCCGAGGGGGGGAGTCAAACATGGATCGGTTTAAACTAAGCTACGCTGATGTCATCGTCTTCCCCCTCCGAGCAACTGGCAGTGCCGTGGTTGTAGAGACCTTGAGCCATCAGCTGGAGAGCCAGAGGGTTCTTCTGTCCGGTGGACTTCTTGATCTTGGCCCTCTTGTTCTGGAACCAGATCTTGATCTGCGCCTCGTTCAGTCCAAGCTCCGCAGACAGTTGCTGTCTTCTCCTCTCGTTGAGGTAGCGGTTCTCGGTGAACTCGTGCTGTGGACAAAGACAATGAAATTGTTAAAAATATATTTAAAATGAAAGAAAGAATCAATTTAATTATCATTTATATGTTTTGATATGCATATTTTTTTTATTTATTAGTGAACCAACAGCTTCTTTCACTTATAAAAATATACATGTTATATAAAGAGTAAGTGCATGATAGAGAAACCACTAGGGAAGTGCATGATACAGAAGCCACTAGGGAAGTGCATGATAGAGAAGCCACTAGGGAAGTGCATGATAGAGAAGCCACTAGGGAAGTGCATGATACAGAAGCCACTAGGGAATTGCATGATAGAGAAGCCACTAGGGAAGTGCATGATAAAGAAGCCACTAGGGAAGTGCATGATATAGAAGCCACTAGGGAAGTGCATGATAAAGAAGCCACTAGGGAAGTGCATGATAGAGAAGCCACTAGGGAAGTGCATGATAAAGAAGCCACTAGGGAAGTGCATGATAGAGAAGCCACTAGGAGAGTGCATGATACAGAAGCCACTAGGGAATTGCATGATAGAGAAGCCACTAGGGAAGTGCATGATAAAAAAGCCGCAAGGGAAGTGCATGATAGAGAAGCCACAAAATTATCATAAGGTATCATAGAAAAATAAACATAAAAAAAACATGTAAAAACGAGTGCGTTGTGGCCAACTAACAAAAGTACTGCACAAAATGAAATGAGTTTGTTAAATTATTTTGTGATTTAAATATTTTATTACGAAAACTCGATAATTCTTCAATGCCATTTTACGAAAGTGATGTGCATTTTTAACAAATTGAACATAAAAATAATAAATATCAAGTTTCCTGAGCTTGGGGTTACTTTGAAATATTTGAAAGTTAAAAAAAATGAGAAGCACTATTCAGATATCCTTCAAAATCTTATGAGGTCTAATCGAGTATTAGATATACAACTTTGCAAAATTTTAAAGAAATCGAATAAGTAAGTACCTACTTTAGTCTACAATTGATAAAGTAGAATAAACACGTCGTACATAGCACACAGAAAGTAGGTACATAAGCACACACATACAGATACATTGTTATGAAACTTTCAGAATATAATCTCAGCATGATACTAGTTGATAATCTGCAATTAAAATAATAGCTTTAAAAATTGTGAATTCCCAACTCTCCTTGGGTTCGTGAGGAGTAAAAAAGAAAATCTAGAATTTAATGTATTAAATATGAAATCAATACTACTTGGTGATTGTGAGATCAAGACTCGTGCGTGTGAAATTGAGAATGATTGTGTGAATATGATCAAGACTGATTTGTGAATGTGGAGATAAAATCATTACCCAATCCCTACGCTTTCTCATCACTATTAAATTGTTATGTTCACTCGTTTGAAATGATTGTCGTAAGTTAGTCAGATAATAGATATTGCTTAGATCTAGGCAGGTACCTATGTGATCGTTAAGATCTATAATGATCAATGATCAATCTAACATACATGGCAATGATTTATCTTCGTGTATAAGAAAAGCACTAACATTATATCTTTGATAAATACCTACATCCGAAGAATTTTAATAACTTTACTTATAACATGAAGAATTTTTTGGTAGGTATTTATGATCTATCAAGAATATATTTAATAGATGCTTTTAAGGAATCTGCGTATATGCTATATATTATCAAACCAAGTAAATATTCAACTAACCAACTATGCCACGAAGGCTGACGTTATAATGTTCGTCACATAATTTTAAAAATCAGCATAAACTCTCCTAAATAAAATCAAAATATTCTTTGTTTATCTACAGCATTTTTTTTTAAATTAGCTACTCTATAACTATATTATACCGTGGAGAAATAAATCTTTTATGTGCGTAAAATAAAATCAATGTGAATGACGGATAGTTTTTTTCATTTCAAATCATGTTTTTTCTTAAAATGCAATAAATCAACAAATTTTGCATTTCGGATCATTTAAATCGCGTATAAACCTTTTTATGAAGTTATACTACTGTGTATTTTTACATCATTATTATATTGCGTGTGTTTTCTTTTAAAATAAAAATAAGTTGTTAAAGTAAATATACATTCTAATATTACATAGCTGTTGCGTTGTAACAACGTATTACTACAAGTCAAATTAAACTCGTTTAGAAAACGGGTAAATAAATCAAAAATGATATTAAGATCGGAATCGAGCTATATGCATATTTCACAAGTAGTGCTTAAAATCAATTTATGAATAGCAAATTAAATATCTCTTTATACAAATTAATAATAAACATTGAAGTTTAATGTAGAACCTACCTATTCATTATCAGTAAAGTTGTTAAGCAATGCTTTGATTTCAATTAAAAGTCCTCGCTTTGCGATATCGCTAACGACTTAATTAATTAGTCCGTATTAACGAGCGTATGGTGATAACAGTATAGAATTTCATATCAAATATGTCGATTGATAGGCATTAGTAAAGCGAGAATGTTTTGCCTTTGGAATAATCTTGTTATATTAACAAACGGATTTAAAAAAATAATATGTTCTTGAAACAAGTATTTAGATATACATCCTCATAATTATATTCTCTAAACTGAGCAAATGGTAATCGAAATCAGGTGATACAGGATTCAAACCTGCATCAAATTTTATCCTTCTGCCATCCATTTTTCTTCCCTTTCTTTCCCGTCACAGGTAAGCATACAATTGTTAACTTTATTTTTGTTGTAAGGTAATTATGTGACTATTTAAAATGATCATCATCTTTGGACAAACGTAATTGTTTTTTTTTTAATTGAAATTGAACTATAATTTGGGACATTAAAGAAGACGCAATTTAGTTGGTCGCCCTACACGCAAAAATATCAATGCAATTATAAATCTCTTTTATTTTTGACATATTAATAGTGGAGATGTATAATTAGTTTATCATACCTTTAATCTTGCCAACTGTGCGCTACTGAAGGCCGTTCTTGGTCTTTTGTCTTCGGGACTCTGAACCACACCGGGAGTCTTCTGTTTCTTGGACCTTCTTGAACGAGGACCTGTTGAAAAAGAAAATAGGGTTTAATAATGATTGTAGAGTTAATAACTATTTTAATTCTGTAGCTAAAATAGTTTACGGAGATGACCGCTTAGTGACCAAACAAAACCCGAAATAGGCATTTGTCAGTTTATAGTAAAATAACATTTATTATGACTTATTTGATCTAGTTAGATAGGTATATTAGTTGTGGAGCTGCGCTCCTGAATAACAGCAATGTGCATATCATCTACAGTTCTCAAAGATTAAAGAACTATAGTTCATCGCCGTTCGGACAAAAGTACTTTCATTCATGCGTCAATCGTCTAACTGAATACTGTGTCGCGTTTATCGTAGTTTTATTAGTTCCGACCTTTAACATCACGAACAGCTGAATTTTTATTGAATTATTTCAATTCTAATACTAATGTTCATAAGAATATAGGTAGGTACTAATGTTGATCATGTAAGTAATCTTTTATTTGAATGCCTTAACTTTGGACTGACTGACTTTTGCAATATCATATATGGAGATAGATGTTTAAATTATTAATTCTTTTCTTTAAATAATTATCCTTCTGATATGTAATTAATTAATCAATAAACATATAGGTACCCCGAAAGTGACATCGTATGATGGCCTTTATGACTTTCATGAAGTTCCGTAATTATTGACAGCTAAGCTTGGAGGAACAAATGCCTTACTTCATTAAGTAGCCGTACAAAATGCTGCATATAATGAAGTACCTACAGTATTTGTTCTCCCACGCTCAGCTGCCAATAATTACGGAATTTAATAAGAGTCCGAACATCATAATGGCCGTAAGTATGTTGTGGGTTATTTTCCTTTTACAGAACAATCGTCTAGCGAGGATGAAGAGTTGTATTAGGTATTATCTAACCCTACATTGAAATTGGATTTGGAATCTAGTTTCGAAAGTAAAACCGCTTATCATAACATGACTGAAATTTGAGAGGGATTACGTGTACAAGTAAATAAGTACAATTTGATTGCGTTAAGGGTTGTTGGAACCTCTGGGACCTAATATCCCCCCACCACCATCTTATGTCGTAATAAATAACAATTTGTAGAATATTGTGGGAGTGCTTGGGTACTCATAATGGCCTCTGTCAGTTCCCCCGCTTATTCCCATAACTCTGTCTGTCACCCTTTGCTATGGGCGTGACTGGACATGTATTAATAAGCAATGAATATTTTGGGAAAAATGCGGGGACAATGGTTTAACCACTGTTGCTACTTTGATGTCTTCTTCTTTGGAATCGTCAGAAATAACATAACGAAGCACTTCATAAAACCAATTGTATTTCAATTGTAAATTTTGTTTTCTTGTATAGAATTCTTCATTTCATGTTCTATCATATATTATTTTATCACAAATTCGTCTATGTGAGCTCATTTTTACTGCTGTTTTTGCTATATTTCACTGCCATATCCATTGTCCATGTCTCACTGAACACGTATTAGCAGGAACAGTTTGCTTTGTTAAACCATGTGCATTTGGGGGACACTTGCCTTGAATTCAACGCGAGTTTTTAAGTGCATTAGCGCAACAAACTAGTGCCTAACTCGAGGCAGTACTTGCCTCCTTATCAACACGGTAAGGTAAATAAGCGATCTGGACAATTATTTATATTTTTTTCTTCTTAGTAATTCACCCTAGAAAGAATACCTACTCTATGCCTTGATCCAACGCAGAAACAGGATTAAAAATGAAATTTAATTTAAAAATTGATATTTATACCTCACTGTAAGTTGTTTAGATTTAGATATTTTAATTTAGTAAAATTTTGG
Source organism: Molanna angustata (assembly GCA_963576475.1). Classification (NCBI taxonomy): domain Eukaryota; kingdom Metazoa; phylum Arthropoda; class Insecta; order Trichoptera; family Molannidae; genus Molanna; species Molanna angustata. The sequence goes on along the minus strand of OY754965.1, from coordinate 51,032,940 downwards.
ATGACAATAAAAAGATGTTGAAGAAATGCATCTTGTATATTATTAGCGTGTATTTCTTTATATGCCTACCTTTATGTACATATGTATATGATGATTAATCATTTATAAATGCAATTAAGTTACAAATTAAATTTAAAGATATAACTTTGTATTAACCACGTTTTTTGGTTGAAACGATGCGACCGGTTTCGGAACTAACCGTTTCCTCATCAGGCTAACTTTCAACTGAAACAGAATGTGACGACGTGCTTACAAGAAATCTATGGGGGCGGAGGTAGAGGTAGGGTGGGGGTACTTAGGGTTGGGTCTTGTGCAGGGTGGGTCCGATTGGCTGAAGGATTAGAAGTAAAAGGAAACATATTTAATAATGGACTGAAAGATAAATTTAACTGATTATTTATTATGTTCTGTTTTGAATTAATACACTTTTTAATTTCTAGCGACTCTAAATTATCAAGACGGAGACCTACTTTGTTGACGTGTAAAATTTTTGTTCCCGATTGCATATTAAATTGATGATCATTAAGTACTAAGTGTTCTGCGAATTCTGAAAAATTATCATTGTTTATACATCTAATATGTTCTTTTACTCTAGTCTCAAATTTCCGTCCTGTTTTTCCTATGTAGACTGCAGAGCAGTCTCCACATGTCAGTTGGTATACGCCGGAGTTTTCCATTTTATTATCTTTATCTTTGGAATTCATTAAACTTTTTCCAATATTATTGTCAGTGTAAAATGCCGGTCTTATGTCTTTTGGTAAGAAACGTCGTCACATTCTGTTTCAGTTGAAAGTTAGCCTGATGAGGGAACGGTTAGTTCCGAAACCGGTCGCATCGTTTCAACCAAAAAACGTGGTTAATACAAAGTTATATCTTTAAATTTAATTTGTTAAATATGAACCACAAAGTTAACATTCAAACATTTGAAAAGCAATTAAGTTAGTTGACAGCACACACCTAACTAAATAATTCAATTATGTCGATGTCATTTTACTGTTATTTACATAATTATTGAAATCTAAGTACCTACTTACATATATTATGGAGTGTAGGTACCTACTGCATAATGTTAAAGCCTAGTTAGTACCTAGGTAATTGAGAAATCTTTACAAACGTATAGATAATCTTATATTCTCAGAATTAAAAAATACATCGCAAAAGCATTATGATACCGATGTTTTAATTTTAGACATTGAAGCAAAACGAACAGACACAAAATGGTTTTCATACAAAATGGTTTTTATAATATATACCAAGTTATATAGTAAAAAGATAACACTGTATTTTTTGACATTTTTTACCATACCATCACGCTATTTTCCTATTCGGGGTAGGCAGAGAGAACCAAACGCCAGACTCCTCTCTCTTGGCCAACACTTCTCGCTTCATTCACGTCCATGTATTGTCTCATACACGCTCTTCTCTTATTCTTAATTTTAACATCTCCATCTTTCAAAATTTCATTAATGTGGTCGTGCCAAATTTTCCTTGGTCGACCTCTACTTTTCGTTCCTCTTTTAACAGCCTTATATACTTTTTTGTCAGACCGACATCATTCATTCTTTCTATGTTGCCAAATCACAGATATTTTTTTACTATCTCAATAATGACGAAACGGCCTTTAAACATGTAGGTACCTTTTTTATAACCTATAATACAGAGCTTATAATCTATCATTGGCTGGTTTACGTGATCAATCTAAACGCTTGCGCAACGTTCACAATTAGGTATGCCCTTTTTATTGACTTTCTTTATCAAACTAAATTTTTAAATTTCTATATATAGTTATATGTTACAAAGTTTCTTCACAACGTTTGAGGATAAGCTGAGAACATCATCGCCATCTATCGAATGACAATGAAACTTGGTTCTAAATTTGTCAAAAAATACCACAATGTGGGTTTACTAGCAACAGGTGTGCGGGTGTGCACTACTTTATAAAAGAAAGAACGACACGTGTGTATATACCCGCACACCAGACTTGTCTCACCTAAAAAGGCACTACACTCGGAATTAGTGGTGAACATCATTGGTGAACGATGTGACATGTTATTGTTGCCCGTTGTATTTTCGATTACCCGCTGGTCTTATGCTTGGACACCCGAAAACGATGACGATTGAAAAGATTGGAAGCACTATTCAAAGCCGGTAACCCACAGGAAGAACTCACAGGATTACACAGATTCAAAAAGTATCACGTTATTTAAGTGTTACCTACAAGAAATTAATAGTATAGGTAGGTATATACTTAAGTAGTATATAAATCTTTTGTAGGTATTAACATATACACATAGTATATCGTAAGTGTGTTGTTTAGAGATAAATACAGGGTGGGCAATAAATAACGTGTCACACAGAAAACAACAGGGTGACCGTAAAGTAACTACCGCCAGATTTATGAATGGGGGGGATCCTAGCTAGCCCCCCCCTCCTCCACAACCTACATATATGTAGGTATCGTATAAACGTGGACCTTAAAACTATATGCGACCGGATCTTCTTCAGGACGTTTGTAAATTATTTTGATCAGGGGGGCATGTCTGGTCATCCGGCGAAATCAAAACCCTCACGATTAGGTACCCATATCTTGGATATAATTATTATATGGAGTTCTATAATATTTATAGATGTAAGTAATATAACTCCATATGATTATTATATTCATGATATGGGTAGTCACAAGGGTTTCGATTTCGCCGATTGACCAGAGATACCCCCCCCCCCAGTAATAGAAGATTAAAGCCCCATGCAGAATATAAACCAGATTTGAAATGCATTTTTTTAGGTAAGTATACTAAGGAATTGTTGATCAGCTGCATAGTGACTTTCTTATAGTGTGTACAACTGGGTTCCTAAATGCTTTTTTCTGTCAATAATTAAAATAAACAGCAAAATATGCATTAATATACATAATAATACAAAATAAATATATTGATGTGTTTATATTATGTTATCAGAGAAGTGTACAGAGCTGACCATAAGCTACGGCTTTAGGCCAGGTGAGGTTGGTACACAAAGTGAGATGGAACGGAGGTATCGCAAACACGTTCAATGTTTAAATATATAAATCTGATTTTAACCCACACTAATTCTCAGTTTTTTATTGTCTTATTTGTATTTTTGCTTATTTCCTTTTGATAATGCATGCACTGTATGTTGTTTTGTATACTTAATAAAATAAAAATAATATAAAAAACATGTATAATAAGTTAGCGTTTGGACATGGCAGAAGACGCATGGAAGTAAAATGAACGCTGTGGAAATGAGGTCCCTAAGACGAATGTGTGATAGAACTATCTATGATAGGATAAGGAATGTGGACATCAGACAAGAATGCAAGATTGAAAGAGATAATTTGAGTAGGATGAAAGTAAATACACAACGATGGTTCGGACATGTGGAGAGAATGAACGATGAGCGCCTGACAAAGAAAGTATACAAGACTGAAAAGATTGGAATGAGAGGTAGTGGCCGGCCGAGAAAGAGTTGGCATGATCATATAAATGAGATTTTGACAGATGGTAATATACGAAGTCAGAATAATAGGAGAGCATGTATGACGCGATGCATGGATGTAAATGAGGCAAAAGATGTATGTCGAGATAGAGGTGTCAGGCGTTCGGTCCTCTCTGCCTACCCCAAGTAGGGATACGGCGTGATGGTATGTATGTATGTATGTTTTTATTATTAAGAGGAGTGTGTTAATGTGTTGGTCACATCCCACAATCGCGTGTACATCGGCCATAATTGAAAACAAACATTCATTGACAATACCCCAAGTGTAATAATAATTCTCTTAAATAGGTGATAAATTACTATATTCAGATGTACAAACAAATACATAAACGGCGTGTCCCCCCCCCCTACCTCTGCTGGCCCCCCTGGGAATGCGGCCAATCAGCGACCGCCATTGTCCCTGGGCATACCCGTCAAGGAGGGGAATGGAATGGAAATAGGTATCATGGGGAGAGACTCTCTGTAATAAATGTATACCTACATACAAAGTGAGAGCAGTCAACAACGATGTTAACATTTATCGAATATAATGTAAATGCATCCAATGATAAAACTGATTGGTATGTGTGTATGTAATTTTTTATTGTTGCAAATTTCTTTTGTGTTTTATAACTATTTAATAATTGAATCATTATTCGATCAGAGGAAAAATAATAGTTGGGTACTCCAAACGAGGTCTGGTATCCACAATAATTATGTAATTACCAGTAATAAACCATCAAAGGTGACAGAATCTGATGTTTTTTATCTATGACCTTCTGAATTTTATGTTTATTTGTTAGATATAACCTATTTCACATATAAATAAACCTTAAAAAAACTACATACATACCATATCCTTTACGGGGTAAGAAGAGAGAACCGAGCGCCATACTCCTGGCATTCACATTCCTGGCTTCATTTACATCCATGCATCGTATCATACATGCTCGTCGATTATTCAAGCTTCTAATGTTTCCTTCTTTCAAAATATCATTCACATGGTCATGCCGTCCCTTTCTGGGGCGGCCCCTGCTATTCACTTTTTAAAAAACAACGTACCTACACTCCAGAACATGTCTACGAACTAATGGAGTAATGGAGTGGACACATCCATAGGATATCAATGACTCTACAGTATTTTATTTGATTACATGCCTTTCAATCTATTTTACCATTATTTTTACAGGGTTTGTAATTAAATGTTACATGTTTATCTTTCTGTATGTTTTTCACAAAAATCCGCACTAAATTACCTTCTAATGTATGAAACACGAAGCAATTATCAAAACAGGCGTAGTCCTAGTGAGGTTGGGATAGTATTTATAAATTATTGTATAAGTGCCGAGATGATATAAATAAATAAATAAATATCAACTAATATGTGATATACAACATTTTTTCGTGAAGAAAAGATAAACTTTAGAGGTTTTTTTTAAATAGCATGAATAGTACATAATTAAAATATTATAATATTAAAAAACTCAGCCGTTAGATTTTCAGATTCTCTTTCGATTGAAGTAAAAATCTACTTCATATGTCTTGAAGTTTTTTTTAGTTACTTACAATTAAAAATTAAAAAAGGGTTTTACTAAAATTAATTTTACAAGAAAAGTATCAAACAAATTCAAATTTCAAAAAATCGTGCAATAGAATAAAGATGTAAATATTAACTTTTCTTAATTTATTTCAAAGGCGTATCTTTTGAGGGTACTGGGGAAATTATTTTTAAAATATATCTACTATATAGCCTACTCTAGCCTCTTAATTGAATCTACCTGCCACTACGTTGGAAGAAATTGCCCAATGGCAATAAAACGGCAGTGGTACATGAAGTAAAATAAATAAATATTTTTGAGTGAATTTCAACACCGTAAAATGATGGAAAATGAAACATTCCACGGACATAGTGTGATGATTCTCATATACATATTATGTGATAATGCGGTATACAATAAGAAATACCATATCTAAACATATTATGTAGATATACCTATATGTAAATGATTGCAGGGTCGTGATCCTCAGTACGGAGGGACACGATTGTGGATAGTGAAGTGGAATCGATAATTACTAAAATGAATAATTCTTGTAGCCACAAGCCATATTAGGGTTTACAAGACATTACTACCATAGTATTAGATTCATGTACATATTATGTATTATATTTGATATTGTAAAGACATGTTGAGAATATTTATACATTGGTCCTTCTAAGAATGCAGCTATAAAAATGCCTATAGGATATATCACGTTTCGCTTCAACGATATTCATACAATGTCAATTTCCATAATCAAAATACATTGAGCGGATTCATTCATATGGAATGTTTCTGTTTTGTCAATATCGTAAATTCATTTATGTAAATAATTAAACAACCCTTCTTGTGTAGATATTTAGAGACATAAATATTTTAAATAAATCAGAAATGAACTAAAACTAACTACCTAACTATTTTTAGTGACACGAATCAATATAATAAATTGATTATAAAAATAGATTTTTGATGGTGAAATAATAACGTAATTTTATTGATTTTACGATACAGTGGAAGTTACCGATTGTAAAACGTCTTTCATTATTAAAATATATATTTTTTATGCTTGATTATAATATTATATTCATTCCCAATATATTTAAAAAAATATGTGTACGTATTACTTTACAACGATTTTTCACAACGATTATAAATATGAAAATAAAGAGAAAAATAACGGATGTCTATGGAAAACTAACCAGCTCCATTATATAATGCATTTTGTACATAATGATATCAATATGAAGTCCATCGAACCAATAGATTGGGCAGTGCAGAATAAATAATCATATTTCATAGCAAAATATGCATTTTCTACATGATACATGGTGAAAAATTCATGTAAAACAAGTAAATAAAAAAAAATATATTTGAGTAGGTACGTCATTTTCAAAATTTTCTTCACTAGCATAGATTAAATTATTCAATTAATTGCTATTATTCTCAAAATTATCTATCGTTTTATTTCATTTACTATATTTTCCTTAATTTTAATTTATTTGACAGTAAATAATTTACCTGAATTATTCAGGTTTAGAGATGTATATCATTATGATTTTAATTGTTATTACATTGAAGACATGTAAAAACGGTAAAATATTGTTTTTACATCTAGCTAAATAAAATTAAAATTTTACTAGCGTTTAGCCGGAAACGCAAATCTTTGTTAACATTGTTAACAAAATACAAAGAAACATGCATTGTCATCGGGAATACACAAATTCTGAAAGTTTCAGACCCGTAATTGGTTGGGAAGTTAGTAAAAATCGATTGCAAAATATGCCTAAAAATTTTATAATCATAATATTACCCATCTCTGTAGATAACCCTCCCATGACGCAACGTGACACAATTTGTATCTAGATTTCTGTATCGTTTTCAACCCTCAACGACCAAATAACTGATTCCTCTCAACCCCTGTTTTCAAAATTCAATTGTTATCACTTTGTGCCAGTTAATATCTGGCATTATTATTTCAAATCCCCCGGGGGCTCACAGCCTCACACATACACAGTTGAATTACACACCGCACACTCTTACAACCGTCCCCGTTTGGTGGAATTAATCTCGATATGTCCCCTCCCAGTCTCGGTCCATTATGGTAGCAATAAAAGCGCCGCAAGCAGGCAATAAGAACTTGTGGGGGTCGGTACTTCGCACCCCTCTTTATAGGGGAAGATATGTATAGGGGATTTGGATAAACATGCCGGTAAAATTGTAATAGGTAGAAAAGGTACCTACCTTCCTACAAATGCAGGGTTTTAACAGTAATAATATTGAAATAAAAACATTCATTTGATTAAGTGTTTTAATTCTTTTAACACTCTGGAAGTCACAACAATTATACGCGAGATCTGCACTACTATATCGATTTAAATGCAATTTACCCATTTTATAACAATACACAGCCCCCAAGGACAAAATCCTCTATCACCAATATAATTAATGTACCTACCCAAGTTGCAAACTACACACTGCCGAAGACATTTCAAAATATTATGCCATTAAATTACACAATTTCTTAAAACTGCTATTACAAAATTACAAAAAAAAAACACATAACATCATGGATATATAACATAAATTACGGTACGGACAATTATAGCGTGCTTAAAAGGGTTTATACGTGATTTAAACCATATGAAACCCAACATTTATTGATTTAAATTTAACCGAACTTTAGTCACTACAAAACAATTCGTTTTGTGCTAATACTAAATATTTTGTGGGCTTAACCAAACAGTACAGTCATAAATGGATTTACTTTTATTACTGATACCTAACAAAGGTTTGGCTAAAAACGCAGGTAGCCAGTTCGGTGGTCATAATTTTTTTTTCAGTGTTGTTGACTTAAAATGAAAAATACTATCACAAAAATTCACTTAGATTTTATGCACTCTTTAAGCCCATAAAAGATTAATTTCTCTAAGACATGTAGTGGTAGAATAATTTAATAAAAATGTGTTAAAAAGGATGTTTTTAATAACTTTTTTTGGGAACTTTAGGCTAAATTATAAAATTGTGTGACGAACAATCACTAGAGAAATGTTAAATAGGGTTTATAAGCTCTCTTAAAAAACAAAATATTCTAACCATCCATTTTAAAACAAGTTTGTGGTTCCTACATACATTAAAACGAGTGGGTTGTGGCCAACGCTATACTCCTTACTACCAAGTTACTCCACAAAGTGTTCAAATTTTTTATGGAAAATTTTCAAAATTTTTATGAAACAAGTTTGTTCAATATTTTTTTATTAAAATATTTTATTATGAAAACTTGACATTTCTTCAATGCCATTTTATGAAAGCGATGTGCCTTTTTACCAATTTGAAAATAAAAATTTCATATTTTAAGTTTAGGTAGGTACTGAGCTTGGGGTCACTTTAAATATTTGACGTTTAAAAAAATTGAGAAGCACTATTCAGATATCCTTCAAAATTTAATGGGGTCTAAGCGAGTATTAGATATACATATTTGCAAAATTTGAAAAAAGGCGATTGAGTACTTTAGTCTATAATCGATAAAGTAAAATAAATACGCCGTACATAGCACACAGCACACACACACAGATACATTGTGATAAAACTTTCAGAATACAATCTCAGCATGATACTAGTTGATATCATAACTCCCCACTATATCTAACTCCTTTATTAACACAGCAGCCCGACTGTGGAACGATCTTCCGAATTCTGTGTTTCCATCTTCGTACAACCCGGGTCTTTTTAAAATCCGAATTAATAAACTCTTTTCTAGATTGCAAACCCCTCCCAACGCTACGTAGTGCGCTTCTTCGGAAGAGTAAAATGGACCCAAATCCTAATAGCTGGCGTCCCCTACGTAGACATGTTAAAAAAAAAAAAAAAATATCCCCTTGGGTTAGTGAGGAGTAAAAAGTGTTTGTTTTTTTTAAATCCTTGTTCCGATATAGAAACTAATAATCATACATTTGAAACATTTTATATATTTTCCTGACATAACAATTTGGGAGTTATTATTATTATTATTATTATGTATATATATTATTTTGTACACAGTGAACAATGGAAATGTTATTTTATATGAATTGTTAATTGTTATTGCTTTATAAACGATATAATGAACAAAGTTTATTGTTAAAAAATAATGTTAATGATCTGTGTATATCGGACGATCGAAGGTTTTAGTAAAATTCCTGAAAAGATTAAAATCATAATTACCAGCCCATTTAACTTGCTCATAACTATACCGAATGAGAGCGTACATAAGGGGTTGCAACACTGTTACCGGTAATACCGAAAAAAAATCGTCGTAATTCGATCATACCGGTATTACAAAAATTAATACCGGTAGTGCGTTCTGAGGCTGTATAAAACAGACTTGGAATTTATAAATTGCTTTTACAATACTTTTGATAATTTAATCTTAAGATCCATTTTTAGGAAGTTAAATTATTTTAACAATACTTCAAAGTCAGATAAAAAAAGACACCCCAAAATTAAAATTATAGTTAAAATACTTAGGTACTTTGATTTCATAATTTAACAACTTTAGGTATAGAATCAAAGTATTATCAAAGTTGTATCGATTGCCATCTTTTTGAGATAGATTCCTCTATGTATATATTGTTAGGTACTCCTCACTACCCCAAGTGGGGATTTATGAATTCGTAATATATAGGGTATTTTTTTATTGTAGATTATCAACTAGTATCACGCTAAAAGTTTCATCACAGTGTATGTGTGCTGTGTATTATGTATGTAACGTGTAGATATCGCTTGTTTATTCTACTTTATCGATTATATACACATTCGATTCTTTTCAAATTTTGCAAATTTGTATATCCAATACTCGCTTAGACCTCATGAGAATTTGAAGGATATCTACATACATACATACATACATACCATCACGCCATGTCCCTTGCGGGGTAGGCAGAGAGAACCGAACGCCACATTTTTCTATCCTGGAATGCATCCCTCGCTTCGTCCACATTCATGCATCGTCTCATACATGCTCGTCTATTGCTCACACTTCTAACATTTCCGTCTTTCAAAATTTCGTTCACATGGTCGTGCCATCCCTTTCTTGGGCGTCCCCGACCTCTCATTCCAATCCTTTCCGCTCTGTATATTTTCTTCGTCAGGCGCTCCTCATTCATTCTCCCCATGTGACCAAACCATCTCAATGTGTTCACTTTCATTCTAGTAATGACATCTTTCTTCATCTTACATTCTTTCCTTATGTCCTCATTTCTTACCCGGTCATACATCGTTCTATTACAAGGATATCTGAATAGTGCTTATCAATTTTTTAACTGTCAAATATTTCAAAGTGACCTCAAGCTCAGGAAACATAAAATTTGATATTTTTATTTTCAAATTGCTAAAAAGGCACATCATTTTTATAAAATGTAATTAGAGAATCATTTTTTTTTTGATAAAATATTTAAATCAGAAATAATCTCACATTTCATGAAAATGATGAAATTTTAAATACAAAATATGAATACTTTGTGGAGTTACTTGGTAGTGAAGAGTATAGCGTTGGCCACAACCCACTCGTTGTGATAACTTTCACACACAATTGATATATATTGGAATTTTTTGTAGAAAAAAAAATTAAAAATGCTCACTACACAAGCATAACCTGTTACCGGTTATACCGGTATTACAGATCCCGGTATTCATACAATCCCTTGTCAAAATTAATAAACAGTTCCTTTATACCTATTTTTTATTTCCAAATAACTACATATCAAACAATTCCTGTACATGTTTGTTTGCAGGTAAACATGAAAAAGTAAACGTTTTTATACGTTTTTTCTTGGATTTCGTTCCAAAGCCTGATTTGATACGATAGTTTGAGGGTTATGTTGAATAGATACATGTATCATTAAAAGTTTGATGTACACGCGACATATACATTATCGAAATCATATAAAAAATAGACCTCGATTGCCTCAATGGCTGTCAATCGAAACTCTTTGATAATTGTTTGAAAAACTCTAATAAAAAACAAAAGATTTGTTGAATTCAAATCGATTTGTGATACCTAATATTTAACATCATCGTACAGTTTTCATACAAAATATAATCTATCAAACAAATTCTTCGATGCATTTTTAAAACAAGAATTCTACTACTCAGTTCAAAAATCTACTACTACTCAGATGGGTCGGTGGCAGAGCGGTTAGCGCGCTGGGTTAGTAATCCAGTGGTCGCGAGTTCGAATCCTGCCTCGACCGATTTCGTTCACCTATAGCACAAGCATTTATTTGCTTATTTTAGGGGACGTAGGAATATGTATATTCATTTAAAAAAAAAAAAAAAAAAAAAAAAAAAAAAAAAAAAAAAAAAAAAAAAAAAAAAAAAAAAAAAAAAAAAATGCTGAGTAGGAGGAGAGAACCGAACGCCATACTCTCTCATACTCTCTATAGGTATAGGTATTAGTCGTATGTACTAAACTCACTTCGTTATTTACTAAAATTTTAGAAGGTAATTTACTGTGCATCTCTTCTTCTCTTCTGGGTCACAATCCTAAGATTGGTCTTCACCAAACACTCGATCTTTCCACTTAACTCTATCGTCCGCCAGTCTCTTCATCTCTTTGTAGCTGCTACAGCGCACGTCACCGATTATCTGGTCTATATATTAGTTATTTCTGGGGCGACCTCTACAGTTAACCCCATCAATCATTCCTTCGACGATGGTATGAAGCAGGCCTGGGTGCCGGATGTTGTGGCCTATCCAAGTTGTTCTCTGTTGGGCAATTCTTTTCATAATTTGCCTTGTCTCTCCAACCCTACTTAGTATCTCGTCGTTGCTGATGTGTTCTGACCAGTGAACTTTAGCCATGCGTCTGTAGCACCACATCTCAAACGCCGACAGACGTCCCGTTTCGCGTTGGCTGATGGTCCATGTTTCACAGCCATATAGCAGTACACTCCAGACAAGAGACTTGATCAAATTTTTCCTAATTTTGATGGAAATGTTAGGGGATTCAAAAATTGTAGATCTTTTGTTGAAGGCGACTCTTGCTTGGTGGATTCTGCTTTTGATGTCTGCTGTTGAACATCCGTCTTGAGATATTCTGCTTCCCAGATATATAAACTCTTTCACCTGCTTAATTTCGATGCCTTCCAGAACAATATTTGCAGTGCATTCCTCCCTTCCAGCAACCATTTATTTTGTTTTGTCCTTATTTATCCTCATGTTATAATCGATTGTTAGGATGCTTTCCATCTTCCTGAGAGCCTCATTTAAATCTTCCTCTGTTTCTACTAGCATTGCAATATCGTCTGCATACCTTATCATGACTATTTTTTGTCCCTGAATTTTAACACCATGCCAATCTCTCATTTCTTCTGTGAGAGATTGTGAGATTGTGATTGTCTCATTTCTTCTGTGAGAGATGAGAGATTCTTCCGTGAGGGACTGTGAGAGATGACTGTGCATAATTAATAATAATAATAAATTAGGGTGATTTTTATAGCGCCGTTTTTGTGATAACCTCACCTCAAGGGCGCTTTGAATATATTACAGGTTTTTGTAAGACTCGCGGAAGAAGTGAGTTTTTAGGTGTTTCCTGAATAGTGCTAAGTTGTCGATTTGCCTCAGTTCAGGTGGTAGTTTATTCCACGAGGCTGGTCCAGCCACAGCAAAAGCACGATCACCGAAGGATGTAGTGTTGACTATATTTATTTCAGTTAACTTGCCAATCATGGATGTGGTGGCTGACCGAAGTGTTTGTTGTCGCTCGGATGTGCATATTTATGTACATCTGTATGCCCAAGGTATACAAGGGCCTTAAATACCTAATAGATAAATAAACGTTTATTGATTTCAAATACTTGATTGCATACATGTCCTATTTAAATAAAAAAAAAACGTTTTCCAACTGTCGATTTGTTCAGGAGAACTTTGTTCTCTTAACATATCGACAATGTTTCAAGCCAGAATACGCGAGAATTGTATGGAGAGGTCTACTTTTTTCACGGCTTTTCCAACTTTGAAGTCAAAAAACACCAACTTAGAGGCTTCGCAGCATATATGTTCCATACACGGATTTACTCAGAATTCGGAGTAGAACATTTCGTGTGTCTGTGTGTGTGTGTGTGTGTGTGTGTGTGTGTGTGTGTGTGTGTCTGTGTGTGTGTGTGTGTATGTCTGTGTGTGTGTGTGTGTGTCCCCCCCCCCCTTATAACTTTTGATCCGCTCAATTTACAGAGCCTAAAATTTCAGAATATATAAACAATTACAGGCCTACAAAACTTTTATACTCGGAATTTTGAATTTTTGTTTCAGTCAGGGGTTATCAACTTTTGAATTTTTATTTTATTTTTCCCTATATCTCAGAAACCATAAACGCTAGAATGCTGAAAGTTGGTAAAAACATAGACAAATACAAAATCTCAAATTAGTTTTTTCAAAAAAATTCCAGGGTTTCTCAAACATTTTTTATTAAGAAAAATATTTTTTTTATGATAAATTTATGAGTTTAACTGCCTATATTTCCAAAACTTTTACAATTATCGAAAAAAGCCGAAACACCCCAACTAGATAATTTAATTTTCTATAAAAAATATTAACATTGTAGTAGAAGATCTCAATTTTTTTTTATAAATTTTTTTAAAAGTTGAATTTAGTGACGACATCGCTTCATACATTTTGTATGGCAGTCGCCTATACACAATATGTAAGAAGACTTAATAGTTTGATACTTCATCTCCAAACATACATACATACCATCATGCTATTTGCATATTCTGGGTAGGAAAAAGGATCTTCCTCCATACTATCCTATCTTGACATACATACCTACATATGTTGTATAGAAAACAAAATATCTGAAAATATTCAATAATTTGTATCTATGGGTTTATAGTTTGGTACATATTCTTCAACTATACATACTATCGCTATCGACAGTTGGATCTCATGTGTTACATGCAACTAGTTTAAATAATTTATTATGACCACCCTGTGTTGATACACATTTAATTTAACGTGTTAGATGTTCGTAGATACTTAGTACACGTACTTAAGTTCTTGTTTCTAAATATATATAAAGGGTGTCCCAGAGACTATCAAACATAAAAATAATATTTTTACGAGTTTTTACTTGATATAACAAAATTAATTATTGTTCGATATACCTATATTATTTTCCTTTTATCAGGATAATATCAAACGACCAACAACCAGTTGATAAAGGCCGAATCGCTCATCCTGATAAAAAAAGTATATATACAACAATAAATAGTTTTGTGTGATTTAAAAAACCTCGCAAAATGAACTTCTAGGTACACCATAAATACCGCCAATATTGACAATATATAAACGTTAAAAATATTATTATTTAAACAATCGTAGGCGTAAACTGCATTGCATATATTTTTTTTTATTTATTTTATAAGAGTATAACACAATATTTTGTCTTAGTGAAAATATGTAACAAAAATTACAGTATTGATACTCTCTTGATAGAGTTAAAAACTCGTGTTCGACAGAAGAAAAATTCAACATATAAGATTATGTATTGCCAAAAATATGCCCTTTTAATGCTATTTTAAATTTATTTTGATCTTTTAATTCTCTAATGGAAGTGGGCAGGTCATTGTAAAATAATATTCCCCTATATGACAGTAATTTCTGTGCTGCAGTTGTATTTTTATTTCTCTAATGGAAGTGGGCAGGTCATTGTAAAATAATATTCCCCTATATGACAGTAATTTCTGTGCTGCAGTTGTATTTTTATTTCTCTAATGGAAGTGGGCAGGTCATTGTAAAATAATATTCCCCTATATGACAGTAATTTCTGTGATGCAGTTGTATTTTTATTTCTCTAATGGAAGTGGGCAGGTCATTGTAAAATAATATTCCCCTATATGACAGTAATTTCTGTGATGCAGTTGTATTTTTCTTTGGTATGATTATTAAATGAAAAAAAAAGGTTTTAAAATTGTCTATATGTGATTGAATAATATGAAACGCTCAATATTTTTTATAGAGGGTTGTTGAGTGGAATTTGATCCATTCTAAACTTGAAGAGCAATAAATGCGGCAACCCTCCCTCACTTTATCTAACACAACCCTATCATTCCTTCATATCTTCTACCCTACACCCTGATATTATCACATTTTTGAGGACGCACCAAGATACACACAATAAAATCTGTTTGTAGCATCTTGATTTTTTTAAGCAAATACATTTTTAATTTCGTATCAAATTCATATTAGATTAAGGCTGTGTTTCTCGAACATAGATTAAAGTAAAAGTATTTCATAAAATTGTTCAAAAATTTTGGTGTTTCATTGAAATCTAATGTCGTCAGGCGACGCATTTTTTAACAATGTCATGGAATCAAAGTATTTTAACTGTAGTATTACCGTTACTTTTTTTGAAATATCCCTGCCTTAGTATGTGTTATGTTCGGCAAAATCTTAGTTAATCATTCATTCTTTTAATATGTCCAAATCACCTTAAGGCATTCACTTTCAATTCTTTCTTTATCTTGCATTATTTCTTTATTCCCTCATTTTTCATTCTATTACAAACTCTTCTTATTGATCTCATGTCAATACAGTATTTATTCTACTTTCATGCGTGCCACGTCAATGTTTTACTGGCATACGTAAAAGTAGGCTCTACAATTGCATTATGTATGGCAATTTTGGCTTCCTTGGGAAAAGTTAACACGAAATAAATTAAAAAAATAATGATAGACCGGACTATGCTGACCACTCAGTTAAAGGTCATGTCTATTAACTGTCGCTTACATTTTAAACTCTGTGTTTGCTGTGCAATCGGTTTTTACTAAATTATTCACAGGTATACATTTGTACATATCTCACATATACCTATACACGTGTTTCTTGAAATGCATACATAGGTACATATATATTATATAACTTATATATTTGCCACCAATAAGTCTTTCGACTTATCGTAAGTCTCCAGAATGTGGCAACATGTTATTGGGTGCGTGTTAAATTAATATTTGACAAAGTACCTACCTGTTAGTTGCCCGAGTAGCAATATAAAAAAAAAAAAACGTCTTTCGACTTTTGTACCTACTGGCGTTCTGGGTTTGATTACGAATGATCTATTTGAAGGCCGCTTATTTCCAAGGGCGGAAGACAACAAAATATATTTTCGAAACTCTGAAGGTTTCAAACAAAATAACTCATTCGTGGTTCCAACAATCTAAATTATTGTGATTGAATTAATTCAACTAAAAACAATACGTTTTGAATTCGTGGTTCCAACAATCTAAATTATTGTGATTGAATTAATTCAACTAAAAACAATACGTTTTGAATTCGTGGTTCCAACAATCTAAATTATTGTGATTGAATTAATTCAACTAAAAACAATACGTTTTGAATTCGCTACATATAAATTTGTCCTACGAGAACATTTTTAAGGCTATGTTTATAATATGCTTATCTTTTATGAGGGAATATAGTACCTACTAAGTGAATGAAAACATGATATAATAAAACCAAATACACTATGAAGTTACATGTTAGTAAGGGTAATTATCGCGTGCGTCAAATGGGGTTTATACGTGATTCAAATTATCAGAAATCCAAAAGTTGTTATTTTTCAGAACAAGCTTGACATGAAATAAAAAAAAATATCTTGATAATTCACTATGATTTTATGCTTTCCTAAAGAATAAAAAAATCTCGGAGACGCGACGCATAGTTATCCTGTGTAAAGGATTTTTTTCTATTTTTAGGGGTAATTATGCTAAATTTTAAAATTGTGTTTTTATAACATTTACAACACTTATTCAGAAAATATAAATGGAAAATATTTATCCTACTTAGGTAAGTAGGAATGGTATTTTTTAAAACATTGATATATACAGATAATATGAGAAATTTGATTTCAAAATACGATGTTTGAATTTATGCATTTTGCTCTCCTAATTGTTTAAAATGTGCTACAAGGGTAACTTTAAAAAATATTCATGCCATATGTTATATTTTCATTGCTCATGTTAGTATAAGTAGATATTTTTCAAAATGATCTATATGAAAACAGGCATTACTTTATATACCTTCTATAATATTATAATCTTATACGTGGCTTTTTCGTGACTTATCATAAAAGATATAAACATCATTATTAAAATAGCATGTTCAAATTATCTATTGATAAATAATAAAGCTATTCAAATTGTCTAGTACAAAAGTAGGTATAGCGATAAATTAAGTCATTTTACCGCCCATCCGAACATGATAACCCCCGGGCAGTGCACTATTAGATAAATATTGTCTTTATCAAAATACGTATTAAATTATATATAAAATGCTACTGAATCATTATAAAGAATTAGACAAAGTATAAATTTATTTATCCTTCATGCAGATATTTTTCTTGGTAAATATGGTATTCTACTCCACGCGTTCGGTTCCCGGTGGGAATACAGTTCTGTTATTTTCAGAAAAGATATACCTTAAATTGCAAAGAAATATAACCATTAGGTAATTTTTTGACTAAATTTGCAATGTTGTAATTCAAGAAACAATTTCATTATATATTCAACAACATTGCAATAAACAAAAATAAAAAAATAACAATATAATAAATAAGAATAACACAAGCAGGTAATTGTAACTTAATCAGCCCACCTCTGTACTCATGTTGCATGTACTCACTAATGGTAACAAAACAATGAATTATTTCTGTCTAATGTGGCTCTTGAAAAGGGTCCTGGACATACAGAATATGTCCACGGACCTGATCCTTTCCAAATTATTGTATGTGGTAAGGCATCGGTACAGTGGCGAATTCTGAACGGCGTTTGTGTTTCTTTTTGTCTTAAAGGAACTTTGAGATGTGCCTTGTTCGTCTGTTTGATATGTTGAAGTTAATAATAATTTTCAGAATGTCTGTAGGTACCTACAGTCAATATTGTGTTAGTTTATTATGCCATAAAGGTATATTAAGCCTGAGGTCCTTCGTCTTGTCTGTAAAGTCTCCAATTCATGTTTGTAGTATTAACAAATTTGTACTTCGCGTGTCTCAAAAAGATGTGTTGAATTCGTTCTATTATACATACATACATACATACCATCACGCCATGTCCCTTACGGGGTAGGCAGAGAGAACCGAACGCCACTTACATCTATCTTGACATACATTCATCGCCTCGACAACATTCATACATCGTCTTATACATTTTAGTCTGTTGTTCACGCTTCTAACATTTCCGTCTTTCAAAATATCATTCACATGGTCGTGCCATCCCTTTCTTGGGCGGCCCCGGCCTCTCAATCCAGTCCTATCCGCATTGTATATTTTCTTCGTCAGGCGTTCCTCATTCATTCTACCCATGTGGCCAAACCATCTCATTGTGTTCACTTTCATTCTATTAATGATATCTTTCTTCATCTTACATTCTTTCCTTATGTTCTCATTTCTTACCCTGTCATACATCGTTCTATTGCAGATTCTTCTTAGTGATCTCATTTCAACAGCATTTATTCTGCTTTCGTGCGACTTCTGCCATGTCCAGGTTTCACTTGCATACGTCACTGTTGGCACTAAGATAGCGTTATGAATGGCAACTTTGGCAACCTTTGATATGTTGCGATCATTCATAACTGGTCTCAGTGCTCCATTCATTCTGTTTCCTGCCATAACTCTTCTTTCGATATCCTTATCAGGTCGTCCATTCCGTTGAAACATGCTTCCCAGATATACATACTCGTCGACTTGCTCGAGCCATTCATTCTCTACTCTTATTTTACACGCTGTTCTGATTTCTATTATACTGTTATATAAATATTATATTGTGGATTCCAGAGTGAATTTGACATTCTCTTCGAGTAAATAATTGTTTATACGACTTTTTGTACATAATATTACAATCAAATACCTACATATACCAATATTACTTACTGGCGAGCTTATTTTCACTAGGCGATTTCTCTCAATCAATATTTGTATGAACTGGGGTACCTACATAACATAGGTCTTGAAGAGTAGATAGGTTAAGTAGAGTAGGTATATTATAATACCTACTATGTTCCTACTAACTATAAATATACCCACTCTTAAGTAAAAACGTAATATGATATTGAGTACCTACATTATCAGAAAAGGTTGACACTCAAATCTAAAGTTTTATGTAGATATATCATAGTTTTCCAAGCTATGGTCTATCGCCCAGAATACAAAGTTTAATCTACATATACCTAATACTAGTGAACGCACAGAGGTCGAAATTTAATCGTAATTCTTCAATATTTCAAGTTTAAAAAGTCATTGGATTTATAATAAAAATAAGATGTACAAAGTACCTAATCTTTTCACATATTACAAAGTGTAATTGTTTACGTAGGTACCTACTATTTATTCGAATATTTTTTATTATTGCACTAGCTGAGAAGCTTCGCTTCGCTCAGCTTCTAAGCTAGGGCTTGCAGCCGGCTTTTACCGCTACGCGGTAAATGACCGCCTCCGGCGGTCCATGGCACTGAGGGGTCTGAAGGTACTGAACGATCTGAAGGTACTGAGGGGTCTGAAGTTACTGTCTGAAGGGATGAAAGATTCGGGAGGAAATGAAGAGGGGTATGAGGCATTGACGGAACGGGAGGTACAGAAGGACCTGAAGGGACGGGAGACACTGAAGAGACGGGTGGCATTGAGGGACAGGAGACATTAAAAGGACAGGAGGCACCGAAGGGACGGGAGACACTGAGGGACCATTTTTAATTATACAGGCAATACGAAGATTGCTGAGTTTCAACTAAATCGAACGCATATAATCCGCAAAGTGGTTAAAAAGGTTGCAAACCCTATTGTAGAAGTCAAACGAAACTTCTCTTTTAGTTTCTTAATTTGCGTTTCACAAACCATGACACGGAGCAAGCTTTATTTTTCGCTGCTGTGTTTGTCGCCTCCGCACAAAGACGTTATTCTTATAAAATATAAATTTACAAAATAACAAATTGTTTAATTTTAGAAAGATTGATATTTTAAACTCCTTGTAAATAAACATGTAATAAATATTAATATTTTTTCATGCAACTCTCCAATAATAATATGTACTTTAAATCCTGGCAACACCGTGGTTGACATTTGACTTGACGTTTGACAAATGACCGATAAATTATGTTTGCAAACTCAACATGTAGTCTAAATCTAAACTAAATGATATTACTTAAATGATCACCTATTGTGTGTTATGTGTATTTAGATTGTATAATTTTGTATGCTTAAATAAGGATATTCGCCTTTTCAGTTAATTTAGCAAGCATTCGCAGACTCTTATTTTAACTGCAGACATTAAAGCGGTACTATAGTTTGGTTATGGACATTTTATATTTAATTCACCAGAATTTGATGTATTTCAGATTAGCATTACAGTAGCGAGATGTATTCTAAGTGCAATTTTTTTAATACTATAATTTATTTTGCCAACTGTAACCACTAAAATATAAAATCATGTATGTTCTCTTCAGTGATAATTTTTTTTTCTTGTTTATGTTTACCTCCGTTTCACAATGAAACTTTATCTGTTACAGAAACATATTATATTATTATGTTATATTTTTCAACTTGCAACTGACAGTATAGCCAATCAGCGGAGACTTCTAATTGGCTGTTAAATTATTATATTAGATGTTATATATATACTGTTAATCTTCCAAAAATTTACAAACAAATAAATATAATAATTTTAGTCTAAATTTAATACTTAAACTTTGTCGTATGTCTGTTGAATAACAAATGAGAACGTATGAGGCCGACTTAAAAATTATTTACCAGTTAAGACTAAAATCACTCTAACGCGACGTCTTACGTAGGCGATTCAAGGCGAACGCGAAGCGGCGCGAAAATAACAATCAGTCGGTAACTATTGAAGTGTCCTGCGTTACCGACCGCGAGTAGGGTACGGTGTGACATGGTACGATGCGAAGCGAACGCGATCAATTTGTTTGATATTTTCGCGCGAATTGGAAGCGGTGCCATAGTTTTTTTTGGTAAAGTATAATGTCAGAAGCACGATTCGCGTGCCCGTAGGACAGAGCCGCAGCGTCGCACCGCATCACTTTGAATTCGCATGTATCCGTTCGGATCGCTTCGCATTCGCGTTCGCTTTGAATCGCCTACGTAGGATGTCGCATAACTCAACAACACATGCTACCATTACTTGACTACGCTGACGTTGCCTACGCTGAGATTCAACTGAAGATCAACTTAACAAACTCGAACGGTTACAAAATGTCTGCATTCTATACGTGTTTGGACTCAGGAAGTTCGACCACGTATCCGAGAGCAGGCAACGACTGAACTGGTTAAAGATCCGTCACCGAAGAGATTCCCGTGTTCTTTCCCTTTATATATTTTGTATTTTTAATACTATAAAAGTCTTTAATTATTATTATTATTAGGTGATGTATGTATGTCGAGTATCGAGACGACAATGCGTATATGTCAGAATAGGAAAATGTGTTCGATTCAATATGGTTATATAGTTTTTATAGTTCGATTCAAGTTTTTTCAATTAAGTTTTTGACAAAGATATACATTGTTAAAGATATTGAGAAAACTTACCACGTTAATAAGTTTTGTTGAATTTGATAGTAATATATTTTTATCGGATACCTACCTGGATATTAACAAAACACGATGAAAACAGAGTGGATGCCTTTGAAAGAAAAATCTTATGCAGAATATACCTATGTACCTATTAACGACTGTCAAACATGGCGTAAAAGATATATATCACCGAGCTTTATGATCTTTACCAGGACCTCAGCATAGTCATGAGCCATGGGGCAGCAGAACTGGAAGGTGGCAGCCAACGATAGAACAGTATGGAGAAGATTCTTGGACACAGATAGGACCCATCAAGAGTTGTGACGCTAAGAATAATGATGATGATATTTTTATGTGAATAAATTAATTGATTGTTGGCAATTATTTAATTTTATTTTCTTAAATTTATCTTCATAAATTTGAAAGTAAAATAATTTGTTAATTAAATGAAACATACAGAAATGTTTTGAAAATATAGATTTCTTCTTCCTTGCCTCTTCCCAGTTCATCTGGAGCGGCCCTTCTGGTACGACCTTTCCTTTCTTGCCCTTCGGAGATCTTTCCATCTTGCGTCATTTCTCTGGTTAGTTGCTCCTCCCTCAACTCCTTAATATTTGTCCACCAGGTGGCCTATGTACGGCCTCTATTTCTGGACTGAGTGCGTATATCCTGTGTGAGTTTAACTATATGAACCTCATTTCGTCTGGTAATGTGTCCGTACCATCGGTGTCTGGCCTTTAGTTTCTCCGGAATAGAGGCGACTCCAAAACTACCTCGGACGTATTCATTTCTAATTTGATCCTCCTTTGTAACACATCTAACTCTATCACTCATAATAATAACTCATAATTCTTTAGTTTATTCCTAAAAATTTCATTTGAAAGCAAGCATTACATACATACCATCACGCCATGTCCCTCGCGGGGTAGGCAGAGAGAACCAAACGCTACTTATTTCTATCTTGACACACATTCATCGACATTCATACATTGTCCTATACATATTCATTTGTTGTTCATGCTTCTGACATCTCCGCCTTTCAAAATAGCGTTCCCATGGATATGCCATCCCTTACTTGGGCGGCCCCGACCTCTCATTCAATTCCTGTCCGCAATGTATATTTTCTTCGTCAGGCGTTCCTAATTCATTCTGCCCATGTGTCTAAACCATCTCAATGTGTTCACTTAAATTCTATTAATGACATCTTTCTTTATCTTACATTCTTTCCTTATGTCCTCATTTCTGACCCTCTCATACATCGTCCTATTATATCTTCTAACATGACTTTTAAAATACTTAATTCTATAATGGCATGCATTTATAGAATTACCTGTTAATAATGTATAAAGAGGCTCTGGAGGATATCTATTGCAGGTATGTGTACTATTCCATTGTTACAACACATTCCTGGGTTTTCTCCCTTCCATTTCGAATCACCACAATATGTACAAATTATAGACATTCTACCAAAAGTTGATACTGGCTCAGAAATAAATTGCAACTATAGGTTAATATCTATATTGCAACTATAGGAAAAAGCAGAATTTTCCTTTTGTCTCCATGATTCATGTTTCAATGCCACATCTGTTATTTTACATACAAAAAAAATAGTGTTTGGTGATATTGTTAAGCGTTTTCAATTTGACTCCTCAGGGGCCTTATGACTTGAAGACTTAGAGGCTGTTTTATACTTTTAATGCTGCTAAGATGGCGCATTCAAGTGCAGTAATTTCTATTACTTCAACGTCTTGCATATTCATCTGATCTATTATCATTAAATTATCACGACTCCCTACCTCTATCCAATTACTTGAAGACTGAAAATCTGTATTTCTTCTTTCTTGCTGCAGAAATTGTAATACCCTATACGCCGTCATTCGTAATCTACTGGCTTCACATCTCCTTTCTTGCTGTTCTTTAGATTCGTTTGCCCTAAGTGCAACCATTCGCAACATGTTATTTTCATGTGCCATTCCTTCTGCACTTATTAACCTACTCCTAGAAGAATGACATAACCTGTACACCGAAATACAATAATCACCAACTCATTTATGAAAATATCTTTAAACAAATACCTACGTTCTTTCCATATGTGAATGTTGATTTAAAATTTACCTAAATTCATCGAGAATTGAAATTTCAACTTACATTTTTTTGTAACTATATAGGCTAAAATTTGATTCTGAAAGAAAATAAAATATAAAGTTATTAAATATTGGAAAATAAACTAAATCAATACATATTAATTATTTATATTGTTTCACAGTGGATTGTGTAAGTATATTTTTTTATTTTTTTACAGATTTTTAATTATCTCAATAGAGACGAAGTTGGAATATTTACTGTAGGAGAACCGGGAAATCAAGATACCTACAGAGATTATAATTTATAGATTTTTAATTATCTCTATTGAGATAATCAAAAATCTGTTAAAAAATATCTTTGACTCCCGACAGGGAAAAAAATCCAATGTTTGCGCATATGCAATAATAAAAATATTCGATTATATTTTTTTAATAATATCGTACCTACACATAGCGTTGTGCAAAGAAGCCCATCACATTCTGCACATGCGTAAGGTTTTCGAGTCAGTTTTCACAAAAGGTAAAAACGCCCCCGTTTCCAAATAAGCCACCCAAGATGCTTTCAGCCCACACTTTGAGGACCAACGGTCTAGATTGTTGATAATTGAGTTGACAATTTTCTACATTTGTAACGTCCATTACATTCAAAACTGGTTCACCTTCATATTCTCTTATAACTGGGTGGGATTTTCAACTTTTTATTAAAACGGGTCGCTGAGGTTTATATCTAGTGCGGTTCAATTGAACAAGATCATTATATTCACTCGCAGGATCAGAACCACCATTCTGTTCAAATTGTGCACTTGAACCAAAGGCTCAAATATAAAAAGGTTCACATGAGACGATAGTTAAAACGAGTGGGTTGTGGCCAACGTTATACTCCTCACTACCTAGTTACTCCACAATGTATTCAAATTTTGTATGGAAAATTTTCAGCATATTTATGTAATGAGTTTTTGCCATTCAATGAATATGGCGTTGTTTTTTAGCAAGTTGAAAATAAATATATCAAATTTTTCCTGAGCTGGCTCACTTTGAAATATTTGAAAGTTGAAAAAATTGAGAAGCACTATTCAGATATCCTTCAAAATCTTGTGGGATCTCAGAGAGTATTAATATATACAAATTTGCAAAATTTGAAAGGAATTGAATAAGCAGGTACTTTAGCGTGGCCTACGATATACAGGCCTGCGCGCGCTTTTTACCGACATCGAACTTAGTGCTGTCGTTTCACCTAGGTAGCGCAGGCCTGTTATTAATGTTTAATTTACTAAATAGTTATGAAGTATTTTTTTATTATATTTTAATACATTTAAGTAGGTATTTAGTAAGTGGTAAAATGAAGCATGTAGATAAATTTAATAGTGTTTTATATCTCATTCCGCTACTTTTAAAATATTAATATCCATAATACTTATTTCTGTTATTATGTATATTGATGCTATTGAAATTAATTAGGTTTAAACACAAATATTTTTAAAAATGTAGTAGATAAAGAAAACAATATAAAATGTACCTAAGTTTCCATTCGCAATTTAAAATACTAAGAAATTAATAAATACATACAACAATTGGTTATTAAACAAATCAGCAAAGGATTAGTACTAAAAATATATGTGCACCAAACTTTCAAATTGCAAAACATAGATATTATATCTATTAGTATATTGACAATTATTATTGAATGAAAAAATAAAAGATAGGTATGTGTACAATATAAAATAAAACCTTAACATTAGGATTATGTAAAAAATGCTATTTCAAATCGACTATGTGATACAATAGCAATGATTTAAAATGACCAGTTTTAAGGCCTTTATTAGACGTAATAGTTGTTCTTTAAATTTAATATCAATGTATAAAGTTATCTTCGCAGAGAAACGTCACCCGGTTGAAACAACTTCAATACTTACTAACTTGGTAATGTGTGGATGGACGGCACTAAGTTCGTATTTTGTCAACGGAGATTGACCAGCGCGCTCAGGCCTGTATATCGTAGGCCACGGTACTTTAGTCTATGATCGATAAAGTAGAATAAACACGCCGTACATATATAACTAGTAGATACACAGTTCACAGATTCATTGTGATGAAACTTTCAGAATATAATCTCAGCATGATACTAGTTGATAATCTGCAGCAAAAAAAATGAAATTGCGAATTCATAAATACTCACCATATCCCCTTGGGGGTAGTGAGGAGTAAAAATATTGTAAAAAAAAAACATTAATTTTTTTTTTAATTTTTTTGGAATGAATATTGAAACAGTAGATAGGTACTCAACACCAATATCAAAAAGTTCATTTTTTTTCAAAAGAATTTAAATTTCGAAATGCAAATAATTTTGCTCCTATATAAATGTGTCATTAATATTCGAATTATATTTAAGCATTGAATGTGTTTGGGATACCCCCGTTCCACATCACTATTTATCAATCCCCTGGCCTCAGTCGTAGCTTATGTCAGCCCTGTATATACATTCCTTATTCCGCGTTGACCACGTCATATTTCGTAGTTTGAAAAATCTCGTTGCGGCCCATGCGTATAGAGGTTTGTGCCTCACTGCCATACACCAACACATACCTATGCCTTAGACTATAGTGATTTTCAGTACCTACGCCCCCGCACCACTTTTCACATTATTATCATATTTAATTCAATTTAAAAAAAATGTAAGTCAATCAATATACTGTATATTCAATATACTTCATACCATAATATTCTTATCAAATTTCTCTCTACGTCCATTGGCTATCGAAATAATCGTCCCACACATTTTTTTACAGCAGAGGTAGGTACCGGATAAAAAATATCAAGATACGTGTTGTCATATACAAATAGTTGGTTGTGGGCAACAACACTAAATTTTGAAAGACCCAATGTTTGAAACTTGTTTACAAACCTTTTTTTCACCTTCATCGAATCTTCCAGATCAATTAAGGAAAATGAGAGACTCAACATTATTTAATAAATCAATATCAAATTATGCCAAGAACTGTAACCGCATCCAACGAAAATTAATATTAATTATGTCAAATTTGAATTACTGGTGTAGTAGTTATCAGGGGCGTGCCTAGAACGTACAGACTACGCAAACCCTGAAGGAAAATTGGCAAAATTCGAATTTATAAAGATTTTTTAGTATAAGTTAATCCTTGTTCATTTCAGTGACTATGTGAAAAATATTTTTCAATCAGATATCCAAATAGAATTTACATTTTGTGGCTCTGAAAAGGATCGCATTGACGTTTCAATTTCCAATGTTGTAGTATGGTTGCAATTAAAAAATTGAAAAAATTCTAAGCCTTGAATCAGTATTTAATTCATTTTTTTCGTTAAATACAGTTTTTCTAACCTATATAATTATATATTTTACGTATTTCTTTTCGTGTTGTATTTAAAGGCAAGCCAAGATTTTCGGCTTCAATAAGCAATTTCGCTACTGGTAGTTATACCTTCTCAAACATTGGATTTTAAATTAATAAAAAAAAATTAAATATATAATTAAAAAATCTTTTATTTTCTCCTCTTACATAAAGAGAATATGTATACATAATAGGTATGCAATTAACCAATAAGGTAGACATTATAAATTAAAATATTTATAAAAATTAATAAAAACATTTAGTTTTTATTTCACCGAAAAATAACTCCCTCACCAAAATGTACCGACAGGATCTCGGGTAATATATGGCAACCCTAAGATGTAGGTGTAGGTACCTATGTATATGTAGGTATGTACTTCATTTATAACCGGATATGTGATTATTTGCAATGTATGCACAATACTCAATAAATACATACGGGAGGTTCATATTTTGATATAAATTATGACTATTATTTGATAGGTACATGATATAGTGCAAAAATGTCGGTATGTAGGTACTTAAAAAAATTCATTTAATTCTAGGAATATGAGAAAATATTATGCCGACCTTCGTGGCTTAGTGAGTTAGACAACCGAACCTCTGGAACCGGATTCGATTTCCGGCGGATTCACGCCACGGTTTGGCACAAGACCTAATTTATTGTAGGAGGGACACGTAATTCTGGTTAGAAAATGTAGTTATTGGTTCATTTTCTTCGAATTTATATGATGGAAGAGTTATTTGCATAGAATAGTGCGTGTACCCTTTTCTATTATCGTTAGTAAGAGCCGGGTTAATTCACGTTGTTAAATGAATGCTTAATGTAGGAATTTCGGTTCAAGCCAAGTGGATTGTTGCTTGTTGATGTATGTATATTCTAACTTTGTAAGTTCTAACCAGATTTAGTTGGCTGTGAGAGATTTATTTGGTGTTAACGCATCATATTATAGAACCATTAATTTTCATTTTTCATATTTACTCCTCACTAACCCAAGGGGATATAGTGGGGAGTTATGATTACGTAATTTTTAAGGCTATTTTTTATTGCAGATTGTCAACTATTATCATGCTGAGATTTTATTCTGAAAGTTTTCTTCACAATGTATCTGTGTATGTTAAGTGCTGTGTACGGCGTGTTTATTTTACTTTATCGATTAAGGACTAAAGTATTCGTTTGATTCATTTCAAATTTTGTAAATATTTATATCTAAAACCCACATAGACCCCATAAGATTTTGAAGGATATCTGAATAGTGCTTCTCAATTTTTTTATTCTCATTAGGTACATGAAAATGCTGAATATTTTCCATACAAATTTTGAATACTTTATAAGATGACTTGTTAGTGAGGAGTTTAGCGTTGGCCACAACCCACTCATTTTATTTATATATTTATCTCTTGGTACCTATATATTTCTGCTGTGAGGCACCGAGTTATAATAGTGCTTCCACTATTTTATATAAATATCATTGTTTACGAGTGTCCCGTAGCGTCGGGTATAGATTCCACCAAACTTCTTGAACCTTTTTGCCGTGGAGAGGGGCGGCTTGCACATATATCAACCATGCAAAAAGACACAAATTTGCAATCTGCGCACCCACATTAACACACAAAAATTAAGATAGTTTAAACGGAATTCGCTTTTTTAAATCAATACATTTTTCCCATTGTATCAAACTATTTCAGTCATTTTTATTATATCTTAGGTATAATTTATAAGCAAAAAATCAACAGATTTTTATTACAAAAATTAAATACCTACGAAGAGTAAGGGCAAGGAAGCCACAGTGGATTTTACAAAAATAAACTAAGTATTTAAAAAATCGTTTTTGTTTATTTACAACAAAAATAATTTCATATTATTATTATTAGAGATTAGTTTTTGAAGCGTCGCGTCGTCGCGCGGGCGCCGCGGCGCTCGATTTCGCCGGTACGTTTTTAGCGCCGCGACGACAGACGCGCGTCATTGGCGTTCGATATATCCAACACGGCGTCCCCGTGTTATGCATCATAATAAAAACCTCAACGAATGTTGCCATAAGTCAAATAATATCGTGTCTTGTAGTTAATATCCTTCGACGGCTGTCGTTAATTGCAATATTAAGGGGGCGACGACACATTCACACATCGTGGTCGCCTTAAACCACCGTTATTATTGCCGAGTTAAAATTATATATGAATTTGAAATTAAATATTTACATCGACGATAATTGTTTTTGGAACTGCTCCAACCATTTGATTTTATTTTATTATGTACTAGCTGAGAAGCTTCGCTTCGCTCAGCTTATAAGCTAGGGCTTGCAGCCGGCTTTTACCGCTGCGCGGTAAATGACCGCCTCCGGCGGTCCATGGCACTGAGGGGTCTGAAGGTACTGAACGGTCTGAAGGTACTGAACGATCTGAAGGTACTGAGGGGTCTGAAGTTACTGTCTGAAGGGATGAAAGATTCGGGAGGAAATGAAGAGGGGTATGAGGCATTGACGGAACGGGAGGTACAGAAGGACCTGAAGGGACGGGAGACACTGAAGAGACGGGTGGCACTGAGGGACAGGAGACATTAAAAGGACAGGAGGCACCGATTGAAGATTGCTGAGTTTCAACTAAATAAAACGCATATAATCCGCAAAGTGGTTAAAAAGGTTGCAAACCCTATTGTAGAAGTCAAACGAAACTTCTCTTTTAGTTTCTTAATTTGCGTTTCACAAACCATGACACGGAGCAAGCTTTATTTTTCGCTGCTATCTCAGGAAGTTCGACCACGTATCCGAGAGCAGGCAACGACTGAACTGGTTAAAGATCCGTCACCGAAGAGATTCCCGTGTTCTTTCCCTTTATATATTTTGTATTTTTAATACTATAAAAGTCTTTAATTATTATTATTATTAGGTGATGTATGTATGTCGAGTATCGAGACGACAATGCGTATATGTCAGAATAGGAAAATGTGTTCGATTCAATATGGTTATATAGTTTTTATAGTTCGATTCAAGTTTTTTCAATTAAGTTTTTGACAAAGATATACATTGTTAAAGATATTGAGAAAACTTACCACGTTAATAAGTTTTGTTGAATTTGATAGTAATATATTTTTATCGGATACCTACCTGGATATTAACAAAACACGATGAAAACAGAGTGGATGCCTTTGAAAGAAAAATCTTATGCAGAATATACCTATGTACCTATTAACGACTGTCAAACATGGCGTAAAAGATATATATCACCGAGCTTTATGATCTTTACCAGGACCTCAGCATAGTCATGAGCCATGGGGCAGCAGAACTGGAAGGTGGCAGCCAACGATAGAACAGTATGGAGAAGATTCTTGGACACAGATAGGACCCATCAAGAGTTGTGACGCTAAGAATAATGATGATGATATTTTTATGTGAATAAATTAATTGATTGTTGGCAATTATTTAATTTTATTTTCTTAAATTTATCTTCATAAATTTGAAAGTAAAATAATTTGTTAATTAAATGAAACATACAGAAATGTTTTGAAAATATAGATTTCTTCTTCCTTGCCTCTTCCCAGTTCATCTGGAGCGGCCCTTCTGGTACGACCTTTCCTTTCTTGCCCTTCGGAGATCTTTCCATCTTGCGTCATTTCTCTGGTTAGTTGCTCCTCCCTCAACTCCTTAATATTTGTCCACCAGGTGGCCTATGTACGGCCTCTATTTCTGGACTGAGTGCGTATATCCTGTGTGAGTTTAACTATATGAACCTCATTTCGTCTGGTAATGTGTCCGTACCATCGGTGTCTGGCCTTTAGTTTCTCCGGAATAGAGGCGACTCCAAAACTACCTCGGACGTATTCATTTCTAATTTGATCCTCCTTTGTAACACATCTAACTCTATCACTCATAATTCTTTAGTTTATTCCTAAAAATTTCATTTGAAAGCAAGCATTACATACATACCATCACGCCATGTCCCTCGCGGGGTAGGCAGAGAGAACCAAACGCTACTTATTTCTATCTTGACACACATTCATCGACATTCATACATTGTCCTATACATATTCATTTGTTGTTCATGCTTCTGACATCTCCGCCTTTCAAAATAGCGTTCCCATGGATATGCCATCCCTTACTTGGGCGGCCCCGACCTCTCATTCAATTCCTGTCCGCAATGTATATTTTCTTCGTCAGGCGTTCCTAATTCATTCTGCCCATGTGTCTAAACCATCTCAATGTGTTCACTTAAATTCTATTAATGACATCTTTCTTTATCTTACATTCTTTCCTTATGTCCTCATTTCTGACCCTCTCATACATCGTCCTATTATGTATATCTTCTAACATGACTTTTAAAATACTTAATTCTATAATGGCATGCATTTATAGAATTACCTGTTAATAATGTATAAAGAGGCTCTGGAGGATATCTATTGCAGGTATGTGTACTATTCCATTGTTACAACACATTCCTGGGTTTTCTCCCTTCCATTTCGAATCACCACAATATGTACAAATTATAGACATTCTACCAAAAGTTGATACTGGCTCAGAAATAAATTGCAACTATAGGTTAATATCTATATTGCAACTATAGGAAAAAGCAGAATTTTCCTTTTGTCTCCATGATTCATGTTTCAATGCCACATCTGTTATTTTACATACAAAAAAAATAGTGTTTGGCGATATTGTTAAGCGTTTTCAATTTGACTCCTCAGGGGCCTTATGACTTGAAGACTTAGAGGCTGTTTAATACTTTTAATGCTGCTAAGATGGCGCATTCAAGTGCAGTAATTTCTATTACTTCAACGTCTTGCATATTCATCTGATCTATTATCATTAAATTATCACGACTCCCTACCTCTATCCAATTACTTGAAGACTGAAAATCTGTATTTCTTCTTTCTTGCTGCAGAAATTGTAATACCCTATACGCCGTCATTCGTAATCTACTGGCTTCACATCTCCTTTCTTGCTGTTCTTTAGATTCGTTTGCCCTAAGTGCAACCATTCGCAACATGTTATTTTCATGTGCCATTCCTTCTGCACTTATTAACCTACTCCTAGAAGAATGACATAACCTGTACACCGAAATACAATAATCACCAACTCATTTATGAAAATATCTTTAAACAAATACCTACGTTCTTTCCATATGTGAATGTTGATTTAAAATTTACCTAAATTCATCGAGAATTGAAATTTCAACTTACATTTTTTTGTAACTATTTAGGCTAAAATTTGATTCTGAAAGAAAATAAAATATAAAGTTATTAAATATTGGAAAATAAACTAAATCAATACATATTAATTACGATAAAAATATAAAGTAGGTAACTTTCGAATATTTGACAGCTGAAAGAATGGTGGAACAACGCGAGGAAAGCAAATCTGACCCACAATGCAAAAGGGACCATTTGTTCAAAGTGAATTGCTCACTCTCCCTGTGTCGGATTTTATTACTTCGTGCCATTTGAGGTCTAATTACGATAGGGACGCATATATCAGAATGTTGGTATTTTTGTCATCTTCAGGGTAAATTCACATATATCAATTTTGGCGACTCGGCGAGTAAAGCATAAAAGCATTCTTTAATTCTTATTATATAACATTTAAACTAACTTTCTTTTAAAAATAATAAAAAAAAACATATCAGCTTGTGAGGCTTTGTGTTTTTATACTGTTTCAAATGTAATATTATAAAAATGTAATATTGTAAGCTTTTACTCTACTGTAAAATTGCCGATTTCCACATAGAAAGATTTCAAACGAATGTAAGAACAGGCAGCCTTGGGCAGACTGACATGAATATAGTCGTGCACAAACATTCGCAAATCCAGAACGACAATCTTACCAGGTCTACTTTATTTATATGCAGATAAATAAAGGTAGGTATATTTAATGGCTTTTATCAATATATGTATTATGTTATTATGTCTATTGTTCCTTCACATAATAAAATGAGCGGGTTGTGATTCACAAGTTTTTGTCAATTGGCAATAGTTTCGTTTGTGACATGTTACCTATACGTACAATATTTCAATAAAGATTGTCCGGACTCTCTTTCGTATGTAAATTTGCATGCAAACTGTTTTCTTTCCAACTGTCGATATATGCTCAAGAGAATTTATTTTTATCAGCATCTCGACAGTAAAACTCAGTCATTCGTATTAGGAGATATTTGATATAAGAGAGTCTACAATCTGCTAGCGATTTTCAACTTTGAAGTAAAAAAAATTACCAACTTCATAGCTTCGCGGGAGGATAAAAAAAAGAAGAAGTCTGAAGGGCACGTCCGGTCAAACGGCGGAATTAAAACCCTCAATTGAGATATTCGACTTTTTTAATTTTCTGTAAACAATATTATGACAGCCAAAGTGGCTACCTGCGTTTAAGTCATAGGTACCTTTGTTACCAGTAACAATGGTTTTTCTATTTATGACTGTAGGTACTGTTTGGCTGTGTGTGTACAAAACATTTAGTCGCACAAAACCAAATGTTTGGTTAATTTTAACATGAAATTTCGTTACTGTTAACAAAAAAAAAATTCTACATAGTTAGGTTATAACGTGGGTATGGGTTAACTTGCTCTGCTGGTTTCTATATTTTTTTGACAGTGTACCGAATAGTGGAAAATTGAACATGAGACCTTTGTTTGTGAGTCTGGACACAAAACTAACTGATGCATAAAAAAACGACAATAATAATTGTAGGTAGAAGAGTTTGCGTATTTTTTCGATTTAATTACATCATTGATATGATTACATAATAATAGCAGGTATTACGCAATAAACTGCACGCAATAAGTGACATTTATGAAGGGGTTACATGTATGTAATATGAGTAATACCTATCTATTAACTAGGTACCTATATAGGTACTGTCAATAATCTTATATTTGATATGCAGTCGCTTTACAAATGGATGGTGTTATGCAAAAATGTGTTAACCCACCAAAACCAAAAAAATGAGTTAGTGTCAGAATTCTAACCCAAAAGTGATATTCTTGTATTTAAAAAATAGTTTGAGCAGCTTAAACTTATAAATACTCTGTAATAGCTCAATGTGTTAACCAAAAACCATGAAATCGGACTAAAAATAATGTAATACTGCTTTAAGATGCTTGAAGTATTATTGCAAATTGAGATCAATATGTGGCTAATATGACAACAATATTGCAAAAATGTGTTAACCCGCATTATACATTATGACAATCTTGTCATTTTTAATTCACTCTTGTAATTAATAACCTTTACAAAAAAATTATTACAAATCGGAAACTAGACATTAATAAAAAAAAGGTTTTTTGGTTAAAAACTCACGAAATTAATATGAGAAAGGATAATCCTGATGTCTTGTACATATATGAAGACAAATCTAGATGATAATGGGCAGAATGTTGATCTTTTAAGAAATTAAGAAGAGGAATAAACAGAGATTTTAAAGATGTAGAACTCTATTTATTGTGGCCAGAAGGAAAGTCTTTGTCAGCAGAAAAACTTAAAGATCTCAAAGAAATTTTAGAGCTCGTACCCAAAGATGTAAACAGTTTTTATAATTTTCTAGGCTCTGTTTGTACTGAAAACTTTATTGACGATATAGAAGGATTCGGAAACGTTGTATTTGAACTTGAGGATGATGTAGAACATCAAAATATTCCTGTTGGATTTTTTTTTACTGAAAATAATATTACATCACAGTAAAATATTTACTATTAATAATTTTACATTCATACCGAAAGTAAAACCATAGTGCTTTACTATATTTTTTATATTTTATGAGAAGTAACTACATGCACTTGACACATTTTTGCTTTTTAGTTATTGCATAAGAAATAGTTTTTAAAGTGTTCTGTAAAAATGTGTTATCCCGCTTTTTCATTAAATTTTATTTTACAACATTATTTCATTGCTATAACTACTTTTTATAGGTATATAAAAACAAAACAGCAAATCTAAATATTTAACCACAATTTTTAAACACGCATCGGAATATGCTGCCTGATTTTTAACATCAATTATCTCAGTTTGTAGTTATTTTTGCATAACACCAGACAAATTTGTAATTTTATTGCCTGATATTTATAATAAGGCTTGATTTCATAGTTTTAATTCCATTTACACAATTCGTTGTGTAAACTTGTTGGATATGAACATAAAGCTCGCAAAGTGAAAGAATGCGGTTGATGTCGCCTTTACACAAATCAAAGATATTAATGTATATACCTAGATGGAGTACTTGTCGGAAATAGTGTGTCGAAATTCGCGGGAGTTTTTGCGCGCTGGTAGGCAGAAGACTGATTTTTGTACGTTTTTCGGTACATCTTGCTCCCCGTGTTTTGTGAAAAATTCATCGTTATACCTCATTTTATTAATTTTAATGGATGTATTTATTATACCAAGGACTTATTTAGTGTTTTGCGTTAATTAGAATCCCGATTTGGTTTTTTTATTTTAAGTTTGGTGTGATTTTTATTTTTTTTGACATTTGATGGTTATATTGAGTTATTTCTAAGTTTAAAACAGTGTTTTATGATATTTTTGGTGTTAAAATTAGTGGTTAAGTTTATTTACACAGTAATTGTGATAGTTAAAAGGACTTTTTAATTATATTTGACCTTAAAACGTTTTATGTGATCAGAGACCCTATAGGTACTTTCAAATTTGTGAGACCTAAGTTGTTAGTTTTATGTACCTATACCAAAATTTAAATAAATAAAGTTTTTTTTTTTCAATAAATTTTTGTTTAATATTCTACAAACCCCTTGATTTAATATTGTTTTCTAAATCTTTGAAAACAAAAGATAAAATGTCCAAGAGTAGTAAATTTTAGAAATGTTGCTGATGAAAGAAAGGGAATCCATTCTTATTTAGCTGTTATAAAAAATATGAACTCATTTTTCACATCAAGATGATATCGACTGCCATGGCACAGTAGTAAGCCTCTTCTTCTTTGCTTGCGTCCAGGGTTCGATTCCCGGTAGAGGAGAAATTTATTTCTCACGCAAATCACTGGTTAGTTGGAAGAAATTGCCATTTGGCGATAAACTCGCCACTTAAATAGGATGTAAGGTAGTGTTTAAATAAATAAAGAAAAATTATGAATTTTTATTCCTAGGGTTTTATTTCAGTACTTCGAGTTGGTAGATGAACCAAGCTATCAACAATGTATGAACCACCACAAAAACAGGTAAAAAAGACAAAAATAAAACCAATGTTGGTATTTTTTACATTACAATGCACACCAGTTACTTCCTTAATTGCTTTCTATTATTTTTTCAACTGTTAACTCTATTTTCGATTAATAAATACGAAAATATCATGTCGTACTAAACAATCTTCATACAAACCGCGTTTTTCTTGCCTACCGATTGTGCGAAAGAGACAACATTTTTTTGCCTCACGTCACCGCTATGAAAAGTTGACAAGTAC
The DNA here is from genome assembly GCA_963576475.1 of Molanna angustata. Lineage (NCBI taxonomy): Eukaryota > Metazoa > Arthropoda > Insecta > Trichoptera > Molannidae > Molanna > Molanna angustata. The sequence goes on along the minus strand of OY754965.1, from coordinate 50,996,521 downwards.
CTACTCCATCTAGGTATATACATTTAATATCTTTGACACAAATCAATTTGAGTAAAGAGACGTCCTCTGCATTAAAGCTCAAAGCTCAATTATTTTTCCAGTTTTTTCATGAAATAATTTAAAAACCCGTTTGTAACATAATTATAAAATTAGGTAGGTACCAATAGATATTTTTTAATATCAATACAAAAACTAATAAATTTAATTTTCTTAAAAAAAAAACGCCATGCCTTCTAAAAATAGTTGAGGACATTAAAAAGTAAAATTATTATCTCATGTTATACTTCCTACACCTTACACTCACGTGGTTGTACAATTGAAGAGTTTTTAGCCAAATGGCAATTCCATCCAATAATCTATTATTTCAAACTAGAATAATAAATTTGAATAATGAATTTGTGTGAACAATAAATTTATTTTCTACTGGGATTTGAACTTAGGAACCCGATGCAACCTCCAAACGGCTAGACACATTGCCACGACGAGAGTAAATATTTGCCAAAATAATTTTCTCGGTCTTTTTCGCAAGGGACACGGCATGTTCGTAAATGTATTCATGAATTGTTAAAAAAAAGAAAAGAAATCAAATGTAGGTAGACACGAACTAGTCTGATGGTCACGCATATAGCTGACCAAACCACAACACTTTGGCCCTTTCGTGAGCCAACTGGTCAAGAATGGTAGGTACTTATTTACCAAAGTACCAAATGTCGCACAAAGGGGTTCTTCCCCTTTTGTCTTGGATGCTTCTGTTTGCTTAGATAAACACTGTTCTGCTGTCGACGAATACACGATTACTTGATCATGCCATATCATTGCTCTTTTAATATGTACCGGTTGTCTGGTATTATGTAGATGGGAAATTGTTCACACATTATGAATAACATGGGCAGAGCTAATTTAACTCCGTCAATTAATTCTTTTTTCTATAAATATTTCACATACATATAAATCAAAATGATCTAATAATATAATTGATACTTAAAAGACGTATTGAATATTGATATTTAAGAAGATTTGGGTTAATAGGCCCGCCTCAGAGCCTTTTCCTTAATATGTTCAGTATCTAGAACAAGTCAACAAGGCGTTCACTGTATCAGGGTCTTAGGCAGTTGATTTGGAAAAACTAACATATGCGCATTGAAAATAAGGTTACAATATATAAGACATGCTGTAGGAGCACGGGATGACACTGTTTTGGAACAAATCGCTTCTTGTTACATCAGAAATGAAGGTCTTGAGATCTATCGCTGGAAAAACCCTCCAAGATATATGTACGAAATGTATAACATATTTGATATTGTTCGATGGAGTAGATCTACGAGTAGAATAAGATTCTGGAGAGACCATTTAGCTATAATGAACGGTGACAGGCTTGCATATACTGCAGGTAATGAGTTCCCATCTGGGCATCGTCCTGGAAGACCATCTAAGAGATGGACGGACAGTTGAAATTCATTGTCTCAAGAAACATGAGTTTCTATATCACAGACCTATAGGCTATAGGTCTATCAAATACTATGAGAAGTATCTAGATAGGTGAATTACATATTCACAATTGATGCTTGATCAATGTATCTTTTGCATTTGATCAAATTACGAATCTATCAGCTGATTCTTTTGAGGAAGTGTGGAAGTTGGCGATCGCTTCAAAATAGATACCTAATCTTATAAGATCACTTTAATGGCGCTGTATTTTAATAATTTGCTCTACAAAACATCTTAGTCGTAGTTAGTAGTAATTTGCCAAAATTTTCAGTGCCATGGGTGGCACTGAAATAATATATTTAGGTAGATGTCATAGAACTCCATATGATAATTATATCCATGATATGAGTAATCATGAAGCTTTTGTTTTCGCCGGTTAGACCAGATTTGCCCCCCTGAAGTAATTCAGGGAGTAGGTAATTTATTTCACTAGGTATAAAGTCTTGTTTTACATTGAAACTGCTATCATAGAAAGCCTCCTTTTGACTTTCCTATTCCTTTGAAGAATTGTCACCCAAGACGAACTCTATGTAAGATGTATTAAATCAGACATAAATTGGTGCATTGAGAAGAATATTGGCTGACCCAATTATTTCAAGGCCAGCAAAACTCGTTGTGCCCAACGCAATGTCATGTCAACCATAATGTATACAAGTGAAATATGGCAGAAGACGCATGAAAGTAAAATTAACGCTGTGGAAATGAGATGAATGTGTGACACAAAGCAATTTATGATAGGATAAGGAATCTAATGTGGATATCAGACGAGAATGTAAGATTAAAAGATGTTGTTAGTAGAATGAAGATAAATGCTTTGCGATGATGTAGAGGCCGGCCGAGAAAGAGTTGGCTCATCATATAGGTAAACGAGATTTTGAAGCATGGCAACATTTGAACTCAGCATAATAGGAAAACATGTAATATAATAATAATAATAAAACTGGCTTACTTATAGTTATAGCGCCGTTTTTGTGTGTCCACCTCAAGGGCGCTAATATGATGCGATGTAAATGAGGTTAAACATGTATGTCAAGAGAGAAGAGTCCGACGTTCGGATGGCATGATGGTAGATATGTATGTATGTGTTTATAGAAATAAATTATTAAGTTTAAGCAGAATTCTGTTAATAAGATTTTCTAAGCAGATTCTAAAAGGAAGTTCGAGAACCTAAAATGGAATGATTCCACGTTTTCATGAACTGTAGGTATAATAAAACTCGACGCCTTTTGTAATTTTTCACAAAGGTAAGGGACACAGCGTGATGGACTGTCGTATGTTTGTCGCAACCGCAGACCGGATGTAATCATGCGGCAGGTACCGGAAGTTTACAATCACACACCCATCGACAGGAAGGTAGGTCCCTTTTTCTTATAACATCTACACCATAAATAATATACCTAATGTCGATTGTAAGTTGGTACCTATAATATTTGCATTTTAATAAAACCTCAGGACAAAGCAGCAAATTGCGAAATTTCAAATTGACTTTGCAATTAGGTACCTTCTACCAACGATGCTTTGGGACGAAGGGACACGCGAAAAAGAATTGAAAAATATTATCATGTAGGTAGGTACCTACCTAATTTTAGAAAATTTCAACTCAAATGCTTCAAGAGGAAGACCGAAAAATTCTTGGAGAGTGCAAAGATACTGGGTGTGCAAGTAGTTTGTCAATGTTCAGAGTTCCACGTCAAGTTCAAGGGCAATTTTTTCCACTTTTAAAGACGATCATAGTGAAGCCTTATTGAACAATGATGCTAAAAAACATTAAATTTTCGACACTTCCCAATAATTTTATTTCAGGGTTTGCCTAGTTTGAAGGTTCTAGGCACGCCCCTGGGTAGTAGGTACCTGTTAGTTGCCCACGAAGCAAAATAAAAAATATAATAATAATTATTTCTGATTTATAATACATAAACAAACAAATATTTTTTTGTTCAAATTTTTATTGGTAGGTATATTTAAACATTCCTGTTAGAACATGTACCTAGGGATGGGCAATTAATCAGAGAATGATTTCCACTCAGTCAACACAATACACGGACCCATACTAATCTAACCAGCCTCCAACAAGATTCATTCCAACAAATCTGTAAAATCTGACTAACAATGGAATCTAATAAGATTGTCTGACAATAATGATGGACACTCAATTGCTGCTTCATTATTTACCATATAATTGTCGACACTTTAGTTAAAAGTGCCAATTAGTGCGATAATTAAATACTTTTGCCGTAACGTTAAAGAAAAAAATGGCTCACACAAAATTGACTTTAACTCCACATACCTAATGTTATTATTATATAGGTATGCCTGCATTTGATTGATTCTGAGAATTTGGAAAATATATTATATTTTCCAATTAGGTGTATTCATACTGAAAATCGTATTAATTATATATATACGCTACAGTGAGAATATTGACTGAACTTGGCACGTAGACGTATATAAGTACATACGTGTAGGTACATAGCTATCAGTTTATTAAATCGAAAACAAAATGTAATTGCATAAGTAAGCAACTTGCATAACATACCTACCTATTTTTTTTTTAATTTTATTTAATAGATTCTCAACAGCAATGAACAATTTTACAAACATGTTATGTACATATTGGCAAAGTATACCATAAAAATATGACTTATGTAGTTATGTTGTACCTACCTACCCTTTAATATAATTAAAGTAAAATTAACGATTCCTTTTAAAAATTTTACTATTTTTATTTTGTATAGCCTCTCTGGCAACTAACAGGTACTGTGTCAATTATTAATTTGACACACACCCAATAAAAAGTTGCCACGTTCAATAAAAAGTTTTCATATGGAAATAAACTCACCACTTGCGCAGGATGCATGGAAGTGTTTATTGTTATTAATAATATAACTTCTTCAAACATAAAAAAAAAAATATTTTTATCTTTTGCAGTGCCAATATGGATCTATCGATTTATTAAGCATTTTGATGACTATATTTTTTGCAGAGCCAATATGTATCTCATAATTCATAAAATATTTTGATACATTTTTTGCAGTGCCAATATGTATCTCCTAATTCATAAAATATTTTGATACATTTTTGGCAGTGCCAATATGTATCTCCTAATTCATAAAATATTATGATACATTTTTTGCAGTGCCAATATGTATCTCCTAATTCATAAAATATTTTGATACATTTTTTGCAGTGCCAATATGTATCTCCTAATTCATAAAATATTTTGATACATTTTTTGCGGTGCCAATATGTATCTCCTAATTCATTAATTTTTAAAAAAAATTGCAGTGCCAATATGTATCTTCTGATTATTTATATTTATATCTTTTTATATCTAGAGTATTTTGATACATTTTTTTCAGTAGGTAGGTAGGTACCAATATGTATCTCCTAATTCATAAAATATTTTGATACATTTTTTGCAGTGCCAATATGTATCTCCTAATTCATAAAATATTTTGATACATTTTTTGCAGTGCCAATATGTATCTCCTAATTCATAAAATATTTTGATACATTTTTTGCGGTGCCAATATGTATCTCCTAATTCATTAATTTTTAAAAAAAATTGCAGTGCCAATATGTATCTTCTGATTATTTATATTTATATCTTTTTATATCTAGAGTATTTTGATACATTTTTTTCAGTAGGTAGGTAGGTACCAATATGTATCTCCTAATTTATAAAATATTTTGATACATTTTTTGCAGTGCCAATATGTATCTCCTTATTCATAAAATATTTTGATACATTTTTTGCAGTGCCAATATGTATCTCCTAATTCATAAAATATTTTGATACATTTTTTGCGGTGCCAATATGTATCTCCTAATTCATTAATTTTTAAAAAAAATTGCAGTGCCAATATGTATCTTCTGATTATTTATATTTATATCTTTTTATATCTAGAGTATTTTGATACATTTTTTTCAGTAGGTAGGTAGGTACCAATATGTATCTCCTAATTCATAAAATATTTTGATACATTTTTTGCAGTGCCAATATGTATCTCCTAATTCATAAAATATTTTGATACATTTTTTGCAGTGCCAATATGTATCTCCTAATTCATAAAATATTTTGATACATTTTTTGCGGTGCCAATATGTATCTCCTAATTCATTAATTTTTAAAAAAAATTGCAGTGCCAATATGTATCTTCTGATTATTTATATTTATATCTTTTTATATCTAGAGTATTTTGATACATTTTTTTCAGTAGGTAGGTAGGTACCAATATGTATCTCCTAATTTATAAAATATTTTGATACATTTTTTGCAGTGCCAATATGTATCTCCTAATTCATAAAATATTTTGATACATTTTTTGCAGTGCCAATATGTATCTCCTAATTCATAAAATATTTTGATACATTTTTTGCGGTGCCAATATGTATCTCCTAATTCATTAATTTTTAAAAAAAATTGCAGTGCCAATATGTATCTTCTGATTATTTATATTTATATCTTTTTATATCTAGAGTATTTTGATACATTTTTTTCAGTAGGTAGGTAGGTACCAATATGTATCTCCTAATTTATAAAATATTTTGATACATTTTTTACAGTACCAATATGTAGGTAGGTATCCCCTAATTCATAAAATATTTTGATACATTTTTTGCAGTAGGAACCAATATGTATCTCCTAATTCATAAAATAATTTGATACATTTTTGCAGTGCCAATATGATGTATCTACTGATTAATAAAGTATTTTGCTACATTTTTTGCAATACCTACCTACCAATACCTACGTAGGTACCTATCTCATAATTCATAAAATATTTTGATACATTTTTTGCAGTGCCAATATGTATCTCCTAATTCATTATTTTTTAAAGAAAAAATTGCAGTGCTGATTGTAGAGTATTTTGATACATTTTTGCAGTATGTAGGTACCAATATGTATCTCCTATTTCATAAAATATGTTGATACATTTTTTACAGTGCCAATATGTAGGTAGGTAAAATATCATATAAATTTAAGTGTAGGTAGGTACCTACCTAACCACGAGCTGAGAAAATTGTCGGCATTTCAAAACATAGAGACCCAATAATTAACAAGTAGGTACCATTTTAATTCATAGGTCGTGCAATAAAATACTTAGGTAGGTAAATAACTTGGGTACCAACCTATAATTTTTGCTTTTAAATAATTTGTTTTATTCATTATTTTTATTTAGTTATCTTAAGTTAAAGTACCTATATACATTTTCATATCTAAATATAGATTAAAATAAAATATTTATAAACATATAAAATATTTTTTTTATAAATGAAGGTAGGTAGGTACCTACCTAGATTGATATAAAATAATTAATATGACTTACCAGAGCTAGGTCTGTCACTATATCTGGTACAATAGACCCACGCCGGCCATTGAGGGTTTCCATCTCCTGACTTGGATGCCTGCTCGTCTGACCCGTTGGCGACACCCTGCTGCGAAGATACCGTGGAAGACGACGTCGATATCGAAGAGTTGGCAGAATCTGGCCTCCTGATGCTGGCGTAGTCGTCTCTCGAAGACGCGTAACTCAATGCTTTCGACACCTCGTTCCTGGAACCGTTCTGAGCAGGTTTTGAGGCGAAACCCTTGGAGGTGCCGATCTGTGAGACGGTGTTGCAGAGGCTTCCCAGCGGCGCAGGTTTGAAGGGGCTCTCATGATTGCTGGTTGTGCCGTTTTGGAGATACTCCGAGTTTCTCCTCTCGTGCAGGCTCTTGACCTCGAAGGAGCTGTCCAAAGACGCCTTGGACTCTTCCGCGCTGCGGGCCAGTTCGTAGGGTTTGTAAAGAATGCTGTGGACTGGACCGCCCGCTTTGGGTCCCTCTTTTTTGTGAGTCGTCTTTCTGATGGCCGTCAGACCAAAGTCTGGCTTGAGGATGTTTGAGATTGAAAAGTGCAGGTCTGTCTGGTTGTCAGTGACGTTGTGCTCCAGTCTCGGCGGGCTCGCGCCGTTGACTTGGTGCGATCTCTGGCTGGTCTCCTGCCTGATGAGGATCGGTTTGACGTCCACGGGGGGCAGCATCCCCTGGCTCTGCTGGTAGATCCTCAGGTACTCCGGATGGATCGGCAGGGCGTTGATCAAGTAAGGGTTGTAGTAGGGACTGTACATGATGGGGTTGTGCAGGTTGCTTAGCTGGTCGACGGGGCTGTTATCCTTCGGAGAGGCCGGTTGAGGTTTGACATAGGCCAAGTTGGGGCTGATCCTGAGGCTCGTAGGAGACTTGGTTCTCTCGTATTTGGTGACGGTGGAGCAGGTGTAGGGTTTGAGGTTTCTCTCGTGGGGTTTGGGGCTAGTCGGACTCGTAGGCGGGACCCCGTTTGGCAGAGGTCCGGGGCTGTTAGCTTGGCTGGGACTGCAGCGATCTTCGAACGCCATGGCTACAAAACTTCAAAACGCAGAATAGTCGAGCGACGGCGATCGATACGAGAATACACCATACATGAATGAGTAAAATCACTTTTTAATTTTATTTAGGGTCGATTTTAAACTGTCCATTAGCAATGTTAAATTCAAATATTTTTATTATTTCAACGCAGTCACGATTTGGACCTTGTTTTATTTTCCAAATTTAATGTTAGCGTGTCATGGAGTAATTTGCTTAATGATTATTTTTTCTTGTGTGTTATTTACCAAAGTTCGATGTTGACGGTTATAATCTCGAATCAATCATCCATAAACGAAATGTCACAAGATTGTTATAAAACGAAAAAAAACGTTTCTGTAAATAAATCGTTATCGGAACAACGTAGTAAGGTACCTACTTCGATACACAACTGTTTATTAATGATGATCCGATTCTTATCGATAAAGAATCGATTTGGGTCCGTGCGTAGGTATTGAAAAGTAGGTAATAGATAGGTAATAACATCAATTTTTGATGGTCTCTCCTTCAAAATATAAACAACACTTTAAAAAAACACACACAATTTAACACAAAGCAGAAGAATATTCACAATCGTCCATTTGCAGGCGCGAGAATGTCCGCACAAAATAAGTATCGTTTTTTTCTATGTTTAAAGATTGTTCGAAATTCGAAAGTTGTCGTTGAAATACACTACACGGAACAATGTCAGTCCATAGAAATGATAAACAAGCGAAGAAGACGCAACAAGGATGTTGGTTTAAATTGAAGCCCGTATCGCATTGACAGCGAACAGCTCTGTCCCGAGACACGACAAGAAATAGGCAATGTATAACTATATTACTCGTCTGACAGCTCCTTTTACGAAAGCTGGCCGTGTGTGAGTAGTCGGGCCACGCCCCCTCCGTTTCAATGGGGAACTCTGCCGAAAGTCGCGCCAACGAAATAGCCTCCGTCTCGCTCTGGCGGCGCGCGCGTGAGAGGGACGGGGCGCCGACATGGCAGCCGTGGGCGGAGAATTTCCCGCTTAAATATGACATTACTTTTGGAGGGAAATGAACCTAAAAACACGAGTCGATGGTTTTTTTCGCCGTGCAAGGCTGTTGATTGTAACGTGGTTATGACATAATTATAAATATATATAGATATATAACTATGCCGGGTAGGCACCCGTGTTATTATGCAATTATAGCAGATAAAGATATTATGCTAAATGTATAATTTAATATTGATTTCAGCATTATTTAGATTGTTTTGCATGCCTAATCATAAACAGTCATAGACATAACATCTAAGTATCTATCTATCTGCCTATATAGGTACCTAGGTAGGTATAATATAGAATTGTGAAATATCTAACGTGACTTTATGTAGGTATGTACCTATCTAATAGACAGATATTGTCTATGTTTAGGTAGATACCTATATAACTACATAATACCTAATAGGTAGGTACCTACCCAAGAAGGAACGAAAAGTAGCTCGATCCGCTTTTAAATTAGGTAATCTACTCTATCTACTCTAGGCATTTTCTTCAAATATAACAATTCTGTTCCTAAATATGTCTTCCAATATTTCTATAAATAAGTAGGTACCTAGGTTGGTTGTATAGATAGACCAGGGACGTACCTAGGACCTTCGGATCACGCAAACCCTGAACGAAAATTAGGAAATGTTAAAATTTTTCAAATTAATTCCTTAGCTTGTGGTTTTACGCGTAGGTAGGTACCTATATAAAAACGTAATTTAGGTAGGTAGGTACCTATGTGATTTTATACTATAACTAATAAACCGGTAAATAATATTGTTTTACTTATACATAGGTACCTACCTACGTAGGTACCCATATTTAAGAGTAGGTAATTTTTATTTTGAGTAGGTACGTTTTATAGATAAGTAAGTAAAATTCGATATAGGTACCTACCTACCTACCTACCTGCTGTCTTTCACATTATTTGTGAAATAAAACTAAACACTAAAAAAACAGTAGGTAGGTACCTACCTACTAGGTAAAATAAGACAAGATAGTAGGTAGGTAAACCATACTAACAATTAAATTTTTATTTTGGCGTACATATGAACCTACCTATATCTTATACAAAATTGCTAACCAGCTAATTTCCCTAGTACCTACCTATTAAATAGATTTTCTCTATTTGAAGCCGAACATGTATTGTGAAATTTTATTTTTATTTTTCTTTAAATGAAATAAAGGGAGATACATATAAATAACTATAGTAGAACTTGTAAGATTGTCATTCTGGATTTGCACATGTTTGTGCGCGGCTATATTCATGCCTGTCCTTGCATTCGTTTGAAACCCTCCTATGTCAAAATCGCTAATTTAACAGTAGGTAGGTACCTAGAGCAAAAAACTTTTAGTATTACATTCTTACAATATTACTACATTTGAAACAGTATAAAAACACAGAGACTCGCGAGCTGACATGTTTTTTTTATTATTTTGAAAAGAAAGTAGGTACCTACCTACCTACGCTTAAATGTTCTATAATAAGAATTAAAGTACCTATGTTTTTTTTTGCTTTACTCGCCGAGTCGCCAAAATTGATTTATGCGAAATACCCTTAGGTACGGTGATTATAATGCCAACATAACGATGTCTCCGTTCCCACCGTAATTAGACCTCAAATGGTACGAAATAATGAAATCCGACGTAGGGAGTCAGACGTGGGTCAGATTTTCTTTACTTGCATTGTTTCGTGACGTATACCTAACGCCAATTTTATCGATTTTTTGTTTATAGATAGACAATATTAGGTACCTAGGTAGGTATACCTACATATTACGGGAAAAATAGTATTTTTTTCGGAAACGCTTATTTTTTTTTAATTACGAAAAATATATAGTTATACCTAACTAAAGGAATATAAATGGTTGGTTTTTCGACACCTATCGGCAAATTTTCAAACTAATTGTAATTATAGAAACATAATATCATTGTTGCAAAAAAAGAAAAACTTATAGAGTCAATTTTTTTGCGTTATTACAAGCGACGAGCGTCACATCCAACTACCTATATCAGTCATTTTGTAAGTACCTATACCTACAACAGGGACTTGTGTCACTATTCCCCTTTTAAGGGGTTTTGTCAGATATCATTGTTGCAAAAAAAGAACTTATTTTTTTTCTATGAATTTTTGTAAAGTAGGTACATACATTTTATGAAGTTTTGTAAAGTTTTGTAAATTTAGTAAATTTTGTAAAATATGAGATACTGTTTTTCACATACATTTTCACAACATAAGTAGGTACCGGCCTACAAATCTAATGTTTTAAGTTTAAATTTTAACTAAAATATAATTAGGTAGATATCTGTGGTAAATAATTACATTTTGGCCACGGAGAGTGCTGGTGCTTATCATAATATGCCCATGTGACATAAGGCGAAGATGCTCGTCGATTAACTTCCAAACAGCATCCTGAGTAGGTATATTTGTCTTCCCACGGCGCTCACGTCATTCCTCGCGGGTGCTCAGGTTGACGAGATCAAGTCTTCATGGACTTAGAGGCGGGACGGGTCGCTGGAACTACGTGCCCATGCGGAGCAGCCGCAAAAATAAGTGCACTGGTAACGGACTGGAAGCCCGCGCGCACCTTGTGGAATCCACCGGACATTGTGACGTCCACCAGGTGTTGAGAAAAAGTGTTCTCGACAAACACTGCACCGAATACATTTTTAAGTAGGTAGGTACCTACCTACCATAAAAGCTTCGCTTCATTTAGATGAATAATTCACCAAAAAATGCCCATGAACTGCCGTAGGCGGCATTTACCACGCTGGCTGGCAAACTGGCTGCAAGCCATAACTTAGAAGCTGAGCGTATTAGCGATGCTTCTAAGCTAGTAAATAATATTTGAACAGGCATGCGGGATATCTGTTATTTATATTGTAAATTTCACGTGATTTAGTATTTATGTAATTCTTTACTATATATGTACAGGAAAGCTCGGGTTTTTGGTTTCTACAATTAATTCGCTACTGGTAACAATTGTCATAATTTTCGGGTGTCCAGTAAGAGCCGGATAGGTAGGTAGGTACCTACCTAATCGAGACAAAATAACATAACTACCACATAGTTCAGCTCTATGGCTGTTACTATTCACCAGTAGCGGAATTGCTTATAGATGGTGAAAATCTTGGCTTGTCTATGAATATTATGTTAAGAAATTCACGACCTAATATTTTTTTCCTGTTTTTATTGAAAGTATAGGTACCTACTACAAGATTAAAAATTGAACTGTTTGTACTTACAATGCTTGACAGGGCCACAAATGTATAAATATTATTTTTGTATGTGATTTTAAAATATTTTCATGGACACTCAAATGAACAAGGGTGCTAAAAAAACATTAAATTTTCGACATTTCCCAATTTTCGTTAGGGGTTTGCCTAGTCCGAAGGTTCTAGGTACGCCCCTGCAGTATTCACAGTTCTACACGATTATCTATAAATATGAGTACCTAGTTTGGTTTCTTAAGAGATATAGGTAGGTAGGTACCTAGATATCTAAATAGAGGTATATATGGATTCCTGTAGGTATAAGTAACTAAGTTGGTACCTACATACATATGCACCAAGCTCAAGATGTAGGTAGGTAGGTACTTAAATATGTATTTAATTTGAACAGTTTCACATTAATGTGTGGCAATTAACACTTATTATTACGTATGAATATCTACCTATATAGGTATAGATATAGTGGAACCAAAATAAAATTGCACGAGTCTCAGTAAAAACTTCTTTTTCTCTGCCCCTCGTCCTTCCTCTGCTGGATGGTTCTGTCCCCTCCGTCACACATGGACAATGTCATCAGACATCATCACCAGTCGTCAGAGTTGGAACCACTTCATACATAGGTAGGTACCTACCTCAATTATTAGTCACATTTTTTTATCATCTATTTTTTTTATTTATATACCTATATAGATAGGTACATACCTACTTTGAAAGGTATATTATAAGAATTGCATCTGCTATGCCCCACTAGGTAAAATACCTACATGTGCCGGGGCTAATGCATCTTGAAACAGTGACACTGTAATAGTGAATGTCAAAATCAATCGTATATAAAAAGTGCATTTACCTACATACATAATATAACAAATCAAATCACAATATAAATACAAAAAAAAACTGAAAAATGGAATGAAAATTTAAACTAAGTTATATAAATTAAAAAAAAAATATGTAGGTACCTACCTACATAAAAAAAATTAAGTTAAATTTTAATAATTAAATAGGTCCCTGTTATCTTAGTTTGCGCCTTGTTTGCTGTGTAGCAGCACCGAGCGTTTGTCTGTTAGCTTTACCCGTGGTAGACCACGCGGAGGTCGACAAACTTCCTACCACAGGGATCAGTCCTGGCCCCTGTCCTATTCAATCTATACGTGCACAACATACCAAAGATGGAATCAACTATGTTCCAATATGCGGATGACATTACTCTCTTGGCTGGAAGTAGGGATCTGGTCGCAGGTGCCCAAATGTTGGAACGGGACCTGCAAATGCTATCAACCTACTTTAGAAACTGGAGACTGAAGCCCAATCCAACAAAAACAGAAATTGCAACATTCCACCTGAATAACAAGCAATCAAAGTATAGAATCAGTGTAAACTTTGAGGGCACCCTCCTGCATCAGACTGAACACCCAAAGTATCTTGGTATTACACTGGATCGAACACTTAACTTTAAAAAACAAATCGACTCACTATGCGCAAAACTCAAAACTAGAAATAATGTTATTCAGAAGCTGGCGGGGTCTGGATGGGGCGCATGTGCTGATGACACACTACGAACAGCGGGACTATCACTTGTCTACTCTACTGCTGAATACCTACTGTGCGCCTGTGTGGGGCGGCAGTGCTCATGCGAAGAGGATGGACACTCAACTCAATACCACCATGAGAATTATAACCGGTGTGTTGAAACCCACACAATGTACTAGCCAACATATAGCCCCTCCCAACATCCGAAGGGAAGCATCTACAGTCAGGGAATGGGCAAGAACAAAAAATAACATCTCCCTTCTGAACTTAACCCTGAGGGATACCCCGGCTACCAGACTCAAATCGAGAAAGTCCTTTTGGACCAGAGCCCAAGCTCTAGAAAACAGCGGTTTTAAAGTCGAACAAGCCTGGGCTGAAGAATGGAGAAATGGGCAAATCAAAAACAAGCACCTCATCGTGGACCCATCAAAAAGGGTTGCCGGTTTTGACTTGGAACGTAAAGAGTGGGCGACACTGATACCTAAGGACAGGTTGCAGCAGAAGTGCAGCTGAGCACCACAAATGGGGCTACATCAGTGACCCAAGTTGTGAGTGTGATGACCTGGCTCAGACCATAGACCACATTCTAACTGTGTGCCCATCCCACAGATTCGATGGAGTGATGGAGGATATAAACAACCTGACGACCGAAGCCAGAATATGGCTTAGGGAACTTTTAGTAATCTTATGAGCGCCTGACCCACCATACGAGTATAGTTAGGTAGGTATATAATTAACTAAGTAGGTATGGGGTCGGAAACTATGGGTGAACACATTATATTTTAATTATTTTTTTATATGATTTTACCTACAATTATAATTAGGTATGATATATATAAATAAATAAATATATATATTTTTTTTTTTTTTTATTAAAGAAACCAAAAATACATAGATACAAAAATACATTTTACAATTAAGATAATAATATACACATATAGATAGCAAAAATATATATACGTTGATACATATATACTTTATTATTATTATTTTGGTATAAACCACTTCACTAGGCATAAATAAATAAATATATATAATTTTACAATTAAATATATTTATTTATTTATGTAAATCATAATTATAATTGAAGGTAGGTACCTACTTATAAATGTAGGTAAGCTATAGGTACCTACCCAGTTTCAAAACTATGTAATTATAGATAGATGTTAGCCGGGTAATCGAAAAAAACAAGACTATGAATAAATCTCTCATATAGGTAGGTACCTAGGTATTTTATTTATTTATCAATTTATAATAAACATTACCTACCTATTTTTTACAGGAATGGTTTGACAACAACAATTTAGGCACAACAAAATAAATAATTTAAAACAGAGACAATGGAAGGGTACCACTTATACACAGTAGGTAGGTACCTACCCTTATACACAGTAGGTTGGTACCTACACTTATACACAGTAGGTTGGTACCTACACTTATACACAGTAGGTAGGTACCTACCCTTATACACAGTAGGTTGGTACCTACACTTATACACAGTAGGTTGGTACCTACACTTATACACAGTAGGTTGGTACCTACACTTATACACAGTAGGTAGGTACCTACCCTTATACACAGTAGGTAGGTACCTACCCTTATACACAGTAGGTAGGTACCTACCCTTATACACAGTAGGTAGGTACCTACCCTTATACACAGTAGGTTGGTACCTACACTTATACACAGTAGGTAGGTACCTACCCTTATACACAGTAGGTTGGTACCTACACTTATACACAGTAGGTAGGTACCTACCCTTATACACAGTAGGTTGGTACCTACACTTATACACAGTAGGTAGGTACCTACCCTTATACACAGTAGGTAGGTACCTACCCTTATACACAGTAGGTAGGTACCTACCCTTATACACAGTAGGTAGGTACCTACCCTTATACACAGTAGGTTGGTACCTACACTTATACACAGTAGGTAGGTACCTACCCTTATACACAGTAGGTTGGTACCTACACTTATACACAGTAGGTAGGTACCTACCCTTATACACAGTAGGTTGGTACCTACACTTATACACAGTAGGTAGGTACCTACCCTTATACACAGTAGGTAGGTACCTACCCTTATACACAGTAGGTAGGTACCTACCCTTATACACAGTAGGTAGGTACCTACCCTTATACACAGTAGGTTGGTACCTACACTTATACACAGTAGGTAGGTACCTACCCTTATACACAGTAGGTTGGTACCTACACTTATACACAGTAGGTAGGTACCTACACTTATACACAGTAGGTAGGTACCTACCCTTATACACAGTAGGTTGGTACCTACACTTATACACAGTAGGTAGGTACCTACACTTATACACAGTAGGTAGGTACCTACCCTTATACACAGTAGGTAGGTACCTACCCTTATACACAGTAGGTTGGTACCTACACTTATACACAGTAGGTAGGTACCTACCCTTATACACAGTAGGTAGGTACCTACCCTTATACACAGTAGGTTGGTACCTACACTTATACACAGTAGGTAGGTACCTACCCTTATACACAGTAGGTAGGTACCTACCCTTATACACAGTAGGTTGGAACCTACACTTATACACAGTAGGTAGGTACCTACACTTATACACAGTAGGTTGGTACCTACACTTATACACAGTAGGTAGGTACCTACACTTATACACAGTAGGTTGGTACCTACACTTATACACAGTAGGTTGGTACCTACCCTTATACACAGTAGGTAGGTACCTACACTTATACACAGTAGGTTGGTACCTACACTTATACACAGTAGGTTGGTACCTACACTTATACACAGTAGGTAGGTACCTACCCTTATACACAGTAGGTAGGTACCTACCCTTATACACAGTAGGTTGGTACCTACACTTATACACAGTAGGTAGGTACCTACCCTTATACACAGTAGGTTGGTACCTACACTTATACACAGTAGGTAGGTACCTACCCTTATACACAGTAGGTTGGTACCTACACTTATACACAGTAGGTAGGTACCTACCCTTATACACAGTAGGTTGGTACCTACACTTATACACAGTAGGTAGGTACCTACACTTATACACAGTAGGTTGGTACCTACACTTATACACAGTAGGTAGGTACCTACCCTTATACACAGTAGGTTGGTACCTACACTTATACACAGTAGGTAGGTACCTACCCTTATACACAGTAGGTTGGTACCTACACTTATACACAGTAGGTAGGTACCTACACTTATACACAGTAGGTTGGTACCTACACTTATACACAGTAGGTAGGTACCTACCCTTATACACAGTAGGTTGGTACCTACACTTATACACAGTAGGTAGGTACCTACCCTTATACACAGTAGGTTGGTACCTACACTTATACACAGTAGGTAGGTACCTACATATCCTTACTATAGACTTATAGACACTCTCTTACTTTTTGCTATCAGTAGGTACCTACCTATCTAAGTGTTTTCGCTCTCCAATATGCGATTGGTAATTTATAGGTAGGTAAGTACCTACCTATATCATGCAAATAATTTATTATTCATGATGTGCAATTTTATTTTTGTTCTACTAGATATCAAAACATGCGAGATTTTATACCTATCAATTAAATGTAGGTACCTAGGTAATTTGCTAAATATGATATCTAAATAATATCTACCATATTAATTTATAAATACATAGCTATTATTTTTCAATTAGATAGGTAGGTAGGTACCTACCTACGTATCTATTAGGTGAGCTGACTTGTCAAAGCAGTGGCGAGATTACCAACAGTCCAGTTACAGTGTGCTTACCTTAGGAAACTATCTTGATAAATCAATTTAAATACACACTGCATGAGAGAAAAATTAAAGAAAAAACACACGAGTGCTTGCACTCTAGTAAGGGGCACCATATTTTTTTTACTGTGTATCTTTTTCTGTAGGTAGGTAGGTACCTACCTACCTACTTTATGATTGTATTTTTTTATGTTGTAGGTACCTATTATTTAAATAAAATAAATAAATAAAAAGTATTTTAAAAGCAGAATGCCGTTAAAAAATTAATAAATAAGTAAATAATATTTAATAGTAGGTACCTACCTAATTCTGATTTTTTTTTCTCAGTGCACGTTCAAGAAATATTTAGGTAGGTACCTACATAACTATTTATTTGAGTGCTTAGATGTGTAGGTAACTACCTAACAATTTATTTTTTTATTAAGTATTTTATTTAGGTAAGTAGGTAGGTAGGTACCTACTTCACAATATTATTCATTGAAATGTTTCTAGTGCAGATTTTTTTGTATCTTCCTAAAAAAATAAACCACGAGAAATATTTTTTTCGCTAATAATCGATAGGAAGAACCTAACCTAACCTAACCCAAAAGAAGACCACAAATAATAGATACCTTGAAAGATATTTACCTACGTAGGTAGGTTCCTACTCAAAATGAGATAGGTACAACATTTTTATTTTCGTTTAGCGATTATATGTAAATTATTCAATCAACCAACACGGGCATCTTTTCCATAATGCATTTACCTATCCACGGAATCAAATGATTAAATTATCTTTGAAACTTTGAACGGATGGGTAGGTACCTAGGGGAGACCCAGGCAAAGCGAATGTACCAGGTAAAGCGAATAAATTGAATATTTCCCAAAATTACCACTAGAATACGCTAATAGTCTCACAATCGGTATACCGCATCACTACCGATGCCATGACAGTGAATATTTGTCGTTTGGTAGGAATGCACGCTCCTTTTAATAAAAAAATGTTTTGTTACAATTTTCATGCGATTAACGAAGGTAAGATATTAGTGATTATTATTATTTGGTTATATTTCATGTGAAGATTAGTTTATTTCATCCAATGTTTATTTGTTTCCTGTCTAAAAAACTAAGTTTAGTTCTGAAAAATAGCAACCACATTGTATTTTTTAACAAAACGGTATTTGATACTGCCTTGGGCAAAGCGGATGTTTGAAATTCACTTTGCCCGGGTGAATGAATTCTGTGCCTGCTATATATTAAGCTTTCTTGCCTCCTAATGAAATCATCACAGAAATCATCAACGAAATTCAAAAAACACCGGTAAAATCTACGCACTCATTATCAATGAAGATAACGTCACCATTTGATATTAGACCAATGCCCAAAGCAAATTTCAATTCGATAATAAGAAAAAGAAAATGTCCTTACTTCTACTTCCATAAAAAAACATACAAAAAGACAAAAATGAAGCCAACATTCGAAAAAATAAAAATAAAGATAAAAAACTTGGCCCATCTACCAGCGGACTAAAGATTAAAGCAAAAACAGATGAAAATAAAAATTTGAAATGCATTTTTTGTGACGAAAATTATGTTGAACCATTAACAGAGGATTGGATTCAATGCAGCTAGTGTAAAAGTTGGGCTCACGAGTCATGCACCTCATATGGTGGATATGGTTCTTACTTCTGCTACGATTGTGATTCCTAATTCTCTTTGCCCGGAGTCCAAGTTCACTTTGCCCGGGTACCCGGGCAAAGTGAACAATACGAAGATTTTTTTTAATTTACATTATTTTTATGATTCTCATTAATATTACCTTTTCATTTATTTTACTTTTGTAGACAAACATTTTTTTAATATTACTGTATATAAAAAAAAAAAGTGAAAGATCTTGGGGTGAAATTTGATACAAAACTCTCGTTTATAAAACACATCAACAACATTCATGACAGAGCTCTACAGATGCTTGGATTTGTATTGCGAGTATCAAATGCTTTCACTAATATTTTTACTTTGTCTTTATTATATAAAACTCTTGTTAGAAGCCACCTTGAATATAATTCCACTGTTTGGTCTCCTTGTTATTCTATTCATATTAATACTTTGGAAAAAGTTCAGAGAAAATTTCTTAGGTTTATTAATTTTAAACTTGGAATACCGATTGATTATATAAATTATAACAGTCTTATGAAGCTAACCAATTTATTGCCACTGTCACAGAGAAGAATTTTAGCAGATCTGTTATTTTTATTTAAAATATTAAACTCGCATACTGACACCCCTTACTTGCTCAGTGCTATAAATTTGCGGGTGCCGTCCCTGGTCACACGCAGTACCGCGCCATTTTATTGTCATACTAACACTAGCGTATACCGGGCTAATTCAACCTTGCAAAGACTGCATAGTTTGGGGAACCAGTATGCACAATACACAGATATATTTAATGACTCGATCGGCATCTATAGAAGTTGCCTATACACTGCACTTGTTAATGAGACCAAACATTAGATTATTTTGTCGGTTTTTAAACTACTTTTCTCATTTCTTTTTTCCTGTATTAATTTTTGCATGTATGTTTACTTTTTTTTTTTTTCATATTTTTAACATGTTCTTCATTGTTTATTTACATATTTTTGCATGCTTTTTGTTTATTTTTTACATATTTGTTACATGATTTTCATTATTTTTTACATGTATTTTGTTTATTTTTTTTACATATTTTTACATGTTTTTTGTTTATTTTTTTACATATTTTTGAATGTTTCTCGCATGTTTTTTTTTTACATATTTTTTTTTTTTAAATGTTTTTCATTATTTTTTACATATTTTTTTTTTTTTAAATGTTTTTCATTATTTTTTACATATTTTTACATGTTTTCACCTTTTTTATATTGTTATTCATTTTTTATTTTCGTTTTGTATATTTGTTTGTTTTTATTTGTTTTTTTTTTTTTTAAATTCTGTTGTTTTTAATATATTATGTATACTTGTATGTGTAAAAGGTTATCAAACCGTAAATTGAAATTAAATAAATAAATAAATAAATAAATATAAAGTTTTTATATTAAGCAAACATTGTGTGTTTTATTTAATATCTCCCTTAACACATCCGCTTTGCCTGGGTCTCCCCTACATACCCATCTACACAATTCCATGGTTATTTAAATTCAGAACGAGATCGTTCGCTTCCCGCCGACGTGAGTTTGAAATTGCTCACCCTTCGAACGTCGCTTGCGTCCTTGCTCGTCTGCGGCGCGCGAGGGCGGGGTAGGACGGTCGCGACACACGTATCGCCGTCTCCCTCGCACTAAGCAAATAACCAATTTGTTGCGGAGCCAGTGGCGGAAGGTGCTATGTGCGGCCGGGAAAGCCGCACGATTCTAAACCTTAAAACCAGACGTAATCGGAATATTGAAATGTCCGTCTCGGTGTTGTTTAAATCGAAGTTTTGATTAAACAATAATAATACCCACATACATAATATTGCACTGCTTAACATTTTCTTAATTTATAATACATATGCTTGTTTTATATAGTAAGAATCCAATTTTTAACTGATTTGGTTTAATATATGCGGGCGTCATGAGTTCGGTTCCCAAATGAAATGAAATAGGTAGGTACAATATTTCCAACAAATTAAAAAAATATTTTCAACTCAATTGATGGGTGGTGGCAGAGCGATTGGCGCGCTGGGTTAGTAGGTACCTAATCCAGTAGTCGCGAGTTCGAATCCAGCCACGACCGATTTCATTCATCTATATCAGGGGTTCCCAACCTTTTTGTATCCTAGAGCACATTCTAAAATATCGGTAGGGTGACGGGCACCACCTATTTTCAATCGACAAACTCATTCATACCATCACGGCATATCCCACAATGTGGGGTAACCAGCGAAAGGTGTGCTGGTGTGCATTGCCTTATAAAAGGAAGCACAACACATATGTGTATACCCACACACCAGTCTCGTCTCACCTAAAAAGACACTACATTCAGAATGGGTGGTGAACCTCATTGCTGAACTATGTCAGATGTTATTGTTGCCTGTTGTATTTTCGATTACCCGGCTCTTACGGGACACTCGAAAACAGTAATAGAAAAGAGTGGAAGCACTATTCTAAGCCGGTGCCTCACAGCTAATTTATTTTCTTATAGGTATTCATACTTAATATATTAAGAAGAAAACTGTCAGTTTGGCTGTCGGGGCCATGCTTATTGCTTTCACTGACAGACCACATACAATATCGCAAACATACCTACGATCGTATTTAATAAACCTAGGCACGTAAAAAAATTAAAACAAATAAAAACTAGTTGCATGTAACACATGAGATCCAACTGTCGATAGCGATAGTATGTACCTATAGTTGAAGAATAAGAATCAAACTATAAACCCATAAATCCAAATTATTGAAAATTTTAACACATGTTGGTGTGAATGTCAAGATAGGACAGTATGAATGTCAGTCCTCTTTTCCTACCCGGAATATGAAAACAGCATGATGGTTCTGTATGTATGTTGGGATATTAAGTATCAAACTATTAAGTCTTCTTACATATTGTGTATAGGCGACTGCCATACAAATTGTATGAAGCAATGTCGTCACCAATTTCAATTTTAATAAAAATTCTTAAAAAAAATTGACATGTACTTCTACGTAATTAAATTTTTTTATAGAAAATTAAATTATTTAGTTGGGGTATTTCGGCTTTTTTCGATATTTTTTAAAAAATTGGAAATATAGGCAGTTAAACTCGTAAATTTATCATAAAAAAATATTTTTCTCAATAAAAATGTTTGAGAAACCCTGGAATTAAAAAAAAAAAATTGATTTAAGATTTTGTATCTGTCTATATTCATACCAATTTTCAGCGTTCTAGCTTTTATGGTTTCTGAGATATATGGAAAAATAAACCGAAATTTCAAAAGTTGATAACCCCTGACTGAAGCAAAAATTCACAATTCTGAGTATAACAGTTTTGTAGGCCTATAACTGTTTATATAGGTATTCTGAAATTTTGTGCTCTGTAAATTGAGCAGATCAAAAGTTATAAGGGGGGGGATGACACACACAGACACACACACACAAAACTCACATTAAATGTTCTACTCTGAATTCTGAGTAAATCCATGTATGGGAACATATATGCTGCGAGGCCTCCAGTTGGTGTTATTAGCATGCAAAAAGTCCACTACGCCATACAAAATGTTTCTTCGTACACGCATCTTGGCTTCATAATGTCGATTCATTCAGAGAATTGAATTCTCATGAACGAATCGACAGTTGGATAATATTACCTATTCACATTTTTAATTAATGTTTATGAAAAAATTCTGACTCTGTCGAATAGAGCGGGGGTTCGGGGTATGGAACCTCTGATCTATATCAAAAGATTTGGGAATGTATGAGGATTTACTTGTTACAAGGACATATTTATTATTTAAAAAAAGTCGCTTTTTTCATGTGTCCATTAATTCCTTATTTGAACAGTGATTTGATTCGATTTAAATTATCATGTAAATAGTTTGGTTTAACTATCTAGGTACCTACGTAGTGAGCTTCTTTGGAAGAATATAATGGTTCCAATTCGTTATAGCTGTTGTCCCCAACGTAGCCATTGAAAAAAAGAAAAATATAATAACTCTTCAAAACACAAATATAAGTAGGATTTGGGCTCCATATTTTTAGTTTTTTTTTATATATATAAGTACCTAGATAGGTACCTACCTATCTTAATTAAATCCATTGAAAGGAGAATAGGTACCTACCTACCTATACCTATAAATCCATTGAAAGGAGAATAGGTACCTACCTATATAAATGCAAGAAGTTAGGTAGGTACCTATCTACCTACCTACTTTTTCAATGAAAATTATTTTAGTTATAATAATATTAGGTAGGTACCTACATATATCCTCTTACCCCAATGCCCTTAGGTGGTTTGGTCACATAGAAAGAATGGGTGATGATCGTCTGACGATAAAAGTTGGTACCTTAATAGGTAGGTACCAGTAGCGGAATTACCAATAGAAGCCGAAAATCTTGGCTTGCCTATGAATATTATGTTAAGAAATTAATAATAGGTAGTAGGTAGGTAGGCTAATTTATTTGTTTATAGCAACCATACTACAATATTGAAAAGTGAACCTTATGTAGATACAATGCTTTACGGGACCGCAAATGTAAATATTATTTTGGCATGTCATTTGAAAAATATTTTTTATATCCATTGGAATCAACAACAACGGTAAAAACCATAAAATTTCTGACATTTCCCAATTTTCTTTCCGGGTTTGCCTAGTTCAAAGGTCCTAGGCTCGCCCCTGGTAGGTACCTACTTACCTATAAATAGGTATGTAGGTAGGTATATCAACATAAGGCTGATAAAAGAGGAAAGAAAAGTAGAGGTCAGCCAAGGAAAAGTTTAGAAGATTAGATAGGTAGGTAAGTGGGATTTTGAAGGACGAAGACGTAAGTAGAATAATAGAAGAGCGTGTATATGAGACGATGCATGGACGTGAACGAAGCCATAAATATCAAGAGACAGGAGTTTGGCGTTCGGTTCGCTCTGCCTACCCTAAATGGTTAATGGCAGGTACCTATAACCTATAGGTACC
Source organism: Molanna angustata (assembly GCA_963576475.1). Lineage (NCBI taxonomy): Eukaryota > Metazoa > Arthropoda > Insecta > Trichoptera > Molannidae > Molanna > Molanna angustata. The sequence goes on along the minus strand of OY754965.1, from coordinate 50,972,516 downwards.
TACTGCTCAATGTTCTTCAATGGTCAAATAACTACTTATAGGAAGGCACCTATTATAGGTACCTACACAATATTGTTTTTCAATTTTCAGTTCTTTTAATTCATGAGCATACAAGACCAAGAACAAAATCTGGGTGGTCTTGGTCTTGCATTTACATATGTGGTCATGGTCTTGCAGGTCTTTAACAAAAATAAACAAAAATATAATTATTTTTTTATAGATATTTCTTAATACCTTCTATAAGCAATTCCGCTACTGACTCAAAACCTACAGTGGCTTCTTATTGCGACGAGGCAATTTCATCCAACCAACTACATACACTGAAAAAAATGTCAATTTGGCGTAATCTTAAAATATCATGACGTAGGTAAGTATAAAATAGGTGCGGTCTCCCAAAATAATGAAATAATCATTTAATATTACGCTATCATTGAAATGTGTAAGATGGAATCGAATTATTTGAGTAAATAACGAAGTATTATGATGCTCATCATCTTAAAAATTGATCACATTAAATAATAGTTTCCTTTAATAGTTTCAAATAATAACATTATGGAATACAAAATAGTCCACTGTACTATAAATTTACGTGATATTCATAAATAAGATTATAATCATAAAACACAGTGACGAGTCACCGTATTTATAAAGATTTCACAGTTTATAATGAAGAAGTGTCACTGAAAATACGATGAAGTCCTCTAATTTAGTGTGATAAAATTATGTGAAACTTTTTAAGGTATGGAACATTAATTTATACTACAGTCATATTATTTTATGTGAAACATACTAAAATACGATTACAGAATCTTCTTATTTTCAGAGTAAGCATCAAATATTAATATTAAATCATACTATTTTGAGTGAATTCTACTATAATACGATTACAGAATCTCATGTAAGAGGAATCATATCATTTTGTGTGCTTCCTACAAAAATATGATGACAGCACACCCGTACAATATTCTCATTTGCTCTGTGTTTATTCAATCAGTCATTCATTTGTTCGGCATGGTGCAGGGTGGTTGTCGACTCGGTCTCGCAGTCTCGCTACAAAACTTCAGTGACGGATAGACACAGGCCAGAAAGTTGAGATTGTGTTTTATTTTTAGGAGGCGTTTACATTGTGGAAATTCATTTTAAAAAAATATTAAAATAACATGATTCTAGAGTTTTTGTGTTTACAGAGTGAAAATCCATTTTAAATTAATAAAAAAATAACTGTATTTTTCCACAAAATTTTTTATATTAACGACCGAACGTTTTCGCCAAGGTGACTTGACATTTTCATGGTCCAAACGAAAGTTTCGTTTGGACCTTGAAAATTCCAAGTCACCTTGGCGAAAACGTTCGGTCGTTAATATAAAAAATATTGTGGAAAAATACAAAGTTATTTATTTATTCAATTAAAATAACAATATAACTTTGTTTATTTCCACTTACTTATTTTTATTCCACAACTAGTTTAAAGAACTACCGTTCTCTTCTTCAGTTTAAACCCACCTGAAGAAGAGAACGGAAGTTCTTGAAACTAGTTGTGGAATAAAAATAAATAAGTGGAAATAAACAAAGTTATATTGTTATTTTAATATTTTTTCATAATAGGACGTCACTGGATATATGAGGAAGTCATCAAAAAATGGTAGGAACAATTAAAGGACGTCACTGTAGATAGTAGAACGTCACCGAAAAATAGTAGGAAACATAATAAGACATCACAAGAGATATGAGGAAGTCATCTATAATAATAGGACGTCACTGTAGATAAGAGAACGTCACGGAAAAATAGTAGGAAATATAATAAGACATCACAAGAGATATGAGGAAGTCATCTATAATAATATGACGTCACTGCAGATAAGAGAACGTCACCGAAAAATAGTAGGAAATATAATAAGACGTCATAGGAGATATGATGAAAGCAAACATAAATAGTTGTGAAGGTCCTATTGTTGGCCCTTCTTTGCCGGCTGCTCAGGTTCGAGCTACGCTCTCACCGTCAGGGGATGTCTTCGTTGCAAGTTAAGGTAGTTGAATAATATATACATTAAGGTTTAGCAAAATATATTTCTCGGTCACTTGAATGGGTTGTCACGCCGCCAATACAATTTCAATACAATTTATACATAGATACAATTACATACATGACTACAACGAAAGGTCAATACAATTTATTTTTGTTAGTAATCAATAATTTGAGATATATCGTAAATAAGTTAATTAATATTTTATACCGCGTGTGTCATCTTGAACCTCTACAAAAAATAAACAAAAAGGGTGTGACGGTACCTGGAGCCTTGTAAGGGTTTGTCGGTGTCGCATCGAACCGACTCTTCGAGAAGCACTAAATACTTCTCCAAGAGATGGGACAGTTCACCACCGGAAATGAATTCAGTGACTATGTACAGCTTCCCTCCAGTCTGCCATTTCAGGAAACAGCTCACAATGAAGGATGGCGACCGCAGACCTCTTGTATATGCACCTCGTCCCTTACTTGCTTTAAACAATTCTCGGATACTACCTGAGCTCGAGCAGAATCCTCAGAGCAAGCAATTTCTTAGATTCAACATGATGTACTTTGTGTACTTTGCGAAATGCACCCTTGGAGATAGCATCCAAATGTTTCAATTGCTTGCTGTGCGTGTCACAGTCGATCTTAAACTCGGGCAAGAAGAAGCTTTCGATATTAGCTACAGGCCAAGCAGTTCGATTGGCTCGGAGGGGAGCCATCAAAGTAGAATCATTCCAGGATATTCTAAATCGTCCATTATTATAACGCTTTTACAAATTAATCACAGTCAATATTAATATCAATTACACGAAACTTTAAAAAGATGCTTTAAAGCAAAAATTAAAAAATATTTAAACTTTATTCTGATAAAAATTAACACCGATCAACATTAGCTGTCTATGGTTATTTTACTTTTCACTCTCAACACTTGATTATTAATCACTGGAGTTATCATTCTAACAAGTGTAGTGTGAACACGTATCTTTTTGATCCATAATAAATTTATATTTTGTGCTAGCTTACAGTTCTTTCAACCACTGTTTAATTGTGAAAGATAATTAAGTTACTAATACCTCCACATTTTGAATAAAAAGTTGTCAACGATCTGAAGTTACTTTATTTTCAATTAATCCGTTACTTTATTTTCAATTAATTATTCTATCGCACCACATTCGATATTATTTTTCTCCGATCAAAATACTTTCAAAGTCCAAACCGAAAAAAAAGCCGGCGGGAATCCAGATATCAACTCGGCGTCACTTGCGCGCGCCGATAGATCGGAACGGCGGGAGAGTAGACGAAAATCGCCGCGCGCGCACCTCTAATTCTCATATCTGCCGATGGGGCGAAACTGTCGGTGCGCGCGCAGGTCGGAACGGCCTTCGATGGGAGAGAAGACGAAAATCGCCGCGCGCGCACCTCTAATTCTCATATCTGCCGATGGCGATACGGTCGTCTGAGGCGCGCGCAGCTCGAACGGCCTTCGACGGGAATATAGATAGAATTGTTGCGCACGCACCCGTACTTTTCATCTCTGCCGATGGGGCGACAGTGTCGGTGCGCGCGCACCGAAGGTCACCATCTGTACCGAATCCAATGCCGTGTGATTTTAGTGTCGTAAGGAGTATTTATACTCCTTACACACCATCTTATCTTGGGAAAAAAAAAGAAAAAAAAGTGTTAACGTCGGTTAGCGTCTAGCAATTCGGACGATGAGGTCGTCAATCGTAATAACATCCAGGGATCGCGGCCGCTGCTCACTACTAAAATTCCCCCAAGGCTCTCTCTTTCGGTTCTTAGTAGTTGATGACACACGATGACAGGACGATGGGCAAGATTTACCATAAAAATTATCAGCATGTTTGATCAACCCTTCTCATCGTCAAGGAAACATATTAACAGAAAAAATGATGCCCAAACTACAAGTTTAAATGAACGAGGTCGCTATTGCAAACGATATGCTACAATCGGAGTTGCCTATATCAAGCAACGTCGTTCATCCAACAATGATCATACAATAATACAAGTACAACACATTGTATGCATGACAAAAAAATATTAACAGGAGCAACGAAGGACCTCCGATTATAAGTCCAGATGAACAAGGTCGCTATCGCAAACACTAGATGCCATAATAAGGCTTGCCTATATTAAGCAACGTTGTTCATCCAACAAGATCATATAATAATACAAGTACAACACATTATATACATGACAAAAAATATTAAAAATCAACAAAATTCAATATAAAACTAATTTACACAATGGTTCACTGAAGCTATGTTTCTTGATGTTGGGTGGGAAAAACCCTTTAACAAATGGCAGTGCTTTTTCCCCACTTCACTGACACTGATTAGAAAAACCAGTGGTTTAAATTTCTTGCTGTCGGAATATTTAACTTTACTCGGAGGGAATACATATTTTTTGGTTCAAGTATGACACTTACAAACTACGTACGAAACTATCAACTTATATACTAGCAACATAATATTTACTTAATAATTAATTCTTATATTCCAATTAACATTGGTTGCGGTGTGACAATCCATTCTGCAGTAACAAATTTATACAAATAATGACAAAATATAAAGCACCATCAACGGTACGGGCTTAATTTAAATGAACGGTTTAGGGATCATCAAATAGTCGTACGATAAGATAGTATAAAATAAAACAGTGATAAAATAGACGCGGTGATTCAAGCAACCGTGGAAACGAGTATAAAAATGTTTAACGCAACTTAGAATAACATAATAGGAATGTAAGGAGGACTTAAAACGTGCAAAGTTGACACATCCTTCAAACAATATTAGACGGGAACACGTGTGCAGACAACTGGAACTCATTAACTCAAAGGTGGAATACAGTTGACAAACACACAGTATATACTTTGCCCAAATAGGCAGACGGAATCCACTTGGATGCCCATTCTCAATATCTCACTTAGACCGCAGATGAATGATTACACAAAGCAGAATCGGCAATCACCCAACAAACGGTGTAGTCAATGAGCTTCCTAGAGGTTTCCAGTAAGTAGAACCACTTACACCTCAAAGTGCGGACTTAACCACACCATGAAACAATTTCTCCTCCGGAGGAAGTTAGTCACTTTTCCGTCCTCAGAGACAATTTTCCACAATCCATGATCTCGTCAGATCATACTCGCCCAGCCATCGGCTAGACTGCAACTCCTACTTCAGATCTCTGGTGATCAGCCAAGATCTCATCATTCTTCCACAATGCTTTCTCAAGGGTGACAACAACAATTATTACCACTGACAATATGACATGATCACTGTTCAGTCAAGGGTACTCTGAATAATCATAAGAAGAAGAACATCAACTACAGTCACAGAAACAAGGCTCATCTTTCGCTCAACATCTGTCATACCAAGAAACATACATCATTCGTCACGGAAAGATACATTTATACACGAATAACGAGTCCAAACAAGTAAGGAAATCAAAAAGTACTGAGGGGGGAATGGGATAACCGAGTCGACAACGGTGATACACACCGGCCCGTATTTGTCGACCATGAAACACAATAATTTAGTAAATAGGCGCCACTTGTTTTAATTTAGGGGAAAACAAGAACCCGAGAATTTCATCCTATACCTTCGGTCGTATAAGGAAATATTAGACGGGGAGAGTGAGAGCACCATCAAAATTAACAGTAATCGGATATTGACCGAATATACATATACAAAACAAAATTAGAATAATAGATACACGTCCATCTGGTAAGGATTTCGACATCAACAGTAAGACGGTAAAAAAATATTACAAGTACATGGTTCACAATTGCTTGAATCAGACGTAGACAAAATCTTAAAACTAACGTAACTTAAGCCTAAGAACGTGATGACCTATGTAAGGCAACATGGAAGGTGGACAGACAGAATAAGGGACAGTTTTATTCAACCTTGCGACCAACACATTCAAGTATGACTAGCGAATATGTGTCCAAGGGATGGGAAAGATGAGAGATAAGATATTTAGGTGAATTACATGAGGGAGTGGGATAAGAGGTTGTTCGGAGGTTTTTACTCCGCTCGCAACACAATAACAAGAGAGACCTATTCTACTAAACCCGGCCTATTGGGTGCCGAAAATGTAGCTTGATCCGGGGCCTTTTACGCCGCATTCAAAACTACAAAATGGCAGAGGTATTCTTTAGGCCCCAATCTGCAGGCGGTTTTCAGAGGTAGACTTTTGAAGAATTCGATGATGTTCAAAACATGTAGTTCCTGTCTAATCGACTTTGACTATGTCTTTAATGTGATACCGACCGCAAGGTTTACCTTGCATGTTACCCAGTAAGTAGATCTTGTCGGACACACACTGAAGTACCACATTCTTGACAAACTTAGGGGCAAGTTTGGAAGTAAAGCCCTTGGCTCCATCGGACAGAACGAAATTCCTTCTCCAGACTGTTTGACCCACGGATAGCACACAATTCTTCCTCCTTAAGTTGTAACGACTAGCATTCTTTTGGAATGCTGTTAATAGGTGAGAAGTTACTCGGTCGTATAATGTTTCAAGGTTCTCAAGTGATTTGATATAACTCGGGGAGTTGTGGTGAGGGTCATGTGGGTCGTTCTCTACATCATGCATTGAAGCATGCGGGTGGGGGTGGAATCCATGCATTAGGTAAAAGGGTGAGTGGTCTGTGGTTGCGTTAACGGTGTTATTTAATACGGAGCAAATTTTGGGAAGGTGGCCACACCAGCCTCTCTGGTCATCTTGCACAGAGATAGACAGGGCAGTGACGATAGATGCGTTGTACCTTTCAACGACATTATTTTGGGGATGGTACAGGGCGTTGTAGAACAGATCTTTTATACCGTAGTTTTCGAGGAACGTTTTGAATTCCTTGCTGACAAACTGTTTTCCGTTGTCCAGGATCATTGTTCGCGGAATAGAATAAGGTAGGAAAATGTTTTCTTCGATCAGTCTAATAATTGTTTTAGAATTGGCGTGGCGCAAGGGGAAAGCCCAGACAAATTTTGAAAACACGTCCACGACGGAGAGAATGTACATGTTTCGACGTTTGGAGAGTGGCAATGGACCAATTAGGTCGGCTGAGAGAGATTGCATCGGCCGATTAACTTTTTTGGGGACGGTCATGAGTCCTAAGGGTGGTTGGCGGTTCGGTTTATACGCCTTGCAAATGTCACAGTGTGAAAGAAATTGACGGATGGATTGAGACATGCCTCGCCAGTAATAAGTTCTGGAGAGGAATTCAAAGGTCTTATGGGCTCCAACATGGCACAGGAATTCATGAGTCGTCTGGATTAAGGGGTTGACATGGTCAGAAGGAACTACTACTTTCCAGCAGCGGTCGTTACCAGTAAGAGGGTCGTGCTTTGAATTTGAATAACGGTACAAGTGATTATCCTTGTACATAAATCCAGGAACTGACGCCGGATCAGTCATTGTACTCTTCTTTATTTTACTATACCAAGGGTCTGTAGAACCATCAAAGGGTTCCACTAGACTGAGATTGTCCAATTCAATTCGACTGAGCCCATCGGCTAAGTTATTCTCTTTGCCCTTCTTGTAGACAATTTGAAAATCGTACTGGGACAGGCGGCAGCTCCACCGCATCAATCGGCCTGATGGAGATTCCATGCTTGTCAGGTACTTCAGGGATCCGTGGTCAGAGTATACGGTGAACGAAGTTCCGTCCAGGTACGGTCTGAAGTGTTCGACAGAATTTAATATGGCCAGTAATTCACATTCTGTCACCGAGTAAGATCGTTCCTGGGGAGATAATTTCCGAGAAAAATAGGCGATTACATGTTCGGACCCATCAGGCATATTTTGGGAGAGATAGCTGCCAACGCTTATGGCACTGGCATCACAAGTTAACGAAAAGGGAACAGTGTAGTCGGGTGTTTTTAAAACCGGAGCGGTGGTCATGGCTTCCTTTAGAGCACAAAAGGACTGCTCTGCCTCAGGCGTCCAAGAAAATTCTTTGGATTTAATTTTCGAGCTAGTGAGTGCGCACAAAGGAGCGGCTATACGGGAAAAGTTGTTTATGAACCTGCGGTAATAAGAACACATTCCTAGGAATCCACGGACCTGTTTCGGGTTTTTAGGTCTGGGGTAGGATAACATGACTCTTACTTTTTCTGGGTCGGTGCGGATTCCTTCTGAATCGATAATGTGTCCGAGGTATTTCAGGGAGGCCTTGCAAAATTCCGATTTTGCAAGTTTAATGGTGAGGTTTGCTCCACGAAGACGGTCAAGAACAATGTTAAGGGTCTGGAGGTGGGATTCGAAATCTGAACTACAGATCAGGATATCATCGAGGTAACAATATACCTGATCTTGGACGTCACAAAAGAGTTCATCCACCAATCTTTGCATCGCCATACCACTGTTTTTAGCTCCCATGGGGCAAACTGTATATTGGAAGAGGCCTCGTCCAGGAACAAAAAAGGCGGTCTTAGGTCTGCTCTCTGGCGATAAGGGCAACTGCCAATACCCATGGCTCAGGTCCAGCGCAGTGAGAAACTTGATGTCTTTTAGATCGTCAAAAATTCGTAGAATATTGGGGATACGATATGAGTCTGCCGTAGTTACTTCGTTCAGTCGGCGAGGGTCCAATACGAAACGTGCCGTACCGTCTGACTTAGGAACGAGAAAACAGTTGTTCAGCCAAGGACTGCGGCTAGGCTCGACTACACCGAGTTCTATCATTTTATCGAGTTCCGAAATGATCTGCTGACGGCGAGCGTGGGATACAGGATACGTACGTTGTTTAATGTGTGGGTGGTCGTTCGTATCAATCACATGGGACACCAGGGTGGTTCGTCCTAGTCCTTTCTTTTCAAAGGAAATCTCTTCGAATCTACTGCGAATGTTTTCTATTCCACCCTTCTGCGTAGCAGAGAGGTGGTCGTACGATACAAGGCACTTGGGGGGGGGTCTGGAGGACCGATATGACGACATTTTCTTTATTTATATTAATATTTACGTCCGCATCGGGGAAAAGTCGGGGGGCCAAGCCTGAGTCACGCAGGAATTGAGCACCCAATATTATCGAGTCCTCCAAGGATGGTACTGTACGAAAAGGTACCGTCAAGGTTCGGTTCTCGAAGGAGAGTGGAAGAGTAATAGTCCCGGTGATTGTATGGGGGGTCGCATCAGCTGTATAAACCACTCCTCCGGTGGGGCAGAAATCTAATTTAAAGTTCTCGAGGCTCGATGACAAGGAACCTCCCAACACGTTTGTGGCAGCTCCTGTGTCCAGTAAGGCTCGAAAATGGATGCCACGAATTCGGCAAGACAAAAACGGGCGGCTGTAGAGGTCGTTACGGATGGATAAGGCGTTCATGTTGTATATATTATGGAAGCATTGAACCGTTTTTAGCCAATCCTCCCACTCCTTACGGTGTTCGGGGGATTGGCTCATTGGGCGTTTTTTGTCGTGCGAGAGGTTTTGGGTGGGGGACGAGAAAATTTCGAGGTGTAAGGAGGGTTCCTCTGGGCGTTTTGTCTTTCAGGACGAGGGGTGAAGCGAGGGTTGTCCCTTATAGGTCGGCGAGGGCACTCCCTGGCAAAGTTCCTGTTGGCAGGAGAAGCAACGTTTGGCAGGGGGAAAGGCGACTGAGGTGACGGTAGGTCCGCGAGCAAGTGGTTGAGGGTAGACTGGCTTCCTTAGTTGGTCGAAGGAGGCGACCAGCCTTTCAATGGCCATTACAGATGTTGGATCAGCCGCAGCCAGCAGGGAATGGTAATCTGGAAGTAATCCCCTCTTCGCCACACTGATAATATCTGCCTCTGGGAGTGGAACGTCCAGCCCCGCGTTCAACTCCTGGACGCGAGATATAAAATCTATGGCCGGTTCTTGGGGCTTCTGCGCAGAACTCCAAATCGCCAATCTCCTCTCCTCCATGAAGTTTGGTGCTTCAAAGCGGGAAAGAATGGACTTTTTTAATTCCAGCCACGAGACGTCCTCGGAAAATTTCAACCGATAGAACGCCAGAGCTCTACCTTGAAGAAACTCTGGGAGGGCGAACGTTAGCTCTTCCACTCTTACTCGTCTGGAGCGGGCCACCTCCTCTAACCTTTTAAGGAATTCTCTGGCGTCGCCGGAACCGTCAAACGTTGGTACCGGCCAGGTGCTATAGTTCGTGTTGATGTGCGGGAGGGATCGGCTCCTCCGACGTAGTAAGGAACTTGTAGGTGGTGTTGGGAGTAATTGTGGAGATAAAAGCGAGCCATCAGTCTGTATTGCTTGCATCACTAGGGTGAAGTCCCTAGAGGCCTGAGCTCTGACCACGGGCGCGACTTCAGGAAGTTCAGGGCCCAGGTTTTTATTGTAGTCGTTGGCCTGCCTCCGAAGCGTTGATAGAGCGCGCTTGGGAACTACGCCGCGCGCTGTCAACGCATGCTTTAGCGTAGCGGCACTTGACGAGTTGACATTGGGGATAACCGAACACGCTGAAGATGCACTCATTTTTAGAGTTGACAATTATTTTTGTACTAAATTCAACCAAAAAGTACGAGAAAAAAATGGAAAATCTACCAGTAACTTGCAACGAGGCAGTTAAAACGAGTCCACACGCTTGGGCGCCATGTGTGAAGGTCCTATTGTTGGCCCTTCTTTGCCGGCTGCTCAGGTTCGAGCTACGCTCTCACCGTCAGGGGATGTCTTCGTTGCAAGTTAAGGTAGTTGAATAATATATACATTAAGGTTTAGCAAAATATATTTCTCGGTCACTTGAATGGGTTGTCACGCCGCCAATACAATTTCAATACAATTTATACATAGATACAATTACATACATGACTACAACGAAAGGTCAATACAATTTATTTTTGTTAGTAATCAATAATTTGAGATATATCGTAAATAAGTTAATTAATATTTTATACCGCGTGTGTCATCTTGAACCTCTACAAAAAATAAACAAAAAGGGTGTGACGGTACCTGGAGCCTTGTAAGGGTTTGTCGGTGTCGCATCGAACCGACTCTTCGAGAAGCACTAAATACTTCTCCAAGAGATGGGACAGTTCACCACCGGAAATGAATTCAGTGACTATGTACAGCTTCCCTCCAGTCTGCCATTTCAGGAAACAGCTCACAATGAAGGATGGCGACCGCAGACCTCTTGTATATGCACCTCGTCCCTTACTTGCTTTAAACAATTCTCGGATACTACCTGAGCTCGAGCAGAATCCTCAGAGCAAGCAATTTCTTAGATTCAACATGATGTACTTTGTGTACTTTGCGAAATGCACCCTTGGAGATAGCATCCAAATGTTTCAATTGCTTGCTGTGCGTGTCACAGTCGATCTTAAACTCGGGCAAGAAGAAGCTTTCGATATTAGCTACAGGCCAAGCAGTTCGATTGGCTCGGAGGGGAGCCATCAAAGTAGAATCATTCCAGGATATTCTAAATCGTCCATTATTATAACGCTTTTACAAATTAATCACAGTCAATATTAATATCAATTACACGAAACTTTAAAAAGATGCTTTAAAGCAAAAATTAAAAAATATTTAAACTTTATTCTGATAAAAATTAACACCGATCAACATTAGCTGTCTATGGTTATTTTACTTTTCACTCTCAACACTTGATTATTAATCACTGGAGTTATCATTCTAACAAGTGTAGTGTGAACACGTATCTTTTTGATCCATAATAAATTTATATTTTGTGCTAGCTTACAGTTCTTTCAACCACTGTTTAATTGTGAAAGATAATTAAGTTACTAATACCTCCACATTTTGAATAAAAAGTTGTCAACGATCTGAAGTTACTTTATTTTCAATTAATCCGTTACTTTATTTTCAATTAATTATTCTATCGCACCACATTCGATATTATTTTTCTCCGATCAAAATACTTTCAAAGTCCAAACCGAAAAAAAAGCCGGCGGGAATCCAGATATCAACTCGGCGTCACTTGCGCGCGCCGATAGATCGGAACGGCGGGAGAGTAGACGAAAATCGCCGCGCGCGCACCTCTAATTCTCATATCTGCCGATGGGGCGAAACTGTCGGTGCGCGCGCAGGTCGGAACGGCCTTCGATGGGAGAGAAGACGAAAATCGCCGCGCGCGCACCTCTAATTCTCATATCTGCCGATGGCGATACGGTCGTCTGAGGCGCGCGCAGCTCGAACGGCCTTCGACGGGAATATAGATAGAATTGTTGCGCACGCACCCGTACTTTTCATCTCTGCCGATGGGGCGACAGTGTCGGTGCGCGCGCACCGAAGGTCACCATCTGTACCGAATCCAATGCCGTGTGATTTGAGTGTCGTAAGGAGTATTTATACTCCTTACATAGTAAGAATCATAATCATTATAATGTATTCTCGTCCTACTAAAGTCAGTGACACGTCATCTTATATGCCGTTATCATCATAAATCGTATTATCATCTTAATTTTGATGATATCACTATGCTCCGTACTTATGGTGAATTCACCATACTGCTGAATTCACGTTATTTTATGAATATCAGTTTTCTCAGTGTAGGTTACAAAGTGAGAAAACATAGAGAATATATGTATGTGAGTAGGTTGGTAGGTTCCTACACTAGCAAACAGAGATCTTGTATTGTTATGCAGGTACTTACCTAGGTATTCGAAATATCCGATATTATTAGTGATTTTGGATTCATACATTAGCATTGAATGAGAATTGATAATGTAAATATATCTTGTTGACGTTTTATTCTTGTAGTATCCTATCTTGACATACCTACCTACCTATTACCAGACACATAACCAACTGTCATTCTAATCAAATATTACATATCTAACTAAATTTTCATACATAGGTAGGTACCTATTGAAGATATTGAGCACTTCATAAGAAATCTGCTTACCTACATACATAAATCGATAGGTAGGTACCTACCTACACTGAAAAAAAAACCACCACCGAACTGACTACCTGCATTTACAGCCAAAACTTTGTTATCAGTAATAAAAGTTACCTAATCCATTTATGACTGTACCTACTGTTTGGCTGAAGGCACAAAATATTTAGTAGCACAAAACGAATTGTTTTGTAGTTACCTTAGTTCGGTTAATTTTAACATAACTTTTTCAGTGTACCTACCTATAGTACCTAATCGTAAAACAAAACTGCATCGAATAGTCATCATCATCGTCATAAGTTCGACAGCCCTGGGTGGGCCTTGGCTGAATCCAGTAGTCTCCTCCATTCCCGTCTATCCGTTGCCTTCGTTATTCTCCAGTTTCTAATATTTATTGTGGAAGCATCGGCATCGACACTGTCCTTGTGGTCTTCCTGGTCTCCTTCGACCTTGTTGCACAGAAAGTGTGAAGCGTTTTGTGGGGTTGTCGTCGTCCATTCGGATTATGTGACCAGCCCATCTTATGCGCCCTATCTATATGGAACTGTTCATATCGGGCTCTTCATAGGTCTCGTATAGCTCCCTGTTGAATCGACGACACCAATCATTATTCTCTTTTATTGGCCCGTAGATAGTTCGAAGGATCCTTCTCTCAAATGCCGCTATATGGATCCTTCAGTTTGTTTGGTCATCACCCAGGTTTCGGAAGAATACGTGAGGACTGTGGCTTGATAAGTGTTTTATACAGAAGGATCTTTGTGTTTCTCCTAACCAGTTTTGACCTTAGCTGCTTTTGTAGGGCGTAGAAGCATCTTAATAGCAGCCATGATTCTTCTTTTAACTTCTTCTCACATATCATTGTCACTGGTTACTGTGGAGCCAAGGTAAGTGAACTATTTTATCACTTTAAAATTGTAGTTTCCGACTGTGAATATCTGGGAGCTGAGTTATGCATTGAATAGTAGGTAGGCACCTAAACTTTGTCAAAAAATGTTTTAAAAAAACTGATTTAGGAAATATTTAAAAACAATGATGACTTGTAAGCGCCGTTTTCGAGATAACCTTACCTCAAGGAAGCTTTGAATAGATTTATATCTACAGTTCAGGTTTTTATATACACAGATAGGTACCTACTTATGACTCACGGAATAGGTGAGTTTTCGGGTGTTTCAAAACCCATTAATATTATTTTATTTAGTTATTTGTATTTTTGTTTTATACCTATAGCTTCTCGGGCAACTATGTCAAATATTAATTTAACACGCACCCAATATAACAAGTTGCCACATTCTAAGACTTAGGTAAGATATTAATTGTTTCACAGATCCAGACTGAAAAAACAATTAAAACCTGTGTCTCCACCGGGAATCGAACCTGAGACCCTTGGATTACCAGTCAGATACTTAACCAACTGTGCCACGTAGGCCAACAATAATATAGATATAGGTTTTAAAAATATTATACGTAGGTACCTACCTACCTACCAACAAATTTTCGTGAAAGTTGTCGACCGTCGTGATAAAAGTGATAAGTTGTTTGACTAGTGTGCCGGCGTCCCAAGTTCGAATCCTAGAAGTGGAAAACATTTCAAATGATTTCTTCTTCTTCATATATTAGATCGTAGATCTGTTTTTTCGAGAAAGCTATTCCTGTGAAGCTGAGGTCCAGCTATCCCTCCACCTCTTTCGTCGGTCTTCCGGGGAGGCGATGCCCTGGTGCATGGGATTTCGTTTGCCGCTATGGATGGGATTCGTGATGCGTCCATCCTGTTGGCATGGCCCCTCCAGAATCTTCTCCTAGAGTCACTCCATCGTTTGATGTCCTCGAAAATGATTTCTCTCGTAATAATTAGGTAAAGCTTGCGTCTCTGGGCTGAAACACTGGTTTGTTGGAAGAAATTGCCATTTGACAATAAACTAACGACTTTATAAGGTGCAAAGAAGTTCATGATTGGTCCCCATGAGAGCAGACATCAAGTGCGTCTTCCCTAGAGATAGAAGGACAACTGAAAAACCACAAAATGAGCAAAGATGACGCAGGACTTTAACATCAGGACAACAGGCCTTAAAAAAGTGGAAGAGCCACTGCGGTCTGTTACGTTTTTTTTTTATTTCATTGAGAAAGAAAAAACTCAATCATAAAATAATAAGATATACCTAGGTACCTAGTTCCCATCCTTTTAGCGATGTCCATGTCTGTCTGCCACAAACAAGTTCACAACATTTCTCTTTTGATATATTGCCTCTAGTGGTCGGATAATGTTAAAGCGTATTGATCAGCATATTAGCTGTGCCATTCTAATAGGTAGGTACCTACATGAGTAGGTAGGTATTGAACATAGATCGCCATACATACCCATCTAACTAGGTAGATAGGTAGGTACTTACCATTGTTCTGTATCAGGGCTGACAATTTTTTTGTGATAGGTATTAATTTATTTTCGTTAGGTATACAGGTAGGTACTTACAAATCACGTAAAATTTACCTATTAGGTACTACAAAAAAAACTCAAGATAATCTAAATAATATAAAAAAAATCGTTCACTATGTTCGTACAAGCTTCAACAGATTTCAATGAATATATCTCAATTTATATGGTTGGTTCCTGATTGAAAGATAAGAAAGTTTTGGACTCGATTGGTGGCGCTGTTATGGAGATCTAAAAAAATATTTTTATTTTTTCAACGAATTTTTTTTATCCTACTCATCCAAAAATATATATACTATAACAACAATTTTTGTTTTCCCTACTCCAGCATAGAGGTTTTTTTTTATAGGAAAATAGGGTCGTAATCAATTTTTAATTTGTCTTATCTGTCAATAGATGGCGGTATACATCTGTCTGTATCACAGAACGCTGAGCGACAAAAAAATGCATAACACGAAGGGTAGTTCATGGAGTAGCTCAGAGTGCAAAAATATCAGTAATAAAATGAGGTCTATATGAAATGCAGTCTACGTACCTATAAGGGGGATTCCATGGCGATCTGTGGCAGAACAACTTCTGCCAGGGCCAAAAATAAATAGTAAAAAGTAAAATCGGGAGAAAAACAAGGAGTTAATAAGGTACCTACATATCGGTGGAATAGCTACCTTATAGCAGGGTCGTGCAAGGCAAGAGAGCCCACTTTGACAAAGGACCCAAAATTAAAACACTATGGAAAAAAATACAATCTAAAAATATTATAATACTAAAGCTAAGAAAAGGCTAAAACAAAAATATTTATCTGATAATACCTGATTACATCTACCTCTCCTCTTCCTTTCCTTATTCTTTGGTTTTCTTATCATTGCTATGAATTGTTCTTATATGCTATCTTCTTTGTTTTTTTTTACTTTTTTTCTGCTATCTTAGTTTATTTTTGTAATGTGATTAACTTATTGCCATAGTAGGTACACACTGCTTTGTATATTTAACATTTACCTACTCTGGTTGGCTGGAAGAAATTGCCTTTAGACAATAAGCCCGCCAGTGTACTAATTATATGTACAGAAAATAAAAGTAAATAAATTAGCTACGCCCACTTCCACCCACTCCGCATATGGGGACTAAAAACGGCCCCTTCACTGAACGCTAGTAAGATTGACAAAGAATGCATGGCACGAAGAGTAGCTCTAGAAGCTCCTCTAGACTCGTGGTCTCGGCACAAGGGCACTATAACCATAGCAAAACAATTTGATGGCTGAAAAGTTCATCTTCGAGACCACTAAATCCGCATGCCCAATGGGACCTTGAAGGGGCCCACGGACATCAGCGAGGAGCTCCGTTCTGTTGTAGGACACAATTGGGTGAGAGCATTCCCAGAGGATGTGCTCCGAAGTTTGGTCGGGGTGATGGCATAACTGACATGAGGACGAGTCTACAAGGCGAAATCTATGAAGGTAGCTATTAAAGCTGCCGTGTCCTTTGATGAACTGGGATGTCCAGAAATCTGGGATGGCCCAAGATTGACGAAGCTTAGTCATCAAATCAGGGAAAACAAGAATTTTGTTCGTCTATGGGGCACGAGCTCCATCGAATCTGCGAAAAGAGTCCAGCAGGATTTCCTTGGTGATGCGGTTTGTTTTCAGGAGGATATTGGGCCTTCGGGAGGATCAAGCCAAATCCCACCAATTTCAGAAGTCTGTCGTCTCATTTGTCAACACCTAATAACTATATAAAACTTTTCTTTACGGTAATCTACGGGTTTTCAATTCTGAAATACTTATTCCAAATATACTTATAGGTACAAGCGAATCGTATTTTTTCCTTCGGAAGAATCATTTTATAAAAGAAAATATCGTGTTTGCTGACTATTATAAAAAGAATAGGATGTATATATTAATATAGCCTACAGGTACATGCATACATATTTTCTTGCCTTTACATTATGACAGTATTTCTCAATCAAATATTATTGGGTAACGGGTTTCGAATTTTTATATTCCTATAATTCCCAAATAAGAGAAAAGATACAAAATATAGCTATGTACCTATGTAGGTATGTGTATTTTAAAATATCAATATTAATACCTGCCTAAACACTTTAATTTAAACTACCTAGTGTTTCCAGAGCCCAGAGAAGCGAGGATTGTGTGAGAAATAATTCTAAATAAATTTCTCGTCTGCTGGTGATTGGAACCCAGGACTTTTAATTTTAGGTTATAGATTAATGTCTTAGTTGTATAGGTAGGTACCTATTTTAATACATACGTATTATCTATTAAATTTAGTGTCATATTATTATTTATATTTATTTAAGTATTTCGTCGATATTTGTCCATAATATGGATAAGTTATCTAGTGATTTCCCTTATTTTTTCGGGAGTAGAAAAAGGGCACCTAATTCGAATTGTGTGAGAACTACTGGACATCCAAGTTTATCTATAGATTTATTGTTGCAGAGGTAGGAACCTACCTCTACGTAGGTATAGATAGGAATGAATATTGTTGACGATTTAATAAATACAAAATGAAAGAAATGATTGTTAATGTATGCGAAAATTGAACATAATGACAGAATTATTTTTTGTCTGACATGATTTATGTTGACAGTTGATATGGTATGGGATTGGACAAGTAACTAGGCAGCCATCCCAGGTCCTATGAATATTATGTTACTTGGAAAGGTAAATCTGTATTACCTATGTAAAGAAAATACCTAATAAGTACTTTCTTAAAAAGGATTTATTGTAGGTGTTCTAAATTCGAACACCTATGAAAACATGTGAAATGAATTTTGATAAAAATATTGTATTTTAATTTGACAATTGAATAAGAAACTTTAAATGTCGTTTCCTGTAAATAATTATAAATAATTAAATATTCAGTGCAACAACAAAGAGTTTCATTTGTCAAACAAGGTAAAAATAATACGAAGTACCCTTATAAAACGACATTTTGTAGTTGAAAATGGAGAAATTATGTTTCGAATTTACCCTATTACCGGGTGATGAAAGTAATGAAAAATCAAATAATTTTTCAATTACTTCAATAACAACAACTGAAAATAAAGTGTATTCAATACCAGAAAAGCTACAATCAGTTAATCATCATAAAGAAATAACCAAAACATCTACATATAATAAAATAAAAAATAGTTTAAAAAAAAGATACCAAGTTAGACGAGTTTGGATTAAAATGACAGAAAAACTAAAAAATACATACATAGATGAGGATGATAACTTACAATTTCAAGATCAATATCTAGAAGAAATGAATCAAGAACAACATGTTACTGCATCTAAAAAAGGTACAGATACCAGTACATTAGAAATACTAATAGAGAAATTAGTAGAGAATACAAAACAAAATAAAGAACAAGATTCAAAACAAATATCAGAAAAATTCATGATTGAAAAGTTTACAACAAAAAATTCAAATGCAATACAATGGATAGATTTATTTGAAAAAGAATGTATTCGCTTAAAAATAACAAGAGATGAAAATAAAATAGAAATTTTAAGATTATTTATGGACAAAGCATGTATAGAATGGTACAGCTCAATGATTATGAAACTAACAATGAACTCAGAATGGTCAACTTGGAAAAATAAATTCTGTGAATCGTTTGCAAACAAGGGATGGAACCTAGTCACTTATGCAATGTTATTTAAATACAAAGATGGTTTATTATTGGATTATGCCATAAGGAAAGAAAAACTTTTATTAGATATGAGAAGATCAATTGACACAGGTACTTTAGTAGATCTTATTGCAGCTGGATTACCAGAATTTGTACTTAATAAAATTGATAGAGAAAAATTAAAAGATACAGTGGATTTGTTTAATGAAGTTAGAAAGTAATAATACGAAGTACCCTTATACCTATATTTACAACATTATAGTTAGGTACCTAACTAGTTTTTAAGTCATTTTATCATGATGATAAAAAGAACCTACCTATAATTTACATATTATAATTTCCATACCAACCTATTTCTTCTTCTTCTTTTCCCTCGCCTTATTCCCATTATTTGGGGTCGGTTCTCCTAGTCCGCATGCGCCAGGTTGCTCTCTCCTGTGTTTCTTCATGTGTCACATTCCGCGTCTTCATGTCGTTGTGAACCGTGCAATGGACATCCATGTTGCAGGCGGTCGTCCCGGGCGTCGCTTTTCGGTCTCTATATGCAGAGCCTTATTTACAATGTGGGAGTCATCTCTCCTGCATATATGCCCATACCACCGCAATCTACCCTCCCTCATCTTTTCGGCTATGGGAGCTACCTTGAAGCTGCCTCGGACGTAGTCGTTCCTGACCTTGTCCAGTAATGTCACACCGCCGGCCCACCTCAACATTTTCATTTCGGTGACGTGGAGTCTCTGCTCATCCTGCTTTCTAGAAGACCAGCACTCTGATCCATAGAGCAAAGATGGTCTCACACAGGTCTTATATACTCTGCCTTTAGTCTGGACTGGCATTCTTCTGTCGCACAGTACCCCAGTTAGGGACCTGCATTTTAACCAGCCTGTATGGATTCTATGCTCTATATCACTTTCGATCTTTCCGTCCTTTGTGAGAACGGAGCCTAGATATGTAAACTGCTCTGCTTGTTTTACTGTAGTGTCATCTAATTTTAGTGTGGTTATGGGCTGTGTATCTCCGGAAAAATTACAATACATGTATTCTGTTTTACTTCTGCTAATTCGCAGTCCGTTTTTTTCTAGTGCTATTTGCCACTGATTCAGTGATTGCTGTAGATCTTGGATGGTATCACGAATCAGCACCACGTCGTCTGCATATAGAATGTCCCATGGGGTTTTCTTTTGTATATGTATTGTAAGATAAATACCAACCTATTTGAAATAATTTATTTTTCTACATAATCTGTGGAATTATTTCCTTACACATAACACTTAAATTTGTTTCCTTGTCATATAGGTGAATATTCTCATTTAGGTGACATTTTTATGCTGTCCAAATACAAATATAAACAGACGATATGCACATTTTTATGCTGTCCAAATACAAATATAAACAGACGATATGCACATTTTTATGCTGTCCAAATACAAATATAAACAGACGATATGCACATTTTTATGCTGTCCAAATACAAATATAAACAGACGATATGCACATTTTTATGCTGTCCAAATACAAATATAAACAGACGATATGCACATTTTTATGCTGTCCAAATACAAATATAAACAGACGATATGCACATTTTTATGCTGTCCAAATACAAATATAAACAGACGATATGCACATTTTTATGCTATCCAAATACAAATATAAACAGACGATATGCACATTTTTATGCTGTCCAAATACAAATATAAACAGACGATATGCACATTTTTATGCTGTCCAAATACAAATATAAACAGACGATATGCACATTTTTATGCTGTCCAAATACAAATATAAACAGACGATATGCACATTTTTATGCTGTCCAAATACAAATATAAACAGACGATATGCACATTTTTATGCTGTCCAAATACAAATATAAACAGACGATATGCACATTTTTATGCTGTCCAAATACAAATATAAACAGACGATATGCACATTTTTATGCTGTCCAAATACAAATATAAACAGACGATATGCACATTTTTTTATGAGAGAAACAACCTGTGATATTCCAGTACGGATTTGTATATTTACGATTGTTAAATGTTTGTTTTTTTGTTAAATGATCCTTATGTACTTATATCTTTTTTTTATGTTTGCTTCCATGTATTTTTTTATTTTTGTCTTACTGTTTAGATTTAAGTTTTTTTTGCCAAGTGTACCTATACCTAATTGCTTTTTTTAATCTATCTAATATTATCATCAATATGTGTTTTTATCTATGTATGTAAAAGGCATTTTATGCCGTTTATAAATAAATAAATAAATAAATATCCTTGTACCCTCCTTCTTTTTTATTGTTTTTATTTTATATATTTTAATATGTAAATATATATTTTATTCACATAAATTGGTACCTACCCATGTGTCATATACACGATTGACTTCACCAATTTGGTTGGTTGGAAGATATTTCCATATGGCATATGGTTATTAGATAGTAACAAAATTTCATGTTAAAATTAACCGAACTATAGTGACTAGGTATACAACAGGTTTTGTGCACACAGCCAAACAGTACCTACAGATAAACCTTTTATACTGATAACAAAGGTTTGGCTAAAACGAAGGTAGCCAGTTTGGTTGTCATAAGATCCAATTCTTTTAAGAGTTGGTACTCTATGATCCAGATGATCCTCAATGTAGGTCTTCCTGATGCGGAACATTCTTTTGGCACGGTTCTTGTGGAGCCAAGTCGTTGAGAGCCTTAACCCATCAGGCATAATTCTGGACATTTCAATCAGTGTAGTTCGTTAAGAAGAGGTGTTATGTGATATATTTTGTCAGCTCCATATACCAAGTAGTGACACTATGAAACTCGGTAAAGAAAATCAAGAGGCAGAAATTAAAAGAAGAAGGGGTCTAGCGTGGGCCGCCTTTGGTAAACTTTCCTATATATCCTCAATTCTCGGAAATACGCCAATCGTCTTAAAAAGAAAGTCTTCGACGCTTGCGTTCTCCCGGTACTGACGTATGGCTGTGAAACTCTTGTGTTTACAAGAAGAATGCAGCATAGTCTCGCAGTAACACAGAGAGTCATGGAAAGGAGAATGCTGGGTATTTCGTTAAGAGACAGAAAAACTAACTTTTGGATAAAGGATAAAACCAAAGTAACCAACCGACGTTGCCCAAAAGGTTGCAAACCAGAAGTGGAGCTGGGCAGAGCATATCGCCCGAACCACGGCCTCCAGATGGACTAAAAAAGTGCGGGAATGGCGACCTAGAACGAGCAAAAGAAGTGTTGGAAGGCCTCTAACCAGGTGGTCTGACGATATCAGAAGAGTAGCTGGAGGCGGATGGATGCGGTCAGCCCAGGATAGGGAGCTGTGGAGGTCTCAGTGGGAGGCCTATGTCCATTACTGGACGAAAGAGGGCTGACGAAGAAGAAGAAGTATGTAGGTATCTTGTAATTTTTATTAATTAATTGCACACATCTGAAAAGGTAACTCTATTAGGAATACCTATACACTGACAGAACATGTACCTATGTGATATTGTGCATAGTTCATATATTCTTTTGGTGATTTAGCAGCGGATGAAGAACACGAATCTCAGATCAAATCAAGACTGCAAAAATTATAACAATCAGGATTTTAGTAGGTAACACTAAAACAATAAACTAATCTGTAATCTGATTGTTTTATTGGTAGGGGCGAGTCTAGAACCTTCGGACTAGGCAAACCCAGAGATAAAATTGGGAAAATGCCGAAAATGTAATGTTTTTAAGCAACGTTGTTCATTCCAGTGGCTATGAAAAATATTTTTAATATCACGTGTCAAAATAATATTTACATTTGTGGCCCTGTAAAGCATCGTATATCTACGTTCAATTTTCAATCTTGTAGTACCTACCTATGGTTGCAATAAAACAAACAATTAAATGTTAGTTCTTGGATTTCTTAACAATATTCATAGGCAAGCCTAGCTTTTCGGCTTCTATAAGCAATTCCGCTACTGGTATACCTACTATCCTGGGGGAATAAGATCCAACTGTCCTTCCATGTCTTCGCAGATCTTCCAGGACGGTTTATGGATTCTAACTTTTTCTTCTTCTTTATCGTGTATTTCTTCATTTTACCTATGAAGAAGGAGAATCCTGGAAAAAGAAGGTCCAACTGTCCTTTCATCTCTTCGTAGGTCTTCCCAGTATTGTTTCGGGAATTAAACTTTTTCTTAACCTACTGAAGGGACGGGAGGTACTGAAGGGACGGGATTTATTTATTTGTTTTATTGCAACCATACCTACTACAAGATTAAAAATTAAACCGTTTGTAGATACGATGCTTTACTGTGCCACAAATGTAAATGTTATTATGGAATGTGATTTAAAAATGTTTTTCATGGCCATTGAAATGAACAACGACGCTAAAAAAACAATAAATTTTTGACATTTTCCAATTTTCTTCTAGGGTTTGCCTAGTCCGAAGGTTCTAGTCTCGCCCCTGATGGTATACAAATAACTACCTACTGTATTGGTATTGATGATATATATTTCATTACAATATTTTTTTTTTTTTTATAAAATTTGCAAAATCTACAAGACAAAGAATGAGACTGGGTACCTACCTAGCTACACTGAAAAAAATATTATGACAACCGAACTGGATACCTGCGTTTTATTCAAACCTTTGTTATCAGTAATGACAGTAATAAAAGTTTATCTATTTACTAGATGCATGTAACACATGAGATCCAACTGTCGATGGCGATAGTAGGTATGCATAATTAAAAAATAGGTAAGTATTAGCGTACCAAACTATAAACACTTTACACAAATTAATAAATATTTGAGAATATTTTGTTTTCTATAGGTATATTATATAAAACATGTACCTAGGTATGTAGGTATGTCAGGATAGGATAGTATGGATGTCAGTCTGTTTTTCCTACTCAGAATATGAAAACAGCATGATGATATGTACCTATGTAGGTATGTTTGGAGATTAAGTATCAAATTATTGAGTCTTCTTATATACATATTGTGTAGGTATAGGCGACTGTATGAAGCGATGTCGTCACTAAATTAAATGTTTATTAAAATTGAGATGTAGGTTGGTACTATCTACTACAATGTTCATATTTTTTGTAGAAAATTAAATTTTCTAGTTGGGGTGTTTTGGCTTTTTTCGATATTTTTAAAAACTTTGGAAATAGTTATAGGCAGTTAAACACATATATTTATCATAAAAAATGTTTTTCTTAATAAAAAATGTTTGTGAAACTCTGTAATTTTTTTGAAAAAATTAATTTAATGAAGATTTTATAATTGCCTATATTCATTCCAATTTCAGAGTTCTAGCTTTTATGGTTTTTGAGATAGTTACCTATATGGAAAAATAAAGTAAAAATTCATAAGTTGATAAACCCTAATAAAAATTCAAAATTTTGAGTATAAAAGTTTTGTAGGCCTATTATGGTATATATATTCTGAAATTTTGGGCTCTGTAAATTGAGCGAATCAAAAGTTATAAGGGGGTACGGACACACACACACAGACACACTTAATGTTCTTCTCCGAATTCTTAGTAAATCCGTATGTAGAACATATATCCTGCGACAGGGCCGATCATAGAACAATCAGGAAAAAGAAGTCAGGGCGGTTGTCTTAAAAAGGGCGCTTAAAATTCTAAAATGTTAATCATATAAATCAAAAATTCGCAGGTATGGCGCTCGGTTCTCTTTGCGTACCCGGATAGAGGCTCGGCATCATGGATGTATGTAAAAAATCCCGCTTAGTCATTTTAGACCCGATGTAATTTTCAAAAAAAATTGGAGGGGGGGGGCGGATTCAAATATATTGCTACGGGCGCAAAAACACGTTTATCCGGCCCTGTCCTGCGAAGCCTCTAAGTTAATGTTTTTTGACTTCAAAGTTGGAAATCTTCTTCTTATCTTGGGTTGATACTTTGTCGATATGTTAAGAGAACAGTCATCGACAGTTGGATGACTGTAGGTACTGTTTGTCTGTGTGCATAAAACATTTGGTTGCACAAAACCAAATGTTTTGTAGTCACTATAGTTCGGTTCATTTTAACATGAAATTTTGTTAGTATTAACAAAAAAAATCGGTGTAGGTAGGTATGCAACACCTACCTACCTACCAAGATCAAGACCCTTCAGAATGAATTATTTCCGAATAGATATTGAGTAGGTTAGTAGATTCAATTTATAGCCATATTGCTTTGGTGTGGCTATAGAATGAGTTATACCTAATTGAAATTAACCAAGTAGGTAGGTACGTTAATTGAATTTGACAGTTAACTTGGTTAATTTTGTAAACTTGTCTGTTAATTTTGACAAAGCTTAGCTTCCATCAGGTAGGTACGTATCTAATAGGTTAATTTTTACATATTGACTTGGCAATTTTTAACAACGAATTTGCAAGCACTATAATAGCAAAGTCGCTTGGTGTTACCTACCTATTAGAAGTTAGGTACTACCTAGGTACTTATTTTTTTAACATTTAACTTCATTTTTTGTGTAGATAAGTAGGTATGTAGGCACCTACCTACCTATAACTATGCACAAGTTTTAATAGGTATTTAACCAGGTAGGTAGGGAACTTTAGGTAAGTTTGTTTCTGGGTACCGACCTAGCAGGGGCGTGCCTATAACCTTCGGACTAGGCAAACCCTGAAATCAATTGGGAAATGTCGAAAATATTCCAAATGTTTTTTTACCATCGTTGTTCATTTGAGTGCCCACGTGAAAATATTTAAAATCACATGCCAAAATAATATTAACATTTGTGGCCATATCTACTCACACGGTTCAATTTTTAATCGTGTAGTACCTATCTATGGTTTCAATATCTACCTATAACAGACAAAAAAATATTAGGTCTTAAATTTCTTAACTTAATATTCATAGGCAAGCTAAGATTTTCGGCTTCTATAGATACCTAAGCAATTCCCCTACCGCTAACTACCCAGAAACAAACTACATAATATTTGTTTTGATTTCTAGATAAACTAAGTAGGTACCTACCTATTATTGTGTTTTTTCGTAATACCTATGCCCATTTATTTTTCAGTTTTACCCTATGGAATAACCTATTCAAGTAGGTATCTATGCTACAAATTAAGTACCTATATAGGTAGGTTCTAATGTAATTTATTTAAATATAAGATAACAGATAGGTAGGTAGGTACCTACCTCTCAATGACAGTTGGATAATGTAAAGATTAATAGAAGTGTCATTGTACTCTAAGAAATAATATACCTAGGTATACCTACATACTTAAGTAGTTAATTATGTAGGTAGGTAGGTAGGTACCCGACCAACAATTTAATGTAGTTAAATTAAACAAGTCCGAAAATTCCTGGCAACGGCATTTATCTACGGTTTTCTAATGACACAAGTCCATTAACGCTCACCGAATTATCTGTAATTTTTCTAATGACCAAACTCGCATTATCCAATACTTATATTATCATCTACCTTCCTACATATAACTACCACGGCCTGTTCGTGGCTTTCTAATTTGGGGAGGCATTAGATACATCCATTTATCCGTGTCGAACTAAGATACCGAAGCAGCTTTATCATCTTGCCAACACAAAAAAATAATACCCCACCCCACCTCCCCGAACGCCGATAAAAAATCTACCTGGCCGGATAAAAAACTCACGCATACAACACAAAAGTGAACCGATGATAATAAAAACTGGTTTGAATCTTCGAACGCGACTGCATCCGTTTCTTTCGCGCCCGCTACGAACGCGCCGCGATAGAGCGAGTCGGGGAGCGTTCGAACGCCGGCGTCGTTTTGGATTTTCCCCGTTCCGCTTCTATGTTCGTGTTGGTGCGGCCGCTCCCGATTGGCGGGTTTGAATGCCGTGGGCGTGGCCAGCGAGCGCGGCAATAAATTGAGTTGTTGACACTCGGTTTTTATGCGTTTTCCAGGTTATGTCCGCCGGTTCGTGTTGTATAATTAACAGTATGTTATCTGTTTATGGCGATGCATGCGTGTGGGACCATAAAACGAGGCGATATTCGCTTTTTAACCTTTTTGAAAAGACACAACATGCAAACATTACAATGATTTGTTACAAACATACATTTATTAATGTAAATAAACGATGGGTAGGTAGGTAAGTAGGTATACCACCTAGTATTGTTGATGAAATAATTATTACTTCATTATATTGTCAGGTTTTCTTTTAATTTATTTAAACACGATAGAGACACCTAAACATCGAAGCTATTTGTCTGTAAAAACGGAGTAGGTAGGTAGGTAGGTACCTAATTTTGTTAAAATATGCGAATCGTTCACTGTATTTTTTTGACGTAGAAACCTAACTTATTCCATGTTCGAATTTCAAAATTTGAGTTTGTATTTCAAATAAGTAGGTACCTACACCTAGGTCGGTAGGTACCTATGTATATAAATATATGTCGGTACATAGGAATTTAAAATATTGAGAATTTGCCTATATTAGGTATGTACCTACCAACTCTAATTTAACTAAGACTAGGTAGGTACCCCAGTCTTGCATTTGCTCATCACTAATTATTGCTATGATCAGGATTTATTTCTGTATTTTTCAGTTGGTAGTTAGGTATTATATTTTTTCGGTAGGTACCTACCTAGGTACCTAACTATTCTTCTGTATGCAGGTAGATAATATCTATCTACCGAATTTACTCTTGGGTTGGTTTATTTATTTTATTTTATTTTATTTTATTTGGGACACTTACAGACATTGACAATCGCATACAAGAAAGTAGGTATATCATAATAATTTTATAGAATGTCAATATCCAATTGGAAGTGAACACAACATGGTTAGGAGAGATTGTTATATGGCAATTAACCCGACTTTGTTCACTTCTATAGTTATGCATCAAATGGAGCCCAAATATTCTATGAACATGTACCTATGTAGGTAAATACTAGATACCTATGTGCAAAAATATTTTTCAGGTGTTACCAACGTACCTATTTGAAAATTTAAATAAATATTAGGTAGGCGGTTAGATAGGTAGGTAGGTACCTATTTACGTATCAACACGCCATGTCCCTATGTAATAAACAGAAAGAAACAACCACTTATAAGTCAGGTAGGTAGGTACCTACCTTCTTGTATCCTCGCTTCATTAGCATTAATTCATACGCCGTTTAATAGATACCTACCTATTCAATGCTATTTTACAATCAAACGTTTTCACCGAGCTGTCTCGGTCAAGACAAAAACTTTAGAATTAGTTAGGTAGGTACCTACCTACATAAAATATAAAAAAATAATAGGTAGGTAGGTACCTACCTACCTATTATTTTTTTATATTTTACCTAATACTAAATTACCTAAACAGTAAAATTTATGTACCTACCTACCTACATGGCCATAAAAATTAGGCCACTAAAGCCATTAAAAT
Organism: Molanna angustata; assembly: GCA_963576475.1. Taxonomy (NCBI): domain Eukaryota; kingdom Metazoa; phylum Arthropoda; class Insecta; order Trichoptera; family Molannidae; genus Molanna; species Molanna angustata. The sequence goes on along the minus strand of OY754965.1, from coordinate 50,944,215 downwards.
TTTAGGCCTCTTAGGCCATTCAAATTTTACTGTGTTTCATTTACCTTCCTACCTACTTTTAGAATGTTTTTTTTAAATTAATTTTTTAATATAAACTTCAACGATGTCAACGAAAAAACTTTAAAATTAATAATTTGGTAGGTAGGTACCTACCTATAATTGTATTTCCTAAAGAAGGATTTAGCGTTGGTCACATTTCACTTACCTACCTACCTACATATTTTAGTATTGACCGTATAATGTTCCTCTTATAAATATTGACAATGTTATTATTTTCTTGGACTCGTTTATATTTTACTCGTTCTTTGTTTTTTGTTCCGGATGAATTATGCGCAAGGATAATATACGATTGACGGGATGCAAAGATAGGTTGGTAGTATTGAATAATGGAATCTGGACATGTCATCAGCACAACGGTTGAATGAAAGCAGCTATAGTCAGGAACGTTGCAGAGCCAATTAGCCGATGACCATAAATGGAAAAGTGACTCAATCTAGTACCAACCTGACTAGGCATTGGATAGGTACACCGGGACACGAATCCGAACCTTGTATTTCTTCAAGCGACTCAACTACACAACAACACAAGCGATCATTGTCATATGAAATAATGTACTTTTTATCCTATTTATATAATCCGAACATATTGCTTAGCAGACTTTTTATATTATAGCTATATAGGGACCTACCTACATACCTATAGGTATCAATATTGACGATTTATGGTGTTCCACAAGGTAGCGCATTATTACCTCTTCTATTCTCAATGTAGGTACCTATACCTACCTATTAATTATCTCAGTTATCTTATACGTATGCGGTGATATAGTTATTTCAGATGATGAAGGTTATGTTCAGATGGTGAAGTAGGTAGGTACCTTGGCACTAATTATAAACAATATTAAATAGATCAGAACCTGGTTTAAGCTGAATAAAGAGTTCACTTACCTATAGGAGAATAATTTAAAAAAAATGTAACTATACCTATATAAGCAGGTACCTATAGGTATTAGTATTGACGAACACTCCTTCTAAACTGACTCCTAAGAAGCACAGAGATGAAGACCCTCAGAAAAATAACAGGTAAGACTCTATGTGCATGACCAAGGAACTGTACGATCAGAGAGATTTGTGATATTCAAGATGGGAAATACAAAGAAAAAGGTATTAGAGAGACTAATGGCAAGGAAAGGTCTCCCAAAAATTACCACACTTTGCCCTACATCATGAACCAGAGGGAAGAAGGATACCTGGAAGACCCCTCAAAATGTGGAAAGACGGCTGAGATTCCACATCACAAGAAACAGCAAACTCTGCGCAAACAGGCAGTAAGTATAAGAAGTAAATATTGACGAGTAAGTATCAAGGGGGTTTTACAATGTACCTATATAACTTATTATGACATTATCTTTTACAGGAAGGTAAAATAACGGCAGCTGAGATAGTATGGAAACGTCAAACGGAGACCTCAAACCACTTGGTTATCTAGGGGAAGAACCAGCAAGAACTTATGGATGATGCAATGTAAAATAATCATGCGGAGAAAACGGTTTAAGTATAGAGTGATAGGACCGAGGAAGATACAACTTGAGGACGGAAAGAGCCGTCCCTAACCGATGCGATGAGTTGGGACAGCGCCGGGAAGAAGAAACAAAGATAGGTAGGTACCTACTGATGTCCGTTCCTTCAAGTTATATTTTTAGATGATTCAGTATCTACCTAATACGTGCTAACTTTCAACACATTTGACACATGGTAAAATGCTTACGAAAAAGGAAAACGGAGAATATTGCGTTAAATTGCAGATATTGTTGGATATGTGTATTATAATCAGCGTTGCCAATGCCAATTTTCCGAATTCCCCAAAAATCTTGATCAAATTCCTCGAATAGGGGAAGTAGGTACAAAGTCACGATTTCCCACAAAATCACCACATACTTATAATCTCCAGAAAAATACAAGGTTTCATAAAAAAACTATAATATTTACACTTTAAACACATATCACACTTTACCCCAGTAACTCTCCGCTACTTATATTATTAATATTCTCCATACTTTACATTGTTTTAAATAATTTAGTGTCATACCCTGTACCTGTACCAGAATTTATTAATGTATCAAAAAAAATGTATACTTTTTGTTTATACTAAATGTATTAATTTTTATATTTTTTTACGTCTAAATAAAAGTTACTATTATATTATTACATCATATCCATCAAAGCCAAGTAGAGTAATATCCAGCATAGCGTGAACTCGCAATTCGTCATTAATTTTAGTATTCGTACAAATTTTTCAAACACTGGAAATGCTTTCAGAATAAGCATCAGTGATTCAACTGTTGAGCTTTTGAAGGATTCACAATATAGAAAAAATAGGATCTTCAAAATACACATTTAAAAAAATCTGTAATAGCTGAACAGTAACTATATAGGTACACATTTTCATCTTTTTTCAAATTAATAGATATTTTAATCAATAACCATCACACTATCGATGTATCAGCTTTCAATGAATGGTAAAATGCTAGAATCCCCACATTTTCCCCATAAAAAGCCAATCCTCACAAAATCTCCAATCTAGTTGAGATTCCCCGCAATTTCGGGAATTCCCCACAAATTGGCAACGCTGATTATAGTCTACAGTTTTGGTGGAGTATGATGGATGGCCACGTTGTCAGCGGTCTGGCTGATCTTTTGGCCTGCACTTGAATGTCCATTGCTCAGCGTATCATATTGTCCTCTGGTCGCCTTATGACGTGTCCATACCATCTCAATCTGCTCTCGAGCAACTTATCGGTTATCGGGGCCACGCCAAAGCTTCCTCGGAAGTAGGTACATTATGTGTAGGTAGGTACTAAATTTAAATGTTGAAGATGAAAAATAGTCACCTATGGGATATTATGTAGGTACCCACATTAAAAAAAGAAATACCATTGTTTCTTAAAATGAGATTTAAATATGATTCTAACGACAGTAATTGATCTGAAATATTACGTGAAATTAATCATGAGCATCTGGAGATAATTGCACTCAATTATAATTGAATCATGAAATAATTATTCGAGTGTGAGGTTAGAATATCATTATTGAAATATTTAAAAATTAAATTAATATTAAAGCGTAATTGATTGGTCCAATTATTTACTAAGGTAGATAATAACTACTTCTATTTATCACATACCGCCACTGGCGAAAAAACGGAACAAAATACAATACTGCGAATATTAAAATGTTTCATAATGCGGTAAGATTCCACGGGCGGCACGCGAAGAATTCATTTTTGATTAAATCAAGTTATTTGTTTAATAATAATTAATACGTGCTAATTACACTTTGAGAAGAAATCAAGTTTTGACTAAAGAAGAGTTCTCAGCGCTTTTTTCCACATTAAAATGCATGTATAGAACTTTTTTACTCCTCTCTAACCCAAGGGGATATAGTGGGGAGTTATGATTTCGCAATTTATAAGGCTATTTTTATTGCAGATTATGAACTATTAGTATCATGCTGAAGATTCATCTGAAAATTTCATCACAATGTATCTGTGTGCTGTGTAATAATCTAGGGAAGACCCGCCTAAGTTGGCGATGTTAAGGGATTTGTAAGACATCACCTTTGATGGAATGTTCATTGAAAAAAATGTTTGCTATACCTATTATTTGCCTACAATAATAAAAACATTAACAATTACTTACATATAAAGTGTATAAAGTTATTACTTATGCGAATCCATATAACTCCTCAAGATATACCTACCCTTGCAGTAGTGAGTAGTAAAAAAACTTATTTCAAAACACGCTGTTAACTTTGGAATATAATATGTCCGTTTGATTGTGCGTGTTTTACTGGCGAAGCAGAAGACAACAATAAAATGAAAGTACATATTTTCAATATTAAAAGTATAATGGACCCTCATAAAGTCGAATAAACTTCTGTGGTCGAATACCTTCTTGGCCGTGGAATTATTTCAATACGTATTACGAAAAACCACCTCGAAACCACTTCAAAACCGGCGAAGTACTACCTACTACCTATATCTTTACCAGATGTAATTATTTTTTTGCAATGCAAACGGCGACATTAATGTTTGAAAATTTTATTGTAAACAATAAAGAATGAATGTGGTTGGCGAAATTACAATTGGACGATAAAAAAATTCATTCATGATTTTTGGCAGCGTTTTTATGCTTCCATGCTCGCCACAGAGAATTGTAAAATATCTGGCATCTGGCACGAAAGATCAAATAATAAGAATAGACTATGTTTAATAAAAGAAGAAAAAAAATCGTTTACAGTTTTTTTTTATTTCGATCTGCATTCTTGCATTCAAAATATCACGCCATATTCCTCACGGGGAAGGCTAAAGGAACCGGACGCTAATTTTTTTTATATAATTAAATTTATAATACGTACCTACCTATATCAAAATGAAAAAAAATAATAAAATATAAAAAAAAGATACACAGTAAGTAAAAACATTTTTCCCTTAACCAGAGTACAAGTACTCGTGACACAAAATATTATAATAGGTACATAATTATTATCTATACAAAAAGAAGTTAATATAATGTAAAAATCAGTGTAGGTAATTTGATAAGTTTAGGTATTTTATTATTTATTTGTCTTTTGAAAACATATTCATTTGCCAGTCACAAATCTGTTTCAACTTGATTTTCCTATTTTGACACGCATCCCTCGATCATCGACAGTCATGAATTGTTTCATACAACCTCGTTCGTAGTTCGTCTGTGGTTCCTTAGGTTCCTTAAGTGTCTTACAAATCGAAAATAAATAAATCACACCACCACTCCGTTTCCTTATTTGGGGTAGGCAGAGAAAACAGAGCGCCAGACTCTTCTATCTTGACATATACGTTTGGCCTCATTTACATCCTTGTATCGCGTCATACATGCTTTCTATTATTCTGACTTCGTATATTAGGTACTTACCACTTTTCATTCTCTTTCTCGGCCGGTCCCAACTTCTCATTCCACTCTTTTCAGCCTTGTATAGGTACTTTCTTTGTCAGGCATTCATCGTTTATTCCTTTTACATGTCCGAACAGTCGCAGAGCATTTTTCTTCATTCTACTCAAAATGTCTCTTTCAATATTAATTACATTCTCGTCTGACATTCCATATCCTATCATAGATCGTTTTGTCACACATTAGTCTAAAGAACCTCAATTCCAAAACGTTAATATTACTCTCATGCGTCTTCTGCCATGTTCATGTCTCACTTGCATATATTATTTCAGGAAGACGCCAGTCTGTGTGAGGATTAATAACAATTCGTCTTTATCAGAAATCGTAAAATTTGTAGTAGGTACCTCAGGGATTAGTTCTTGGACCTATTTTGTTCATTCTGTATATTAAAAGACTTGAATACTTATTTCTGAACAAAGGTTTCAATTAATTTGCTTATGCCGATGACCGTCTGCTCTTCAAATCTCAACAAGATGAATAGTGAGTCATAGTGAGGTCGATTATTAGATAATGTTTTAATGTAATTTTTAATTTGTGTAAAGATAATTAAATAAATATAATATTTGGCAGTTAGGCACTGAAACATTATAATAGGATATCTAAACTTTTTGGCTACCAGCATAATAACTGTACGGTTTGGCTTTGTGCACAAAAATAACCAAATAAATTAACCAAATGTTTACTAGTCAAAATAATTCAGTTACTTTTAGCATGAAGTTTTGTTACTATTTAACAAAAAAAATCAGTGTAAACAACGAGATCTCAACTCCGTCTGCTGTTCTTGAGAATAATTATACAGCCAATTACCAATATAGGCATGCCTTAATGGGATCTTTACATATTTAATATTTTGTCACATTAATATATTGTTATATAACTATTTTTAAAAATAAATAAATGTACCTACCTACATTCAGATACCTACCAATTAAAAGATATACATTTTTGTCGCTCCACGATCAAAGCGATGAACATCACAATTATGCAATGTATTGCAGAGATAGCGCATATAGTGGCGGCTAGTCATTTTTATATGTTAAGAGTTCTCGTCACGGACCCGTCGTATGTATGCTGTAATAATCGGTAATTAATAGCAATTATCCATTATTTACCAGGCCATAGATGATAATGAAATGACGTGCCAACAATTACATTATGTGAGAAAAATTACCACCGCCTTGTACCTACCTACCTACCTACCGCGTAAATTGTAGCAACACTAATAATACCTGCCATGAGTATTACGTTCGTGTAACAAAATTAACAAAATTTTATATATTCTATATGATAGCTAAACTTGAGCTTCTGATTTCTAACAAAATTTTGAATAGGTACTTTGTTTAAGTCGAAAAAGGAGTTCAATTATATGAGATTACCTATTATAAAAAAAAATAAGTATTTATAGGTAGGTATATAATTCACGAGTAAGGGTGTTCCACAAGGTAACGGATTGAGACCTCTTCTATTTTTAATGTATGTATAAGTATTTGAATATTATATCTGAGTTCTCTGCTAACAGTTTAGTTATCCTATTTTTCTCGGCGTACCTGGTTTAAGCTGAAAAAGGAGTTCAATTATTGGAGAACACTAAAAAATTAAATAGCTACCTACCTGTAGGTATTAGTATTCACGAGTATGGATGTTCCACAAGGTAGCGGATAAGGACTTCTTCTGTTTTTAATGTAGGTAGGTATATTTAAATATAAAATCCGAATTCTCTGCTTACACTTTTGTTACCTATTCTATAATTTTCAGTGCTTGTGTATTTACATTGTTAGTTCTTCTTCTTTCATTAGGCCCAGGGCTTGTTTTATGCTGCATTTTCAGCCTCTTGTGATGTGGACTGCCAACTATCTCGCCATCTTTTTGGTGGGCGTCCTCGTGGTCGAGACCCCTCCGGTATGTTGTCTCGGGCTATCTTTGGGATCCTATCTTCGGAAATACGGCTAACGTGTTCGCTCCAGTACCGTCTTCTTTTTCTATTGTTAGTTGATTTGTAATATTATATAGATGCACTTTTTTGTGTCCGATTGATGTTGGCATTCACTATTATAGTGACACTGTTTCAAGATGCATTAGCCCCGGCACCGGTATTTTCCCTGATGAAGTCAAGACTTGACGGTGAGCTTTCAGTGTGAGTAGACGTGTGTCGCGCGCGTGCTTTTCGTTAAGTCCTTGAAAATGCCTGGTGATATTCAGGCGAAACGTCGGAAGACAAATGGTCTTAGTCAAGACCTACTGACACGGGAAAACCGAGATAAAAATATTATAACATATTTCACCCGTGAAAACATCAAATATAACATATATATATCAAAACATCAAATATAACATATATATATATATATATATATATATATATATATATATATATATATATATATATATATATATATATATATATATATATATATATATATATATATATATATATATATATATATATATATATATATATATATATATATATATATATATATATATATATATATATATATATATATATATATATATATATATATATATATATATATATATATATATATATATATATATATATATATATATATATATATATATATATATATATATATATATATATATATATATATATATATATATATAAATAAATTCGTGTAGATAATTCATAGATAAGTATTAATATTCTTCTTCTTCTATATGTGTCATTTCATGCGGATAACCTAGTCTTCACACCATTTTTGTAAATCTAACCTACAAAAGTTTGGTAAAAATAGGTTGGTTAGGTTTGTTTGTAAGTTTATAATTGCGACTGGCGTGAGCCAGTTGCATAATATATTAAAAAAAGTAACTAAAATATTAAAATAAATGACTAAATCGGTATTTTAACCAAATTTTTGTAGGTTATGTTTAAAAAAATGGTGTGAAGACTAGGCTATCCATTTCATGCAGGTCTCCCAAGACGTCGGCTACCATTTTGACATAGGCATCTCTGTCTTGAGCTAACCGGAGCAGCTCTTCCACTCTGACCTTCGGTCCATTGTTTCCCTGATGTAGACATCTACCTCCTACCCACACCGCGACATAAAACTTTCCTTTCATGTATTGGATAATATTATAATTTTGGAAAATGGGACAATTTGTGCATATACAATTTGTGCATATATATGTGTGTGTTTGCCGACATTATCTACGATCTCGAGACGAGATTCTGCGATCCAGACGAACTGTGTTCATTTCTCATTTCTTTCTCTCTAAAATTCTTGAATGTATTCTGGAATAAGGTTTTTCAAAACATTGAACATCGTTATGCAAAGGGAGTGATTATACAGTCCCCACACGTGGAGCTAACTGAGGTGGTACCTACTAGTGAAAATACTTAATTAACCTGCATATTTGGTATATTATGGTTTTATATAAAACAGGGTACCTACTTGAATGTTTATACACCCACACATATATACGTTTTATATAAAATTTAAGCACCAACCTAACACTTAATTTCGTCACAATAATTAAACACTGCATAATAAGGTAAGGTTAGGTTAATTTCTAGAAATTACTACCTCTAGCAACCTTTGCAAAGGAATTGCTTTTAGCTAACTATCATAACCTAATTAAATTTGCTCTCAACAACTTCATTATATTGGAGAGTTAAGTTTTGTATTTTCAGCATTAGTACAGGTTCACTCTTAATTGGGTCTGTCCAATTTCCTTAAAGAATTGGTGATTACTACTCTAATCCAGACCTTTTCAATATAAGACGTCTCTTTGATATTTTTTATGTTATTTGACGGATAGACAATTTCCATAGAAATTTCAAACATGTGTCTGTAATCCTTAGATCATGACAGAGTGGGGATATACGCCAGTATAACTACTGCAGTGTGAGTGACTGCCACCAGCTTCGCATTGCGAATATTTACCTGTGGAAGGTAATTTCTGGGTCCATTTACTACTTCGACCCTAACACTTTGAAACTTACTTACTTCCGATGGCCATACAACTCCGGTAGAGCTTTAGCCTCCTGAATAATAGCTTTCCAAGCCTTCCTGTCTGCTGCAGTGGACTCCCAGTCATCACAAGCATTCAGCACGTTCAGATCTCGTGTAACATTGTCCATCAATCTCTGTCTTGGTCTTCCCAGGGGTCTCTTGCCCACAGGTTTATTTTGCAGGATACGTTTTGTAGCTCTTTCTTCCCCTGATATGACAATATGTCCAATCCAAGCTAATCTTCTGGACCTGATTTCGCTGACCTGATTTCGCTGATGATTAAAGGTTGTCCTGTCACTGCAGGAATTTCTCCATTGCTTCATGGTCTCCAGGTACCTGCCGCAATTCTTGCTCTTGGGCCTAATATTTTTCGCAATATCCTGTTTTCAAATGTTAGCAGTCTTTGTTGGTCCTTGAGTTTCATGCACCAGGACTCGGCATCATACAGGATTACTAGTTTAATTAGGCTATTATAGACCTGGAGTTTCAATCTTCGCGATATGGACTTTGTAGACAGGAATGCTCCCAGTGCCGCTGCTGCTCTTGTGCCACTTTGAAATCGGGACATTATCTCAACGCTCATCTCATTGGTGTTAGTGAGAAAAAATTGTTTAGTTTTAATTGTTACTTAGAAATTTAACAATTAAAACTAAATAATTACTTATACCATTTAAAATTTAATTAAACAACAATGATATAATTATTTAAATCTCTTAATTTACGCGTTAAGAAGAAGAGAGTAATTTGAATATTTTGGTCACAGTAACATACTGGATGGATGAATTAGGGCGGAAGTAAGGCATCCACTCTTTTTCATTTTCTAAGCTGTAATCATTGAAAATTTTGAAACTGTTTCGTAACCGTAACTGTTTGTTTGTAATGAAAAACGTAAAAAAAATATTTGCTAAACTTAGTTACCTACGTCTTGAGTCCGGACGTAGATAGAACCCATACTATGAAAATCACATAGTTTTCTTTGTATAGCATCTCGTGCAACTAACAGGTACTTTATCAAATATTAATTTAACATGCATTCCATAACAAGTTGCCACATTATGGAGACCTATAATATTAATCGTCTCACAGATCCAGATTGAAAACTAAATTTAAATCTGTGTCTCCACCAGGAACCAAACTCGGGACTATAATTTGGTATGTCCACATAAAAGTTATATGCCTACCTATATCTAACCTAAGCTTTTCAAACCAAATTAACACAGTTACTACTTCTGCTTTCTTTCAACTAAGACGTTTAAAGTCAATCCGAAGGAGTATCCCAATTGAAACCATGAAATCTTTGGTAAACGCCTTTGTTGTCTCCCGTTTGGATTATTGTAACGGTATACCTATATGCGAATTTACCAAAGAAAGAAATGAATAAAATTCAGTCAGTTTTCAATGCTGCAGCCAGACTCATCACTGGAACCTCCAAATTTTCTCACATCTCTCACCATTTTCGCAATCTACATTGGCTTTAAGTCCCCGAAAGAATTGAATATAAGCTTTGTCTCATGATCTTTAAAGCACTTCGTGGTATGGCTCCTACTTACCTCTTCGAACTGTGCATTCCGCTTTCAATAAATGACAGACAATCATCACTTCGTTCTGTCTCTTCATCCATGGTTGGGAAATTAGTTGAAATAAACCGGGTGCACACAACTAATTTCGGTGATCGTGCATTTGCTGTGGCAGGACCAAATGCATGGAATAAGCTCCCACACACCCTCAGACAAACCGAAAATAGGTATATCTTCGTTCAGAAAAAAACTCAAAACGCACTTTTTTCGCAAATCTTACCAGAGCCAAGATGATACAACGTAAACAATTTTCAGCGCGCTTGAGGTGAGATACCTACATATTTCACAAAAACGGCGCTACATAAATTATCCAAATTTATTATTATTATTATATATCTAAAATTAATGATTATTTGACATTGATACATGGAAACATGTAATGCATTTACGATTATGTAACTCAATAACGAATTGTGAGTCAATATTATTTATATTATGAGTAAGTATTTATCGCACTTGCCATAATCCAGATTCGATAAACGGCTCTATACAAATCCAAAATATTATTTTGTATGAAATGAAGCCAAGACAGTTTAGCGTTGACCAAATCCGACACGATTTTAAAATTGGCAGGACCCTTTCAAAATTTTAAAATTACAAAATAAAATTTAAAGGTTATTGCTTATTTTAACTGAAGCTAGGTACCTATATGTGGCAACTTTGGCAGGTCGGTAAGTAGGTGCCTGTAATTATCGCTGGTGTAATAATTTATTCACAAATATTAAGGTAAGTGCAATTATTTTACATTATTTTTATATCCAACCAATTACCTAATTATTATATATAACTCGATAGACATTAGCAATAGCAAAAAGACTGAAGGTACCACTTATTATGAGAGTAGACATAGTCTTTAGAAAAATGGGAAAGTTATTTTATAGATTTTTAAGCAACATCAGTAGTGATGAGCAAAAGTCTTGCAAGAGATGCAGTCTTGGTTTGGTCTTGCGAGACTTGCAAGACCAAGACCAGGGTCGATAAGACCAAGAATCTTGCGGTCTCGCAAAATTTTATAAACTTATTTATTTAACTAAGTTTAGTTTGTCGATCGACAATTCTTGATAGAACTCCATTGTATGTAGATATACTACAAATATAAAAAAAATACTTGGAAATATTTCTATTGAAATTTATAATGATTACAAATAATGATTATTCTGACGATGTTCCTTGCACGAAACGCGTCGATAATCAAATAAATTTCAATAGAACTATTACCAAGTATTTTTTTTCTATATTTGTAATGTATCTAGAAACTTATATATTATTGATTAAAAAGTTAAAAAATTAATTAAGTACCACATCGACATTATAATATTGGGGTTTTTTTTTGTCATATTTCAATGTAATTGCTGAATTTTAACAGAGAAATAAAAAAAATGCATGAGTTGATGACCTACTGCTAGACTTGCAAGACCAAGACTGGGTACCTATGCAATGCAAAGACTCTGTCGAGTATGCAAGACTTCACCAATCAATGCAAGACCAAGACTCGATCGAGTAGGCAATATCTCAACAATCAATTTAAGACCAAGACTGGATATGCAATACCAAGACTAGATCGAGTATGCAAGACCTCACCAATCAATGCAAGACCAAGATTGGGTATACAAGACCTCACCAGTCAATGCAAGACCAAGACCAAGACCGGCGGTGCATGACCAAGACCACCACGGTCTTAGTCTTGCATTTGATCATCACTAAGGATTTCAGGACTTTAAATTAAGACTTTTTGTCAAAAATACGGTTCACTCTTATCATCACTTTTTCAGTGAATGGTAAGTCAGCCGTTTCCTTATAATTGGCTATTTTTTGTTCTTTAAGTGCAGTGTCTGCAAGGTTTAAGGGTTCTCCGGACTCTTCATATAACTATGTTCTTCATGGGTTCTTTCGGAGTTTTAGAAAGGGGCCGTTATTTGTTCTCAGAAGCAGAACGGATGGTGTTGGGGGAAGCAATTTCGTCGAAGCCAGATGCATTATACTGAAGATAAAATATATTTTCTCTTAAGGCCCTTGTATACCCTGGGTATACGGGTGTACACAAAAATGCACGCTAAATTACCTTCTAATGTATGAAACACGAAGCAATATTGTATATCACCTAAAATGTGATATACAACATATTTTCGCAAAGGAAAGGTAAAATTAAGAGTGTTTTTTTTTAAATAGTGAGAATAGTAATTAAAATATTATAATATTAAAAAACTCAGCCGGTAGATTTTCATATTCTCTTTCGATTGAAGTAAAAATCTACTTCTTAGGCCTTGTAGTCTCACAATAAAAAAATAAAAAAGGGTTATAATAAAACTAATTTTACAAGTAAAGTATTAAAAAAATTTAAAATTTCAAAAAACTCATGAAATAGAATAAAGATGTACCTACATACAAACTGTTTCTTATTTCAAAGACGTATCTTTTGAGGGTACAGGGGAAATTATTTTCAAAATATACTATATAGCCTACTATAGCCTCTTAATTCCGTTTCTACTATGTTTAGGTATAGGTATACATGCTTTTTTATACATGCATGTATACCTACCCGAAAATGATGATACATTATAGAAAATATTATAAGCACTATTCTAATTCGGTGCCTCATAGCAAAATAATATTATGAATAGGTACGTAAAATATACATTTCACTCTATTATCACACTGATGTACCTACACTATTTTCTATTGTCATCGTTTTCGGGTGTCCAGGGGGAAAAGTCCCGTCAAACGGTAGAATCAAAACTCTCATGATAACCCATATCATCGATATAATTATCTGATTGAGTTCTATAATATGTTAAGATATTGATGGTTTATCATGATGGTTTTAATTCCAACGTTTGACCAGACTTGCCCCCCCCCCCCTCCTTTAAGAGCCGCGTAGTCGAAAATAAAACAGGCAACAATAACATCTCACATAGTTCAGCAATGAGGTTCACCACCCATTCTGACTAAAACAAAACTAATGATTGTCGACCGATCTGACAAACTGCAATTGAAAAGAGCTCTCTCGGATCTGGAAATGGTGGATAAATTCGTTTATCTGGGGTCCACTATTACCAACCAAGGCGAGTGTGAAACCGAGATCAGGAGAAGGATAGGAAGGGCAAAAAGTGCTATGACCAGTCTAAATAAAATATGGAAAGACCGGAACATATCCAGAAACCTGAAGATGAAGATTGTACACACACTCGTGTTCTCCATTTTCTTTTATGGAGTAGAATCATGGACTTTGCGGGCCAGAGATAGATACAGAATAGACGCGTTCGAAATGTGGTGCTGGAGAAGAATACTGAAAATTCCCTGGACAGCAAGAAGAACAAACATCTCCATTCTTCAAGAACTGCGCACATCACAGTGAGATTGTCGTCTCTATGTCTGGAACGAATACTTAAGTTTTTTGGTCACATAGCTCGTAGAGGGGAAGACAGCCTTGAAAAGCTGATTATGGTCGGAAAAGCGCCGGGAACAAGACCGAGAGGTAGATCGCCGATGCGCTGGTCCGACCAAATAAAACAAAATATCCCTGCCTCGACACTCCATAGAGCCGTACATATGGCAACAGACAGGACAACCTGGAGAGCAATGGTCCGCAACAGAGTACATGATGGCCACGACCCTCAGCATTGAGGACGACGACTGGTAAGGTAAGATAAGTGAATTTTTTATGTTGATCTTCAAGACTAGTTCATTCCATCACTAGTGTGGAAGGTATGTATGTACCAAGTCTACAACTATGATTAAGCAGTAAATTTTAATTTTACCAACCAATTTCATTCTGTTTTTAAAACACACATACCTGTTTATTATCGATAATTATTTTTGTATAAATTTTCCCGCTAATGATTGAATAAAATAACTATACATATACATACCTACATCATGTATATATATATGTATATAGCGAGCAGAGCCGTATATTATTTTTTATGCCTAGCTACCATTTATCTTCAACCGAAATAAAAATAGATATCATTTTTAAAATATTTATCACTAGAAAATTTCCATTAAGTTTATAAATCTTTATGATATTTCGAACCAACAAAAAATGTGTAAAAATAAGTATTCATAATCATATAAAATGAGTGGACCAACGCTTTATATATTATAAGTACAATACTTTAATACAGTAACTATTATAACTAAAATAGAAACGTTCTAAAATTGTAGATTTTAGATTTAGGGTCTTATTTCAGCGTTAAAAAATATAAATTTGAATTAAATGGAATAGGAACATACCTATACTGACCGGAACGTTCTTAAATAGTTACTGAATTAGACCTATTTTGAATAATTATGAAAATGATGAAAATTTCATAATTATTCATAATACCTCTGATTCAGTAAATTTTAAGAATGTTCCGGCCAAAATAGGTACGTTCCTATTCCATTTACTCCAAGTTGATATTTTATAACGCTGAAATAAGACCGTAAATCTAAAATCTACAATTTTAAAACGTTCCTATTTTAGTCACAATAGTTACTGAATAGGGGGTACCTACTATCAAGTCACTCCACAATAGGGGATACCTACTATCAAGTCACTCCACAATAGGGGGTACCTACTATCAAGTCACTCCACAATAGGGGGTACCTACTATCAAGTCACTCCACAATAGGGGGTACCTACTATCAAGTCACTCCACAATAGGGGGTAGGTACCTACTATCAAGTCACTCCACAATAGGGGGTAGGTACCTACTATCAAGTCACTCCACAATAGGGGGTACCTACTATCAAGTCACTCCACAATAGGGGGTACCTACTATCAAGTCACTCCACAATAGGGGGTACCTACTATCAAGTCACTCCACAATAGGGGGTACCTACTATCAAGTCACTCCACAATAGGGGGTACCTACTATCAAGTCACTCCACAATAGGGGGTACCTACTATCAAGTCACTCCACAAAGTTTTCAAATTTTGTATGGAAAATTTTCAGCATTTTCATGAAACGAGTTTGTTAAATTATTTTTGATTTAAATATTTTATTATGAAAATTTGATAAACCTTCAATGCAAATGTTTTGAGATGGGGTTGAAAAATATCTTCATCTGTTTCTGATAGGTTTGTAGGAAGTCGTAGAAAATGTGCAAATTCGTAGAACTAGATATTATTTTTTTCATTTATTGCCTTTATAATCAGATATCATTTTCTTGAAAAAGAAGTAGTTAGTATTAAGAGGTCGGGGACGTCCAAGAACAAAGGTATGGCACGACCATGTTAACGATATTCTGAAAGATGGAAATGTTAGAAGTGTGAACAACAGACGGACGTGTATGATACAACGCATGAATGTGGACGAGGCAAGGGATGCGTGCCAGGATAGAAACATGTGGCGTTCGATTCTCTCTGCTTAACCCACGAGGGACATAGCGTGATGGTATGTTTGTAGGTAGTATTCATATATCATAGAAATATAAAAACAAAACGTCAATTCATATTCATATTTTGTATGAAACAGAAGAAATTGTGAAAAAAAAATCAACTGCAAATTAACAAGGATATTTTTTCTCGCCTTATAGATAAGAGTACTAGTTAGGCCACTACTATCGCCGAAGGAATGACGGAAGACACATAAAATATAGAGGTTGCCCTATAGACGGCTAGATAGGCCAGGTGGATTTGCGCTGTGGCAGCTACCAAAAGATGAGGAGGCTGGCGGACAACAGAGATATGTGGAGAGATCAAGAGCTTGGTTTAAACCAATCTTAGGATTGTACATAAATGTACCGAAAAAAATATTAAGGCAACCGAACTGGCAACCTGCGTTTTAGCCAAACCTTTGTTATCAGTAATAAACTTTTATCTATTTATCACTACTGTTTGGCTGTGCGCACAAAACATTTGGTAAAATTCGGTTAATTTTTACATGAATTTTTTTTATTACCTATCTATTAACAAAAAAAAATCAGTTTAGCTCAGAAGACGAAAATGCGCATATCGAATATTAACTAGATCCGTCCCTGTGGACAAATTTATAATAATAATGGCGGTTGATTGTGGCTCCAAATTAAATCCATATTAAAAACCGAAAATGCCTTTTGATAATTTCTTATTGCGCTTGGCTTGGTAATATTGTAAGTAATTGGGTGAGTTTTTTCAAAGCAAACTATAATTACGATATATTATCACAATACCTTCATATCGCTCTGACTTCACGGAAATATTTATTTATTTATACTTGATGCACAGCAAGTCCGAAAAGGCAGGTTTATTAGAAAATTTCTTCCGTCCAACCTGGGGGCAAGTCTGGTTCGACCGGCGAAATCAAAACCCTAGTGACTACCCATATCATGGATATAATATTATCGTATGGAGTTCTATGACATCTAAAGATATTGTAGAACTCCATATAATAATTATATCCATGATATGGGTAATCGTGAGGGTTTTGATTTCGCCGATTGAACCAGACTTGCCCACCAGATTACAAAGTAAGACAACTTATATGTAGGTAGTACCTACCTACCTACAACAGCAAAAAGATTGTTAAATAAAAACAAAAATAAATAAACACAGCTTCATAAAACAAAAAAGGACAGGGAAAGGAAAAAGCGGCGAAATCGGAATAAAATGTTTTGTTTATGTATCAATTGTATTTTCTACTCTTATTTTTGTTATGTTTTATTGTTATTTTTACTCTTGAGACATGTAACATTCATTATTGGATGAAATGTCTTTAAATAAATGAAAAAAAAAATGTTTAAGGATAAATATTCCATCTATAGTTTTTTTCTAGAAAGTAAAAATACCTACATAGGTAGGTACCAAATTTAACGTGCAATTTTCTCCTTGTATATATACACCTATACGCATTTTTACTCTATCATACATTGTCCTGTAGATACATAGGTATCTACTTTAGTTTCAATGTTGACAACTGATACTTATTGATATTTTTATAGTGGGATTTATTAATTCACAATATTTTTAAGGTTATTTTTTTATTGCAGATTATCAACAAGTGTCATGCTAAAATTGTATTCTGAAAGTTTCATCACAATGTATCTGTGTGTGTGTGAGTGCTGTGTACTATATACCTACTATGTACGGCGTATTTATTCTATTATATCGATTATAGACTAAAGTACCTACTCATTCGATTATTTTCAAATTTTGAAAATTTGTATATCTCTCGCTTAGAGACCCCATAAGATTTTGAAGAATCATTGTTTCTGATTTTTTTTAACTGTGTCAACTTACATTATAATTCTATGTGTGTCAATTATTTCAAAGTAGCCACAAGCTCAGGAAATTCATCACTTTCATAAAATGGCATTGAAGAATTATCAAGTTTTCATAATAAAATATTCAAATCAAAAATAATTTAACAAACTCATTTTATGAAATACAAAAAAAATTCCAATCAAAATTTGAATACTCGTTTTTTATTGAGTACAATATAGTATTTTATGTATATTTTTTTTGTACGTCTGTATGTCACTGAACTCGTAAACGGCAGAACCGTTTTTGATTAATAATTACGTGTGTTTTAGTTGGTCCCTGGATGTTTCACAATTCAAGATCGAAAATTTTAAAAGTAGAAAAAAGCACGAGACTATATTTTTTTTGTTTCATTAATATCTATAGGTACATAATTCTTCTGTATGTCTGTATGTCACTGAACTTTAAAACACCTGGACAGATTTTGATGTTTTTTTCTATTATCATTTTCTGGTTCCCGTAATAGCCGGGTAATCAAAAATACAACAGGCAACACCTAACATAATGTAGTTCACGACCCTTTCAAATTCATACTTTTTTCGATGAGGCGAGACTGATGTGTGGGTATACTATACACGCATGTGTCGTGCTTCCGTTTATTAGGTTATGTACACCCGCTCATCTGTCACTGGTTACCCCGCATAATGGGATTTGTTATTTATATGTTTGCTGAACCAGCTAAAAGCAGGCAAGCCAACGTGAGCGTAGGGCAACGTCTGTCGGGTCCGCTAGTAATACCTATTTAGGATGATCATCAAGCCCCTCTAGGTAAAACCTTTTTTTTGGGGCTCTTGTTCAAAAATATACATTATTTTCTATTTAGGTATAATTTTTGCAGTTTATATGATAAAATATATAGGTATGTCGCTCCATATGTATTATGTATATGATGCTGTGAAGTAGGTACCTGCTTAAAATAGTGCATAAGTGCCTGTTTATGTGAGGCGATACTGGTGTGTTGGGTTACACGCATGTGTCGTGCTTGATTTTGTAAGGTCATATACGCACCCGCACATCCGTCATTGGTTGCCCCACATTGTGAGATATGTCATGATGGTGTGTTAACTTTTGTGTGTTAAAAATGATTTTTTATATAAATTTCTTCGACAGTCCGCAGGTGTGAATCTCAATTCGCACTTGCTGATTGTTCTTTTTGTACCATGGTGCCGAGATTGCTAATCTACAGGGCTCCATGAGCTACTCTTCGTGCCATGCATTGTTTTTTTTTTGTTGTTGTTCATTCTAGCGTTCTGCGAAGGGGCCGTTGACAGTCCCCATATGCGGAGCGGGTGGTGGTGGGAGTAGCGATATATAAATTTCTCCTCTGCTGGGGATCGAACCCATGACACCCTCACAGAAACCTATCGGCTTACCAACTGTGCCGTGGCGGTCGGAATACTTAATTTAATACAAAAAATATTTATTTAAATATAGGTAGATTTATACACAGATAGATACCTCTATTTATTTGACGAAATTATATTAAGCCGGTCCCAAAATAATTAATACAATATATCTTCTCTTAAAAATATCTTTATCTTTACGACTGTACATATACAATTTAGAGGCAAGTATAATATATACTTAGGTACTATCTACCTTAGCAACGAATATATGACTTTTTTTACGTTAAATATACTAACCAATAAAGATAGTTCTTATTTTGAAAATATTCTTTTTAAGCTCGCCGCCTGACAGATGAAATTACACGGTCTGTGATTGGTCCGCGTCCTTCGTTCCTAATTTAAAAATTTGATAAAAGAATCCTCGGTACGTCGGGCGTCCCTTTTCATCCTTTTTTACACACCATAATGTCCTCTCTTTTTCGTGAGCGGATCGACGTATTCATTTATTAACCACGTAGATGGCGTCGCAAACTTTTTTTGGATTTAATTTTATTATTATTTATCATTAATTAACAAAAATATGGATATGATCGTTGTCTAACTCGTTGGTGATAGATATGCCCTTGTACAACTTATAATGAAGGGAAAGATAGAGGGAAGATGGGCGTAAAAGAATATCGTGGTGAAAACTCTTTTTTCAAGAGTTTCACAGCCATACGTCAGTACCGGGAGAACGCAAGCGTCAAAGACTTTCTTTTTAAGACGATTGGCATATTTCGGAGACTTGAGGATATAGGAGAGTTTACCAAAGGCGGCCCACGCTAGACCCCTTTCTTCTTTCAATTTCTGCCTCTTAATTTTCTTTTTATTTTACCTACCTCTATTTATGAATATTGCATTAAAAGGGTTGACAAGCCTAAACGATTGTCCTGCAAATAAAATAAATAATAATTGTTTGCACAACTAAAATGAGACATTTATTGTTTGTGTGAACCTTACAAGTTTCATATTAATTATTATAAAATCGAATGTAATAATTTTATTATATTATTAGGTACCTACTTGTTGAAACTTAACCAGTAATAATAATATGTAATAAGTTAGTGCCAACTTAACAATACTTTTAATCTGTTTTATTTTATGGTTGGTAGCTGTGTAATTTATATTTTTAACTGTTATGCTAATGTGGAACATTAGCCTGAAATACTCTGTGTATTTTTTTGTTGTATAAATACATAATCAGGTGCTAAACATTTAATATTACTATGTAAATTGATGTAGAAATTTGTGAGAAAAATTAATCAAATATGTATACCTATAAATAGTTGCTTGTGACACATGAGATCCAACTGTCGATGGCGAATGTATGTGTAGAAGAATAGGTACCAAAATATATACCCTTAAATTCAATTTATTGAATATTTTAAGATATTATGTTTTGTATACAAAACATGCAGGTATATGTCTCAGAATAGGATAGTACCTACCTATGGTGTTTTATGATTTTTTAGATATAAGGAAAACAATAGTAAAAATTAAAAAGTTGATAACCCCTGACTGAACACAAATTCGAAATTCTGAATATTAAAGTGTTGTAGACCCAAATTTTAAATCGAGTACCTATTAATGATTTTTCGATTATTAATTACTGGGATTACAATTTGGCTGCAAAAAAAAACTGCAAAATGATATCAGAAAATATTAGTAGTAACTGAGATATGGCTATTCAATAATTGGACTATCACATATGACCGTGTTTTGGATTCTGTGTCTTGTTGTCTTACCAAAGACAACTTTTATGATCTTTACTTCACACAAGATCTTTTATGCAGTCCTAAGCAATGTTTTCGTTCCAAAAGCGATGATGGTGTACTAGGGGAAAGAAGGAGAGCTGGAAAACCGATGCTTAGGTGGTTGGACAGAGTTGCGAAGGATGTTCCTTGTTCATAGCATAGGTGGCCAGAACTGGCGTGGCGGTGCTCAAAACCAAAAGTAATGTTGGAGAACCCTAGAGGAGGCCAAGATCCGACCTTTGTTATAGAGCCACGGATGATGATGGTTTCGTTCTAGTTGCTTCATATCTAAGTAGTTCTATTCTATTCTGAAGATCACTGTTATTGTTCACATACATATATCACTCTTTTTTTCTTCTGGTACCCTGTCAGAAACCCCACACGTTAGCGATCTCTATTGCGAATCCTTATTGTAAACAGGAGTTACTTGGTTGGTCTAACTCGACTTAAGACTTTTGAATTCATAACCAGATCTGTCCAAGGAATTTTGAGCATTCTGCAATGCGACCACATCACAAAAGCTTCCAACCTATTCATGGTATTAACTTTCTGCGTCTAAGTCTCACAGCCATATAACAACACAGACCACACATAACATTTCATCATCCTCTGTCTTAGGTCCATATTGAGCTTATCGTTGTACAAGAAGGATCACATTTTATTAAAAGCAGATCTTGCTACCACAATTCTGCACCTGATATCGATATCTGAGTCAATGGTCTCTAAAAGAATAGCCCCAAGGTATTTAAATTGGACTCAGGGTCGGCGTCACCAGATGTAAAAAAAACCTGTTAAGATGGGGGTACCTACTTGTCTGCATCAGATGACATCCTATGCGAATGCGGCGCAACCCAGGACGACAGCCACTTCACTTGCTGATGTGTCCACTGATGGGAGTGGTCTGTAGTCCTGGGGATCTGATTATGGCAAATGACAACGCGATGTCAGTCGCTGCTTATTGGAGTGGTATAGAGCTTAGCCGGACACGAAAAAGAAAGAAAGATTTAAATTTATCCACCTTATCTAGGCAAGGCAAATTATGAAAAGAATTGCCCGACAGATAACAACTTGGATAGGCCACAACATCCGGCACCCAGGCCTGCTTTTTACCATCGTCGAAGGAATGATTGATGGGGGTAACTGTGGAGTTTGCCCCAGAAACAACTATATAGACCAGATAATCGGTGACGTGCGCTGTAGCAGTTACGAAGAGATGAAGAGACTGGCGGACGATAGAGTTAAGTGGAAAGATCGAGTATTTGGTGCAGAACAATCCTAGGATTGTGACCAAGAAGAAAGAAGACCTTATCTATAACCCTACCATTTCATTGTTAGGAAGAACCAGGGTACTCTCGTCGACCAAATGCCACTTAGTTTTGGTTACATTCATAGAAAGGCCCAACTGTTCACCAAACTCATTGACATTGTTACATACATCACTCGTTTCAACTGATTTTATCATCAACTTATCATCCTGGGACATTCTTTTAAAAGAAAGGTTCAATACATCTGTTGATGAATGTTGGTATAGAATTACAACGTGATCACCGCGGGTGTCTTCTCCACCGCAAAGATTATAGATGTGAAACTCCTATACATATCTACTTCTCAATGTACCATAAGTATATGTACCTATCTATCTTCATCCACAGTATACCTGTTGTAGGTACTGGCCAGCCGCACAGAAATGAAGCAATAATTTACAATATTTCTTCATTTTTTTTTCCATTTTCATTTTGTTCAACAATACGAGGGGTCGTGGTGTAATCAAAAATCAAACATGGCGGACCAAATGAATAGTTTCAGCCTACCTAACCTACCTACCTTAGTCTAGTCCGAGGAAATTAAAACGAAACACAGATGGCACTTAATAAACGGAATATTTTATATGAACAATATTTTCAGAGTTGACAAAAAAATTTAAAACAATTTAAAAAAAAACAATAAAGCATTTTTAACGAAAAATAATAATCCAATTGATATTTTCAGAGTTGAACTTGTAGCATATTTTAAATTTATTTATATATTTCATGTCACTTTGTAAAATAACCACGAATTTGTTATTTGGTACGGTTGGTTTCGAAGGGTCGCACTGAAAAAAATGGGATATCTGTCTGGTTACCTGCATTTTAATCAAAAAAAATTCTATCAATAACTAATTTTAGCCATTGCCTATAACTGTACGGTTTGGCTGTGTGCACAAAACATTTGGTGAGATTAACTAAATGTTTAGTAGTCACTATAGTTTGGTTACTTTCAACATGAAATTTAGTTACTATTAACATTGTCATCCTTCCTGATTTAGAAGCGGTCGATTAAAAAAAATATCTTTTGTGGTAATCTACTGTAATAAATATATTTAAACAATAATTACTTCTGATTTCGCCGAACAGACCTCCTAAAACAGGGGTCTGACGACATTGTATAATTTGACGAAAGCGCCTGGATGCTGGAGGACAAGATTTAAACTTGTGGAAGCAAATAGAAGAAGCCTATATCCAGAGTAGGAAAAATTGTCCGAACACCAGGAGAGCGACGGACGCCTGCCAAGGTTGAAATGAATGGAGTTCGATTTCGTCTGTCTATGTTCCCAGAAAAAGGATATGATTTTATGTAATATCTATGTAATTTAACTAATATATTTTTTAAGCTAAAGGGGTCTAACATCAAACTAATAATAAAAAAAATCAATAATAAAATATTTACCTATACATTTTCGGTCCGCTCTGCGATTAAAGCGCGTGGAAGAATCAGATACAACCATGAACTGGAAAGCCTATTCAAGGAATAAAATACTATCCAAACAATTAAAATAGGAAGGCTCCGCTGGTTAGGACACGCACGTCGTATATACGACGCCAAAAAGAATCCTCAAAATACGTCCAGAGGGAAGAAGTGTTGAAAGGCCTAGACTACGATGGATAGACTCGAGAGGGACCTTCAGATAGCCGGTGTGCGGAACTGGAAAGAAAAGGTCATGGATAGGGTGTGCAATGGAGATAATTACTTGAGGAGGCCAAGGCGTATCCTGGGCCGTGGAGCCACTGATGATGATGATGAAGTACGTATCAAATTATTCCTGACTATTCCATCATCGTCTTTCAACTGTCTCCTTCCATTCTTCATTCTGTTAATAATTGTATTTTTTCTTAGTTTTTTACTAAATGCTTCTTCTGCTTTTCTTAGAATCTAGTTTCTGGTTTTTCAGGTGGAGGGATCTCTTTTGAGAGGCTGAACTCTACAACTTTCTAGCCATCATTTTGGAGGTCTTCCTGGTGGACGGTATTCTTCTGGTATCCCATGCAGAACCACTTATGGAAATCAAATGGGATCCATTCTTCGAACATGTTGATATTTGCTGTCGGCGTTGGCACCATCTGAGTGCTATTGTACTGAATTTATTGGTTGGAAGAGGTTGCATTAAGCCAATATACCCGCATTAATACCTACAGTTTCTGTAAATCCATGAATTAAACGACATACATATCGATATCATCACGACATATACCACAATGCAGGGTAACCAGCGACAGGTGCGCGGGTGAGGATGACCATATACTTAACAGGAAGCACGACACATGCTTCGAGGTGACTTGGCATTATCAAGGTATAAATGAAACTAGATTTGACAGGACTAAAGCAATTCTAACTCAATGTTTATAATGTTGCTAAAATATGTAGGTTAGTGACCTTGATAATGCTGAGTCGCCTAGGCGAAAACGTTAGGTCATAACAATCAAATTTATGGAAAAACACTATTATCTATTTGTTAATAATTTAAAAATAGATTTGCACTTTGTTTACAAAAAGACTATAGAATTATTAAATATATTGCTATATCATCATTTTATCTAAGTGCCCAAAAATTGCCCGTTCTCATACGGAATTCCCGCGTAGACCATTTGTATTAAGTTTTATATGATTTCTCTCACATAAATACTTCATCTACGATACAAATATCGGGTCTCGGAGTCAAAAGGTCTAAAGTGATGGAATATGACGGGGCTAATATGACCCTCTGTATATTGTGTAGGTGATTAATTTTATAATATAAGGTTTTCATTCGATAATTTATACGTTAGACATCATTCCATTATGACCAAATATACAGGGTGTTATAAATTTTATATTTATTGTACAATAAAATCATATAATTAACAGGTACCTACTTTACATTATTTTCTATTATTCTATTTGAATAACGACTATACAGCTGGGCAGATTATTATTTCATGTCATATATTAATTCGTTGAAATATGAACTGAAAATGATTTGAAGCTTGACACGATGCTATCTATGAATATTCATTGTTAGGTAAATTCATAGCAAAAGAATATTTATTTATATTCATACTTAGAAAAAGTTAGAAACATATTTTAGAAAAGTGATCAGTTATTTATTTTGTTATATAATATACTGAAATAAAAAAAACACAATCCAACTGAAAATTTTCGAAAACAGAAATATACGACAGGTATAAAAATTGAAAATATATATTATATAAAGATATTAACGCGGCTCTTTGGTGCCTTTCCTTGACAATTTGGTCCTTTTCATTAAACGTAAACTGCCGAACCCTGGCATACCTACCATGTAAAAGTTTTGCAATAATAATAATAGGTACCTATACACTTCCTTGCGGCGATTTTTTCCAACTAACCATACTAAAAATAATGCATTTATTTATAATATTTATGTGTTTTTTTAGTGTAGCCGCGACGAATATTCATTACCCGATAACTAAATATCATACCGCTCCTGGTCTATACATTTTTTTAATTTTATTTATTTAGGGACAAATACAGTCTCAAAATACTAAAATACAATAATACCTACACTATAAAATAATAACAAACAGACCAATTACATATGTCCAGAGATATTAAATATGAATATTATTATTATTTCTGTATTTGAAACACATACAGAAATAATAATAATATTCAAGGAAAAATAAAAACTAAGAAATATTCGTCCAAAGGATAGTGTGATGATCGAGTCCTGTTGAAATTGGAAGAAAAAAATTTTTACCGATTGATATAATAGCGTAAGAAATTTTTATAATTATCCGAAAAAAGTGTATGGAAGGGAACTATTTTTAAATATTCTGTAATTTCAGCTAGATAATGATACTTACATATGTACCTACATACCATCATGACATACCACAAAATGTGGTAGAACCAGCGACAGGTGTAGGTAAGGGTGTGCATTGCCATAATATGAACGAATCTGAATTTTCGTAACATATAAAAATATTTGATTTGATTTGGGACGCATGTGATTCATATCAACTACCCTAACGTAGTTAACTAGTCTCTTTTCTATGGTTTTGAAGTGACAAATCGCGTCGGATATTGGATTGATGACAGGTATTATGGCGGACATTAGGACCTGGTTGATCTATGTGAGTGTGTGTGAGCTATGTATGTTCTTTGTTGAGGTGGTGATTGTCAGTGCAGAATACTGTGATTGTGTGCCTATTTAATGTGGTAGGAACGGGAACTATTAAAATTGTAAACTGCTAGCCCTAGAACAGATTTCCTAGCTGGGCAGCAGTAATCTACTTATTCGTTACGCATTCGTTATTTCCCGCCTAGACTACTGTAATGGTATCTACGCAAACCTCCCAAAGCTGGAGCTAAACAAACTTCAATCCGTCTTCAACGCTGCTGCTAGGCTAATCACCGGAGTCGCGAAATTCTCACACATATCCCACCATCTACGAAATCTTCACTGGCTAAAAGTGCCAGAGAGAATCAAGTACAAATTATGTTTGTTGACTTTCAAAGCGATCCATGGCATGGCTCCCACGTATCTTTCAGACCGAATATTTTTATTATTGCATATGCGCAAACATTGGATTTTTTTCCCTGTCGGGAGTCAAAGATATTTTTTAACAGATTTTTTAATTATCTCAATAGAGACGAAGTTGGAATATTTATTGTAGGAGAACCGGGAAATCAAGGCACCTACAGGGCTTACGACCTGTCATCGGCTGGTTTACGTGATCACTTTATGCGCTTGCGCAACGTTCACCAATTATGCCTTTTTAATAGATCCCTATCAATTCAATTTTGAAAGTTCTATATATTGTAATACTGAAATTCTTTTCGCTTGAAAATAAGGAATTTTTACTACAGCCATCAATGGGTGAAATTATGAACAACAATCTTATTATTTTTTTATTTATTTTGTTGTAACGCCATCTATTGAGAGAATTGGTTTTTTTTGTAAATAATGAAAGCTACAATTCTTATATCTGAGGTGACAATGCATTTTTCCCATAGAAGTCACCCCTGAATAGCGCCAGACTTATAAGGTCATTTTTGTCTTATTTACCTACTTGTACCAATGTGTAAGTACTTACACATTGGTACAAGTAGGTAAATAAGACAAAAATGACCTTATAAGTCTGGCGCAATTCAGGGGTGACTTCTATGCGAAAAATGCATTGTCACCTCAGATATAAGAATTGTAGCTTTCATTATTTACAAAAAAAAAACAATTCTCTCAATAGATGGCGTTACAACAAAATAAATAAAAAATAATAAGATTGTTGTTCATAATTTCACCCATTGATGGCTGTAGTAAAAATTCCTTATTTTCAAGCGAAAAGAATTTCAGTATTACAATATAGGTATAGAACTTTCAAAATTGAATTGATAGGGATCTATTAAAAAGGCATAATTGGTGAACGTTGCGCAAGCGCATAAAGTGATCACGTAAACCAGCCGATGACAGGTCGTAAGCCCTGTAGGTGCCTTGATTTCCCGGTTCTCCTACAATAAATATTCCAACTTCGTCTCTATTGAGATAATTAAAAAATCTGTTAAAAAATATCTTTCAGACTTCTACATCCCTCTCACCGTAAACGAGCGACAACAAACACTTCGGTCAGCCACCACATCCGTGATTGGCAAGTTAACTGAAATAAATAGAGTCCGCACTACATCCTTCGGTGATCGTGCTTTTGCTGTGGTTGGACCAGCCTCGTGGAATAAACTACCACCTGAATTGATGCGAATCGACAACTTGGCTCTATTCAGGAAACACCTGAAAACTCACTTCTTCCGCGAGTCTTACAAGACCCTGTAATATATTCAAAGCGCCCTTGAGGTGAGGTTATCACAAAAATGGCTCTATAAAAACCATCCCAATTAAATTATTGTTGTCATTGTAAATATGGTGTGATAAAAAATAAATAAAGAAAATAAAATCACGACACATGCGTATATTATCCACGAACTAACCTCGTCTAACCTAAATGGACCAAATGAATAATAGTGCATATTTAGCTAAATATGTATAATCACCCTGTATGTATGTATGTATACGATTGTTGTTCGTGAATGTTGTGTTTTAATTTAAAATCTCTCTAGGAGCCTGTATTCGACGTATTTATTTAATAATTTTAAATTATTATCCCGTCTATATTGTACCTATATATGTTCATAGGTACATATATTATATATCTTCCTAGCTACATATATGTCTACATCTAGATAAACTCAGTAGATAGGTACATATTATATACATAAAACTAGGTAGGTATGTGTAATATTTTATAAAGATATCTATCTATAGGTAGGTACATTCACTGAATTTCTTTTAAAACATTTAAAACATTTTTAGCCATTTTTAGCTATTCGTCTTTTTATTTCCTTCTAAACCCCCACCCTCAGCACTGATTTAAGAACCTAGGTAGGTATACAAAGTCCTTAACAGTTTCCAGGCCTTGCAGTCTTCCCGATATCTGTAGGAGATTTGCCCTGTCAATAATCATGATTTTGGTTTTGGTTTTATTCATTTCCAACCCATACTTTCGGCTTTCTTTATCGATTTAGATAAATGATTAAGAAAATTCGTATAGGTACTTAATCATTTATCTAAATCGATTTTTTCTATAGAAGCTTTTGTTTCTGTACTTTGAGCGCATGTATGTTTTACCCTAGGCAGGTGGCTAGCCAAACCCAGCGACCCTCCTCCTTTCTCATTCGGGCTTGAGACCGGCAACGGCGGAGTTGATGATAAGCCCGTGGAACAAGTAATGAGATTCAAATGGAGTGTTTCCATCAAATTGTGTCCTCTTACAGATCGGAGCTCCTCGTTGCTGTCCGTGGGCCTCTTCAAGGTGCCATTGGACATGCGGACTTAGTGATCTCGAAGAACAATTACAAAGCATTCAAACAATTTTGCCATAGATACGGTGCCTTATTATCCGAAGATTCTCACTGACTTGTCTGTTTCCAGAGATCTTGGTCATTTCTCTGCATGATGCCCTATAGGTATATATATGGATCTGAAGTTGCCAACAGTCCACAGGTGTGAATACCAATTCGCACTTGTTGATTGTTCTTTTTGCACCATGGTGCCGAGATTGCTAATCTAGAGGGCTCCATGAGGTACTCTTCGTGCCATGCATTGTTTTTTTTTTGTCGTTCATGTTCTAGCGTTCTGCGAAGGGGCCGTTGACAGTCCCCATATGCGGAACGGGTGGTGGTGGGAGTAGCAAAAAAATGAGATTCAAATATTTAGGAGTAGAGATCTGCAACCATAACGACCTATAGGTATGTACACTGAAGTCCGAGAGCAAGTCAATAAAGCATCTGTCGTATCTGGAAAAATAAGCACATGCGCATTGACAGTACCTTAAGTCAGAATATATAAGACATGCGTGCGACCGATCGTGACGTATGCTGTGGAAACGCGAGCAGACACCGTATGAACCAAGGGGCTCTTAAGGACAACGGAGATGAAGGTTCTAAGGTCAATCACTGGTAAAACTCTCCGAGTTAGTGTTCGCAATGCTCAAATAAGGAAAACATGTGGAATATAGGACATCGTTCGGTGGAGTAGATCCAGAAAAAGGCATTCGAGGGACCACGTAGCCAGGATTGACAGTGATAGACTTGCATTTATGCTTAGTTTAGGGAACGTAGGAAGATGTATATGTACTTGTTTAACAAGGACATATTCATTTTTCTTTTTAAAAAAAAAAAAAATATATAGCGGCGAATAAAATCCCTTCTGGCCGCCGCCTACCCGGAAGACCACCCAAGAGATGGAAGGATAGCTGGAATTCCTCATCCCAGGAGGCATAGTTTCAGACCAACTAGGTCTACTAAACGAAGAAGAAGAAGTATATTTTTTCTCTTTAAAAAAATCTTAGTTTTAGGTGTACCTATAGGTAAAACGCAGTTACTGAGACTTTTGTTTATACTTAGAACTCGAATAGGATTCGAATCTATCCTAATACCTACCATTTAACGTAGTGGAATCATCTTAACGAGTAAGCAATTGTACCTACACGTATAAAGAATAGGTATATACCATTAAAAACAGATAATATATTAATAATGTATAGAAAATGTATTTTTTTATTTGAAGGTAGGTATATGTAAGTATGGGAATATATGTACCTACATGATGTGAGTTCATAGACAAATTACATTTAAATCTATATCTATTATTAATTTCACAGTAGATAAGCAAGTTTCATAGTTGGTACCTACCTTATATGTAGGTATGTATATTCTTTGAGGTGATCAGGTCCGGATTGAAAATCACGTTCTCCAATATTATTCTCAAGGATCTCCACACATAAATTACTAATTCCATAGACAATAGTTAATTATAGGTATAATATTCTATGGTTTATTTGTCAAAATTTTCAAACATTCTCACCTTTTATTTATTTATTTAAACACTTTATTGTAACATTACTAAATAGCTAGTACAAATGGCGGAATTATTGCTTATGGCAATTTCTTCCAGACAACCATCTTTTTTTAAACACCTTTTGTCTATCTTTCCTGGTTAAATATTATGTAGGTATGATAGAATAAGAATTGAGGATATTAGACGAGAACGTATGATTGAAAGAAATATCGCAAGTAATATGAAAATAAATGGCCTAAGGTGGTTTGGCCTTGTAGAAAGAATAATATTTATTTATTTTAAAACTTTCTGAGCACAAGTGCACAATGGCGGGCTTATTGCCAAATGGCAATATCTTCCAACCAACCATATACATTTAGTGAAAAACTATTACAATTATGGTATGTAGCAAAATTTTTATACAATACAAGCAAGAGCTATAAAGAAAATAAAACAAACAAAATGAAAAAAAAACATATAAGCAAAAACAATAAAGAAACGGAGGTGACTGGAGAGGGGGGGGGGGACAAGGATAGGATAAGGAGACAAATTTAGGTGTTATGTGAAAGGAAATGATTTCTCAGATTTCTTTTGAAAGTGGAAAGTGTTAATGAAAATCGAAGTTGCGATGGGATGTGATTCCAAAGACGAGCTGCCTGTACGGAGAAAGATGTGGTGAAAAAAGAAGTATTGTGTACTGGGATACTGAGCGTTCTTTCAGTATTTGATCGAAGAGGCAACCCGTGTTCAGAGAGGAAGTGAAATTGATTTCGTAGATAAACTGGACCATTGGAGTTGTTTAAGACCTTGTATAGAAGTGTGAGGGTATGTAGGTTCTACGCTGCCTGATGGGCAACCACCTTAAAAGAGATCGGTATTCCGATATGTGGTCAAATTTTTTCAATTTAAAAATATATCGAATGCATGTATTTTGTAATCGCTCCAATTTATCTAAGAGTTCCTGATTAGCGTCTAAATAACATACATCAGCGTAATCAAGGAAAGGGAGTAATATTGATTGGCATAACGATATTTTGACGGAGAAAGGCAAGAAATTTTGCAATATTTTTAATGAGTGAAGGGTATAATGAAATTTCCTGCTCACCTCAGCAACCTGTTCCCGCCAAGATAGGTTTTGGTCTATTATTATCCCCAGGTCTTTTACTTTCTTACAAAGTGGTATAATGTTATTGTTGATAGATAAAGGGATTAAGGATGGCCAATCAATTTTGGCTAAAAGTTTGCAGCTGCCTATTAAGATTGCCTGTGACTTAAAGAGATTTATGATAATACCATTAGCTGTTGTCCATGTAAAAATTTGGCTTAGATTGTGATTCAAACAGTTTAGAGTTGGGTTTATGTTATTTAAATCACAATGCAAATATAATTGAAGATCATCGGCATAAAAGTGATAAGAGCACTTTAGTATGTTAGGTATAGAGTTAATGAAAACTGAAAAAAGCAGTGGTGATAAAACGCTACCCTGAGGAACACCGGCAGACAAATTTACCAAATCTGACAGGTTTTTCTGAGATTTGACACGCTGATGCCTATCCATTAAGAAACTCATGAACCACCGAATAACTGAGTCTGAGAGATTAGCGGACCGGAGCCTCGCCAAAAGAATAATAAGCGAAGAGTGTCTCACAAAAAAGTATACTAGACTGATAAAAGAGAGACGAAAAGCCAAGGAAAAGTTGACACGATTACATAAATGAAATTTTGACATAACTATAGCTACGCTACACAGAATTTTATTTTGATAAAAGTAACAAAATTTTATATTAAAATAATTTAATTTTATAGTGACTACAAAATATTTGTTTTTTTTGCCACCAAATGTTTTGTGCATACAGCCAAACAGTACAGTCATAAATAGATAAACCAATATTGCTGATAACCAAAGTTTGGCTAAAACGTAAGTAGCCAGTTGGTTGTCATAACATTATTATCGGTGTAAAAGCTAGAATAATATAATAGCGCGTACCTATAAGACGATGCATGGAAGTGATTGAAGCGAGAAATGTATGTCGTAAGAGATGAGTCTGGCGTTCGGTTCTCTATGTCTACCCCAAATAACTTTAACTGTATGTTTCCTAGACAAATAAATAGGGATATGCATGATGGCACGGTATGGTAGTTAGGTACCATATTTTTTCATACGTGTATTAAAATGATATTTTTATAATATATAAATATTTCTGTGTAGTATTTTTGTCATAAATAAGTAGGTACCTAATGATAATAATAAACACTTCTTTACACCCTGCGCAAGTGGAGAGTTTATTGCCGTATGGCAATTTCTTTCAAATAACCAGTGTTTCCAGCCCAGAGAATCAATATTTGCATGAGAAATGAATTCAAATAAATTTCTCCTCTGCTGGGAATCGAACCCAAGACGCTCGCACAGAAACCGAACGGCTTACCAACTTTTCCATGGCGGTCGTTTATAAATAAACATATAAAATAAATAAATATAAATATTAAATCAAACCGACTGTGAAGCACGTAGCTTCTGATGTAGCCGCCATATTTAAAAATGTATAAAAAACAGCTGATCCAAATTACTGGCCGAAAGGTACATACATACCTACCCAAAAACAGTTTCCTGTTTTCGAATCCGATGGCTATAATTCAATCCCGGATCGCCATGTTTTACTGCTATACACGAGCTGATAAAAAACGCTAACGTTCATTTTACAGGTGGGTCAATTTATTGGTAAGTAGGTATATTTATTTTCGAACCATTGCTAATGTCATAATTGGAGTCTGCGCACTAGCTCTGTGCCTCCTTACACGGCTTACGCACTATAATAAATCAACTATTTGACCTAAGGGCACTTTAAACATATTATAAGATGCTATGTATCAAATATTATGATAATTATATGGATAAAATAATTGTTTATGTAGAAATAACACGCATAAAAAATGATTAAAAATTTATTTCCTATAGCTGTTTAGCCTAAAATTTTAGACGAAAAGAGATCGTGCGATGAATTGAGTGGGTTGTGCCAAAAATGTACTTTTATCAGCACATTATAAGATATAAAATATATATAAAAATGTATTTCATCTCTTTATATTAACTAGTGGTCGCGCTGAGGTCGAAATTCGACCGTAATACATGAAATTTTTAAGTTTTATAAGTCATTGGATCTGATCTATTATATTAAACATCATTTATTCATCAAGGGGTACCTACAAAGTCTTCTTTTCACATAGGTATTGCAAGGTGTAATGTATGTGTAAGTATCTACATACCTACATACCATTTATCTTGTTTCACAGTATGTAGATTCTGTATTTTTCTTTGACGTGTTCTGTATTTAGATCAACAACTGCTTCTGACATTACCTACGTACCATTGGCAGTTTAAAAGTTAACAATGTATGGTTTAACGTGAAATATTTTTTATTTAATGTATGTGTAACACATGCATAAATTTTAGCTTCTGTACAGATGATTTTTTTGTTTATGTGTTTACAATACCTACATATATTATAAACACAAGAAAAAGATACACAATAAAACAACATAATTGCCCTTTACGTGTGTAAAGAAGACATAAAAACAAAATATTATAAATCCCGACTTAATTATTGCTATACAAAATTGAGTGAATATAATTTATGAATCAGTCAAATTTAACAAGTCTATTTAATTTTTCTTTTGAATTCATTATATTCAGTTGCCAGTGTCAAATCTGTTTCAAGTTGGTTGAACCACACCACCCGATGTAGTGTACGTGTAGTAGTGTTTTAATAAACTTGCCAATAGTAAGGCACCACAACTATGACAGTATTTCTTAAAGGCTTTAAAAATTTTCTTCGAGATCACAAAATCCGGATCACCAATGGGACCTTGAAGAGGCCCACGGACAGCAACGAGGAGCTCTGATCTATAAGAGGACACCATTGGATGGCAACAATCCCACAGGATATGTTCGGATGTAGGAAGGACGATTGTCAAAAGTTGTGATGGAAGGCCTCAAACCAGATGGTCCAATGACATAAAAAAAGTGGCAGGTCCAGAATGACGAAGAATGGCACAGAAAAGAGACCAGTTGAAGTCCAAGCGGGAGGCCTTTGTCCAATACTGGACTCATGAAGAGGCTGAGTAAGTAAGTAAGTATGTTCTGAAGTTTGGTCCGGGTATATTGACAGAATTGATATGAGGCAGACGAGGCAATATTCAATCGGTGAAGATAACTTTTGAAGTTTCCGTGTCTTATGAAAATTTGGGAAGTCCAAAAATCAGGGACAACCCAGGAAGATTTTAGTCGATTTCTCATGTCAGGAAAAAATAAAAAAAATATTCCTCCCACTGAGCAGACCGTCCAACGGGTCTGCCAGATATTCTGTTAATTTTCGTTTACAGTTCTTTCAAGAACACTGCGTGACACTCGGCCCCGCATAAGAACATCTCCAATTACAAAAGAATGGCCCCGCATAAAATTGAAAATAGCCCATGCACGATCGTATGTCAACAATGCTAGGTCCATTTTTTAAAAGATCTCACACATCGCCAAGGTAAACCGGGTTTACAGTTTCGAGTCTCTTGTCTTTTTCTATAAGACAGTTTAACTCGGCATATTGCTTGCTATGCAGCTGGCTTTTGGTCTCACGCTTGTGAGCTTCAAAACATACGAAGAATTTTGCTCTCCGCCAAAGATTCGCTCTTATTGATTTATCCAAAGCATATGAAACGAGTCCCACCGAAGAGTTATCCGTTATTTTGCTTATCGTATTTTAAATTACCCGGCCCTTACGTCCTCCCTAAAACTATGATAAAACATAAGAGTGGAAGCAATATTTGAAGCTGGTACCTCACAGCAACTAAAATTAACCTAAAAGACTGATGAGGTCTTAGGTGACTGAAATTAGTTCTATAGAAAGACTAAACTCTTATTTAGTTAGATAGTTCCTATGAACATAGTAGGTATATGATGATATCGAAGAAGTATCGGAAAATTCTTGGACGGTAGGTACCTGAGAGTTTGGAAGTTTGGATGAACTGACCATATTATCTCCTAATGTGTCTAATTTCATCATATATTTCGATTCATATGTCATGTCTGTCTACATTATGGAGATAGGTAATACATAGATACCTCAAGTTAAGTACACGGTGGATACATACATATAATATATGATTAGAAAATGACTAAACTGAGTTGCGGGAATCCATTTTGATGTGGTGGTGTCTGGTATCGCCTTTATATAATGACTTCGTTAACGTCCATACCTTGGAAGCCATCTTTGCTTTTTGAATTGGACCTGACAGGGATGACACAAGACAGGAAATAATAGTTTTTTTTTAAATAAAATAATGAATATGACCCACAATTCTTCTAATTAAATGAGAAATCTCCTTTTGTAATGATGACATCAACAAGAAACTTTAAATAAATGACATTCATAGCATCGTTTTTGCGATAACCTCACCTCAAGGGCGCGTTGAATATATTACAGGTTTTTGTAAGACTCGCGGAAGAAGTGAGTTTTCAGGTGTTTCCTGAATAGTGCTAAGTTGTCGATCCGCCTCAGTTCAGGTGGTAGTTTATTCCAAGAGGCTGGTCCAGCCAAAGCAAGAGCACGATTACCAAAGGATGTGCCAAAGAATGACCAAATGCTACGTATGGTCGGTCCTGCTCTACGGTGTTGAGGCATGGACCCTCAAGGTTGGCACCATAAACCGCCAGGAAGCGTTCGAAATGTGGTTTCTCCGTAGATTGCTAAGGATATCTTGGAACAACGAAATTTTGCGTAGAGCTTATACTGACAGACAGTTAAGCTCCTTAAGACTTCATAATTTGGTCACATAATGAGAGACGAGAAAAAATTGATTCTTCAGTTGATCATAGGTAAAGGGGGAGATTCAGGGCCGTAGAAGGGTTGGCAGAAAGTAGCTATCCTGGGAACGGGTTTGGCCCGCAATGAGGCGTGTGGAGGAACTGTTCCGCACAGCACGGGACAGGGAAAGATTCTCCCAAGTGATCGTCAACATCGGGGAGACCCGACAGGATACGTGTAAGAGAAGAAGAATGAATATGTCCTTGTAGCAAGAACTAAAATAAATGCTTGTGCTAAAATATACCATACCATCACGCCATTTCCCTATTTGGGGTAGGTAGAGAGAATCGAACGCCAGACTCCTCTCTCTTGACATACATTTCTCGCTTCATTCACGTCCACGCATCGTCGCATACACCGCGCTCTTCTGTAAGAATATCAAAAGAGCGTGCTCTTTACTGAGCGTGCGTTTACTCTCATAGTTAATCAAATTTCGCTGTGAGAGACCGGCTTAGAATAGTGCTTCCACTCTCTTTTATTGTCGTTTTCAGATGTCCCGTAAGAGTCGGGTAATTGAAAATACAACAGGCAACAATAACATCTCACATAGTTCATCAGCAATGAGGTTCACCACCCATTCTAAATGATGTTGTTAGTCAAGAGTAGACTAAAGTTAGCTCCTTTTCAGATTAGACGGTGCTGGTGTGTGGGCTACACGCGCGTGTCGTGTTTCCTTTTATAAGGTTATTCACACCCGCACACCTGTCGTTGGTCACTTCACATGGTGGTGCGTGCCGTGATGGTTTGAATTAACGAATGAATGAAACATTCGTTTAATTTCAGAAACAAGACAAGAATATAAATAAGAATGTATGACGCGATTCTAGGTTACGAATGAAGCAGAAAATAAATAGGTATCGATTTAAGAATATCGAGAAAAATATGGCGATTGGTTAATTCTACCATCCCCAATAGGTATAATAGGATTGCTGCTATTTATTGCTTGTGGCATCCTTGTTTTCTTGATGTGTTTTTGGGATGGATATCATTATAGAATTATGTGTGAGTTTTTTGATATAATTTTACGACAGCCAGGTAGACGAGAGGTGGATGTTTGATGATAGGTAGGTACCACATAGGGAGAGATAGAGAGACAAGAAAAAGAAGAAAATAATTGAATGTGTACCTTGTGGCGGTAATAGGGACCAGCATAGATATAACTTTGGTATGATCAAGTAACAAACACTAACCGCGAACGTGCCATTAACAGAAAAACATTACCTACCTATGTTGAGCGCCATCTTATTTAATATTTCGTCATACCAGGTCGTCTACCCATGAATTAGACTTTGAAAAGTCAATGGTGTTACCGAAATGACTAGACGTATACTAGTTGCATGTAACACATGTAATCCAACTGTCGATGGCGATAGTACATATGTAGATATCTATAGTTAAATAATAATACAAACTAAACTAAAAGCCCTTAAGTGTATTCCAGCTATAGATTAGGTACTTAACAACCCTCAAAACTAACGTGATTTTATAGATGGGAAAAAACTTGACAGTTTCCAGAAATAAGGCTGCCTGTCCATTGATGCGGAGCGGAGAAACGGAGAAATATTAACCAATAGGATTGCATAAAATCTCGGAGCGGAGACTTTATGCAATTCTATTGGTTAATATTTCTCCGTTTCTCCGCTCCGCTGCTTCGCTCCGCATCAATGGACAGGCAGCCTAAGACTGGATTGTTTTACGCAGGAATTCAACCTTCTATTCCCAAAAAACCTTGGTTTCAGGGAAAGAGACTCTCTTGGGGGGACATATCTTGTATTACACGTATGAGAATTGCCCATTGCCTTGTTGCTTCCCACCTTTACAAAATCAATGTAATTAACAGTCCAGTTTGTGAATGTGGTCAGGAGGAGGAGACTCTTGACCATTTATTTTTCAATAGCTTCAACCGTATATCTTCCAACAATTCATTTTTTTACTCTGGTTAAAATAACTTGCCCATCTCCAATCAATATGTCATATTTAATGTATGTACAAAATTTTAAATTAACAAACATATTACTTAACTTCTTAAAGTCAAATAACATCCAAATTTAATTAATTTAATTTCAACAAATTTAACCAAATTATGATATTTTCACCAAGGCATAAAGCACTCACTCTAGGGTGAATTGTCAGTAAATATAAAAAAGTGCAAATTATTGAATATTTTAAGATATTTTGATAGGTCAGTCCATTTTTTCTACCCAGAATATCTAAACAGCATATGGCATGTATGTATCAAACTACCGAGTCTCCGTCCCCTTAGATATTGTGTAGTATAATACTGCCATATAAATTGTATTAAACGATGTCGTCGTTAAATTCAATTTTTACAAAAAATATTGAAAAAGTTTATTGAATTATTGAAAAAGTTTTTATGGAAAATTATATTAGATATCTAGTTGGGGTGGTTCGGCGTTTTTCGACATTAAAAAAATGTAAATATAGGCAGGTAAACACAAATTTGTCATGAAAAATATTTATCTTAATAAATAATGTGGTGGTTGACTGGTAGAAATTGCCTGCGGGCAATAAGTCAAGTTTATCGCAATAAAAGTTTTTAATTATTATTAATTAGATATTAATCTCTTCTTCTGGGTCACAATCCTAAGATTGGTCTGCACCAAACACTCGATCTTTCCACTTAACTCTATCGTCCGCCAGTCTCTTCAACTCTTTGTAGCTGCTACAGCGCACGTCACCGATTATCTGGTCTATATAGTTATTTCTGGGGTGACCTCTACAGTTACCCCCATCAATCATTCCTTCGACGATGGTAAAAAGCAGGCCTGGGTGCCGGATGTTGTGGCCTATCCAAGTTGTTCTCTGTTGGGAAATTCTTTTCATAATTTGCCTTGTCTCTCCAACCCTACTTAGTACCTCGTCGTTGCTGATGTGTTCTGACCAGTGAACTTTAGCCATGCGTCTGTAGCACCACATCTCAAACGCAGACAGACGTCCCGTTTCGCGTTGGCTGATGGTCCATGTTTCACAGCCATATAGCAGTACACTCCAGACAAGTGACTTGATCAAATTTTTCCTAATTTTGATATTAATAAATGTTAGGGGATACAAAAATTGTTGATCTTTTGTTGAAGGCGACTCTTGCTTGGTGGATTCTGCTTTTGATGTCTGCTGTTGAACGTCCGTCTTGAGATATTATGCTTCCCAGATATATAAACTCTTTCACCTGCTTAATTTCGATGCCTCCCAGAACAATATTTGCAGTGCATTCCTCCCTTCCAGCAACCATGCATTTTGTTTTGTCCTTATTTATCCTCATGTTAGGATGCTTTCCATCTTTATATTATGGTATTAATAATGTTTGAAAAACTCTGAAACTTTTTTGAAAATATAAGATATGAGACTTTTTTGTATATATTTATGTAACTAAATATTCAGCGTTCTAGTTTTGATGCTGGTTTCTGAGATATATGGAAAAATAGAGTAAAAATTTAAAAGTTGAAAACCGACGGAAATTCTGAGTATAAATTTTTTATAGGCCTAAAATTTTAATTACTATTTGAAATTTTAGGCTCTGATACGCTGCGTTCAATATGTCATGTGGACGATAATCCTTAAGAATCATATTTTTTGTTTTGTAATCATTCGATCGCCGGTTGCATACTGGTACTTACCTAAATGTTAGCGTCCTCAAATACGCATTGTACGGATTGGACGCATCGCATCGGATTTTAGTATTCTTTGTATAGGAATTCATAAGATTGCGACATTGAAAATCGGACGAATCGAATCAAACGGATTCGTTTGTGGCATTATTGCGTCCACTGCATCCGCACCAATTGGATTCGGATTTGACGAAAAAATTACATGGTAAAAACATCACCATAGAAAATGCACATAAAAATGATTTGCCTCTCCTAGCAACGACCGGCGTCATATGTTCGATTCCCAGCAGAGGAGATATTCATTTGACTTCATTTCTCAGGCAAATCATACTTATATAATATTATGCTGGAAACGATTTTATTTGTTATTTAAGTATTAATGTGAACTGCTTTTTTCGAAACAAAAATCTATTTAATTTTTTTATTTTTTATGAAAAAACATATTTCCCATTACCAGAGTGCAAGCACTCGTGTGTAAAGGAGACAATTTAATACAAAAGACACAAAATATTATATATAGGTTCATAATTATTATCTATACAAAAAGAAGTTATGTAATATAATTTACATATTATTTAAATTTAATAAGTTTAATTTATTTTTTATTCTAATTTTGAAATCAATTGCCAGTCGTTCCGCCAGTGTCGTCCTATGATCTATAATGTATAGTGTTACAGCTAAATCGTTATTTTCCTGGCTACACTGCTAGGTATATAATTATGTGGGGTACCTACCTCACTGCCTACACATACATACATATTCTATTGTTACACAACTGTAATAATTAATTCACAACAAAAAAATAATTTTGGCCGTAGTGAAGATTTGTGGGATCATTATAATATTTATTATTATACCATCTCTAATTTATTGTTTAATAAATTAATATTATTTATCTCTGTATTTTATTTTACTTTCACAACATTTAAATATTTTGAATTTAATTATTAAATTAATACCTGAATTTTTTACTAATCACTATCCCAAGAGGATATAGTGGGGAGTTATGATTTCGCTATTTTTAAGGCTATTTTTTATTGTAGATTATTAACTAGTATCATTCTGAGATTGTATTCTGAAAGTTTCATCACATATCTACAGTGGGGGCTCAAAAAATTAGAGCCACCCAACATTTTTACTATTTTTAGACTTTATAGGTATAATTCTCTAATTTCATTTTTACGGACCATTATAGATCAATTGTATTTTAATAATATGAGTATATAGAATTGAAAAATATGTATAAAAATGGAATTTATTTATTAGAATAAAAAAAAACATATTACAACCAAATGCGTATCAATATTTTGTATGTCCACCTTTTGCAGCAATCACTGCTTCAACCCTCATAGGCATGCTGTTTATTTAATTTTCACACTGTTTTTTTTATATTATCATTATGATGCCAAATATTTATTAATCTCTCTATCAAATCCCTTTTATTTGTGACCAATATGGTTGAAATCCCTCGTTTCAGTAGTTTCCATAAATTTTCAATGGAATTAAAGTCTGGAGAGTTTCCTGGCCAGGGTAGCACATCTATTTTTTGTGCCTGTCAAAAAATTGTGATTCTTTTTGCCTTGTGGCATGGTGCAGAGTCATGTTGGAATATAAATGTTCCATTTGGAAACAATTCCATTGCCTGAGGGATCAGTTTATCTTTAAGGACATCAATGTATTGGTCCTGACGCATTGTATTTTTAACAATGTATAGTCTTCTAGTACCCTGACCACTGATGACAGACCAGACCATAATTTTTAATGGATGCTTTACCCTTTGCACGAAACATTTTTCCTTAAATTTTTCACCCTCACTTAGTCGTACAAAATTTGATTTATCCATCAAAATTTTAATACAGGACTCATCGGAGAAACAAACCTAGTAATAGAGAAAATATTCACTTAGAGTTGGTAAAACATTCTAATTTACTGAAAAATGAGCCTTTATCCACTTAAATTGTAATGATATCATGACTGCATCATCAACTTACATTTTTCCAATCCTCAATAGTAAAATGGCGATGATCTTTGGCCCATTGGAGACGTTTTTCTCCCATTGCTTGCGTAAGCCTCGGTTTTCTTGCTGGTCTTCAAGCTTTGAATCCCTGTTCTGCCAGTCCTCTGCGAAGCGTACCAAGAGATATTGCAATTCTTTCTTCATTTATTATTTCTTTAAGCATTTTTCTTGACTTTCTTCTATTTTCAACAACAAAATTCCTTATTTTTCTTTCAGTGCGTGGTGTTCTAATACGCTTTCGCCCACATTTTTTTCCTCTTAACTGATTGTATGGGCTCATTATTGTCCATTTTTCTCTTAATGCTATCAACAGTTGCTCTGGTAACCTTAAGAGACTTGGCAATCTGTCTATTTGAATGGTTTCCACTCAATATAAAGCCTTGAATCTGACCAAGTTTAGACTAAGAGATGTCCCGCTGTCTGCCCATTTTTGAAAAACTTTAAAAAAATGAGGTTAGCAAAAAGTGTAAAAAAAAGCCTTGATAAAATGAAATAAATAATGGAATATGATATAAATAACTTACTTGTATATAAAAAAAAGAAAGAAGTACGAATATTCTTGTAAAATAAAAATTATAAACCATAAAACATCAGAATAAATTGCTATTGTTGCAAAAGGTGGACATACAAAATATTAACACGCATGTGGTTGTAATATGTTTTTTTTTATTCTAATAAATAAATTCCATTTTTATACATATTTTTCAATTCTATATACTCATATTATTAAAATACAATTGATCTATAATGGTCCGTAAAAATGAAATTAGAGAATTATACCTAAAAAGTCTAAAAATAGTAAAAATGTTGGGTGGCTCTAATTTTTTGAGCCCCCACTGTATGTACGGCGTGTTTATTTTACTTTATCGATTATAGACTTTATCGATAAGTACCTACTCATTCGATTCTATTAAAAATTTTCAAATTTGTATATCATAATACTCATTTAGACCCCATTAGATTTTGAAGGATATCTGAATAGTGTTTCACAATTTTTGAACTGTCAAATATTTCAAAGTAACCCTTAGCTCAGGAAACTTAAAATTTGATATTTTTATTTTCAAATTGGTTATAATGCATTGAAGAATTATCAAGTTTTCATAATAAAATATTTAAATAAAAAAATAATTTAACAAACTCATTTCATGAAAATGCTGAATATTTTCCATACAATATTTGAATACTTTATAGAAAGACTTGATGGTGAGGAGTTAAGCGTTGGCCACAACCCACTCGTTTTATTATTATAATTCTTCACAACCCCAAGGGGAGTTAAGAATACGCAATTTTTG
This sequence comes from Molanna angustata, assembly GCA_963576475.1. Classification (NCBI taxonomy): domain Eukaryota; kingdom Metazoa; phylum Arthropoda; class Insecta; order Trichoptera; family Molannidae; genus Molanna; species Molanna angustata. The sequence goes on along the minus strand of OY754965.1, from coordinate 50,900,865 downwards.
AACGTATTCAGTTATTATTGCAGATTATCAACTAGTATCATGGTGAGATTGTATTCTGAAAGTTTCATCACAATGTATCTGTGTGTATGAAGAGTACAATGTAGGTACTATGTACGGCGTGTATGTATATTCTACTTATTATTGACTAAAGTAGGTACCTACTTATTCGATTCAATTCAAATTTTGCTAATTTGTATAGGTATTTAATAGGTACTCGCTTAGACCCCATTAGATTTTGAAGAATATCTGAGCAGTGCTTCTCAATTTTTTATCTGTCAAATATTTCAATGTGACCCCAAACGCAGGAGACTTTAAATTTGATATTTTTATTTTCAAATCGCTAAAAGGACACAAAACTTTTATAAAATGGCATTGAAGAATTGTCAAGTTTTCATAATAATTTAATTAAATCATAAATAATTTTACAAACTTAGATTAGGTAGTTATATATTTATGTATTTATTTTATTTTATTTTATTTTATTTGGGAACATAACAGCTTTTGTATATAAAATATAATACAGTTAAAAATATATGATACAGATACCTAGTCAGCGCAATGAAAGTATGACAACAAAAACTAAGAACAATGTTCTGAGTTTCACTCGCCCGGCCGTATACGTACGTACCTACACCTACCTTTGTTGTCTCCCGTTTGGATTATTGTAACGGTATATATGCGAATTTACCAAAGAAAGAAATGAATAAAATTCAGTCAGTTTTCAATGCTGCAGCCAGACTCATCACTGGAGCATCCAAATTTTCTCACATCTCTCACCATCTTCGCTATCTACATTGGCTTAAAGTCCCCGAAAGAATTGAATATAAGCTTTATCTCATGATCTTTAAAGCACTTCGTGGTATGGCTCCTACTTACCTCTCCGAACTGTGCATTCCGCTTTCAATAAATGACAGACAATCATCACTTCGTTCTGCTTCTTCATCCATGGTTGGGAAATTAGTTGAAATAAACAGGGTGCACACAACTAATTTCGGTGATCGTGCATTTGCTGTGGCAGGACCAAATGCATGGAATAAGCTCCCACACACCCTCAGACAAACCGAAAATATATCTTCTTTCAGAAAAAAACTCAAAACGCACCTTTTTCCAAATCTTACCAGAGCCAAAATGATACAACGTAATAAATTTTTCAGCGCTCTTGAGGTGAGATATTCACAAAAACGGCGCTATATAAATTATCCAAATTTATTATTATTATTATTACCGATACGCACACCTATGTACATATGTACATAATACGTCCACCGTACGTACATCTATGAACATAATACGTCCACACACACATGTAAAAAAACTTGTCATACATTTGAATTCGAAATTTGTAGTACTACACGCGGCTTCTGTACCTTATAATTTTATGATAACAAAGTTATTTCATGAAAATGCTGAAAATATTCCTTACAAATTTTGAATACTTTGTGTAGTGACTTGGTAGTGAGGAGTATTAAGTTGACCACTACCCGATCGCTTATCTGTGTACTTATTCATTTTTCTTCACATTTATGATATTTTAAAACATAAATAATTGATATAGCTAATTATCTTGTTTAAAAATAAATGTGAGTGATAATTAAGAATTATCCCGACGGACGAGTGATATTTAAAAAAATAACTCGATTAAAATATGATACGGATCGTTATTATTCAAAATCATTGAAATTAAAAATAATAATTGCTCGTTATTTTAAATAACAATTGTTTGAATGACACGAATTTCGACCATCTCTTTTGCCAATTGACCATTTGGAGAGCAGTTAACAACGGCTGTCTAGTGATGGACAAAAGTCTTGCAGTATTTGCTATACCGAGGAGACCATGACTGTGATATATTGATGTGGGCAGTTTTTTCACGGTATAATATATTATGCAGGTATTTCTCGGGCACCTATAGGGCCGTAAATAAAATGTTAATGCACTATTACAAACAACAGAATAGACAATTGAAAAAAAAAAGTGAAACAAATAATTTATTTCCACAAATTTTGGTTGTGTTTGCATGACTCAAAATGAAATATTGTATTTAGAAGGAAAGATGCATACGTTTTGAATGCGTAGCGTATGTATGTACATGTACTTATATTATATGTAAATGTATCTATAAATAAACAACGTTATAGACAATAACATAAAACTAGCTCACCTTAGCACAGGCTATGCCTAGTGAGGGGGCTAGTAACAAAGATATAAACAAAAAGATATGGAAGCACCAGTGAAGTGGTAAATTGATATTTATTGAAATGAAATAACTTATATTAAGTTTGTATGTTAACTATGTATGAATAAGCTTATATTATCTTAAGATATTTTGTATCTCATATATACTGAATGTTTTTGGATAGAAATAAATAAAAAAAATAAAATAAGTATATTACCCTTTATTCAGTAACTATTGTAACTAAAATAGGAACGTACTAAAATTGAAGATTTTAGATTTACAGTCTTATTTCAGTGTTATAAAATATCAACTTGGACTAAATGGAATAGGAACGTACCTATTTTGGCCGAAACGTTCTTAAAAAGTTACTGAATTACACGTATTTTGAATAATTATGAAAATGATGAAAATTTCATTTCTAATACAGTAACTTTTTAAGAACGTTCCAAAATAGATACGTTCCTATGCCATTTAGTCCAAGTTGATATTTTATAACGCTGAAATAAGACCGTAAAACTAAAATCTACAATTTTAGAACGTTCCTATTTTAGTTACAATAGTTACTGAATAGGGGGTATTATGGTACCTATGACCTATGATGGTTCTTTACCAATTCACTCGCCATTTATAATCGGTGGTTAATACAAAGTTGTTGTACCTATATATTTTTATTCATTTATAAATACATACATACAATCACGCCATATCCCTTACGGGGTAAGCAGAGACAACCGAGCGCCATACTCCTCTATTTTTGCACACATTCCTAGCTTCCTTTACATCCATGCATCGTCTCGTAGATTTTCCCTTCTCTCAAAATATCATTCACATGGCTATGCCATCCCTTTCTGAGGCGGCCCCTGCTATTCACTCCATCTTTTACACCTATGTATATTTTTTGGTCAAGCGTTCATCATTCATTCTTTCAATATGTCCAAACCACCTCAAGGACTTCACTTTCATTTTAATTATAATATTTATTTAATTATTTATTTAATATTGCTTCTCGGGCAATTAACAGGTACCTACTATGTCAAATATTTATTTAAAACGCACCCAATAACAAGTTGCCACATTATGGAGACTTGCGATATTAATCGTCTCTCAGATCCAGTCCGAAGACACAATTAAAAACTGTGTCTCCACGGGAAATCGAACCCGGGACTTTTGGATCAGCAGTCAGATACCCAACCAGCTGAGCCACAAAGGCCATATTCTTCTTTATCTTGCATTCTCTCCTTATGTCCTCATTTTTCATTTTATCATATAGCGTTTTATTACATACTCTTGATGTCTTGATCTTGAGTGATCTCATTTCCAAAGCATTTATTCTAATTTATGCGTCTTTTGCCACGTTCATGTTTCACTGGCATACGTCAAAGTAGGCACTACAATAATTGTAGTGCCTACTTTGACGTATGCCAGTGAACAATTATTGCATTGCATATAGGCACTTCAATTGCATTGCATAGGCACTACATTTGCATACAACTGCATTTTTTTTATTTATTTATAATTTGTATAAATGATCCACAAACTACACAATAGCAAAATCGTATGAAGATATTTTTCTCTTTAGACTTATTGGAATATCTTTGTTTTTTAAAGACGTGTTTGTTTCCTAAAGGATGCCCAACCTAGTCCAATCCTTCTGGGTATTTCTGCTGTCTGGTTAACTTTCCTAATTTTATCTTATGTCCCAGATATATGTATTCCTCAATAGCTTCAAAACCTACAACACAATACCATTACCCATCACCAATCTTAGGTAAACATATTAACAACAGCTAAAATACTGATTCTGATCAGACAACTTAATACTAAGTTGTTTTTTTTTCGTAAAATTTCAAGGCTTCGTAAAAATCGAGACTATACCCGAATGCACAAATCCTATTCAACTAAATACTAACTCCTAACCTCACTGAAGTATTTAGTTTTCTTAAGTTAGCAATTGCTTTGCAGAGAAATCACTAACTAAATACTAAATACTACGCCAAACTTAAGGCCGATGGCGTAGAATTTCACAATATTGTGTAGAAAGAAAAGATATAGATAGCTTTCTATGGGCTTAGACTGACGTTTAAAATGTTATTTTGTTATAACAACACAAACATACATATGTAACCAAGCTTATACTGACAGCTCGATGTCACGATTTTTCTGAAATTCCAGCGAATTTTCGGCATCTCGTATAGATCACTGAATCAATACATATTTGAAACCAAGTACATATTTGACGATGTCGCTAAAATCATTGCCCATCGAAAACATCTCGTATTTAAGTATTAAACCACTCGTAAGGTTCCTCGCGATCAACCTTACTTTTTGACAGTTCGCAAATGTTAGTTTATGCCAACGCGCATGCGCTAAGTATTTAGATATGTCTCAACAATGCAATTCTCATACAAACATTTCGTAGAATCCTCCAGTTAGGATCCTTAAACTTAAGTGAGCGATTGTGCAATGAAAACATGGTCAGTATTTAGGTCGGACTCTGTATTCGGTATGTAAGACCAATATCGCGACCACATGTATGTTTACAAGAGCCAGACCACCCCGGGCTTGCATTTGCTCATCACTACAGCCGTTGGAGGTTTTTGCGTTCAATTACAGACAATCATCGATATTTGATCAGCGGGTTAAGAGGGATACTGTTCCTAAGATTTTTGTTTGGTGGGCGGTTCTATAAATAAAGGGGGATGTGGCCTATGTCAGCAGTGTGTGAGTGGCGTCCCACATACACTACGTACCTATAAGTGCACGCAATATACAGAAACTGCCAGTGCCGTCCGGTAAAATATTGCTTTTGTAACTACACTGTGGGGGTAGGTACAGCAGGTATTTCAACTGTCGATTTGTCGATGTGTTTGTATAATTGATAAATATGTATAACTACTTGCATGTAACACATGACATCCAACTGTCGATGGCAATAGTATGTATAGTTGAAAAATATGTATAACTAGTTGCATGTAATACATAGATCGAACTGTTGATGGCAATAGTATGTATAATTGAAATATATGTATAACTAGTTGCATGTAACACATGAGATAAAACTGTTGATGGCAATTATACAATATTTTGATATATGTATTTGTATAATTCTTATATTTTTCAATTATACAATTGTATAATTGAAAAATATGGATAACCAGTTGCATGTAACACATGATATCGAACTGTCGATGGCAATAGTACATATGCATAATTAAAAAATATTTAAAACCAGTTGCATGTAACACATGATATCGAACTGTCGATGGCAATAGTATGCATAATTGAAAAATGGCAAAAAAATATCTTATAATAAATATTAATTTATGTTTAAGTGTGTATAGTTTGGTACCTATTCTTCAATATTATATATGAAAATATCGATATATCCCCACATAATATTATTTATTTTCCTATTTATTTTAAACATTTTTCACACATTACGTAATAAGTACACAACAGCGAGCCTATTGTCATATGGCAATATCTTCCAACCAACCACATCCATTTTGTGAAGTAAATTGTGTCTATGAAACGTACCAATTTATGTGAATAAAATACTTATTTATAATTCAATGTATATTTGTAGAATCATATAAAATAAAAAAAAAACAATAAAAAGACGAAGGGGAGAAAAGAGGATAAGGATATGATAAGGAGATCATCTTCTTGCTGTCTTCCTTAGAATACATAAACATGTAAATAAAATAAAATTGAGGTCACCCTTTTCAACGTTAACTTCACATATTAAACTTTTAATAATTTTTTCACTTTCATGGTTTATTTTAATTTAATTGACAGTAAAATCTTTTATAAAAATGTACATTATTTATGACTAGTTTTTTAAACCCAGCGTTTTAAAATTTAAATAATTTTTTCATCGAGATCTACAATTATAACAAAGTATAAACAAAGGTAAATATTTTTATAACTTGATTTATCTGCGTTTTCTGTGGTTATTTTTGGTTTTCGTCTATGGTTGAGTCGTGTAAATAGTCGTAGCCTAGTCTTTAATTTACTAGCATTTTTCATAACACATCCAGATTTATACATTTTTAAATTTACATAAATAACATCTTTTAAAGCATCTTCAAAAATATCCAATTTTATTAGTAAGTAAATAAAGCATTTTAAAAAATAAGTTAGAATCGCGAAGACGAGAAATAACATTACCTGGGTTTTGACACTGATGATGTAGATACATAATTTTGTTCGTCAACAATATTATTTAATCGAATATTTTTATTATTGCATATGCGCAAACATTGGATTTTTTCCCTGTCGGGAGTCAAAGATATTTTTTAACAGATTTTTAATTATCTCAATAGAGACGAAGTTGAAATATTTATTGTAGGAGAACCGGGAAATCAAGGCACCTACAGGGCTTACGACCTGTCATCGGCTGGTTTCACGTAAACCAGCCGATCACGTAAGTGATCACGTAAACCAGCCGATGACAGGTCGTAAGCCCTGTAGGTGCCTTGATTTCCCGGTTCTCCTACAATAAATATTCCAACTTCGTCTCTATTGAGATAATTAAAAATCTGTTAAAAAATACATATTATTTAACCAAAAATACGTTATTAAATATGAAAATCTATAATTTTCTTGACTTGATCGAACAAAGGAAGTTTTCCTAACACATCCTCATTCATCATATACAGATTTTTTGTAATCCTTCGATCCTACATATTCACCGTGTATGACCATACTTACCTTAGTTAATTATTTAATACGTTAATCAATACACACAAAATCCTTTTGCGGGATGTCCTTGTCATACAATTCTTCTTCTTGCGAGAAATTTTTCCCAAGTATTTTATTTGTCTTCCCATTTTTTATCTAAAACATAGAATGAAATAGGTTTATTTATTACTTCTCGGGCAAATAACATAATATAGGTTCTATGTCAAATATTATTTTAACACACAACCAATAAAAAGTTGTCATATTTTAAAGACTTACGGCATTAATCGTCTCCTATAGATCCAGCCTGAAAATACAATGAAATACCGTGTCTTCATAATTAAAAACAAATGTGTGATATAATTTGAAGGCACATAACATTTGTTGCCATCGACAGTTGTGTGTCATGTGTTAGATGCAACTAGTTATAAATATTTTTCAATTATACATACTATCGCCATCGACAATTGGATCTCATGTGCTACATGCAACTAGATATACATATTTTTCAATTATACATTTTATTGCCATTGAAATTTGGATCTCATGTGTTACATGCAACTAGTTATACCTATATATTTTTCAATTATATATACTATTGCCATCGACAGTTCGATATCATGTGTTACATGCAACTAGTTTCACATATTTTTCAATGAAACATACTATTTATTTTATTTATTTATTTATTTATCACACCATATTTATAATGATAACAATACATAAGTAGATTAATGGTGCCCAACTAGGAAATCCTGTTCTAGGGCTAGCAGTTAACAATTTATATTGACAATTATATGCAATTATGAACCAGGTGATTTTTCCCGTTCCACGCTTAATATGTATACAATCTCAACTTTCTGCAATCACAATCATTATCACAACAAACATATAGGCTCACACAAAACAGATCAACCAGATCCTAATGTCCGCCATAATACCTGTCATAAATCCAATCTCTGACTTTTGCCATCGACAGTTGGATGTCATGTGTTACATGCAACTAGTTTGACATATTGTTCAATGATACATACAATTGCCATCGACAGTTGGATATCATGTGTTGCATGCAACTAGTTATACATATTTTTCAATGATACATACTATTGCCATCGATAGTTGGATATCATGTGTTACATGGAACTCATTTTACATATTTTTCAATGATACATACTATTGACATCGACAATTGGATATCATGTGTTACATGGAACAAGTTTAACATATTTTTCAATTACATATACTATTACCATCAACAGTTGGATATCATGTGTTACATGCAACTAGTTTTACATATTATTCAATGATACATACAATTGCCATCGACAGTTGGATATCATGTGCTACATGCAACAAGTTTTATATATTTTTCAATTACACATACTATAGCCATCGACAGTTGGATATCATGTGTTACATGGAACTAATTTTACATATTTTTCAATGATACATACTTTTGCCATCTACAGTTGGATATCATGTGTTACATGCAACTAGTTTTACATAATTTTCAATTACATATACTATTACCATCAACAGTTGGATCTCATGTGTTACATGGAACTACTTTTACATATTTTTCAATGATATATACTATTGCCATCGACAGTAGGATATCATGTGTTACATGGAACTAATTTTAGATATTTTTCAATGATACATACTATTGCCATCTACAGTTGGATATCATGTGTTACATGCAACTAGTTTTACATATTTTTCAATTACATATACTATTACCATCAACAGTTGGATATCATGTGTTACATGCAACTAATTTCACATATTTTTCAATGATTCATACTATTGCCATCGACAGTTGGATATCATGTGTTACATGCAACTAGTTTTACATATTTTTCAAATACACATACTATAGCCATCGGCAGTCAAATATCATGTGTTACATGCAACTAGTTTTACATATTTTTCTATTATACACACTATTGCCATAGACGATTGGATCTCATGTGTCACATGCAACTAGTTATACTTTTTAATTCGTTTTTGTTTTTTTTTACATAATACATCTGTATAAAAATGTGATTATACTGAAACAAATAAATATATAAAAAATAAAATTCAACATTAAAATTATATGACTTAGGTATTGTATAGTCTGGCGGCGGTACGCCTCTGGATCTAATAATATTAAAACTTACATATTTTTTGTCCTTACGCTTGTAGTAGTATTAGTAGTTGTTAGGTATAACTCGATAAAATAAATAAATATGGGAGCGCAACTTTCGACACAGATTACACGTCCGAACTGGCCAACTCTCAGGGCGGGTCTGAATTACAAACGAGCGAATACAGAAAGTATTCCTTGTGACGACCGCTAGAATAAGTGTCATATTTGCATGACCGTCATACGGGACTTTTATTTTCTAGTCAGCGCAATTTCCAAAATAAATGTTTTTTGAAAATATTGACTGAACATGAAGCATTCATGCAACGCCAGATCGTATTTTTCTTGATATTTTTGTGTTCTTTAATTTAAAAAAAAATATATTGCTCTAAGCCTTATAGTTTATTAGAAATATAAGATAAATGTCATAAATCGGGGTATGCTAATTATTTTTTAGAGCAATAAATACGGATCATAACTAATGGAAACATCGTATTTTTCTTAATGAGTATCCAAACTATCTTATTTATTTTTTTCAAAATGATTCGATTAGTAGTATTGATGGAATATCAAATTGAAAATAGGTAAGCTGGCGACAGTCGTCGTCTTAACTGTTAATTTTATAAATTTACTGCTAATTAACTAATTAGCAGTAAAATTGACGCTGTTAAAAACATATTTTCAACGAAATTCTCACGTCGGAATACCGGAATTTTTTATAGTCACCGTAATATAATCATACAATACAAAATATTATCATATTATTTATACAAACAAATTATAATGATTATTAACAAGCGGGAAAAAAAATAATGAACTCAAAGGTGTCGTGAATTAGACAGGATTGTATGTAATGACAACATTTCGTTTTTTAATTATATTTTGAGATACGTCAAAATAATGTTTTGACGTATTATTATCTGCCTGACGAAATCGGCAGAAACAATCAAACTCCACGTAGAGGTAGCTGCTCATAATCGATTCAACTTTTAAAAAAAGACTAAAGCTGTTATACATGTCTAATAACTCTTAATTGACATTCCTTCCCCATCCTCTCTCTCCTCCCACAACCACTATCTCCCTCCTTTCTTTGTGGCTGTGATTTTTCATTTAATATTTTTCTGTGTGTCTTTCTGTTATTTGTTATAAATTGAATGTACCTCCCACTACACTATTTATGGTCTCATGTTGCTTTGGTTGGTTGGAATAAATTGCCTTATGACAATAAACCCGCCATTGTACAAATAATAATGTAAATGTAGGTACATAAAATAAAAAATATAAATAATTATTTATTTATTTGTAGGTACTACAGAAAACTACAGCTTTGTAAATTGTGTGGTTACATATGGTGCCATTAAAATTAGTACAAGCCAATAATGCTTTCTTCCAATTAAAAAGAATGAAGTTAAAATATTTAAACATGTATTAATATTATGTATATAAGTACCTACATCAAAATTTATTTCATTTAGTTAGCATATATTTTTTTTTTTTAACATGTCTACGTAGGGGACGCCAGCTATTAGGATTTGGGTCCATTTTACTCTTCCGAAGAAGCGCACTACGTAGCGTTGGGAGGGGTTTGCAATCTAGAAAAGAGTTTATTAATTCGGATTTTAAAAAGACCCGGGTTGTACGAAGATGGAAACACAGAATTCGGAAGATCGTTCCACAGTCGGGCTGCTGTGTTAATAAAGGAGTTCGAGAAGCGACTTGTTCGTATATGTTGAAGGTCCACTGTGAATGGATGCTGCGATTGAGTGAAGCGAGTGACTCTGTTGCGAGTGGGTGGAGGAGGGACCAAAGATGCAAGTTCTTCTGAGCAATTCCCGTGGTAGTATCTATAGAATAAACTTAAAATACCGACTCTGCGTCTGTGTTCTAGTGATTGCAATCCATCAGTCAGTGATGGATCATCAATCAGACGTATAGCACGCCTTTGGACAGCGTCGAGGGTATTCAGTAGGTATTGGGGGGCGCCACTCCAGAGGTGACTGCCATATTCAATAATTAGGCGTATTTGCGCTTTGTAGAGTATACAGATCTGGGTCTTAGTAAAATATCTGCGCGCTCTATATAGTACGCTCAATTTTTTGGAGGCGAGTTTCACCTTAGCTTCGATGGAGCCCTTGTAGTGTAATTGGTTCGTTATAGATACTCCAAGCAGGTCGATAGAGCTGCTGTTAGGTAGGGTGCTTCCGTTGAAAGACACTTGCAATTCATTGGGGTTTCTCTTCGCAGAAATTAGACAGGCTTGGGTTTTTGAGACGTTAAATGAAACAAGATTATTTTCACCCCAGGTATTGACTGAGTGGAGGTAGCTATTTATTTTTTGATGAAGGTCTTTCCGGGCTTCTGATATTTCACTCTGTTTAGGAGGTTTGTCAAAAGAGAAATTGTCATGGACTGTGCTGTCATCAGCGTAACAGTGGATGGGGGCGCGTAAGAGCAAGTCATTGATATGTAGGAGGAATAGGGTTGGAGATAGAATGGACCCTTGAGGGACTCCCGCATTAATGGAATGGGGAGAAGAAGAGCAACCGTCCACTACAGTTATGACTTCGCGATCTTTTAAAAAATTCGCAATCCAAGTACACAGAGACTGGGGTAGTCCATAAGAAGGGAGTTTCATTAAGAGACCTCGGTGCCAAACCCGGTCGAAAGCTTTAGAGATGTCAAGGGCGACAGTTTGAGCTTCTCCAAAGCGTTCCATAACTCGACCCCAAACGGATGTCACATACGCGAGTAGATCGCCACAAGATCGATTTCCACGAAATATATATTGGCGGTCGCTTAAAATTTTGTTTGCTTCGAGGTATGTGATCAACTTGGTGTTTAGTACCCTTTCCATTATTTTGGAGAGTACAGAAGTAATAGCGATGGGTCGGTAGTTAGATGGGTTGGAGCGATCACCTTTTTTGGGAATTGGGTGGATGACCGCTTTTTTCCAGTCACATGGGACAATACCAGTTTTAAACGAGAGTTTGAAGAGTTTAGTGAGAACTGGGGCTAGTTCGGCGGAGCATTTTTTTAACACAAGAACGGGAATTCCATCTGGTCCATTAGCTTTGTTAACATCCAACCCTCGGATGGCGAGTAAAACCTCAGAGAAGTTAATCCTTACTTCGTTCATTTTAAAACCACAATGTGGAACTGGTTGAGGAGTTTTTCCTCCGTCGTCAAGGGTTGAGTTATCTGCAAATAATTTACCGAGAAGATTAGCTTTGTCGGTAGCAGAGTTAGCAATGTATCCGTCATGGTTCGTTAAAGGTGGAAATGAAGATGTGCAAAAGTTCTGACCTATGGAGGTTGACAATGACCAGAATCTTCGGCTACCGTTAGGGCATGAGGAGAGTTTTTGACTTATATGTTGGTCATGGAGTTTTTTAGCCTGATTAATGGTTTTTTTACAATCCTTTGTCATCTTATTGTATGCTTTCTTGTTTGACGGAGATTGAAGTTTTTGAAATGTTTTGAAAGCCAGATTTTTACGCGTGACTGCTTCTCGGCATTTGGAATCAAACCAAGGTTTTGTGCCTGGTCCGCAGGTTTTGAGGGAGGAGGGAATATAGCCATCCATAGCAGAAGTGAAGACATCCCCTACCTCACGCGCACAGATAGAAGGGTCTTTGGTTCTAAAACAGACTTCATTCCAAGGAAAGTCGCGAAAGTGTATTCGCAGTGCATTCCAATCTGCTGACTTGTATTGCCAAATTTTCCTTTTAGGTTTTTCGGGTGGAAGGTCCGGGATGAAGTGGATGGCCGTTTGCACAAGGCAATGGTCTGAAGCGCCCAGTGGGGCTGTGACTTTCAGTGTGTATCCCGTTGGCGAGGTAGTCATAAAAAGATCAAGCAGATTGGAACGATGCCCAGAGACATCAGGGATGCGAGTTGGCTCTTGAACAAGTTGCTCCAGGTTATGACACAAAGCAAAGGATTCCGTCATGCGGCCAGCCGAATCGGTAGTTCCCGATTTCAGCCAATCGGAGTGATGGACATTGAAATCGCCGAGAACCGCAAATTCTGCCGACGGGTAGCGAGACAGAAGACTGTCAATGGTTTCTCCTAAGTATTTGAAAAGCTCGGAAGAATCATAATCACTCATATTTGGAGATCGGTAGATACAAGCATAAATTTTTATGAATTTGTTAGATTTTAAACGGACCCACATAACATTGAAGGCGGGGTTCTCGAACTCCTTCAATCTGACACAGTTGATGTCTTCGCGGCTGTAGAGGCACAAGCCTCCTTTGGGCACAAACATGCTTTCGAGTATGTACCCTGGGCAGTTGAGGTAACTTGTGTCGGGTGGATCTTGAATTTGTGTTTCCGTGAGAAAGAGCAGGTGTGGTTTTTGAGATTGCAAGTGATGGTGAACAGAATTTAAATTACTGTGGATACCTCTGATGTTAGCGAAGTCTACCAACAGCTCACAAATGGTGCGAGGGTATGCAGTCTTGGTTGTCGCTGTATAAACATTATTATTGGGTTTATCTGTCATGAAGGTTTTGTGGGGGGGGGGTGGCATTGTGGTGGCATTGGGGGGGGGGTGGCATTGGGGGGTGGCCACTGCTGGGACCTCGTCCGGTCACGATCCGGCACAACAATTGCAGCGAGATTATGCGCCGACTGATAGGGCAGCCAACCCGTAGTCGTTAGCTTAGGTCGGGCCCCTGTACTATTCGGCGGCCGGCCAGCGACGAACCGTTTCACACAGATCTCCCTCGGCTCACACCTCCAACCAGACCCGCCGCGCAGCGGCCGGGATGACATCATCAAGATAGGCCGCCGATCAACTCCAACACAAGTGCCCGCCTGGGCACCAAAGCAAAGATCCCCGAACATGGCGAGCCATTTTAGGGGACCATAAATGCAGTGGCTTGGTAAACCAGTATAGTATACTGACCCCAGGTCGAAGGCAGGGTTTACTTTCCAATCCCAGAGGATGGGTTGGGGGGGAGCAAACTCACCTTCTCCCAAAAGTACTGCATGCTCTGTATAGGTTTGCTTATGTTAAGTAAGATTAGATTTAGATTACAAAGGTTTAGTAGGTAGTTTATTTCTGCAAGTTAGTGGTAACTACAATACGATTTTTTCAATGTTGTTAATACAGAACCTATAATGCTAATTGAACCAAACAAAACAAAACAAAACAAAAGAATTTGAACCAATCAAAGCGAAAGAATTTAAACCAAACAAAACAAAATAAAATATATTGAACTAAAAAAAACAAATAATTCGCTTATGTTAAATAAGATTAGATTTAGATTACAAAGGTTAAGTAGGTAGTTTATTTCTGCAAGTTAGTGGTAACTACAATACGATTTTTTCAATGTTGTTAATACAGAACCCATAATGCTAATTGAACCAAACAAACCAAGAGAATTTAAACCAAATAAAACAAAATAAAATAATTTAATCCAAATAAAACAAAACAAAAGAATTTGAACCAATCAAAGTGAAAGAAAGAAAGAAAACAAAATAAAATACATTGAACTAAACAAAACCAAATAATTCGAACCAAACAAAGTAAAAGAATTTGAACCAAACAAAACAAAATAATTCGAATCAAATAATACAAAAGAATTTGAACCAATCGAATAAAATAATTCGAACCAAACAAAACATAATAAATGAATTTGAACCAAACAAAACAAATAATTCGAATCAAACAAATCAAAAGAATTTGAACCAAACAAATGAATAACGTCTTTATTTTATTTTGTTTGTATAAAATGCTCTGCATGTTGTCATGTTTAGAATACAGCAGATATTGCCATATACAGTTAAAGAAAAATAAAACCATTTATTATTATGGTCGCAATAAATAACTTTAATACATAATTCCTCAAGTTGTCTGCATATTATTATAATATTATCTCTCTGACATGTCGTCAAAACTGTCGACAATAATATGACATTATCAGCTGATCTAGAGATATACCTACATATACCTATACATGAAGATGTTCACTCTGGCGAAACTGGTTTCGTAATCTGATTACTTTAATGTATTTATTATCTACGCATGCGTATAGACATATTATTTGAATTACCGCAGTGAACTTTTGATGAATGTGTAACAATATTATGATAGCTGCTTAAATTTATCCTTTTATACAAAAAATTCTACAGAGGTGGGTTTAAAACTAAAAGGCAACTTCTTTCAACAAACACTCATTCTTATTCCTCAGCCAACTCCTGTCAACTTCTGGACGAAGGCCTGCTTGATTTGCCTCCATAAGGTAAGTCCACCGAAAAAGCATGAAATTATATTTGTCACCCCATAGATATTTATCTCAAAGATCTGTAGGTACTAACTTTCAGTAATCAAATAAAGTAAAGACAAGCCTCTATAAAACTAAACATTATTAAGATTTATGGTACCTTTAAGGTAGTCCATGGTCATAGTAATAATTATATTAATTTATAAATTAAATATCAATTTATAGAATTATTTAATGTATAATTTAATTCAAGAACTATATATACATAATGTACTATCTATGTCACACAACTGTTGAAATGAACACCTCGGCACAGGACTTCCTAGTGAGGTGTTCATCGTATCCTATCAATAACAATACTTATCAATAAATAATACACACACATACACACACATATGTATACACACACTTAACTTCTAGCTCTAGTATGTAATTGTATTTGTAACTTTCTCATTGTATTGTTAATAATAAATAAATAAATAATAAATAAATTGCTGTTGCCATTATAGTGAAAATTTATTTATTTCTCACAGTTTACAAATTTACATTTATAATATCTAATAATTATCTGTTTTTATATCAGTTCGTGAGCAGGGGGGTGCAATGATACACAAACCATATTTTACATACAGAATTATACATAAATAAAAGGATAACAAATCTATATATGTACCTACAAACAAAATAGTAAAACCGTAAATATCACATAAATCATTGCTTAATTAATGCCTATATTTGTGAATAGGAAAGTCAAGCCACATACCAGCTAATTGAATGAAATTGCTAGACCCCCAAACACATATTCTTGCACCAGCTGTATTCTATGTTTGAAGAGCACCAAAGCCATGGACCCTGCGCTCTGAAAAAAAATTGAGATGCACTGTTAAATCTGGGTTACCCGAGCATTATTTTAAACGCATTTTTATATTGGACTATCGTTGAATATACATGTGACTATATGTAATAAACATATATTTCAAGTAATTAATAAATAATATTTAAAATATTTTTTTAAGAGAATTTATGCTAAATCTTGAAATTGTGAAATGTTTTCTCGCTAAAGAAATGTTGAGAATACTCATGGTATTTTTTTTAAATCACACTGTTTAACATATTTGTGATTTTGATTTTTAAAAGCGATTTTTGAGTTATTTATTTATACACAAACATTTGACCATATTTTAGGTTAAGTAAGTAACGCTCCACTAGGCTAAACCTGTTCTGGGAATTTTTCTTTTATTTTTATTTTATTTTATTTTATTTTATTTTATAGAATACAACACCATTACAATAAAGATTTATACAGAGATAATTTTTTTGTTGCCAATTATAGTATTCTAAATATATTAAGTACATACACATTTATTAACAATTATGAAGACAGGATGGGAAAGGAGAGAGGTAGGGAGGGGAGTGGGGGGAAGCATTGACCACTAAAAACTCATATTATGATTTGCCTCACGTGTCTCAATGTATCAAGAATAGTCAATTAAAATTAAGTTAAAGTTAATGTTAAAGGGACACAATTAAAAAGTTGAAAATGTGCACAATAAAACAGAGCACAGATTAAACTTTTTTTTTTTGAATACATAAAAACTTGAAGCAAACATATCCAACTCCGGAACGCTCAAACAATTTCTATTGTACCCAGTACAAGCTCTATTAATATAAGAATTTAGCATATAGTTAGTTTTAGAAGGTTCTATATTATAAAAGAGAGACTGGTTTCTATTTCTCCTAAATGGACAGTGAAAACGGTATACAATATACGGTATTTATATACTAAGGTATACAAATTATTTACATATGGAGGATACATATTATATAAAGTACACATAATAATACGTTAAATGTTACATTCAAGTAGTTTAAAAATAGGATTACAAAAGATTAAGAAGCTAAGTTTTAGATTAAATATAAGAAATGAACAATAGGAAATAAAAGTTTATAAGTCAGATGCTAAGGGTGGACAACCTCCTCAGCATAGAGCCTGCCCGAAGGAATTAACCATTTTTTGTAAGAATCTTTTGTTTATGGTACCTACGTATTAAACATTTTGGGCTTTTTTAAGCGGATCCATGATTGATTTAACACATCCTCCCCATCCAATAATTCCATATGATAAAACTTATTGTGTGAGGGAATAGTATATGTAGATACCCTTTCAAAACTCAATAAGTGGTTTATGACGTAACATTTGCACCATTATTACTCTAAATATTCATCCCCTATTTGTTGTCATGAAACATAATACCAAAGTGAATAGATGTATTTAACACTCAAACCAGATTACCACCCTTATCTCTATCTACCCACTACCTACCTTTAATATTCTCCCTCTCTCTCTTATTGGGTAGTTTCCTCTCTTCATCTTTTATTTATTAACATTTGTTTGCTTTTATTTAATTCTTCCTGTTTCCTTCTGTGGCTATACCAAGCAATTGTTACTTTTATTTCAAAGGGGTGTAAAAATACTATTAATATTGGGAATGTATGCCTGGAACCGTTTCGAATGTTTGAAATAAATAAATAAATAAAAACTATCACTGAATCCTGGCAGGTGAAAAATCCAAAGATGGGTGGTGGCAAAGGTGAAAGCGCGCTGGGTTAATAATGCCGTGGTCGCAAGTTCGAATCCTGCCACGACCGATTTCGTTCACCTATAGCACAAGCACTGATAAGTAAGTACTTGTTTCTTCAAAAAAGAAAATTGGCGTATAATATTACAATATCATGAGATAATAAAATATTTGATTATAAATTTTGTATATTTTTATTGACAAACTTTTCAACATCTCGATAGAGACGAAGTTGGGATATTTTATAGAAGAACCAGCGGCCTTACTCTCCACTGCAAATCCGATCCCAATACGATCCGACTCGCTAAGAACCTACCTTTGTAACGGAGAATGAATGCGGTAGGTAGGTATGTTTTAATAGTAATAGTCGTTCATTTGAATGTACGCAGGAGATAGATTGGTAAGTTCTAAATGAAAATTTGAAATTGGGATCGGATTCGAGTTTCAAGAGTAAGGCTACAGGAACTTAAGGCACCTACAGGGTTTACGACTTGTCGTCGGCTGGTTTACGTGATCACTTTTGAAAAAAATGTAAAAAAAAAAGTTTTTTTTTTATTGACAAACTTTTTAAAGGTTTGTTAGTAAAAATATCATTTGACTCCCGACAGGGAAAAAATCCAATGTTTGCGTATATGCAATCGATTTAAATACCTATTATGTAGTTTTAACTTTATTTTTAAAAGGTTGACTCACACTCCTTAAATAAGTTAGAAATAGTAAACAAAGTAGCTTACTATGACCGATGGTTTGGTGTGAGCGGTCCTATTAAGTGGAATGCACTGCCTCCAGATGTGCGCAGTGCTCAAACACTTAAAGTGTTTAAGCATTATATTGCCGTTGTCTCACAGCAATTTTTTTTTAATAAGATATAAATTTTCTTTTTTCGACTGACTACTACCTAAAATCAAACCTATGCAACAGACCTGTCCCATCTCCGTTTAACAATGAAATCGTCCAAAAAAATTTGCTAGATCTGTGTGCCCTATCTCCATCTCATTATCAATTGCACAAAAGCCGCTCGAGAGTCTCACAGTGCGGAAGTGTTAGTATTAAAAAAAATTCAAAAGTGACCTTTTTGTGTTAACCGTGTATACAATTATGTTTGTAAATAGGGTGCTCTTTGCACGGGCACGTAGAGAACGCATTAAATTCCGACATGTTAATAAATCTCTCTGGAGTAATGATTGTGCTGAATTAGGGAGGTCTCACTGTGCAAATAGTATTGCTACCAAGGAGGTCCTATTTAAGCAGGATCAATTGTTCCTATAATCCGTATACAATTCAAATAATCTGTGGTTTTATTTGTGTGTTTTGTTCAATTCAACGATAGTAAATAGACTTTTATTAAATCTCAACAGACACCCACATAGTGTGGATAAAGATATTGTTAAGAACGCATCTTTATTTACAAAGCGAGTGGGTGGTGCCAAAAAAAAATCCACACTAGTCACAAATATAAAATAGTATATGTAGGTATTTATACTTATTGAAATGTTGACAATACCTGAATTCATTTTTTTAGACCATTTCTATTTCTTTAACAATATAATATGACAACGTGAGAGCATTTTGAAAGTTTTAACAATGAAATCATATAGAGTATGTATCAGATTCATTTTTGAGTTGAAACAATTTGATCATATTATAATATCATCTTACCGCAATCTTTTTTGTTGGCCCAGGATACGCCAGCGGCGCAATATACACATTCTGTCCTTAATGTACATTTTTTTTCTCTAATACAAACCTGCCACAGAACCTCAAAAATAAATTAACTTATTTATCCAATCATGGACTTCCACTCCGATCTGCTTAACGTACAACACTATCCATCTCTATCCATTCGTTCGAAGTACAATCAACAAGATTATGGAATTTAGTCCGGATATTGCGTCGTCTAACTCACTTTGTATTTTCAAGAAAAAACTAAAGAAGGAATATTTATCCCTGAACACCTGATACCGAAGTATTTTGTTTTTGTTTTTAATAGTAGGTATATTTCTTTACATAGGTATATTTTCTTTTTTTTCTCTTATTCTTTTATTGTTGTACATAAACAATTTTGTAATGTTTTGTAATCTGGTTGGTTGGAAGAAATTGCCTAATGGCAATAAGCCCGCCAGTATATTTCTTTATACTATGTACAGAAAGATGAATAAATTATTAAATAAAATAGAAGAATCTGCTATAATGTCATAACGTATACCTAGTACCTACAGGTAATATAATGTAATGTGTTGTAATATAAAATGATATAATGTAATATAATATGGTACCTATAGTATAATATAATATAATGTAATATAATATAGTAGGTATTGTGCAATAAAATGTAATATAATCTAATGTGATAATATGATGATTTGAGTGCAGAAAGTTGAGATTGTGTACCTGTTTAGTATGGAACGGGAACAATCACCTGGTTCATAATTGTCAATAAAAATTGTAAGCCCTAGAACAGGATTTCCTAGTTGGGCAGCAGTAATCTACATATTGTTACATACATACATACATACCATCACGCCATGTCCCTTACGGGGTAAGCAGAGAGAACCGAGCGCCATACTTCTCTATTTTTGCACACATTTCTGGCTTCCTTTACATCCATGCATCGTCTCATACATGCTCGTCGATTGTTCAAACTTTTTATGTTTCCTTCTTTCAAAATATCATTCACATGGTCATGCCATCCCTTTCTGGGGCTACCTCTGCTATTCACTCCATCTCTAGCACCCATGTATATTTTTTTGGTCAGTCGTTCATCGTTCATTCTTTCTATATGTCCAAACCACCTTAAAGCATTCACTTTCATTTTACATATAATATCCTTCTTTAACTTGCATTCTCTCCTTATGTCCTCATTTTTTATTCTATCATATATCGTTCTATTACATACTCTTCTTAGTGATCTCATTTCTACAGCATTTATTCTACTTTCATGTGTTCTTTGCCAGGTCCATGTTTCACTTGCATACGTCAAAGTAGGCACCACAATTGCATTGTGTATTGCAATTTTGGCTTCCTTTGAGATGCTTGGGTCGGAAATTACTGGTCTAAGTGCTCCGTTTATTCTATTCCCTGCCATAACTCTTCTTTCAATATCTTTATCGGGTCGTCCATTCCGTTCAAACATACTCCCCAAATATAAATATTCCTCAACTTGTTCTAGCCATTCGTTCTCTACTTTTATCATACATGCAGTTATACTTTCAGTCTTTTCAAATACCAATATCTTAGATTTACTAACATTCATTCTCAGTCCATTTTGCAGGCATCCTTCATACACTTTATTCACTAAATACTGTAGCTCATCCGCACATTCAGCAATCACCACTTTGTCATCTGCATACATCAAATCACGTACGTTTACAGTACTTAGTTTCAGACCTTTATTTTCATTCTTCAATGTCCTAACGCAGTGATCAATACACAGATTGAACAGCCATGGAGATAATACGCAGCCTTGCTTCACCCCTTTATTAATAGGGAACCATGTTGTCAACGCATCGTTGACACGGACACAGGCTCCACTATTTTCATACAGAGACGCAACGGCACGTATTAGTTTGCTCTTCACTCCATATATTGATAGGATATCCCACAATTTTTCTCTATCCACTTTATCATATGCCTTCTCTAGGTCTATGAACGCACAGAAAAGTTTCTGGTTTTTATGCAGAACCTTTTCTGTAGCCATACGTAAAGAGAAAATTTGATCGATACATCCTCTGCCCCCTACAAAGGCACCTTGCGCATCCCATATCTTGCATTCCGTAATCTTGCGTATTCTCTTATCAATAATTCTTGCATACATCTTGCCAACCGAACTTAACAAGCTGATAGCTCTATAGTTTTTGCAGTCGAGTTATGATCCCTTCCCTTTGAAAAGAGGAACTACAACTGCATTTCTCCAATCCGACGGAGTGTACCCAGCTTCCCAACATTTATTGAAAAGCGATAGACACCACTCCGTAGATATTTTACCGCCATACTTGATAAATTCGGCTGCCACACAATCCACACCAGCGGCTTTACCCGTTTTCGCGTTATTAACCGCTTCTTTTACCTCTTCTTCCGTTATTTCATCTCTCTCATTCTCATCAATAATCCATGTCCTCTGTCTTACTGTGTCACCTTGTGCGCTTTCATACAATTCTTTGAAATATTCACACCATCTCTCTTTCACACTTTCGTTATCTATCAGCATATTTCCATCTTTATCATTTATACACTTTGAACCTTTTGCTTCCCCTTGCTTTCCGCTTAGCTATGCCTTTCCAGAACATTTTCATGTTACCCGTAAAGTCGTTCACTATTTTCTGGCTTTCTTTTTCTTTTATACAATCTTTTTCATTTTTCACTGTAGCTTTTACTATCCTCTTGCATTCTTTGTACTCTTCTTTTGCTCTATTTTCTTTGTCAGTACCTTTTACAGATATCCAAAACTTCCATGCTTCCTTTTTCGCATCAACTGCATTTTTTACCGATTCATTCCACCAAGCATCACCTTTCTGCATTCCTCTTTTACTTTCACCGCACGCATTCTTGGCAGCTTTGCACACAACACTTTTCAAGTCTTTCCATACTTCATCTACACTTCTTTCACTATGTGTTTGAGAATTTAGTTCATACTCAACATTCCTTTCATATTCATGTCTTACTTCCTCTTCTTGTAATTTTTCCACTTTGACGCGCATTGGTGGTGCACTTTTGATTGTTTTAGAGCGCCAGCCGATGAACAGATGCAGTTTAGTAACAAGCAAATAGTGATCTGTCTCCAGCTCTGCGCCCCTATATACCCTAGTGTCCATCGTTGCCTTCCTCAAAGTGGAGTCCACACATACAAAATCTATAATTGATCTTTCACAGCCTCTTTCCCACGTGTACTGGTGGATCTTTTTATGGCAAAAAATAGTATTAGCCACAAAAAGATCCCATTCCACACATACATTCAACAGTCTTTTTCCATTATCGTTCACTCTGCTATCACCGTGAGGCCCGAGGGCAGATTCAAAGTCTTTTCTTTGTACCCCAACCCATCCATTCAGATCTCCTGCCAAAATAATCTTTTCATTTCCTTTCCTTTTATTCAATGCTTCTGTCACACTTTCCCAGAACTCTTGTTTTTCGCTCTCTTGGTCTGAATTCACAGGTGCATACCCTGTTAAGAGAAACATCGGTGTGATTCCTACTTTGAGTCTGATCCACATAAGCCTGGGACTTTCACACTTAAATTCTTTCATGCATTCCACCATTCGTTTAGCTAGTATCAT
Organism: Molanna angustata; assembly: GCA_963576475.1. Classification (NCBI taxonomy): domain Eukaryota; kingdom Metazoa; phylum Arthropoda; class Insecta; order Trichoptera; family Molannidae; genus Molanna; species Molanna angustata. The sequence continues at coordinate 50,877,796 of OY754965.1, read as the reverse complement.
ACCTACACCCTTTGAAGCATGCTCGTCATGTTTTACACCTGACCATAATTCTATCATACCATCATGCCTCTCATGCATTCCGGTCCCCTTTCTTTTAGTCTCACTCAGGCATAGCACATCAATTTCTTTTTGATTAACAATTTCACACAGCTCATTCATCTTTTTTTCCATACCTTCTCTCACATTCCACACTCCAACTCTGCACTCCGTTCTCTTCTTGTCGCCTACCCTTTGGACACAAGCATGACGGGTGGCGGACCTCATCGATGCTGTGGCAGTGTCCTTGGTTTAACTAATCATACTTCAAACATTCATTCTTCCCTTAGCAGCACTCTTGGCGATATTGTAAAACATATAAGTAAAATAAATAAAAATTTCTATACCTAACTAAGACCTTACTGACTATCCTATACTATACTATAATAACAAACAAAACACTACTTATATTTAGGCACAGTTCATATACCTACACAAATTAGTCTTTATTATTAGATTTACACTTCTTAGTCTTTATTGTTGTCATTATAATTATGGTGTGATAAAAGGAAAATAAAATAAATAAATAAATAATATGATGTAATGTAATATAATGTGATGTAATATACTGTTATGTAATATAATATGATGCAATGTAATGTAATATAATATAGACCCCAACACCGGTAGGTATTCGCCTACCTACGGAGGATACTATAATGTTAATTGTGTTATGTAACTTATTTGTTAATAAATATAAAATAAATAAATAAATAAAAACATCTATGAAACATACATACATTACTTACGCCAGATTTACTCGACTGTATAAGTTGATATAAGTAGATAATGTATGAATTTAGCAGTAAATTTGTCTAAAGCAAAGAAGTTAGGTAAGAAATCTAACCTATAAACCTTAGTGTGACATCTACAGGGTGTAGGTACCTACCTACCATTTAACAAGGCGAGCGCCCCCTCTATACTAGAGTACAGGGTGATATAAATTATGAAGATTTAGCGGCGGCGTGCGGGACGCAGATTACCCGCTCTGACGGCAGTACAAGAGATTTACTGCTTCTGCTACAACCACCACCATACGCTACCCCCGGGGGTTGATTCTACCTCCTCCAACCTCCTAACAATATCCCTTTAGTGATGAATAAATTCAGGACCAAAATGGTTATAAAACAACTCATATTTATAAGTAGGTAGTTAAAAACCAAGATTAACCAACACTCATTTTTTCTCTAGAGCAAGAGTTTTAATGTAGGTAGGTACCTACCTACTTTGATTTATTTCGTTAATAGTAACCGAAATTCATTGTCATTGATACCTTTAAAAAACAGCAGATGGAGTTGAGAGCGCGTTTTTTGACTGAAACTTATTTTTTTGTTAATAGTGACAAAAATTCATTGTCATTGATAACTTTGAAAAAACAGCAGATTGAGTTGAGAGCGCGTTTTTCGACAGATTTTATTTTTGTTAATAGTAACAAAAATTCATTTAAAAATTAACATAACTACTATAGTGACTACAAAACATTTGGTAGCTTAGGTATAATAAGTGTTTTGTGCACACATCCAAACCGAACTGTTAATAACTAAATTTTAGTTACTTATTAGTAATTACAAAATATCGGTAACCAAACAGTTCAAATGATCCTATATTTTTAGTGTAGGTACTGATTTTCATTCCATGAAGATATATTTCCTTTCTCAGTTGATAAGGAAAAAATCCTCGAGATTATAAATCCTCGGTCATGAAGCCAAGGAGAAAGAAGAAGAAGAACAATAGTATAGAGTTGACCACGCCAAACTCAATTCCTATTGACCAAAAAGACCAGCTTTGCCCAACCCTATTAGTATCATCTAAGAATTCCAACAATGCAAGTATGGTTAATTCATTGTGACAATTATCCCATAGATATAATTCTCTTTGTAGGTAGACAGGCAAAGACTATAGACCATAGACTAACGAGATACAATGAAGTTGGATATCAAAACAGTTTATTATGTCCCCAATTCAGACTGTGTGGTAAGCAGAGACGATGAATGACCGCCATTTTAGATTCCATTATTATATAACATCAAATATATGTACCTACACAAAAAAAAAAGTTTTCTTCAGTCAAGAATATTTTTTCATATAAAACGAAAATAATATTCTCTCAAATTAAGATTTTTTGTTTTATCTCAAAACATTATTTTCTTAATTCAAACAAATTTATTTGAATTAAGAAAATACTGTTTTGAGATAAAACAAAAAAATCTTAATTTGAGAGAATATTATTTTCGTTATATATGAAAAAATATTGTTGACTGAAGAAATTTTTTGAAATTTTTTTCCGTGTACATAATCAAGGACACGAATATTTAGCATTTTTCATTGACAAATTTGTAATATTTATATTATTCTTATTTTACTAAAATCAATTTTTTTTTGCTGTGAGGCTCCGGGTTAGAAAAGTGCTTCCACTCTCAAATAGTACCTACAACAGGGAAAATAACATCTCACATATCAGCAATGAGGTTCACAACCAATTCTGAATGTAGTACCTTTTTAGGTGAGATTAGACTGGTGTGTGGAAATACACGCATGTATCGTGTGTTGTTCATTGAATTTGTGTTTAATGTACTCGCCCTATGTAATTGATTTTTTTGAAATCATGTTTTAATTAACTCGCCTAATTCAATTGATTTATTAGACATTGTGTTTTATTTACTCGCATTATTAAATTGATTTATTAGAATTTGCGTTTTATTTACTCGCCTTGTGTATTTGAATTATAAGAATTTGTGTTTTATTTACTCGCCTTGTGTAATTGATTAATTAAAATTTGTGATTTATTTACTAAACTTGCGTAATTGTTTTTTTACTCGCCTTATTGACTAATTTATTAGAATATGTGTTTTATTTACTTGCCTTCTGTAATCGATTTATTAGAATTTTTGTTTTATCTACTCGCCTTTGTGTAATTGAATTATTAGAGTTTGTGTTTAATTAACTAACCTTCCTTGATTGATTTTATCGAAATTGTTTTTTTTACTCGCCTTATTGACTAATTAGAATATATGTTTTATTTACTTGCCCTATGTAATCGATGAATTACAATTTGTGTGTTATTTACTCGCCTTGTGTAATTGAATTATTAGAATTTGTGTTTTATATACTCGCCTTGTGTAATTGAATTATTAGAATTTGTGTTTTATTTACTAACCATGCGTAATTGATTTTACAGATTTTTTTTTACTCGCCTTATTGACTAATTAGAATATGTGTTTTATTTGTTACCGATTTATTAGAATTTGTGTGTTATTTACTCGCCTTCTGTAATTGATTTATTAGAATTTGTGTTTTATTTATTCGCCTAATGATTATCTTTGTTTATAGTATGTATTTGTTTGAATTCTATATTTACTATCATCAATGCTCAAGTGGCGAAATTATTTCCAAGTGTCGATTTCCTTATATTTAGTAATTTCAGATTAACAACATTACGAACTACATCATATAAGATGCTTTTCACATAAATAAATTCTCAGGTGTGCCATGAAATATGGCGGGTCTACAAATGTTTATTAAATAACACCCTTCTTCTTAATTTCATCCGCTGCCATTTCCCTCCCGTTCCCCTTCTTTCCTCCCAGCCGACCATTAAGTGGGAATCTTGATGTTACTTTAATAATTCTTTATTTTAAGGCGGCACCCGCAGAAAGAGTGAGTCTTTTTTAGAAGGTACATGGACCGTTTTGAATGTGATTCTTACTTTCCTTTGGCAGTCCTCCTAAGTCCAGTAATAGACATATTCCTCCCCCTGAGACCTCCACAGCTTCCCATCCTGGATAGACCGCATCCAACAGCCTCCAGCCACTCGTCTTATATCTTCAGACCACCTTGTTTAAAACAAAACTTATTCCGCCCGTTTAAAATTTTGCATGGAACATATTCATTGATTTCATGAAATTAGTTTGTTAAATTATTTTTGATTTATTATTTTATAATGAAAATTTGATAATTATTTAATGCCATTTTATAAAAGTGATGTGCCCTTTAGCCAATTTCAAAATAAAAAAATTCAAATGTTAAATATCCTGAGCTTGGGGTCACTTTGAAATATTTGACATTTAAAAAAAATGAGAAACACTATTCAGATATCCTTCAAAATCTAATGGGGTCTAAGCAAGTAGGTACCTATTAGATATACAAATTTGCAATATTTGAAAAGAATCGAATGAGTACCAACTTTAGCCTATAAACGATAATGTTGAATAAACACGCCATACATTGTGATGAAACTCTCAAAATACAATCTCAGCATGATACTAGTTGATAATCTGGAATAATAAAAAAGCCTTAAAAATTGCGAAATTATAACTCCCCACTATAATATATCCGCTTGGGTTCGTGAGGAGTAAAAAGAAGAGTTGAAGTACTAAAATGTAAGAGAAGAGTTGAAGTACTGAAGTAAATTTCCAAATACGAAAAATTATATATAAGTACTATGTTTATGATAAGTATATATTTTTTTTTAAAATATAGCTATTTTTTGTTATTGTTTTTATATATATATATATATATATATATATATATATATATATATATATATATATGTGTAAATGGAAATAAATAATTTCATTTCATTTCATTTCACTAAGAAGAGGCTTATATCCAGCAGTGGAGAATTGGCCGAAGGAAGAAGAAAAAAGAAGATACTAAGAAGAATGTTCGAAATTGGGATCGGTATTAAATTAATGTCAAGAGAAAGGCCGCTTGTCTTGAAATCAATGTTTATTAAAAAAATTATCTCTATATAAACAGTACCAATCAGACATTTATTTTAAGTTTGAGAATATCCTATACCCCATTTCCACAGTTTACCTTCTTGTCTCTAATTCTCCTCAGGTTCATGGTTAAATATTTCAATCTATTGCAAAGAATATGACTATTATTTAAAAATTGTTTTTCTTTTGTGACTAAATCTGTGTAATATAATGTTTCTGATTAGTAGGTAACTAACGGCTGCAACATCCTTTTTGGGTGAAAAGCCTTAGAGAAAAAAAAAAATAATATGTATGTATAAGCAGTACCTAGTTGAATTAAACTCTGAGTGGATGGTGAGTTAAGGCATGGTACCCTCTTAAATTATTTAATTGGATACCCCTCAATGATACCTACTTAACGTCATTACGAGGCAGAAATTATGGTAAATAGTTTAAAAAACGAGTGGCCAACACTAAACTCTCCACACCATAGTATCTCCACACTAGATGTCATTGAACTCCATAAGATAATTATATCCATGATATGGGTTAACTTGGATGATTTTGATTCCGCCTGTGGACCAGACTTGTGTTCGTGCGTCAAGAGTATTTGGCCGTGAGGAATATATGTGACATCGTCACAGCAGTAAAAGTATTTGCTATTCAAAATGTAATCCTTTGAGGGCGTTAAGCAAAATATAAAAATTGATCTGAAAAATGCAAATTTTCCATAAAATATAAAGTTTTCTATAAAATTCATTTTTCATTTCATTTCATCAATATCTTGATTTAATACACCAAAAAATAGTTGTCACGTCATATTTTGGGGGAGGGGGGCTCAAAAAATTTAATTCAAATATATATAGGACAATAGGACTATATTTTGGACCATGGACTATAGTCGATTTGCGCGTCTAAAGGGGAAAAATTCGGGCGACTTTAGTCGATTTACGCGTTCAAAGGGTTAAATCCCCTTGTTTACAACATATTATGTTATACCTAATGTTAAGCTCTGTAAGGTGTCGTACTTCGGCCATATTCTGAGAGGTGAAAAATATTCCATCCTTCGGTTTGTCACGGAGGAGACGATCTAGGGTTAGGGTCGTCGAGGGGTCGGAAGAAAGCAGCTTTCCTGGCTTCGTAACATCCGGGAATGGACCGGTATGAGAACTATGGAGGAGCTGTTTTGCATTGCCCATGACAGGGCATCTCTATGGTAGTCGTTAACGTCAGGGGAACTGACATGATACGAGAAGATGAAGTTAACAACTTGTACTTTTAGATCCTAGTGTAGAATACTTAGTGTTGCAAATTGCAATCCGCACCATTCCGAAAATATTCAAATACATTGTACCTATTGATTTTTTTTTTTCGTTTTTCACAAATGTTGAAAAGAAATCGTGATATCGTTATATTATAGAGCCGCCATTTTCGCACCAAAACTCATCTGCAAGTTACAAAGATGATTAACGTAATTAATCAAAATTATCCTGTAACTAGCTGGCACCGCCCTACACCCAAAACCGTCATGGAGGAAAGTTGCGATCGAGAATAAACCATAATTAACATCAACGAAATTTTATTGTATTTTGTAGAGTTCTACGAGCAAATTAAAGGTATATTATGACAAATATTAATTTAACACGCACCAAATAACAAGTTTCCACTTTTGGGAGACATTTTGTATTTTTATCGTCTCACTGAAAACAAGATTAAATACTGTGTCTCCACCTGGAATCGAACCCGGGACCTTTCGCTCAAAAGGCAAATATCTAACCAAATGAGCCACGGAGGCCGAAAATTGCTACAGTTTCACTTATATTTAAATATAGGCAATGGCCTGTATCTTTGAAGACCCTCTTCCTCTGTCTCAGTGTCTTCAATAAATCGTTACCGTAACTAAATTAATGAAATAAAAAGTAATTGTCGTGTGGGGATACACGCATGTGTCATACTTCCTTTTATAATGTAATGCACTCCCGCACACCTGTCGCTGGTTACCCCGAATCCTGGGATACACCGTGGTGGTATGAATGAATGAATTTATTCATGTAGGTAAAGTCAAGTCAAGCCAAGCTGCAATCGACATGAGACTGGTATGTGGGGATACACGCACGTGTCGTGTTTAATTTTATAAGGTAGTGCACACCCGCAAACCTGTCGACGGTTATCCCACATTGTGAGATGTGCCGTGATAGTATGATATTTTTTTTATATAATTAATGTATCCTTGAAAAAAGTAGGTACATAATATATACATCTTCGTATATTCCCTAAACTACATAAGCAAAAATGCTTCTGGACGAAAGCGATCAAGGCAGGATTAGAACTTGCGACGAATGAATTAATCCACAGCACTTATCGCTCAGCTACTGATACACTAAAATAATATTTGTGTTTTAGCTATTGAAAATTGTTCAATTAATTTAAATAAATAAAAAATAATATGAATATACAATTAACGCTAAACGGGGTATCGGGAGGGAGCGAATTTCATACGAGACTGCAATATACGAGAGTGGACGGAAATTACGAACGTGGAGGAGCTGTTTCAAGCCGTCGAATATACAGAGATAAAGGTACTCTAGAGTGGCCTTCAACGTCAAAAAATGAATATGTCCTTGTTACACAAGTACATATACATCTTCCTACGTTCCCTAAAATAAGCAAATAAATGCTTGTGCTATAGGTGAACGAAATCGGTCGAGGCAGGATTCGAACTCGCGACCACTGGATTACTAGCCCAGCGCGCAAACCGCCCTGCCATCGACCCATCTAACAAGATACTGGAAGAAGAAGAAGAAAAATTAAAATAAAAATGGGTTTCCTTAGAGTATACCTACTTGCTGCAAAATCGACATCTAAATTTCATAAATTTTATTTTCACTGTGTAGGTACGCCTCGAAGGGATACGGCGTGGTTAAGAATACATAATATGTTCATTAAAGTTACATTAATGTATAGTTTGATGGAAAGTCTTTGGTAGAGTATATAATATTATATTTAAAATAAATATAATATTACGTATGTATATCTACATAATATGTATGTACTAAATATATTATTATGTATTTTGTAGGTTGGTGTTACTGTAGGAAGATTACTAACGAGCAATGCGCCAACTTAAGTGACTGACACGTGTATTTGGAAAAACAGACAGACAGACATGGAACCACTTTGACAAGCAACAAGTCATACACATACAGGATGATCATTTTATTATTTATTTCTAATAATCTACACTGTCTATTATATATTTTTTTATTTTATATTGCTTCTCGGAAAACTAACAGGTAGGTACCTACTTTGTCAAAATATATATCTAGTTTGTCTTGTACCTTACATATTACTAACTGAGAAAAATACATATATTTAAGAACCAGGATTTCTTTTTCATTTTTTTTTACCATAGACATTTTAAACTGTGAAGAACCTGTTGATGAATAGTGCTTGTACTCTTTAGGTAAGAACTATTTACATAGTTTTCGGATGTCCTATAAGAGCTTGGTAAAATAAAATATGTACGTACCTACAAGAGACAAATTAACATCTATTAAGTTCAACAACGAGGTTCACCACCCAATCTGATTGTTGCCTTTTTAGATGAGACGAGACTGGTGTGTGGGAACACACGCACGTGCTATGCTACATTTCATAAGGTAAAGCGCACCTGCAAACATGTCGCTGGTTTTATTTATTTATTTACTTATTTAATAAAATTTATAAAATGTTCATTTTTATTTTATTAGTTCCTTCCTCTCTAGGAAAAATCCCGTGGTGAGGAAGGCACTTTACAAAAACAAACAATGCCAACAATAAAGAAATAGGTAAAACAACAAGGCTATATAAAAGTCATCAAAAAAGAAGAAATATTCAATAATAACATTTATGGGTTTATGGTTTGGTTCTTATTCTTCAACCATATATACTATCGTAATCGACAGTTGGATCTCATGTGTTACATGCAACTATTTTATATAATTGTTATTTTATTTCCTTTTCTTTCCTTTTTCGCAAAAAATCCTGTTTATAAATTGTTTTATAAATATTGTGCTGTCTTGAATTGATCTGAGACTCTACTGAATAAAGATATGACTGACGGATCACATCTAGATGCTCGGTCAGTTCAGTGCCAAGAGATAATTATTTGTGCAATTAACAAATAAAAATGACAAGATACCTACATACACAATATGTATGTATATGCATATCATGATGACTCCAATTCCATTTTTTAATCTGTGTACAGTAATTAAGTTTATATTGTTTAGATAATTCAAAGAAATTTCCTGTATTTTGGAGTCAAATTATACAAGGAACTACCTTTAACACTTAGACAAAACAGTAACTTGAAAATATTTAAGCGAGACATTAAAATTTGGATTAAAAAAAGGGCAGAGACTATATTAAAAATAAATTAATCACCTGAACTTTGAAAATACTCCCATAGTTATTAACCAAACCTGAAAACTAATAAGACATCTATACACTGTCTCAGAACAGGTTTTACCAAGTGAGGCAGTTTATGACAATAGTAAAATATCTGGTAACTATTATGTAACCTAATGTAAGTTAAATATATTATGATGCATTAAAAAAGTTTTTGTTACTAGATATAAGGAAAAATTGTATTTTATATAATAAATAAATAAATAATAAATTTTTAAAATGCAAATAGGTATCTCCTGTGAAGTATAATAGATAATATGTACACTGATAGCCCTAGAACAGGTATACCTAGTTGGGCAGCAGTTATCTATTTTTAATGACGATTATTTAAATGGTGTGATAAATAAATAAATAAAAAAAAATTATACTGTCAACAATAATAATCATGATCTACAGTATATTACAGTACACATGCACCCATCATTAAATAATGACATGAATCAGAGAGGTGTCATCATCGATTTTGTGACTAAGCATCCACCTTGTCATTTCTCTTCAGAATTGTTTAAATTTTCTTAATTTTCTTTATTTATCTCTTTTGCACTGTAAAAAGAACACCCTATATTTAAGAATAAATAAAAAGCTCAAGTTGCTACAACAGAAAACAACTTGTTAACATTGCGATACCTCAACTGCATACAAACCTTTATATACCTACATACCCATATGACCTACGTTACCTATTTAGGTAGGTACAAATGGGTTACCTATTAGGTTATGTGGGTAGGTACGATTTAACAATATTCAATTAAGGTGATACAGCATTCAATTTAGGGAAAACTCCGTTTTGTCAACGAAAGTTCTAATTAATGATATCGATATATTTCCTTAGAATAATTATTCACAAATGTTAAGTTCCGTAAAGATGTTGTACCTACCTACTTCGGCTATATTCTGAGATGTGAAAAGTATGCCATTCTTCAGCTCGTTATGAAGGGGAAGATTGAGGGTCGTAGAGGGGGTCGGAAGAAGGCAGCTTTCCTGGCTACGAAACATCCGGGAATGGACCGGTATGAGAACTGTGGAGGAGCTGTTTCGCACTGCACTGTCGGGGATACCTGATATGACACAAGAAAAACAAGAAGATATATATTTCCTTTATCTGAATTGCTTCCGCACCATTCTCAACCCACTTAGGTGCTGAAAATATAAAAGAAAAGATCTTTTAGAAGGTATATTGGATTTTTTAAGTAGTTACCTATTCTATTTTTTGTAGTAATTTAATAGACACCCAATAACAAGTTGCCACAATCTTGAAGATATGTTTTTTATCATATCATAGATCCAGATTGAAAACACGATTAAAAACTGTGTCTCCATCGGACATCGAACCCGGGACATTTAACTCAGAAGTCAGATACTGATCCAACTGAGCACGAAGGCCGAGTGCGTATCTTGTTGTTGTTCAATTTGTTTCTTTGTTTTTTTCTCTCCACACTATTCCATAGTGTGGAGAGATTTTTTTAAATCAATTTCTCAACGGGTATCATGCAGAGAGTGCACACATTTTTCATACAAATATGAAATTTATTTCACATTGATATGGAAAACCATAGATTTTTTTTCTTAAAAATTTTACAAATCCTTGATGAGGGTATTTTTTTGTATCTAAATTTCAAACAGTATAAAAATACCTCGATTTTCCAGACCGTGAGAGCATTGTGAAAATTTGGACAGATGACATCATAGAGAAGAAATTAACGGATATCTATGGAAAACTAATCAGCTCTAGGTCTATGCATTTTACACATATGATGTTAATATGAAGTTGATAGGACTTATAGTTTAGGCTGTAGAGAGGACACAAAAAGGATAATACTTGGGTACGGCGGCGTATAGCGTACGCCGTACATACAAACACATCACGACGAGACTTACAGTGTGCACTCTCTACATGATACCCGTTGATAAATTGATGTAAAAAAATACGCTTAAAAATTATGAAACCATGACTCTCCACTATTCCATAGTGTGGAGAGTAATAAACACATTGGTACCAATGCTAGTTCGTTTCAATCTGTTTAAATATTTAAGAAAATAAATTATATTTGTAAAAATTAGGTATAAGTTGAAACATTGTAATATACGTACAAATAAATCAATAAGTTATGAAGATATGTATGTGGGTTGAAAGGAAGCTACGTATAGGTACTCCAATCATTAAAAGAACATATTTTGTTTCTGTATGTAGGTATGTGATTTGGTATGCAATGGTCATCGTAAACATATTTTTGACAGATGAAAGTTGTATAAAGCGGCGTATGTACAAACGTAAGCACGCGACGATTAATCGCACGATTGATCTATGCGTATAAAAAATATACGTGTTGGATCCATCTTTCAGTTGCCAGGGGTAAAAAAGAAGGTTGATAATTCATGATTTATTTTGTTAATTCTAGTTTTTTTAATATATTTCTTTTCATAAGTTACAAAATATTGTTTTTTTTATTGGTGCAATTTTTTTTTTATAAAAAATATATGCAATAAATTTTGCAATATTCATTCATACCATCACGGCAAATCCTACAATGTGGGGTAACCAGTAACAGGCGATCAGGTGTGTGTATTTTTAAATTATAAAAGAAAACACGACCATGTGTGTATTCCAACACACCAGTCTCGTCTTATCTAAAAAGCCACTACAGAATGGGTAATTTGCAATTTGAATTTATTTATCTTTATATTATTGAGTTATTTTACCATCACGCCATGTCCCTTACGGGGTAAGCGGAGAGAACCGAGCGCCATACTCATTTTTTCAATTTTTGCACATATTCCTGGCTTCTTTTACATCCATGCATCGTCTCATACATGCTCGTCGATTGTTAAAGCTTCTCATTTTATTTGAAGTGCACAAACAAGCATTGTGGGATATTTGGTATGTGTAATTGATGTATATAAGTGTATTTATGTATATTTATGTTAGAGTAAATATGTATTATATTCTCTGTACCAAAAAATGTTAAATAAATGACTGGACATTGAACATATAAGCTGGTATGTATACTGGTTTGTTATAATATGTTTCATTCTTTTAAAATCCCTGCTATTCGCTCCATCTCTTACATAATATCTTTCTTGTATAATTTTTGGTCAGTCGTTCATCGTTCATTCTTTCAATATGTCCAAACCAGCTCAAGGCATTCACTTTCATAATTACTTAATAAATTCTTAATAATGACATTAATTATATTGAGTAAAGATGACTTTCTATATTAAAATTAGCAATGCTTCTGGTGAACAATACAAAGCATTACAACACCTATATTATGCAAAGTAGGATTTGTATCCCAAGCGACGGAACGCGACGGACCGCGGCAATAGATTGATGGATTAGTGTGTACTTCTCTTAAGCTGATCATATTGAAATATATCATATAATTCCAAAGAATCGTCGCCCACACTGCCATATATGTACCTTCATAATATGAAGGTTCACTGAAATATTGTATGTCTGAAACAGCATGGCCACATACCTACCTACCATTCATTATAGTCGAATCATGACCGTGCGGTATCTACGTCGAAAGACAGTTAGCTCTCAATTTCTTATATTTGACACAGTATCAGTTGAAATATACTTTTAAAAGTAGGAACTGCATTCACCACAGTATTTTGTTTAATTTATTTTTATTTTATTAATATATAGAACCAACAGTATTAACATAGTATGGGGATGGTATATTGAATTACAAATTACATTTTAAACACTTTTAAGGTTATTCTAAGGTAGAGGCGTTAACATTGTGGAAATTCATTTTAATAAATTATTAAAATAACAATATAACTTTGTTTATTTCCACTTATTTATTTTTATTCCACAACTAGTTTCAAGAACTACCGTTCTCTTCTTCAGGTGGGTTTAAACTAAAAACTAATTTGGTGTGGTGTGTGGCTGTGTCATAGGTATAGCGGGAGGTGGGGGTAAGGGGGGAAGTGGGCGTTGCCCTAACGGGAACATGGATAATAATGGTGAAGTGTTGGGTTGTGTCTGGTTGTTAATTATTTTCTTGTGACTGTTTATGGCTTTGTGGATTTCTAATGTCTCTAAATTATTTTGTTTCAGTCCGTATGTATGCTTATGTAATAATTGTGCGTTTGTATTGTCAAATGTATGATTTTCTTGTATTAGGTGGTTTGCATATTCTGAGAAACCGTGTCCATTTAGACAGCGTTTATGTTCTTTGACTCTAGTTTCAATTGTCCGTCCTGTTCTCCCTATGTAAATACTATCACAGTCCCCACATTGCAATTCATAAATTCCACTTTGTTTCAGATTACTTGTTTTTTCTGTGTTGTTTTTCAGTATAAGTCCTATATTGTTGTCTGTATACAAGGCTGGTTTTATGTTTAAAGGAAGATGTCTCGTTATATCATGTGTAATTTTATTAAGATATATTATTTTTCTCCAATTTGTGCCAGTCTCTCGTGGTTTTGGTTTGTATATGTATTTATGAATGATGTTTGTACGTGTTTTTCTGTTTAATATTTTATGAACTATATCTTTCTTGTAACCATTATTAAGAGCTATAGTTTCTATTGTTTGTAACTCCTTGTTATAGTCTGTCTTATTTAACGGTACCTTGAGTAATCTAGTGATCATTGAATGAAAGGCTGCCATTTTGTGTGTGATTGGGTGTTGTGAAGTATTATGAATGATATTGTCAGTGTATGTTGGTTTTCTAAATATGTTAAACGTAAAGGTATTATTTGTTATTTTTATGGTCAGATCTAGGAAATTTAGAGTTCTGACTTTTAAGGTTCCTTTAGTAGGTAAAAATAATAGCAATTACTGGAGGGAGAAAAAAAATATAAAAATGCCGTTTGTGTTTTGTTAACGTATGACTTTCGCGGTGTCTTTTGTTTATTTGGCATATCTCGACCAGAGAGCAATGTTTTAAAACAATAACAAAAAAGTGTGGGTCCAAAAAATATCAAATCGTGTCCAATTCAAGCCAAATACCGGATAGGTAGTCAAAATGCAAAGTCAAACGAAGAATACGAAAGAAAGATAAACACACTGTTGAACGAAACGATAAATAAAATGTTGCTATGGCTTCTATGCGAAAAATGCATTGTCACCTCAGATATAAGAATTGTAGCTTTCATTATTTACAAAAAACCAATTCTCTCAATAGATGGCGTTACAACAAAATAAATAAAAAATAATAAGATTGTTGTTCATAATTTCACCCATAGATGGCTGTAGTAAAAATTCCTTATTTTCAAGCGAAAAGAATTTCAGTATTATAATATATAGAAATTTCAAAATTGAATTGATAGGGATCTCATTAAAAAGGCATAATTGGTGAACGTTGCGCAAGCGCATAAAGTGATCACGTAAACCAGCCGATGACAGGTCGTAAGCCCTGTAGGTGCCTTGATTTCCCGGTTCTCCTACAATAAATATTCCAACTTCGTCTCTATTGAGATAATTAAAAATCTGTTAAAAAATATCTTTGACTCCCGACAGGGAAAAAAATCCAATGTTTGCGCATATGCAATAATAAAAATATTCGATTGCTATGGCATATTACTAAATTGTTTCGTAACTGCAATAATCATCATCAAAAGTCTCAATCCTTCGGATTGGTTTGCAGAAGAAGTCTACATCTCGCTTTCCACTTTTCTCTATCCTCTGCAGCCCTCTTCAGCTCAACATATGTGGCGCAGTTCATGTCCTCGCACACCTGGGCCAGATACTCCCGTCGGGGGCAACCCCCTGTGGTTTGTCCCCTCAACCATTCCCTCCATTAGATCATGTAGGAGACCCTCATGGCGCAAGATGTGACCAATCCATCGAGCACGTCTCTCGTAAATGGTTTTGAGTAGTAACCTGTCTTCTTCAACTCTGTTGAGAACCTCGGCATTCGTGGTGTGGTCCCTCCAGGAAATTCCCAGTATTCTTCTGTAACTCCACATCTCGAAAGCCTCTAGTCTATTTCTGTCTCTTTCGGTAAGACACCATGTCTCACAGCCATACATCAGTATACTGCAATGATAGGGATCGCAAACAAACGAGAAAATAATACTTATGTAAAGCGATGTTTTGAGTAACCTGTAGATATTTTGGATGCTGTTTTAAGCGTTGAAAATTGATAGCGAAGAAAATAGCATGATGGTATGTATGAATGTATGCAATAGATTAGGTATTTTTGTTAATAACAAGGACATAGGTATACATCTTAAAAACAACAAAAAACTTTTCCTTTATGTATAACAATAGGCGACGAAAAGCGGCAAGACCAGATGCTTCCTTCACACATTCTGGCAAATCAATAAACAGTTGAAAACTATGTAATACAGATTATTTTGTGCGGTCTTACATTTTTTCAAATGAATATGTCCTTGTTAAACAAGTATATATACATCTTCCTACGTTCCCTAAAATAAGCATAAATGCTTGTGCTATAAATGGTACATATATATTCTCTCTTTCACTTATATAGACACATTCACACACATATACACATCCTTACACTCATACGTACACACATACATACACTCATGCACTAGCATTCAGATTTAAATATTTTTCATATGTAGCTTTATTGTTAATAATGTGGAAATTTGTTATTGGTTTTAGTATTATACTAATGCATCTATATAATAAATGTTATTATACTGTAAATTTCCCGAAAATGAAATAAAATAAAATAAAAATAAAATAAAATAAATGAACGAAATTGTTCGAGGCAGGATTCGAACTGGCGACCACTGGATTACTAGCCCAGCGCGCTAACCGCTCTGCCATCGACCCATCAAATTTATAATGGTTATTTTTGATAATCGAAGCGATTCGTGCATAGCACATCACCATTATAATATTACGAAGTATTTTTTTTATTCGAAATCAAAGTATGAATGTCTGGCATCCGTTTCTCTCTGCCGACCTCATTAAGGCCAAGACGCAACGTATAAAATAATAACATAGCATATTTTTCGTGTGATGAAGGGTTTAGTGTTCCAAATTTAAAATATTCATCTCATAAAATCGCCTTCCAAGTCATAAAGACTCTGTAAACAGCCCAGGAGCGAAATGTCTTTAGTCTTCAGAGGAAACTGAAACTTGTTTCTCTTTATCTTAGGGTCTAATTTCCCGCTGACGCGGACCAGCTCGGACCACACACGTCGTTTGGGATCTTTGTAAGAGCCGCCCGGTGGGATTTTAATGTATGTACTAATGATGTGATCCAAAGTCGAAACGGTCCCAGCTACCGAAAAAACGTCACGCGATTTCAACCCTTACGACAAATATAAAAAGAGACTATTTTGGCGAGACAAGAAATTAACAAGATTGCTGGTGATAATATCTTAAGGTTGTTACTCGAACCCAGGAATCATACAATAGTGGTCTTTAAATAATGTATGAATACGGTCGGTTTTTCGATGAGGTTTGTTTATTATGGCATTGGTCAGGCCATTATTTAGTGATAAAACTCTATGCCTTCTCGAAGTTTGTAAGGATGAAAAAAAAGGATATTTAAAAAAGTGGAAAACAAGATAGGTATATATATATCTCAGGTGTATGTCGTGTCCTTTTTTCACGTCTTGTAAATGTTTTATTCTAACCCAGACTCCTGCTGTATACTTAATTGCTGGACCCAAGTCTTCCCGATCGAAGATGTATATTTTCATCTCAAAACGCTCAACGAAAACCAAGCTTTGTGTCTCTAACGAGAATCTTGGACATTTCTCTTAGGAGTCACATTTTAACCGGAGAGAAGGTACCTATCAATTCGACGTGCGATATCTTTTTACCACATTGACCGATTTCAATGATTCTTTTTACAATAGAAAGGGAGTATCTTCCGATTGATTCTGTTTCAATTTGGTCTAGATCTGATCATAGAATCCATAAGAAATTCATCAAACTCTTCAATTTGCACTTCAGCGATAAGAACTCTTTACAATATTGTCCGATTTTAATGATTTCTTTTTTACTATTCGGAAGGTAGTGCTTCAGAGACACATGTGAATTTCATCGTAAGTTCTGAAGGGCAAGTCCGGTCAAGTAATGAAATCAAAACCCTCGTGACATACGAGTGATGATCATATGAAGTTCTATAATTTCTTAGGATATTATAAAACTCTAATTTTTTTTTACTTACTTTCTTATTTTCGGTTTTTTGTATGGTAGGTATCTAGTGATTTTATATCATTTCAAGATTTTAAGTTAGGTATTATGCTTTTTGGCTTTGTTTTGTGAATCCATTATTATTATAATTGTTATTTTATTTTGTAGCTCATCGATTTCATCATTTTTTTTTGTTAAATACTTTTGTTGTAACTATTGTACTTATATATTTTTTTATTGTAAAAGGCTTCTAGCCGTATAGACAAATACATCAATAATCATATCCATGATATGGGTTATCATTAGGGTTTTGATTCCACCATAAAAAAATAAAAATTAATGTATAAATGATAAATTTATTATCTAAAATATTTTTATATATCATAATTGAATTCACAAATCAATATTTTTAATTAAATTATTTAAATATTACAACTGACTAACCAGACTTGCCCCCCTGATGATGAAACTCACGAGAAAAAAAATGTTAAACTCTTAAATTTGCGAAGTCGTCTGCAATTAATAATAATTCTTCACCGCGTCGTCCAAATGCAATGTTTCATTTTTAATAATAAAGGGATTACTTATGGGGTGGTTCCATCTGAACTAGCCAAGAGGTCTGATGATAGGAATCATGAGAAACAATTTACGAAAGATTTGCGTTTTATTGTATAAGCGAATTGTATGAAAGATAATATTACTTACTATATACCTACATACACACCATCGCGCCATGTCCCTCATTGGGTAGGCAGAAATAACCGAACACCACATTTTTCTTACTTGACACACATTCGTCTTGAAAGAATTTATATTTAGATAATCATCAGTTTGTCGTGTTTTTATATTCAGCTTTGCTTCAGAATTTCTCTGATCATACACATCTCAAATTCTTCATGTTGCATCAGTGCATTTTTATATTATTTGACTTAATATTTATCGAATATTTTTATAGTTGCAAATACGCAAACATTGAATTTTTTCTCCGTCAGGAGTTAATGATATTTTTTGACAATTTTTTAATGTCTCAATCTCAATTTTTATATCTCAATTCGATGAAATTGTAATACCTATTAAGGGAGAACCGGGAAATCAAGGCACCAATAAAATTGGGCTTACGACTTGTCATCGGCTGGTTTACGTGATCACTCTATGCGCTTGCGCAACGATCACCATTTATAGCTTTTATTGAGTTCCCTATCAATTCAATTCTTTGAAAGTTTGATTCGATTGTTTGGAAAAAATGTATTGATAAGGAACTCAATAAAAAGGCATAATTTTATTAAATTAATTATGTATTAACTGTGTTTTTATGTAGGTAATGAATATTAATTATCCTATTGAATAATGCATGGAGTTTTCACTGCTCTACTAATAAAGCAATGCACAAAATGATCACACGTAAACCAGCCGATGACAGGTAGTAAGCCCTGTAGGTGCCTTGATTTCACGGTTTTCCCTTAAAATTCCAACATCGTCTCTATTGAGATATTAAAAAAATGTCATATAAATATTTATTATATGTAGTATAGGTAAGTCTGTCCGGACGAAAGAGAGGTTTCGTCTCCGAAACTAGTTGAAATAAATATAGGTACCCAAACATGGTTGACACTAATGCAACGTTAAAAGATAAAATATCTTTTTGTTTTAGTAATAATTTGATATAAGTAATACTGTTAGTTCATTTTAACTCGTCCATGATTCAAAAACACCAAAGACTTGTATGATAATAAAAAATGTTGCATTTCTTCTTGAATACACATAAATTCTCACATTGATTAGCATCAGAACAAGAGCGTTAAATCGTATATAATAAACGACTCGCATATTATAATCTATCAACATATGTTTATAAAAATTAACAAGTGTGCAAAAATACAACTAAACCTTCTTAGTTTATGAAACATACAAACGAATTATTCACACAGTTGATTTAATATATCATCAAGATATTTACATTTAGCGTAATATAATGTATTGCATCGCGTAGGTATACTTTTAATTTATTTACTACGTTTACTGTTGAATTCATTACATTGTACTGTGCGCAGGCGTATTTTTGCTCCTCACTACCCCAAGGGGATATAGTGGAGAGTTATGAATTCACAATTTTTAAAAGGTGCGTTTTTTTAGCAATGCGCTATTGTGATATATGCTATGTAAGGCGTGTTTATTCTCGATTATAGACTAAAGTATCTACAGATAAAATTTTAAAAATTTGTATATCAAATTCTCGCTCAGACCACATTAAGGATATTTTAATGATGGTTCTAATTTTTTTTAACTGTCAACTATTTTAAAGTAACCCCCAAATTCAGGAAATTTATAATTTGATATTTTTATTTTCAAATTGATAAAAAAGGACATTACTTCCATAAACTAGCTTTGAAGAATTTATTATCAAGTTTTCATAATAAAATTTTTAAAACAATTTTTTCTAATTTTTTGATTGCTAATATTCTTGATGGAATTCCACTATCAATTTTACATAATATAACTTAAAAATAAGTAAAAACACAAATGTTTAACTTTTTTCCACTAATTTTTAAAATATTGAGCGAAACGCGTTAGTTGTCAATATTTTTAAATTAGTGGAAAAAAGTTAAAAATTTGTTATTTTACTTATTTTTAAGTAATTTCTTTTGATATTTAAAACAATTTTTTTACAAACTCATTTCATAAAAATGCTGAATATTTCCCATATAAAATATGAATACTTTGTGGAGTGATTTGGCAGTGTGAGGAGTTTAGCGTTGATCACAATCCACTTGTTTACTTTGTAAAGGTATTACATACCTATATAAAGCAGAAGCAGCCATGATATGCTCCATGATCCGTAAAATAGTACCTATATCTTAAGGCAAATATATATTTTTTATTTTATTCTTTATCACATCATTTACATTAATACGTCATTGAGTACAGAAAACTGATGCCCAACTAGGTATACTTGTACTAGGGCTGACTACGTACATATTATTATAATATTTATATAGGTATATAAAAAAACAGTGCATAATTAATAACATATATGTACACAAAAAATAAACTTATAAACTAAAACTCTTTTTCGTTTACATACCTAAGCTCAACGTCGTCGCCTGTCTTAAAGTGAGATTAGGTATAGAGATTTATATATACCTAGTTACCTAATGACAATAAATTTCGCTCTGGTAATCAAATCAAAGAATTGTGAAATATGTATTTTTACTCCTCACTAACCCTAGGGTATATAGTGGGGAGTTATAATTTCGCAATTTTTAAGGCTATTTTTTAATTGCAGATTATCAACTAGTATCATGCAGTGATTATATTCTGAAAGGATATCTGAATAGTGCTTCTCATTTTTTTTTAAGTGTCAAATATTTCAAAGTGACCAGGAAACTTGTAATTTGAAAATTTCATTTTAAAATTGATATAAAAGCACATCACTTTCATAAAATGGCATTGAAGAATTATAAAATTTTCAAATTGTGTGACAAAAATTCACTAGAGATGTGTTGAAAATACTTATGGAATTTTTTTAGTACCACACTGCTTTTCATATTATTTGATAAATTAGATTTCAATATGCGATATTTAAGTTAATATGCCTCTTAAGTAAGTAAGTAATGTATACGGTAGTAGTCCATGTCCATACATACAAGTGTCTTATTAATTAAGATTAGTGATTTATTTTAGCTAAGCGTTATCCTATTGTTTCTGATATGCTCCCATAACTGAAGAAAATAAAAAAAAATAATTCTTTCAGATGACATGAACCAATAATTAAAATGAAACATGGTTATATATTAACATAATTGTATTATATACTTAAATGAACTATGTATTGAGACATGTGAATGATGGACGTGTGGTAAAACAATTTATGACAGGATTAGAAATGAGAACATTAGACATTAATGTATGATTGAAATAATATTGTATATAGCAAATGACATGAAAAAAATACCTAGAAATGGTTTGATCATATAAATGATCTCCTCTGGGAAAATGCATGGACGTGAATAACACGAGAAATGAATTGTTTACAGTGGAAATGTTTCATAAAAATACATTCAACCTTTCAAGAAGAACTCTAACCATGTAGTGGAGATTCCTATCTTAATTATCTTAGTAAACTTAATAAATTTAATAAGCTTAATAGACTTAATAAACTTAGTAAACTTAGTAAATTTATTAGACTTAGTAAACCTAGTAAACTTAATAAACTTATTATACTTAAGAAACATAGTTAACTTAATGAAATTAATCAACTTAATTAACTTAATTATCATAACTATATTTATTAATCTTAATTATTGTAACTATACGCACTTTTCAATCTTTCGATTGTGACGGCTTCTAATATGTAGAATTCCATTATGACAATGATTTATATGAACACATATATAATTCCACAATTTATTTTATTTTTCTCCCGACGACCGTTTCGGCTTATAAGGCCATAATCAACCAGTTGAATTATATATGTGTGCATATTAATCATTGTCGTTATTATAACTATCTTTACTAATCTTAACTACCGTTTCTACTTTAATTATCGTGACTATCTTATTATTCTTATTTACATATACCTAATCGTTATTCATAGGTTAATTAACTTAAATAACTTGATTACCTTAACTTTCTTAATTATTTTAACTAATCTTAATTATTTTAATCATTGTAACTGTCTTAATTATCTTAACTATTTTAATTAGGTATATAATTATCATAATTATCTTAACTATCATAGTTATCTTTATTATCTTAACTATCTTAATTATCTTAATTATCCTAACTTTCTTAATTATTTTTATTTTTATTATTCCTATCTATCATGTTACCTCATGACTAAGGGTTGTGATCCCCAACAAGTGTATTCAGTAAGAAGCTCCTCTAGGTATCTCTGTCTCCACTAAGTACATACCTATTATTATATCACATATCCAAAAGGGAAGTTGCAATATACCTTAACTCTGTGGTGAAGACTTCTTTGTTTCCTGGCTTCATTGACGCGGCAGACAGTTTAATATTGGCTAAAGTCTATTCATCTTAGATTGAATATTTTTCATTATTCATCTTCTCTACGGACACTCTTTTGATAGAACCCCACAGAAAAAATTGCAAACTCCTTAAATTTACATACATAATATCATATTACCTACTATCTAAATATTTCAGGTTTTTTTTATCAAACAAACTCCATATAATGTTTTCAGGCCCTTTTACAGGTCGTCGTTTCGGCTGTCTAGGCCCTTATCAACCGATTACTTCACATTATTAAATTTTTAATATTGCTATTACCAAATAGTTTTTTTAACGTTTTTAGTGACTGGTTTCGGAAGAAGCTGAACTCCCAAAGACAGGCGGATTTCATATAATTTTACACCTAAATCACATAGTCAAAACAGATTAAATTCAGTTAAATATTTAATTAAGTTTAATTATTGAATACTACAAGGAAACCGCTGAAACTATGAAGTTCAGTTTCCTAATGGTGAATTTGGGAAGACGATTGACTTTAGTTTTGTTGGGTTTTAGAATACTTAATAGTGTCTGTAGGTACCTATATGTATTTTTCATTTTATCTTTTGTATACGGAATCTCTCGGAGTTGAGTAGGCAGCGAATGTATTTCAACACTATGGGGCAGTTTCATTATCGGGGAAATCTGTCCACAACAGAAATTGGAAACACATACCTAATACATACCTTTTTTACTAAGTGGATAAAACTTAGTCAAAAATACCTTTTTTCGCAACCTTTCATGAACCGCCACGGCACGGCATAGGTAGTGGTTAACGTTTGACATCAGTGCTTGTGTCTTCTACTATGAATCGATCCCCTCTTATTTTTCTTCTAATCTCCTAATCTTTCGGTGCCAGGATGACCCAAGAAGTCCTTTTCCTCTCCTATTTCCTTGGAGTTATGGAAGGAAACAGAGTGAATGGAGCACTGAAACAAGTTATAAATGACCGCAACATAGGTATTGAAACTTTTAGATGGGTCGGTGGCAGAGCGGTTAGCGCGCTGGGTTAGTAATTCAGTGGTCGCGAGTTCGAATCCTGCCTCGATCGATTTCGTTCACCTATAGCACAAGCATTTATTTGCTTATTTTAGGGAACGTAGGAAGATGTATATGTACTTGTTTAACAAAGACATATTCATTTAAAAAAAAAAAAAAGTACCCTCGAAAGATACGTCTTTGAAATAATGAACGTTCAGTTTTTGGTGAAACGAGACTGGTGTGTGGGTATACATAGATGTGTTGTTCTCCCTTTTATAAGGCAATGCACACCCGCACACCTTTCGCTGGTTACCCCACATTGTGGGATATGCCGTGATGGTATGAATGAATGAATGAATGAACATAGGTATCTAAGGATGCTAAAGTTACCATTCATAATGCTATCTTATTGCCAACCTTGACGTACCTATGCAAGTGAAATTTGGACATGGTAAAAGTCGCACGGAAGCAGAATAAATGCAGTTGAAATGAGATCGCTAAGAAGAATCTGTAATAGGACGATGTATGACAGGGTCAGAAATGAGGACATAAGGAAAGAATGTAAGATAAAGAAATATGTCATTAATAGAATGAAAGTGATCACATTGAGATGGTTTGGGCACATGGAGAGAATGAATGAGGAACGCCTGACGAAGAAAATATACATTGCGGACAGGAATGGAATGAGAGGTCGAAGCCGCCCAAGGAAGTGATGGCAGTACGTCCATGTGAACGGTATTTTGAAAGACGGAAATGTCAGAAGCATGAATAACAGACGAACATGTATAAGACGATGTATGTTTCCTTGGAGTGCTAGAGCAGTTTGCACCACATGATTGTTTTGTCTTCTTGTTACATATCCATACCATAATTATAGTCTGCCCTCAGCGGGTTTTTCTGGTATGGAGGCTACTCCAAAGTTTCCTCTTATTGGCTCATCACCAATTTTATCAAGGTTTGCCCCCACGCAAACCCATCTCAGAGATTGGATTTTATTCCATTTTGTCGCAGAGCAAAAATGTAAATTATAAGTCTTTAAACTTGTTTTCACCAGGAATTGAACTCGGAACCTTTGTCACAAGAGTCAGATATCTGACTAATTGAACGAAAAACATTGTGGTTCGAAATAAAGTCTTAAAAAAATGAAATGTTTTTTATTATGTAGGTACCTATCTATATTTAATACGTTTTTATACAAATACATAAATAAGTGTGCAGATACCCACAGACAATAAAAATGTTTGTTAGACATTAAATATGCGTTGGGGGATGTCCCCCAAGTTATGCAGTGAATAGTACTTAATTAAATTCACAGATGTCACCTAGCTACATACAAAACACGTGTTTTTTTTCTGTTATTGTTGTGAACAAAGTAAAAAAAATGTTTATTATTTCTGATAATATAATTTTATTCAAAACAATTCACCCTGTATAAATATTAATAAGTTATTTGAGACGACCCGTTCCAGAGTGACCGCCTCATCCTCAGGGCGTGGACGTCCATGAAAAGATAGACGGTATTTTCGTTTTTGAGGTAAATTTGTGGCAAAATAATAAATAAATATGAATACAAATCGAACGATAATAGATAAGGCTATAAATATAAATGCGTTCATCTGATTTGTCAATGAAAAATAGCTAAATCATACCACGTGACCACATCCATGAAAACCAGGTAAGTATTTATCTGTCATATAGGTACTATGTAGGAATATTATACATAGTCTATACCTATATTATGTACCAGCCAACATTTACGATGGGTGGTGGCAGAGCGGTTAACGCGCTGGGTTAGTAATTCAGCGGTCGCGAGTTCGAATCCTGCCACGACCGAATTCATTCACCTATAGCACAAGCATATACTTAATTTAGAGAATGTATGAGGATGAATATGTAGGTACTTGTTACAAGAAAAATATTTACAATAATAGTAATAATATAATAAAAAATAAAAAAAAAATAAAAAATCGTTAATCCGTAATTTATAAATTATAGATTTATCGAAAAATTTAATAATAAAAATGCAAAAAACGGTAATAATGAATACATGTAGAATTGTTAAAGATTTTTTAATCGTTAATATTCGGGAATCAGTAGGGTTGTTAGGTAGTATAGAGACCTCCTCAGAGCCTAATCCTTTGATATGTTAAGTATCTGGATGGGTGAACTATTCCCAATTGAAAGCTTGATGATGCGTTTGTTGCATTTTATTTTGCTCTTTTAAATAATTTACAATTTACGCATTGATCTGCTAATTCTTTTGAGGAAGTGTATAATGGTAATAATAATAATTGAGTGTTATTATTTGTAGTGCTTAATTGTTATTAATATCATTAGTAAATCGGCCAGCGCCGCGTAAAAATAATAACAAACACTTCCTCGCACTCTCCGCAAGTGGCGATTTTATTGCCATATGACAATTTGAATAAATTTCTCCTCTGGCGGAGATCGAACCCAGGACCCCCACACAGCAGCCAAACGGCTATCCAAATGTGTCACGGCGATAAAAAAAAAACATTATTATCTGCTTTTTGGCTCCTTATCATTGGGTTGTGTCCAACTATAAACTCTTCACTACCAATTATTATTACTTATGGCATTGTTTGATAGTATCATTGTGCTTAAGTTTTTGATTATTATTTTTTTTTAATTATTAAGCCGTAAATTATAATAGGTAAATAAATAAATTATAAGTGAGACTTTTTACTATCCTTGCACTGCGACCATTTGCAATGAATTGTGTTTCTCCGCTTTCTAAATATAAAACCGACCGCCGACCGCCGTGGCACAGTTGGTAAGCCATTTGTCTTCTGTGTGGGCGTCCTGGGTTCGATCCCCAGCAGAGGATAAATTTATTTAAATTCATTTCTCACACAAATATTGCTTTCCTGGGCTGGAAGCACTTTTTAGTTGGAAGAAATTGCCATATGGCAATAAACTTGCCACTTGCGCAGGGTTCAAGTAAGTGTTTATTATTATTATTTTTTTAAATGTACCTATTTAAGTTATAAATAAAAAAATCGAGAAAATACTTTTTAATAACCTTCTTATGAATTCACTTTTTATTTATTTTTTATAGGTACATAAGTAGGTATTATTAATATGTAGGTAAATATTGTACATTGGCAGGTTTATTGATGATTTCTTAGACAATATCCTTTTCTAACGAAAAAGGAATCATTGAATTCGACGACATGGTAAAGAATTATTATTAATTGAAGAATACCAACTTTACAAATTGAAAAATATATAAGACCATAATTAATATCGTTTGATTTAAAAAAAAATAATATACACATATTTTTATTTCTATTTTAAACTTATGTAGTTTAGAATAGTGTCGGTCACAACCCACTCGTTTTCTTCCAAATGTTCATTTGATTATATCGAGACGATCACATTACATAGTTGTCATAAGTGAGACTAGATGAGCATCATTGTGTCAGCTTAGCTTTGTATGAAAATAAACAAAAAAACTTAATAGTGATATTAGCTTATTATTACAGGTGGAATGTGTGTAATATACAAAGCATTGTTGTGTGAGGACATGGCATAACAAAGCAAACTGAAAAAATATCCTTAAATATTGTGACTTGACTCAGCGGGAGATGAGACCCTCATAAGATCACTTACCTGGGGGATTTCATTTTTGAAAGGTTCTATCAGCAAAAAATGCAATATAACTCAAAAAATACTTTAGAAAAAAACTACATTTAATGTATATTTTATTATTTTTTAAGCTTCATGTACAATACTGTGTACAGTGGCGGGTTTATTGGCACAAGGCAATTTCTTCCAACCAACCAAAGCAACGTGAGGCCATAGATAGTATTGTGGTAGGTACATTAAATTTATTAATTGTGGCTACAATATTCACAAATAACAAATAAACTTAAAACATAGGATTCAAAATGGACACACGTCGGAATAAAAAAATCAATAGACTATAAATAAATTATATTTTTTTTATTGTTTCTTGGGCAGCTAACATGCACTATGTCAATCATTAATTTAACACGCACTCAATAACAAGTTGCCACATTTTGGAGACTTACGATATATATCGTCCCATAGATCCAGACTAAAAACACAATTAAAAACTGTGTTTCAACCGGGAACTGAACCACGAAGGCCGTCATATGATGGAAAAAAGTTTATTCATAAATATTAATCACAATTCAAATGTTTGCTGAATTATTACTTGTAATGTTCATTACCAAGCTGTGTTTATATATTTAAAAAAAATATAAGTATCATGATAACATATAAAAAATATTAGTACCTATCATGGGTCGATGGCAGAGCGGTTAGCGCTATTGGGTTAGTAATCCAGTGGTCGCGAGTTCGAATCCTGCCTCGACCGATTTCGTTCACCTATAGCACAAGCATTTATGATTATTTTATTACAATATATTTTTTAACATGTCTACGAAGGTGTCACCAGCCATTATCAATTGGGTCCATTCTACTTTTCCGTTGGTGAGGATCATAATCTGCTATCAATATCAAAATATTTATTACGATCTTAAAAAGACCATGGTTGTCAGAAGGTGGAACCACAATTCGGAAGACTGCTCCTCAGCCAGTTCCAATCAATGATATATAAATAGTCATTGGCTCCAATTACCTAATTAATAAGTCAACTTAAAAAAAAAAACATCAAATTTCCTATTAACAAAACCTTGATGTGCCAGTTAAGATTTGTTTGTAAAAAATAATGTTTGATAGATAGAACCTTTGCAAAATGTATTCCTAAACAGCCTGACTAATTAGTAGGGAATGCATTTAGGAATCAGTTTTTCTATTATTCTTCTTCTTCGTCGTTTCTCACGATGCACAACAGAACATAACACAGAACCCACCATTGCACTTCACCTTCGAGCAGAGACCCCATCGGACCAGACCTTGCACAACAAAGACCGACACTGTTGGACATAATTAAGCGTTTCACGAATTCCTTGGCATTTTTTTTTAAAATCACAAACATGATTTTTTTTGCGAGATTGACTGTGAATAATGCGAGAAAAGACTCACGCCACGTTGACAAGATATAAATAATAACATTCGAGTCAAATCCCACAAACAAAAAAAAAACACAAGTCATATTCCATAGTTTTAGCCATAATTGTTTTTCAATTAGGCATACCTTCATGGGATATTTCTGCATGTGACAAAGGTATTCACTGTCACATTGAGAAGCATGTATTTTTAGTGGGTATTTGTTATTCGTATATTGTAAAACTGTATGGTATGCTAGCAATAGTATGATGCTGAAAATCAGATGCTGGAGGTATGCGCTCCCGCATTATAGCTGAGCATGAATTTTTTGGCTGGTGTTAAATTTCGTATGATTATCTATGGTTTTATAACATTCGATTTTGTCTATACTTTTTTGTTGTATTCAGTTTTTAAAAATTAGAACTGTCATTTCGGCCTCTCTGTAATTTTATATTGTTATTCAGTTGTTTTGAAAAAATGATTGTATGAAAATTAATAAAAAAGGTGTCCGACACGCCATTCTGTGTTTCCTTTGCAAATCCAACAAAATCCAGCTATAAAATTATTCATTTGATCCGGCTCGAAGGACTGAATGGCGTGTCGGACACCTTTTTTATTAATTTTCATACAATCATTTTTTCAAAACAACTGAATAACAATATAAAATTACAGAGAGGCCGAAATGACAGTTCTAATTTTTAAAAACTGAATACAACAAAAAAGTATAGACAAAATCGAATGTTATAAAACCATAGATAATCATACGAAATTTAACAGCTGGTATGGGAGTTTCAAGCTATAAGACTGTGCTGGAGGTGGAGAAATTAAAGGAGACTAAGTCTCGATAAGGACTGTAGCGCCATTGGGAGTATGGTTCTTTATATGGGTATATAAATTGATTTATATTTGTAGGTATTTTCTTTCGTGTTTGTATGAAAAGTATAAGCAACTAATATATCTCAATGTATGTTTATTCTATCATTATAATCTCAAATTTCTGATTGAGAAACAAATTGGATAAATTTAGAAAGACACGAAAAAAATATCAATCAGAAGGGCTACTCATGAATTTGATTAACATAATATATACCAATATAGGATCATGCTGAAAATCAGCTGCTGGGGGGCTTGTCTTCCTGCAACATAGCTGAGCATGGTCCTTTTGAGTCAGAAAGGTTGTTTTTCTTTTCATTTGTTGATATAATATGTCTATGTATTTGTATGTAAACTTCTTTTCGTCTCAATAAATGTTTATTTATTTATTTAATATTAAGATCAGATTGAAAATTTAGAAATCTTTAAGGTTAAAATTAATCAATTAATTATGTTAATTTATACAAAAAATTAATGTAAATTTCATGTAAGACTTTGATTTTAACATTTTTTTGTGATTCAATGTAGATAAAGAATATTACATTATGATCGAGTACTGATTTATACATTTTTAAGATTAAGACAGGATTACAACGTATTTATAAGGTATCACGGAACGGAATGGAAGACCCGATAAAGATATTGAAAGAAGAGTTATGGCAGGGAATAGAATAAACGGAGCACTTAGACCAGTAATGTCCGACCCAAGCATCTCAAAGGAAGCCAAAATTGCAGTACACAATGCAATTGTGGTGCCTACTTTGACGTATGCAAGTGAAACATGGACCTGGCAAAGAACACATGAAAGTAGAATAAATGCTGTAGAAATGAGATCACTAAGAAGAGTATGTAATAGAACGATATATGATAGAATAAAAAATGAGAACATAAGGAGAGAATGCAAGTTAAAGAAGAATATTATATGTAAAATGAAAGTGAATGCTTTAAGGTGGTTTGGACATATAGAAAGAATGAACGATGAACGACTGACCAAAAAAATATACATGGGTGCTAGAGATGGAGTGAATAGCAGAGGTCGCCCCAGAAAGGGATTCCATGACCATGTGAATGATATTTTGAAAGAAGGAAACATAAAAAGTTTGAACAATCGACGAGCATGTATGAGACGATGCATGGATGTAAAGGAAGCCAGAAATGTGTTCAAAAATAGGGAAGTATGGCGCTCGGTTCTCTCTGCTTACCCCGTAAGGGACATGGCGTGATGGTATGTATGTATGTATGTAATAAGGTATCATGGGTGTAGCCCCCCTGCATTTTTGTTGTTTTAGAAATAATTTGGAGTACCTACATAATAATTTGTAAGTATTTACAGTAATTATTATTCAAATCTCTCAATCTTACAATGAGAAAAAAAAAGGTTTGTAAACTACCAATAACTCTGTGTAAAAAACCTTGAACGTATATTGTTTTTAACTCTTTTGATTCGTCAAAATATTTTTTTCAGTGTATGATATTATTAACAATATTTTGGTTATAACCCTGAAGCCGGTTGCAGACTCCGAAGTTAGTTTGACTTAGCTCGCATATCTAAGGTCGTTTTCCACACAAGTGTGCAGACAGCAAACTATGTGAGCCAGTATGAAAAATGACCTCAGCCATGCGAGCTAAGCCAACTTATAATGTATTCATTGAGACGGCTTTTAATGTGTACGATTCCATAATTTTAAAGGAAAATGTAAACTCATATACGTTTCTACAATGTTTTAATTAAACTTTCGACGACCGTTTCAGCTTACAGGGCCATATTCAACTCTAATAAAACTTTAACTGAAATAAATAGAGTCAACATCACATCCTTCGGTGATCGTGCTTTTTCTGTGGCTGGACCAGCCTCGTGGAATAAACTACCACCTGCACTGAGGCAAATCGACAACTTGACTCTATTCAGGAAACACCTGAAAACTCGCTTCTTCCGCGAGTCTTACAAAAACCTGTAATATATTCTAAGCGCCCTTGAGGTGAGGTTATCACAAAAACGGCGCTATAAAAATCATCCCAATTTATTATTATTTATTGTTAAAAACGTCGTAGAAACTAAATAAGTCCATATTTCTCTAATACAAAAAAAAAATTTTAAAATGGTGAAGAAATGAGATCACTAAGAAGAGTATGACGTAATAGAATGATATATGACATAAGGAGAGAATGCAAGATATAGAAGGATATTATATATTATGTAAAATAAAAGTGAATGCCTTGAGGTGGTTTGGACATATTGAAAGAATGAACGATGAACGACTGACCAAAAAAATATACATGGGTGCAAGAGATGGAGTGAATAGCAAAAGGTCGCCCCAGAAAAGGATGGCATGACCATGTGAATGATATTTTGAAAGAAGGAAACATAATAAGTTCGAACAATCGACGAGCATGTATGAGACGATCCATGGATGTAAAGGAAGCCAGAAATGTGTGAAAATAATAGAGAAATATGGCGCTCGGTTCTCGGATGAAATATCTGACGTTTATTTGTCTCTGACTTTTATCTCAAGGAATGGCAGAGTTATAGCAGATACTTATCCATTTCTTAATATTGTTTTACTTTTTGTCACATTTGAAAGTCGACATAATAGGATATATCTGTATAGATTCCTTAAATTCAGTCTTTATTGAAAATAATGCAAAAAAATATGTTTATATCTTTAGGATTTGTCTCGGTACAAATTCTATCTAAGGAAATTATCCACGCCGGGGGAGATATTTGGCAACATTGACAATTATGTTTTTGAAATGCAACAATTATATCAATGCCCTGGTATATCTTCACTTGGTTTCCAACTTCTTCTTTTCAATTTGGCACAGGCGTGCATTGACAGGAAACGGATTTGGCACGCTTGTCTCCGGAGTCAAAATGTTTTCAAACATGGCCTCTCATTGTCCGCCCAGGGTAGGTACCTCAATTTTGGGTTTCAATTATTGACTCTTGGACAATGTTTACCTGGTGGGTTTCTCTATTGTTGTGCATTCGATATCATTGTTGGAATGGTTATTTTTTTTTCAAAAGCGTGACGCTGGTCTCCTATCGCCAAGTTTTTGCATACACAGTTCCGTCTAAACAAAACGCAAGGCTTCGTGTATAAATGTTTCATCAAACAATTTTTTACTCTTCACTACCACAAGTGGCGGATTATTTTATTTATTTATATTTTTTTTGGGAAAGTTACAGTATGAAGACATAAGGAAAGAATGTAAGATAAAGAAATATGTCATTAGTAGATTGAACATATTAAGTGAAAACATTTCTGATGGTTTGGCCACATGGGGAGAATGAATGAGGAACGCCTGACGAAGAAAATATAAATTGC
This sequence comes from Molanna angustata, assembly GCA_963576475.1. Lineage (NCBI taxonomy): Eukaryota > Metazoa > Arthropoda > Insecta > Trichoptera > Molannidae > Molanna > Molanna angustata. The sequence goes on along the minus strand of OY754965.1, from coordinate 50,845,346 downwards.
GGACAGGAATGGAATGAGAGGTCGGGGCCGCCTAAGGAAGAGAAGGTACGTCCACGTGAACGGTATTTTGAAAGACGAAAATGTCAAAAGCGTGAACCACAGACGAACATTTATAAGACGATGTATAAATGTCAACGAGGCGATGAATGTGTGTCAAGATAGAAATAAGTGGCGTTCGGTTCTCTCTGCCTACCCCGCGAGGGACATGGCGTGATGGTATGTATGTAAGTTACAGTATAACATTTCTTGTAGGTACAGATGTATTATGTAAAAAAAAATAAAACCAATTAAAAATTTCCACAATATTAATAAGAAATTTTAACGGAATTCGCAATTTTATGTTATTTTTATTGCAGATTATCAACTAATATCAAGATGAAATTGTATTCATAAAGTTTCATCACATGCGCTCTATGCTGTTGTGTGTATTTGGTGTATTTATTCTACTTTATCGATAAAGACTAAAGCACTCATTCGATTCTTTTCAAATTTTGCAAATTTGTATACCTAATAATACTCGATTAGATTTTGAAGGATATCTGAATAGTGCTTCTCATTTTTTTAACTGTCTATTATTTCAATGTGACCCTAAGATCAGGAAAAAAAGGCACATCACTTTCATAAAATGGCATTGAAAAATTATCAAGTTTTAATGAAAAAATATATAAATTTAAAATAATTTTACACTCTCATTTTTATCTTGTCTTAATCTTTAAAATATATACCTACTTATAAATCAGTACACGATCAATATAAACTAAATCTTAATCTACATAATATAATCATAAAAGTACCTACGTTAGGTCAAAGTATAGTATGAAATTGTCATTTATTATTGTATGCCTACATTAATCAAAAATATTACAAAAAAATATATTTTGGATTGAGACTTTTGATGATGATTTCTTGTCAAGTTCATGAGTAGCCCTCCGTTTTCAAAGCGACTGCTTTTTCCTAAGGGCAAATGCCGGATCGGTGGCAGAGCGGGCATCGCACTGTCTTTGTAATCCAGTGATCGAGAGTTCGAACCCCACCCTAGCTGCCGACCGGTTTCGTTCGCCTATAACACAAGCATTTATGTTTAATTTAGGGAATATATGTACCTATGTACTTTTCACAGAGATTTAGGTATTCATTCCTTTCTAATAATTTCTTGAACGATATTCCTTATAAAGAAAATATCATACACTACCCATTTAAAATGATTAATCGAAAACGTTTCTATGCATCGAATTATTACCTACTTTTTTAAAATACGAAGATATGGCAGTTTCACCCGTACAAAATACTGAGTATGCGTCGTATTTTTTTTTAATTTTTTTATTAAACTTAATTCGCAAACCATATATATGTAGATGGGTCATATTTAGATGGGTCGATGGCAGAGCGGTTAGCGCGCTGGGCTAGTAATACAGTGGTCGCGAGTTCGAATCCTGCCTCGACCGATTTCGTTCACCTATAGCACAAGCATTTATGCTTTATTTAGGGAATGTAGGAAGATGTATATGTACTTATTTACCAAGGACATATTCATTTAAAAAAAATGTAAGACCACACAAAATAATGTGTACCTATTACCTACAAGGTTTTCACCTGTTTGATGATTTGCCAGAATGTGTGAAGGAAGCATCTGGTCTTGCCGCTTTTCGTCGCCTAAGTGTTGAATACATAAAATAAAAGTTCTTTTAAGATATTTTTGTGTAAATTGGAATTTTTTCTTGTTTTTATATAATTTTTACTATGTAAATTTGTAATTTTTTCAACTTTTTTAATATTCTCTTTGGTTTTACTAGATGCAAGAAAATTCATTTATTTTTACATTTAAATAAACTATACATACATGTCATAAGTCTCCATAATGTGGCAACTTGTTATTGTAATATATAATAATCATATTTTCTGATATTAAAAAATAGTAATACCTAATATGATTAATTATGTTATTTATTTGTTTATATAGACATCTATGTATAGGTAGGTAGGTACTCTAAATTATAATTTCAACACGGTATTGTATTGTTGGATTTTATGGCTATATAAACAAATAAATAAGAAGTATGTATGTAATGCTAAATAAGGTAGGTGGGTTTTTTAATTTTATTTCTTAACATAAATCATTTTCATACGAATACTAATAATAATATTATATACCTACTAGTTATAACCCGTCAGGAATGACGGGATATAATGTTATCTATGACCTTCTACACTTAGGCTGTGTTTCTCGAACAAAGGTGAAAGTAAAAGTATGGTTAAAATACTTTGATTTCATAAAATTGGTCAAAACTTTTGGTTGTTTCATCGAAATCTAATGCCGTTAAACGACGTAATTTTGAAAAATTTTATGAAATCAAAGTATTTTAACTATACTATTACTGATACTTTGGTTGAAACAACCCAGCCTTACAGTGTTATTTTAAAAGTGGTTTAAATATTAGACGATCTACAAAGAATGTTATATAAGTTCCACCTTGCATCCCAAAAATTCAATATGAGCATATCTGTTAACAAAACGAAGAGTTTAACGATATCCAAGCAACCAAGAAGATGCAAGCTTGTAATAGATGACATTCCAGTGGAACAAGTTATGACTTTCAGATATCTGGGTGTGGCAATCTCGAGCCATAGTGACCTTTACTCAGAAGTTAGAGAACAGACCAATAAAGCAGCCGCTAGTTCAGGATGTCTCAAAAATATCATCTGGCATAACAAATTCATAAGAACGGATAGTAAGGTCAGAATTTATAAGACATGTGTTAGACCAATTATGACATATGCGGTGGAGACAAGAGCCGACACGACCAGAACCAAAAACCTCCTACGAACATCGGAAATGAAGGTTTTAAGGGCTATCACAGGGAAGACGCTTAGGGACAGAATTCGCAATGACGACATTAGGCGCACCTGTGAGACCGAGGACATCATACGATGGAGTAGCGAGCTAAGAGAAGATTTTGGAGGGACCATGTCAACAGGATGGACGCATCTCGAATCCCATCCAAAGCGGCAAATGAAACCCCACTAGGGCATCGCCTCCCCGGAAGACCACCGAAGAGGTGGAAGGATAGCTGGACCTCAGCTTCACAGGAATAGCTTTCTCGAAAAAACAGATCTACGATCTAAAATAAGAAGAAGAAGTTTAATATTGAACTTCGATTGAACCCCAATTTGATCACTTTTCTTATTTATTAACACGAATCAAGAGTTGAACCCTGATTCAATTCAAACGTCAAATTAAACCGGCGCGGCGACGGGGGTAGTTTAACACTGGTTCAAATTGACATTTCACATTTTTGAAGTACTTACATAGTTGTGATCCGTTTAAATAATATCGATGGAATTTTTATAGCATATGATATGAGATAAACATATTTAAAGCTATTTAATCCCTTAGAAATATTGATTTACGTTCAATTCAAACAAAAAAAATTTCAAAAAGTGCAATAGCTAGAGTTTGACAGAACTATCGTGTGGCGCGCACGTATTGTGTCCGCGCATATTGTTATGTGGTCATGACAACCAACTTAACAAAACTAAATTCGCTCTTGTCATATGAAAAAAATAGCTCAAAATTAAGTTCATCTGAACTGCGGTTCAAATATTTCTATAAAAAGACTTAGAGCCGTGATTCAATCATGATTTATGGAATTTTCGATTTGTTCAAGAGAATTTGTTTCTCTTAACATATCGACAAATTTTTAAACCAAGCTGTGCGAGATTTGTATCATCATCATCATCATTGGCCCTACAGCCGGTTGTGGGCCTTGGCCTCCTTCAGAATCCGTCGCCATTCCTCCCTGCACTCTGCGGCTCTCTTCCAGTTGGTAAGGCCCAGCGCTCGTACATCAGCCTCCACATCGTCCATCCATCTCATTTTTGGTCTGCCTCTGCTTCTTCATCCGTCTGGTGTGGTGTATAAAACCTTCTTGGGAGTACGATCATCCTGTGGACATGGCCCAACCATTGCCGTCTTCTTATTTTAATGAACTGTACGATGTTAGATTCGCCATACAGTGTCTCTAATTCGTGATTGAATCGTCTCCTCCACACTCCATTTTCGTTGACAGGACCAAATATCTTTCTGAGGACTTTCATTTCAAATATCAGAAGTGTGTTTTCATCTCTTTTAGTCATTACCCAGCATTCGGCACCATATGCAATGACTGGACGGAGAAGCGTTTTATAAAAGGTTGTTTTGGTTTTTCTGCCGAGCAATTTGGACCTCAGATGCTTATACAACCCATAATAGCATATGTTTGCTGCTGATAGCCGTGCTCTAATTTCGGTATTGTAGTTATTATTACGGTGCGAGAGTTCTATGCCAGGTCTATATTTTTTCATGGTTTCAAGTCGAAAAACACCAACTTAGAAGCTTCACAGCATATATGTTTCATAAATGGATTTACTCAGAATTCGGAGTACAATAATTAGTGTTTCTGTGTGTGCCAGTGTATGTCTGTGTGTTCCCCCCCCTACCCCACTCATATAACTCTTCATATTCTGGGTAGGAAAAAAGGACTGACCTCCATACTATCCTATCCATACTATCTTATCATAAAAATATTTAAATTATTGTTTAAGTACCATTTATATTGTTTTCCAGTAGCTATTCAGCCCCCCTAGACAACGTGCCATTTAGCTCAAGAAAAGAAACAAGAAAAGATAACTCAATGTATGGAAGTGACAGTTGTAACGTGACTGGCAACTGTGACTTCCATACTTAGAGTTATCTTTTCTTGTTTCTTTTCTTGAGGTAAATGACACGTTGTCTAGGGGGGCAGATACATATTTTCCTTTAACATGTTCTGTAATTTGAATATCAACAACTGCTTCGTAGGTACCACGACAGTTTAAATGTAAACAACAATCATGAAAGAGAGGGGCTATACATGGTATGATTACTGCAGTGTGACTGTATGCCACCAGCTTAGCATTTTGGCCACACTAGCTTATACTACACATGTGTATTAAAATTACGCTTCCCCTCTCTTTCGTGTTCTAAGGAAAACAATCAATGGTTCGGCGTGAAATGTTTTTTTTATTTAATTTAATGTAGGTATTTATAATATATATTGTATATAAAATATTAGCTTTATGCACTCCTCCTCCATACAAACTTTAACTATGCCAAATCTAATACTACTCCTTACTCACAGTTTGTTAAAAAAAGGATTCGAATAGCTCTAGGTAATATGTGTAGGTACGCCTGATGCATTAATAGTTGATTTTAACAACATAACGCGGACAAACAAGCATACAAACAGACATAGGTAATTATGTAAGTTGATTCCTATACAAAATGAGAGGTAAAACTTCCAGCCCATAATACTAAACCAGATGCCGTGTGCATGTAATAAAACTTTACACTCTAATATATAATAATGTAATATAATATATTTTATAATGATTGATTTTTGAATTAAAACGAACGATGTGCCTTTAAAAGGGTAGGTAGAGAGAACCGAGCGCCACACAACATTAGCGCAGGTACCTATCCTAAAAATGTTGGTAGATACCTACATATGTCAAAACACAATACTTTCCTTTCCACCTGCAAAGTTATTTTTATTTTATCTTATTTTTTCCAACAGTACGTTAGAATATATGTATTTATTTATTTATTTATGTAGCTTCTCGGGCAACTAACAGGTACTATGCCAAATAATTATTTAACACGCACCCAATAACAAGTTGCCACATTCTGGAGACTTACGATATTTATCGTCTCACAGATCCAGACTGAAAACACAATTTTAAAAACTGTGTCTCCACCGGGAATCGAACCCGGGACCCTTGGATCAGCAGTCAGATATCCAACCAACTGAGCCACGAAGGCCGACAGCCTCATATATTAACATAGTATGAGATTAACAACAATGGAAAAAAAACAGTAAAATGATAGACTACGGTACATAATAACAGGACATCATATTAAGTGATTTTTAAAGTTTTACATACAATTGCGTCTTCTGCCGAAGTTGCATGAAAGTAAAATAAACGCTGTGGAAATGAGGTCACTAAGACGAATGTGTGGTAGAACGATCTATGACAGGATAAGGAATGTGGACATCAGATGAGAATGCAAGATTGAAAGAGATATTGTGAGTAGAATGAAAGTAAATACACTACGATGGTTCGGACATGTGGAGAGAATGAACGATGAGCGCCTGACAAAGAAAGTATACAAGGCTGAAAAGAGTGGAATAAGAGGTCGTGGCCGCCCGAGAAAGAGTTGGCATGATCATATAAATGAGATTTTGAAAGACGTATGACGCGATGCATGGATGTAAATGAGGCAAAACATGTATGTCAAGATAGAGGTGTCTGGCGTTCGGTCCTGTCTGCCCACCCCAAGTAGGGATACGGCGTGATGGTATGTATGTATGTATGTACATACAATTGTTATCAAATGAGAAAAACAAAATTATAGGATCATACCTAGAACATACAAGGAACTGTACAAAGAAGTTTATTATTTGAATGAAATGTTTATCCCACAATGTTGGGTTACTAAGACCAGGTGCTCGGCTGTGTATTACCTTTTATAGGAAGCATACTTGTATCCCAACACACCAGTCTTTTCTAACCTGAATGGGTGCTGAACCTCATTGTTGAACTATGTGAGACGTTGTTTTACCTATTGTAAGTATTTTCAATTAAACGATAATAAAAAAAGATTGGAACCACTATTCTAGGCCGGTGCCTCACAGACAGCAGCATTATATATCTTTATTTTTTTATTCAACACTTCATTTTACATAACTTATTTGCCAGTAGGTACAAATGGCGGACTTATTGCCTAATGGCATTCTTTTCCAGACAACCATCTGTTACAATTATGGGTGAAAGTAGTACATGTACAAAAAAAAAGAAAACCTACATTTAACTATAAACATATAACCTTCATAAACAAAAAAGAATAAAAATATGTACACCAATGACACTGAAATAAATCTTAGATGAAACCTGTTACAACACTATGGGAGGGAAGGGAAAAAAGGAGAGGATATTTGTCTAACTAAAGGAATAGGAAATGAATGGGAAGTAAGTTGGTTAAGAAATAGAAAGTAGGAGCACGCGCTTTAATCTAATTTTGAAGGTTGCTAACATTGGTGCAGTTCTAATGTCAAGGGCCAAGTTCTTCCATACGGGCAGCATGGACAGTAAAGGATGATGAATAGAAAGCCGTGGCATGTGATGGGATAGCGATGATTCTCTCTTCTCTAGATCGAAGCGGGAATCCATGAGAGGCCAGAGGTTGAAATGTTTCGGTCAGATACCTATGATGGAGCATTAGAGTTGTTCAAAATGTTAAACAGAAGACAAAGAGTGTGTTGATCCCGGCGCAGACGGATAGGAAGCCATTTGAGTTGAAAATATGATATTATTATTATTATTTATTACTTCTCGGGCAACTAACAGGTACTATGTCAAATAATAACACGCACCCAATAACAAGTTGCCACATTCTGGAGACTAACGATATTAATCGCCTCACAGATCTAGACTGAAAACACATTTAAAAACTGTGTCTCTACCGGGAATCGAACCCGGGACCTTTGGATCAGCAGTCAGATACCCAAACAACTGGGCCACGAAGCCCATATTATGATCGTATTTGCGAAGGTTAAATATGAATCATATGCAGACATTTTGTAATCGATCTAATTTGTTTAGAAGTTCTTGAGTAAGATCCAAATATCAAATATAAGAATAATCGAAAATGGGGAGAAGGCGAGTTTGTGCGAGCTTTATTTTGATGTTGGTTGGAAGAAATTTTTGAAGTTTTTTGACTGAGTGAATACTTTACCTAGAACAGTTTTCTGCTGACTTCATTGACTTGTTCAGTCGATGAAAGATCATGATTGAAGAGAACTCCTAGATTTATCTTGATGTACCTTTTCCTTCTTCTTGTCGTTTCGGTCAACATATATGTGCCTAAATGCCCATCCGCTTCCGGAAAGCCACCAACTCATTTACGTCGTCCTCTTGGTGGGCTCGTTCATGAAGAGTTTCCCAATCATACTGGCCAGGAGCCACTGAACATGCCAGGAAGTGCTCGTAGTCCTGCGTCTGTCCACAGTCGCACATCGCGTCTTCAGCCATTTCCATCTTAGGAGGTTTTTCCTTGTATGACGGACCCCAATCCTAATCCTGTTGAGGGTTTCCTATTTAAATGAAAATTAAGCATAAATTCTTGTGCTATAGGTGAACGAAATCGGTAGTGGCAGGATTCGATCTCGCAACTACTGGATTACAAACTCAGCGCGCTAATCGCTCTGCCACGAGCCATACTTTACTAAGCTTTGTCTTATTATAGGTAGGTGGATATCTAGGATATTTATCTGCTTTTTTGATTATTTTTTTCAAGCATTGCAATTAAAAAATTAAGTAAAATAAATTTATTATAAAAAATAAGAAAGGATACAGATATGACAATAAAAAGTAGATAAGATATCGCAACTTGAAATTTGAAATTCTCCCCGAAAATAAGGAAACCTTGTTATTCGGGGAGGAGTTCTGAAATTTTACAACTTGCAATTTACATAATAATGAAAATAAACTACAACTCATTATAAAGAAAATTCAACAAAATAAGTTATTTTTTTCAAAGAAATAGTTGTCCTTGTAACATGACATAATCATACTCATCACATTTCCTAACTAAGCAAATGCTTATGCTGTAGATATTTAATTGAGAAGTTAGTATAAGTACTATAGGTATATTGTGTTTGATCTGTTTGCTGTTTCCCATATGATGTGAGTATCATTAACCATTCATGACATTGATCATTGATCATGGATCATGGTGGTGTGGTATAGGTATGTAGTTAAGTATAGATCTAGTTATGCAAGTATGTGGTAGTGGTGTGTGCGGTGATCGAGATGAAGAGCGACCTTCGAATCGTTTGGGAATGCTAAAAAAACGAGTTATTTTCCTTTGAACAAGTCATTTGTGAAGTAATCAGCCCGTACCATCGGGTTATTACAGACGAACCCTCAATCCAGACATCATCAGTCAACAGTTATTTAAATATTATGTCTCTTTTATGTAGGTAACACTACATTCTTGTCAAATCAATTTATTCACTTTGTACATTCGTGTCAAATCAATTCATTCACTCTGTACATTCATATCAAATAAATTTATTCACTCTATACATTCATTTCAAATAAATTTATTCACTCTGTTAATTCGTGTCAAATCAATATATTCACTCTGTACATTCGTTTACCTAAGATAAATTTATTCACTATGAACATTCGTATCAAATAAACTGATTCACTGTACATTCGTGTCGAATAAATTGATTCACTCTGTACATTTGTGTCAAATAAATTGATTTGATTTTGTACTTTCGTGTCAAATAAATTGATTTATTATTTCATACATTCGTGACAAATGAATTTATCCTCTTTGCAAATTCGTGTCAAGTAAATTTATTTGTCTTGTACATTCGTGTCAAATAAATTTATTCACTATGAACATTCGTATCAAATAAACTGATTCACTGTACATTCGTGTCGAATAAATTGATTCACTCTATACATTTGTGTCAAATAAATTTATTTGATTTTAAACTTTCGTGTCAAATAAATTGATTTATTATTTCATACATTCGTGACAAATGAATTTATCCTCTTTGCGAATTCGTGTCAAGTAAATTTATTTGTCTTGTACATTAGTGTCAAATAAATTTATTTATTTTGAACATTCATGTCTAGTTTATATATTTATTTTGTACCTTCGTGTTAAATAAATTTATTTATTATATACATTCGTGCCAAATGATTTTATCCTCTTTGCAAATTCGTGTCAAGTAAATTTATTTGTCTTGTACATTCGTGTCAAATAAATTTATTTATTTTGAACATTCGTGTCAAATAAATTTATTTATTTTGTACATTCGTGTCAAATAAATTTATTCATTTTACAGATTCGTTTTTTTACTAGTAAAATTAGGCTTTAGGTACTGTGATATTTAATAAATTTACTAACATAAATAAAATCCTGTTTGTACATTCGTGCTTTGTAAATTTGGGTACATACATAATAGGTATATGAGTATTAGAAAGATTGGGAATAATTGCAGATTAATGATTGCGATGGTAATATTGTATTGATTCGTACATCATCAGAGTGTCGGTGTGTGTTGGGAGCGAGCAGGAGAGGACTGCGGGCGTGTGAAGAGGGCGGTGTATGGGGAGGTAAGGTAAGGGAAAGGGGGAGGGGGAGGCGATGTGAATTCGCGGGGCAAATCTGCACTCTGTGGACCACCCAAGTTGCCGGTTCACGTTCATAACATAACAACTATCGAATAGGTATATTTCATTTTATTTATTTTATTGAAATCAACATGGCTAAATACAACCCAAATGTAACCTTAATTTATGTTTTATTCATTTGTTTGTTTGGTGTATACACAATAATCTACAAATTCGATTTTATCGCTACATTGCATTATCTTATGATATAAACATGTGTTTATAAAAGTCTCAAAATTACGTCGAAATTCTCGTTGAAAAATGATTACAGCAAAGAGATGGGTATTTATTTCATAACACCTGCTTTATTTCAATAAATATATTTTGCTTAGGTATTACTTAATTTTTCATAGATTATCTAGCAGAGGAGAAATTTATTTAAATTTATTTCTCACGCAAATATTGCTTCTCTGGGCTGGAAACACTGGTTAGTTGGAAGAAATTGCCATACGGCAATAAACTCGCCACTTGCACAGGGTGCAAGGAAGTGTTCATTATTATTATTATTATTTTTATTATTACAGAGAATCAAATAGAGGAAGAGGCCTGCTAGCGTTTTCACTTACACAACTTCACTAGGTATATGGATTTCACAATAAATATAATATATACTGTTATTATTTATAAAAAAAAAAAAATAGTATCAGAATTAATGAATATGTAAACCTTTGAGAGATAATATTGTTGTTGCGAGTACTTATACTGAAATAACTCATTATTGGAATATTGACAGATTCATCATGTTAGGCGAGTAGCAAGAACACATAATACATGAAAAATAATAAATATGACTTTGGCATTCTCGTAAAATAATAATATAACCGTTCATTATTCCAGCCACTGGCATTATTCCAAAATCGTTAATCCGTAATTTATAAATTTTAGATTCATCAAAAAACTTAATAATTAAAATGCAAAAATGGTTATAATGAATACATGTAGAATCGTTAAAGATTTTTAAACGTTAATATTCAGAAATCAGTAGGGTTGATAGGTAGTGTAGAGACCTCCTCAGAGCCTAATCCTTTGATATGTTAAGTATCTAGATGGGTGAATTATTCCTAATTGAAAGCTTGATGATGCGTTTGTTGCATTTTATTTTGTTGCTAATTCTTTTTAGGAAGTGTATAATGGTAATAATAATAATAATTGAGTGTTATTAATTGTAGTTCTTAATTGTTATTAATATCATTAGTAAATCCGGCCAGCGCCGTAAAGTTTAAGAAGTATACTGAAACAACTAATTATTGGAATATTGACAGAGTTATCATGTTGGGTAATTATGTAGCTAGGAAAAATAATAAATGTACATTCTTGTAAAATTTAATTGAAACTCATCAACTTTATTGAAAATTACGAATAAAATTCGCCACTACATTTATAACGACTACGTAATGTCTCGTCGCTTTATACTCGGACTTTAAAATTTAAAATATATAATATTAATAATTGATATCAGCGCCTAAAGCTCACGTCCAGGTATTTATTAAGTGTAATTATTTTTAATGATGATACGAGGTGATAGACCGCAGGAATGCTAAAATTAAGGGAAACGAGTAGAATATGTCTAACGCTAAACTCCATTATAAAATTTACATACTTCAGTATACTTAATTATTGTCGGCTTTGGTGACTCAGTTGGTTTGATATCTGATTCCTGAACCAATGTATCCGGGTTCGATTTCAAGTGAAGACAATGTTTTTAATTGTGTTTTGAATCAGAATCTGTGAGACGAAATTGTTATTGGGTGTCTCCGGAATGTGGCAACTTGTTAGTCATAACTAACTTACTGACATAGGCCTTCCTCATATCTTTCCAGGTTTCTATGTCCTGGCCCTTCTGCATCCAGTAACCCTCTTTACATATATCATCGGACCATCACGTATATGTCCTTCCTCTGATTCTCTTGTTAGTTAATAATAAAAAAAATATACGTTACTACTTAAAAGTTTAGTTACTTTCTAGTTTTATTTAAATTTATATATGACATTGTCAGAAATAAAATAAAAAATATATTTAATACTAGTTGCATGTTGCACATGAGATCCAACTGTCGATAGCGATAGTGTGTAGGTAAAATGAAGAATACGTATCTAACTATAAACCCATAATTTTTTCAATGTTTGAAACTGTCACTTCATGATAGAACTCCATAATCAACTAAAATTATGAAAAAAATTATATTTAATTTTACGTTCTACTTAATTTAAGTAGAACTAAATATAATTTTTTTATAAATATAATTTTTTTCATAATAAACCCATAAATCCAAATTATTGAATATTTTAAGATATTTTGTTTTCTATACACTAGTTGCATGTAACATTATAAGATCCAACGGTCGATAGCGATAGTATTTAGAGTAGAAGAATACGTACCAAACTATAAACTCAAAAATACAAATTATTTCATATTTTAAGATATTTTGTTTTCTGTACAAAACATGTAGGTATGTATTTCAGTACATGATAGAATAGTATGGAGGTCAGTCGTTTTTTCCTACCCAGAATATGAAAATAGCATGATGGTATGTATGTATGTTTGGATATTAAGTACATAAATAAAACAAACTATTGAGAGTCCCCGTAGATATTGTGTATACTGTCATACAAGTTGTATGAAATGATGTCGTCACTAAATTCAATTTTTACTTAAATTGTTTAAAAAAATTGAGTAGTAGGTAGGTACTACTATAGTGTACATATTTTTTTATATAAAATAAATTTTTTTTTTTCCATAGAATTAGAGAGAAATAATTTCTCTTGCATGTACAAATTACAGTTGTAGGATAATAATAATAATAATAATTAATATTGTAGGATAATAATAATTAATATTATAATTTTTAGTGCACTGAGAAAAAAAAATATACTTATATGAAAATAATAATAAGGACAATTTATAAAGCGCCTTTAAGTGACAACCGTGGTCACTTCAATTATTAAAAAAATGCGAAAGGAATTTTGGTTTTACGCCACAATATCAATATTTTTAACTCAATGTGGGGTAATAAAATTATTTCAGACAGTTTTAAACATTAAATTATGAATAAAACATATCTCGATGAAAGTTTTAACTCTCCACAGTGACAGTAGCGTAGAGTAAAAAATTAATAAAACTTAAAACGCCGTCATTATATTATATTTTAGGTATCTTCAGGAGATAATTATCGATAGGTAGATATTATTGTAATTACTTAAACCTGATGTTTAATAATCAATTAAGGCTCTATACCCTCATCTGTATACTAATTACATTATAAATAAAACATAAATACCTATATACATTTTTGATAAATATTAATAATATATTTTTAAGAATAACAGGTACACTTTTGTAGCAGCCAATTCCCTTTGACTCCGTATAACTTGAAGATCACTGAAGAATTGGAGGGACAGCTAGCAAGGGCGTGCCTAGAACCTTCGGACTACGCCACCTTGAAATAAAATTGGGAAATGACGAAAAAAAAAAACGTTTAAACGTTTTTTACTATCGTTGTTCATAGTTAGTGGGTATGAAAATATATATTTAAAATAACGTTCCAGAATAATACCAACATCTGTGGCCCTGGAAAGCATCGTGTCTACATAGGTTTCAATTTAAAATCGTTGCAAGAAAACAATCAAAAAATTATTAGCTCTTGAATTTAGGCAAGCCAAGACTTTCGGATTCTATAAGCAATTCCGCTACTGACAGCTAGACCTTTTCGACTCAAAGAACATCAAAAGTAAAATGAAGATTTTTACTTGTGTTTTAGTCCTTTATACTTTTGTTCTTTATATATTTTTATTATTAAAAAAAAGTTAAATTTATCTAGGAAAACTTATTGCATAATTATTGTTAGTATTACCTCAGAACAGGCTTCGTCTAGTGACGAAATAAATTCCATTATAATATTTATGTTTTTGTTATATCGTATTTATAGTAGGTACCTACCTATTATATTATGGATATAAAAAATCCAAAGACATTGAAATTTTAATTAAGTTTTAGTTATAAATAACAAAACGAAGACATAAAAAATAACTAAATTAATTATAATTCTAATGCTACGCACACCCGCTCACCTGTCGCTGGTCACCCCGAATTGTGGAGTATACCGTGATGGTGGGAATTCAAAAGAAGGATGAAGTTTTTATATTTATTTTAGCCTAATTTTTAATTTACCCGACCCGACGTCAACCGCCGTGGCACAGTTGATTAGCCGTTTGGCTTCTGTGTGGGCGTCCTGGGTTCGATCCCCAGCAGAGGAGAAATTTCATTAGAATTAATTTGAACAATTATTCCCTCAATTGTTTTAATTTTTATCGCTCTTCCATCCTTGAAGCTTTTATACCTATAAGACGAGATAAACAATTCTTGCTTCTTTGGGCTGGAAACACTGGTTAATTGGATGAAATTGTCATACGACAAAAAACTCTCCCTGTGCAATAAGTGTTTATAATATTTTTATTAATGATATTAATAACAATTAAGCACTACAAATAATAACACTCAATTATTATTATTACCATTATTACACTTCCTCAAAAAAATTAGCAGATCAATGAGTAAATTGTAAATTATTTAAAAGAGCAAAATAAAATGCAACAAACGCATCATCAAGCTTTCAATTGGGAATAGTTCACCCATCCAGATACTCAACATTTCAAAGGATTAGGCTCTGAGGAGGTCTCTATACTACCTAACAACCCTACTGATTCCCGAATATTAACGTTTAAAACATATTTAACGATTCTACATGTATTCATCAATACCCTTTTTTGCATTTTTATTATTGAGTTTTCGATAAATCTATAATTTCTAAATTACTGATTAACGATTTTGAGTGGCTGAAATAATGAACGGTAATATTATTTTACGAGAATGCCAAAGTCTTTTAATCTCATTACCTAAAGCGGTGTATTTTCTAATTTTTTCATCAATTTTTTTTATAATATTACTAGAATTTGGAATAGCCACGTCGGAAAAGTATGTTATTTTTTAAATTTTATCATGTATTATTATTTTATCATTCCTATGTCGATTATAATTAACAACTCATTATAAACGTTTGTGTATAATTGACATAATATCGTGCAAATGAATCATTGTATTTAATAATGGTCTCGTCTCACATAAAGCAATTTCATTGTTTATAACATAAATATTTAAAAACAATAAATTCTCTTAATTAATAAGAAACAGTTTATCTGTACACGCAAAATGTCTGTTTTACAATTTAAAAGTATACTTTGTTGATTTTCGCAAGGACCGGGTCAAAGTGGTACGCTGTAGGAGTAGCATCCCTAAAGCTACACTATTTGTGGGGAACTGAATTCATAAACATTCAATATCATTTTCATACTCGCCCCTGTGGATTGCGATCATTTGTAATAATTTGTGAAATGATTTTAATTTAATTTTAATTATTGAATAAATTATGATCATATGCGATCTACAGCCTAATAATTGTGTATTACGAAATACTACGTGCAATAAAAATGATGTTTTAAATATTTTTAATTTTATTTTACTTATAATAATCATATTTAGTTATATAACAAATTTGAAAAAAAGCAAAAATAGCTTGTCTGTTCAATTTTTTTGTTTGTTTTTTTTTTCTACATGATTCGTAAGTAAATATTATATTCAGATGTAGGTATATAAATTAAGAGGGTGACTGCTGCCAACATACATATTTTTTCAATTTGAATTTGCATCATTACTACGAAATGAATCATTTTTGAAAAAAAATAACCTAGTTAGTTTGGATATTATAAAGAAAAATATACATTAACTTTTTAATTATGTTCTGTATTATATTCTTGTAGTAAAATAATATGCATACCCCAATTTTTGACATCATTTATCTTAAATTTCTAAAAAACTATAAGGTATAGAGCAATATATTTTTTTATAAATTAAAGAAGATCAAAATATCGGGAAAAATACGATGTAACGTTGCATTAATGCATAATAAACCAACAAAACTTTTATTTCGCAATGGCGCTGAATGGAAAATACATGTTTTTTTTAGGTTTATTTACTAAACCTGAAGCATTAATGCAACGACACATCATAATTTTGTTAGATATTTTTGTCTTCTTTAATTAAAAAAATATATATTGAACTGCGCCTTATATTTTATTAAAAATATAAGATAAACCTTGAAAATCGGGGTATGCCATTATTTTTCTACAAGAATTTATACAGAACATTATCAAAAAGTAAAGATATGTTTTTCTTTATTAATACTCAAACTATCTAAATATTTTTTTTCAAAACGATTTGATAAGAAATAATGATGGTATATCAAATTGAAAAATAGGTACGTTGGCAGCAGTCCCCCCCTTAAACCTAAATATTGTCAATAAAAAAATATATTGACAATGAATGAAATATATTGACGCGTAACGATACAACATTTTTATTTTTAAATAGGCGCTACATCTCTTTACCCAGTCCTGATTTTTTGATTATCATAATTATATTTATGGTTTGATTAATAAACCACATACCGAAATGGAGTATCTTTAGTTGGTTATTTATCGAAATAGTTAAGTCGTGTATCAACTCAGCAACTCAGCAACTAGTTGATTAGCGGTTGAGTCTACTTTCCTATTAGCAAATAAAAAACATTTATCAGTTTTAATTCTTTGGGAGATTACGTTTCTCGTGTCTTCTGCCATGACCATGTCTGACTAACATATATACAATAGAGAACAATGATTATAGAAACAGTTGCACATGCCTATCATTGTTTATCTATCAATGTTCATATGGTGGATTGTGGCCAACACTAAACTCTCCACTAAATAAATAATTGTACTTTTGTTGTCTTTTTCAAAGATTTACAATCTATGTATGCATTTTAATCAATCCCAATAAGGGTTTCTTTCGAAAACCCGGGAATACCCGGGGACAGTATCAGTATTAATCCCGATTCAGGGAAATTTCAGTCGGGAATTCCCGACATTCGGGAAAAAAGACAAGATCAAAAAGGATTTTCGACTATTTGAGACTTTCGGAAAACAAACTTATTATTCGTTGTTGCTATGCAAAGCTTTGTTATCAGCTATGAAAAGCATTTAATAAATATAAATTTAAAAGAATAAATTGTTTTTGTATTTCAAAGACGTATCTTTTGAGGGTTCTGGGGAACAGATCTTAAGGGGTCGGCAGGAAGCAGCTATCCTTACTCCGAAACATTCGGTGATAGACCAGGATGACGCGTGTGGAGTGAGTAGGTACCTGTTCCGTACCGCACAGGACAGGGAGAGTTTTAACAAAGTTTACCGACATGTCACACGAATTAAAGATGATGGGATTTAGTGAAAAAAGTAACGGAGAGTCAAGTGTTGGTCACAATCCATTCGATTCGTCGAAACTGATTAAATGCAAGTGAAGTGACCCCATGACCGCATCTAGAAAGCGAGACAAAAGTACCAGTTCCTATCTTGACATTTGCACACCATATCGGAACATATGTAATTATATAGTAGATATTTGTTTTGTTTTGTAGAGAAAGGATATTGCAATGAGGAAATGCCTCTCTATCCATTTTTGGTAAGACAAGCCATGAATTCAAATATACTGTTGACGTTTAACATATTCACTAACAAATTATAATGATAACATGTTATAGCAACGTCGTGATATTAGTGTACGTGGATAAAACACCAACTGCCGGACATTAATAGTTTGATTATTATTAAAATAGTTTTTTTATAAATAATTAAACATACTGATGTTTTCATCATCAAACTAATTAGAAGATGCGTACGGTGACACGGTGGTGAAAAGTGTATAGGAAAAGAATTGACCACATGAAAAAGTAGAATTAAGTAGAATTTTTCAATAGGTTTTGATTCCATAAACAGAATCATTTTAATAACAGAAATCACATGTTAATGGTTGTTGACAGAAATATTTACCAACGATTTTGTAGCAATACTACCAACTTTCAGAATTTTTTGCGACATTTCTGCCTTTTGCTAAAGTAGGCAGCATCATTACTTAAAGGTGAATTTAATTTTTTTAAGAACCTTTAACTAAATGGTCCTTTTGCTGCTTTTTATGAAACCAGCTATAAGGTTGGTATCACAAAATATTACTTGTTGTTATGAAATTAAAGCTGGTTGGTAACCGGAGGGGTTACCAATCAACAGTAGTTAGTAACCAGAGGGGTTACTAATAAATATAGGTGGTAACCAGAGGGGTTACCAGTAAAGAGAGTTTACTATATCCCAAGTGGATATGATTTGAAATAAGAACACAAGGACAGTGGTTTAGAGAGAAGAAGAAAGAATGGTCAAAAGTAACAATGAGTATATTGATCACGATTAATAGTTTGCTTAAAGGTAAATTTACAATTGATGAAATAACTTACAAAGGAACTTTCTCACGATGAGTAGGTATAACGAGCGAGTTAGCGGGTGTGTTCGAAGTGTCCGAATCTTCGCATGGTGAAGTACCATCGTGCTCGCGAGGTCGAGAGATGAAGTGTCGGCGAGACGGCGTGGTCGAGAACGGCGGCGTGAAGTGACGAACGAAGTGACGAAAATACGGAAATGAAGTGACGAAGTGTACAAGTGTAGACTCCCTTAAATAGTGCTGCGCTGGGGGTAGCAAGTTCAATGTCCTCGAACTTTCTAGACTTATTTATTTGAAGTGTCATACCCAGTTGAGGAGTATTGTCACTTGTTTGACGTTGCGGGCGATGAACTCGGCCTAGCGATAAACAAATGTACTTGCCGTCGCTAAGCGCGCGCTCGAAAGAAATTTCGAGATGTGGTCTGCCACATTATAATCCTTTGCTGAAACTACCTAAGATCTTAATACTAAACGCGATCCAGTTTTCTTTCTGGTACCTACTTAATAATATTAAGCAGGTGTAGTTATCGGTACACCTGTCCCAAATGGAAAAGAAGTGGAGGCAGACCTAGGTTGAGATGGCTGGACGACGTGCTGTGCGACCTCAGGAAAACGGACCTGATAAATTGTAGGAGACTGGCGCTCGATAGGGAGGGATGGAGATGATTTATGGAGGAGACCAGGGTCCGCAGAGGACAGGGACCGTCAGTGATGATGACAATGATAGTTATTGGAAAACAACTTGAGTCATTCACGTGGGTGCGCACAAAAATTTGTGTATTTTTGCTTGGTCGGTATGTGTGCAGACCGCCCCCCTCTACGGCGAAAAAGCTCAAGAAGTTTGACGGAAAATATGCCTTTACTGCCATGGCAAAATATTATAAAATAATATTATTTTATTTATTATTTCTTTATTAATTTTACATAAATGATATATGTATTACTGTACAATTACACAATAGAAATATTGTGTGTACGTGTTACTGATAAGTGTATAATTGCGATGGTACAATGAACACCACTCTAGGAACTCCTGTTCCGAGGTGTTCAATGCGATGTAATGATTTACTGTAATTGCAAAGTATTGCACAGATAATATTATGCAATGCTGTTTCTTTAGGGATTGAAAAATATTCCTAAGATTTTGTAAGAAATCCTGCTCCTTTTCTGACAACACAAAATATTAGTTAAGTTTTGTTATGTTATGTAATACTGTTCCTTTACTGCCATGACAAAATATTGTTAAGTAAATAATATGTAATGCTGTTCTTTTGCTGTAATTGCAAAATATTACTCTGATAGTGTTATGTAATGCTGTTCTTTTACTGTAATTGCAAAGGATTGCATAGATAATATTATGCAATGCTGTTTCTTTAGGGATTGTAAATTATTACTAAGATTTTGTAAGAAATCCTGCTCCTTTTCTGGCATTACCTACAAAATGTTGGTTAAGTTTTGTTATGTTATCTAATAAAGTTCCTTTACTGCCATGACAAAATATTGTTATGTAAATATTATATAATGCTATTCTTTTACTGTAATTGCAAAATATTACTCTGATAATGTTATGCAATGCTGTTCCTTTACTGCCATGACAAAATATTGTTAAGTAAATATTATTTTATGCTGTTCTTTTACTGTAATTGCAAAATATTACTCTGATAATGTTATGTAATGCTGTCCTTTTACTGTAATTGCAAAGGATTGCATAGATAATATTATGCAATGCTGTTTCTTTAGGGATTGTAAATTATTACTAAGATTTTGTAAGAAATCCTGCTCCTTTTCTGGCATTACCTACAAAATGTTGGTTAAGTTTTGTTATGTTATCTAATAAAGTTCCTTTACTGCCATGACAAAATATTGTTATGTAAATATTATATAATGCTATTCTTTTACTGTAATTGCAAAATATTACTCTGATAATGTTATGCAATGCTGTTCCTTTACTGCCATGACAAAATATTGTTAAGTAAATATTATTTTATGCTGTTCTTTTACTGTAATTGCAAAATATTACTCTGATAATGTTATGTAATGCTGTCCTTTTACTGTAATTGCAAAGGATTGCATAGATAATATTATGCAATGCTGTTTCTTTAGGGATTGTAAATTATTACTAAGATTTTGTAAGAAATCCTGATCCTTTTCTGGCATTACAAAATGTTGGTTAAGTTTTGTTATGTTATCTTATAAAGTTCCTTTACTACCATGACAAAATATTGTTATGTAAATATTATGTACCTAATGCTATTCTTTTACTGTAATTGCAAAATATTACTCTAATAATGTTATGCAATGCTGTTCCTTTATTGCCATGACAAAATATTGTTAAGTAAATATTATGTAATGCTGTTCTTTTACTGTAATTGCAAAATATTACTCTAATAATGTTATGCAATGCTGTTCCTTTACTGCCATGACAAAATATTGTTAAGTAAATATTATGTAATGCTGTTCTTTTACTGTAATTGCAAAATATTACTCTAATAATGTTATGCAATGCTGTTCCTTTATTGCCATGACAAAATATTGTTAAGTAAATATTATGTAATGCTGTTCTTTTACTGTAATTGCAAAATATTACTCTAATAATGTTATGCAATGCTGTTCCTTTATTGCCATGACAAAATATTGTTAAGTAAATATTATGTAATGCTGTTCTTTTACTGTAATTGCAAAATATTACTCTGATAATGTTATGTAATGCTGTTCTTTTACTGTAATTGCAAAATATTACTATGATAATGTTATGCAATGCTGTTCTTTTACTGTTTACTGGCTTCGATGGCATAGGTCATTAGGTATAGGTATACGCACGTTTTGTAAATTCTGGTTTAACTTTCTGTGAGCATATTTTCTGCTTACCGGACCTCAACTTTTTCTTACATTATTCTTAAATAACTCCTGGAATACGAACATTGAAATTATTTTATCGAATCACAGATCCAGACTGCAAACACGATTAAAACTGTCTCTATCTATCAGGACCTTTGACTCAAGAGTCATATATCTAACCACATGACCCACGAAGGCTGACAAACACGTATTACAAAAGAATATTTCAAATTTTATAAATCTCACTGTTAATTATATTTCTACGGAATTGCCATACTAGATATGACAATTTATGACATATCCGTATTGTTTTGTATATTGAATAACGCAAAAACTCAGATTTAATAGTCGTTGCATTATACTTGTTCGTATGTATATAAGTTGAATTTCTGCAAAGGAATTGGCTCAATATAAACATAGCGTAGGAAGTGTAGGGTTAGTATAGTATGGCGGTAGGTTCCCTGCTTGCCTACCTTCCCTTCCTCAGGGCGTTATTCGTGGAATAAGAGACTGCGTTATTTAAGTGTACAAATCAATTTCATGGCTTTATTTTATTAGGTTATAACTACCTGCCGCCTTTCTCATTACCTACCTATGAACCAATCTCCCTACAACTACACTACAATATACCTACGGAGAAAATATTCCATCTGGGAAATACATTGATAGGTAATTGGTACACTGGGAGAAAAATGAAAAAAAACTGGTTCAATATAAACAAGAGGCACCTGCTTAGAATAGTGATTCTACTCTTTTTCTATTTACTGTCGTTTTCGAAATCAATATATGTCGAGAGATATTTTTTTTATTTATTTATTACAATAAACACGTCATTCTACATAAAGAGGTTTGTAAACAATAATAAAGGTAGGTATATAAAAAAAATTACATAAAAATTAGTAGGTATATATTTAAGACAGAGACAATGGAAGGGTACCTACACATACAAACACACCTAGACCATTGACACTCTCTTGCGCTTTCTGTCAATTAGAGGTTTTGCTCTCCAATATGCTTTGGATAATCCCTGTATTATATTGGATGCAGTCTTTGGTTTTGTATGTAAGTTAAACAACATTATTTGGTTTTGTATGTAAGTTAAACAACATTATTTGGTTTTGTATGTAAGTTAAACAACATTATTTGGTTTTGTATGTAAGTAAAACAACATTATTTGGTTTTGTATGTAAGTTTTGGTTTTGTATGTAAGTTAAACAACATTATTTGGCAATGATTAATATGAACACATATATAATTCCACAATTTATTTTATTTTTCTCCCGACGACCGTTTCGGCTTATAAGGCCATAATCAACTGGTTGATTATGGCCTTATAAGCCGAAACGGTCGTCGGGAGAAAAATAAAATAAATTGTGGAATTATATATGTGTTCATATTAATCATTGTCATAATGGAATTCTACAAATTAGAAGCCGTCACAATCGAAAGATTGAAAAGTGCGAACATTATTTGGTTTTGTATGTAAGTTAAACAACATTATTTTGTTTTGTATGAACAAAATTATTTGGTTTTGTATGTAAGTTAAACTTGAAGTGAATTCAGCAATGACTAAATTCATTTTAAAATAATAACTGGTTTTAATATTTCTTATTTTTTTTTTATGGCTTGTTTTGATTTTTTTTTTTGGCACCTGGGAGTGGTTGCGTTTACCAGTGCGCATCCTTTTTATAGGTGAAAATTGCAGATTCTAACAATATTTCAATATAATTTGTACCTACTCGTATGGTATTTGTTCCTATAAAATCAGCCCGTTTGTGAAATATGTAGGTAGAGGTACTTACTTTTACTAATATATGTAAAAAAAATGAAAAAAAAACAAAAAATATTATTTTTCAGAAATCTTCCCGGATGTGCGCTGTACAAATCATCAAGTTTCGTGATCAGATGGATGGTATAAGAGCACAAAAAGGACTTACAAAGACACAAAGGAAACAGACTAAGTAGACCCTTAAGAAGCAAAATGGTAACACCTCACATAG
Source organism: Molanna angustata (assembly GCA_963576475.1). Taxonomy (NCBI): domain Eukaryota; kingdom Metazoa; phylum Arthropoda; class Insecta; order Trichoptera; family Molannidae; genus Molanna; species Molanna angustata. The sequence continues at coordinate 50,821,886 of OY754965.1, read as the reverse complement.
TTCAGCAATGAGGTTCGTCACCGATTCTGAATGTAGTGCCTTTAGGGAGAGACGAGACTGGTGTGTGGGTCACCGAATGCACACCCACCCCACATTGTGAGGACATACCGTGTTTGTATGAATGAATGATATCCGTTTGAATATTAAAAATAATATTTGACGAATCATTTTTTCTGGTTCTAAGGACCTTAATATAATATTTGCAACTTTACTATAATTAGGCAAATCTCTCAATGCGGGGGTAACCAGCGACTGGTAAGCGGATATCTAATAAACTTAATATTGTAATCAATTTTTTTCCTAATGTATGTTCCTACCTATGTGTGTACATGTGTGTACATGTGTGTGTGTTTATGCATTTGCATGTAGGTATGTAAATAAATATATAAATATTATGATAAATCATTATAGCAAATTGGAGTTCTTATCGTGTGGCAAGTAGTAATATTGTTAATCTTCCCATTTAATCCTTTCCTAAATCCTTTTGATTCTGATTCACCATCATTCATGTATGTTTATTAGTTTTGCAAAAGTTGTGTAACATTTTCTGCCCTTAATGTAGGTAATTAATTACCTATCTTATTTAATGTATTTTTAACAGATTTTTAATTACCTTAATAGAGACGAAGTTGGAATATTTACTGTAGGAGAACCGGGAAATCAAGGCACCTACAGGGCTTACGACCTGTCATCGGCTGGTTTACGTGATCACTTTATGCAAAAAAATCCAATGTTTGCGCATATGCAATAATAAAAATATTCGATTATTTAATAATGTATTTTGTAATAGTGACTGTTTGTAACCGTAAATAAATACATAAATAAATAAAAGAAAGCAAAGAACATGCGCGTAAATCCACACATACGCACATGTGTCAATATAGTTTGAAGTTTGACAGATGTTTGTTACATAAATTGATTTTTAATTGATCATTTTTCGAATTCAAAAAGAGTGTGCGATTAAGATATATAGATTATAATGATATTGGCAAATATAAGTTGGTAGGTACATAAGTACATATAATGTGTGAAATGTAATTTATGCAAAACGGTGGATAATTTTCCTCACCAGAGGCGGTGTAAGGTATAGGTACCTAGGTGCAAGTGTTTCAACGGTACGGTGGTACGATCGTGTGGAAGCGCCAGTTCACTTAACGATCAAATTGTGTGGCAAGAGTCGCGATGTTTACCTCGATTGGGGGGCGGAGATTTGCTTTTTGCATGCTACCTCCGTTTGCGCGAACCCTCGACTGAGAACAATAATAGCATTCACGGCGTATAATTAAAACATACAATTATAAAACAAAAACAATTGTTTTATAACAATTGTCTTTTATTCGAATGGTTTTGAAGCGTACCACTTCCTCGTCAGGACGGTTAACTATATAGTGTCTTCCCAAGGTGCCCAAGATACAACGACGTAATATACCTACATACATATGAAATGAAATAATTTTTCAATATATTTATTTTATTTATTTAATAAACAAAATAATTATTTATAATAGAATAATTATAATGAAAAATTATTATAGAATTATAATTAAAAAATACACCGCTTTGGGTAACGAGATTAAAAGACTTTGGCATTCTCGTAAAATAATAATATTACCGTTCATTATTTCAGCCACTGGCATTATTCCAAAATCGTTAGTCAGTAATTTAGAAATTATAGATTTATCGAAAACTTAATAATAAAAATGCAAAAAAAGGCAATAATTAATACATGTAGAATCGTTAAAGATTTTTTAAACGTTAATATTCGGGAATCAGTAGGGTTGTTAGGTAGTATAGAGACCTCCTCAGAGCCTAATCCTTTGATATGTTAAGTATCTGGATGGGTGAACTATTCCCAATTGAAAGCTTGATGATGCGTTTGTTGCATTTTGTTTTGCCCTTTAAATAATTTACAATTTACGCATTGATCTGCTTATTCTTTTGAGGAAGTGTATAATGGTAATAATAATAATTGAGTGCTTTTATTTGTAGTGCTTAATTGTTATTAATATCATTAATAAATCGGCCAGCGCCGTAAAAAAAAATTAAAATAGAATAATTATTGTCGGCCTTCGTGCCTCAGTTGGTTAGGTATCTGCCTGCTGATCCAAAGGTCCCGGGTTCGATTCCCGGTGGAGACACAGTTTTTAATTGTTTTTTCAGTCTGGATCTCTGAGACGATTAATATCGAAAATCTCCAGAATATGGCAACTTGTTATTGAGTGCGTGCTAAATCAATATGTGACATAGTAGGTACATGTTACGCGACGTCCTACGTAGGCGATTCAAAGAGAATGCGAAGCGGCGCGGCGCGGCTCGAAAATAACAAACAGTCGGTAACTATGGTAGTGTCCTACGTTACCGACCGCGAGTTGGTTTCGATGCGGCGCGGCGCGATGTGAAGCAAACGCGATCAGTTGGTTTGATATTTTCGCGCGAATTGATAGCGGCGTCATTGTTTTTTGGCATGTCAGAAACAGAAATTTTAATTTCTGTCCATGAACGTCCCATATTATGGGACAAATTATTATCAAACCGCGAATTTTAGGATTTGGCAAAAATAAATGGGACTACAAGTAAACACATTTATTTATTATTGCTATTTTACAATAGGATGCTGTTCAAAACACTTAAAGTTTTCTCTCGCTTGCACGAATGTCAAATTTTGATATGTTTCCCGGAAAGATGTAAATTCAGTCTCATTTATTAATTTAAGATCACGTAATTTTTCATACAAATCGTGATATCCCCTATAAATATGCCTCTCTAAGTACACAATATTAGTTTCACTTCTCTGCCGTACATACTTCTTGAGTATTTTATATACGTACATCCATGACAGTAGCTGGCGCCAGAGGGAACGATTCGCGATTCGCGCACACGTAGGACAGAGCCGCCGCGTCGCACCGCTTCGCATTGAATTCGCTTGTATCCGCACCGCATCGTTTCGCAATCGCGTTCGCTTTGAATCGCCTACGTAGGACGTAGCGTTAGTTGCCCGAGAAGCGATATTTAATAAAATAATAGCAATACAACAGCAATAAAAAATATTATACACAAATATAATGATAATTTTTACAGTGCCAATTATAGTATTCTACTATATATGTATTACAAGATATTTTATTACACTTTCGAAAATAAAAATAAAAATTTATAAAGCGCCATTTAGTGTTACAAGATCACTCCAAGGCGCTGTAGCTTATTTGTTGGCTCTACGAAACAAGGCAGTCTTAAGAAGTTTACCGAAGGTGTCAATGCTCTGAGCTCCACGTATGTCAAGAGGCAATTTATTCCATTTTAAAGGGCCGTTCACACTAAAACCGCGATCATAGTAAGCCGCCTTATTGACTCTGTCCAATTCTTTTAAAGAGTTGGTACTCTGTGATTCAGACGATCTCAGTGTAAGCTGCCTCCCCGATAGAACATTCCTCTGGCACAATTCCTGAATGTAGTGTGGAGCCAAGTCGTTCAGAGCTTTAAACACCATCAGGCATACCTTATAGTCCACTCGTTCTGGACATCTCAACCAGTGCAGTTCGTTAAGAAGAGGTGTTATGTGACATCTTTTGTCGGCTCCATATATCAACCTCGCAGCTGCGTTGAAAACTATTTGTAATCTATCAAGCTGATACTTGGGAAAACCCGCATAAATAGCATTACAGTAATCCAGCCGTGACACCCCAAATGCATTAATAAGCGTTTTAGCTTCGTTTTTGGGTAAGCTCCGGCGGATACTTTTCAATTGCCTCAGATGAAAGAAACAAGAGCTAACAGTTTTTGAGATTTGCAAGTCCAGCGATAGTTTGTTGTCCAGGTGGACGCCTAGAAATTTGAAGGTATTTGATGGTGTAAGTTCTTCTCCATTGATGTTAATCGAAGTATTTTCAATGAGATGCTGTCGTCGTGGTGAAACTACCCACATAAACTCGGTTTTCGTTGGGTTTAATTTTAGCTTGTAGAGCAACATCCAGGCAGCAATTTTTCCATTGCAACCAACGGTATCATTCACAAGACTATCCCTGTTTTCGGCAGTGCAGAATTTCACAATGAGGCGATCGTCAGCATAAGCATATGAATCAAAACCTTCATTTTCTATTATATCATCAAGCTTTTTAATATACAAAATGAAAAGAATGGGCCCCAAAACTGACCCCTGTGGCACCCCATATTTAATTTTCTCCGAAGAAGATGATTTTTTTTTGCAATAAGACAGATTGTCGTCTTTCTGATAAATATGAGCTCATCCATTTTAACATATTCCCACAAATTCCATATTCATGTTCCAGGATAAAAAAAAGAATGTCATGATCTACGGTGTCAAAAGCAGCACTCATGTCTAAAACTGATAGTAGTGCAATATTTCCAGATTCAATTTTTGTGATAAGATCAGAAAGAATTCGCATTAGTACAGTTTCTGTTGAGTGATTTTGTCTGTACGCTGATTGATTTTTAGGAAATAAATCATTTTTATTTAAATATTGCGTCATCTGATTTACCACTGCTCGTTCTAATAATTTTGAGAGGACTGGTAGATTTGAGATCGGCCTGTAGTTTACAGTATCTTCCGGATTTAGATTTTCGTTCTTAATAATAGGTGTTATAATCAGGGCCGGATAAACATGTTTTTGCGCCCAGAGCAATATATTTCAAACCGCCCCCCCCCCCCCCCTCCCAAATGTTTGGAATTTCAATATTATATTATGCAGTATAATTCAATATTATACAGTAAAAATCAATATATTAATATAAACCAATGAACAAAAATAAATTACAATTCTACCTATTCCTATTCATGTATGTACCGTATCCTGAGAAGTAGGCATTTTAAACTAAAACCTTAGGTCTTACAATTTTTAAAGTATTGGATCATCACATAAACCGTTTTAAGTAAAATATAATTTAAAAGTCCTTTTAACCATCTCAGGTATTATGGAAATAACTAAAATTAATAACTAATGTTAACACTAAAAATATCATAAAAACTATTTTTAATTAAAAAAACTCAATATAACTATCAAATTCCAGTAAAAATTTAAAATCACACCAAACTTAAAATAAAAAAAAAACAAATCGCGATTCTAATTAACACAAAACACTAAATAAGTTCTTGGTATAATAAATACCTACATAAATTAATAGGTATTAATAAAACGAGGTATGCCAATGAATTTTACACAAAACAGCACACGAAATCTCCCATTGATTTCGATACACTTTGCCGACTAGTATTCCATCTAGTTATAGGTATATATATTAAAATCTATGGTCTATACTAGACTCGTAAAAAATATGGACACGTGTTAACATTTGACACCAGACAGAAGAGAGAGATAGAAACAATAATATATGAATAATTGAAAGAGTCAGGTGACGAGTCGGCGACCGAGATCAAGAAAATAAGTAAGTATGTCGCTAAAGTCGAAAGGGAAAACTTCACTGAAATTATCATAACATTTCTAAAGAACTTCGTTTCCCTTTTTTAGAAAACCTTGCTATTAGTTGCTGACAGGTTCCGCTTATTTAAACGGCTTATGTAGTTTCATTAACAAGCAATAAGAGTTCTTAGTATAATGTATAATTAAAGTTACTGTGGCGTGTAGCATCTGGAATGTTTTCAAACACGCCGCTATCATCTCATATGAAATTCATTAAGAAGCGCCCGGGCGATTTCAGACAGGGGGGCGCTGGCTTCATTATGTAGATAATTTAACACTTTAGTAAGTAAATTATTACAATGATTATTTTGTGTGTGTGTGTGTGTGAATCGACTGTCAAGCAGTTGTTAAGTATTTAGTAGGTATATATATGTTTACGAATAACACGGTAATAGACGGACAAGATATTAACACCGCAGAATTTTATCATACACACCATCACGCCGTGTCCCTTTCGGGGAAGGCAGAGAGAACCGAGTGCCATACCTGGGAAATTTTTGATTTATATAATTAACATTTTAGGATTTTAAGCGCCCTTTTTAGACAAGCGCCCTGATTTCTTGTTCCGGGTTGTTCTATGATTTATCCGGCCCTGGTTATAATAGAAGATTAGGTATTCCGGGACATTTAAAGTATCAACTGTAGAAAGATTTATAATTCTTGTTATTACAGGGGTTAGCTCATTTACACAGATGAGCCAAGTTGGAATCGGATCCAGTTTGCATTGTTTATTCGGGCATGCCTTGATCATTTTTGCCAGATCAAGCTCATTTATCAAGTTCATTTTATCGAGGACTGGTTTTCGAGTTTGTGTTCTTTGCGGGATTGGAAGTACATCAGAAATACTAACAGACTTTCGAATATCTTCTACCTTCTTACAGAAATAATCTGCAAAGTCTTGAGCACTTAGTGATGTATTAGAGCTGGAGACTGTTTTCTTTCTCACATTGTTCAGATTACTCCATAGTTTTTTTGGATCACCCTTTTCGGATTCAATTTTATCCTTCCAATACACAGATTTTTTGTTCTTTATAGCCACTCTGTATGTGTTCTGCGATGTAAGCCATTCTTGTCGTCTAGAAGGAGTAGGTACATACTTTTCGAAAGATTCTCTCACACTTTCGCATTTCCTTTTTTTTCTCGCGGCACTCAGAGTCGAACCATTTACTGTCTGTCTTTCGCTTTCGGATAACTTTAGTTTTATGGGGTGCAAGTGTGTCTATAATGGTCAGTAATGTGTCGCTATAGGTGTTTATCAATTCATTTATGTTACTTTCTGACAAAAATATATTGTCACACAAGAGTGAGTGTTTGACTGCATGAAGAAAATCTTCCGCATTAAAATTTGTCCAGTCTCTACCGGTTTTGGTTTCGTAGACTGGAGGCGGAGTACAGAAAACAGGATGGGAAGGGAGAAAGGGGGGAGGGGAGTGGAGGGGAAGCATCGACCACTGGAAACTCATATTACAATTTATACCCCACGTGTCTCAATGTATGAATAATACAGAATTTAATTGAATGAAATTAATTGGTCGATGGCAGAGCGGTTGGCGCGCTGGGCTAGTAATCCAGTGGTCGCGAGTTCGAATCCTGCCTCGACCGATTTCGTTCACCTATAGCACAAGCATTTATATGCTTATTTTTGGAACGTAGGAAGATGTATATGTACTTGTTTAACAAGGACATATTCATTTTTTATAAAAAAAAAAAATTCATCATCAGTGACTCCACATCCCAGGATGGGCCTTGACCTCAAGGAATCGTCTCCATTGCACCATATCCATGGCCTTTTCTCTCCAATTCCACACACCGGCTATCTGAAGGTCCCTCTCGACTCCATCCATCCATCGCAGTATTGACCTTCCCACACCTCTTCTTCCCTCCGGACGTGATGTGAGGATTCTTTTTGGTGTCTGGTCATCTTCCATACGATGCACGTGTCCTAACCAGCGGAGCCTCTCTATTTTTATCGTTTGGAAGATATTTGGTTCCTTGAATAGGCTCTGTAGTTCGTGGTTGTACCTGATTCTCCACGTGCCTTGATCGCTGCAGACGGGACCGAAAATTTATCTTATTTTTTTTCATTCGAAAACCAGTAACGCGTCCATATCAATTTTAGCAAGAACCCAACACTTAGAGCCGTATGTTAGTACAGGTCGTAAAAGAGTTTTGTAGACGAGGATTTTAATGTTTCTTGACAGTACCTACATGTGATAAAGTGCCTCTGTAGTCCAAAGTAACGCTTGTTAGCCGTGACAAGTCTTTTCTTGATCTCAACACTAGTTTCATTACCACTCGTTACGACCAAACCTAAGTAAATGTAATAAATTAAATTAAAAAGATATGTAGCGCAACAGTCACTTGCGCCACATAGCTACGCAGCGCAACGCTGACGTCGTCATGTCCTGCGCTACACGCAGCTACGACTCACCCGGCTACGACAACGTCACCTGTCACGCTCACCCGGCTACGACAATTCCCCTATATAAAGACGCACACCGAGTTCAAAGGCCATTCGGTTTCATCCAGACCTCCTGCTACGTCCTTACGCTGCTCGATCGCCTAGCCATCGTTTAGAGTCTGCACTGATGCGGCTGTGAGCCATACATTGGATGTCTAGGGTCAGTTTTCTGCTTGCTCCGTTCGACTTCTGCTGCAACACGCCGTCTGATCGTAGGGGGGGGCAATACCCACAATTGGATAGAGTTCTTTAGTGGGGGTCGGTTTTAGGCAACCAGATATTAATCTGGCTGTTTCATTAATTGCCACATCTAACCTTTTTGCGTGTGATGAGTTTTACCATACTGGTGCAGCATATTCAGCAGCGGAGAAACACAGTGCCAGTGCCGAGGTTCTTAGGACATGGGGTTGGGCTCCCCACTTTGTGCTGGTAAGCTTTCTTATGATGTTGTTTCTGGCACATACCTTCTTCTCGACCTCTTCACAATGCCTCCTAAAAGTCAAGGATCGGTCCAGTCGAACACCCAAATATTTTGGTGCGTCACTGTGTTACAGTTCCTGACACTGCCACCATACTCTTAGCTTTCTTCCCGCATCCCTATTTCTGAGGTGGAAGGCACAGACTTGAGTCTTCGCTGGATTTGGCTTCAGGTGATTATCCTTGTAATATATAGCCAAATCTTGGAGAGTTGTTGACAGTTTTCCTTCCACTTCGATTTACCATTGTATTTCGAAGTATATTAAACGAGTAAGTTACATTCTTGTTACATCTTTCAATCTCTGTCATCAATATCTACCTGAGTTTCATTCTGTATTTTATTATCTTTTATATACGGTATTACATTTTCTTGATCGATCTATCTGTGTGCCTAGCTGTCGGGAGACTCCGACAGGCGGTATCCAGGTTCGATTCCGGCAGGTGTGGTATCGTTTAGTTGTATGTAACCCAAAAGCGGACACACAGGTTCTATACCTACACGTCCCGCAGACCGGCATTACCACCATCTATCTGTCGCGGCTCGCGCCGACAGGTTTGCATATCAGCTCCGGCTGGTGTGCAAACACTTCCAACCCAAGTGGCAACTTTGACCATACTGGTGAGCCTACATACTTCAAAAGATACAATAAAAAGGTAAAGATGCGTACAGCAAAACAGAGCACAGATTAAATTTTCCATTGCCTCACTAGACTAGAGTCTGTTCAGAGGCAGTGCTTTATCAATTTGGTCTAACGTTACATGTTATCGAATTCAACTTGTCAAAAGTTATTATAATTACATAGCAACATTACATAAACGAACTTGTCTCTCGCGTATATACCTACACAAACAACGCAAATGTCAAATCGCGCGTTTTAAGTGCGTCCATATTACCATCAGTCCAAACCTCTAATTTCCTTCCTCGTCTGTGAGGAAAACGTGTTAAGAAAATTACACCATGAGATCATTTTATTATTTCTTAACAATGTGCGCATGCGCGTAAATGACAGACCTACATGATTGCCACAATTGAGATATGCATACCCTACCTACCTCCCATATCCTATCTACTTACCCGTATATTATTACAACAACACTTTAAATCGATAATTATTTTTACTTTTATGGGTAGTTATCTACTGTTACGTATTTAATGTACGACTGTACAAAAAGGATTTCTATTAAGGAGGGGAGTATCCTATTTTGTATAGCTCCATTCACCAAACATTGCACATCTACTAAATAATATATAGGGAGTTGGTAATTTTACTATTTTAATTATTATGATTAATTAATTTTATAGAATATTTATTAGAAGGATTATTGCGTGTTCAAAAGGTATAATTAAAACTCATCTCTCTATAATAGACACACTACAAACAAATGGGTGCAACTGATAATTCATGCAATAAAAGATTGTACTCATTCTTATGTATATTTATTTCGAACAATTTTTTACATAGTATTTGTTCAATTATTTAATTCACACGTAATAAGAATATGGAGGGAAGTACGCGATACGTCTAGGCCCGGCGACTGGAGAAATTCCGAATGATGAATGACATGTCAGTAGTGATGTGGGGACATCCAAGGGATGGTCCACCACAAATACATAAAACATTTAATCATTAAGGTTTATATAAAGACAAATCAATAATTTACATGTAAGGATTGTGTAAACAGGTTTAACAAAATTTTCAAAACAAATAAAAAGCTACACAAAAACAAGAATGAAATTAACAAAAAAAATTAATCAGTACAATTTTTTGATTTTATCTTTAAATATAACTATTGTAATTTTTTTCGAGTCTAAGACTAAAAGGGATTTCATTAAACTATTTAATACCATTATACTTATAGAAATGTTATGAGGTAGTTGTACGTAAAAGAGGAACTTAACCAATAAATAAAGATATACCTAAAATACAAGTGATTTATTAATTTATATATTTATTACAATTTACGGCTTAATATTCCTTTACACATACAAATAAAACAGTATTTATGTGCAAAAACAGAATAAATTAAAAAAATAGAATTATGAATTTAAAAAAGAAAAAATAATAATAAATGAATATAACAAATGAAACAGTAAACGAATAACAATAATTGTATGTTAAATGGTGGACTGTATTGCAAATAAATGAATCAACACTACGGAAAAATCAGAACTACAGTTTGGTAGCACTTACCCTTCTTGCAGATCCCAATCCACCGAAGCCTTGGAGAAAGGAATTCGGGAATTGGAGTTGGAAGAGAAATTAGGATAGGCTTCTTTTTGCGAACTTACACCCAAATTCACTATCACAGATTTCTAATGATACAAATATGGTTCAAAATGAATGAGAACTTTTTTAAACAAATTATAAATGGATGTAACAATGCGAAAAAAAATGGCAACTGATGTTGCTCCCACTGATGTTTGAAATCGAATGAAAATGTAACAAAAAAAAACCACCTACACCCACAATAGTAGGTAGGTATTATCAAATTGACCCAACAATAATATACATGTAAAAATGCAGGTAACATATAGAAAAAAATAAAATACAAATCCCAAATTAAAAAAGAAAATAAGAAGTCCTATACAAATACCATTAAATTCATTAGAAAAAGTGAAAAAAAATAATAGTAAAAAATTTAGACGCTGGTTACCTACATTGTATTTGTGGGATATGCCGTGATGGTATGAATGAATAAATGAAAGCGATAATATAATACATTTGGATAGAAAAAAGGGAGGGCTAGATCAAAACCCGATGGATGATGATAGGTACCTACCTACTACAAGTCTTAGAATCTCGAGACAATTTTGATTCATAATGTGGGTATATTATTTATATTTATTTATTTAACACTTTTTGTACAAACATATTGCATTGTAAAAATAGCTGACTTATTGCCTGGAGGCAATTTCCTGGAGTCAAAAACATATTTTAAGACTTGAAATACAAGACTGACATTGCTCATCACTATTTTTTTCATACAGATTCAACCGCTGTTATGTTGGCAAATGAACGTTTGAAAAGACAGGTTTTGTGTGGCGTTCGGTTCTCTCTTCCAACCCCCAAAGGACACGGTCTGATAACATTTTGATATATGTTTTAGGACCGTCGCTGCTGCATAGGGAATTTCATTGGGCGAAATCCTCTGTTTTCGGCGGCAGTTTGAATCGGTATCTACCTACATAGAAATGTGGGTACCTATATTATAACACAGAACAGACAATCTTTTTGTAATCCTACTACAAAATGACATAAGTGTCGTGGTGAAGTATCACGGCGTGATGGGCAGAGCCGTCAACACATTTTTGAGGCACACGGAACCACCTAGACCAGGTATATAACTTGGTTAAGATGCTCAAGGTTTTAAAAATGAAGGACTAGTGTCTATCAGCGCGCAAGGAAGAATGTGAGTTTTGACATAGTTAAAGTTTATTTGGAGGAGAGATGCAGAAAGCTATTTATACATAATTGTAAGTGTTACAGATACATTAAATCATATAATAAAATATTTCACGTCAAACCATAGATTATTCACTTCCGTAATGCCAATTTAAAATACGTAATATCAAACGTAGTTATTTTAGATTTAAGTTTATACAGAAAATTTTAAAGAAAAATATATAATCTACTGTGAAACAAAATATAAATTATACTTATACAATTACACTTTGCAATATGTGAGAAGAAGACTTTGTACCTTTTGATATTTTTACTCCTCACTAACCCAAGGGGATATAGTGGGGAGTTATGATTTCGCAATTTTTAAGGCTATTTTTTTATTGCAGATTATCAACTAGTATCATGCTGAGATTGTATTCTGAAAGTTTCATCACAATGTATCTGTGTGTGTGTGCTATGTACGGCGTGTTTATTTTTACTTTATCGATTATAGACAAATTTTGCAAATATATATATATATATATATATATATATATATATATATATATATATATATATATATATATATATATATATATATATATATATTTATATATATATATATATAATATATATATAATATATATATATATATATATATATATATATATATATATATATATATATATATATATATATATATATATATATATATATATATATATATATATATATATATATATATATATATATATATATATATATATATATATATATATATATATATATATATATATATATATATATATATATATATATATATATATATATATATATATATATATATCGGAAGCTTACCACCAAGTGGTAAGCTTCCGACGCGAACGGACGTGCGCGCACTATCCCTCGCGACGGAAATTTATTAACAAGGCGCCTATTGAAAATGTCTGATGTGATTCAGACGAAACGTCTGAATCACATCTATGTGAGCTTTCAGTGTGAGTAGACGTGTGTCGCGCGCGTGCTTTTCGTGTAAGTCCTTGAAAATGCCTGGTGATATTCAGGCGAAACGTCGGAAGACAAATGGTCTTAGTCAAGACCTACTGACACGGGAAAACCGAGATAAAAATATTATAACATAGTTCACCCGTGAAAACATCAAATATAACATATATATATATATATATATATATATATATTTATATATATATATATATATATATATATATATAATATATATATATATATATATATAATATAGATATATTATATATATAGAATATATATATATATATTATATATATATATATATATATATATATAATATATATATATATATATTATATATATATATATATATATATATATTATATATATATATATATATATATATATTATATATATATATATATATATATATATATATATATATATATATATATATATATATTATATATATATATATATATATATATATATATATATATATATATATATATATATATATATATATATATATATATATATATATATATATCTAATACTCGCTTAGACCCCATTAGATTTTGAACGATATATGAATAGTGCTTCTCAATTTTTTTAACTGTCAAATATTTCAATGTGACCCCAAACTCAGGAAACTTAAAAATTTAAATTTATATTATCAAATTAATAAAAAGGCACATCACTTTCATAAAATGGCATTGAAGAGTTATCAAGTTTTCATACTAAAATATTTAAATAAAAAATTATTTAACAAACTCATTTCATGAAAATGCTGAAAACTTTTCATACAGAATTTGAATACTTTATAGAATGACTTGTTAGTGAGGAGTATAGCGTTGGCCACCACCCACTCGTTTTTTTCATAGATCCGGTTTGATGACTTTAAAAACTAAAAAGATAATGACTTCTTAACGATCACTATTATTTTATTTATTTTTAGAAAATTTACAATATAATAACATTTTAATGGAGATGTATTATCTAAAAAAATTAAAATATATTAAAAATTTCCACTGTCATAATATTTTGTTTTTTATATAGTATCTACTAAGTGACTTAATTTCATTTCTAAAGTAATAATTATGTTTAAATTAATTTAACACGCCAATATTGCTTCTCTGGGCTGGCAACTCTGGTTACTTGGAAGAAATTGCCATATGGCAATAAACTCGCCACTTGCGCAGGGTGTGAGAAGTGTTTATTATAATTATTATTACTTTTTTTAACTTTGTTTTGTAAATCCATTATTATCATAATTTTTATTTTATTTCGTAGATCATCGATCAAAAAAAAAAATACTGTTGAAGCTACTCTAGATATACCTATATATTGGTTTTTATACTGTAAATATATAATAGGCTTATAGTCAAATAAATAATCAAATTTCAAGTGATATTAAATTAAGGGAAAATTTATTGCAAATATAGTTCGTTTTTCCCGACTAAAGAAAGTCTTCTAAACCTTAAATAACTCCCGTAATACGACCCTTTTACATAAAACATAATATAGTTATTTTATTTATTTATTTTATTTTAACATAACATAATAATTTTATAAAACAAATCAATATATAAATTCACTAGTAATAATATTCTTACATATTTTTCCCTGCAGTACCTCATCAAAAAGATTACAATCTTGTGCTTGATGAGGGAAGCACTTATAAAAAAATAAAAAATATCAATACAAAGCAAAGTCAACATAAAAGTAAAAGTAATTAAATCAAATCATACATGAACAAAAAAAAATCAAATAAACATCAAAAAAAGGTTGAAAATAATTGAAAAAGAAGAATACTCAAATGAGAAAACATATCAGAATATATATTCAAACCAAAAAAAAGAAAAACACGAAAATAATTGAAAAATGAGTAATATAGAATTATAGACGATTCAAATATATCAAAACACATATTCAAAAATAATAAAAAATAAAATACTGGAAAATGAAACAAAAAAGAAAAAATAAAAAACAAATTGAAACAAAGTTATACAATTAAAAAATAAATAAACCAATTATAATGTTTTTTAAGTGACTTTTTTATTTGTGATTGTATAAGTGACTTTCCTTATGTTAAAAGTGTACTTACAAATATCATATTTATCTTTAATTTTGAGTGTTAAATGAACACAATTATGGCAAAAACCATACTTTGTATAATGTATATTATGTAAAATGTTGAATTATAAAAATGTAATGTTTCACTAAATTCAGGAACGGGTTCAATTAATAAAATTTAGGATATTGTTTAGAAACTGGGAATTGGGAAATAAACTGGAAGGAAGAAATAAGATATGTTTCCCTTACCAATAATTATTTTCTTTTTTTTTTAACAGAATTATATAAACAAGCCAAAAATGAAATAATATTTCTGGCGCAGTTCAGGGGTGACATCTCTGCGAGACACCGTCACCTCGTTTATAAGGACCATTCCATTCATTGTTTACAACTAAACCAATTTCTCAATAGATGGCGTTACGAAAAAAAAGGTTTCTTCGTTACTTCATAGATGGCAACAGTATCTAATAATGTATTATTTTCAAATGAATTGTTTCACATTATTCAAATATATAGAACTTTCAAAAATTACATTGAAAAGAGAGTTCAATAAGAAGGCATAATTGGTGAACGTTGCGCAAGCTCATAAAGTGATCACTTAAACCAGCCGATGACAGGTCGTAAGCCCTGTAGGTGCATTGAGTTCCTGGTTCTTCTATAACATCCCAACTTCGTCTCTATTGAGAAGATTGTCAATAAAAATATGATTTTATTTATTTTTTCAATTTTCTTTGGGTGAAGCTTGAGTCTCTTTTCGGGCCATGTCTGAGTAACTAATGCTGTATCTGATTCGACAAAAAAATCTTAAGTCTTTTCCGCTTTTGATTTGTTTTTTATACCAGTTCTTTATACCTGATACGGCTTTAACGCTATCTTTTCTATTATAATGCACGTTGTTAAAGTTTTTCTTCTGTTTTGACTTCCTCTCCTACCATCTTGTGATGTAATCTTTATTGGGGTATTCGGTTCGGTGATTACTAAAGCGACCATGGCGACATCTATTGATGGTCCCTACAGGCGATTATCTAATCGTATAAAAGAAAATGTCGGTGATGGATTTGGGATGAAGCGAGCTTTTGCCGCTTTTAACAAGTTTTTTTGTGAGAGCTTCAGTGGTTATTGGCTACTTCAAAGCGGAGATAAGGACGAATTAAAAAGGTACCTGATAAGGATGACAACTTTTAACTGCTACAGTCAAATTCAATTTAAATGTATTTTTTACTCCTCACTAACCCAAGGGGATATAGTAGGGAAGTATGAATTCGCAATTATTAAGGATATTTTTTTTGCAGATTATCAACTAGCATCATGCTGAGATTGTATTCTTGAATGTTTCATCACAATGTATCAGTGCGTACGCTGTGTACTATGTGCTGTGTACGGCGCGGCGTATTTATTCTATACTTTATCGATTAAAGACTAGGTATAAAGTAGGTACTCATTGGATTCTTTTCAAATGTTGCAAATTTCGAATACTCGCTTACACCCCCCCATTAGATTTCGAAGGATATCTGATTAGTGCTTCTCAATTTTTTTAAACTGTCAAATATTTCAAAGTGACACCAAGCTTAGGAAAATAAAATTAAATATTTTTATTTTCAAATTGCTAAAAGGGCACATCATCATCATCGTCATCCTCAGCGTTACAACCCTTGGTGGGTCCTAGCTGCCTCCAAGAATCTTCTCCAAACTGTTCTATTGTTGGCTGCCACTTTCCAGTTCTGCTACCCCATAGCCCGACAATCCGACAATCGACAATCACTTTCATAAAATGGAATTGAAGAATTATCAAGTTTTAATAATAAATATCAATCTTTTCCAAAAGATTAACTTTAACAAATTCATTTCAAGAAAATTTCCATACAAAATTTGAATACACTGTGGAGTGACTAGGAGTTTAGTGTTGGCCACAACCCACTCGATACTTCTAATGTCGACAATCCATGGAATCCATTTTTATTGTAGGTGTACCTACGTTGTTTCAATAAAAATTGGAAAACCACGGAGTAAAGAATACAGAGCTAACCACGGATTGCATTGCAGCAGCCCTTTTAAATCCAGCAGTATTATTGGGGATTATCTTAGAAATGCTGCATCCAGCAATTTTTAGTGATAACTAAAATATTTTCAAATATATAAGACAACTATAGTATGAATAATTCATATCTCTCTGGCATAATGCCTACCTACCTACATATCACACACACAGATACCTACATTGTGATGAAACTTTCAGAATACAATCTCAGCATGGTGCTATTTGATACAACTTTGGAAAACAGGCGAACAGTAACTGACGTGATGTATTTATACAAACTTTTAAATAACATAATAGACTCAAACTATCTTCTCCAAAAGATTAACTTTAATTGCCCTCTGAGACGAACAAGAACTACTTCCACATTTAGGCTTCCACAATGTGCAACTAAATATTGTCTAAATTCATTCATACAACGAACTTGCAGTAATTATAATTCATTTTTTGGTTCGGTGGACATCCATCAACACACAAAAGCCAGATTCAAGTCTCAAGTTTTCGAGTCATTGATGGGGGGTTGATAACGTTGCAGTGATTCTGATTTACCACTTCCTTACATTCCTTTTCCTTCCTCAAGAGCACATTTACATTTTTTTTTTGTTATTTTTTCCTTTATATTAATTTTTAACTTTTTATATATGGTCACATTTTTATATATGGAGTACTTCAAGATGAGTAAAATTACTGCAAACTGTTTTGGTTTACAATTTATTTAAGTAACACTTATTTTACAGTGGGCCATGGAGAGACAGATGCTTGGCGTGAGCCTTCGAGATAAATTAAGAAACGAAGAAATAAGATGCCGAACAAGAGTCACAGATATTATGAATCGAGGCCCTGGAACAAAAATAGAAGTGTCGGAAGACCTCCCAAAAGGTGGTCCGATGACATATTTCAGCAAGTTGGAAGGACCTGGATGCGAAGGGGAAGAGACAGAGACGAATGGAAAAGAATGGAAGAGGCCTACGTCCAGCTGTGGAGGGAGGAAGGCTAAAGAAGAAGAAGAAGACAGATTTTGAATGTTTGTTTGCTTAAAATAAATAATCTACAATTAAAAAAAATACCTTGAAAATTGCTATTTCATAACTCCCCACTATCCACTCTTGGGTTAGTGAGGAGGAAAAAAATTCAGAGAGCTAACTGTTGGCCACAATCCACACGTTAACAAATGTTTCCATGTGTCTGATACATGGTATCATTTTCAATTTCGTCTTGTATTTTATTTTGTCGTGCTTGTTACAAATTCTTAAAATCAATGTTATTCCTGCATCACCTATTATACTTTCATGACTCTTACACATCAATAAAAACAATCTGCGCCTTGTTTAAAATAATAGTTGGCGATGCTTCATACCTACCACACAACACCTGTATGCATTTTTTTGTTGTTGTTTGGTTTACCTTAACCAGGGTCTTCCGAGACACAAAGAACTCGGTATACCAATTGTGGAAGCGCATTGTCCAATTATATTGTCATGTTTTGAAGGTGTCTCGCAAAAGACGCGAACATTGGACGTTGCTATGTAGCACGTGTCTGCTGGTGCGACCAGACCAGTCTTCTTCGATCGGCACAACATGAATATCTGCATCCGAAAAAAACGAGTGGATTGTGGCCATCGCTGTACATCTCATTACCAAGTCACTCTACAAACTATTCATATTTTGTATGGAAAATTTCCAGCATTTTCTTGAATGCAGTTATTGTTAAATTTTTTTTGATTTAAATATTTTATTTTGAAATCTTAACAATCCTTCAATGCCATTTCACGAGAATATCAAATATCATCTTTCCTGAGCTTGGGGTCACTTTGAAACATTTGACAGTTAAAGAAATTGAGATGCACTGATCAGATATCCTTATATATCAGATATCCAGATATACAAATTTGCAAAACTTGAAAAGAATCCAATGAGTATATTAGTCTATAATCGATAAAGTAGAATTAATACGCCGCACGACAATACTTTTTACTCCTCACTAACCAAGGGGATCATGGTGTTAGCTTATGTGAGCATATTTCAATGTTCATTGGTGTCTTAAATAAATAATTAAATTAATAAAATAAATAAAATAAATGAAATAAATGAAATAAATAAAATAAATAAAATAAATAAAATAAATAAAATAAATAAAATAAATAAAATAAATAAAATAAATAAAATAAATAAAATAAATAAAATAAATAAAATAAATAAAATAAACAAAATAAATAAAATAAATAAAATAAATAAAATAAATAAAATAATTCAAATAAATCAAATAAATCAAATAAATAAAATAAATCAAATAAACAAAAGAAATAAAATAAATAAAATAAATAAAATAAATAAAATAAATAAAATAAATAAAATAAATAAAATAAATAAAATAAATAAAATAAATAAAATAAATATAAAAATATAAAAAGAAAACAAATAAAATAAATCAAATAAACAAAATAAATAAAAAAAAAGATTATATATAAAATAAATAAATAAATGATATAACTACCTAAATAAAATTAAGAAGATAAATAAAAAAATTAAAATAAAACATGATTGGCTTGTACTAATCTTAAAATAGCGCCATAATGTAACCACACAATTTACAAAGCTGTAGTTTTCTGAAATAAAATAAATAAATAAATACATATTATAAAAAAAAAATCATAGTAAAATAAAAGGAAAAGACAAGGAGTGGTAATCGGGATCGAATTGTTTAAGGATAAATACTTCTTTAGTCTTTTCTTGAAAATACAGAATTGAAATATTGAAATACAGAGTGAGTTAAACGACGCAACATCTTTTTATTTTTATTTTGTGTAACTTCTCGGGCAACTAACAGGTACTATGTCAAATAATTATTTAATACGCACCCAATAACAAGTTGCCACATTATGGAGACTTGCGATATTAATCGTCTCACAGATCCAGACTGAAAACGGAATTAAAAACTGTGTCTCCGCCGGGAATCGAACCCGGGACCCTTGGATCAGCAGTCTGATATATAACGAACTGAGCCACGAAGGCCAAATGTACTTCGAGCGACGAGCTTAAGTAAATTTAAATCCATCAACCGTGGTTTATTGATATATTTTGTCTGTCTTTATATTCTTCAAAGCGTTTTTAATGCCAATTAAGAAATACTTTATCTTGCAATGGTCATTATCCGAATATACTAATCTACTCGTTTTAAATTCGCTAATTATTTGCAAACATTAATTACGATAATCATCATAACATATTTCACAGTTCGTTACTTTTAACTCTCCTCCACTTCTATGAAATTGTGGAGAGTTATCTTATAGAAT
Source organism: Molanna angustata (assembly GCA_963576475.1). Lineage (NCBI taxonomy): Eukaryota > Metazoa > Arthropoda > Insecta > Trichoptera > Molannidae > Molanna > Molanna angustata. The sequence continues at coordinate 50,801,739 of OY754965.1, read as the reverse complement.
TATTTCACAAAATACGAACCGTTGTTTACTCCTCACTACCCCAAGGGGATATAGTGGGAGTTATGAAGTTGCAATTTTTAATGTTATTTTTTAATGTAGATTACCATTAAACATCATGCTGAGATTGTATTCTGAAAGTTTCATCACAATGTATCTATGTGTGTGTTCTATGGATTGACTAAAATACTCGTTCGAGTCTTTTCAAATTTTGCAAATTTTTATATCTAATACTCGCTTAGATCTCGTTAGATTTTGAAGGACATCAGGGGCCTTATTTCCATTCACGTGTAAGATTTTGCGATAAATTCCGCTAATATACCTACCACAGAATCACAGAATGTAAAGGGAAAGTTACGTATCAGAAGCTGTCATTCATAACTATAATCTGTGAACAGAACGAATGTGTGTAGGTACGCGTCGATATGCTGCATAAAATTTTGCGAATAAATTCACCTATCAAATGTCATATGTATTTCGCTCCAATCAGAATACCGCGTTACGAACGGCGAACGGAGGTGTCTAGACACAATGCGCGGAAGTTTACGGGGGCTAGTGTCCGCGGGAAACAGAATAATGATCTGCTATAAGAAACACATGTAGCGTAAAATCTTTTGTATATTGCCGCGATAAAAGAACCGAAATAGGCCCGTTGATCAGTGCTTCTGTTTTTTTTACCGTCAAATATTTCAATGTGACCCCAAACACTTAAAAATTGATATTTTTCTTCAAATTATTAAAAAGGCACATCACTTTCATAAAACGGCAACGAATAATTATCAATTAAATCAAAAATAATTTATCACACTCATTAAATGAAACTGCCGAAAAATTTCCATACAATATTTAAATGCTTTGTGACTTTAGGGTAGCGAGGAATATAGCGTTGGGTTATTTTTTATAACTATATATAAATAAACTCTGTTAGCTCGTGTTGTATAGCTAACACAATTGAATATTGCAGCATCTGTTTTATTATACAATATAGATTTACAATGTTGCGGTTTGAGTCGACATGTTGCAAATACTTACACATTACATCGATCGGGTGTTTTTGCTCGCTTATTATACCTATACTTCTTTTACAAATGTCATGTTATTTTTCTTCCCGTCTTTTTATAAGTTCCAGAGTTAATAGGTGTCTTCCTCAACAATGGGCATCTTTATATCCTCACCCCCATTTACTTCATTTTATACAACCATTGTGTGGTGCAGGTCTTGCGGAGTATCACAACGCATGACACACCGCAGCCAGAGATGACATCTGTCCAGGTTTGTGTAAACACACCATATACAATGATATACAATGATAAACTACATCCCAAAGACATATTAAATTTATTTGTTAAACGTACAATGTCATTTGTAAAGATAGGTACTATCTAATTCTTATTTAAAGAATATTACAAAAAAAAATACACTCGTTTGCTGTAGTGGCACGAAAAATACGTAAATTGTTCTTTCATTCATACCATCACGACACATCCCACAGCGTGGGATGACCAGCGACAGATGTACGGAGTCCTGAATATTAATGTTTATATTATCTGCTATACAGAATAAGTTTAGTTTGTCGATCGACAATTCTTGATAGAACTCCATTGTACCTATGTAGATATATTACAAATATAATATAAACAAAATACTTGGTATGTATTTGTTCTATCGAAATTTATTTGATTATTTATTTATTTATTTACTTATTACAATTCCAGTACAATAAGACATAGCAAAACACAATAAAAAAAACATATTATATTGATTTATTTATTTGTATCTACGGCCAGAAGTCTTTTACAAATACACAAAAAATAAAACAGTTCCACAATATAACTATAACAAAAATATTAATATTAAAAAAAACAATAATTGTATGCAGAACAAAAAATAAAAGTTGAAAACAAAAAGGCGATTAAAAAAAAATAAAAAAACATCGATTATATAACTATAGTTAATTAAAAAAATGATGAAAAATTGTCAATGTAAATAAAGAACATACAAAAAAAATATGTTATGAGTTATACCTAAAATGATGAAAATGATGAATAAAAATATGTAAAAAACATGATTTTTAATCTTCCCAGAAATCGAGTTTTTTCTCATTTTGTATGAAAATTTAAATTTTCAAACTTAAATATCTGGATCCCTAGATGATCATTTCTGATAAATTAAATGAGGTATAATTTCTGTCGAAACAATGAATATCTCTGCAAAATTTGATGATCGTAGGTAAAGAGGGGAAAAAAGTGAAAAGTTCGTGTATATATGTTCCGCAAGTTTTTCGTAGGGACGGTATTTTAATACATTTTTTTGTATGGGACGGTATTTTAGTATAGGTAAAATTTTCAGTACAATTTTTGTATGGGAATTTTAGTATAGGTATTTGAGTTCAGGTGAAAGGTGGTTGAGACTTGCGTCACGGGCCCTTACTAACGTGGGCCCATGATGATGAAAAATTGTCAATGTAAATAAAGAACATATAAAAAAATATGTTATGAGTTATACCTAAAATGATGAAAATGATGAATAAAAATATGATGAAAAATTGTCAATGTAAATAAAGAACATATAAAAAAAATATGTTATGAGTTATACCTACATATTGTCATCGCATGTATGCCTCCACTTAGGTATGTTCTGCAAGTATTTAATACAGATAAACGATTTTTGCATTTTCATTAATACATATATCTATATATTTTTTCGATAAATCTTTGATTTCTAAATTACGGTCAAAAGATTTTGTAACTGAAATTATACTTTACCTAATTAAACGAGTAAATTTAAGAATTAACTCTTTAGGTACTTATGTAAAGAATTAGTTATATTTCCAATTTGGTTATATCGCTTATTTATTGTTAGCATCATCTCTAAAAAATATCAAATTTATTACCTAACATTTTTCAGCAGATTCGATTTATAACGACCTAACATTATCAAGGACTAAAATAAACTATTTTCAATGGACTTATTCAATCGTAATTTAGACCTTGATAATTCATTACACGTAGCTCGTTAAAACGTTCTGTCGTTATAAATCGAATATATTGGAGAAATTCATTTTTTTTATTTTAATTTGATATTTTTTAAAATCAACTTTACATGTTTTTAATCATTTCTCAAGAGTAATCTGAATTGTTAATTGAGTCTATGTTATGTACCAATATGGCGTTAGATCATCTCTACAGTTATAAATTTTCTTTGTACCTATTATGAAATAAAAAGGCGTGTTATATTGAAATATCTATTACAACAAAGCCTCAACAAAACACATTAATTCTTAACGTTTTTATTAAAAGTAATTTCTTTATTTTGATACAATTTATCCGTATTGTGGTTCGGCAGCCATAAGGTCCAGGGGCGGTCTCCGATTGGTTCTGATGGAGCAGATGCGCAGCGGTTTCCTCCAATAGGGAGCCGTTATGATTTAATATCATATCTCCGGAGTTTAGGGACGCAAAAAACCACCCTTCCCAATTTATCTCGTACCCAGACCTCACATACCTACCTATAGAAAAGGGACGTCAGTGGTTGCTTTATGAATGTGGTCTATCTCCAAATCAAATATTAGCTCTTTGTCACATTCAATCAACGTGTTTTGTATAACATCTATGAATAAATATGAACATATACTATGAAAATTTGTAATGAAATTATTAAGTTTTTGATAACATAACCTTATATATCTAATAATAATGGCAATAAATGAACGGTTTAGACACTTATTTATTTATTTATATTTACTCTGATACTTAAATAGTGATATGAAAACATCATCCTATAGTTATAAAGAATACAATTGTGTTCCTACACCCATTTCAGTTTTTAATTTTAATACTTAATTTGTAAATATTATCAACAAAGCAATTATTCGATGCTGATTAAAATTTTAAATTCTGTTAGGTAACATCTTGTATTCTCAAAATAATCATCAAATTTAATTTATTAAATTTTCCTTAATTTTAATTTACTTGACAGTTAAGTCATGTTTAAATGTAAATAACTATGTAAAACCGAAATTTCAAATATTTGGCTTGGTAAAAATGTAAACTGCTAGCCCTAGAACAGGGTTACCTAGTTGGGCAGCAGTAATCTTCATAATAGTCTTTGTTATAAAGGTGTGAAAAATAAATAAATAAATAAAATAGTTGAAAAAAACACATTTTTTTCAACTCCGAATTCTGAGTTTATCCATATGGCATATGTATAGCATAAATGCTGCGAAACCTATAGTCTAGTCTAGTTGGTGTTATGTTGAAAAAACCATGAAAAATAACGTAGACTTGGCCATTTTCGTATGTCTCGGATCTTGGCTTGAAACTATGTCGATATATTAAAAGGAATAATTTCTCCTGAGTAAATCGACAGTTGGATAACATTAAAAGAACAATAACCTTGCTTTATTATTGTTGGAGTTGAGGTTTGTCCAATGATTTTACATTTTTGTCGACGTTTTGAAATACAAATAGGTACTATCATTTCTTATAGTGTAACTACGTGTTTATATTTATTTTTTCTTTTATTCTATTTATTTACAATACATATTTTTTCCTTATATCTAGTAACAAAAATTGTAACACACAATTATATATTCAAACTACATTCAATTATACATAATGTTTCATACATTCCATTACATATGAATATAATTATTTTAAATATTTATTTGAAAATCCGTCGTGAAATCTGGAGCAATAATGAATAAAGTACCTAACCATTAATTAATATAGCCATTTTCAAACGATCTGTCAGTAGTTATAATTTTTTATCTGTCAGTCATAGAATTATAATCATATACCTATAATCTAAGCTGTCAGTATGTATTAATACTTTTTAGTTATTCGCATACGTCACATAACGTGAAACAATACGTTTGATCATATTTACAATCATATATTTTTTTTAAAAATCTGTGATATGTAATAAAACATGGAAATACTATTTAAAATACTGTGCATTTTTACTATTTTTGATGCAGAAGTAACATAAAAATATTCACGCCGCTTCACAAACTTTAAAAAATATTGACATGTAGGTCAACATTTCAACTGACAGTCGACAGAATTCGGAAATTATCAGAAATGTATATACCTATGTACCTACCGTCCCTATAATCTTATTATAATGTTGTTAAAACTACCTTGGAACATGTTTATCTTATATAGACGTAATGTATTCGTTATGTAATATCGGTCTTCGTAGCTCAGTTGGTTAGATATCCAAAGGTCCCGGGTTCGATTCCCGGTAGAGAAAGTTTTTAATTGTGTTTTCAGTCTGGATCTGTGAGACGATTAATATCGTAAGTCTCCAGAATGTGGCGACTTTTTATTGGGTGCGTATTAAATTAATATTTGACATAGTAAAAGTTATTTTAAATAAAATAAAGCATAATTAAAGCATTGAAATTTTATTGTGAATAGTGATTTTTAGTAATGTTGGCATAAACTGTTACAAATCTTACATAGGTTATTATGAATAAGACTGTATAGATAAGTGTTCGATCCTCTTTGCCTAGTCATACTAGAGACACGGCGTGATTATACCTACGCAACATTTAATACTTTTTTTATTTTCCATCTTTATGACAAGACAACCCTAGGCGTTATAATAATATATTATATTCTTCATTTTCTTTTTACGATTGGCGGTTAGGCTAGGTAGATAGGTAGGTATATAGAAACGGTGTGTGCAGAGATAGTATAAAATAAGTTTAATATTAGTTCTCTCCGTTAGATGGCGCCGTGTGCACATAACGATCCGTGACCACTTTTCATTTTGGCGGGAATAAGAAAATTGAATATTGTGTGACCGCCATGTTGCCGTACTTATTGCCGTGTGGAAATTTATTGCTGATAAAACAGGGAAAAACATATTGAGATTCACACGTACATATTCCTACTACTTCTTGAATTATATCCCCCAATGTACCTACCAACATACATTTGTGGTAGCATACCGACATTGAGTAGTTTCCTACATACCTTTCTATTTTTATTATAAACGTGAATAGTTATAGAATTTAAGAATTGGACTATAGAAACATATTATAATATTTTCATTTTATTATTATATTCGCTAATTGGACGCTAGAAGGAGTATGCATCCATTTGACAGGGCAGTCACTAGGTGCTCAGCCACCACTGTGTTATATTGGACAAAAAAAAACACTCTGCTGTGTTATATTTCAACATCGTCTCTATTGAAATATAAATACCCCGTCCCATAAATCCTTCAAAGATGTTTCCTTCCTTCATGCTAAAATTTCCTCATTTTGTTCATATGAGTTATGTTTTTTTTACCTACTGCACAGCAAACTGTTTTGTTTTTCATTTAAGAATTTATTTTCTATTATCATACTTTTTGGGTGCGTGTTAAAATAATATGCAAAGTTCATCAATATTTCATACAAACATCTTAAAGCATCCGAGATAAAAACAGTAAAAAAAAACTTTATAAATAAGACATAATTATACAAAACCTATAAAAACATAAAGAAGCATATATACAGCAATAAAAAGTACAAAGTTAACACAAAGAAGCATATCCTACAACAATAAAAACCAATGAAACATGACCTTATAAACAATACATCAACATAAATTCTCCTCTCTACTCAGAATCAATAGCATTCTTTTTTAAATACCTCTCTTGTGTTGGAGAAGATATCAACTATGTTGGAGTTGCTGTGACTATTGTAAATACGGCACATGCGATACAATGGATTAAAAAATGATATGTTAGATTTCTTCTTCTTCTTCTTCCTCAGCCGTTTTCAATCCATCGTTGGATATAGGCCTCCCCCTTGTACTCCTAACGAAGCGAATTGTGCAAAAGTTGTTAGTTATTAGTTATGTTGTTAAAGTTGTGGACGTAGCTGAAAGGATGGCTACCCTGAAGTGGAGCTGGGCAGGTCATATTGCCAGATGTACTGACCAACGATGGACAAAAAACTCCTAGAATGGCAACCTAGAACGGGAAGAAGGAGTGTGGGAATACCACAGGCTAGATGGTCGGATGACATCAGAAAGACTGTGGGAGTAAATTGGATGCAATGTGCCCGGAATAGAGACATGTGGAGGAGCAAGGGGGAGGCCTATGTTAGATTTACAGAACCCTATATGTGAAAAATATTTGGGTTTCTTAGTGATTTAATATTGACGTTATATTTCAATTCATTGACCAGCTGTGTGTCACGTTATTTATTATATTAAATAAACATGCCACGTCCGTCACGTCCGTTTTATATTCATCTTTGAAATAATTTGCAATTAACCCATTCATCTTATTATTCGACATAATGTAAACGAAAAAAACTGCATTATATTATTTACTATTTTGCTTATCATAAAATAAATCGTTTGTTTGCGGTTCATCACTTAACCGCTTTAAATAATATATCTTACGCGATCCGCAAGCGATCCATCTACAGCAGGCTCCATTACTCGGAGATTTCCTCCATAGATGGCATTGTGTGCTATCTAATGGATGCGATGACGTTGCAGAGAACGTCGCCAGGTGGCACCAATGTATAAAGCAGCGGCGGGACTCCCCCAATCCCAACCGATGAACGCCGCCATGACACCCACTCTCCCGCTAAAATAAATAAATCGGTACCTACTTATTCTAGAAAACATCCATCCCCCTTGCTTGCTAAAAATATAGATAAGTATATACAGTCGTACTACAATTTATTATGGACACTTCGAAAATTTGAAAAAAATTATTCTTTAATCCTGTTTTGTAACTAACTTTTGAGTTTATACATTTTATTTAGTTGGAGGTGTAATATATAGTTTGAATAACAAACAGTTTTTATGGTGTTGATCAAACTCCCATTTCAAGGCATTTCTACAGACATTTTGTACGACTCCATCTTGTCATTCTTCTGTGGTCATTTGCATCTTGATTGTTCAATTAATTATGATTTATTTTTAATATAATAATTCTCACTTACTTTCTTGTTTGATTTATTTGTTGTTATATCCCCTATATTAATGTTATTTGTACCAAGAATAATATAGATGATATTACACCTGTAAATTCGTAAATGGAATACATTTATATTTAAAAGATTACGTGCACACTATGCGTGCACAATATTTTCTAATATATTCTGTGAATTAACCAACAAATGAAAACTAAAAAAACAAAATAGTCCGTTTATGTCATTACTCATTTTTTATCTTCGCATTTTGTTGAATATATAAATAAATTAATTCAAGTACCTACCTAATGTAAATACTAGACAATATTCTTTGTTTTTAAATATATTAGATGGGTCGATGGCAGAGCGGTTAGCGCTACTGGGTTAGTAATCCAGTGGTCGCGAGTTCAAATCCTGCCTCGACCGATTTTCGTTGCTTATTTGAGGGAACGTAGGAAGATGTATATGTACTTGTTTAACAAGGACATATTCATTTTTTTGTAAAAAAAAAAAGTTTATATTTCCAAAAAAAAATTATTCGAATCCTGCATTATTATTGGCCTAAGTGATGAAGTAACGTCATCTCAATCCATTCAAATATTTAAAGGTAAATTAAAAAAAATTTATTTGTCAAATAGTTCCTAAATTCCTTCTATATCATTCCGTAACCTCTTTTTCCTCATTGCTATGATCAGTGTTATTTTTATTATACTTTTATTTTTAAACTCTCTTTTCATTTTTTTCTCTTTGTAATTTTTTTTATATTTCTTACTCTTTTATGTTATTTTTTATCAATTTATTTCTCACTTAATTAGTACTGTAGGTACCAATTTAACTAAGAGACTTCACGTTGCTCGGGTTGGTTGGAAGAAATTGCCTTATGGAAATAAACCTGCCTTTGTACACATGTACATAAATTATATAAATAAATAAATAAATTATTTAATAGAAAAAATGTGATATTTTTCTCGTCAATATTCAGATTTTTTTTAGTTGGCCATAATAATTTGTCTCACGACTGTATATTATATATTTACCCACGCAATATTGTAGCTTATCTGGCTTTGTTGTGAATTTCATACATTTGTGCGTACAATAAATTGGTGTAAATAGAATTAGATGAATAAATGCAAGATGGACGTCGTAGTATGTAAGTATTGTCTAGGGAGATATTGTGAGACAATAAAGAAAACGTAATATATACCAGTGGCGAATACTGAATAAATAGTAAAGCTTTACCCATAGTACCTACGTCCAATTCAATAACTTTATGAACTAAAATACGAACGACCTAAAATTTTAGAACGAAGGTCATTTGAACTAAATTGGGTATTCTGTAACTAACGTTGTTCCTAAAACTAAAATCTATAAAATATACCTACGCACCGTAGATAATAATTTGAACTCAATCTGTCTATGGCGCTGATTATGTTCGGCCATGTTTATTTATGTCATGTCGCCTAACCTAACTTTTCAATCGATCTGCACTATGTAATATTCTTTGGTTTTTATTTTCAACATAACGCAATACGTGTAAATAATCCATTTTTTTCCATACACAACCGATGTTTTCAACTTTACTTATATATCCCGACAATTATATAAATAAGGTGTGAACTAAAATAAGGAACGTTTTGACAGTTGATTCGACTAAAATGTGGTTGTAGAATATGGAATTGGACTAAGTCGTGACTTACTTGAGGTAAGAATGTTCTTAATTAGGAACGTTCTTATTTCAGCGTTACATAATATCAACTTGGGCTAAGTGGAATATGAACGCACCTATTTTAGCCGGAACGTTCTTAAAAAGTTATAGAATCGGACGTATTATGTAACCGACCTTGATATAATTTATATATTTATGAAGTTGTAAAATTATCTAGTATTGTATATTTCGTACTGATTTTTTCAGCTCTTCATTTGAAGTATTCAGCAAAATTAGGGAGAAGTCAAAATCCTGATATCATGTCGTTTATTAAACTAAGCAGATTCATATCGCAGTCACAGAGGGGGTATCCCAGGGATCCGTACTTGGACCATTCTTATTTTGTCTTGTGCTGAACACACTAACGGAGGATGTTCAAACACGGTCGATATGGACTATTATACCTATACGCGGACGACATAGCAATCTGCACCGAAGACAAGGACTACCTACGGCAAGCCCTTCTGGGGTGGAAGCACCAGTTAAAGAAAGGAAGCCTATAGTGCTGAGTGTGAATAAAAAATGGCTTGGCCAGGAGGAGCCGAGTCCAGGAAGAGGCCAGGGCTCACATAGAGCTGTAGCATTATTGATGATGATGATGACATTATTTTTACATTACTAATATGGAAGTAACTTTGGAGTCATTATGATTATTTTATCATTACATGCATAATAACTCTTTTGTTGCCTATTTAGTTGAGACGAGACTGGTGTGTAGTATGAACGCAAGTGTCGAGCTTCCTTTTGTAAGGTAAAGCGCACCCGCGCACCTATCGCTGGTTACCTCACACTGTGGGATATACTGTGATAGTATGAATGAAAAAACACTGTAATTTTTCATACTACGCTACCAATGAATACTTATGTCGACCGGTTTCAATAAAAATCTTCTCTTCTTCAGGATGACTTAGTAGGTACCTACCTACTGACATTACATCAATAAGTTTATTGTAAAATAATTAATACACAAAGTTGTGGTGGGTAAAGACAATTCGTTAAAAACAATGAAAAAGCAATGAATTCTAGATGATTGGAAGAAATGACAAAGTGCAAATTATTTTAAATAAAATTAATTAATTGAAATCCAAGGATGCGCCCTTGAGGTGAAGTTATCACAATAACGGCACTATACTAGTCGACCTAGTAGAAGTCTAGTAGAAGGTTGGGCAGCCTTTGGGAAACTTAAACATGTCCTAAAAAACAGAGATATTCCCACATGTCTGAAAAGAAAAGTGTTTGAAACATGTATCCTGCCTGTGCTTACGTATGGTCTGGAAACTATCACGCTAACTGCGAGGACCATACATAAGCTAAAATGCACTCAGAGATCCATGGAAAGGCAAATGATAGGCGTAAGTCTAAGAGACAAAATTAGAAATGAAGAAATCAGACGCCAGACAAAAGTTGTTGATGTCATGGAACGAGTTGCAAAACTTAAATGTCAATGGGCAGGTCATGTTGCCAGACAGGGTACGGACAGATGGGCACCCAGAATTCTAAATTGGAGACCATGGGATATGAAAAGGGGAATAGGCCGGCCCCAGAAAAGGTGGGCCGATGATATTGTCCCTGTCGCTGGAAGCGGATGGGTTCGAAAAGCCCAGAAAAAAGACGAGTGGAAGATTTTAGAAGAGGCCTACATCCAGCAGTGGAGAGGTGGCTGAGAAAGAAGAAGAAGACTAGTCGACCAAGTTACAAGGTAAAAAATATTAATTGATTAGTATAAAATAAACAAAATTGACCAAAAGTTATATTTGTCTTATAAAGCACCGAACCACCCTGTATAACAGGACAGAGTGTGTAAGTATAGGGCTATACGGGGTGGTGTACAAGGTGGTTAGATAGTCTCCTCAGTGTGCATACAATAATTAATTATCACACTGTACTGTGTGTGTGTGTGTGTGTGAGAGAAAGAGAGAGCGTGATTTATTATGACACCCTGTTCTGCTTGTACTTGTCTCAACTATAACATTCAAGTACTTTTATGATACTTAAAACGCAAGAGGACCAACTGTTTTGTTTTGATTATTTATTTGAAAAAATATATTAATCTTTGGATGGTAACTTTACTTTTAAAAACAAGTTAACTGTGGCCAACACTAAACTCTGAATTATATAAATCAGTGTAAACTTTTTTTCTTTTTATGTTTGTCAAACGTTATAATAGTAATAATAAAAACTTCCTTGCAACCTATGCAAGTGACGAGTTTAGTGCCATATGGCAATTTCTTCCATCTAACTAGTATTTCCAGCCCAGAGAGCAATATTAGCGTGAGAAATGAATAAATTTCTCCTCTGCTGGGTATCGAACCCAGAACGCCCGCACAGAAACAAAACGGCTAACCAACTGTGCCACGGTGCTCGGCCTTGAATTAAATTAATTAAAAAAAAAAAATTATATTTGATAAAGCATAAGTCTTGTGGAGTATTATTGAAACGAAATTCAAAATATCAATTTCCCAAGTCATGATAGCATTATAAAATTTTCGATTGAATAAATCATTACATAAAAAAGAAGAAGAAGACAAATATCTATATGGAAACCTAATCAGCTCTATGTTTATGCACTTTACATATTGTTATGATGACAATATGGAGTCGATCGAAGAGACAATTTGGACTGTAGAGATGACACAAAAATGTTACGCCATACACGTAAAAAAATATCAAGACAAAATCAAAGTAGGTATGCACTCTACATGATACCCGTTGATAATTTAATGTAAAAAATATTTTCAAAATTGTGAAATCATTTTTCTACTGTATTCCATATTAATGGAGAGTAAAAATGAATACTAATGGAAAATTATATATATTCAACGAATCAAAGATATTATATTAATATGTGAAATGAAAAATTCAAACCCCCTTCGCCCAAACTGCGCGCACGAAGGAGTTTGAGATTTGACATGCGTCGAGTTTATTTTATACTAGCTTTCTTGTCCCGCCGTTAGCCAAGAATGTAAATTAGTGAAGGAATAAGCAATCGTTTTTATAATATTGTCACACAAAATTTTTGCTAAATCGGACTCTGAAAAGTGGTTTGAAATTTAATTGAGTTTAAGCGGTGTAAAATGTTCAAGTGATGGCCACAACCCATTTGTTTTTATATATAAATACATACGATTTCTGCACGCGTGGACTATGGGAAATGGTTTTAAATATGACTGATTTTAAAGAGACAAGGTTGTAAAGAGTTTGGTTTTGGTCACAACCCCTATTTTTATATATTGTCATCGAACGCAAATAATGTGTTTTGAATATTTAGTAATTTTGGATGATGGGAAATGGTTTAAAAATTGATTAAACAAAAGTACTGAAAAGATTCTAGTGTTGGTCACATCCCATTGCGGTGGGCGGTGGGCTATGGTTCGTTGATCCTCGTCAATCGTCGAGAGTCGGGAGTATTCGATATAAATGAAGCTATACACATTGCAGCTGACCAGGTGCAGCAACAGTCCCTTAAATAAATAAATAGTAATTCAGAATGGCTAAAATTAATAACATTTATGAGTTGTACCAGTTTGGTTACTAGTTATATTTGTACGGGATGTTTTATCTGCACGCCACATTCAGGGTGACGGGGTGGGGGTAGTGTGGTGCCGAGAGTGACTGTTCCAACCCCTAACTCCACAACATCCCGAGGGAGGATCATAAACAAATCATTTGGTTAATTATTATAATCCCTCTTCAACCTCCGCCTCCCTGCCGCCCCTTACCATACCGCAATTTACTCACTCATACCCCTTATTAACATAATAAGTCCTTAAATTAACATAATAAGTCCTTATTATGTTAATTTTAACAACTCGAAACACCAACATATTATATTTAATATTATTACCGTTTATTCATTATTTTTTTTATTATTTATTTTGCTGTGAGGCACCGGATTTGAATAGTGCGTCCACTCTTATCTGAAATCATAGTATTCGGAGTACCTAATATAAATAACAACAGGCAAAATAACATATCTTATAGTTCAGCAATGGGGCTCACTGCTAATTCTGTGTGTAGTGCCTTTTTAGGTGAGACGAGACTGGTGTCTGGAAACACACGCATTGTATAAGGTACAACGGCACGCCTGTCGCTATTTACCCCACATGATGAGATATGCCACGATGTTATGTATGAAAATTGTCATGGGCGTGCCTAGAACCTTCAGACTACGCAAACACTGAAATAAATTTGGGAAATGTCGAATATTTAAAGTTTTTTTTAACATGAAAAAAGGCATGAAAAATATTTTTCAATCACATGCCAAAATAATATTTAGGTAGGTACATGTTTTGGTCGTATCGTATCTAAAGACCTCTGCATACGGGACGGGGCGACGACGTGGACGGGACGGGGGCGGGACGTGGTGTTATGAAACCATGTATGCATACGCACCGTGACAGCGACGTGGACGTGACGTGCTAGTGCTATGAACAAGAAAGATTTTGCTCTCCGGAGCAACTGTAATTGCCATGCATACGCAACGAGGCGTGGGCGGGACGGGGCGGGGACGTGCAAAACATCGTCGGTGACGATGTTTTTTCCCGCTCCGTCCACGCCACGTCCTCGCTCCGTCGCGTCGTGCACCCGTGGCGTATGCACGTTCGTATACATTTTATATGAAACGATGTTAAAAAAAACACGTCCCGTCCCGTCCACGTCGTTGCCCCGTCCCTTATGCAGCGGCCTTAAGTTTCAATTTCCAATCTTGTAGTATATTTGCAATAAAACAATAAAAAAATAAGTATTGAATTAGTTATATTTTTTTTTCCTTGTCATGGCAGTTTTACTAACCAGTTATTATATATTTTATGTATTTCTTTACATATTACATATTAGTTTTCAACTATCCCTCGAATTTGTCGACAATATAAAGTTTTAGTGATAAAGACATATTTTTCCTTTCTTATAATCAATTCCGGGAGAGGGTTAAGTGACATACCATCAGTTGCTCTACCTCTCAAATTCCTCCACTTTTCTATATCTACTTATACCTACAGTTCCTCCCCCAGTTGCTTTTGTCATATTTTTTTTTTGACTCGTATATTTTTTTTTAGCTTTTAGTATATAATAGGTATTAATCTTTTTTTAGAATCAACTGTAAATACGTAGGTACTTTGGGGGCAGTTTTTTTGGCTTTGATTTAATACTCATTGTTTTATGTTCATATTAGTAAATAATGCTGTTATTGTCCCAAATAAACCAAATAAATAAATATTACATTTATAGGCAAGCCAAAGTTTTCGGTTTCTATAAGCTATTCCGCTACTGAATGTTGTATGTATGTATTTTGGTCGACCATAGCAATATAGTAGTAAGTCGTTTAACGTGCGTGTCATCGTCCTGTGTTTGCCTAAATAACTTCTATTTTTACATGAAAATAATAAAAAATATTATCAGAAACACATTATTACGTGGGTTACACTGCAAAAAGGCTCATATTTTTAAATAACCATTAGGATATGAACTCGTAACCGTCCATCGTAAAGTACCAAAAAACGTTTGACCATTTCACCACAAACGAGATAATGTTTAGCCGCACAATAAAATATATAGCACTATCTGCCATGGTAATATACATGTGGTGCTATAATGTTTGATATTATTTTGGAAAAACCACGCTACCATAATAAAACCCAATAACCCATGGAGAATATAAAGGATGTAGGTAATCTTTAGTTTTTCATAATATTAAAACCACTAGCCTCAAATAGAAAGAGGTAGGCCCGTTATTTGAGTTGGCTCTTAAATCGTTGGATTTAGTAATCCAAGTAAATAGTTAAGGGGAGATTAAATTTCATTTCCGTAATCAAGTGTAGAAAGAAATGTCAGTTACAAAATCTATTATAGTCTTATTTACGTTTATTCTATGGTTATTGTCTATTATTAGACGTCTGTCAAATTGCAATTAATTATAATTGTAAAAAAAGTCACGCGACGCTGTGACTTAATATTATTGTATTATTATTAACTGTATTATTTTATTTGTTTCATTAGGTACACAACATGCTACGTTTTTGATTTTTGATTGAAAAACCAATAATTGTAATGACAATATGTTGGTATGTATATTTTACAGATGGATCTGGAACTAAGTGATGATGGTGGTGATGATGGTGAAATTATATCCTCTTTGGAACATCTTGGTATTCGGAATAGGTACCTATATAGAAACAGGATGGATCATTTTATAAAGTGGGATGAAAAAACTTCGCAAAAATAAAGTTATTAAATGCGTGACTGACGTTTCTTCTATAGTAAGTATTTTATTATCAACAAAAATAAATTATGGTTGTAAGTATTGTGCATAGTTATTTGTAGGAAAATGGAATAAAACACTAAAGCGTAGGTAAAAGGTTTACCTACTTCGATTAGTGCGCCGCCTGGCGATAATATATTAGATATAATTCTTAACTCAACGTTAAATTGCGCGTTCTGTCAGAAACGTTGAGTTAAATGAAATTGATTGTTTAAAAAATGAGAAGCACTATTCAGATATCTATTGTATCTATCTATTGTATCTTGTATCTATCTATTTATTATATGATTTTCATTTTCAAGTTTTCATCTGACTACCCAACTTTGCAACTATTTCGTGATTTTCAAGTGACATATTTTAAAAGTATTTCAAATACATAAGGACATTGGAAGGTCGCACCATGCCTTTGTACGTGTGGCGAGTGATAGACGAAATATAGTAGGTCAACTGTGTACCCCGTTAACACATACATACACAATACAGCACTACTACATGCACAATGGGGTGGTGTGGTTCAACCAACTTGAAATAGATTTGAGACTGGCAATCGAATATAATTTATTTATATTTACATACACGGCCTCTGGGCCATTATAAAATAAAAGGTAAAAATTAAACATAAATCTCGTATTAAACAACACAACAATTAAATATAAAAAACAACACAATAATAAATTAAAACACAAAATCTATCACACAAATCAAAGCATTCATAATATCTGCATCTACCGTAATTTATTTATTTATTTGGATAAGTATAGGTACAGTCAAATTGAAAATTATATAAAAGTAAAGATGTACAAAAATGAGACCAATTACATACTCATCACAAGTGTATATACATAAGTAACAAGTTCATAAATGTATATAAGTAACAAGTTCATAAATGTATATAAGTAACAAGTTCATAAATGTATATAAGTAACAAGTTCATAAATGTATATAAGTAACAAGTTCATAAATGTATATAAGTAACAAGTTCATAAATGTATATAAGTAACAAGTTCATAAATGTATATAAGTAACAAGTTCATAAATGTATATAAGTAACAAGTTCATAAATGTATATAAGTAACAAGTTCATAAATGTATATAAGTAACAAGTTCATAAATGTATATAAGTAACAAGTTCATAAATGTATATAAGTAACAAGTTCATAAATGTATATAAGTAACAAGTTCATAAATGTATATAAGTAACAAGTTCATAAATGTATATAAGTAACAAGTTCATAAATGTATATAAGTAACAAGTTCATAAATGTATATAAGTAACAAGTTCATAAATGTATATAAGTAACAAGTTCATAAATGTATATAAGTAACAAGTTCATAAATGTATATAAGTAACAAGTTCATAAATGTATATAAGTAACAAGTTCATAAATGTATATAAGTAACAAGTTCATAAATGTATATAAGTAACAAGTTCATAAATGTATATAAGTAACAAGTTCATAAATGTATATAAGTAACAAGTTCATAAATGTATATAAGTAACAAGTTCATAAATGTATATAAGTAACAAGTTCATAAATGTATATAAGTAACAAGTTCATAAATGTATATAAGTAACAAGTTCATAAATGTATATAAGTAACAAGTTCATAAATGTATATAAGTAACAAGTTCATAAATGTATATAAGTAACAAGTTCATAAATGTATATAAGTAACAAGTTCATAAATGTATATAAGTAACAAGTTCATAAATGTATATAAGTAACAAGTTCATAAATGTATATAAGTAACAAGTTCATAAATGTATATAAGTAACAAGTTCATAAATGTATATAAGTAACAAGTTCATAAATGTATATAAGTAACAAGTTCATAAATGTATATAAGTAACAAGTTCATAAATGTATATAAGTAACAAGTTCAAAAGAGAAAAAAAAATTACTAGAAAATAAAAAAAATAAATAAAATATCAAGTAGTAAGTACTAAAAAAAAACAGTACAAAAAAATATACCAGAAAAAGTTTTGAAAAAGTAATGAAATGTGGGAAGGATGTGGATGATAAGGATGGGTGAGGAGGAATGAGGTAAATATACTTATTTAATCAATGAAAAGTAATGAAATGTGGGAAGGATGTGGATGATAAGGATGGGTGAGGAGGAATGAGGTAAATATACTTATTTAATCAATGAAAAGTAATGAAATGTGGGAAGGATGTGGATGATAAGGATGGGTGAGGAGGAATGAGGTAAATATACTTATTTAATCAATGAAAAGTAATGAAATGTGGGAAGGATGTGGATGATAAGGATGGGTGAGGAGGAATGAGGTAAATATACTTATTTAATCAATGAAAAGTAATGAAATGTGGGAAGGATGTGGATGATAAGGATGGGTGAGGAGGAATGAGGTAAATATACTTATTTAATCAATGAAAAGTAATGAAATGTGGGAAGGATGTGGATGATAAGGATGGGTGAGGAGGAATGAGGTAAATATACTTATTTAATCAATGAAAAGTAATGAAATGTGGGAAGGATGTGGATGATAAGGATGGGTGAGGAGGAATGAGGTAAATATACTTATTTAATCAATGAAAAGTAATGAAATGTGGGAAGGATGTGGATGATAAGGATGGGTGAGGAGGAATGAGGTAAATATACTTATTTAATCAATGAAAAGTAATGAAATGTGGGAAGGATGTGGATGATAAGGATGGGTGAGGAGGAATGAGGTAAATATACTTATTTAATCAATGAAAAGTAATGAATTTAAAAGAAAAAAAAACATTAAATTAAACTTATTATTTGACTGATATGTAAATAATATATTAACTTCTTTTTGTATAGATAATAATTATGTATATATAATGTTTTGTGTCTTTTGTATTAAATTGTCTCCTTTATACACAAATGCTTGCACTCTGGTAAAGGGAAATATGTTTTTTCTTACTGTGCACTTTTATATACAGTATGATTGTTAAATATTTTGTGTTTTATATTAAGTTATCAACAAAATAAAAATTGTTTGGTCAGTGGTGGAGCGACTATTAGTATGTACCTATATTTTATTTAGGTAAAGTACATTTTCTTACATCTAGTATACACCAAAGAATATAATAAACAATGTTAGAATAAAATAAAATAACAAATTTACATATGTAGTAAAATTTACATACGATTTAATTTCCTTGATTAGTTCATCCATTATTAGATTAAACAGGAATGGGCTTAGACTATCTCCTTGTCGGACACCTGTCATTATAGGGATTGAATTGCTTAATTCATTGTCGTTTCTTATCTTTGTACTGCTTCCCAAATTTATATCTCTTATGATGTTTATTAATTCTGGAGGTACATCCTTAGCCACCAACATATTAATAATATCCTTGAGTTGTACTCTATCGAAGGCCTTCATTAAATCCACAAAGCAGACAAAGGCAGGAGTTTGGTATTCAATTGCCTTCTCTTTTATCTGTCTTACGATAAATATGGCATCTGTAGTGGATCGATAAATATATCTGTAGTGAATCTACAAAGCATGCGTAAGACCAGTGATGACATACGGTATAGAGGCACGAGCAGACACAGTCAGAAGCAAACAAATGTTGAGGACTTCAGAAATGAGGACATTGAGAGCAATTGCAGGCAAAACCCTGAGAGACCGAGTGAGGAACTCCAGAATAAGGGAACTATGTGAGGTTGACGATATCATCAGATGGAGCAGGCAGCGGAGGAGGGACTGGTATGGTCATGTCCAAAGGATGGACAGCACCAGACTTCCTCATATCGTGCTTCACAATCAGCCTCACGGAACCCGCCCTCGCGGTAGACCGCCAAAAAGATGGAGGGATAGCTGGGGGTCCACTTCGCAGGAAGAGCAGGCCTCTTAAAAAACAGACCTGAAGGTCTATTCAAAAGAAGAAGAAGAAGAAGACATATGTAGTATGGCTTAACAAACAAGAAAATATTCCAATGTCCATATACAGACAACAAAGGAAGCACACAATATTTTAAACATATTTATGCTCTTGTAATGATACACACGCTGTGAGGCACCGGCTTAGAATAGTGCTTCCATTCTTTTAAATCATTGTTTTCGAGTGTCCCGTAAGAGCCGGGTAATCGAAAATACAACAGGCAACAATAACATCTCACATAGTTCAGCAATGAGGTTCATCATCACACATTCTGAATGCAGTGTCTTTTTTGGTGAATCGATACTGGTGTGTGGGTATACATAGATGTGTTGTTCTCCCTTTTATAAGGCAATGCACACCCGGACACCTTTCTTTGGTTACCCCACATTGTGGGATATGCCGTGGTGGTATGAATGAATGAATGAACTATTCAGATATCCTTCAAAATCTAATGGGGTCTAAGTGAGTATCAGATATACAAATGTGAAAAATTTGAAAAGAATCGAATGAGTACTTTAGTCTATAATCGATAAAGTAAAATAAACACGCCGTACATAGCACACACACAGATACATTGTGATGAAACTTTCAGAATACAATCTCACCATGATACTAGTTGATAATCTGCAATAAAAAAATAGCCTTAAAAATTGCAAAATCATAACTCCCCCCTTTGGGTTAGTGAGGAGTAAAACACGTTATCGAAATATATTTTTTTTCAGATTTTTTTCCAATGTTTATTTTCATAGATGGTAGGTCGTATTACCCAAAGTCGTATCATCTCAACCGCAGACAGCGTGACATACTCCCCAATCAATAGTAACACTACGCTATTATCGGAGCACATAGGGCGGTGCGTCTGCCAGGTAAGTCGGACAACAAGATGGCCGCCGAATGCGCCTGTGTGGTCCGTCGGCATTGGGCTAAAAGGGCGCAAAACACGGGCCCCCTGCCGCCGCATTGGTGCGCAACACGAACATTAGGTGCCTAATGGAACATGGACTTGCAACACCAAATAATATATAGGTAGAGGTACCCATACTTAACATGATTCAAACATAATTCAACATTGACAAAAGATACGACAGCTAAAACATATTTTTTATAATAACAATATCGTAAAATAAATTTAACGTAATAATATAAAAGCGCAACTTCCCACAACGCAACGCTGACAATGACAGGGACGAATTTTCAAAGGTTTAAAAGGTGCAAATTAATTGGGGACGACAAAAATAATCAGAATTTTCATTTTTTTCTTAAAATTTTTAATAAACATTATAAAAATAAAAAAAACGTTTATAACTTAAGAGGCTATAGTAGGCTACACATTATATTTTGAAAATAATTTCCCTAATACCCTCAAAGGATACGTCGTTGAAATAAGAAACAGTTTGTATGTACATCTTTAATCTATTGCATGATTTTTTAGAATTTTGAATTTGTTTAATACTTTTCTTGTAAAATTAGTTTTAGTAAAACCCTTTTTTATTTTTTTATTGTAAGTAACTATAAAACTGCAAGGCCTATGAAGTATATTTTTACTTTATTCGATAGAGAATATGAAAATCTACCGGCTGAATTTTTTATTATTATAATATTACAATAACTCTTCTTGCTATTTAAAAAAAACCTCTAAACTTCACCATTTTTGCACGATAAAATGTTGTATATCACATATCAGGTGATATACAATATTTTCTCGTGTTTCATACATTAGAAGCTTATTTAGTGTGCATTTTTGCGTACATCCGTATATCCAGGGTATACTAGGGCCTTAATTCCACTGTTTATTTGGACTATACAACCTACAACCGGTTTCACGCTAAGCACATTTTCAAGTAGACTACTTGAAAATGTGTTTAGCACGAAACCGGTTGCAGGTTGTTGTCTAATAATACAGTGGAATTAAGTTATAAACGTATTTATTTTTAATGTTTATTAAAAATTTTAAGAAATGTCAATGGAATTCCATCAAGAACGTTCGATCAAAAAATTAAATCAAAAAAGTTTTTTTATGTATTTTCTGCGATTAATTTTTACCGTGTTGTCCGATTTCGATGATTATTTTTTCATTAGAATGGAGGTGTCTTGCGATTGGTCCAATTTCAATGTTGTCAAGATCTGACCATGGGATCCATGAGATTATCATCAAATTCTTCAATGGAAGTCGTATTTTTTCTATTTGAAGCTCCACATTGATCCAAAAATTAAAGATGACCACAGGAACGTTAATGATTTTGGATATATTTATTTTTTTAATATTTATATAAGAGGTAATGTATAATCTTATGATACGTCTCACAAAAATACATTTATTTTATTTGATTAATTTATAAACTGTACTTAAAAAAATAGTATCGACCTCACTAGGACTGTCATGTATTGAGGGAGATAATTTTATATAAAGGACAGTTAAAACATATTAAAACAATTTGTAGTTAGTTCCAGTTGGGCAACAATACAATTAACAAAATCATTTACAAAATTAATATCTTGTAAGACTCATTGATTCCAATGGATAGAAGCCAGTCATGTTTACTGTCCACTTCGGTAAACTTGATATGTTTCAGTGAATTGAAATGTTTGCTATAAGTAATATGTATTTTTTTTTAATTTATTGCTTATACTCTTGATTGTGCTATTTATATTCTTTAGTTGTAACTTTTATTCATAAGATGATGGGGTAGAAAAGAGGTTTTGTCCAAACGTGGACTCCGAAGGAAAAACTAAATGGGGTGCCTGCATGTCCAAACCGAATGGATCCTTCGGGTTTCCCAAAGGATGCACACGTTAGCACCTATATTCGCTCAAGCGGACTCGAAAAGGAAACTTATCCTGGGGGGCAAGTCTAATCAAACCGGCGAAATCAATCTGGTCAAACCTCTTCATTACCCATATCAGCCATAGGGGGGATAGGTTGCGGCCATAGGGGCCTAGCCAGTAAAGTTGGGGGTGGCCGCAGCCCCACCCTAGGATTCTGGACAACAGGCCAGTGCCCCCTTCAATTCTCACCTATGGAAGAGCAGGGCAGATGCCTTAATGCCTCGCTCGGCGGTGACTCATCAAACGTGGCGATGAGTAAGTCTGCATCATCGGGCGATGGAAATCACTGAAAGTACTGTCCGGTGGTGTACCTGAAATTCGCCAACATGAGTACTAAGGGGTGGAGGAGCCCCCCGTGATGATTGGTCGGCACGACCCACCCGGCGGTACCCGAGTTGATGAGGAGACAGGTTGCAGCTGACGCTGCACCTGGTGTGGAAATCGAAGAACCGAAAGTACTACGGGCGTGGCGAAGGCTCCCTGTGGTAGTCTGTTGTTCGTGGAGCTGCTGGGAGGGTAACCCCTGCTATGATTCACGGGCCTTCACGAGTGTGGTTGGACTCTTAGTGGCAGTGGTATGAAATATGCATGGTGGTAGTTCTTGTTTCGTCCGACGAGCAGCCGCTCCGGGGATGAACAGAACACTTTAGTTCTATAACGTTCCCTATGGAGTGGGGTAGGTGACTGCGACTTTTCCTCATACCCATATCATGGATATACCTAATTATCATAATATGGAGTTCTATGACATCTAAAGATATTATAGAACTCCATATAATAATTATATCCATGATATGGGTAATCGTGAGGGTTTTGATTTCGCCAGTTGAACTGGAGCAAGTCTGGGTGATGGTGGGACCCCTGCATGTGTCTATGTTTGTGGGTGTGTAGAATTATTTTACTCCATGTAGGTAGTGTTCTCCCATATATGACACTTACTTAGTTATAAAATGTTTAATATGTTGTTTAACATGGTAGAAAATGGATGCAGATGACATCAAATAGACAAAGATGGAAGGAAATGTAAGAGGCCTTTCTCCAGCAATGGAAGAAAGAAAGGCTAATAAAGAAAGAAAACATGTTGTAAATACTCACAAATAGACCAATTACATTTGTCCTCCTTCCAATATAGTTATATATAGTTATATATAGATTTCTACCGAATACAAATTTCTTCCATAAAACCCCAAGTTTTCAGCCCATAAAAAGTACCGGAACAATTAATTTTAATAAAAATTTCCCCTCTGCAAATGCCGCAAAGAAAATCAACAAATCGATATGTTCTGTCACAGACCGATTTTGAAAAATGACTTTTTTTAAAATTACAAATAATTTTTGGAAACATTTTGCAGTCCTAGTACACATTGGCTATCATTTTAAAATGTTTTTTTTATATATACAAAAAAATGCGGCGATCTATGACGCCTATGACCATAGACGATTCTTATTCAACTGTAGAAAAATATATTTTTTATTGCATTTTGATCTTGATAATACGGTTTCTTGTGGTTTATGGGGATTAGAAATATCATCCGTGTTATTTTAACCATAAGAACGTAAATCGTTTACCTTACACGACGGATGAAACTGGGACGTATTAAGGAATCGAAATTTTGTGTGATAGCACAGTTTTGTCAATTTTTGCAAGAGCTTTTTCAAATAATTTTACATATTTGGAAAAATATTGTAAAAATGTTAATGCATATTTAATTTTTCACCATAAACTAGATCATTTAAACATATCAGAGCAAATCGCCTTTTTGTTATGTTAAACAATGGTTTGAAATTTGAGACGCATTATACATATTCTCTTTACAACAAATAAACTATTCCATTGTATTTATCTATAAGATCTTACATTTCATAGAGAACAATTTATATACATATCAAAATCCTTCATCAGGTCGTTAAAAATATTATTATTTTATAAAAAATAACAACTATTAAATTTTATTAAAAAAAATACGGTTATGAAATAAAACAAATAAAAAATATTGGTATCAGGAATACTTATCAAATGTATTAGTTAATTGTTTCTAATGTGGTTAGTCTGATATGTATTAATTTTTTTATCATCATCATCATCTGTGGCTCCACAACCCAGGTCGGGTCTTAGCCTCCTGCAGAACCCGCCTCCATGACTGTCGATCCTGCGACGCATTGCGACAGTTATGGACGCCGATGTTGTTCGCATCCTTCACCACTCCGTCCAGCCATCGAAGCCTTCCAACTTTTCTTCGTCCCCCCGGTGCACCATTCATGATCCGTCTTGGGACGTCCTCCTCGCTCATTCTTTGGACGTGTCCAGCCCATCTGAGTCTTCCTATTCTTATTTCTGTTACTATGGTTGCCTCCTTGTACAGATTTTTTTTGTAATATTCTAATTTATGCTTATCTACTGACTCATGTTTTATAAGTACGTATTTTTTTGTTTTTATATAGATACTCCACGCA
This sequence comes from Molanna angustata, assembly GCA_963576475.1. Classification (NCBI taxonomy): domain Eukaryota; kingdom Metazoa; phylum Arthropoda; class Insecta; order Trichoptera; family Molannidae; genus Molanna; species Molanna angustata. Next base: position 50,776,700 of record OY754965.1, on the reverse strand, counting down.
CGATTTTTCTCTTGTTAATGTGTCAATGTTCATGAAATTTAGAAAACATTTTCAAAATTATTTTTACTTACATATTTTTAATTAATTATAATAACGTCAAAACGACTAGTATTGCAAAAAAAGTGAAGAAAGCTTTCCAAATAAGACACATTAATTCATTTCCCAAAAACAATTGAATACATGACAAAAATAGTACTCTTAGTATAAATCTGCCCATCTAGAACATCACGTCACAACAGTCTATTTTTTGTCAATAATAAACTTCGATCAAAACAACTACAACAATCTTAGAGCACTTAGCCCGATCTATTTAATTTGTCTCTTTCCCGGTTTTCTAACCATATCCTTAATATCATTGCTTGATCCCGAATAAATAAAATAAATAGGTACACACCTAGTTTCTTTATCATCATCATCATCAGTGGCTCCACAGCCCAGGATGGGCCTTGACCTCCTCAAAGAACCGTCTCCATTGGACCCTATCCATGCCCTTTTCTCTCCAATTCCGCACACCGGCTATCTGAAGGCCCTTCTTGACTCCGTCTATAATAGGTTTTTTCTAGTTTCTTTATAATTACCTCTTATTATTTTTAAAAAAATGATATACAAATTCGCGTTACTTATTGGGATATCAAAAAAATGTAGGTATCTACATAACTTTTCCTCGTTCGTTCTGTAGAAGAAAAAAAACATTGTCATATTTACAAAGTTATGCCTTAGTTCCATAATAATTTCTAAATACTTGTAAATATGTGTGTAGAAAATATGTGACCTAAAAAATAATTTTCATTTAAATGAAAAGGGTATATCTTGCCCCTACGACAGCTCGCCTCTGTATTTATATCTCAAGTGCCCATCTTTTATATTCAAACACAAATGGAAACAGACACAACTGTTTTGTTGACAAAGAAGGATCTGATCTCCCTTTTAAGCAACAAAAAAATGGTGTTTGCCAGATAATACTCACTGAATAAAATACTTTATTTTGATAGTGTTAAACGGATAATAAAATACTCGCCACCGCAGAAGGTTGCCACTTTTTACACGACACAAGCTCTTTTTGAATATATTGCAGGTTGCAACTTATTTCTATACTCGCATTCATTTGTTAACTGCATGCTCTTTTTGAAGTGATTCATACAATGTAATATACATATGTATCTACCTATAATGCGATAATGCGATTTCACAATTTTTAAATGTATTTTTTACATTTATTTCTAAGCGGGTATCATAATATAGAGAGTTTCGAAATGAGTGTGTATGGTGTACCATATATATATACATACATACCATCACGCCATGTCCCTTACGGGGTAGGCAGAGAGAACCGAACGCCATATCTTTCTATCCTGGCACACATTCATCGCCTCGTCAACATTCATGCATCGTCTCATACATGTTCGTCTATTGTACATGCTTCTAACATTTCCGTCTTTCAGAATATCGTTCACATGGTCGTGCCATCCATTTCTTGGGCGGCCCCGGCCTCTCAATCCATTCCTATCCGCGTTGTATATTTTCATATGTCAGGCGATCCTCATTAATTCTACCCATGTGGCCAAACCATCTAAGTGTGTTCACTTTCATTCTATTAATGATATCTTTCTTCATCTTACATTCTTTCCTACCTGGAGTACCTACTATGAAAATTTATTTATTTACTAATAAACGGCATAAATTGCATTTTACATACATATATAAAAAAACACATATTTAATAAAAATAAAAAATGAATGGGTTGTGGCTAACGCTATACCCTTCACTAATAAGTGATAATATAAAGTACCTATAGTTAAAAAAAATAAGAAGAACTGATCAGATCCTTCAAAATCTAATGGGGTCTAAGCGAGTATTATATAGATATACCTACATATTTGCAAAATTTGAAAATAATCGTATGAGTAGGTACTTTAGTCAATAATTGATATAGGTAATAGAATAAACACGGCGTAGGTACATAGTAGGTATATAGTACACAGAACTCACACACACACACAGATACATTGTGATGAAACTTTCAGAATACTTACTATCTCAGCATGATACTAGTTGATAATCTGTAATATAAAAAATACTCTTAAAAATTGCGAAATCATAACTTCCCACTATATCCTCTTGGGTTAGTGAGGAGTAAAAAACAATTAGGTATACACTTAGCAAAAAAGCTAAGCCTACACAGCAAAATAATCAAAACAAAAATAAAAAAAAATATGAGCAAACTTAAATAAACCTCGAATATTTTTATTATTGCATATGCGCAAACATTGGATTTTTTTCCCTGTCGGGAGTCAAAGATATTTTTTAACAGATTTTTACAAAAATCAATTCTCTCAATAGATGGCGTTCCAACAAAATAAATAAAAATAATAAGATTCTTGTTCATAATTTCACCCATAGATGGCTGTAGTAAAAATTCCTTATTTTCAAGCGAAAAGAATTTCAGTATTACAATATATAGAACTTTCAAAATTGAATTGATAGGGATCTCATTAAAAGGCATAATTGGTGAACGTTGCGCAAGCGCATAAAGTGATCACGTAAACCAGCCGATGACAGGTCGTAAGCCCTGTAGGTGCCTTGATTTCCCGGTTCTCCTACAATAAATATTCCAACTTCGTCTCTATTGAGATAATTAAAAATCTGTTAAAAAATATTAAATAAACCTATTTTTACTATGTCTTTTTTTAATATTGTTTTATTTATATTTTAACTGTACAGTTTTTTTTTTGTGGCGAGTATATTGTCATATTATGAATTTTTTTCCTACTAACCAGTAGGTAAGAGCATTTTACATATTTTAATGAAATTTCTTTTATATAATTTTTAATTCCTGCTATTTTTATTTTCTTTTTCTTGTTGTTCATTTTATTTTATTATACTTTTTTCTGTATAATATGTATGTGTAATATTTTGAATATTAAAATGTAATAACTATTTAAACTATGACAGTAGGTACAGACTTTGTCTAAAGAAGCAGTTATCTTTAATTTATTTTCTTTATAATATTTTTTTTTTTTTATAAAAAAAATGAATATGTCCTTGTTAAACAAGTACATATACATCTTCCTACGTTCTCTAAACTAAGCATAAATGCTTGTCCTATAGGTGAAAGAGATCGGTCGAGGCAGGATTCGAACTCGCGACCACTGGATTACTAACCCAGCGCGCTAACCGCTCTGCCATTCGTATTATAATATCCGTAATATTATGGTCTAAATAAATAAAAAAATAAATATATAGAGCCGATTACAGCGTGCTTTTCTGTTGTTTGAGCTCCTTGCATTTTCTCGGATGACTCCTATTTTTAATCCATCCCTGTAAGCTTAGTAAGTATATTTTCGTACTCAGGCATGTTTATATATTTATATTTCTTCGTCTATTCGAGTTAAGTGTTAGCCACGACCCACTTTTATTTAATTTCATTGTGTCCTTATATTTTGGTGTATTTTTTTTATTCACGGAAGCCCTCGAAGGGCGGAATAAGTCCATATTATATCTGCTTAGTATTCATTATTCAAAAGAATTGTTTCTCCTTGTATAGGGCCTTATCAAACTTTAGATCTGCCTAGGAATGTTGGTATTAATATAAATTTGTTAGGTACGTGTTATTTCATTTAAAATACCCATAGTAAAACATATCAATAAAAATACCAGCATTAAATTGAACATGTTCCTTGCTATAATAATATATTTTAATCATATGCAATAATCATTTGGTATTGAGTTACTAATATTATTTACTCAGATTTCTACTTTTGATAACAACAATACATACAAGAACCTACCTACCTATACACCTTCTTCTTTTTCTTTATAATCATGCCCTTCACTTGAGCACTCGTGCTAGTACCTACCTATTAAACTGCTATGTGACACCGCCATAAAATAGTGGTTCCAATATTTTCGATTTTTGTCGTTTTCGAGTATCCCGTGTGTGTCGGGTTATCGAAAATACAAGTGGCAAAATGACAACTCACTTATATGTAGGTCAGCAATGAGGTTCACCACCCATTCTGAATGTAGTGCATTTTTAAACGCAGGTGACGTGCTTCGTTTTATAAGAGAATGCACATCCGCATACCTGTCGCTGGTTGCCCCCACATTGTGGAATATGCTGTGATAGTATATAGGTACCTATATATGTACATTATTAAAGTCATTTTGAGCATCTGATACATGAAATTGATATTTTTTTGTTTTTTTTTTTTTAATTTAACTAACAGGTAGGTACTAGGTAATCTATCAAACATCATTAAACATGTAGTTACCCAATAACATGTAGACATATATTATACTCACAGATACAGACTGAAAACACAATTAAAAACCGAATATTTTTATTATTGCATATGCGCAAACATTGGATGTAGGTGCCTTGATTTCCCGGTTCTCCTACAATAAATATTCCAACTTCGTCTCTATTGAGATAATTAAAAATCTGTTAAAAAACAATTAAAAACTGTTTCTCCACCGGGAATCGAACTCAGGTGTCATAAGTCCAAAATAAATAAACTATCGAGAGTCCCCGTAGGTGTTGTGTAATGTATAGGTATACCTACTGCAATACAAATTGTATGAAACTTTATCAATCTTTTTTTGATTCTACGTAGGTATATTTTTTAATTTGTCGATAGCTATTTCGCCTTGTAAGCTCAACCTATATAACCCAACAGAAACCCTACGCCGTTATAGTCTTGAAGATGCCCCATCAAGGCGAAATAGCTATGTATCGACAAATTAAAAAAATGTACGTAGAATCTAAAAACGTACTGATTTATTTTTTAATATAATTTAAAATGGAATTCAACTACGTAAACTATCCACAATTACTTTGTCAATATGTTAAGAGAAATAAATTCTTTTGCACAATTCGACAGTTGGATAAATAAATATTTTATATTTATCGGATCCGGTAAACGTCATCCAATGATGCCGTATCCGCCGGATTGCCGGATTGCGATCCGTAGCTTATTTTATGATAGATGTGCGCTAATTTCGTTATCTCTCACCGTGTAATTGCTAAAAGTTTATTTATTTTTTTATGTAAAAGGCGAACAACGGAAGACACTACAGCACTAATTGACACATAATTACTGTCATAAATAAAATGTCACCAACGTCATTAAGTAAACGTCCAAAAGACAATGGAACCATTTGTCAAGATAAAGAAATAAGATAGGATGACATTATGAAAGATATTTATTAAAACTACAAAGGCATATTAATTTTAATGAAATTATCTTACAATGTGATTCGAGACTTACATATTATACCCAATTGCGATTTTTTTCCTCAGAAATTATACCCGAAAGAGTTATAGGTAATGTGCAAAGATATGGATCAAGATATGACTCAAACAATTAGTTAACTGTTTCTCTTATTCCACTGTAGGTACATGATATCTAATTTTATTATGAAATTTAATTAATTATAAAATATATAAATATATTTAATTAATTTAATTTTATATTTAATCACAATTCTAATCCGTAGTTTTATATCAAACAACAGAACAGAATGCATGAAACACATGACGTATGGTTTAGAACGTGATATGGGAGGCATATCTTCAATACACCTGCGCAGTAAGCTACTGTGAACATATTATTTATTTATATTTTTTTACATAATATAAACAAATATAATGTACACTGTACACTGGCGGGCTAATTGCCATTAAGCAATTTCTTCGAACAATCAACAATACAAAGTATGATAAAAACATCAACAAACGAATGGAACAAAGATAAGATTCGTTACACTAAGATAAATATTAAAAAACACACATAGATACCCAAATAACTGAGGTGACAACGTTACTAAAAACGTAGATATTAATAGTTTTTATCCATTGTTTTTTATTTGAATTTAAAATGGTGAATTGTTCTGTTTCAGTCTTTCAGCATTCTTATACCCTGAAATGGAGTCGGGCAGACCTCGTAGCTAGGTACAATGAAGACAGATAGTGTTATCTCGTTAATGACAGGGAGACTGCTTATGACAGGGAGACCGATAATGACAGGGAGACCGTGAATGTGAGATGGAAGGACGACATCAGCCGTCATGCTGGTGTCAGTTGAATGCTAAGAGCACAAGATAGAGTGGCTTGGAGGAGATCTTCGTCCAGGAGTAGACGGAATTAGGCTAAGATGAAAGTGAAAGAGTCGAAGTAGTAAAAATAAATCAGATATTACCTTCCGATGGCAGACAGTCACACTGCAGTAGTATACCTATATCCAGTACCTAAGGATACTCTTTCATGATCTAAGGCGTGTGGTGTATAACTTCATAATATTTAAGTCCATTTTCTTCAATAAAACTCTTCTTCTTCTTCTTCTTCTTCTTTACTCTTGCCATGTCCCGTTACACGGGGTCGGCTTTTTTTTTTTTTTTTTTATTTATTTAACAAAAACAATACAATGTTCACATATAAATCATAATTTAAAAAGGTATACAATTTCCATCATATAATTCATAATAACCCTCTTTAATTGAGATAAAATCTCGTGTTAAAAGAGGGGATTATCTATTTAATATTATTAAATTTACCAAAACATTGTACATCTACTAAAAAATATGAAGCTACACAAAAAAAGAATGAAATAACAAAAAATAAATAAATAAATCAGTACAATTTTTTAATTTTATTTTTAAATATACTATAATTTTTTTCGAGTCTAAGACTCAAAGGGAGTTCATTAAACCACTTACGGCCGCTTTCTCCAAGGTCCCTCAAAATCGAACATCAGCTAAGTACCCATTCGAAACTTAAATCCTTAAGTGGCTTACTTAATAAATTTGCATTTCACCAACAAATAACAGCCACACTAAGCTAAGGTCAGGATTAGTTTTTGTTATGTTTCCGGTGAACATGAATATGGACTCAAGATAACGTTACTTTAAAAAATATGCAAATAAGAAATACATAATAAACTATAAAAATATCATTAAAATATTCTAACGTGTGAATTTCACAATTTTTACTCTATATATAAATTAATTATAAAAAAGTACTACTTTGATCTCATGAGTACAGGTAATTGCCGCTGGCGCCAACAGATGGCGCTAACGGCGCTCGCTGTCAGGGTAGCCTTGTTTGTACACCAGTTTTTGTTTTTGACACATCATGTACAGACAGTTTATTTAGTATTCACACCAATTTAGTTATTTTATTTTAAAATTTGTTACTTTTTTTAATATACAATGCAACTGGCTCATGCCAGCCGCAATTATAACTACAGACAAACCTAACCAATCTATTTTTACCAAACTTTTGTAGGTTTGGTTTAAAAAATCGGTGTACATCCTAGGATATACTCGCTGTCATGGCTGTTTATTCGCTTCGCACTTGTTGATTGTTGAGATTGTTCAACACGGGACGCGCATATTTATCAGAGTATAATTATGAATAAACCAAGGAAACGTTCTACAAATTTTACCCCCAGTGAAAAAACTAAATTAATTGAATTAGTTTCAAAAAACACGGCAATTACTTCAAAACAAACGGATGGAGCATGTCTATTCAACGATTTCACGAATCCAGCCATCTTCCAAGATGATAATAAACAAAATATAACTTAAATTTTACAAAAAAAAGATAAATTCAATAATAAAACAACTCTGCGACGAAATCGTTACCCAAATATCTATCTGTCAAACGCGTTAAGTGACACTTATGACGGTTAATCCACTAGAGACCGCCACTTAAAATTTTATGCGCCGACGTCGCTAAGCGAGGCTAAGATTGTTTGGTGAAATGCAATTTTGCGCTAAGTGGTTCATAAATGTGATTTTTTAAGTTAAGGAGCCTTGGGGAAATCGGGCATAAGTACCTTTATACTTATAGAAATGTTGTGAGGCAGTTGTACGTAAAAGAGGAATGGTAATACATCCTTGTGAATTTATTCTGCTGCTTAAAGAAAATGACAATTGGTTTGAATTTGTAAGAATATCTTTATGAATTTGGAACAATGAGATTTTTTTGTAGATATTTTCAACAGTTAAAACTTTAAATTCTTGAAATAAATTAATAGTTGGATAATCGAATACCTTTTTTAATATAATTTTAATAATGATTCTTTGAAAAACTTCTAAAGGCACTAAAGTGGTTTTAAAAGCTCCCCCCCAACATATAATGCCATATTGTAAGATGGATTGAAATAATGAAAAATATATTGTTTTAAGCAAGTTTGTTTGAAGTATATTTATTAGTCTCAGAAAAATAAAAATTAGCTTTTTAAGGCGTTCAATAGTAGTAGTTATATGTAATTTCCATTTCCTAACCATGTAGCGCCAATAGTTTCTCTGCTGCGTATCTTCTTTTTTTAGACCCAGTTTCTTCATGTCCCTTTGGACATTCGTCAGCCAGGTGGTTTGGGGCCTTCCCCTTCCCCTCCTCTCAGTAGCCATGGAAAGGCACTTCATCACCACGTGTTCATTTTCCTCAATATAACTAATAGATAAATATTATAAGAACTTATTTGATTAAATGATCGTAAGCACTGTAGGTGCCCTGAGTTCCTGGTTCTTCTATAATATCCCATCTACGTCTCTATTGAGATGTTAAAAGTGTGTCAGTAAAAATATCCTTGACTCCCGAATGAGAAAAAAATTCAATGTTTGCGAATATTCAATTAAAAAATATTCAAATAAATGTATTTTAATAGCGCTGTTTGCCTCCCAGACAGCTCTTTTCTCTGATACAGCTATAAATGAATGGATTATGACCAACGCTAAACTCCTCAATAACATGTCATTCTATAAGGTATTCAATTTTTTTATGGAAAATATTCAGTATTTTCATGAAATGAGGTTGTTAAATTATTTTTTATTTAAATATTTTGTTATGAAAACTTGATAATTCCTCAATGCCATTTAATGAATGTGATGTGCCTTTTTATCAATTTGAAAATAAAAGTATCAATTATAAGTTTCCTGAGCTTGGGGCCTCAAGAAATATTTGATAGTAAAAAAAAATAAGAATCACTGATCTGGGGGGCAAGTCTGGTCCAATCGGCGAAATCAAAACCCTCACGATTACCCATATCATGTATATAATTATTATATGGAGTTCTATAATATCTTTTGATGTCATAGACACAATATGATAATTATATCCATGATATGGGTAATCACGAGGGTTTTAATTTCGCCGGTTGGACCAGACTTGCCCGCCAGATATCATTCAAAACTAATGTGTTCTAAGTGAGTGCAAATTTGCAAAATTTGAAAGGAATCGAATGAGTACCTACTTTAGTCTATAATCGATAAACTAAATAAACACGCCGCCGTACATAGCTTAGCACATATCACACATACACAGATACATTGTGATGAAACTTTCAGAATACACGATACTAGTTGTTAATCTGCAATAAAAAATAGCTTTAAAAATTGCGAAATCATAACTCCCCACTATATCCCCTTGGGTTAGTGAGGAGTAAAAATGCATGAGCGCATCTTTGGAAATCAGTTATCTATACCTATCTACCCCAAATTATGAAATAAGAAGTAATAGTTGGATGTAATATAGTTAGAATTAATTTTCCTACGTAAGTACACTTCTTATATTGTGACCTATCTCTTTACCTTAAATTTGATCCCTATTTCAATTTTTTCGCTAAGAATCTACCTTTGCAATGGAGAATAATGCGGTATATAGATATGTTTTAATCGTAATAGTCGATACTTTGAAATTAGGATAAGATTCGAATGTCAAGAGCTGCTGAATTTGTTTTTCAATAAGTATAACCAACTGATCAAAGATCCACTTATAACTAAAAAGGAACATTTAGATAAGGGTTACAATAAATTTGAAGTTCATTGTCATATCATTCATAACATATTTTATCCATTTATTTATTTAATCTTTTTTATATCCAACATTTTAACCATGTAATAGTGTCTTCTTAAATGATTTATATTCGTCGTGTCACATTACTATAGTAGCATAGACAATATTAACACAACTAACAATCGTTTTATTGTTGTCTATTAGAAATTTATAATATCTCTGCTTTTTCAAACATGAATAATGACGTTTGACCGTCACGTGACAATGGAGCGTGTGAAACCGCCAAAAATGAATGTTGTCACACCGGAGTGAAAAAAAAAACAGACACAACACAAACAAATAAAAATAATAATAACAAGATCAGACCACCAGAGTTGCCAGTCGGCAAATTTGTTAGAGCGCGGGTGAGGTACCTACCGGGATAATAGGCGGTAAAAATGTTTTGACAGATCACAGATAACAATCGCGCGGGGACATAATGCGCTTAGAAAATGTACGTTTTATTGTAGATTTTGTGTGTCGTGAATCAAGGGCTCGTTCGTACCCCCGGTGTCCATTTTAGTGGTGGTTAATTTTTCTCAGGTGATATAGTAAAGTCTCGCAACGGGGGGTAACAGGTTCAAATCTTTTAAGGCTATTTTGCGCCACTCACTTTGACTCGCCGCCATTTTTTTTTGTGCTGCTATGGAAAGTTTTCGTCTTTTATCTTTTGTTTTGACGTGTGCATTCGAAAATGGAACGTCTGCGGTTTTTAAAAATAAAAGGAACGAAGGTTATTAAACAATTGGAAAAATAAACCATTATTTGATTGTTGTGCAAATATATTTTTTTGAGAGAAATAGGCACCTACCTACCTTTTCGAAGGCAATTTATTTCAACCAACCAAAACCTCAATAAGCCTTAAAATAGCGGGAATCTTAAATTGATGGATTTTAAAGAAAAGTTGTTTTTAATACCTATCTACATAATACGCTGAGATAAAAAAAATGGATGATGTATTATGACAGTCTAAGAAATGAGGATATAAGGAAAGTATGGTGGATAATAAACGATGTTATTAATAGGTATACCTAATGAAAATGAGCCCGCTATGGTGGTTCGGCCATATAGGAAGAATGAATGAGAAACGTCAAACGATGAAAATATACAAAGCTGATAGGACTGCAATAAAGGGTTTAGGTCAGGGGTGGCCAACCGGTCGATCGCGATCGACCTACGATAAACATACATAAATACGTAGAACAGAATCACCACCTGCTGCACCCATCACGTTACGTTCACGTTATCACGTTACTTTATGGATCTAGATCTCTGGGCATTGGTTTCTAACGAGAAATATCAATGTTTGAAGAAATGTGTTGAACAATTGCATTCGTGTTTTGGTTCAACATATTTATGTGAGTCAGCATTTTCCTTCTTAAAACAAACACAAAATAAACACCGTTCTCGCTTGACAGACGTTCATACACTGGATTCTTTAAGGTTGGCAATTTCCAACTACAAACCTGATTATGCCAATCTAGCGGGAGATGCTCAGACGCAGTGCTCACACTAATATACATACATAAGTAGTTACTAAGAATAATTTTCAGTTTTATGTTTTCCCTCTTAATAAAATAAAAAATACTACTTAATTGTGTACTGAACTATGCTGTTTCATTTAAAAGTATGTCATTTGTAGATCGCACAGGGCTTCCTCAGTAAACAGTAGATCTTGGATCTAATCAAGTCGCCCACCCCTGGTTTAGATCGTTCAAATGACGGATAGCACGGATTTGATTTTTTTTGTTTTATTTTTAAGAACGTGTCCTTGTTAAACAAGTACCTACCTATTTATCTACATATCTTCTTATACATCTTCATACATTGCTTAAAAACATTGCATAAATACATATTGTGTTGTAGATAAACCAAAATCGTTTGAGACAGGGTGGAGTTATTTTGTATTGAAAATATCAATACCTACTACTATAAAACACTGTCAAAATTACTAAAAACTCTGAATTGTCCCATAGTTATATAACAATATTAAGTTTTAGATAGCAAATAGGTAGGTACTATGTATGTAGATTATATAATAAAACCTAACAATGTCGCTAAGTAGGTATACTAAGTCCAATTCCATAACTTTTAAGAACATTTCGGCTAAAATAGGTGCATGTGTTCCTATTCCACTTATTTATATTTTATAACGCTGAAATAGGAACGTTGCTATTAAAGAACGTTCTTTCTCCAATTAATTCACGAATAAATTCAATTCCTTATTCTCTTACCACAATTTAGGCGAATCAACTGTCAAAATGTTCCTAATTTTAGTTTGAATCTAACTGGAAGCGTACTAGTTACTTTCACAGCTGTCCGGGATATTAGAGTTAAGTTAACAACATCAGTTGTGTACAGTAGATAAAAATAAATATGGATAATTTTCAAGTGTTGCGTTATAATATGTTGAAATTAAGTGCAGATCTATTGAAATGTTAGGTTAGGCGACATCACGTCGACATAACATAAATAAACATGGCCGAACAGTATACAGTACGCATGCGTAGTCTGCGCCATAGACAATTTAAGTTCTAATTACTGAACAACGTCAGCTACGAATACGAAATTAATAACATTGATTCTAAAATTTTATAACGTTCCTATTATAGTTCAAAAAGTTGTAGAATTGGACGTGCTGTCATTATTTCAGACATCACAAAAGTTGACCATAGGTATGCGAAGAAGAATTTATTGTCGTCAAAGTGTGGGTAGGTAGGTACCTACCTCTTCCCATTGTGGCGAATGTCACAACAAACGCTTTTTGGCGAGTTCATTTCGCCGCCTCTCTCGGTCCCGTTGTTACGTCGTCGGTGGCCAGATTTTTTTTACCAATATCGGCGGCGTCCTTTTGCACTGTGGCAACACATAGAGGACAAGAGTCACCTGCCCGATGTTGCTTTGTGAGATGTAATTGAATGAAACGTCATTATTCATACTATCAGTCCCTTGCGTCCCATAGTTATCTGGCAATATTTTAACAATGAGAAAAACCTTACAAATAAATTATTCAAGACTGTATACATATTATGATACTCTTACAGGTGACTTAATACAATTTTAGATTTTTATTATCTTCCACTACTAAGTATGTACGTAATATTGGAAAGAGTAGGTAATTATTTTACAATTTTCGAACTTTTTTCATACAATTTCTCAACTGATGTCATTTTGATTAAGAGGTCATACAAGACTAAATAGAATTTTTTGAAAATCTTTTCCCCTGTACGAGATACGTCTTTAAATAAAGTACAGTTTATTTTTACATCTTTAATCAATTGCATGAGTGTTTTGAAATTTGAATTTTAGTATTACCTACTTTTCTTGGAAAAATTAGTTTTCGTAAAATCCTTTTTATTTTTTTATAATAAGAAACTCAAAAACTACAAGGCCTATGAAGTAGATTTTACTTCAATCGAAAGAGAATATAAAAATCAACCGGGTGAGTTTTTTACTATTTCAATATTTCAATTACTATTCTTGCAGTTAAAAACAAACCTCTAAATTTTATCTTTTCTTCAGGAAAAAATATTTTATATCACAGATTTGTTGATGTACAATATTTTTTCGTATTACATAGGTACCTACATTAGAAGGTAAATTAGTGTGCTAATATATATTATATATGTGTACATCCGTATGTTTAAGGGATACAAGGGCCTTAAAGTGAATACTATAACGTTTCTTATTTGCAGTGTTTCTATACTAAATAATTTTGTGTCTAATATAGCCTAAACCATAAGTTTAATTTCGACATGACCTAAATTGAATAATGTCGACTTATCAAAGCACGAATATATCAAGTACCAAGTTAATTATGATATTCAGCCGACAATCTCATGATAACTTGACTTTGTCAACTGAAGGACAAGCCATAGAAAGAGTCAAAACTTCGAATTCCTCTCACTGATGATTTAGATAATGACAAAGAACTAAGATGCCTCGTGGAGACAGCTCGCAGCATGTTTTTCAGAAATAACACACTGTTTTGCGACGATGGCTTAAACCTTAAAATAAGGCAGCGCCTGGTGAAATGCCAGATATGGTCCATATGTATGGAGTTGAAACCTGGACTATGTAGCTGCATCGCCGCATACTGAAAATCGCCAGGTCGATAAAATATCAAACGTGGAGGTACTCAGGAGAGCAAATGTCAAGCGTGAGCTAGTTGACACAATTGAGCGACGAAAGATATAATATTTTGAGGCAAAAGATACAGGCTGCTCCAAGTGATTATAAAGGGCTGCAATAGAGGGACGCCTCAAAATAGGAAGACGTCAGATGTCATGGTTCCACAACATTCATCAGATTCTTTAGTCCACAGCAAGATGAAGAAGAGATTCTTCCAGTATTTGCAGTCCGGTATGTAATTATTAACTGTAGTTGTTTTTTTTTTGTTATCAAAAATGCATTTAATTTTACTTCTATCAACAAATCAGAATACCAAAGTTATTAAATAAATCGTATATAAATTCTGAGTATAAAATTATCATTTATTTAAAAAATACCTAGGGGGGCACCTGCGTACCTCTCTGCCTACTGAAAAATGTGTTTTTTGTTCATGCCTTCACCACGCCCAAACTACCGCAGTATTTTTTTATCCTTATCGGATTCTATCTTCGAATTCCAATATCCTATGACACGAGAGATTCTCAAATATTTTAAAATGGGCCTTTATTTCAAGTGAATTATCGAAATTAATTAATATAGATATAGGTACATACCTACATATAATCACATTGTGTCGCTTATGGGTCAGACAGAGGTATGGATCTCCACACCTCTATCTCAATCGATTCTCACACATCGATGTTTGGAGTTTAATTTTCATAGAACAATAGTCTGGGTCCACAAGGAATTCTCCGGAGTGTGACTGTGGAGCAACTAACCAGACTGTCTAACACCTGGTTGAGGAGTGCCTGAAGAGGAGATATCTGGGGGGTGGATGGATATCCATGATGCAACCCCGGAGGCCGACACAGGCTGACTGGATGGGAACCGGGGCTTTGAATAGCCGAAAAATGACAGAAGCATATACCAATGCCAAACAAAAAGTAAAGTAAGTACCTATAAAACAAACATTATGATGGGCAAAATAGAGGGACGTCGAGGAATAAGAAGCTGCAACATTCATGAGTGGACCGGCATCAGAGACGTCGGCGAATTGTTCCGTACGACGGCGGATAGAGATACCTTCTCAGTAGTGATCGCCAACGTTGGGCTGACCTGATATAGCAAGAAGAAGAACAAACATACTTGAATAGTAAATAAATGAAAAGTTTGACTTATGCGTATTTCTTACTAAAAAATGTAGCCCTTATATTTTTTTCTTAATATATGTACATTTACAGGCCGTATAACGCTGAATCTCGTGACTGAAAACATAATATTAGTTATATCAAAACCGCCTAATACAGTAATGAAAAAAGTTTGTTGATTTATACACATTGATTTTATACACTCTTTAAAGCACATAAGGAGTTGGACAGAGTCAATAATTTGGCTTACTATGACCGAGGTTTTGTGTGAGCGGTTCTATTATGCTCAAAGAAAAAGCACTTTTCACTAAAGGATTGAAAAAAGCTTTGTTTTGTATAGAGCTGCACAAAACTGAACTTTCAGCGCCCTTGGAATTATCTTGAATCATTAAACGGCACAGTAAAAAATACACATATTATCATAAAATATTTTTTTGTATACGACATATAGTAAATAATAAAAAAAATGCTGTAAAAAAGGATATTTTTTAGGGGAATTCACTAGATACCTACCTAAATGTTGATAGTCCTTACCTTATTTTTATTAGAAACCCATTGTTTAACATATTTGAGGAATTTCATTTCAAATTGGAGTATTTGGGTTCATATGCCAACTTGGGGTATAACTAGGTATACCATCGATTTCAATTTGCAGTCCTCATTACATGGAATAGACTCCTATATACCTTAAGACAAACTAAATATATTATTTCCTTTACAAAATATCTTTTTCGTAAATCTCCCCTGGCCAAAATATGTAAATGAATGCAGCCGCCCATGAGATGAATACTCACCAAAACTGCGCATTATTATTAAGCTATGAATATTTCTATAAAAATATTATGAAAATATCCCATATTTAATTACGCCACCAAGATTTAGAAGTGCCTAGACTCTCAAAATGTCATGGTGTATCATTTAGTATTGGTCGATGTTAGGTATAAAGTATAATTTAACATAACAATAAATGTCACCCTGTTACCATCATCCCCGTATGTGTCCCTGGTAATTCCCTCTAATGGCCTGCACACCCGGGGTGATGATCCTCACATCTCCTGTCCTCTTCAATAATTTATGCTATCCTGATATCTTTAAAACCACAACATCCTTAATTTTGTACTGATAACATCCATCCACACGACATTAAACTAAACGGAATGGATACAACCGAGGTTTTTATGCTTTATTTATTTTATCTATTGTAATAGACAACAAAAAAAATAAAAAAATGACATATGGTTATTGTTGGTCCTATAGACATATTTTTTTATTATTTGATGCATAAAGTAGATACCTACCTAGACCTGCTTGCTACAAATGAAACAATTTGCTGATATAATTAAACGCATTTCTTTTAAATGTGGACGGAGCGAAGATAGTGGAAGCACTGTTCTAAGCCGGTGCCCCACAGCTATTTATTTATTTATTTACAATTTTTTAGGAGACTCACAGCTATACATTACAGTTTTCCATTTAAGATAATAATTAAACAGCCAATTATAAGTCTCCGCTGATAGGCCATACCATCAATATTAGTGATATTGAATTTATAAAATTATGAAATCCTACAGAAAATATATCGATGAAAGAGTAGATAGGTCAATCGTATATTTTTCCTTGTTTATTTTTTCATAAATAACAATTCATCGCGCACAACTGTTGCAATGTTAAATCTGAAATTTACTGTGACCAATTTTCGTGATGAAAATCCCATCTCATTTTTATAACGACTCGCTACAATTTAGTTTTTTCGAATAAATTGTCACAAAAAAGGGTATTTAGGCTCCGCTTTTGGTATTAATGGCCAGACCCAACGTTTTGTAGTTGCATACTAACGCTGGATCTGACAAATAAACTGACAAAAACAGTTTGGGACCCAAAAAAAAGTGAATTTAATGCTTCGACACGGCTTGGAAGCAGCGGGTGGTGGCATTAACAGATATTGTTGGACCAATAAGGAACCGCATTAGGCAAATGGTACTTTCCAAAGGTAAAAACTTAAACATACCCTAAGATAAAAAAACAAATCTTATTTTATTGATTTATAAAAAGCTATTTACAACGAATCAATATTCATACCATGTCCCACAATGTGGGGTAACCAGCTACAGGTTTGCGGACGTGCATTACCTTTTTAATTAATGCCCGACATAATATGCGTTTATTCTCACACGCCAGTTTCGTACTACCAAAGGCACTATATTCAGAATGGGAGGTTAACTTCATTGCTCGTTTTATCCAATCTCAACACGGCTTTTATATCATTCCTTACCTTATTGAATCTTCTTCTTCTTCTTCCTTCAGCCATCTCTCCACTGCTGGATGTAGGCCTCTGAATGCGGAGGTGGTTTAAGTTTATTCCATTTATTTTTATCCCCTTGTCTTCCCAGTTCAAAGTTTTAAATATGCCCTCCAAAACTAATGTAAACAGTTTAGGTGATATGGTATCTCCTTGTCTGACACCTCTTTTTATATTGATTTTTTTCTGTTTTTGTGTTTTCATCGATTCTAACATCCATCGTAGCGTGTTCATATATAAATTTGATAAGCCTCGAATATCTGGAGTCAATTCTCGCGTCATTTAATGCGTTTATTATTTCACATTGTTCTACAGAGTCAAATGCTTTTTTATAATCGATGAATGCAAGATGAATTGTTATAGTATATTCAGTAGTTTTCTCAATTAGTAGGTGCAGAGTTTGGATATGGTCTGTAGTTCCAAAATATTTTCTAAAGCCAGCTTTTTCAATTGGTTGGTAGAAATCTAGTTTAGGTGTTAAACGGTTTGTGACAATTTTAGTGAGAAGTTTGTAAGTATGGGATAACAGACTTATTGGTCGATAATTCTCTAAGTTCTCAGGATCCCCTTTTTTATACAATAATATAACTTCAGAATTTTGCCACTTTTCAGGTATGACCTCCAGTTCTACGCACTTGTTTAGGAGTATTTTTATTGCTTCAATGATTTCTTCCCCGCCCAACTTTATCATGTCGCTTGTCACTTGATCTTCACCTGGGCTTTTATTATTTTTCATGTATTTGAGTGCATTTTTAATTTCATTATAATCTATCTCTGGTATCTCTTCGGAGCCAACATTTAGCACAGTTACATTTGTTTCTCTATTTTGTGTAATTGGTTTATAAAGTTCCGTGTAAAACTCTTGTACTGTATTTACTATATACCCTATTGAATATAGGTATGAAAAAGGTAAGTCTGACACCTGGGAAAGGATGCATTTATCAGTGCGCATCCACTTTCTATAGGTGAAAATTGCAGATTTTAATATAATTTGTATCTTTGTAGGTAAGTCCTTTTTATTAGACAGGTATACCTAACGGCTTTAGTCTTTTTTTAAGTTAAATCGATTGAGACGTCGTAATATCATCACATGACGTTTCATTACCTGGCTGATTTTACTTCAAAAGAGGAACTTAGAAATTCAGTATAAGGAATAGGAGTTGTGGTACGATCAGCGTATAAAACGTTGAGTGTATAATCATTCCGATATATGTAGAGGTACATAAAATTAATTATTTATAAGTGTTAATGGCTCTTTCTTGAGTTTACTTCGGTGAACGGTATTCAGTTGATGTTTTCGTTGGTACAAAAAACATCAACTGACCATTTTAGAAAGTTGCGAATCGAGTAACAACTTCGCGAACAGATCATAAGAAATTGACGCCAGCAGATGGCTCAAAATATTTCAAATTCACGCATACATAAATTATCATAACGTCGTGATCCTGGCGAGAAGAAACAAACGCAAAATATGTTTACTATTCCAGACAGTCCTCGCTTCTTCACGCTCGTGCAACGTAACAAAAACGCTTACTGATTGTACAGGTTCTTCAGAATATTTCCATTTCTTTAGCGACAGCTAACTTATTTTTCAATTCTTTCAACGTGTATTTCAATGTAGGCATTCTAATTATATCATTCTCTTCTTATCACTCATTTTTTTACTCCTCACTACCCCAAGGGGATATAGTGGGGAGTTATGAATTTTAAATCAGATTATCAACTAGTATCATGCTGAGATTGTTTTCTGAAATTTACATCACAGTGTATCTGTGTGTATGCAGTATACTATGTGCTATGTACGGCGAAGTACTCATTCGATTCTTTTCAAATTATACAAATTTGTATATCAAATTCTCGCTTATATTTAAAGGATATCTGATCAGTGTTTCTTATTTTTTTTAATTCTCAAATAGTTCAGTGACCCCAAGCTCAGTAAACATAAAATTTGATTTTTTTTTCAAATTGCTTAAAAGGCACATCACTTTCATAAAATTCCATTGAAGAATTATAAAATATTTAAATCAAAATTAATAAAACACACTCATTTCATGAAAATGTTGAAAAATTGAATAATTTGTGGAGTGACTTGGTTGTGAGGTTGTGATCCTATGAGCATTGAGTATCTTACAGATAATTCTTACAGACGAAAATTTGATCAGTTATACTCTATTCAGCGCAATGACAATGAGGTTGCTTTAGATGATTCAAGACAGTGAAGATGTGGTCTTTTATAAACGATTCAATGCAGTGAAAATGAAGTCTCTTATAAACGATTCAATGCAGTGAAAATAAAGTCTCTTATAAACGATTCTATGCAGTGAAAATGAAGTCTCTTATAAACGATTCTATGCAGTGAAAATGAAGTCTCTTATAAACGATTCTATGCAGTGAAAATGAAGTCTCTTATTAACGATTCAACGTAATGAAAATGAAGTCTCTTATACACGAATCAATGCAGTGAAAATGAAGTATATTATAAACGAATCAATGCAGTAAAAATGAAGTCTTTTATAAACGAATCAATGCAGTGAAAATGAAGTATATTATAAACGAATCAATGCAGTAAAAATGAAGTCTCTTATAAACGAATCAATGCAGTGAAAATAAACTCTCTTATAAACGATGCAATGCAGTGAAAATGAAGTCTCTTATAAATGATTCAACGCAGCGAAAATGAAGTCTCATATTAATAATATAGACTAATGTGGAGAAAATAGAGTATGACTGAAAAAAACGGAAAAGCTTAAAAATTTCAGGTTAATAGTAACCAAATTATAGTGTCATTTGGTTACTTGTAACATTTAAAGGCAAATTTTAGCAACAATGTACCTAATTGTAACAAAAGTTTAGTTGATATACCTATCCAATATGTCTCAACAATTTTAGGCATTCCTATACATTCTGATAACTAAATTTACATATATCTGGGATATTCTCCTTATTTCCACATTCTTTGTGCTACCACAATCTTTTTGTTATTTGTTTATACCGCATTACAGATAAATAAATAAATACGTAATCTTCAAGTTGGTAAGTATTTTGGATTCGAGGTCAAATTTATCGCTCCGTGTCTCATGTCCATTAACCGAAGATCCTTCTTTTGAGATTTCATTTTTATTTTCTTTGACTCCCTCCTACCTGAGTCCTGCATCACGACAGACAAACAAACGTAGGACAGTAATAACGGATCGCTAACATAACAGACAAATCTTAAGGAAGCCTCAAGCCTTCAATGTACCTTGAAGGCGATTTCGTGAGTGAATGTGACATCACATTCCTCGAGGAATCTTCAAGAACTTCACATTTCACATTTTGTTTTTCAGAATCTGTTCTGGGCATGCGCAATTTGCTTGTTTGAAAATGCGTATGTACATTCCTTCAAATATCAAATAATAGGTAAAACAAAAGGAATGAAGAAAATTTTGAATACCTACGAGAAAACGAGTGAGAAATTAATACAAGAATTCTTACTGTAGAATATTTATGAAAAATGTATTACATTGTTTTCGAGTGGACACCAAACCAATAGTAGGTATATTGAAAAATTATAATAAAAAATACATGGGTACCTTACCATCAAAATGTTTCATCCTTTATAGAATTTCCTATAAAAGAAATTAACTCACATTTTCGAAATTCCTATCAACCTGAAAGGAAAGGTATATGAGATCAGCATAGGTACTGCCAGTAGCGACTTATCACTTGGAGACTGACAATGACCCAGAAACTGCCGAAAAACTAAGGAAAACCCAAAGAGCCATGCTGAGATTCACTCTGAGAGACAGGGTGCGAAATAACATCATCAGGCAACATAAATAATAAATAGTTGATATCGTTCACCGTATTCTTACCCTGAAATGGATATTGGCAGGCCACGTCGATTGGTATACCAAACACCTAGAATAATGTTAGCTTAAAGGCTGCGAATGACAACCAGAGGTGTTGGGAGACCGCCAATGATATGAAAGGATGACATCAACCGTCATCCTGGTGTCAATTGGGTGCTTATAATACAATATAGAACGGCTTGGAAGGAAATGGAGGAGACCTTCGTCTAGGAGTAGTCGGAATTAGTCTGAGAAAAGAGAGAGAATATCATCAGTTGTTAAAAGAAACGGGTAAACAAAAGACGAAAATTAAGGGCAATTAATACCTTCAAGGTATCTCGAAAGCCTGAGGCATCCTCAATACTCATATTCAACTCTAAATCCGGGTATTATAAAGGTGATATCTCGTCGAAAACATTTAGTTTATCAAATCTGGTATTAACCTACCAGCACTAATCTCACCACCCGACCAACAGCCAAAGACGAAGGTCCTTCGCTCACCATATTTATTACCCTATAAAAGCGCGATTTGTTTGTTTTTTTTTCGATGTTTTAAATACTCGAAGATATCGTAAATTTTAAACCACTTTTTGGTGTTGTCCGAGAAAAAAACGCGGCTGAAAATTAACGACCGAATATCTTATCTTTGAGTAAAGGTGTAAACATTAGACGTATCACACATTTTCACTATTTTAGTGGGAAATAAAGAACGTTTCTTAAAATAATAAATTATTTAAGCTTTAAATACCCTTTTAAGGGTAGTTCCTATTGGTTTTCATCAGTCTAGGATTTTTTTTCCTTTTTGTCTATACCTACCTACCTACAATCACAACATTACCTATATGTAATCGAAATGCATCATGCATCTATCAAAAATATCGAAATGCATCTACCATTTCTTAGCTAGATTTTATTTTTTTGACTAAAAAAAGCAACAATTGTGTTTGAAATCATGTTTTATTTATGACTGTCAATTATCTTTGAAATGTTTGTTGAGGACTTCAGAAATGAGGACATTGAGAGCTATTGCAGGCAAAACCCTGAGAGACCGAGTGAGGAACTCCAGAATAAGGGAACTATGTGAGGTTGACGATATCATCAGATGGAGTAGGCAGCGGAGGAGGGACTGGTATGGTCATGTCCAAAGGGTGGACAGCACCAGACTTCCTCATATCGTGCTTCACAATCAGCCTCACGGAACCCGCCCTCGCGGTAGACCGCCAAAAAGATGGAGGGATAGCTGGGGGTCTACCTCTCAGGAAAAGCAGGCCTCTTAAAAAACAGACCTGAAGGTCTATTCAAAAGGAGAAGAAGAAGAAGAAGAATTATCTTTGAAATAATTCAAAGTAAGTATTTTATTTCCTGTTAAACGTCATTCGTTTGTGTTTTATTTAAATACTCGTAGTATGTATGGATTATTATGATAATTATAGGTATATGTTCAATTAATGAATATAAAACACCTGGTTCATAATTATCAATAAAAATTGTATACTGCTAGCCCTAGAACAGGATTTCCTAGTTGGGCAGCAGTAATCTACTTATTGTTGTCATTATGAATATGGTGTGATAAAAGGTAAATAAATAAATAAATAACATGTTTGTGGAATTATTAAAAACTTTTTATTTTTATATTTTATTAAAATATTAAATACCTGTTCTGGAACTAAAATAAAAATAGGTAGGTACCTACTATCTATCGTCGTTGCGTATACGTTGCTTATGATGGCTTCTATAATTAAATATACCTACCAGTTTATATTCCAACTTCCATGACAAAAAATCGGTATAAATAGTTTGTGGATATCTTGCGATTTCATCTATGGTTTATCTAAGTTAATTGGTCTGTCATCAAATGTGACAGTTGGCTGTCATCACTTGACACAAGACAATGACGTGTCATTAACTTTTGACAGGAAGAAGGATGCAATATGGACCACGAAGCATAAGATAAGACTGTTTTAAGATAACATTGTATAACAACAAACCAATTCGTTTAATATTTTAATCTTGAATTGAATTCTTTAGTAAAGTGTTTAAAAAAATCTTCATTATCATAATTGGATTCTGTGATTTCAGGAGATGGATATTAATATTTATTTTTTATTTAATTAATAATGCATATAAAAAATGTATATTTTTTTACCGGCGCCTGCTTCACTAGGATTCCAATAATAATAATAATTAAAAAAAAACAATAACCTAATTATTAACAATAATACAAAGATAATATAACAAGAATATAAAAATTATAATGCAATATAACTTATTATTAAGGGGCATATACCTAAACATCCCTTTTTGCGTGATTTATATGTTATCACATCTGCCCCCTAGACAACGAGTCATTTAACTCAATGTATGTGAGTGACAGTTGTCACGTGACTGGCAACTGTCACTTACATACATTGAGTTACCTTTTCTTGTTTCTTTTCTTGAGCTAAATGACGCGTTGTCTAGGAGGGCTGGTGAAGTTTAGTGTCATGCACTGAAAAAAAAATTCATGTTAAAATTAACTGAACTTAAGTGACTACAAAACATTTCGTTTTGTGCTACTAAATATTTTGTGCCCTCAGCCAAACGGTACAGTCATAAATAGATAACTTTTATCTCTGATAACAAAGGTTTGACTAAAAAAGCAGGTAGCCAGTTCGGTTATGATATTTTTTTTTTGTGTGCATTTGACGAAACTATGAAATCAAAGATTAATAATTATTTTGTGAAACGGACTTCTTCTTATTTTAGATCGTAGATCTGTTTTTCGAGAAAGCTATTCCTGTGAAGCTGAGGTCCAGCTATCCCTCCACCTCTTCGTTGGTATTCCGGGGAGGCGATGCCCTGGTGGGGTTTCGTTTGCCGCTATGGATGGGATTCGAGATGCTTCCATCCTGTTGACAGTTGACATGGTCCCTCCAAAATCTTCTCCTAGCTCTAATTCATCGTATGATGTCCTCGGTTTCACAGGTCCGCATAGTGTCGTCATTGCGAATTATGTCCCTAAGCGTCTTCCCATTCATAGTCCTTAAAACCTTCATTGCATTTCCGATGTTCGTAGGAGGTTTTTTCAAAATAGGCACAACAATTATTGAAGTATTAATAAAGTGACTACACAATACTATCGTAGATTATTCCCGCTAATGGTACCATCTTAATACAATTTTGAAAATGTTGGCAGCTTATAGCAAAGAAATGTTGGGTGAAACTAAATCTTTGCGTGTCTGGGGATATAATGTGTAAACACGGGTGGGGGATCTGTCCCAAATTATATTATTACCGTAGGAGGAAAATATAAGGCAGTCACCTCTCTCTCCCTTCCTACTACC
This sequence comes from Molanna angustata, assembly GCA_963576475.1. Lineage (NCBI taxonomy): Eukaryota > Metazoa > Arthropoda > Insecta > Trichoptera > Molannidae > Molanna > Molanna angustata. The sequence goes on along the minus strand of OY754965.1, from coordinate 50,752,155 downwards.
TCCCCATTACCAATAAAACTGTATGTAGGTATATGTACCTATAGTGTGGAAAAGACCGCTAATGAAGACAAACGCGCACCGGACATCCGGTAGCTTTTCTCCGCCTTGTTTCTTCGACAGAATATTTCCTACGTCCAGTGGACTTTTTGGTATTGTTAAATGAGCTATTTAGAAAATAAAATTATTGATAAAATTAGTAAAACACTTTTTTGAAATTCTGTTTGTTATAAAAGTAACTGAGCGGTATCATTTGAATATTGTTAGCCTAGGTAGTTAGAAAATGAAATTAACGACAAAAATAATAAAACACAATTTTGAAAATTTCTTAATTATTATAGTCACTGACCGGTATCGGTCTATCATTTTGATAATACCCCGTATTCAGTAACTATAGTAACTAAAATAGGAACATACTAAAATTGTAGATTTTAGATTTACTGTCTTATTTCAGCGTTATAAAATATCAACATGGACTAAATGGAATAGGTACGTACATTGGCCGGAACGTTCTTGAAAAGTTACTGAATCAGACGTATTATGAATAATTATGAAAATTTCATAATAGGTATTAATAATTATTCATATAACGTCTGATTCAGTAACTTTTTAAGAATGTTCCGGCCAATATATGTAGGTACGTTCCTATTCCATTTAGTCCAAGTTGATATTTTATAGCGCTGAAATAAGACCGTAAATCTAAAATATACAATTTTAAAACGTTCCTATTTTAGTTACAATAGTTATTGAATACGGGGTATTGTTTACCAAGTATATAATTTAGAAGGAACTGTTTTGCACTCCTCTTACTTTGAACTGCTTTGACATGACACATGTAAAAAAGAACTTGAAATAACAAAGATCAATAGTAAAAATTGACTGATCGATGGCAGAGCGAATTGTAATACTGTGAACGCGGGTTCAAATCTAATCAACGTTTATTCGTAGCGTGTGATAAGGAACATAATTACTTGGGTAATATTTCTAAAAACTTATACTTAACTCTTGTAATGTAAACCTTAGACTGATCTAGGTCATTACTTAATATGGATAACTGTCGATCATGTATAATATGAAGCTTGAAAGTGCATGAAGAAATGGAAATCTGCAAATATAGAAATATGTGAAATATATTAATTTAATGTATGTGATTCTTTCTGCCTTCTCCATAAGATCACAGCGTGATGGTAGGATAATATATATGTAGGTACCTACCTATTTATAATACTGGCCTATGCGCAAATGCGTCAATAGTATAATTTTTATAAAATTGGTTCTTTCTTCATGCATACTTTGTATATAATTATTAAATTCATAATAAATTTAAAAAATAATGACTCTTTTCCGTTTGTGTAAATAAATATTTGAACAGACTAATCTCGCAGATCTCAAACAAACGTAATTTATTATTGTTCATTTCATTCGATATTCGAATATAATATTTTTTTTCAATTTAGAACAAACAAATAATAAATAATTGCCAGTCGTAAAATATAATATTATTTTCGCTGTTAGTACATGGCAACACAACAACGTGTTAATACGCTGTGTACTTAATATCTCATACAAGATGGCGCCCGAGGGGGTTTAGCTGATCCATAATATGCAAATCAGATGGTCGTTACAGATAACTATTAGTTATAACAATGAAAGTATGTTTTGACATCAATAAATAAACGAAATTGTGTCGATATTACCCAACCAAATAAATAAATACATAGCAGTTTCGAAATAATTAAACAATTTGATATAATTATCTTTCAGCAGTGATTATTGATATAGGAAGTGTTGAAACAAAATAATACTGAATAATTATATGATAATATGCAGATATAGAATTAGTAATGACATGCTTATTGGACCGGTTTTGATATATGCAACGAAAACATGGATATCGCCGTAACAGAATTTGCTCCAGATATTTTACAAAAAAAAGTAAAAGTATTATTTAACATATTGATTTAAAAATTTGGAATCATTTTTTTTGTAAATCAAGTTGTTAGATAAAAAATCAAAGAGAAAAATTCCACTGTTGTCTATGGAAATCTAATTAATTCTAAATTTGTGTGATATCAATATTGATTATAGTCGAATGAACCTAGGGGACTACTTGCGACATGCGCAAGGCGCTATGAATTGTTTAATATTTATTTATTAAAAATTCATTTTAGTTATACCGTACCTACAACCAAAATCTATAATAAGAATAAATTTATAATTTATACGCTCAACATGATACCCGTCGAGAACAATGATACAAATAATATTCATGTAAATTACAGAATACACAAAACTACATAATTTTCTAAATAGTACAAAGTGGTGCAGAGTATAAAAGTATTGATTTTTAAAATTATTCTTCTTCAAGTACTTACATGATCTTTTTGATGAGGTAGTTACCTACTGTAAAATGTATAATATTATACCTACATACATAATACATATACCATATCCCACAATGTGACGTAGCCAGCGACAGGTGTTTGGTGTAGGTACATTACCTTGTAAAAAGAAGCACTAGACATGCGTGTATGCCTACGCACTAATTTCGTCTCACCTAAAAAGGCAAGATTCAGAATGGTTGGTGGACCTGTTGTATTTTCGATTACCTGGCTCTTATAAAAATAGAAAAGAATGAAAGTACTTTTTTAAGCGGGTATCTCACAAGAAAATTTTCAATAAATAAATATAACGGATACCTACATAGAATATGAACATAGTATGAATGCTAAAAAATAAAAAAAAAATATATCTTTGTATAAAAAACGGAGTTTAATATTTGTATTACAAATTTTGACAAACATACGAATGAGTTTAAAAGGATTAAAAAACATATCCCTAAAGCAGTCTCCTTCGACTTATATTCACAAATTGATCCCGAATGTCCTGCATAGTTTGAGATTCTTCATTTCCATCAAGACGGTGCGGTGTATCAATATAACAAAATCAATTATTGAAATTTGAGTTATGGCAATGTATACAGAAACGAGCGTAGAACCATCAAATATGAATGAGGTGTCAACAACTTTGCTTTAAGCATTCATACGCCAATCAACGGTGAAATCGTGCGATTGGTTCGACACCTACCCAAGAAAAAAAATTTAAACATAATATATCTACTATCTACTTATACATATAAGTATGTACCTACCAACATTTTTTTATTACCAATATAATGTCATAGATAGTACCTATACATATAACGTCAACTTGAATTAAATTCTCCCGTCTGGTCTCCATATTATGCCGTGCACTCTGCATCCATCGAAACTGTCCAGCACAAATTCTTGCGATTTTTGAATTATAAGCTGAAAATTCCTGCACATGATTTAAATTATGATTCACTACTAGACTATCTCCAACTTCATGACCTCTCTGATAGAAGGATTGTGTCTGATCTCTTGCTTCTCTATAAAATAATTAATAATAACTTTAGCTCCTCTTACCTTGTTAGTCGGATAAATTACCATGTTCCAACAAGAAATACCCGACAAATTATAACTTTTGTATGTAAGACATCCAATACTAATTATTATTTATACAACACTCCATTGAATAGAATCCATCGATTGGGCAATGACTTTGGTTATCTGACTGACCCTTTCTTCAATTCTTTTAATGAATATAAATTTACTTTATTAAAACATTTTCAAAAAATACCCCCAAATGATTGTGTAGTCAGTTGTTTTCATTTTTATATATTTTTACATATTTATATATATTTACATTTTTATATATTTTTTACATTTTTATATATTTTACATTTTATCTATTTTTGTACATTTGGTTTTTATTTTATTTAATTATTTAATTCAATAATGTAATATATAGTCACATCTGGCAGCATTCTCTGATTCAGTGTGGCTAAGTATGTAGGTGGTTCGCACCATTCATTTTTATATTATTCAGTCAGTAATATTCTTATGTTCATGCTATGTAGTATTTTTATTTGAGTTTTTTTTTTTTTTTTTATTCTTTGGTTTTTAATTTATGTACTTTGTTGTTTAATTTACCTCTCTTATATGTTTTTATTTTTCTTTATATATCCTCTGCTACCGTTGTTATGTCTAGGTGTTTATAAATTGTTTTTCTTTGGTTTATGCTGTGTCATGTAATATTTAATTTTGTAAAGGGCTTTGAGCCATGAATCAATAAATAAATAAATATATTATTATGAGAAGTTATTAAGAGGGAATAAAACGCTTTATCTAGTGACTGAAAACACGATATTATAATATTAAACCGCAATACACTCTGAAGTTAGGTACATGGTAGTAAGGGTAACATTCGCGTACATTGAAAACGGTTTTTACGTGATTTAAATTATCGAAAACCCAAAATTTGTTTTAAAAATATATAAAGAAATGAAATTAAGTGAAGTAATAAATAAATCAAGAAATAAATCAGCCAATAAATCAATTAATGAACAAATATTATGTTGAATACACTTTTGTTATTTTTTCGAAAACATGTTTCAGAAATTTGATTTCAAATTGTGATGTTTAGGTTTATAGGTTATGAAATAATTATTATTAGAAAATACGTACAAACTTATTTGCATGACATCATTGCAGCACCTAAATCAAATAATTCTAGAACGATATTCCTTCCTTTCCTCTTTGCTAATTAGTCTATTGGTTTACCTACATAGATTTTTCTTTTCTATATTAATTAGTAAATACCTACCCAACAAATTGTGTTATTAGAGCAGGTATATACTTATTTGAAATATTCGAGCCGAATAGAATGGGAAATGATTCAAATGATCAATAGATAAATATAAATATTTTAAATTTAAATCGAAACAAATTAATCAATTTAATTTATAGAGATGCTCAGTTAAATTCATAATTGTCATTGATTATGAACTGTAATGAAAAATTAAGCGGATTAATTGATTCGTATAAAATGCATTTGATTGCCAGGATATTGAATCACGGTCAGTAATTCGTAATTGGAACAAGATGGCGTCTTGATAGGTAGGTACATTATCGGTGTCGCTGTACGACAACAACAAAGGAAAAACGTTCTTTTGAACAATTATAATTAACAATTAAAAAATAAAAGGTAGTAGCTATTTAAAACGTTAGTGTTTGTCAACAATATAACGCCATTACGTTAATTAGTCCCCCGGCCGTGCCTTGTTGTAAGAAAATTGAAATGAAATAATGTCGACTGCAATTAAAACTCGAGCATCGGCCATTTCGTGTGAGGTTCGGCGGCCATTTTGAATTCCCCGCGCTTTTTCGCGCCTTTATTACAAAGTGTCACGGAATGGCGTGAGTGTGCGCCTCTGAAAACCCCACTGTGGATTTATTTATTACAAAAATTATTGCCTAGGCCGTTTATTAGCGAGAAAAGCTATTTATTATTGTGGTTTCTATAATGACAAACTGAATTCTGAACAATGATACGTATTTATATACGAATGTTCAAATTCGTATTGCTTGCGTTGCTTGACTGCCGTGGTTTTAAGAGTAGGTAACATTTATTGTCTACAGTCTACACAATGAAAACAAAATATACATTGAACAGTTCTGTAAACCATTTTGTAAACACGGTTGTTCATTTTCATCTGCAGGGTACACCATGCTTTAATATAGGTAGGTACCTACGTATCAATACATAGGTACCTATTATTAAAATTTACTCAGAAGGTAATTTGATAATACGTCCAATTCTTAACTTTTTAAGAACGTTCCAGCTAAAATACGTGCGTTCATATTCAGCTTAGTCCAAGTTGATATTATATAACGCTGAAATAGGAACGTTCCTATTTAGGAACATTCTTACTCCAAGTAAGTCACGAATCAGTCCAATTCTTTATTCAATAACCACATTTTAGTTGAATCACCTGTCAAAACGTTCCTAATTTTAGTTCACACATTGTTGGAGGCGTAGGTCTTACTAATTGTTTTAACAGCAGCCTGGGATATTTTAGCTAAGTTGAAAGCATCAGATGTGTTGCGTTATGTTGAAAATAAAAACCAAAGAACATTTGTGCAGATCAATTGAAATGTAAGGTTAGGCGACATGACATAAATAAACATGGCCGGACAGTGCACAGTAGGTACGCATGCGTAGTCTGCGCCATAGATAATTTGAGTTCAAATTACTATATACGGTGCACTAATTTTGTAGATTTTGATTTTAGTAACTAGGCACGTTAGTTACAGAATACGAAATTCAGATCAATTCACCTTCATTTTTAGATTTTCAGAGCGTTCTTATTTTAGTTCAAACAGTTGGAAGTAGTATTAATTATAGGTACTTATTTTAAAAGTGATAAAACAAGAATACTTTGGCAAATTAAGAAAACTGAGAAATCATTAGGTAATAGGTATTATGTCCATCGTGATCTATCAACAATTTGTTATGATATATACCTAATAGTGTATTAAAAAAACACATTGAAAGTAGGTTATATTCAAGTGAAATTACCTATTATATTCAAGTGAAACATTTCTGTGCCATATTTTATTTAAAGCACTGAATATATTCTATAAAATATTTTTTAACAGATTTTTAATTATCTCAATAGAGACGAAGTTGGAATATTTACTGTAGGAGAATCGGGAAATCAAGGCACCTACAGGGCTTACGACCTGTCATCGGCTGGTTTACGTGATCACTTTATGCGCTTGCACAACGTTCACCAATTATGCCTTTTTAATGAGATCCCTATCAATTCAATTTTGAAAGTTCTATATATTGTAATACTGAAATTCTTTTCGCTTGTAACATTTTTTGCAGGCAGTATTTTTCTTTCATACTCAGTATTTTTTCAAATACTGACGTATGGAAATAATTTACTTGAAAAGATGTTATATCAGATAATTAACTCCACCGCAGTATGTAGGTAACTACTTTTACATAATACAAAATATAATAATTTAATCCGCCGTGATTTTTCCAAGTGACAGGTCATAGTAATAATTATTGTTTTTCTTTGAAAGTAAAATGGCCACCCTTCCCGCCATTTTTATGTGGTAGGTGGCGGTGCGCGTTTTAAAGCGGGAAACGGATGTGAAGAATTATCGCCGTGAACCGGATGTCGTAAATTTAGCAAAAGGCGCCAAACGGATATGCGTCCATTTGCTTATTAAAAACGTTCTTGTAACATTGTTGTTCGAGTAAAACAGAGTTACGACCGTGTATCACGAAGAAAATGTAACAATGACTCATAAAGATACAACTACATACCTACTGTACCTAATGTTTACTTAACATCGATATTGTATTATGGTCGATGATGTTTCAAATTAAATTATATCATTTTGTAAGTGTTTTAATGTGCAAAATCCGTAATCTACTCCATTTGTTAGAGTTGTCATCGGTCCAGGTTTTTCCGGATTCATACCTGTTTCCAGGGCATCTGGAAAAATATAGGTACCTACTGTACCGTCTGTTTTTCTAACATATTCCAACTGTCGATTTGTTCAAAAGAATTTATTTCTCTTAACATATCGACAAACTATCAAGTTAAGATACGCGATATTTGTATGCCAGGTCTATCTATATTTTGTACGGTTTTTTCAACTTTGAAGTCAAAAAACACCACCTTAGAGGATATACAGCATAATTATGTTCTGTAAATGAAAGTCTCAGAATTCTGAGTAGAACATTTAGTGTGTCTGTGTGTGTCCGTCCCCCCTTATAACTTTTGATCCACTAAATGCACAGACGCTAAAATATCAAAATATATAAAAAGTTATAGGCCTAGAAAACTTTCATACTCAGAATTATAACTTTTTTTCGTCAGGGGTACACAACTATTGAGATTTTATTTTATTTTTTTTAATATATCTCGAAAACTATAAAAGCTAGAACGCTGACAAATATAAAATCTCGAATTCCAGAGTTTCTCAAACATTTTAACTGCCTATAATTCCAAAGTTTTTAAAAATATCGAAATCCGAAACACCCCAACAATTAATTTGATTTTCTATAAAAAATATGAACGTTTGTAAGGCAGTACACAATATCTCACTCATTAATTTGATACCTACTTTATCTCCAAACATACTTACCTACATACCATCATGCTGTTTTCTTACCATATCCTGGGTAGGAAAAATAGCCTGACCTCCATACTATCCTCTCCTGATATACATACCTAGGTAGGTACATGTTTTATATAGAAAACAAAATATCTTAAAATATTTATTAACTTGTGTTTAAGTGTTAATAATTTTGTACATATTCTTCGATTATATATACAATCGCCATCGATAGTTGGATCGAATGTGTTACACGCAACTAGTCTATAGGACATTGTTTCAGAAGTGCCCAAGAAAAGGATGGCACAACCACGTGAAGGATATTTTGAAAGACGCGATATGTAAGAGGCGTGGTGGTAGTAGAGAATGGTGGTGGTAGTGGTCGTGGTAGTGGTAGTGGTAATGGTCGTGGTGGTGATAGTTCGAATCCTGCCACGACCGATTTTTTCTCCTATAGCACAAGCATTTATGGCAATTTTAAGGAATGTATGAGGATGTATAAATAGGTACTTGATACAAGGACATTTTCATCCTTTTTTGAAAAAAAAAAAAGCGTGAACAACAGACGAACATCAATAAGACGAGGCGATAAATGTGTAGCGTACAGTTCTCTCTGCCTACCTCGCGAGGGATATGGTATGTATGTATGATTACGTAAACTAGTCGATGACAAGTCTTAAGCCCTGTAGGTGCCTTCTTGGTTCTCCTATAATATTCCATCTTCGTCTCTATTGAGATTTATTTATAAGATTTGTTAAATAAGAAAAAAAACACAAAAAACACTAAAAATATATTAAAAAATAAACAAAACAACAAAATAAAATAATACCAACAAAATGAAAAACATAAGCAATTAAAATTAATATTAAAGAAGAAAAAATACTCAATAAACAAAATTTAAAAAAACAATAAATGAAAAAAAAATATTTAAAACAATAAATAATTTTTTTTTATAAAATAAATTCTAAAATAGGTAATAAGTTAAAAGTTTGAAGATCAAACAGGAAAACATAACTAGTTAAAAATATAGTACTTACTAAAATAAATACACAAATGAAAATATACTGACAAAAAATAAAAAAAATAAAACAAAATATAACCAACAAGGAAAAATTGTTTACGTATATGCAACTTAAAAATATTTGATATACATAGGTACATATATGAATATTGGTATCTACAAGCAAGTATACGAGCCAAAAATGAACTTATTATATTATGATACACTATTTTAGTACTCATGTATGAAATAATTTAAATATGGGGGTGAAGTCAAATTACTATAACTATTGAAGACCATCCCTATAATAATCGTAAACTCTTGGTAGATTAAATGTTAAATACCCTCACTAATACACCCACAACCACAGTTAGGGCAATTTATTATTTATTCATTTTAATAATCACCATGGGGGTGGTGTATTTAGATGTTTTCACTGAGGGTTATTAGGGTTTACTCTTCGTTCCATTTATTTGTGTAGTAGGTACCTACACACTTACTTACTCAAGGTACTTACTCGCCTTTTACGAGGAAGTAGGTATTACAGAAAACAAAAATATAACTTGATATTGGTAAAATCAAGGTATGTAGTTGAAATATTGTCCGAGTTTTTATTTATTTTTAGAACAATTGTTTCACCTAGTAAGGGCTTTTATAAAAGATAAATTAAAAAAATTATTACTTTTTATAAGTATACATTACTAGCTGACCCGGCGAACTTTGTGCCGCAAATGAATGTCGTGTTAACTTTTATCTAAACTATAAATATAGGATTTTCCTAACGTAATAAAATGAATACAAAAAATGTATTAAGTTCAATATTTTTTTATTTAATCTCAAAAACCACAGCTTCAAGTTATTTATTACTTCAATTACATTACTTCAATTTAATTTACATTACTTCAATTTAATAATAACATTACTTCAATTCAATTTATTTATTACTTCAATTACATTACTTCAATTTAATGATTATACAATAATTGATTACATAGTTGAAAAATTCATGAAATAGGTAATACATGACAAAACAAACTTGAAAAGATTGATAAAAATAAAAATATACTAAAAATAAAATATTAGGATACCTATAATAATAGTATATAAGTATACAGAAAATGGATAACAAGAGTCAGAATGGATAACATTTTGTCCAGTACCTTCACCACACAAAGGGGAGTCCGCCAGGGATGTGTTCTGTCCCCCATCCTGTTCAATTTGTATGGCGAGCAAATTATGAGACGGGCACTAGAAAACTGGGAAAGGCATCAAAGTTGGTGGCCAAATAATAAGCAACCTTCGATTTGCAGATGACACCACACTACTGACAGAAAATGAAGCAGACATGACAGAACTGATCGAACGGGTGGAGAGAGAAAGCCGAAAGTATAGGTTGGAAATAAATAGAAGCAAAACCAAACTCATGATTATTGACAAGCCAAATCTTCTACAGCTTTCGGGAAGACTGCAAGGTCTGGAAACTGTTAAGGACTTTGTATACCTAGGTTCTTAAATCAGTGCTGAGGGTGGGTGTGAGAAGGAAATAAAAAGAGGAATAGCCATGGCTAAAAATGCTTTTACAAGATCTGGAAAGATCGAGATATTTCCAACTCCACCAAAATTAAAATCATCAGAACTCTCATCTTCCCAATATCCCTGTATGCAGCCGAAACCTGGACAATGAAGTCCCGTGATCGTGACAGGATTGACGCATTTGAAATGTGGTGTTGGCGTCACATGCTGAGGATTCCGTGGACTGCAAGAAGAACGAATGACTCGGTCCTTAAGGAGCTCAAAATAAAAGAAAGATTATCTACAGTATGCAGCCGCCGGGTATTGAGCTTCTTTGGTCACATCGCCAGGAGAGAGCCAGGTAACCTGGAAAAATTATCACAGGAAGTGTACAAAAAAAATGCTTTCAGCCCATAGAAGCAATATTTTCGTGAAAAAATTTAAACAAATATCTCCTCTGCTGGGGATCGAACCCAGGACACCCGCAGAGAAACCAAACGACTTGCCAACTGCGCCACGGCTGTCGGTTTAAAACACACTAAGGAAAAAATTAGGTCACGAAAATAATTATATGCATATTAATTATTGTAAAATTATTGTAGTGGGTTGTGGCATATACTCTTCAATATAAAGTCATTCCACAAAGTATTCAGATTTTGTATGGAAAATTTTCAGCATTTTCATGCAATGAGTGTGTTAAGTTATTTTTGTTTTAAATATTTTATTTTAAAAACTTGATTACACTTTAACTCCATTTTATGAAAGTACATAATGTGCCTTTTAAGTAATTTGATAATAAAAATATCAAACTTTGAGTTTCTATGAAATATTTGACAGTTAAAAAAATTGAGAAATACTGATCAGATATCCTTCAAAATCTAATGGGGTCTATAAGCGAGTATTAGATATACAAATTTGAAAAGAATCTAATGAGTATCTACCTACTTTAGTCTATAATCGATATTATGTACAAAAAGATGTATAAATAAATAAATAAAGTATAATAAACACGCCGTGCATAGTAGGTACACAGCACACACACAGATAGGTACATTGTGATGAAACTTTCAGAATGCAAACTCACCATGATATTAGTTGATAATCTTCAATAAAAAAATAACCTTAAAAAATGTGAATTCATTACATTAGGAGTAAAAATAATTACAGTCACACATATTATGATTTGATATACCTCCCCTACATACACGTTTGTTGCTTTGCCTGTTTGCTGTAAGTAGGTACCAATGTATACACACTTAACGAAATATAACATAAAATATCTTAATCTAAATCTAACCTAACATAAGCAAACCTAACATAATTGCTTTTGACATGATTATTAACATCTTGTCATCATACATAATATGTAATATTTGATCGATAGGAATAAATTTCTACATGCAATAAGACTAAATAATATATCTATGTGCAACAAGTTAAGAAAAAATATTATATAAAAACCATATTTTTAAAACTGTCTCAAACATTATTTGTTTGCAAATTAAAAAATAATAACGATTATTAAATAGAATTAAAAACTAAATAAAAAAAGAAAAAGAAGAATTCGTTGCGTTTTTTATTTAATTCTTTCGAGGGAGTCTACAATTATTTAAAATACGGTTCCAACTGACAATCAGGCGTTTGAATAATCATATTCATAATGAACCACATATTTTTTCTTAATCTTCCGTCCCTCACTAAATCTATTTCCTGTAACATTTGAATTAAATAACATACAATAAAAAAGCATCATCGGGGCCCGAGAGAGGAACAGGAAAATAATGAAATAAAAAACTCACAAAGCAAAATACCATCCTGGGCTAAAAAAAAATGTATATATATATGAAGGTTTAGTAAATTAGGGGTCTTGTCCGTATGACATTCTCGGAGCCTAAATTATTACATAATTCATTCCAGACCTAGGTCTCGTCCCAGACATTAGACAGAATATAAAAAAAAAACAAAAAATATGTATACAAATACTACGCCCCAATGCTCGATACATAATATTCTTTGTGATTACTTTTGGGCATCGCTGTATAGTACAGGGTGGAATTAGAGTAGGTATAATATGAATAATTGTTTTTTTGTAAATATAATATTTTATTTTATTTAATGTAGCTTCTCGGACAACTAACAGGTCCTATATATCAAATAATTATTTAAAACACACCCAATTACATGTTGCCACATTCTGGGGACTTACTATATTTATCGTCAGACTGTAAAAACAATTAAAACTGTGTCACCAGCGGGAATCGAACCCGGAACTAACCCGGATACCTAAACCAACTGAGCCACGAAGGCCGACATATAATAGCTTTTGTTTCACTGTTAATTTATCAATCGATCTTTCACTGTCTGACTTACAGTAGATAATTTTCACTACGCCTGTAGTTTGCTTGTGAATTGAATCAGGGGAAACGCATAACGATTTATTAAAAAAAAAATTATCACACCCTATTTACAATGACAACATCAAGTAGGTTATATATGCACAACTAGGATATCCTGCTCTAGGGCTAGCAGTTTACAATTTTTAGTGACAATATAAACAATAATTATGAACCATGTACCTGAAATTGCAGATCATAGCGTTTTTCACACCAATCTCACTAAACACTTTCGAGCGGCGCTACTTGGAGCGTTTTAAATGTCTTTTTTTTTTTTACCATACGCGTGTCGTCTTAGGTTCCATTATCAATGTTTACAACAACTTGGCATAGGAGTAAATAATGCTCTCTGACCTTTTGAATGATTTTTTTCTTAAATTAACCTTTTTGTGAATGCATAATGTCATCAGACATAACGTCAATTGACATAACATACGCCACAGATAAAATAGAAGTCAATAGATACTATACTTGTCAGAGCGTTTTTCAGACGACGATTTCACAAAACGTTTGGAACTTCAATCAGAACGCGACAGTGTCTTTAGAGCGTCTGTTTCTGGTCATTCTGAACGGCTAGACGTCGCTACAAAATGTGCTCGGCGTTCATTCTGAACGCACCCTAAGACAGTTTTTTTAATAATATAATCAATAAAATTAAACATGGACTAATCCGCCACTGTGTACCACCGAGAAATCTAAATTTACGGATATAAACAAAACCCAAAGATATATTAGGCATATTTAGATGTTGGGCAGGCCTTACAGGTAGGTATGTGTATATAAATACACATGTGTGTGGGAGTACCTACTTATATACGATGGCATGTGATGTAATAATAACATAGAATATATACATACATACATATATGAGTATACCTACATATACAGAGAATAGATACATAGATAATGTTCCCGTGGGCTGTAATGTGTTAGCCTTGCGCCTGCGTCATGTGTCTCTCTCCCTCCCCATACCGCTGCCTGTAAAGAAAGGGATGACAATATAAAAAAAAATATCATTTGTGCTAGAACAAAGAAGGAAAATTACTATATTGAATTTTTTGTGGCTCAGACACCATCTGTCACAGAAGATTGAAATTTACCAATGGACATATTATTATGAATCCTACCCTTATTGATTACGTTCGAATCCCAAACGGGATAGGTAGAGAGAACAATGATTACAATAAAACTGTAGGTACGGATACATATATATATACCTATATTTTTTGGACCGCTCCTCAAGCAACTATTAGGTAAGTAGGAAGGTAGGTACTATAATTTAAAATATTAAACATACACCCAATGACAAGTTGCCGCATTTTAGTGACACAAATCCAGACTAAATACTTTTGTCTGGATTTTTGATGCTAAAAGAGGACTGAACGCCAGACACCTCTATCTTGACATATGTAGGTACATGTTTTGCCTCATTTACATCCATGCATCGCGTCATACATGCTCTCCTATTATTCTGACTTGGTATATTACCATCTTCCAAAATCTCATTTATATGATCATACCAACTATTTCTCGGGGGGCCACGACCTCTCATTCTACTCTTTTCAGCCTTGTATACTATCTTTGTTAGGCGCTCATCGTTCATTCTCTCCACATGTCCGAACCATCGTAGTGTATTATTTACTTTCATTCTACTCACAATATCTCTGTCAATCTTGCATTCTCGTCTGATGTCCACATTCCTTATCCCATCATATATATATATATATATATATATATATATATATATATATATATATATATATATATATATATATATATATATATATATATATATATATATATATATATATATATATATATATATATATATATATATATATATATATATATATATATATATATATATATATATATATATATATATATATATATATATATATATATATATATATATATATATAATATATATATATATATATATATATATATATATATATATATATATATATATATATATATATATATATATATATATATATATATATATATATATATATATATATATATATATATATATATATATATATATATATATATATATATATATATATATATATATATATATATATATATATATATATATATATATATATATATATATATATATATATATATATATATATATATATATATGTATATATATATATATATATATATATATATATATATATATTTGATGTTTTCACGGGTGAAATATGTTATAATATTTTTATCTCGGTTTTCCCGTGTCAGTAGGTCTTGACTAAGACCATTTGTCTTCCGACGTTTCGCCTGAATATCACCAGGCATTTTCAAGGACTTAACGAAAAGCACGCGCGCGACACACGTCTACTCACACTGAAAGTTCACCGTCAAGTGACTCGTAGCGTACAAGATGGCCGCTTATGTCAAATATTGTTAGCGCGACGTGATTGGCTCCTTGTGACACGCCCACCTGCTGTCGTGTTCGTTGGTAATAATATTTTATCATTATTTTTGTGTTGTGATTTATTGTTAATTTTAGTTGTGACATTAATATTATTATTGTTGTGTTTTGGGGTTATTTTCGCTATGGTATTATTAATATTATTATTGTATTGTTTGTCATATAAAATGTTCTTCCAGGTACTAGGCAAACGAACTCCGTCGTCCCGATTGTTCATTATATCCCTTCTCTTATATATTTCTATAGCTTCCCTGTAAATTCTGAGAGGTTCACTGTTTAAACTTGCTATTATTTTTGAATGGTCAAAATCTATTGTATGTCCTTCTGTGAGCGAGTGTTGTACAAGTGAGGATGTAAGTTTTTTGCTTCTCATGTCGACTCTGTGCTCCGCTATTCGTGCTTCAACTTTTCGATTGGTTCTTCCTACATAAGTCTTATTGCACGATCCGCACGGTATTTCATATACTCCTGTGCTTTTCGTTAAGTCCTTGAAAATGCCTGGTGATATTCAGGCGAAACGTCGGAAGACAAATGGTCTTAGTCAAGACCTACTGACACGGGAAAACCGAGATAAAAATATTATAACATATATATATATATATATATATATATATATATATATATATATATATATATATATATATATATATATATATATATATATATATATATATATATATATATATATATATATATATATATATATATATATATATATATATATATATATATATATATATATATATATATATATATATATATATATATATATATATATATATATATATATATATATATATATATATATATATATATATATATATATATATATATATATATATATATATATATGTTAACTTTTAGGTTTTCACGGGTATAAGATGAAAAAGAATTTTCTGGGTTAACCCGTGTCAGATAGTCCTGAGAAGGACTGTTTAAGACCTGACGTTTCGCCCGAATATCATCGGGCATTGTCGAAGGAACGCAACGAAAACCGAGCGAGAACGAACGCGCGCGAAACACGACCGCACACAACTAAGGCTTTCCGTCAAGTGAGAAGCGCCAGTCTATGCATGAGCGCAGAGGTAGCGAGCGGGTAGGTTCCCCTCGCTCGGTTTTCGTTGCGTTCCTTCGACAATGCCCGATGATATTCGGGCGAAACGTCAGGTCTTAAACAGTCCTTCTCAGGACTATCTGACACGGGTTAACCCAGAAAATTCTTTTTCATATATATATATATATATATATATATATATATATATATATATATATATATATATATATATATATATATATATATATATATATATATATATATATATATATATATATATATATATATATATATATATATATATATATATATATATATATATATATATATATATATATATATATATATATATATATATATATATATATATATATATATATATATATATATATATATATATATATATATATATATATATATATATATATATATATATATATATATATATATATATATATATATATATATATATATATATATATATATATATATATATATATATATATATATATATATATATATATATATATATATATATATATATATATATATATATATATATATATATATATATATATATATATATATATATATATATATATATATATATATATATATATATATATATATATATATATATATATATATACATATATCTGATTTTACTTTAATTTATTTCCATATATTACTTTTATGGATTGGAAGCACTGGTTAGTTGGAAGAAATTGCCATTTGGCAATTAAATAGCCGCTTGAACATGACGTAAGAAAGTGTTTAGTAAATAAATACAATAAAAACTGTGTCTCCACAGGCAATCGAATCAGGTCACCAGGTATGGTTTACGTTGTTGAACAATTTAAGCGTCTATGCAATATTTTTCAATTATATATTTTATTCAGTTCTCTAATTAATCTAATTTTGTAAATATCTGAGTGCTAATAACACCATCGCCATCTATTGAAATGGCGAATAAACTTTTGATCTATTGAGAAATTGGTTGGTAAACAATGAAAGCAACGGTCATTATATTATGAGGTCACAAATGGTATCACACAACACCAGAATTTGAACAACACCAGAATTAGGTACTAGATCTAGTATTTGATTCAAAATAATTCACCCACCCAGATACTTACAGATATAACATATTATAGGTAGGTACTTATAAGGCTTTGTAGGAATCCCAATACTATCAACTCTATATACTCGTAGTTGCTGAATACGGCTAATAATTGTATTTCAGCTATTCGTTTGTTTTAGTGACATGAAAAAAATATTTTTTATCAATAGGGAGACAATTCATAAGACATCAGACTGTAGAGACTTATAGGCATTCAACTAGACAGTAAACTCTTATTTGATAAACACATTCACAAAATTATACCCTCAAATCATATGAAATGTTGGGATAAGAGTATCCAAAACATAGGTACATCAATTGCAACATGCTTCAGTCATCTGAAATCCACAAAATAATATTTATATCAACAGTATAAAACGAATTCAACACGCATTTTTGAGACACAAATTTGTTAATAACTACAAACATGACGAAGGACCTCAGACTCAATGTACCTATCTTTATCACATAATATACTCCAATATTGACATACCTTCTGAAAATTATTAACTTCAACATACCAAACAGACGAACAAGGCACATCTCAACGTTCTTTTAATACAAAATATTCTAACGAAGCTCAGAATTCGTCCAGGACTCTTTTTCGGGAGCCACATGAGCCAGGAATAATGCAATGTTTTGTTACCAGCAGTGAGTACCTACATGTAAAAAGAAATCAAAGATGGGCTGATTAAGTTACAATTACTTATTTTATTCTTATTTATTGTATTGTTATTTTTATGTTTTTGTACGTTGCCAATTTGTTTAAATATATATTTAAAGAAATGTAATTATCTCGGTACATTTTCTTCTTTTTTATTAGTCTTCCCATTACATTATATATAGGCCTCTTCTAATTCTTTTCCTTTAAATTTATTTACAAGTTTCGTTAATAACTATTATATTATATGTCCACGTATCCATGGTTTTGATTGATAAAGGTTTTATGGGCGTATTCCCTCACAATAGGTATGTTGGGTCACATACTAATACTGCTATCAAGAGTCCACCTGGATGGAACCAGATATCTACCTAAATCTATTCTCTATTGGATATGGGATGCAACAAATTAGTTACATCCCTTCCTTTATTGGACACTGCTGTGGTCATAAAATAACACATAAATAATCCAAGAATATCATGAGAACACATACGTACCCTATAAGCTCAAAACCACACATGTTAAGACACTTTTGTGCTGTCAAATTTCATATTTATTATTTACAATTTTTTAGCATCTCAATATAGACGAAGATGGAATATTATAGAAGAACCAGAAACTCAAGGCACTTACAGGGTCATTAGACCTGTTTGTGAGGGTGGACTATCCTGGGAGGAGAAGGTCCAACTGTCTTTCCATCTCTACGCAGGTCTTCCTGGTAGTCTTTTGTTGTTGGGTATGCTGTATTCAAAATTTTGGCAATTCTACTGTCGTCCATGCGTTCGACGTGGTCACTCCAGAAGCGTGTTCTGCTACGTCCTCATCTTGTTAATTTTAAATATTAACAGGCCTTTTTTTATATCTTAGCCAGGTATTCCTGTATTATTTAAGACTAAAAATGTACCTATCGCGTATTCATAGAAACAATTTTTCAAATCAATCACCCGATCCTTAAGGGACACTCGTAAACGATGATAATAGAAAAGAGTGGAAGCACTATTCTAAGCCTGTACCTCACAGAAAACATTCTACATAAATATCAATATTAATTAATTTTCTTCGTATATTATTGTGCATGCAGTTTCGTGCATATATATTCATATACCTAGATAGGTACGTTTCTTAAAGGAAAAAATTTTGATTCATAAAATTTAATTGTTGAATTAAAATCCAACAAAAATTTTACGATTTGGCTAATTAATGACACATTCAAATATTTTGACAGTTAAATACATTCTGAATAATATAATCATATCAAAGTATATATAAATAATACATAAATATCTTATTTTATGTTACCATATAAATAAACACATATATAATTATAGATTTCGTCCATTTTATACTTACGTTTATTGTATTTCGATATTTATTTATTCAATAATACTAATAAGTGCTTTAAACCATAATGAACTTATGCACTGATACAGTAGTTCTCAAATATAACGAATACCGCGTTGTCTTCAACAAATGATTTTTATAACTTTAGTATTTCCATTTAGAGTGAAATTACAAATAGAAAAAATAGGGATTGCAATGAACTGCGGAATTTCGTAAAAACGTCTGTATTTTATTTATGGTGGAGAAAGATAGTAGAGATACACTATCGTAGATACGCAATATTTTGCGTAATAATATACGCAATATTTTGCGCAATAATATACGCAATATTTTGCGCAATAATATACGCAATATTTTGGCCACATATTCTGTGGTGATAGATATGCTCCTCTATAACATATAGTGGAGGGAAAGATAGAATATCGGGTTGAGTTTGATGTGATGGTCACCGACCTCCGTATAAGGAACGGCAAAAGAAGAAGAAGAAGAAGAAGTAGAAACGGAAATCTTATTTTCAAATCAATATAATATAAATAATTTTTCATTCATATTCTGAATGTTAGCATAGTATAATTTTTGGCTTGGTCAAAGTCATCTTTGTAGTTATTAACCAAATATATAAATATGAATTTAACCAAGTGTAAAATTCTTGCTTCCTTTACTTTGCCTGTGGTAAAAAACAACGAAATACTTAATATTTTTGTTTCAAGATTTAGTTAATATTTTGACGAATAAATTGATTTAAAAATATTAAAAAGATATGATTCGAAATGTAAATTATTATTTTTCCTGCTTGAAACAAAGAAATTTTCAAAATATTGTAATATTATAATAATGATTTGAAAATTATCTTGGCTAATTTTACAAACTTGTACATATGTTGGAAAAAAAGCCACTAGGTTAATTTTAACAGTTAACATGGCTTATTTAACGAACTTGTCTGTTGGTAACAAAGCCACTAGGTTAATTTTGACAGTTAACTTGGCTAATTTTACGAACTTTTCTGTTGGTAACAAAGCCACAAGGTTAATTTTGACAGTTAACTTGGCTAATTTTACAAACTTGTTAATTTTGAGAGATTGTATATTTTAACACATCGAAATGTTCAATCAAATTAGCTTAGCTATTTTAAACATTGAACTTTGCAGGTACTATAATAGCAAAGTACAAGTCATACAGAGCCTTGAACACCATCAAAAGCACACTTTATAATTATTGTTTCACTGGCAAAAGTTCAGAACCAGTGTGTAATGTATACATATATGTACCTATATAAAACATAAGCTAGTTATGATTGGACCACCTACGTCCTATATAAAGGAATATTATAAGCACAGAACCTTTTTATTGCACGCAATAAAATTTAATTGCCTAAATATATCAATATGATTTATGGACTTTTGTATAGAGATAGGTACGTTGATTGGAAATTGACTAATAAAAATAATAAATAAATAAAAAAGTAATGATTAGTTCCTCGACTTTTACTGTATTCTCATTTTCATATCGACAGACAGACAGACAGACAGACACGAAGTGAATCGCGGACACAAAATGTCGTCTAGAAAATATTACATTTAATATTATTTATATTTAACGATAATTGTATAAATGTAGAGGTCCACAATAGAAGCGCTGTGTCATTCGCTAAAATCCTAATAATGTGTCTGCGTAAAAAAATAGCAAAACCATGACCGCATGCATTGTTGCAAAACGAAAACTAAACTAGAGGGTGCAATCAAAACCAAAACCAGGCTTTGTAAGACCAAGAGGCTTGCGTTTTTGCAAAATTTTATAACCTTAATTAAAAATTTAGCAATTCACTACATAATACCACACTTTAAATTGGTGTTTTTTTGTAATATTTCATTGTAATTAATAAATTTTAACAGAATAATAAAAAAAATTGCAAGACCTGCAAGGCCAAGACCGTGAATAGATAATATGCAAGATCAAGACTCGATCGAGTATGCAAGATCAAGACTCGATCGAGTATGCAAGACCTAAACTACATCTGTAAATGCAAATGCAAAACCGAACTTGGTTTTACATTTGACCAGAAAATGTAAAAGCTTCGACAAAGAATGGAATAAAAATAAATAAGTAGAAATAAACAAAGTTACATTGTTATTTTAAATTTTCTTTTTAAATAAATTTCCACAATGTAAACCCCTCTATCTTTGAATATTTGTCTTCGATAAAGGTTGGAAAAATTGCCCTACCTTTTGCTTATGGAAATAATAGACTGTATAAAAAGAATATTCGAAAAGGTGGGAGTTGTCAAGCGACCTACCTTGTGAGCTCGAGTTTCACTGGTGGTGGTCAACCGGTTGACTTCTCCTCGTTGATATCTCTGATCCACAATGATGCACTAAAGAAAAGTTTTATTACACAGAAAACATATTAAAGGATCTTGGTGTCGCATTTGCTCATCACTAAATTACACACATAGAGCACAAGCATTTATTCTTTGAAAAAATGGAAGGAATGATTGGTGATGCTTAAAATAGTTTCCCCACGACCAATTGTCTTCACGGTAAATTGTCCCCACTTCCAATTGTCTTTACTGTAAATTGTCCCCACGGCCAATTGCCTTCATGGTAAACTGTCCCAACGGTCAATTGCCTTCATGGTAAACTGTCCCAACGGTCAATTGTCCACACGATAAATTGTCCCAACGGTCAATTGTCCACACGGTAAATTGTCCCAACGGTCAATTGTCTACACTGTAAATTGTCCATGAATCGTACAAATGATACCAAAGACTCGACTACCCATGCAAACTATTGCAAACCTAAAATAAACATTTCTAATTAAAATGATAATTATTATTTAGAAAACTAAAAATGAAAGAGATACTGAGAAAAATATGAAAAAAATAATGAATTTAAAAGCAGAAGGGCAAGTCTGGTCCGACCGGCGAAATCAAAACCCTCACGATCACCCATATCATGAATATAATTGTTATATGGAATTCTATAATATCTTTAGATATCATAGTACTCCATATGATAATTATATCCATGATATGGGTAATCACGAGGGTTTTGATTTCGCCGATTGCACCAGAATTGCCCCCAAATGAAATGTTGAGAATTCATTAAAAAGCATTCTTGTTTTTATTTCAGTGTTTACATATCTATAGGTCTAATAAATTAATGTACATTTTTTATTCAAAATAATTCAGCTCGAGTATCATATGAACGTGTTGCGGTCAAAAACGTGAATGTAGTGATTATCCAATCTGACCATAAATTAAATACACGCACACATACACACATCTTAACTGTTCACTATTTGACGTTTCATTATATCTTATTGGACATTGGTTATGTTATAATATACATACATACATTCTTAGTTACATATATAGTTATATTTATATACCATGTGACTATCTACATACATATATTATATACCTATATTAACCATTCGATATTCTTATTATTATTATTCCTCTTATTCTAGTAATGGACAATCATTTTTATGATTATTATTTATGAATAACTACCCACACGTTATCTTTAGATGAACAGGCACTAGAGATGGGCAAAGCTGAGCAAAATTCGAGATTCAGACCGCTACCGTCTAACCAGAAAATTAATAATTGTATAATATAGGTATAAAAAAAAATTAAAAAATATACGTAGGTATTCAAAGCTATACCATCACAGCATATCCCACATGTGTGGGGTAACAAGCAACAGGATTACGAGTGTACCTATATTTCCTTATATACAGGAAGCACTACACGTATGTGTATACCCCCACACAACAGTCTCGTCTCACCTAAGAAGGCACTACATTCAGAATAGCTTGTGAACCTTATTGCCGAACTATCTGAGATATTATATTACCAGTTCTTACGGGACACCCGAAAGCGATTACAATGAAAAATAGAGGGAGCACTATTCTAAGCCGGTGCCTCAGACGAAATTATATACTTTTCTAGGCAAAAAATGCAATTGCAAAGAATAAAACAAAAGGAATTTCAATGATAATCACAAATAAAGGAATTGCAAAAAAGTCAAAAATATTGTGACTATAAAAATTCTATGAAAAGGCATTGCAAATAATTATTCATAAAGGAATAATGGCGAAGTAGTTAGGTACAATGCAAAAATAATACAATCATACATACCATCACGCCATGTCCCTTGCGGGGTAGGCAGAGAGAACCGGACGCCACATATTTCTATCCTGGCACGCATCCCTCGCCTCGTCCACATTCATGCATCGTCTCATACATGTTCGTCTATTGCTCACACTTCTAACATTTCCGTCTTTCAAAATATCATTCACATGGTCGTGCCATCCCTTTCTTGGGCGTCCCCGACCTCTCATTTCATTCCTTTCCGCTCTGTATATTTTCTTCGTCACAGGCGCTCCTCATTCATTCTCCGCATGTGACCAAACTTTCATTCTAGTAATGACATCTTTCTTCATCTTACATTCTTTCCTTATGTCCTCATTTCTTACCCGGTCATACATCGTTCTAGTACAAATTTCTCTTAACGACCTCATTTATTCTGCTTTCATGCGTCTTCTGCCAAAAATATATAAGACAAAAATATATTTAAATAGGTATCGCAAGCAAAATTAAAGGAAAGGATTTTATAAAGATTATCCAAAAATATTATTAAATATAATAGAGAAAAAAATAATAAGTGTGAAAATACTTTAAATCCCAGAAGTGATTTATTAATAATTTTTAATGATAATTTAGTGAGAAATAAAAACAATATCTGTACATGATGAATCTTTAATTTTATTTTATTTCATTCTGGGAATTGACAGTTATTTCTATACAATTTGTTGAAAAACATAAAATACAATATCGTCTTCTTCTTCCTAGCCTTCCCTCCACTGCTGGATGTAGGCCTCTTCCATCTGTCTCCATTTTTCTCTATCCTGTACCGTTTCAATCCATTGTTTTCCGGCGACCACGACAATATCGTCGGCCCATCTCTTCTGTGGCCGACCGACACCCCTTTTGTTTTCCCATGGCCTCCACTTTCACTTTGAGTCTATCTTGAATTTGGCTGTCTGGCCACGTGTCCTGCCCATTGTCATTTCAATTTTGCGATCCGATCGATGATATCGGCGAAATTTGTTCGAAGTCTGATTTCTGTAAACACAATATAGGTATTATGTATATATAATACAAAACTATTACCTATGTAAAGTTCCCTAATGCTTTTAAACAAGTAGCTAGGAAATACGAGTACCTACATACGTACAGGAAGGGAGAGAAAATAGGGGGATAATATAAATATAATCTTTACCGAATTTAAGATTAGTCTCGTCCATCACTACACTAAGATACTTATATCAAATAGATTTAAGCCGATTGCTCTGTGATTAGTTCAGTTTATTTTAGTTTGGACAGACATTTGACCTGAATATAATAATAATAATAATAATCATATTTTTATGTTATTACGACTCCATTATAATAAAAATTAATTATTATCGTACAATCGATAAATGGCGAACATATTCTTTATAAAAAACGATCATTTTCCTTTTGTTGATTCGAACTAATCGCTTTGAGATTTTCAACGGTGATGCAATCGGATAAAAATATAAAATCTTCTATTATTATATTGGTTCCATCTTCAACTATAAAATTGCACTATAGGTATCACATTAAAATAAAATTAATGTAAAAAAATCCGTTAAGACCTTCTTATATAGGTATATAAAAAAATTAAGAACAGTCTTTAAAGATTTCTTCTCTTTGAAATATTATTGGCCAAAAGAAATTCATAAAAATTCTACTGTTTTTTTTATGCAGTAAGTATATAAGTACG
The DNA here is from genome assembly GCA_963576475.1 of Molanna angustata. Lineage (NCBI taxonomy): Eukaryota > Metazoa > Arthropoda > Insecta > Trichoptera > Molannidae > Molanna > Molanna angustata. The sequence continues at coordinate 50,726,818 of OY754965.1, read as the reverse complement.
ATTTTTTAGGTACTTTGTATGAAAATGAGTGGGTTGTAGCCAACACTAAATTCTCCACACCATAGTAAGTGTTTATTGCAATTATTCTTCTTAAAACGTTGACAATCTCTAAATGCATTTTTATGGAGTAGGTACATTTATATTAGATTCATAAAAAAAATAAGATTCCCAGAGGACAAAAGTTTTCACAGTACACCATACACACAAAAACATTGTCACGAAACTCATCTTCTTCTTCTTCTTTTCAGCCCCTTTCATTCCACTGCTGGATATAGGCCTCTTCCTGGGTTTTCCATTTCCCTCTATCCTGGGCACTCTGCTTACACGAAACTCATAGTATACACTTTCTATATGATATCTGTTGAAAAATTTAGTAAAAATGCATTACTAGCTAGATGAGCGTGTATGAGACAGTGTATCAATGTTGATGAGGCGATGTATGTGTCAAGATAGAAGAATGCGGTGTTCGGTTCTCACTGCTTATCCCTTGAGGAAGATAGAAATGGAGAGTTAAAAAATACACTTGTCTATTGAGACACATACAATATTAATATGAAGTTAATCACTCAATTTTCCCATACAGAAGCTATTTTACTTCTGTTATATGTAGGTACCTAAGTATACGTTATATCTATAATAAAAAGTAAAGACTTTTTGATTCTACATTAATTTAATTGAGCGCGATAGGCCTATTTCGCCTTGTTAGGGCATTAAGCTAGTTAATGCCCTAACAAGGCGAAATAGGCCTATCGCGCTCAATTAAATTAATGTAGAATCAAAAAGTCTTTACTTTTTATTATAGATATAACATATAATGGAATTCTACCAAATAAAAACTTCATCGATAATTAACCTAAGTATACATTTTTCATACAAATATGAAAATTATTTAGCGTTGAAATGGCTGACCATAGATTTAATTCTTCCAATTTTGACAAGCCTTGAAACAATTTTTATTGTGTCAAAATTTCAAACAGTATAAAAATACCTCGATTTTCCAGACCGTGAGAGCATTTTGAAAATTCGGACAGATGAAATCATAGTAAAGAAATTAACGGATATCTATAGAAAACTAATCAGCTCTAAGTTTATGGACTTCACATATATGATATCAATATGAAGTCAATCGAAATTATAGTTTGGGCTGCAGAAAGGACACAAAAAACAACGTAAATGATGAATGCATAGAGAAGAAATTGAAAGTTGTCTTCATATTAAAAGTGGAAAACTAATTAGCTCTAGGTCTATGCACTATACTCATATATGATGTTAATATGTAGTCGATCGAATTTATAGTTTGGGCTGTAGAGAGGACACAAAAAGGATAATGCGTATGGCGTACGCCGTACGCCATACATACAAACACATCACGACGAAACTCATGATACGTGTGCACTCTCTACACGATACCCGTTGAGAAATTGATGTAAAAAGATACGCTTAAAAATTGACTCTCCACTATTCCATACCTAGTGTGGAGAGTAAAATAGTTCGATTTTATCAAAATTTCAAATAAATTAGGATAGAAATATTTTCACGATACATTTCCATCGGAAATACATAAATTCTGAAAGTTTTAGAGCTCTACCTGGTCGGGAAGTTAGTTAAAAATCGATTTCAAAATTCCAGTACGGACAGACAAGTTGATTAAAAAAGTGTAAAAAAAATATTAGAATTCTGTAGATATTGAAAATCTTTATTATTGATATTTTTAAAGGAGTTCTGGTTTCTATATCAGTATTTTAATTTCTCTCTCTGTGCGTGCATACGTTCTTCTATTAACATTTGGATTTTCCCATCATTCAGAAATAATATATATCGTTAATTTAAAATAATATGTCGATTTTGAATACATACAAATATGTAGGTAATGAAGCACTATCTAAGCTGTTAAATAATGGTATCATTATATAACGATTATAATATAACTTTATTTCTTCCTGTTTTTAATATATCCAATTATATAATAATTATAATGAAGACGGACACATTTTTTGCCTTTAATCGCATAGATAATATATGTATGTATGTAGGTATATATTCTTTATTAACAAAATTTCAATATTTATTTAATTAAAGACATACATTTATAATTAGCTATGTATGTATGTATAATAAAGCGGTGTAAATCTATATTAAGAGGCACACATTTCATTTTTATTCAATTTCATGTACCTACCTATAACTAGCAAACCCGCACAGCGTTGCCTGTTTTTATTTCAGAATCTATTGATAAATTTAACATTAAGGGTATATAAATTTAAACACCCTTATTTGAAATTAAATACGTATCTCAAATATGGTAAACAGTGTGTATATAAAAATGATAGCATCATATTTTCATCGTTCATATGTTCGTCATACATTTTAAAATTCAGCATAAATTTTCCTAAAATAATATTAAAAAAATCCTTTTTATTGCTTATTTTTTAAATTACTCCATAACTCCATAACTATTACTCCATATGTCATAGAGAAATAAATTGTTTTTGTGCTTAAAGAGTTCATCTCAAGTCAGGGGGCAAGTCCGGTCTGACGGTGGAATCAAAACCCTCATAATAACCTATTTCGTGGATATAATTATCTTAGAGCGATATAATATATCTGAAGATATGACAGAAATATAAAATATAGATGTTATTAGTTGATAAAGTATGTATTCTTTGGTTAGTAAATTTATTATGTATGTAGGTACCCACGTACCGCCATATTGTGTTAGTAAAATGATTATATTATGTAGGTATAGTCGCGTCTGAAGAATCACAAATTATCTGAATTATGTTTTACCCCAACCAAACCCAACTAAACCCAACCAAACCCAACATAACCTAAGCTGAATGTGTCCAATAAATAATAACAACAAATATTTTTAGTGCCTAAATATTGTGTAAGCGTGTACGATTCAATGGAGTTTGTACTTCATTCTGGACACACTATTAGGGAACCATTTAGGGTTGTCACGTGCCTTTTTAATTATTTTTATAGCTCAACATTAAGTACCTAAGTACCTACCTATATTTAGTAATATTCTGCAATCGTTCACCAATGGCAATTGTTTTATTAACAAGTTATCATTATTATTTTCAAAAAAATATTTAGGTACCTACTTAATTACTCGGTAAATTACTTGAGAAATTTTGGATGAGAGGGTAACGGTTTGCACTGATACCAACCACAAGCAAAAAACCCGAATTCGCATTCTGCACATCCAACGCAATATCTCAAATTTTTAGACCGATAACTAATGTAGGTAGGTATGTTAAAAATCGTTTCAATAAAAAAAATAACATGTGTAAATATGAAAATTACAGCTCAATAAAGATACTCAACTGTGTAAAATAACAGTCCCAGAACAGGCTTTTGCCTAGTGGGGCGTTATTAGTCAGTTTATATATTATGTTATATTTGTTTTGTGTATTAAGAATAAATAAATAAATAATACTAAGATAGTTTCCATTTCATGAAACGTCACGAACAAATACCGAATAAATACAACACAAGCTACATTAGTACAAGCATTTCTTAGTCGAATACTATAATTAAAAATCAAAATTTTACTAAGTTGATTTTTTCAATTATTAGTTTTTTGTGTTCTACATATTGCAAATAATCAGGAGTATTTTTTTCATATTTTTGTGAATATGTAGTACAAAAAAAATATTTTTGTAATTAGTGTAACGCTAATGCGTTATGTGTTAACTTATTAAATTTCCACTAGACTATAATTCTTTAAACTCGTTTTTTTTTTTCAAATTTTAACTGTTAAGAGGACATATAACGCTAAATCTAGTGACTGAAAACATGATATATTAAAACCGCCTAATGCACTATGAAGCTACGTGTTGGTAAGGGTAACTATCGCGTGCGTATAAAGGTTTATACGTGATTTAAATTATCGGAAACCCAAAATTTGTTGATACTTTACATTTTAAGGACAAACCTTATTTGAAATGAAAAATTTTATCGCGCATTCATTTGGTTTTATGCGCTCTTTAAGCTTATAAAAGATGTATAGCTATGGAGTAATTAAAAAAAATGCTTTAATAAAGGATATTTGTAATACTTTTTAGGGGAATTTTAAAATTGTGTGACAAGCATTCACTAGAGAAATGTTGAAAACACTTATAATATTTTTTCTAGAAACACACTGTTTAACATATTTGAGGAATTTGATTTGAAATTGGGGTGTTTAGGTTTATATGCCCCCTTAAAGTAGGTAGATAATATACAAAATGTCCACGAGTTTATTGAAATACAATTTGTATAGTTTAAATAAAAAATGTCAACAAACTAATTAAAATAGTCTAAAATCACATTATTCTTCTTTTACTTATTAAACAAATATTTTGCAATAAATACATAAATAAAAAAATAAACTCTTTCTTATAAAACAAGTTTTACCACGAAGAATAAATAATGTAATACATGCATCTGTCAAAAAAAAAATGATTTCACATCATTTTTTTATTCTTCTTCCTCTTTTCGTGTCGGTCAGACTACAGCCCTCTTCGCTCCAAAAATGCCACAACTCCAACTACTCTTAACTATCGACGAAGTTTTTATTTGGTAGAATTCCATTATAAGTTTTATCTATAGTTAAAATAAAAGACTTTTTTGGCCGACCGCCGTGGCACAGTTGGTAAGCCGTTCGGTTTCTGTGCGGGCGTCCTGGGTTCGATTCCCAGCAGAGGAGAAATTTATTTAAATTCATTTCTCACGCAAACATTGCTTCTCTGGGCTGGAAACACTGGTTAGTTGGAAGAAATTGCCATACGGCAATAAACTCGCCACTTGCGCAGGGTGCAAGGAAGTGTTTATTATTATTATTATTATTCTACATTCTAAGCTAGTTAATGCCCTAACAAGGCGAAATAGGCCTATCACGCAGAATAAAAAAATAATGTAGAATCAAAAAGTCTTTACTTTTAATTATAGATTAAAAAAAAAAAAAAAATCCAACTACTCTGTCCTCGAGGTGGGCTCGCTTCGCAAAGTCTCTCCAGTCACACCGTTCGGGAATCAATGGACATGCGAGGAGATGCTCGGTGTTCTGCTCCTGCCCACACTCACTCATTTTATTATTTAATTTTCGATATTTCCAGGAGTTTTTATGGAATAGGAAGGAATATAATAATTATGGCTGAGCGTAATTTGAAAAAGGATATTGTAGTGTTACACGCATGTGTCATTCTTCTCTTTATAAGGTTATGCGCATCCGCACATACCTACTCTACATGAATAGTTATATGAATGATTTTAAATATTTTACTCCGTTCATAAATGTTTAAATAAATGTTTTTTTCTTGGGTTATCTCTATTGTATCCTGACCATTATTCCGTAAGAACGTTCGAAATTTCAGCCACAAAAATTTTACCACATAAAAAGTTATTCATTAGAATAAATTATGTATTGCATAAATATATTAAATAAATTAGTTAAAAATCCAATAAAATAATAATAATGAACACTTCCTTTGAACCCTGCGCAAGTGGTGAGTATATAAAAGAACGGGTCAAAAACAATATTGGGATTATGAAAAAGATTCAAGTTTTTGATAATTTGTAGGAATTGCATAATTTCATTGTGGCATCCCTAAAGTAGGTATTATTTGAATGTACAAAAGACTAAATTACATTTTCCCTCGTGTGGTAGCGAGGGTCTCTATAATCCTCTATTCTCTACTCTATGTCACCGATGATATATATAATCTATACCTTTATACAAAATAAAACATACCTAAAGAAGAGGCGTGGCCGAATATCACCTACGATAATCGTCAACAACACATCAGCCCATTGTGATGTTTTCCATGGGGATAGACACATGTATTTGGGGAATACTTTTATAGGTACCTACCTACCTACATACCGCCATAACTTGTGGCAATAATAATAATATATCATGGTTTTATATATTTTCAATTTTTTTCCATCCCACTGAGAAAAAATACTGATTTAAAAAATTATATTTATATTCAAATCTGATTTTTCTTAATGCTGTTTTCCGTGTTTTTCTCAGTGCGTTAGTTGAGAATTATGATTTTTGCAATTGTTATGCATCAATTTTTCAATGGGTAGGTATCATTAAAAGGGTGTGCTCAATCATACTGGTAAAACTCGAAAAGTTTTTGCGTTAAGAGTTTATTGTAGGCTAAACAGTAAATTTGGAAAATCTTTTCCACAGAACCTTCAAAAGATACATCTTTGAAATAAATAGCAGTTCATTTTTACATCTTTATCCATTGTTATATTATTATCATTTATTTATAGGCAGGCAGCCAAGGCTGATGTGCCTATCTATATCCACTGTCGAATTTTATTATTTGGTTGTAACTACTTTGCTGCGTACAAAAAAAAGTCCAGTTTATTCTTGAAAATATTAACATTTTCAGCATCCAAAACATGTTGGGGCAGTTTATTTCAAGTATTCACCACTCTATTTGAAAGAAAATGTTTTCGAGGATTTGTCGAGAATCTACTTTTCACAAGTTTTTAGCTATGGCCACGCAAATTAGTGTTATGATTATATTGAATGAGATTTTTCATGTTTACACAGTCATAATGGCCTGATAATATTTTGAATGTAATAAGATCTCTTTTTTTTTTTTTTTTAACAGATTTTTAATTATCTCAATAGAGACGAAGTTGGAATATTTATTGTAGGAGAACCGGGAAATCAAGGCACCTACAGGGCTGACGACCTGTCATCGGCTGGTTTACGTGATCACTTTATAAAACCAGCCGATGACAGGTCGTCAGCCCTGTAGGTGCCTTGATTTCCCGGTTCTCCTACAATAAATATTCCAACTTCGTCTCTATTGAGATAATTAAAAATCTGTTAAAAAATATCTTTGACTCCCGACAGGGAAAAAAACCCAATGTTTGCGCATATGCAATAATAAAAATATTCGATAATAAGATCTCCGCGGTCTCTTCGGTTTTCCAGTTTTGACAGTTTTAAAAAGTCAAGTCTTTCCTCATATGTTAAGTTGCAAAGTGTCCTGGGAATTTTTGTAAAACGTCTTTGGAACCTCTCAAGTAAGTCAATGACCTTGGAAAAATAGGGACTCCATATCTGGAAATCATATTCCAACAATGGAACAAATGCTTTATATATTTTTAACATTAAGTTTAGTGTGATGTTCTGGAAAGCTTTTCTGATGCAGTAAATAAGGGAGTTGTCTCATTATATGATTATTTATCATATTTCATATGTATTTGTAGACTGCTTCCATTAAATTATAGATATACCTACATAATTGTATCAATATGTACCTAGTCAACTGTCTACAAAAACAATGGCGGCTTTCGTCGGTAGGTACTGCGCATGCTCCACTCAAGGGTTTGATCAACGGTTGAGTACTTGATGTTTAATTTGATTTGACTTCGGTGAATGCGGCCATAACTCTTGTTGCGAAGAGTTACTCATTGGCCACAACGCACTCGCTATCTTTCATTCATTCAATCAAACATGCCTACCGTCACGGCATATCCCACAACCAGCATGATACTAGTTTTTTTTTTATTTCAATAAAATTTTTACATCATAATAATTGGGATCTCACTAGCCGGCTATCAGTGAGTTTCCCATACAAAAAGGTCAAGTACCAACATATTAGGTACATTCTATAAGTTACAGTATTAAAATTATAATATGAAATACAAGTTTTTTATATAATTACTGCTAATAAATGAGTCGAATGTTTTCAATTACTTTCTACAATTTTTTTTTAAATACAGTTTTAACTAAGGATATTTTATCAAGTTTATCCATACCATTTGGAAGGGTGTTAAATATTTTCGGTATGCTTAGGTAAAGTCTGATTTTTTTTTAAGTGCCAATTCTATACATAAACAAAAAAATGCATAGTATTTACGCATGTAAATGTATTAGTAGAATCGTGGTTGCTGATTGGTTTACACCATTTGGTGTCCTTAACAACAAACATCAACAAACCCGACAGTACGTATCTATCTCTCGAAGTGCGCGCACGTTTGATTTTTTATGGTGACCATGTGTTCTGAATTAGGAATTGTTTTCATTGATGATTTTTTATTTCTAACTTATGTATTTTATTTTTAGTTTAATATCGATGTATAATTATTATCATAAACATGTGTTATCACCGTCTTAGTATAGAATAAGTGTCCATTATTTATTTGTATTAGTTCCATAGTTATTATGTATATATGTGTGTTTGCCTCAATGAACTATTATGTAAATATTTAGTATAATGTAATTTATAATTTTGTAAAATAATTTGCAACTGTTTATTATTATAAGGATTAATTACTTCATAATGAATTATTTTTATATCCCTAATAAAAAGTATCAAATAAATATTTTGTTTAAATATTACTTTCCCAGGAGATGCCCATTAACATTTGCAGAAAATACCTAATAATGTAGACCCATTAAAGCCGCACGGTACCGGGGGTAAGTATAGGTATGAGTAGATTTGAAGGTTTTGAAGATATATGCATGTGCAAGTTACAACCGTTTTATATCATCAAATGATAAAAAAAATCCCATATTTTTTTTTCTTTGACACCATGGTCACCCTATGAGCTTTGGCACTTTTAAAAAAATCAGACTTTACTTTCAGTGTCCTTTCATCGTAATAGTTTGTCCATCTGGGAATTATCAATTTATATTGCACAACTTGTCTGGAATTATATAACTATATTTTTTACAATGATTTAATATGACTCGAAATGATTTACTTATTTGTAATGATTTAATATGACTCGAATTTCTGTTACACTGAATATCATTTCATCGTTGTCTTTACGTTTAGATAAACCTGATTTGGGTATTATTAGTTTTAACAATCTCACTTGCAAAAATTTAACTTTGCCTACATACGTTTTAAATGATTTACCCCATACATCTATGCCGCATAGAATTAAGGATTCAGCAAGTGATGTATAATTTAGCTTTAATACTGTAGTTATATGGAATAATATTTCAAGTAATAAAAAATCACCTTAAAAATTGCGAATTCGTAACTTCCCACTATATATTTCTGTTAATTTAGTAGGTCCCTATTTACAAAAAAATATTATGAACAATAAAAAAATAATACTTAAGTAATCAATGGGTCTTGTTATATACCTAATGAATAGTCCGTAAAATTATATAAATCGTTTTAAGACTTCCGTAGCGTTTGGTACCTATATTTATACCATGTTTTTTCTGACAACGGCAGCTGTGTATTTTTTTTTAATATGTAATGTAATTTAGTTTTCTTTTTTCCCCACGTGTGTTGAATCGACTTTAAAAGTTTCACCAAGATGAAAATTAATTATAGATTATGGACATATTATTTTATTTTTCATGGAACCGATATAATGGATACCTACATCTATTAGCCATAGATTAAGATGTTTATTATTTATGATACAATTGTATTCGTAGGTACCTACTTAGATTTTTATTTCTTTAGTTTAAAAGACGTCAATTTTTATTTATGAGTATAAGGTAGATCAAATAATTTGTAATAGAAGTTTAAAAATATACTTACAATATAGGTACACGTAAAAGATTCTATATAGTTTTCATTTTAAATAATATTTGTTTTTTTATATCGAGAAGGTGTAGGTAATGATTTATATTTCTAAATATATAGGTAGGTATACCTATACACAAAGATATTGATAAAATTGTAAAGAAATGAATTTAAATAAAAAATGAAACATTTTGATGTAAGTTGTTTAAAACAGACTTATTTTTTATTAGCTTTGGATTTTAATTAGTAACTAGATTAATTATAATCTAGTTACAATAGCTTATGTTTTTATATATAGGTAGGTACCTATTGTTTTATTATTTATGTACCTACAGTTTGATTAGGTATTACTTTAAAAAAAACTGTCTTAAATGTGTTTATTTGTAGTAACTAATAGGGTAAATTATATTTGCAAATAAATATTATTAGAATTTTAAATGGATTCCAACGTGATTTTTTTTTACCAATAAGAAAATTCTTTATGAATGGAATTAAAAAGAATTACGTTTATGAAGTATAGTGTTAAAATAAATGCAGGTTTGTTTACAAAATTCATTATTTATGTTTATATTTAGGTATTAAAGAAGTTTTTTTAACTTTGCGACTTATTTTATTACTCTTATTTGATACCTACATAACTTAACATTCTTTGTACCTACTACTCATTTTCCCATTGATGCTGGTAATATTGCCATTAGGTATATAAAAATAACGTGCATTTCTCTCAACAATTGATTTATCAAGTCATTTTGTGCCTGGATAATATATGGAAAGAACTAACTTAGTTCAATTAACGAAAAAAATATTTTTTATATCTTACTTAAAAATACAAAATGTTGAATTAACATAAATTATAGCTAATGATATGTTATTAGTACCTAGGTACCTATACCTACTACTAAAATCGTTATATCATAAATCTTCCATTTTTTATTCGAAAGTAAATAGGTAGGTACTTACCTATAGTTTTTAGGCGATTCTTCTATATTCAGCATATGATTTTGCAATAAATAGGGATTGCGATTGCTGAATCCCGCATCCAGCAATCCAACTGGAATCTAGCACATTTATCGGCTTTTTGGATCCAGAGAAATGTTATAAATCCACCGCTGCGGATTCGCAATCAATTCATTTTACAAATTATGACTAAGTAGGTACTTACGTTGTTTTATTAAAACATTAAGATTCAATGCAAAACTATAACAAATCTCCATAGAATATTCCATTTTTTGTAAAAAAGTTTTACATTTGGAGATTTACTAATATTGAATTAAAAACATTAGATAGGTATTCAATATAATAATTTTACATGACAAAAATAAAGACAATTAAGAGTGTGACTGCTGCCAACGTACCTATTTTTTCAATTTGATATACCATCATTATTACTAAACGAATCATTTTGAAAAAAATAACCTAGTTAGTTTGGATATTAATAAAGAGAAATATACCTTAACTTTTTGATTATGTTCTGTATATACCTATTCTTGTAGGAAAATAATAAGCATACCCCGATTTTAGACATTTATCTTAAATTTCTAAAAAAATATAAGGCATAGAGCAATATTTTTTTTTATAAATTAAAGAAGAACAAAATACCTGGAAAAATATATGACGTTGCATTAACGCATCAGGTTAAGTAAATAAACCAAAAAAACTTTTATTACGCAATGGCGCTAAATGGAAAATAAATGTTTTTTAGGTTTATTTACTAAACCTGAAGCATTAATGCAACGTCACATCATATTTTTCTAGATATTTTTGTCTTTTTTAATTTAAAAAAAATATATTACTGTACGCCTTATAGTTTATTAAAAATACATGATAAACGTTGAAAATCGGACTCGGAGTATGCCATTATTTTTCTACAACAATTTATACAGAACATTATCAAAAAGTTAAGGTATATTTTAATTTACTAATATCCAAACTATTTAAATTATTTTTTTCAAAACGATTTGATAACAAATAATGATGGCATATCAAATTGAAAAATAGGTAGGTAGTAGGTACGTTGGCAACAGTCTCCCCCTGAAGGAACGATATAATTTATTCAAATATTTTAAATTGACTAAAAAGACTTATAAATTATGAGAATAATATTTTCTTAAAAATCTGAATTGCTGGATCCAGCAATTTTTAAGAAAATCCACATAAATATTGCTAATATGTATCATTATTATCTCTATAGAATATCAAAAAGACTGAGCAAGTCATTATATGGAACAAAATAATTATGAAACAACTATAATGACTCCAAAAGCAAACAACACGCAGACACAAACAATTACATAATTCGACTTAAAATCATGAAAAAAGACAGAAAAATTTCTTACTGCTGTTGTAAACGCTCGAAAACTCTAACTCATTATACATACAAATAATAAATTGTTATATACCTCGATAACTTTTCATTTACAAAAAAATAAGTATCTACTTATATATATTTACATAAGTAGGTACTTACTTACAATATTTTGTGAATTTTTATTTTATTAGATTCAATGCAATCCATATATTTTTATAACCTCGGTTCAATCTAGTGAAGAGGTTATCAACAACATCAAAATACACAACCTACCTACAGTCTACACTGATGGAAAAATGATAAAAAAGTTTATTCAATCAGAATTTAGTTAACATAATAAATCAAGCTATTGTGCATTCAATATTATAAATCCTATCGTATTTTTTAACAGATTTTTAATTATCGGCTGGCCGATGACAGATCGTAAGCCCTGTAGGTGCCTTGATTTCCCGGTTCTCCTACAATAAATATTCCAACTTCGTCTCTAATGAGATAATTAAAAATCTGTTAAAAAATATCTTTGACTCCCGACAGGGAAAAAAATCCAGTGTTTGCGCATATGCAATAATAAAAATAATATATTCAATCCTATCGTGTTTTTTTACAATATGGCGAATTCAGTTCTACAGAGTTGCTATCATTTTAAATATTTCGCTTTCAGATTACTATTAAAATAAATTTAAAACACATTTCATTGGTTTTGGGTGTAGGTAGGTAGGTACCTATGTCAAAAAAAATAACTTTTATAATCATTACTTTGTGACGAATACCTACTAGGTAAAGAATTAATATATAGGTACAAATTACATCCACATGTTGTCACATCTTGCAAAGTTTAGTTTCTTACACCTGACAACACAAAAAAATCGTGATTATAGTGAACCATAGATTTTTATTATAATATAGGTACTAGATGTAATTAACAGAATGAAAGTTAACACATTGAGATGGTTTGGCCACTTGGGGAGAATGAACGAAGAACACCTGACGAAGAAAATATACAAAGCTGACAGGAACGGAATAAGAGGTCGCGGGCGCCCAAGAAAAGGATGGCACGACCATGTAAACGATATTTTGAAAGATGGAAATGTAAGAAGCATGAACAACAGACGAACATGTATAAGACGATGTATGAATGTTGATGAGGCGATGAATGTGTGTCAAGATAGAAAAATGTGGCGTTCGGTTCTCTCTGCCTACCCCGTGAGGGACATGGCGTGATGGTATGTATGTATGTATGTATATACTAGATGTAGTACCTAGGTAGGTACTCCGTGCAAAAAGTGAGTCATGGAATATCGCGCGTTTGACGTTTTGGTTGGCAACATATTTCAGTTTTCCTTACATTTCAACACATCCTAGATAACAACTGTTGTCTAAACCTTAATAATTAAAATGTTTTTTATACAAATAAATCCGAAAACAATTCACTTTAGTCGTTATTCTCTATAGAAAAACGATGTGATTGATTCTTTTGAAGGAGGAGGCAGTTTAAATCCATGATACGCGAGATTGTATGCAGGGTCTACTTTTTTCACGGCTTTTCCAACTTTGAAGTCAAAAAACACCAACTTAGAGGCTTTGCAGCATATATGTTCCATATACGAATTTACTCAGAATTCGGAGTAGAACATTTATTGTGTCTGTGTGTGTGTGTGTGTGTGTGTCTGTCTGTGTGCGTGTGTGTGTGTGTGTCCTAACTTTTGATCCGCTCAATTTACAGAGCCCAAAATTTCAGAATATATAAAAATAAAGCAGGCGTACAAAACTTTTTAACTTAGAATTTTGAATTTTTGTTTCAGTCAGGGGTTATCAACTTTTGAATTTTTACTTTATTTTTCCATATATCTCAGAAACCATAAAAGCTAGAACGCTGAAAATTGGTATGAATATAGACAAATAAAAAATCTCAAATTTAATTTTTCAAAAAAATTCCAGAGTTTCTCAAACATTTTTTATTAAGAAAAATATTTTTTTATGACAAATTTATGTGTTTAACTGCCTATATTTCCAAAGTTTTTAAAAATATCGGAAAAAGCCGAAACACCCCAACTAGATAATGTAATTTTATATTAAAAATATTAACATTATAGAAGTACATCTCAATTTTTTTTAACATTTTTTATAAAAATTGAATTTAGTGACGACATCGCTTCATACAATTTGTATGGCAGTCGCCTATACCTACACAATATCTAAGAAGACTTATAGTTTGATACTTAATATCTAAACATACCTACATACATACCATCATGCTGTTTTCATATTCCGGGTAGAAAAACAGAACTGACCTCCATACTATCCTTTCTTGACATACATACCTACATGTGTTGTATAGAAAACAAAATGTTTTAAAATATTCAATAATTTGGATTTATGGGTTTATAGTTTTTTTTTATTAGATTTATTTCAAAGAAGAAATCTTGATTTTGTTTTTTATTTGATTTGTGACTCAAGTCAAATAATATTGTTACTGAGTAGGTATATACGTTGAGAAGACCACAGAACAAATTTTAATGTCAAACTGCTACATAACATAAATGACAACAACGGGTGTGCATATTATGGTAGAAATAATATTAGAATAATAACATATCAAAATTTACTGTATCAGTTTATACCTACTTTTGTTGGTAACTATGTAATATTGTAATTTACTGTGTTGTGATGTCTGGTGTCCGCTCTATGTAACTATGTATAACCAAAATGTCAAATATTTGGCTTGGTAAAATTGTAAACTGCTAGCCCTAGAACAGGGTTACCTAGTTGGGCAGCAATAATCTTCATAATAGTCTTTGTGATAAAGGTGTGAAAAATAAATAAATAAATAAAATAAATAAATAGTTTGGTAGGTACCTACTTATTCTTTAACTATACATACTATCGCTATCGACAGTTGGATATAATGTGTTACATGTAACTAGTATAATAAAAATCTATGCAGGTAGTGAACGCACAATATTACATAAGTATTTGCAAACATTAGGTACTCTGGCTAAATAGTAAAAAAAAATTGTTTATAAATATATCGTTGGTTAATGTCTATTTATAATGATATTAATGTATATTTATAATGAAACGTTATACCTATTTATAATGAAACGTATAATGAAACGTATAATTATAATGAAAATATTTAACAAAACTTGTACCTATTCTCATAATATACCTACTTATGTACGGGTAGGTACCTATCTAGTTATTAATAAGAATTTTAAATTCCAATAAGAATCGCATAACTTGAAACTATTAAAATAGTAAATTGTTTAATCAGTAAAGAATCTAATATTCTCCCAAAAATGAATATTATTAATATAGGTAGGTACCTATACCTATACCTATAGATAATGTATTATAAGATAGTATAATTATGTATTTCATATTGACATCTTAAGCACCATTATCTCTAGAGTAGTTTCACAGCCTCTCGACTTGACCCGACCTCAGCCATTTTAAATACCTCAATCTTCTCCGGTTGTTCTCATCTCGTGAAAAACGATAGCTTTATGAAGACGGAAACACGCCTCTAAATCGATAATAATAATAAAGAATATAAAGCCCCACCATCCCAGAAACACATAAAATATTCCGCCGGCCATAGGTACCTTCACCTATACGTACGTACGTAACCATCTCGAATCTAAATTAACCGCGGGCCCGTCGCCATCTTGAATTTTGTAGAAAACTCGAAATGGGAAAAATAAAATAAGTAATCTACCGTGGCCGGCAGACAGGGAGGGAGATAGAGTTCATTAATCCGCCTCGCCCCGGAGGGGGAAAAGGGACGGGATGATCGAGGCGAGCGGACCATAGAAAAAGGTTAATAATAGATTCTAATTTATATTATGCTATTCTTTACCTCGCTCCGTTCGAAACACAAAATAAAAACGGAGGGAAAGTGACTTTAAATAACATGTAGGAGTCCTTTTAATCGCTTTGATTTTTTCTCTCTCTCTGTTCGACGATGATTTTGTAATATTGAACGGACAGACTATGCGGGTTCAATGTCTATGGATGAGAGCATAATTAATTCAATAAAAAAAGTCTATGTGTATGTACCTACCTACTGTCGTAATCGGTATGTACCTACCTACATAAATACCTACATATCAAATGATGCTATTTTTACGAAGTCTTCAAATTAATTTATTACTTGTGACAAGAATATATTTTTCCTTTTTTTTGTTTGTTTTCATGAATAGGTATGTAACTAATTTGTAATGTATTAATTATCTCAAGCCTGTTTGATATTCGATGGATGTTGAGAATATTAAGGTAGATAGGTAGACAGAATTGCTTTTCGTGCAAAAATAATAAGTACCTACCTAGTTAGATAGATATCATATACATTTTAAAATTAAAATAATAAAATGACCGTTTTAATTTTGTTTCTATAATTTGCATACCTACCTATTAATTAACTATTATATCAACACGTTCTTATTAGGTATATAGGAATCTATCTATATGGCATCCTTTTCTAGTTGGTACCTACCTAGGTAGGTACCTATAAGAAGTAAGTACCTATTTGGATAATTTGGTTGGCAAAAACACAACGTAGATATTTGGAAATGATTCAGATTTGTACTTTCCGCTTAAATAATTTAAGGATCAATCGAAAAATATGTACCTAAGTACGTATATGAAAAATTTATACCAACAAAACAATCAAACGAAGGTATACTTTGCAGACATATTTTTGATTTATGTACCTAAATTAGAGTTGAATTATTAAAATCTACCAAGGTTATTATTCAAAAACATACATAATTAGAATATCAATAACTACAGCACATTCATAAATTAAGTGGACCTCTTCAATAATAAATTCCTTAAACGAATTTAGCGACTCAATTTTGATATCGATGCTCTGCGTTTAGGTGATGTAGGTACGCATTTTCAACGTTTTCCTACATGTAGGTACCTACCTACAAAATTTTTTTTTTATCCCGTTGCCTTCCCCAAAACCACTTCTTTTATCAACTTGATAATAATAATTATGTAGCACTTCCTTGCACCCTGTGCAAGTGGCGAGTTTATTACAATATGGCAATTTCTTCCAACTAACTAAACTAAACTTAATTAACTAAACTTAATTGTTCACAATTCATATTAGATATGTTTTTGACAAAAAAAATCTTTATAGGTATAACTGTAGATATGTTTACACAATAATTCAAATTATAACTATGATAACCATAGATGTTATCTTCACATCCGAGACAGCGAACTTTGCAAATATTGCAAATAATATGGATTGAGACATTTTTTCAAAGGTAGGTACCTGCCTGCCTACATTTTTTCACCTAGTCGTCAAAATTCAGTACATTATTACATATTATGTCCAATTCTGTTTCATTTCAGAGTACGAAAACGTCTGTATCTAACCAACGGGCGACCGTGGATAAAAGGATTTTGTTCGCGCGGTGTGACGTAATGAGTCCCGTATAAATGCAAGCACCTTTTTTACATTTCTCATACACTAAAATTCAGACGGATAAATTTAGACGAATCAGAATTGGACATATTATTATTATTTTTAATCGTATGGTACCTACTAGTGAATAAAATGTTTAAAATCAAAATGAACAAAACACAGCAATGACAGCAATAAAATACAAAACAGCACGATAATAGTTATGTCAATCGCACACATTCACGTCGAGGGCTCCGAGCCAATCCACAAATGCTGGTGTCAATTCCCAAATGTCCGACTTTGGGCCTTCATACCTATGCATGGTATTGAGAAGGTGTGTGATAGTGAAACAGATTTTGATATGCTTCAACACTTCCTTCCACCAACAGTCAGCGATAGAGGCAATGAGACTCATGAAAATTTTACTCTCAGGGTCATGTTTTTAATCGTGAACTTATATGAAGACAAAATAAATTCAAACAATTATATTAAATTAAATAAAAATATCAACTGAATATGAGAGATAATGATGTACTGCATTAGGAAGACAGAGAGATAACGCACTTTGAGATATTTACATTTTTATTGTAGAAATAAATTATAATACATGACTCTAAAATATCAAACTTTGTTCGTATAGTACCAACTATTTCCTATAAGAGGAAAATGAAAATTGAATATAAAAGTGAAACTTTTAAATATTTGTTATAAAAATAATGTTAAAGATTGAAACTAATATATAACATGAATTTACATCAAAATCAAACCAAACAAAATCTCTTTCATATCATACTCAAAATCATGATTTCAATCTATATTAGGTTCAAACATAATGGATTCACATTCATATATTCAGACAATAAAATCATAAAGGTATAACTCATCTTACAGCTATGGAGTAAACATTATAAAACAATATCGACTCGCAGCATGAATAAGGAGATCCCCTCGATGACCAATATCTTCAAATGAATCCGGTTGTAGAAGATGTATTTAGATTTTAAAATTCTCGTGACTATTTGTATCTTGATCCCTCCATGTTACAATAAAATCCAAGTGAAGAAATTTGTTTGTGTCCAAGTAAAAATCCAAATGAAGAAATTGTCTCCGACAATTTCCTATATGTGACTCCTTTGTCGTCAGTTATAAAATTTTAGGTTAGGCAGAATTAAATGTCGTACAATTCATCGTCGTGTATATGCAAGCATGGTAATTGCAAAATAATATCCAAATAAAATATATTTCCAATGGAAAACTAAATGGAATAACATTCGAATAATCCATTTGTAGAATTAAATAAAAATTATTTTCGTCAGAATGGGTGCGCAATATCAGGGTAGGATTGAATTTGGGATGACTGACATTTATATCAGCATCTAGATTATAGAAAAGAAAACAGGATTATTGGTTTGAAAAATGATCTCTCGCCAAACTATCTTGACATACGAACACATAAAACAAACTTACCCCAAATTCAGAAATTCAAATCGACGTCGGCCGCCATTTTCCTACACTGGCCGTACCGCTTCGATAGGTGTATGCAAAAAGAAAGAATTTGACATAAGCTTTGCTAATCATAAAAAATATTGCCACCTGACAAAAATCAATTTAGTGTGTTCGCACAAAAAAAACTATAAATTCCCAATTATTAATTTTTCCCTATACATAATTTTCTATAACATGACATACCCGCAACCCCACATAAAAAAAAAATTTAATAGAAATTTTTTTTTAAAAAAAAACTGAAAATTGCAAATTATGAAACCAACCCAGAGATCATAAATCAAACCGAAGGATATGAAAAGAAAAAAGGAAATCATTTGCATCATAAATCATCATCCTGAAACAGTTACACAATAGACATGGTAAAACAACGATATACTTATCTACCATTCAAAAAAATATAACCTGAAACATACAAAATCATGTTAACGGATTAAAAAAATATTGACCTATAAAACGAATACTGTTTGAAATATAAAATATTATTCCTTCAGAACATAACCTTCTAATATGTATCCCCAATTCCTAAATACAAATATCTCAAAAAATTTAACTTTAAAATATTTAAGTACAATTTGACATAACAGAGTTCCGCTTGTAAGAAAAGAAAACTCCTAACAAAAACAAAAAAAATGATCCCAATTAATGAAATAACATAACACCCAATTAAATGATAAAATAAAATTAAAACGACTCATTTAGAGTTACTTTATGATCTTTTATTACATCAATTTTTACAAGTATCACTTTATAACAAGTGAAACTTACACCCTAAATCCCAAAAATAATTGAAGGCTCACAAGAAGACTACAATTTTTAAATTTAAAACTTTTCCCCTAACAAATTTTTAATTATTAGTAGAAAATTTGACTAAAAATACTCTCATATATCGCTCATTTTCATTTTTTAGCTAAAACGACCGAAAAGGCTTTAGCATAAAGAATAATCTCTCAAGTCGCAAAGTACTTTCAAGCGAGATATAAAAAAAAAATGATCTCTTGGGAAATCAGATGTCCTCAAGCGAAATACAAAGATTTCTTGGCTCATCGGATACCCTCAAGCGAGATACAAAATGCAAAATCCAATTATAAGCCGGAAAAATGCAGGAGCTATCATATGGGATGGAAAGTCTTAATATAAATATTATATAATTCCTAAAAAAAAAAATATAACATTTAACACAAAAACTGGTTAAACATTATTTAATACTATTCCTAACATCAATTATAAAAAATTAAAAACCCCAAATCTTCAAAATAAATTTTAAAACATTTAATAAATTATGACAAAATGTCAATTATCACATCTATGAGATTCCATAGAATGAAATTCAGTTCAAGACCAAACAACCACACCTTCATATCTTGTATATAAAAGAAAATAAATAAATAAATTATTAATTAGCAGTGACATCACATACAAGATCCCTTCTTAATTAAAACTATTTGAACAAATAAATTCTGGAACCTACATATTTTATGTTTTCACACAGATTACTACAAATTAATATTAAAATTATCCATTTTTAAAAATTAATTTTAAACCCTTCTCATGTTTCCTGTGATTTGATGTCTATCACTCCATGATTAAAGAAATTTGTATTTCTTTTACCCACAAAACGATGTAACCCATCACAATAAAATCTCAAATTCAATATTAAAATTTAATCTATCAGAATCAAATTCTTAAAACTGATTTATACAAAAAAAAATATACAATACCACAGAAATTTAAACCAAATTCAAGATTTGTTTCTACTATTTGATCTCCATTACCAGACTTTTAAATTGTTTTGTATTCAAGCGCTGTACAATGTTGTAATACTCCACAATAAAATTTCAAATTCAATATTAAAATTTAATATATATCAGAATCAAATTCTTAAAAACTGATTTATACAAAAAATATACAATACCACAGAAATTTAAAACAAATTCACAATTTGTTTCTACTATTTGATCTCCATTACCAGATTTTTAAATTGTTTTGTATTCAAGCGCTGTACAATGTTGTAATACTCCACAATAAAATTTCAAATTCAATATTAAAATTTAATATATATCAGAATCAAATTCTTAAAAACTGATTTATACAAAAAATATACAATACCACAGAAATTTAAAACAAATTCACAATCTGTTTCTGCTATTCAATCTCCATTACCAGATTTTTAAATTGTTTTGTATTCAGATTATATTATATTATGGTCGCACAACCATAACACCATATAACTAACAATAACGATGTAATGTGCGAATTTACATCATTATCTAAGAAACAAAGTAATTCTGACGACAGATACCTAACAGCATTCACAAATAAAAATTGATCAACTATAAATTGTGAAGTAATACAACTAACTGATGACAGTAAAAAAAATCATAATAAAATGTAAAATATTCATTTGTAAATTTTAAATCCCCAGTCTACATTATAAAAAAAATAAGATTTGTACCTAAAATAATCTTGTATGTTATGTCGATACCAATACTAATACATCACATCAAAATAAACATTCAAAAATAAAAAAAATAAAATGTTTAAAACAAATCTATCTACAATAAATATTTCACCCCCACTCTGACAATCACCATTCATCATAATAAAAGATTCTAAAAATCTCTAAAAAAAAAATTCTAAAAATCTCTAAATAAAAAACTATTTACTTTTAATTAAATCTTTAAATTTGAATAAAGTGAAACAATTATCACTAAATACTAGTTGGATGATATTGAAATGCAAAATATTATGCTTAAAATGGTTTGAATCTAAAATAAATAATCAACGTTAACTTTGTTTGTGTTCATTATGCATTTCTCCCATTACTATACTGAATGTTAATAACAAAAAAAACTCCTTAATCAATATAAATAAGTAAACAAGAATAAAAAATTAAATGAATCCATTATTAATGATTCATCAATACCTTACTCAAATAAAATAACATTAGAAATTGAGACAGTCCATCCACCTCAAAGTGAAATTCTGAAAAAATAAATACTTAATTATATCATAACGAAAAACAATAAAACGATTAACAATTAACATCCAATCGTTAACCCTGCATAACAATGTCTTTACTATGGAATTTAATACTCTATTCTTACCCAAATTAGAAAAAATATAAACCAGAAATGAACTTCTATTTATTATTTTATTTTTTAAATAACTCAGAGACCTTTTATTGGAAAAACAAATCATATTCTTTGATAGAGGAAAATTATTTTCATAAAAATAATCCCCTATATTATATTCTTCCTCAATTCCAGCCTTTTCACAATCATTAGTATCATTTAAATATGACTCGAATGTATTATTTTGAACTTTCATGAAAGCATCTTTAAAATAAGAAACATGATTCATATAAATGTTGGTGGACGCAACCGTAACTTCATTAAACGAGGAGCAAACAGGATTATATTTATTATGGTATTCCATTTTTATTATGTATTCTTTTTTAGACAACGTAAAATATGGGATGTATCCCGTTGACATCTTAATTAAAGAATTCATCGCTGAGCGAATAGGGACAACATGGTTATACTCATCTCGTTGATTATCATGAACCAATGTGGTAAGTGCCGTAATGGATTTTCTATGTTGAACTTCAACAACGTTGGCCTGAGGTGAATAAAGATACGAACAATATAAATAAGGAGTGTCATTTTTCTTAATTAAGTCCACTGATCCATTCATTGTGTAATTAACTTCGCTATCAGAGATTGAATACGTCTGCTCAGTATTTACAGGATCGACTAAAGGATCATGGATATCTGAATTATTATTATCATTGAGCAAATTCGAATCACTAAATTTATTCATTTCCACCTCACGTACACACTGTGTAGTTTCGGACTCCGTATTTGACAAAATTATGGAAGTATTTTCCCTTATTTTCAAATTTTCATCATTCGTAATTATTGATAAGTCTATATCATCGTTACCATTAGACAACTGAGGTGGGAAATCATCCACTAAAATTTCTTTATCCTTATTATCAACATCAATATCAACATATGGTATACCATAGAATTTTTTTCAAGCTTCTAATTGAATCATCGTCAACCACTGATTTTTTCAATTCTTCTATTATTTGTCTAATTGCCCCATTACATGCTTCTGCCTGTAATCTCAAATCCCTCCATGTGTTTGCTGATGGTAAACCACGCATTTTTAATTGTATTTTTAATTCCTCGATTGATTTAAAAGCATATTTTGGAATTAGATCCATAATTATTCGTTTTAAAAATAAAAAAAAAATTGAACTAGATTAAAACTGATAATCAAACAATAAAATACTTCACAAATAATAAAAAAAATGTTGAACTTTTGACACTTCGGTTCTTATAAAAAAAAAACTGATTTCGGAATAATAATTTATGGTTTACATAAATGGAATACTCGAAAAGAATATAAATGAATATAAAAGTCAACGATTACCCAACTATTGTTCAATATTCTTTAGATATTATGATATCTCAAAGATGAAACCAAAACTTTATTTTGAATTTGACAAGATGATTTCTGCGTCAAACAAGTATATGAAAATTACGATTAACTTTATAGTATGTTGTATTAAACGTTCAAAAACCATAAATAACATAAGACTGACCTTAAAACGATTCTGAATAACAGTAATTTGATAATATTCATCCTATAATCAACTATATTTAACGTTTAATATCATAGAAAAGAGATGTTTAATATTAACGCATTATACAATGTCAGAATGACAAATCGTATTTATGTCGGTAAGTAGATTTCTATAATATAAAACAATCAATTGCTCGTGATATTCGAAATACAGAAAATATTGAATAGATAACTGAATCACATAAAAGTATGACCGTTTATTCACAGGTGGCGTTAATTCGTTTCTATAAAATTCATTGAACAGATAATTATTGATTCCCTTTAAAATAACAAATAATGACCTCTCTTTAAAAATAAAACACTATATTTAATGATAAACAAAATCACACCTCAATATGGAATATTAATCTTCCTAAAAATAACTGGAAAAATGCATAATAAACTCAAAAAATATATAAAAAAAAACTGTAGTAGTGAAAAATTCAATATAATAAATAATACCTTTTTACCTCCACTTATTTGTATTAAATGTGAGATTTTCCCTTTAAAATCATCTGAATATTATGGTATTAATATAAAAGCTTCCAGAAGTGAATCTCGAATAAAACAAAATCCAAAATCTGAAAATTGTAAAAAGAATTAATCACACCTGTTAAACAACGATGAAAAATTTTCACACTTCCCCCTTTAACAAATAAATCCCCCTAGAATACTAATTGAAAATTATTTAACAATTCCTTTCCACACTATAATGAAGTTAAAAAAAATAAATCTTGATAAAACACCAAAACTAATTTGTTTATATTTAAGAAGAAAAGAAAAAAATTAAAATGAATATGTTGAAATATTCTCTAAAAAAAATCACTAAGTTATTCTTCCAATTAATAATCAACTTTTCAAACAAGAACTCTCCCTTCAAAAAAAAAATAATCAAAATTGAATTTGTAAATATGACTGTTCACTTCCAAAGTTAGAAAAGATCTATCTCCCCACAGAATGCAATTACAATAATACAATAATTATAATTTCCCTCAAAAAAAAAATACACTCAACAATAATTCTTGTCACTAGGTAATTAATAATTTTTTACTGAAACAATACATTCTGTACAACATTCTGCATATATAAAAAAATTCAAATTATGTAGGTAATGAAATTTCTTTTGACATTGAAAATTTGTCAAATATAAAAAAAAATCTTCAAATAAATGCTTCTGTATGCTGGAATAAAAAGAGACATAATAAAATTCAGATTCTTTCAACGATCAGTTATAAAATGATAGAAAAAACACAAAACAATCACTTAACTTTTGACGATGTGAGATATGCTCAAAGCCAAATTGTATTGATGTTGTACATAACTGAGCATCAGATCTTTCCTGGTCATCCTCCAAGCCATGTTGATCATCTTAGTGTCCTTGTCAGTTTTAAGGAAGGTTAAAAGGTGGGATTTATATGGAATATAGGAGTTCCTACCTAACGTAAACTTTCTATAGATTCTACCTATTAATCTCTCCCCTCCAAACACAGTACAACAAAATAAAGGTATAAAATTTAAAATCTGGGCGCCAGTCCTCACATAAATTCACGATCCATGAACGCCTAATAGTCCACGCCAAAGAATTTTTAAAAATTAAGCTCCTCGATGTGACGTTAATGAGAAGGGGCCCCACGTTGGGCGCCAATGAGAAGGTGTGTGATAGTGAAACAGATTTTGATATGCTTCAACACTTCCTTCCACCAACAGTCAGCGATAGAGGCAATGAGACTCATGAAAATTTTACTCTCAGGGTCATGTTTTTAATCGTGAACTTATATGAAGACAAAATAAATTCAAACAATTATATTAAATTAAATAAAAATATCAACTGAATATGAGAGATAATGATGTACTGCATTAGGAAGACAGAGAGATAACGCACTTTGAGATATTTACATTTTTATTGTAGAAATAAATTATAATACATGACTCTAAAATATCAAACTTTGTTCGTATAGTACCAACTATTTCCTATAAGAGGAAAATGAAAATTGAATATAAAAGTGAAACTTTTAAATATTTGTTATAAAAATAATGTTAAAGATTGAAACTAATATATAACATGAATTTACATCAAAATCAAACCAAACAAAATCTCTTTCATATCATACTCAAAATCATGATTTCAATCTATATTAGGTTCAAACATAATGGATTCACATTCATATATTCAGACAATAAAATCATAAAGGTATAACTCATCTTACAGCTATGGAGTAAACATTATAAAACAATATCGACTCGCAGCATGAATAAGGAGATCCCCTCGATGACCAATATCTTCAAATGAATCCGGTTGTAGAAGATGTATTTAGATTTTAAAATTCTCGTGACTATTTGTATCTTGATCCCTCCATGTTACAATAAAATCCAAGTGAAGAAATTTGTTTGTGTCCAAGTAAAAATCCAAATGAAGAAATTGTCTCCGACAATTTCCTATATGTGACTCCTTTGTCGTCAGTTATAAAATTTTAGGTTAGGCAGAATTAAATGTCGTACAATTCATCGTCGTGTATATGCAAGCATGGTAATTGCAAAATAATATCCAAATAAAATATATTTCCAATGGAAAACTAAATGGAATAACATTCGAATAATCCATTTGTAGAATTAAATAAAAATTATTTTCGTCAGAATGGGTGCGCAATATCAGGGTAGGATTGAATTTGGGATGACTGACATTTATATCAGCATCTAGATTATAGAAAAGAAAACAGGATTATTGGTTTGAAAAATGATCTCTCGCCAAACTATCTTGACATACGAACACATAAAACAAACTTACCCCAAATTCAGAAATTCAAATCGACGTCGGCCGCCATTTTCCTACACTGGCCGTACCGCTTCGATAGGTGTATGCAAAAAGAAAGAATTTGACATAAGCTTTGCTAATCATAAAAAATATTGCCACCTGACAAAAATCAATTTAGTGTGTTCGCACAAAAAAAACTATAAATTCCCAATTATTAATTTTTCCCTATACATAATTTTCTATAACATGACAGTATATTTGATACATAGATTTTTATTATAATATACTAGGTACTTCGTGCAAAAAGTTAGTCAAGGAATATCGCGCGTTTGACGTTTTGGTTGGCAACATATTTCAGTTTTCCTTACATTTCAACACATCCTAGATAACTGTTCTCTAAATCTTAATAAACAAAGTGTTTTTTTTTTTCGACAAATAAATCCGAAAACAATTCACATTAGTCGTTATTCTCTATATTATAAAAACGATGTGGTCTGCCCACCAAAACGTCAAAGTCCCCCGGAAAAATGCCTCACTGCGATTCATACAAAATTTGCTAACTACGACAACTAGTACCTACCTAGGTACCTACCTATATATTATAATAAAAATCTATAAATAGGTAGGTAGGTATCTATGAAGATATTAATTATTCTGTTTTTGAAAAAAAGTGTGAACGAAATAAATAACCAATACCTATAGATACCTACATAATAATTGCCAGCATGAAAATATTTACAAAGAAAACCGGAATATGTAAGAAGGTAGGTACCTACCTAATTACCAATTTGGTATGTAAATACTCGACTTTTATAGGTAGGTATAGGTATTATATCCAACGCTTGCGAAACAATTCGCACTTACGAAGTGTCAATAATTTACCAATTTGAGTAAATTAAATGTTTAATTACACGCCTTGTTAGTTTAGTATATTTTAATTGTATAATTTCATATCAAACAGTTGATTGTATGTTATTAAATATTATTTATTGTTTTTGTGTATTTATATTATATAAAATATAAATAATTGCACTGTGTACCTCCCTACCAACCAATGTTCAGGTTAATATTATTATGACCAACAACGCAAATTTTTTTTGCGATATGTAGGTAGGTACCTATTTACGTTGAAGATATATTTATTTATACCTGTTTAACAAATTATTACATTTACCCTCAGTAGACTATTCTAATACAGTATTTATTTTTTAAATTTCTAATATAAAGCTATCGAATAAAGTAGGTAGGTTCCTATCTACATATACTATTTTTTTTTAATTTCGATATCAAAACTGTGCGAATGCAATATGTAGTGTATATAGGTACCTACCAATTCACTTATTTTTTTTTATTTCTTTCCCAAAAAATACATTTGCCTACCTACCTACCTATAGAAACGAAGTAGGTATGTACCTACCTACCTACATCGCGCGACGAGAAAATATGGCAAATAAGAATTTTAAAAAGTGCAGCAAAAGTGCTCGTTTTTTTTCCTTTTTGAATGATTTAACACTAATAGAGTTTATAACGAATTAACCCGACAATAGGTCGAAAAACAAACCATAATCTAGTCAATCTAATTTTGCACACCGGTCTGTGAAAAGTACCTGAGTTTAAAAACAGATAATGTAGGTACCTACCTACCTACATGATATAACTACCTAAATACGAATATTACCTACTTTGAAATTCTAAGGATTCAACCAATTCAAATAGAAAACATTACCTATAGTTTCCAGTAAATGATTTTTCGTCGTGGAGTTCAGCGGCGTGCGCATAATATACCTTCTAACCAAGCAAAAAAACACAAATTTGTGATCTGCGCACCCCACGTGACGTGCTCAAGAAGTTTGCTGCTAACTAGGTATATATACCTTCCTATCAATGTAATTATATCTAATTGTGATTAATTAGGTACTTATATTAAATATATTGCCTTTCCATCTGCTTCCCCATTTAAACAGCTTTTTGTCTAATATTTTTTATTTATTTATTTATTTAATTATATTTACGGCTTGAAAGCCTATTTACAGTACATAACACCATATTATTAACAGTACATAACACCAGTTATAAATACAACAATAACATAAGTACCTACAACACATTTAGTTCAGCAATACATTATATCAGTTAAGAAACATCAATAAAGATAACAATAACATATTGTAAATCAGAAGAAATCAAATTTAAAATTCGGTGATACATAATATCTGTTATGAAATATAATGTTAAAAATTGAACAGTACACAACACAGTTATAAATACAATAATAACATAAGTATAACACATTAAGTTCAGCAATACATTATATCAGTTAAGAAACATCAATAAAGATAACAATAACATATTGTAAATCAGAAAGAAATCAAATTTAAAATTCGGTGATACATAATATCTGTTATGAAATATAATGTTAAAAATTGAACAGTACACAACACAGTTATAAATACAATAATAACATAAGTATAACACATTAAGTTCAGCAATACATTATATCAGTTAAGAAACATCAATAAAGACAAAATACAAAAACAAAATAAAACAAAATAAATCCCAAACATAACGATTACTATGATAAGTCATGAGTTAAGAGAAAGAAAATGTACTATTTTTGATTTGAAAGTAGAAAAATCGTCGGCAAAAACATCGGAGTGACTCCCCACAATGTTACCAAGTCTGTGTAGCCTTGGTATTGGGGAGTGGTAGACATAATTATTCAGAGAATGGCTCTCACGAAACATAACACACTGTCTAGTGGTTTTAGCCGGAACATTTAAGTTTATGAGTTTAAGGAGTTCGGGACAGTCTATTGCATAGTTCAATATTTTGTGTAAGAAGGAAAGGTCAAAAACCTTTCTTCTAACGTCAAGATTTAAAAGTTTAAATTCTAGCATTAGATCTGTGTAATTGATGTGTTCTATTGGTATCCCCTTTTTATAATTTACAAATCGCAAAAATTTTCTCTGGACCCTTTCAATATGATTTATGTGGACATTGTAGTAGGGGGACCAGATTACAGAATTATATTCCAATAATGGTCTGACTAGAGAAACAAATAGTAACCTGTATGATTCAGTTTTATTAAGATCAGCTGCCAGTCTCGTGATGAAGCCCAACACCCTCATAGCTTTACCGACGATCTCCTCTATATGTAAATTAAAGGTGAGATCCTCAGATAGTGTGACTCCCAAATCCCTCAAGTTTGTAACGCTGTCAAGAGTAACATTGTCAATTGTATAATTATAGGTAAATTGGGATCTTGTTCGATGAAAACGGATAACTTGACACTTTGAAGCATTTAAATTAAGTTTATTACGTTTACACCATTCGCTTAAAGATGACAGATTGTTTTGAATGGTTAAACAGTCTTCAATATTATTAATTGATTTGAAAATTTTCAAGTCATCCGCAAATAACACGACTTCAACACCTTTGAAGATCTGAACTATGTCATCCACAAATAAATTGAACAATATTGGTCCCAAGTGCGATCCCTGCGGAACACCACTAGATGCTTGTATTGGCTGAGATATGCAATTCCCAATCCTTACTCTAAGAGTACGATCACTCAAGTAACTTTTAAGCCAATGTAGGAAGATACCATCTACTCCGTATCCACGTAACTTATATAGTAGTAAGGAATGTGACACCTTGTCAAAAGCTTTTGAGAAGTCCGTGTACACGGAATCGACTTGACCTCTCCTAGAAACTATATTGGCTATGTAGTTATGATATACTGCTAGGTTAGTTAGTGTAGATTTCTTGGGAATAAAGCCATGTTGGGAAGCAGTAATAATATTGTTTATCGGTTGGCTTATTTTTTTAGCAATTATCGATTCAAAGAGCTTAGGAATTGCAGACAATATGCATATCGGTCTATAATTAGTCACAAGATTAAGTTCTCCTTTTTTATGTATTGGGCTAATGAAGCCGGACTTCCAGATAATCGGAAAAATGCCTGTTTTTAAGGATTTATTAAATAAGTTAAGTAACAGATTAGACATAATTTCAATACAATTCTTTATAAATATGTTCGGTATTCCATCAGGACCAGCCGATTTTGAGGTGTCTAAAGCAAGGATAGCACTTTTGATCTCGTCAAGTGTAATCGTTATGCCGGGTAAATCAATTATCTTAGTGGAGGAAAAATCGGTGACAGGACCAGCAAATGGAGGATCGTATACACTCTGAAAAAAGGATGCAAAAAGGTCTGCAGCATCCTGGGTTGATTTAGAACATTGATTATTGTAGTAAACATTTGCCGGTATGTCAACCCGAGCATCCCTCAACCCGTTAACAAACTTCCACAGATCTTGAGAACCCGAAGGCAGAAATTTCTCAACTATATCAATATGACGTTTGTAGCATACTTTAGAAAGAGTGGCACATTTTTTGCGCAAAATAGAAAAGCAAACGTATTCGTCTAAGTTGTTAGTCTCTTTAAACTTTCTGTGTGCTAGTTTCTTTCTTAATATTAATTGCTTAAGTTCGACATTAAACCACTTAGGATAGCTCGAGTGTTTAATAGTTGTTTTCGGAACAAATAACTCTATACAAGATTGAAGTTTTGTGTAGAAAAACTCTGTCATATTGTTTAAGTCCATATCGGTGTGTAGAAATGAAAAGTCAATATTTTTCAAGAATGAATTAATGCCCGAGTAATCAACCCTATGGAAGTTCTGTTTGATACGTACATTTTTATTAGAATTACAAAGTTGGGACAAGATAAGTATATCCAGGGGAGGATGGTAGGTATCGATCGGGAGCAGTGGTGAAGGAGACTCGCTCACCTTAGTGTTTTTAGGGGCAGACGCGAAGATAAGATCAAGAAGCCTGTTGTGAGAATTCTTTATTGGATTAATTTGTCGGAGGCCAAAGAAATTGGACATATCGACCAGTTCACCAGCTTTTTCATTACTAGGATTATTATTAATTTGAAGATCGATATAGTTTTGGTCATTGTCAAAACAATCAAAAGTTTCCCACGTACAGTCAGGAAGGTTGAAGTCTCCAGTTAAAATGAATTTACTATGTTTGTTTTTAGAGAATAATTGCCCAATTACCTCGTGATAATTTTTAAAATGTAATAGGTCGGAGCCAGGGGGTATGTATGTGCAACCAATAACAAACGATTCAAGGGGTAGTTTAATAGATATGAAGATCTGCTCTAAGTTTTTGCAATTTATTTGTATCTTTCTACTAGGAATAGACTTTAAAACTGCGATCAAAACACCTCCACCCCTGGATTTATTACTAGTGTATGAATTTCGATCACATCTATAAACATTGTAATTAGTAAAACCCAATTCAGAGGAGTCAATATCAGTGTTCAACCAAGTCTCAGTTAAAATAATAATATCATAGCAAAAAGTTGACAAAGACAGGCGAAGTTCACTCAGCTTCGTTTTTAGACCTCTGGTATTTTGGTAATAGCATTGGAGTTTTTTGAGTGATACTTATTTATAATTTTTGGGTTGCCATTGTAAAATTTAATTGTAAGGTTGGTTTCGCCATTCTGAACTCTAGCATTAAGAATATCCTTTAGTTTTAAAAATTGGTTACGCTGCATAACAGTCTGATTTTATTATTTGTTATACTATGGCACGCATACCTACGTACAATTCGTAAACTAAGATAGTTTTCAAGCTCGACACTGGCCAAAGTTATTATGGTTTCTACTGAAGTCATTAAAGAAATAATAGGTAGGTAATATGTAAGTAGGTACCTACCTACATACCTACCTATATATTTTACATTAGAAAAACTTCTATGATTCGATCAACAAACTTTAATAATATTATTGAAAGAGGAAGGTATGTATGTAGTTACTTAGGTAGGTACCTACCCATGTAATAATATTTTTGATGCGTGTGTGAGCATCTCTATAATGCCCGCCTCTTATTACATTATCATGGCCGCCATTGTATGCTGGCCAGCGCGCAGCGGAGAGTTTGAAATTCGAACGTTTCTCATTTGTTTTTTTTTACTTCTTTAATATATTAATGGCTTTTTCTTGTATTATGTTGTTATAGCCAAGCGGGCGTATACCTATTTGATTTATAGCATCCGCGATAATTATGTAATTATTGAGATTATAATAAAGAAAAAAAAAACACATCGCGTAGAAAACGAGTTTCTAGAAAATGTTGAATTTAGATAACTACCTTCCTACCAAATTATAACTGCTACATCGAAATTTTATACGGGCCGAATAATTAAGTAATATTACCATCATACATACCTACCTACCAATAGGTACCTACCTACCTATATTTATATTATAGAAACGTTATTGAATCTTGTTAAAAAGTTAAAATATAGGTACTTTCGTATTAAGAAAAAATAACCGTTTTTATTTGATATTTTATCTATTGGGGTCTAAAATATCATTAATACCTATGTATGTAGTTAGGTAGGTACATATATTAGTGAGTCGATATTGTATCATAAACACAGATCGTTGGAAGTTCTTTGGGGTTACATTAGGTATTAGGTAAGTATAATTAGTTAATATGTTCCTATTTTATCTGTGGTTTACCTACGGACATAGGTAAACGTAATGTAGAGTAGGTAGGTACCTAGGTTTAATTTTTTTATTTATTAAATTTCCACAGCAGAATCATAGATTTTTATTATAATATACTAGATGTCGTAGTTAACAAATTTTGTATAAATCGAAGTGAGTCATTTTTCCGGGGGATTTTTTACGTTTGGATTCCAGACCACAATCGTTTTTCTATAGAGAATAACGACTTATGTTAATTGTTTTCGGATTTATTTGCCTAAAAAGAATTTTAATTATTAAGGTTTAGAGAACAGTTATCTGGGATGTGTTGAAATGTAAGAAAAACTGAAATACGTTGCCAACCAAAACGTCAAACGCGCGATATTCCATGACTAACTTTTTGCATGGAATAGGTAGGTACTACATCTTATAGTACCTACCTATATTATATTAAAAATCTATGAACAGAATACAATGAATAGGTACCTACCTACTTACGACATAACAAAAACTTAAATATTATAATGGAATTCATTACCTCACTATAGGCGAAGCCTGTTCTGAAGTAGGTAGGTACCTAATACTAATAATTTTAACTATGCAATATATTTTTCTTATGACGTATTTTCTACGTTTTCAATAAGGTCTAAAATGAAAAATGTATAAAAATATTTAAAGAACAAAAAGATAAAAGACAAAAAATCAAATGAAATGTATTTGTGAGGGTGAGGTCGTGTTTGCATGTGTAAGATTAGGATGTGGGGTTAGGTATGTGTAATAAAGGATGTATGATCTATGATGGTGTAAGAAACAATCTCTTTCTGAGTGTAGGCTGTGTAGGTAAATATTATCTTAGAACAACACTGAAAAAAATATAGGTAAATTATGACCACCGAACTGACTACCCGCGTTTTTAGTCAAACCTTTGTTATTAGTAATAAAAGTTTATCTATTTATGACTGTACCTACTGTTTGATTAAACACACAAACTATTTAGTAGCACAAACCGAATTGTTTTGTCACTATAGTTCGGTTAATTTTAACATAACTTTTTTTTCAGTGAAACGTCAATTCTCTCTCTGACTCTTCTCTACCTCTCCGAATCAACCAATCAGTAGGTACCTACCTACCTAACCAATTTTCCGAAATTATGCCCACTCGGCTGTACAAGTCCAAGACATAGAAAAGAGATTTTACTGTCCAAGATGTCAGATAATTTAAAAGTGCACATCGTGGTTAAGTTGGTATGATAGCATTTGGTATTGTTATACCTACCTACCTACCTACTTTAAAAACAGGATATTCCCAACAATTAGGATTTTTTTTTCTTTTTTTTGCTATAGGTAGGTACCTACTTAGGTACTTGTAAAAGTTATTTTTGATAAGTCTGCGCAAATAATTATAAAACACCATGTAGGTAGGTAGGTAGGTACCTGCCTATCATTCTTCCATATTAAACTTGTATTATTTTATTATAAACCTTCTTATTATAAATTTTAAATATGAGATTAGAGGATCATAATTTGGAGATATGACAACATTATTCAGTCTATTTGACAGAGTGACAGTCGTTTCACTCTTATTTAGAGTTCTCATCTGTAGGTACTCTTCTTATCTTACATATGTTCTTTCAGATTTCAGAGTAGGTAAGTAAATACCCACCAAAGCGATACGTACCTACCTAATAGTAAGTAGGTAAATACCCACCAAAGATCTTTCAAAGATTTCTTGATGTTTATATAAAATCGACTCATAAAATTTTTATAATTGAAAAATATTTGTAGGTATATAAATAGGTAGGTAGGTAGGTACCTACCTAAATGGAGATTTATTCATTTATAAGGAGGTGCATTTTCCAATACATCTTCAAATCAAAAAGTTCTGTATTTTATTTTATTTTGGTTCAGTTGTTTAGGAAGAGTTCAGTGACATACCTACACACGTACAAAAGAATTATATACCTACCTATATAAAGATAATATAAGAGTAAGGAAAACGTCCATAGGAGTAAGGAAAATAACAGAAATGTTCAGCATTTCCTAATGAATATTTTGTACCTAATGTCAGCCTCATTGACCATTAATGAAGATTGAGACGAATCAAGCTATAAATTACTTACTTGAATACCTAACCATTATTTACCTACCTATGCATTTAAAATTTTAATTCTTTGTTCAAAATTTAAACAACTCGCTGCTGGCAGAAAGTATATAGACTATATATGTAGATATGTTGGAACACCATTGACCAAAGTCGGCATGGACAGCAGTGGCCAAATATAATACCTATGTTTTAAAAAGGTTCCTTATATAATATACCTAACCTACATATTATATCGAACTGTGATATATACGGATACTTATAAGTACCTACCTAACTATATTTTACGATCTCCCATAACAGTATCACGTTTAAAAGTCGTGTAATTAAATCGAAGTGGAACCCTCGTGAGAATGTACCCGTACTTTTCGACGGACAGGGTTGGGACAAAAATAGTTTCCGCACGGTGAATTATTGTCCATACGTTCAACTGTCCATATGATAAATTGTCCTCACGGTCAATTGTCCGTACGGTAAATTGTCCCCACGGTCAACTGTCCATACGGTAAATTGCTCCACGGTAAATTGTCCTCACGGTAAATTGTCCATACGGTAAAAAGGGCGTAGGTACCTATACGGTCAATTGTCCGGACACGAGCGTTTTTTAATGTCTAGTATAGTTGTCGCCAAATAACTTTAACTCTTAGTCGAGAAGGGGGGCGATTTGCACGTAAACCAACGAAGCAAAGACACAAAATGGCGCTCTGCGCTACCGGAAAACTATACCTACATTACGTGGTGGTATGTATGTATGTATGTACATATGTAGGTACTTACTTATATAGTTATGTATGTAAATTAGTTATGTGTCCTCCAATATTTATCCCTCAACACCTGATCCCGACTTCCTCTCCTTGTTTTTTCCGAATCCTTTTTTTGGCTGTGATGTTTTTAATATTTATTCATTCATTTATACCATCACGGCATATCCCACAATGTGGGGTAACCAGCGAAAGGTGTGCGGGTGTGCATAATATATTTTGTACTGCGGGTGTGCAAAATATATACTATGAAATTGATCGCGATTTTAGAGAGGTAGGTATAGGTAAATACAGTCGGCCATGCATTTTTATTTTATCTTTCTCGCTTAATAACGCGAGGTACCTACCTACCATACCTATTTCACTATTTGCTATTAAAACATTCTTAATTATTAATGCTGACAACAAAATGTTTATAGGTAGGTACCTACCCAATATTAATTTCAAATTTGGAACATTAATATATCGCCTTCAAATAACGAGTTACCTACATTGATTAGGTAGGTAGGTACCTGAATAAATTTGCGCCATACATAGTTTAATGTTAATACTTATTACAGCCAATGGCAACCCTAATCGAATGAATATGATGTGAAAGATAACTTCTCTATATTGGAGATAATGTTTCTATCCTTGGCATGGCTCGGGCATGGGCGCGGATCTTAATTATTTTTTATAACACAAAAACATGACAAAATCGTTATAAAAACTGAATAAATATATTATTAAAGAGCATAAACATTGTAATTTTATTTTATAGTTCGACCATATGAAAATGTGCCTCGTCTGGAGCGAATACATAACACGTAGGTAATGGAATAACATTATCATATATTTTTCTATGAAATATGTAAGTACTTAACTACCCGAAGTTGTTCTTTGGATACGATATATTTGACGTTTCGAAAACGAATAGGAACCAAAAGCAATTATTCTCTATTACCTGGGAACAGACCATTCTTTCCGCTTCTATGGTTTTATTTTCCAAATAACATGTTCCAAAATAAACCACATAGCACCTATACAAGGTAATTTAATACGCGTGGTAAAAATATTAAACCGAATTACTTACTATACCTACCAATGTACCTTGTAATTATAAATCATTACGTTTTTTCGGATTACCTCGCGTATTTGATTTCAATTTTGTATTATTATGTTAATAAATTAGACAATGAATTGAATTAATGAACATTACTTCATTTTATAAGGCGAAAACACATCGTCTTACGATTTTATAAAAATAATAACTAGCGGGTACCTAATAACCGAAAAATATGTAGGTATACTTAAGTAGGTAGGTACGTCGGCCATTTTCGCTGGCGGTATACCAACAATATAATTTATGTAAAACAAAGCTAATTTTATTTTATGTGGAACCACGAAATTGCGAGAAAATTATTCACAGCTTCGAGTAATTTATTCATTTATTAATTTGTTGTTGCGTACTTGCCTAACTACTTACATGAAAGTTTAATACCAACTTAAGCTACATAGTTTTAAACTACATTTGTAGCTCTACATAATACTTACCTAGGTACGTGATTTTGGTAAGGTGAGAAAAATTCTTATATGAGGTAGTCACTATTAGGTACTTATTTGTAAGACATACCTACATATAGGTAATGACAGCTATTCTTATAAGAGTCTAACAAGTTTATTTTTTCATTTGATATTTATTTATTTACTTTTTGTATACATAATATATCCTATTCTAATTCGTCTGAATTTTAGTTGGTACCTATATGAGAAATGTCAAAAAGTTGACTGCATTTATACGGGACTCATTACGTCAAACCACACGGATGAAATCCTTTTACACATGTCGCCCGTTGGTTATAGACGTTTTCGTACTCTGAAACGAATCATTAGGACATACCTAATATAAACAAATATACCTAATGCACACTGGCGGGCTGATTGTTTTTATTTATAGGTAGGTACCTACCTACTTATTACAATTTTAATAAATGAGATGGTTTAAAATATAGGTATTTTTAGATAAATTTTATAAAATGACATAATATAACTATTAGATATAAGTTACCTACCAACGTCAAATATTTTTTAATTCGTTGCCTTGATTTTGATCAAATGTGTTAATTATTGCAATGAATTTATTTATTTATACAAATAGAGGGACAGCTGAACGTCGACCTCCTATATAGACCTATCTAACTTTCGGAGAAAAAACAGTTCCACGATAGGTAGGTACCTACCTATATAAAAAGAAGATTTTTTTATACATATTATTGTGAATTAGTTACTGTAATGAATGAATTTCTGTGGTCCTATGAATCAATGTAGGTATCTACCTACCTACCTACCTATTGAATTACTGTAGGTTCCTTTTCCTTGAAGTTTATGTAGATACCTAATGAATTTGTTTTCTAATGATTTACTGTACCTACCGGTATATTATAATAAAAATCTATGTACCTACCTAATAAATTTCTGTGTTCCCATGAATTACCTATTATAATAATAGGTAATACGTAGGTAGGTACCTACCTACTTATCTAATAACACTGCAATAAATTTCTGAGTTCCTGACGGTGAGTCACTGTAATAAATTTCTGTATTTCTGAATTTCTTTGAATTAATTAATTAACAGTAGGTAGGTACCTACTGCATTAAATGTTTTATTATTAGATTTATGTAGGTAGGTACCTACATATG
The DNA here is from genome assembly GCA_963576475.1 of Molanna angustata. Classification (NCBI taxonomy): domain Eukaryota; kingdom Metazoa; phylum Arthropoda; class Insecta; order Trichoptera; family Molannidae; genus Molanna; species Molanna angustata. The sequence continues at coordinate 50,688,650 of OY754965.1, read as the reverse complement.
TACCTATCTACTATATTGTTTATGTAGGTACCTACCTACATGTATTTTTCTCCAGTGTCCGAGACCTGCCTACAAACCTCTCTACATAGTCGGCCATATCATGTCTTTACATTTTTTGTTTACGTTTTCTCATCTTACCATTTTATTCTGTTCCCTCCTCGAAATTTGTAGCTTCATTCTTGGGCGGCCGATTGATTCATTTAAGATGGCTGCCGCTAACGATGCCCTCTGGCGGCAAAAAACTATACCATCACAACTGCGGTATGGTAACCACCTAATATCTAACTTTTATACGGGCCTAATACGATAATATTATTCCATGTGTAATTTGAGTTTGAAGATAGGAAAGCTTTACCTAATCAAACTTTGGTGCAAATACTCAAAGAAGGAAAGAAAAACTTAGACTAGGTCATCTAATCATTCTTCTTCTTCCTTTCTTTTTAGGTCTGTTGGCCTGTTTATTTCATGTGTCAGCTTCTTTCTTGTGACGTGGACTGCCAGCTGTCTTTCCATCTCTTGGGAGGACGGCCTGGAGCCTCCTGGAGGTATACCTACTTATTGGGGAACATTATCTCTGGCCACTTTGACGGTAGGTAGGTACTTGAGTCTGTCATTCTTGCCAAGTGTTCGTTCCAGAACCTTCTTCTCTGTCGACCCCATCTTACGATATCTTCAACTTCCGCACATCCTTCGGATCTCTGTGTTACGTACTCTACCACGAAGGGTTTTGCTAGCGATGCTTCCGAGTAGGTAGGTACCTTCATTTCGCTGGTTCGAAGGAGGTTTTTTGTATTACGGACAGTGCCTGCTCTGGATTCTATTCTGTAAGTCATTATGGGACGAACACATGTCTTGTACATTCGAGCCTTGATAGAGATGTTCATATTACCTATACTTGTTTTTCCAGATGAAATCTTTCAGACAACCGGATATTGCCGCGGCTATTTGTGTATGTTCGAGTATTTCACCATATAAAGATCGTTGTTACACATAGTTTTTGCACCTATAGTTAGATATCTAAATTTTGAGACTTGCTCAATCGGTGTATCATCGATCACTGCACTACAGACAATCCTCACCATAGATACCTACATAGGTAGGTACCTACTCAACGACAGTTCTGAAAAGAGACTAGGTATATTTTGGTCACCCTATTATAAAACCAGATCTGTGTATACCAACCTATAATGTAGATATATATACCTATCTCCAGAGATGATTGTCCTTCACGCATGTCTCTCACACACTTTTATACAAAGGTGATAGGTACCTGTATATGACGTACTTACTAGCTGATACATAAAGGAACATCCGAAAACATTAACAGTAGGTACCTACCTACATAGTTTTTATAAACTGGCAATCATTTTTGGAAATTCGACATTGTTTTCAACATTTTAATGTTGATGGTGTAAATCAAATCACCGATTTATGCTCCACAAAATGTATTTCCTTTTACAGGACGATCGTTTTGGTTGATTCCCCTTATTGAGTGATCCAACTGTCGATTTGTTCAGGAGAACTTTGTTCTCTTAACATATCGACAATGTATCAAGCCAGAATACGCGAGAATTGTATGGAGAGGTCTACTTTTTTCATGGATTTTCCAACTTTGAAGTCAAAAAACACCAACTTAGAGGCTTCGCAGCATATATGTTCCATACACGGATTTACTCAGAATTCGGAGTAGAACATTTCGTGTGTCTGTGTGTGTGTGTGTCTGTGTGTGTGTCTGTGTGTGTGTCTGTGTGTGTGTCTGTGTGTCCGTCCCCCCCTTATAACTTTTGATCCGCTCAATTTACAGAGCCTAAAATTTCAGAATATATAAACAGTTACAGGCCTACAAAACTTTTATACTCGGAATTTTGAATTTTTGTTTCAGTCAGGGGTTATCAACTTTTGAATTTTTATTTTATTTTTCCATATATCTCAGAAACCATAAACGGTAGAACGCTGAAAATTGGTACAAACATAGACAAATACAAAATCTCAAATTAGTTTTTTCAAAAAAATTCCAGGGTTTCTCAAACATTTTTTATTAAGAAAAATATTTTTTTTATGATAAATTTATGAGTTTAACTGCCTATATTTCCAAAACTTTTACAATTATCGAAAAAAGCCGAAACACCCCAACTAGATAATTTAATTTTCTATAAAAAATATTAACATTGTAGTAGAAGATCTCAATTTTTTTTTAACAATTTTTTTAAAAATTGAATTTAGTGACGACATCGCTTCATACATTTTGTATGGCAGTCGCCTATACACAATATGTAAGAAGACTTAATAGTTTGTTACTTCATCTCCAAACATACATACATACCATCATGCAATTTGCATATTCTGGGTAGGAAAAAGGATCTTCTTCCATACTATCCTATCTTGACATACATACCTACATATGTTGTATAGAAAACAAAATATCTGAAAATATTCAATAATTTGTATCTATGGGTTTATAGTTTGGTACATATTCTTCAACTATACATACTATCGCTATCGACAGTTGGATCTCATGTGTTACATGCAACTAGTAATTAAGACATCAGTTTAATTTTTATTATCCAACTGTCGATTTGTTCAGGAGAACTTTGTTCTCTTAACATATCGACAATGTTTCAAGCCAGGATACGCGAGAATTGTATGCAGAGGTCTACTTTTTTCACGGCTTTTCCAACTTTGAAGTCAAAAAACACCAACTTAGAGGCTTCGCAGCATATATGTTCCATACACGGATTTACTCAGAATTCGGAGTAGAACATTTCGTGTGTCTGTGTGTGTGTGTGTCTGTGTGTCCGTCCCCCCCTTATAACTTTTGATCCGCTCAATTTACAGAGCCTAAAATTTCAGAATATATAAACAGTTACAGGCCTACAAAACTTTTATACTCGGAATTTTGAATTTTTATTTCAGTCAGGGGTTATCAACTTTTGAATTTTTATTTTATTTTTCCATATATCTCAGAAACCATAAACGGTAGAACGCTGAAAATTGGTACAAACATAGACAAATACAAAATCTCAAATTAGTTTTTTCAAAAAAATTCCAGGGTTTCTCAAACATTTTTTATTAAGAAAAATATTTTTTTTATGATAAATTTATGAGTTTAACTGCCTATATTTCCAAAACTTTTACAATTATCGAAAAAAGCCGAAACACCCCAACTAGATAATTTAATTTTCTATAAAAAATATTAACATTGTAGTAGAAGATCTCAATTTTTTTTTAACAATTTTTTTAAAAATTGAATTTAGTGACGACATCGCTTCATACATTTTGTATGGCAGTCGCCTATACACAATATGTAAGAAGACTTAATAGTTTGATACTTCATCTCCAAACATACATACATACCATCATGCTATTTGCATATTCTGGGTAGGAAAAAGGATCTTCCTCCATACTATCCTATCTTGACATACATACCTACATATGTTGTACCTATAGAAAACAAAATATCTGAAAATATTCAATAATTTGTATCTATGGGTTTATAGTTTGGTACATATTCTTCAACTATACATACTATCGCAATCGACAGTTGGATCTCATGTGTTACATGCAACTAGTCTATACAACACTTGTACCTATGTATGTATGTCAAGATAGGATAGTATGGAGGTCAGTCCTTTGATCCTACGCAGAATATGAAAACAGCATGATGGTATGTATGTATGTTTGGAGATTAGTATCAAATAATCCAACTGTCGATTTGTTCAGGAGAACTTTGTTCTCTTAACATATCGACAATGTATCAAGCCAGAATACGCGAGAATTGTATGGAGAGGTCTACTTTTTTCACGGCTTTTCCAACTTTGAAGTCAAAAAACACCAACTTAGAGGCTTCGCAGCATATATTATTATTTATTACTATTTATTACTTCTCGGGCAACTAACAGGTACTATGTCAAATATTAATTTAACACGCACCCAATAACAAGTTGCCACATTCTGGAGACTTACGATATTAATCGTCTCACAGATCCAGACTGAAAACGCAATTAAAAACTGTGTCTCCACCGGGAATCGAACCCGGGACCTTTAGATCAGCAGTCAGATACCCAACCAACTGATCCATGAAGGCCGACGATATATGTTCCATACACGGATTTACTCAGAATTCGGAGTAGAACATTTCGTGTGTCTGTGTGTGTGTGTGTCTGTGTGTCCGTCCCCCCCTTATAACTTTTGATCCGCTCAATTTACAGAGCCTAAAATTTCAGAATATATAAACAGTTACAGGCCTACAAAACTTTTATACTCGGAATTTTAAATTTTTGTTTCAGTCAGGGGTTATCAACTTTTGAATTTTTATTTTATTTTTCCATATATCTCAGAAACCATAAACGCTAGAACGCTGAAAATTGGTACAAACATAGACAAATACAAAATCTCAAATTAGTTTTTTCAAAAAAATTCCAGGGTTTCTCAAACATTTTTTATTAAGAAAAATATTTTTTTTATGATAAATTTATGAGTATGCCTATATTTCCAAAACTTTTACAATTATCGAAAAAAGCCGAAACACCCCAACTAGATAATTTAATTTTCTATAAAAAATATTAACATTGTAGCAGAAGATCTCAATTTTTTTAAAAATCGAATTTAGTGACGACATCGCTTCATACATTTTGTATGGCAGTCGCCTATACACAATATGTAAAAAGACTTAATAGTTTGATATTTCATCTCCAAACATACATACATACCATCATGCTATTTGCATATTCTGGGTAGGAAAAAGGATCTTCCTCCATACTATCCTATCTTGACATACATACCTACATATGTTCTATAAAAAACAAAATATCTGAAAATATTCAATAATTTGTATCTATGGGTTTATAGTTTGGTACATATTCTTCAACTATACATACTATCGCTATCGACAGTTGGATCTCATGTGTTACATGCAACTAGTTAAGTTTTCCAACTGTCGATTTGTTCAGGAGAACTTTGTTCTCTTAACATATCGACAATGTATCAAGCCAGAATACGCGAGAATTGTATGGAGAGGTCTACTTTTTTCATGACTTTTCCAACTTTGAAGTCAAAAAACACCAACTTAGAGGCTTCGCAGCATATATGTTCCATACACGGATTTACTCAGAATTCGGAGTAGAACATTTCGTGTGTCTGTGTGTGTGTGTGTGTCTGTGTGTCCGTCCCCCCCTTATAACTTTTGATCCGCTCAATTTACAGAGCCTAAAATTTCAGAATATATAAACAGTTACAGGCCTACAAAACTTTTATACTCGGAATTTTGAATTTTTGTTTCAGTCAGGGGTTATCAACTTTTGAATTTTTATTTTATTTTTCCATATATCTCAGAAACCATAAACGCTAGAACGCTGAAAATTGGTACAAACATAGACAAATACAAAATCTCAAATTAGTTTTTTCGAAAAAATTCCAGGGTTTCTCAAACATTTTTTATTATAAATTTATGAGTTTAACTGCCTATATTTCCAAAACTTTTACAATTATCGAAAAAAACCGAAACACCCCAACTAGATAATTTAATTTTCTATAAAAAATATTAACATTGTAGTAGAAGATCTCAATTTTTTTTTAACAATTTTTTTAAAAATTGAATTTAGTGACGACATCGCTTCATACATTTTGTATGGCAGTCGCCTATACACAATATGTAATAAGACTTAATAGTTTGTTACTTCATCTCCAAACATACATACATACCATCATGCAATTTGCATATTCTGGGTAGGAAAAAGGATCTTCCTCCATACTATCCTATCTTGACATATATACCTACATATGTTGTATAGAAAACAAAATATCTGAAAATATTCAATAATTTGTATCTATGGGTTTATAGTTTGGTACATATTCTTCAACTATACATACTATCGCTATCGACAGTTGGATCTCATGTGTTACATGCAACTAGTCTTAGATATTGTGTGTAGGCGATTGCCATACAAATTGTATGAAGAAATGTCGTCACTAAATTCAATTTTTATAAAATTGTTAAAAAAAGTTTGAGATGTGCTAATACATCTTTTATATTTTTTATAAAAAATTAAATTATCTAGTTGGGGTGTTTCGGCTTTTTTCGATATTTTTAAAATATTTGGAAATATAGGCAGTTTAACTCATAAATTTATCATAAAAAAAATATTTTTCTTAATAAAAAACGTTTGAGAAACCCTGGAATTTTTTTGAAAAAATCGATTTGAGATTTTGTATTTTTCTGTGTTTATACCAATTTTCAGCGTTCTAGCTTTTATGGTTTCTGAGATATATGGAAAAATAAAGTAAAAATTCAAAAGTTGATAACCCCTGACTGAAACAAAAATTCAAAATTCTGAGTATAAAAGTTTTGTAGGCCTATAACTGTTTATATATTCTGAAATTTTGGGCTCTGTAAATTGAGCGGATCAAAAGTTATAAGGGGGGGGGGGACACACACACACACAGACACACGAAATGTTCTACTCCGAATTCTGAGTAAATCCGTGTATGGAACATATATGCTGCGAAGCCTCTAAGTTGGTGTTTTTTGATCTCAAAGTTGGAAATGCCGTGAAAAAAGTAGACCTCTTCATACAATTCTCGCGTACCTATTCTGGCTTGAAACATTGTCGATATGTTAAGAGAACAAAGTTCTCCTGAACAATTCGACAGTTGGAAGATTTAATAATCTACTTAAGCAATCTTGAGGCTAAAATTAATGGAATATTACTAGTTGCATGTAACACATGAGATCCAACTGTCGATAGCGATAGTAGGTATGTATAGTTGAAGAATATGTACCAAACTATAAACCCATAAATACAAATTATTGAATATTTTCAGATATTTTGTTTTCTATACAACATATGTAGGTATGTATGTCAAGATAGGATAGTATGGAGGAAGATCCTTTTTTCCTACCCAGAATATGAAAACAGCATGATGGTATGCATGTATGTTTGGAGATTAGTATCAAACTATTAAGTCTTCTAAGATATTGTGTGTAGGCGATTGCCATACAAATTGTATGAAGAAATGTCGTCACTAAATTCAATTTTTATAAAATTGTTAAAAAAAATTTGAGATGTGCTAATACATCTTTTATATTTTTTATAAAAAATTAAATTATCTAGTTGGGGTGTTTCGGCTTTTTTCGATATTTTTAAAATATTTGGAAATATAGGCAGTTTAACTCATAAATTTATCATAAAAAAAATATTTTTCTTAATAAAAAACGTTTGAGAAACCCTGGAATTTTTTTGAAAAAATCGATTTGAGATTTTGTATTTTTCTGTGTTTATACCAATTTTCAGCGTTCTAGCTTTTATGGTTTCTGAGATATATGGAAAAATAAAGTAAAAATTCAAAAGTTGATAACCCCTGACTGAAACAAAAATTCAAAATTCTGAGTATAAAAGTTTTGTAGGCCTATAACTGTTTATATATTCTGAAATTTTGGGCTCTGTAAATTGAGCGGATCAAAAGTTATAAGGGGGGGACGGACACACACACACAGACACACGAAATGTTCTACTCCGAATTCTGAGTAAATCCGTGTATGGAACATATATGCTGCGAAGCCTCTAAGTTGGTGTTTTTTGATCTCAAAGTTGGAAATGCCGTGAAAAAAGTAGACCTCTTCATACAATTCTCGCGTACCTATTCTGGCTTGAAACATTGTCGATATGTTAAGAGAACAAAGTTCTCCTGAACAATTCGACAGTTGGAAGATTTAATAATCTACTTAAGCAATCTTGAGGCTAAAATTAATGGAATATTACTAGTTGCATGTAACACATGAGATCCAACTGTCGATAGCGATAGTATGTATAGTTGAAGAATATGTACCAAACTATAAACCCATAAATACAAATTATTGAATATTTTCAGATATTTTGTTTTCTATACAACATATGTAGGTATGTATGTCAAGATAGGATAGTATGGAGGAAGATCCTTTTTTCCTACCCAGAATATGAAAATAGCATGATGGTATGTATGTATGTTTGGAGATGAAGTATCAAACTATTAAGTCTTCTTACATATTGTGTATGCCATACAAAATGTAAGAAGCGATGTCGTCACTAAATTCAATTTTAAAAAAAAAATTGAGATCTTCTACTACAATTTAAATATTTTTTATAGAAAATTAAATTATCTAGTTGGGGTGTTTCGGCTTTTTTCAATAATTGTAAAAGTTTTGGAAATATAGGCAGTTAAACTCATAAATTTATAATAAAAAAAATATTTTTCTTAATAAAAAATGTTTGAGAAACCCTGGAATTTTTTTGAATAAACTAATTTGAGATTTTGTATTTTTCTATATTTGTACAAATTTTCAGCATCCTAGCTTTTATGGTTTCTGAGATATATGGAAAAATAAAGTAAAAATTCAAAAGTTGATAACCCCTGACTGAAACAAAAATTCAAAATTCTGAGTATAAAAGTTTTGTAGGCCTATAACTGTTTATATATTCTGAAATTTTGGGCTCTGTAAATTGAGCGGATCAAAAGTTATAAGGGGGGGACGGACACACACACACAGACACACGAAATGTTCTACTCCGAATTCTGAGTAAATCCGTGTATGGAACATATATGCTGCGAAGCCTCTAAGTTGGTGTTTTTTGACTTCAAAGTTGGAAAAGCCGTGAAAAAAGTAGACGTCTGCATACAATTCTCGCGTATCCTGGCTTGAAACATTGTCGATATGTTAAGAGAACAAAGTTCTCCTGAACAAATCGACAGTTGGAATACTCACTTAGATCCCATTAGATTTTGAAGGATATCTGATCAGCCCCCCTAGACAACGTGTCACTTATCTCAAGAAAGGAAACAAGAATAGATAACTCAATGTATGGAACTGAAAAGATAATGTATGAAAGTGACAACTGTCACTTATATTATCTTTTCTTGAGCTAAATGACACGTCTAGTTGTACACATTGTTGTTGTGTCAACGTGTCATTTAGCTCAAGAAAAGATAACTCAATATATGGACTGGTAGGTCTTGAAAATGAATTCAATAACTTTGAATGGGTAAAAGGATCAAATTAAAATCAATGTTAGATTAAAAACATTTTATTTATTTTTACTTACATCTCCTTCCAAGAAGTGACTGTAATAAGACCACACTAACTCCATCTGTGCTATTCCATAATAATTACAGTACAACACTCTGAAATAAATATTATAAAATGTTCCTTGGAATCAGAAGGCTTGGTGTAAAGGAAAAACACAACTCCTTTTCCAAAAGTAAAAAAGACGCACACATAAATAAAATGGTTTCAAAATGAAAATGGTTTTATGACCAAATTCAATATTCCATCTGTTGGTTTGTTATAGAAATAGGTAGGTACCTACCAGATTACTGTGTATGGATACACGCATGTGTCGTGTTTCCTTATCAAAGTTTATGCACACCCGCACACCTGTCGATGGTTAGCCCACATTGTGGTGGGGGGGGGGGTAATGCCGTGATGGTATGAAAGTTGTGTACCCTACTATGGCAAATATTCAATAAACATGTGTACCAAAATGGTAATCATATGAAGATACAAGAATGAATTCAAAAGCAAAAACAATTCAACAAGAATAATTCATAGCAATGAAAAGTAAACAAAATGATATGAAGAAGAATAGGTATTTGTAGACAAATATTCATATTTTAAATTTATTTTTGAAGACGTGAATAGAATTTGACAACTAAAAATATTACAAGGTGTAGCTGAGAAGTTTTGTATTGCAGAATGGAATTAGAGAGTGTAGTACCTAAGATTCCGACTAATCAAGATTTGTTAACTTTCAAAGAACATCTGAAAATCTAAACTTTCAAAAAGACAGAATATTGAATCCAACCATGAGTGTTCACTGCAATAAAAAAAAAAAATTCAAATGCACACATAACCAATCTTTAACACTCCATAATTTGCTATGGAAACCAATTACAATACAATGTCTTAAATTTATTGTTTGATAAATGAAATTCTTTCAGAATATTGTTCACATGGTTGTGCCAATGTCTTCTTGTACGGCCTCTTTCTCTCATGTTTTCTATATCTGCTCGGTTAGTTTTCTTTGTTCACTTTTATTTTGTTTATTTTATTTTGAATCAAATCTCTTACAACTAACAGGTACTATGTCAAATATTAATTTAACACACAGACAAATAACAAGTCACCACATTCAGATTGAAAGTTGTTTGACTTACATAGTTGAAGATTGACATTCATTTACAATATACAAAAGAACAGAAATAAACTTGTTTAACGGAGTAGGAGACACTGCAGAAAAACACTCTCATTGTATAAAATTTACTTATAAATTGTAAAAAAACTTATAAATTGAAACACAGTTATATTCCTCACTGAGTATTTTTATTTGCCTAAGCGCTTTCGCCAGTCACAGCTGGCATCCTCAGAGGCACACTATATACTGACTTAAAATTATACATGAAATGGTCAAATGGGGTAAGTACAGGTATGCAGGGGAGGGGGGGAGGGAAAAACCCTATCAGACATGTCAGTATATAGTGTGCCTCTGAGGATGCCAGCTGTGACTGGCGAAAGCGCTTAGGTAAATAAAAATACTCAGTGTGGAATATAACTATAATTCAATTTATAAGTTTTATTACAATTTATAATTATGAACTTCCACTGTGTCAACGAAAAAACCTTCAAGTTATTAAAATTTACTTCTTCAAATAATACTCAGCCCTTATGTATTCTTTCCTTATTTTGTGAATATAATAATATATATTATATTTGATGCTTTATTTTTGTAATTAAGTATATAATTTATGTGATATATAATAAAAAAACGAAAAAAACATGTTTAAAATAATATGTAAGCAGTTTCCATAGCAAATACCACTCCGTATTCCAACAAAGTCATCAATTCTCAACAATATCTAGTGATTTATCTACTTTATATTAATATAATATATACATTTTCAACAATTTGGGAACATATAGCCACTAAATAATTCATCGCTGCGTACTTTCAGTGCTGCCATTTAAAATTTATGTAATAATAAAATGTCAAAATTGAAAACTGTTACGTTTGCACAATGTTCATCAATTGTGTCTTTCGTTGATTCCCCTTATTCAACAGTGGAGAAGTAAATAGATCCGAAACTATTTTATTTTGTCAATAACTATTTGTCAATTGTCATGGTAGTCGACAATGCATCTGCGAGTCAATTATTTACATAGAAACATGTATCATTTCATTGCAAATTTATAAGTACTACTGATCTTCAAAAATCATCAGTAATTCTTTAAGTTTTCAAGTTTGAAATGTCATTGAATCATGTGTTCATCAAGGGGTATAAAGTAATTGTCTAAGCAACATTTATACTGTTTCACATTAGATTATGCATGTTTTTTAAAACAAAGCCGCATACACTGGCCACATAATCTGTGGTGATAAATATGCCCTTCTACAAGTTATAGTGGAGAGAAGACGGAGTATGGTGCGGAAAAGAATATTGTGGCTTAAAAGTCTCAGGCAGTGGTTCGGGTTTCTGGTTGCAGTGTCACTAATTAGGTTGCCGCAAGATCGGGATAAGTTTGGTGTGATGGTCGCCAACCTTCGTTACGTGCGGCACAAGAAGAAGAAATTTTTCTCAACCATGTTCAGTATTTGAATTTAAAACAACTGCATTTTACATTGGCAGTATGAAAGTAAAATATCTATGGTTTGATGTGAAATATTTTTTTCTTAATTTAATGTATATGAAACACATATCATGTATAAACTTTCCTCAATTTTCTCCATGCGCGCAGTTAGCTTAATAAGGGGTCAAAGTTTTCTATAGAATATAGTTGCAATTCAGTAGAACTAAGCATTTAGTGAGTTTACAAGCAAACAGCACCACTGAAATACGCAGTTAATATAATCATAAGGGCGTTAAAAGCACTTTTAGTATTTTAATTATAATATCATTATAATATAGTAATGAAAGTAAATCTACTAAAATGAAATTATAACTAATTCTACATAGAAAAAAAAAACATGATTATAAATAGAATAAAAAACAAAAATACTTGAGGACAGAGAAACACATTTAAATTAAGAATTTGTGTATCTAAAGATGTTACTCTGTTCTATAACTTTTTTCATTTGTAGTCTATGGTGTCAATTATATGACAGCAGATCATAAATAATAAATTAGTGTTTACGCTTATTTCATAAAGTGGTTAATAATGATAAAAAGAATAACATTAATTATTACAAAAGATGGATAGTATATAAATAAGCTGGCATAGAAATTAAATAAAGTAAACCATAGAAAAATTAAACAGTCATCTTTTACCCCGTGGGTTCCAGAAAGATCCAAATGATTTGCAAAATACATTCTGCAAACCAGACTTATTTTGACAAATATCTGCGGCACGATAATACCGTTTGTGTAAAATCATATATATCAAAACTCAACACTTTATTGTGGACTTTAAAAATAAACAATATCAATAATTTATTAAGTAATTATTTTGTCTTCAAAGAGTGACTCCATTTAAGAAGACTTGTCAATTGGCAAATTAAAATACCTCATTTCTAGTCATTGTAAAATCAACTCGATTATCAGAAAAATTAATTGAAGTTGATCTTAAAACAACTTGATAAATAGATATTTTTAACATATAACGTGATAATTTTCATTACAATAAAATATAATCACAAAACTTAAAATATTCACTAGATATCTATAATATTAAAAAAAAACTTATCTTTAAATATTATTTTTATATCTATTTGTGGACAATTGGATACACATATCATCAATGGACCGAATAATATGTTCTCTATAATTACATTTACAAATATATTTTATAGGTAAATCAAAAATTTTATCAAAAAATGGCTAAAGCAAAAAAATATAATAGGTATTTTTTTAAAATGATCATTTTGCATTTGTGGCAATTGCAAGCAGTGATAAAAAAAATATAATAAAATATTTTCTTCAGTGGAATTTTTTGAGAATTTATGCAAGCACAATAAAGTACAATAAAAGGATTTAAAAAAAATCTTAGAAGATTCTAAAGAAATCCTGAGGTCTTGTTCATTCACTCAAGATTTTAGATTAAAGTAAATCAGAAATCTTTTGTGATATTACCCTGGACCATGGGGGTATGCCCTGGACTATATTTTAGCTCTTAAACTCTCATCAACAATTTTTTTTTATTCAAAAAGTTCCATCGTAGAAAACATCTTCTAAGTATTTATTCCTTTATAAGAAAATAATCAGTATTAAAATGACATACATTTAAAAAAAATGTATAAAATTTAAAGACATAAAACATACACACTAATAAATATAAATTTTGGCGATAATCTTAAATTAATAAATAAGATCATATTTCCGTGATTGAAATAATCAAATTTAATATATATATATATATATATATATATATATATATATATATATATATATATATATATATATATATATATATATATATATATATATATATATATATATATATATATATATATATATATATATATATATATATATATATATATATATATATATATATATTATTATTTTTATATGAGATTTATCAAAGATGAGATTGTACCTAAATCTTTCAGGTACGTTAATATCAATAAATTATTCAAATAATTCATTTCTTCATAGTTAATTTAATTTGGAAGCTGTAAATAAATTCATCATCTCTTGAACAGCACACGCGAGTATTATTCAAGCCACATTTTCATCAAACAGAGTTTTGGGCAAAAAACCTGTGGACTTAAAATACAAGTATTTGTACATTACCAAAACTAAGTCAATTGAAAGTAGATATATTATTTATTTTATGTGGTAGTTATAAGTTTATAAAATCAAAAATGTATATAAAAACACAAAATACAATTTTTGTGACCAAATGAAAAATTCATAATATCAAATAAAATTGCTATTTCTTTTTTATACTTACTTTTTATAATCCATAAGATTTCTTAATGATGTTGATAACTATCTTTCAATTAATAAAGACATTATTAAGCCAGTTATACATAGTTTTCAAAGTATAGAATAGGTAATCAAGGATTAATATAATAATTTTTCATTTGTGATTTACAATATAAAATGGTATAAATCGAAAAACCGAAAACAAATTTTAAACTATTTGAAAACTGATAAAAATATCAAAAATATATAATATCCATGAGGGATGAAATATAAATCTTGCATTATTAAGAAATCAAAAGTTTTTTTTAATTTTTCACTGTTCATTTTGCTCTCCATTTTACAGTATCAATGTAAGAATTACATTATTTACACAAATTTCACATAAACATTTTTTTTTAATCATTAATTTATATAATAATATGTTACCTACAATTTTATATACCTCACTAATCAAAAAGGCTTTAAGGAAGCGAATAGCAAGATTTAGAAATCCTGCATAAAAAAATTAAACACTCCAACATAAATGTCTACACATTTTTTTGCCTGTAGAAATAATTTTGAAAAAATGTCATGACAGTAGAGAGAATTCTTTTAAAGTTTTTCACTGTGAAAATATTAATATTTATCAGTTGTCAACTCTGATAATGTCACAATTTTTCAAACAAATTTATAAATGCAAAGCATAAACAATAAAACATTCACAATTAATTCAGTGTATAAAAGAACAAAGACACAATTGCACATGAATATAGTGAATTGATAATAATGTCGCATAAGAATGTAAAAATGCGATCATTGGTCAGTAAATTACTTAAAAAAAAACAGTTGTGATTAGTTTAAATGTATCACCAAAATCATATTGACAATAATAAAATAATTACAGCTGTCACCAAACCGTAGATAATTTACTACAGGACTACATTAGATTTAGTGATTTTACATGACAGAGAAAATTTTTATACATGTCTTAGAAAGCAGCAAAAGATGGCAGACATATATGGCAGAAATATTAAATATCTTAATGTCCGGACAGAATTATACTAAGATATTTATTTATTTTAATTATATTAGTTAAAATATGCCACAAGGAAATAGCTGCAACTAAATAACTGTATAAAGATATAATACAGTAATAGATGGGTCGATGGCAGAGCGGTTAGTGCGCTGGACTAGTAATCCAGTGGTTGCGAGTTCGAGTCCTGCCTCGACCGATTTCGTTCACCTATAGCACAAGCATTTATGCTTATTTTAGGGAACGTAGAAAGATGTATATGTACTTGTTTAACAAGGACATATTCATTTTAAAAAAGTCACAAATTTAACATTTGCAGCGACAAAAACAATACAATATTCAGTTACAGAATTTCTAATATCACATGCTAATTAACTGCATAGAAGAATCTTTATTATATATTTAATTTTTTTTTCAATAAGCAACATATCTATCTAACTACCAATGGTACGTATGTATATAGTACCTACACAATTGATAATACGTAATACTTGAATCTCAACTGTAAAGCAAAAATGAATGGTCAAGTTACCACGAGATCTGGAAGATTTTTTACATGACGATAGATTTTAAATGGCCAGTTGAATATGAAATATTATGTTCATATTTGTCAGTAATTAATAATGAAATTCTAAAAATTGAAAGCCGTCAAAACCAATAAAATGACGACTGTAGATATGATAGAATCAAAAACTTTAAATTTATATATCAGAATTAAAAGAACGACTTGTGACGAAAATGGAACTCAATCCCTCTTTTCCATTTTGATCCGTTTCTTTTAACACAAGTTTCATCACTATGATTATACATGCTTATTATGTTTTTATTTTACATTTTAATAATAATATAAATTATTAAATTAAAATGGAAATATATTAAGTCGAAAATTTTAATTCAATATATATTCTTCAATGTCTGTTTTACAGTTAAGTCACAAGCACGATATCAATATTTCATCTACAATATTTGAATATAATCATTATATTGAAATGTACTTAACAATCTTTAATATTATTTACAATTCAAAGACACCACACAATCGATAGTTTGTTATATTTTTTTTCGTTTAATGAAACAGCGTAATGTCATATCTATGTCGAGAGAGAGAGAGAGAGAGAGAGAGAGAGAGAGCGTAGAAGTCATTTTGTCAATAATCAATTATAATATCAAAGATATATTAAGAGGGCATATCATAATAGTGACTGAAAATATGATATATTTAAACAGCCTGATACACTATGAAGTTACGCGTTAATAAGGGTAACTATCACATGCGTTAAAATAAGTTTGTACATGATTTAAATTATCGGAAACCCAAAATTTGTTTGTTTTTTCGCATTTTAAGAACAAACCCTACTTGAAATGAAAAAACTTTTCGATCATCAACATTGATTTTTGGCACTATGTTAAAAAAAAGATTTAATGTTATTTTAGGGGAATATAAAAAAATTACGGTATTTTATAAAAAACACACTGTTTGACATATTTGAGAAATTTTAAAATGCAATGTTTAGGTTTACATGCCCCCTTAAAAGAAATGTTAATATATTCATTCGTATCAATATTATTTCATATCTACATCATTACTAGACATAATATAAATATATTGAAATTAAAGCACCATTCCTTTGTCTACCTACCGCTATCCGTTTAACAATCTCGTAGCTATGTTATTTTTGTCTCTTTTACGGTCCCACACTTAAAAAAGTTTCACTAACTCATTCTGCAGTGGTGGATCAATACACTTGTTCAAAGTATTCACATTTCGTCCCCTCTAGAGATAAAAAAAATCTATAGTCTCTTTTCTGTTTTGCTCTGCCTATATAGTCTCTTTTCCTAACTCTGAAAATAGACGAAACTCACAACTACTCGTTTTACCTTGGTCACTAGCATATCCAAGTCCATTTGACCGTCACTACACCTTGCTCACTACAGTGTCCACGATACAGAAAATTGTTGTAGCTCTGTAAAATATAGTCATCCTACTCATTTATGAATTAAATATTCTTTAATTCATTTGCCATCCGTTTCTCTGATTTAATTTTTTAATTAATTTGGTTAATTTTTTTCCCGACGACAGTGCTATGTTTGCGACTTTGTAAACGTCAAAAACTCATTTCAAAGTTGGTCGTCGGCTGACCGAGTGAAACATGGGTTGAAATCAATGCCTCGTATTTACATATTTTAGAAAAAGTATAACTTTTTGCTTATATATTTTATCGTAGTGTACATATGAGATAAATTTTATAGTAAAAATATATAACTCAATACTATAATATCTGTCTTATTTCGATTTGATTACAAACTTCGGTTCTATGACTTTGTGCCCTAATTCAAATTAAAACGGCAACAATCAAGGCAGGAAAAAAATATGAATACATAGCCTGATAAATAGTGAAGAAAATAAATACAAGATCAAAAGTCTTTATGCGTTAAAAAAAATCTTTTTGTGGTATACGCAGTTTGAGGAGTGACCAAAACGAGGTGCATCAACGGTATAATGCTCCGCGCCCGAGGTGAAACGAGTGGATATGAAGAGTAGAGGTAACAGCAAAACCTTGCAGACAAACAATACCGCAAATCATATGAAAATCTCGGAAATCGATTCATTGTTACATTACATACCTACTACATATGAAAAATTAGCAAGGTAGTATAAATATATACGCTTGCATTCAGATTAAACAAAAAAAGGGTTTTGTATTTTTGTTTTGTATGCTTTTGATTTTTAAGGAATAGCTATTTTCTATGATTATTTTTTTATCTAGGAAAAGCAAAGATTTTCATCATTAATCAAACGATTTATGATTTGTAAATTACTTTGACAAATAGGTACATAGAAATGATCCACCATCTAAATTATTACACCCTTTTTTACAAAGCACTTCAAACAGGACAATCAAATAATCCTAAACAATCTTGATGTTGCTCAGTCTTTTCAAAACCATCCTTTATTATATTTCTATACAACAAACAATATTAATTGTTGTGTCAATGTGTAAATATTAATTCCAAACAATTATTACTATTTTGATGTCGCATGTATTACCAGAATTTATTCAAATTTAAATCTTAAATTAGCCAATAGAGTAATTGCATTTTTACTAACCATAGACAAAGTAATAAATAATAATTTCATAGATATGCATTATATGAAACATTGAATAATCGTTATTTATATGAAATTCCCACCTGGGGGGCAAGTCCTGTCAAACAGTGAAATCAAAACCCTCACGGTTACCCATATCATGGATATAATTATCATTTGGTGTTCATAATATCTTAAGATATTTTATATAATATTAAAAGGAGACTAACTGATATAATTTGAAATATATTACACAAGCGACATTTTGTTCTAAAGAAATTTGAGTTGTATGTAGGTCCTACTAGTATTTCATTTAAGCATTGGTAATGGGTTCCATTCCAAAGACGAATGGAAATTTGAATCAAAATATTATAGACCTCCATAAGATAATTATATCAATGATAGGGGTAAACATGGATGGTTTTGATTCCGCCAGTTGACCAGACTTGCCCCCCAGAGCTGTCACTTTAAACAATATCCATTTTATAATACATTAGTAATGTTCTTTTGTAATTTTAATCTTATTAAACTTCCTTTATTTCATTCAATCTTCAGAATAGCAAAAAAATACTTGAAATTATTAATTTTGACATTTGATTAAAATTTTAATGCATTTTTAAAATAAGACCCATTGAAATATAAGTAATATAATTCATTACGTAAGAAATTAATTTAAATAAACTGTGCTACAGCAGTCGGCAGTATGATACAAATAAAATAAGCATTGTCAACTATCCATTCTTAAATAAAACTTTGTTTAAAAATCAATTATACATCGCAGAACGCTTGTTAATAAAAAACAGTCAAAATATTTACTTGAATGGGAAATTCAATATTGAAAATACATAGTATTATACCCAAATTCTTGCAATTACCCTATTTTACACAAGTATTTTTTAACTATTATACTTTTGCAGGAATTAAAATATATATTTACTAAATTAATAATAGTCGAGAGGTACATTAAGATGTATTTACTAAGTATATTAAAGTCAAGTATATTAAAGATGTCCATATTATCAACTAGAAATTGTATATTCCATTTGTGATACTGCAATTTAGTCATCCAAATAACTTTAAATACATAATTATATTGCACATTTCATTCACAAATTAGCCAAGTTTCATAAAATTGTAAAAACATGAGATTCAAAAAGTAAAGAGTTAAAAATATTCATTTTCAAAACTATTACCAACCTAGAAAAGTATTTTGAGTAAAAATATGTTCAATCTACGACAGTTGAACATTGGTCTCTACAATCGACATCTTTTCTTAGGGGAAAACAGCTTAAATATTTATTAAACTTTCATTTTAGCACCACTAATTTCTTAAAATGGGGTTTATTACAAGTCCTACAAAATATATCATATATTTTATTCAAACATAATTTAGAAGCTTCATTGAAAATCTACAATAAAGATACTTTATAAATAGAACAAGGTGTTCTATGTTTAAATTAAAAATACATAGATATCATTCGAAATAATATAGATAGAGATTCTAAAAATGAAAAATTCAACCTCATAGATAAAGACAAAATTAACCTCTGCATAGAATAAATTTACCATCTACCAAAATGGCAGTCATAAGACATGAGAAACATTTTTTTTTCTACTGGAAAAAAAAATGTGATAAAAAATTTAATAACATAAAAAACGTTTCTATATATACAATAATTTCACTGTGATTTCAAGAGAATTTATCAAAATGAGTATAATCACAACCATCCTTAAGATTACTGGCCATGAAACTAGATCTGGCAATATTAAACATGGAAGAAGCAAATAAAAATGATTCAGCAACATCACTGCAAAACATGATTTCAATTATATTTCTGACAACAGTAGGTATCGGAAAGTTTGCTTAGTACAAAAGAGAAAGGCAATTGTGGTTTCACTGGGTTCACGATTCCAGGCCCACGAGCACAGAGTACCAGCCAGAATGAGCGAGCCACATGGGCTTGCGACCATGTGTGCGGGATTAAGGAGACCCTTTATGACTCAAGTCACGCTTACCACTCAACCACCAACCTCGACTGATACTCCACTCCCTACGCAACCAACAGTCTTACAACAAAATACAGTCTTACTTATAAATCAGATGGGTCGGTGGCAGAGCGGTTAGCGCGCTGGGCTAGTAATCCAGTGGTCCCGAGTTCGAATCCTGCCTCGACCGATTTCGTTCACCTAAGCACAAGCATTTATTTGCTTATTTTAGGGAACGTAGGAAGATGTATATGTACTTGTTTAACAAGGACATATTCATTTTTTTTATTAAAAAAAATGTTAACTATCTATAGTACCTGATACTAGAGTGTGATTAGTAAAAAAGTGTACTGATATACCGTAATTATCTTTAGTACACCATTATTTAGTAACGTCTGTAAAATTATTTTGTTACACTTACGACTTCTGTGCACTATACTACCAATATGTAGTTCATTGAATATATTATATATATTTAAAGTAACTATGTAAGTACTTCATGTTGGACTTATTAATGTGAGAAAACTTAATAGTCTTTTATAATAGACTTTTGAAGGCATTCTTCTCAACTATATTCAAATGAAATATTCTGTCATGTTTTTTATTTGTTCGTTGAAAAAGATGTTTGATTGTTTATTCATTGTAATACAACCTGAGATTCTATCTAAAAAATGTATATTGACACACCATGCTTCGCCAACAGTATGCTCAAACATATTTCTTTTGGATGCACTTTTTTCAACTAAGTATCAGTCTAGGTATGAAGGTCAATGATTCAACTCAAGCCCACAAACAATTTGGCAGATCGAACTTTATGGTCAGTAACATAAGAAAGCTATGGTAGATATAATTAACTTAATATTAAAACAAATATTATGACATTTACAAAATTCAAACAAAAATCAATTATGATAAAAAAAATAACGTATATCATATGAATAATAAAAATGTCTTTAGCCCTCTCTAATATGAAACAGGTTAAGTACTGATCTATGGTACTTAAAAGTAGGTATTCAAGAGTAATTCATGTGATAAGAACATCATTTTTCATTAAATTCCAATGGCAGTGCAAGAAACTCACATATTAAATGCAATCATAAAGATTTTTTTTAATTGCAAAGGACCAATACGGGAACCTACCTGATTAAGGGAAAATAAACACAAATTCTCATATTTTAAGTTGAAAAATAAGAATTAATGATTCAGAAATTACTTTCCCATAGTTCAAAGAATAGATTATTATTATAATAATACTAGATGTCGTAGTTAGCAAATTTTCTATGAATCGAAGTGAGGCTTTTTTCTGGGTTTTTTTTGACGTTTTGGTGAGCAGACCACATCGTTTTTCTATAGAGAATAACGACTAATGTAAATTGTTTTCAGATTTATTTGTCGAAAAAAACACTTTGTTTATTAAGGTTTAGAGAACATTTATCTAGGATGTGTTGAAATGTAAGGAAAACTGAAATGTGTTACCAACCAAAAATTCAAACGCGCGATATTCCATGACTCACTTTTTGCATGGAGTACTACATATAGTAAGTTATAATAATAATCTATGAGATGACTTAACCTCATTTTTTAAATAAAATTTCTTTTCTTAAGCTTCAGAGAGGGTTAAATTGATTAAAAAAAATAATATAGGTACATATTTCACACCTACCTATATAAAATAAAAATATTCTGTATAAAATTCAAATGGACAAATAATATAAATTTGAGTACATACATGATTTTTTTTTATAATTTGAATCGAACGAAAAAACACAATCATACGTCATGAAATACATAATTGTTATCAAATATATATTTTTTTTTACAAAAGCATAATAAAGCAATGCTAAAATATTTAAGATACAATAATAATTCATGATCAATATATAGAGAAATCACAGAATAAATATGTATAGATATTAATAAAATAATACTCAAAAATACACACGTATACATAGAGGTAAATTTACCGTTACGAAGTGTCCCTTTTAGGGTAAATGAAAAAATTTAACGCAATAAATTTCTATCCTGACATACATTCACTTATTCATGAGTCATCTTCCGTACCCAGGATTAACTCGGTTAAGTACCTATTCACTTACATATTACATAATAAGTAAATATATACTTAAAATAAAATTAAATATGTTTCAAATCTCGTTTCGTAGGATATAATAATATAATATATAGAAAATAATTCATAATTCGATTAAATCAAATTGTACATAAAAATATAGGTACTTCATATTCAGAATTCTCTTAAATTATCTAGTTTTGTGTAAATCGAAAGACCATAGAAAAAAATTCAACTTAAAAAATGAAATTATTACATTTTTTTTTTCCCAAAAGTAACATAAAGTTTGGTGAAATAGAAGAGTTGAGCACATCTTAATATTGATCGGCATATAGTAAGACCTATGACCCGAATGCAGTCCTAGGTAACTAAATACTAAACTCCTAACCTCACTGAAATATTTAGTATAATTAAGTTAGCAATTGCGTTGCAGAGACATCACTAACTTAATACTAAAGACTACGCCAAACTTAAGGTCGAATTTCACATTATTGTGTATGAAGAAAAAAGACAGATAGTTTTCTATGAGTTTATACTGACGGTTAAAATGTTTTTTTGTCATAATAACACATGTAACCAAGCTAACACTAACAGCTCGATGTAACGATTTTTCTGAAATTCCAGCGAATTTTCGGCATCTCGTATAGATCGCTGAATACTCTGTGTGGGATACGATTTGACAAAATTACCAAATACATATTTGACCGAAGTCGCTAAAATCATCATCCATCAAAAACATCTCGTATTTCAGTATTAAACCACTTGTAAGGTTCCTCTGCAATCAACCTTACTTTTTGACAGTTCACAAATGTTATTTTACGTCACTGCGCATGCGCTAAGTATTTAGATATGTCTCTGCAATGTGATTCTAATACAAAAACTTCGTAGCATCCTTCAGTTAGGAAGCCACGTGATCTCCTAACTTAAGTGAGCGACTATGCAATGAAAACATGGTTAGTATTTAGTATTTAGGTCGGACTCTACATTCGAGACTTTGTCTTACGCAAAGCATACAAGATATATATATTTTTATTGTGAAATTAATTACATTAATAATCGCAATGATTCCAGTGAAAAATATATATTTATCAAATAAATAAAATTTAAAGAAACATTTTTATCTACGAGAAGCTAATTCTATAAAGGAACTTATTACAATACATATACAAAACTGCTAAAGTACTCAAATAAATTCTGCTTCTTATCAAACAATAAATCCACATGACAGCTGGTGTAATCACTAACAGGGTAAAAAACAGATGTGCTTATAGGAGTAGACATAATTGAAGAATCTTAAATTTGCAAAATAGTAATTCTCAGTCGAGAATTCACATTTTATAAGAATCAATCAATAATAGAAACAAATGTCAATGAAAATTTATGATTCTCAAAAAAATGTATCTGTTGATTTTTGTCTATGGTCTTTAGAAAGTTTATCAAAGTAACAAGTAGAATTGTCTACATAGCTCAGGTGGTTAATCAATAGCTAAGCGAGTGCGGATGAACAAATGACATAAATATTACGGTAGAACCTCAATAATCCGACAAAACAGTATTTTTAACAATGAATCACTCAAAAATCCATTGATAACTGTTATAAACACTAATGCTCCTAGGTCTCCTAATATGAAAAATCATATTCCCAATGATTTAATAAAAATATTGACAGAATTAATAAGTCTCAAATGACGGTCTGTGGATTAAGATGGCAGATGGCAATAATAAATATTCATTCTACGGATCATATATTAAAAATGCTTTTTTTTTTATTGGTTCTAAGCACTGCCTCAGTTGACAATGCTAACACAATCGTGGTGACAAAACTTTTAATAAAATTGAAATTATTATTAACATTCAATAATAAACTTAAATACCACATAGTTACCACTGAAACTATGAACATTCAACTTAAACTTTCACAGCGGTACTAATAAAATTTTCGTTAAAACTCGTTTTAGCCAACTAAACCTCGCACTACGTAAACCACGTATTAGGCACTAATTCGTGGTTTAGTGAGTTCTGACTAATAATGTAAAAATGTACAAGGACTAAGTAAACCATGGAATACGGAATGAATGTTGAGTGAACGCAGCCATTTAACGGGAATTTCGTAATTTTTCTTTACTTCATGCTTTTTTTGGTTCATTCTCTATGACTTTATTAGCCGTCATCTATGACATTTATCGAGAATCGTATTTCTATGTTTGTCATTGTTTGTTTAATGCATGGTTTTGTTGGTTTACTGTTTACGTATCGTCACGTTTTGGTTGGGTTCCAAATAACTTAACTTATTACAACATAACTTATTTATTTTAAAACAATTTCAATGGAAAATAAATATCTTCATTTATTAGCCTTCTTCCAAATAAATCTACGAGATGTGTAACTCCTGTCTTTGAAAATCTGTACTTTCTTCTAAAATTAATGTCGTCGTAATCAACAAACGGATTACAACGCACCTTACCCGGATGGTTAAGCGTTACCATGGTGATATAAACCATGGAATAAAATAGAAGTTTTAAAACTTGGTTATTAGTAAGATTTTTGGCCGTTAGGTTTTAGTCACTCTATTCCATGGTTCAACCTCGCTACTTTTTCGTTATTAGTACCGCCGTCAGTGGTTTGTGTATTCATATGCCCATAGACACTATTTCAACGCAAAATACAAAATCACAACAATTTATTAGAAAAACATTGACCACCATTGCATAGTAGTATGTCATTTTTACAAATGGCCTTAACTCAATTTTTTCTGAAATGAATATTATAAAAATATTTTATAATAAGAATGTTTCTCTAGATTATTATAGTTTAAACTTCAAAGAATCTGTTAAACTACTTGTAAGTGAAATAGCAGTTGTATCCAAATGACATAAAAGAATAAAAGAAAGAAAAACGTACTTGATACATTTTGTTTTAGAGGAAATTGTCAACAATAATAATATTGTTATATTAGGATGTACTAGACCACGCTAGTGTCGGATTAGTGATATTCTACTGCAGCATTATCGAGCGCTAACGCATTTCGTAGCGATCATTTTCGTGACACGAACAAACATACGAAAACAAATTTCAAGAGCATCCGTTTTTGGCCCTGATCAACTTCTTCTTTTTGGTGTCTGCGAAGCCAAAGCCAGCCAGGCCGGCGATGATGTTTCTCGGACTGCCTAGGAAGGTCTTGGAGAGGACGTTCTTGGCGGAAGACAGGATGTCGTAGCTCTTGTTGGAGAGGCTGAGCAGGCGACGTGCCTCGCAGGCCTCCAAGTTGTGGGTGGCCGGGGAAGACAGCATCTGGTGCATCTGTCTCATCTGGGACGGGGTGACGCGATGCGCCGTGATGAGGTGTAGGAACACGCAAAGCTTGAACTTGCGCGTTACGTAAGAGAAGCCGGGATTGTCTTGGGGCTTGATACCAGCCTTGTACGCACACATACCTAGAAACAACATTGCCCAACTTCAAATTATAATCTTCATACGTTAAAGCTATTTCTTTGTGACACATTATACTAAATCATAAATACCGATTGCCATGGCACAAGTTGGTAAGCCATTTGGCTTCTGTGCAGGCATCCTGAGTTCGATCCCCAGCAAAGGAGAAATTCATTTCTCACGCTAATATTGCTTCTCTGGGCTAGAAACACTCTTTAGTTGGAAGAAATTGTCATACTGCTATAAACTTACCACCTGCACTTGGTGCAAGGAAGTGTTTAATATTTATTTAATGTTGTCATTAGCTATTTTGTCATCTTACGAGGACATTATCAAGTATCAAGTGGTAGTATAGATTTGTGATGGTGAAATTGGTGATTGTCAATAACATCTATAATTTTCGTTCAGACTTACCTGTGATATAGATGTCTTCGAGATGGAAGAGTGGAGTATCAAGTGAATCATGGTACAGAGCTCTGGCAGCACCCATTGACATGACATAGCCACTGCCAGATAGATATCGAGGGTAAACCTTACCACTGTACATATATGATGGGGAATACCTAAAGCAACATTAAACAATATTATTTTATAACTCAAGTACAGAATTGTGTAATGGAACAGTAAAACATCTCCAAATGAAGTGGATTTATATGAAGTTAAGGGACTTTTAATTTTGTTTACACTGACAGCGTTTACTATGTAGAATTCCATTTTTAAAATAAATTAAACACTTGTTTTTCTTTCTACATTTATTTTTACTCTCCTGAATGACCGTTTCGCCTGGTGAAGGCCTTTTCAACCAGTTGAAAAGGCCTTCACCAGGCGAAACGGTCGTTCTGGAGAGTAAAAATAAATGTAGAAAGAAAAACAAGTGTTTAATTTATTTTAAAAATGAAGTTAAGGGCTTTACATTTTATAACTAAAACAACGAGTGTGCAGTAGATTTTTACTAGTAAGGCTGCTAGTATGTAAAAATATAATTTTCTTTATTTCAAAGATGTATCTTTTAGGGTAGGTACTGGGGAAAAGATTTTCAAAACTTACTATTTAGCCTACTATGAACTATTGACACAAGACAAACACCTTTTTTTTTTCTTTGGCAGTGATTTCCCTGACCAAAAATATATTTGTGTATTGACGAGGTTGAACGACGTTCAGGCAGGTCGTGTTTATGCTTGTTTCGGTATCTTTATTTATTTACAGAATTTTATCGAGCACAGTTCGTCACCGTATGACATCGTACGTCACATTGAAAAAGAAAAACGACCTATTTTTGGACACACTTTCTTGCAAATGCTTGTGCTATATGTGAACCTAATCAGTCATGACAGGATTCGATCTCGCGACCACTGGATTGTCAACCCACAACGCTAACCGCTCTGCAACCACCCCATCTATATATTTCTTGTTTATAAAATACTTTGAAATGCATTACCATTTACTGGTTGTGTCCGAAATGGGCCTGGCGTCGCATATCAAATCTCCCATGAGTAACTTCTCATTGCTGAATGTTTGCCTAGTGAGCTGGTTGACATTGTGGTCTTGCAATGACGTCACATCTGACGCTGCAAGACGTTCCTTGTCAGAGGGTGCGTTTGCGCTCTTCAACAATGCAGGAGCCGTCTTATTGAGGTGTTCAATAGACTTGTTCTGGAGGGCTTCAATTAGACGAGGAATATTAACGTATGTGTCATCGTCCGTTTTCATTATATAATGAACTGAAACAGAAATGTTTTTTAGGTTATATTTTTATTGTAGATTATCAACTAGTGCCATGCTGAGATTGTTCTGAAAATTTGATGTGTGTGTGCTGTGTATTAAGTGGTATGTACTATGTATAATGTGTTTATTCTACTTGTGGAATAAAAAAATTAAAATTCTGAGAATAAAAGTTTTGTAGGCCTAAAACTTTCTATATTTTTTAAATTTTGGGCTCTGCGCATTAAGCAGATCAAATAAGGGGGAGGACAAACGCATACACAGACACACTAAATGTTCGTCCCAAATTCATCCACAAATATTACACATAGGCCGCGAAGCCTCTAAGTTGGTGTTTTTTGACTTCAATGTTGGAAAAACCTTGCAAAAAGTCCACTGCTGCATACAATTCTCTCACACAGGACTAAGGTTAATACTGTTGATTTATTAGGAGAAATAAATTCTCTTGATCAAATCAACAGTTGGAATGGTGATTTCATTTTTGTTGCAGGAAAGGGTTTATCACTGTACCTCAACAGAGACAAATAAATAAAAAGATGTACTGACCGTTGTCTCCACAATTACTAATGATCCACTTGAGCATCATGACCGATTTCAATGTCAGATTATTGTACGAGTCGATGAAACCTTCTTGAATGATATCTCCATACAGAGCCGCTTCCTCGTCCACCTTCAGCTGAAGATCCGTGTCATTCTCGTTGCCAGACTGTCCCAGGAGAAACAGATATTTAGTTTTGACAAAATTCATCGGTTTACTCCGCTTTTCTTCACCAGCGCTACTACCCCCGCTGTCCTTGTTCGAGGCGTGTTCCGAAACATCCGCTACATTGGGATGAAGATATAAACTGTCAGATTTGGTTGCATCGTCTTTATGTTTGGAAACACTCGCTTCTTTGGACGGTACGTTGACGTCGTTCGTTTCTATCTCACCATTTTTCTTATCGTCCATGAAATATTTGAGGTTCAAGTTGTCCCCCTTCACGGACAGACTGATGGTGTTTTTGATGTTGTCCAATGCGGACTTGACGATGCTGTTGGTGTCTTCGTAGTCGGACAACTTCTCCCCCTTCTTGGGGATCTTCATGATGTTGGACTCCTCCGATTGATACTCGTAGTCCTTCAGAGGGTCAGCCTGCTCCTCAAAGTCGGTGCTCTCAAAGTTGCCTAGAATATTATCGTTCAAGTTGTTGTTATTTTCTCCGTCTTCGTACATCGCTCTCTTTTCACCGTTGTCGAATCTGGGGTCGTCATTGACTCCGTCGTCCACCTGCGAATTCTTCTTGACAAATTTGTTATCGACTAGAGCTTCATCGAGAGACTCCCGTTTTCTTCTGTAATGGACGAATCGGAAACTTCTAAAGGGCCCGTCTATTATTCTCGTGTCGGCCGTCGCGTCCGTTTTTATGTCATTTAAAAACATCCTATCTAATTGATTATTACTAATATGCTTCCCTTTGAGTGGGTTAAATCTATCCAAATTATAACTACTAATATCATCTGTGAGGCTTTCGAATAAGGCGTTATTACTTTTATCACTAAATGCACCATTCTCGTTACTATTCTTAATATAACTTAATACATTTTCCCCATTGAGTAGGGCATCATGAGATTCATTTGTATCACTTTTCAATTTGATCGAGAAGTTTGTCATTTGGCCGTCGTCTTCTAGAGTTGGCACATAGTCGACGTCTCCCGCGGAGTATTCGTCTTCCGAGTGTACCTCCCTTCTGAACCGTCTGCCCATGGACGAAACGTTCTCCGACGAGTAGCCGAGTTCGTGGAAGAGGCTCTCGGTCATGTTGACGTGGGCAAACTTGGCGGTGAGGTTATGGAACTGTCTCGCGAGCAGTTCGTAGTTGGTCTGGTTGCCCCACGTGTCTCGGATGGCAGAGCGCTTGTCCGAGTGCGCCATGGAAGAGCAAATGATGACGAGAAGGAATATCTCAGGTTCGTTGGACCGCGTGTGGTAAGGGGATGACTTGGTGGCGTCGTGTTGTTTCTTGGATCTGCAGACATCCTTGGGTTGGTTCAGTACAGTGACATTGTCGGGAAGAATGTACATTCGAGTGTCACGCGATGTGTTGTAGGACCATCCCGCAAGCGACCCTAGAATTCAAATAATATCAAATTCAAAAAAATACACAAATTGATCTGTCAATGGATGACTTCAATAAGGAAACAATTCATTTGTTGTTTAAATAGGGTGTTGTATTAAGGATATATCATACATGAAACCGGACATAGATTCAAAAGAAACACAGTATTCAATTCATACATCATGTACAAAATGAAAATGGAAATATGAAAGGAAAATTACAATGAAATGTAAATCCATCTAAATACCTCTTGTCGGATCATTTCTTATAATTATTTTACTTACACAGAGGTAAGGAATACACAGAGCTGACATAAACTACAACTTTAGGCCAGGGGATTAGTACACAAAGGTAGGTGGAACAAAAATACAAAAACATATTAATGACACATTTATATAGCAGTAAAAGTATTTGTTATTCAAAACTGTACTTTTTGATATTAGTGTGGAGTACAATGTTTCAATTTTCATTACAAATCATTCTGAAAAGATTCAAATACGCTATATTAATTGCCACCAAATATGTTTTATAAATTGCCACCAAATTTTGGTGGCACAGACACACGGTGTGTACCAACAAATTTTGCTCATATCATTTCTATGGACTGTGGTTACTTCTTAAAATTGTGTTGATTATATTGTATTTGGTAATATACTTTTATTTTATTGCATAATATTGTGTAGTGGCAATAAATAAAATGCATATCTGTATTATGTGTTCATAAATTGTATCATATTGCTTCTCGGACAACTAACATGTCAAATATTAACTTAACACGCACACAATAACAAGTTGCCAAATTATGGAGACTTGTGATATTTATCGTCTCACAGATCCAGACTGAAAAAACAAATAAAACTGTGTCTCCACTGGGAAACGAACCCGGGACTATTCGCTCAAGAGTCACGATATCTAACCAACTGAGATACAAAGGCAGACAGATAAATAAAATGTACATATGTGTTACAAAATGTACAAATAAACATGGATCAGTGTGAAGCTTACATGCAGAATATATCAAGCAATACTCGGTAGCTAAGCATATGTACAAATATTCCATTTTGACAAAAAAAATACTTAGAAATATGCAATTGATGGTGATACAAATTGATTGTTTGATTTATGTGTTAAGTGTAATGAGTAACAAAAATAACATACATTTATTTTATTACAAAAATATAGTGTACCTATTTAAATATGGTGAATGCGCCAAAACAACATTGTATTAGAATGTTTGGGAACTACATAACGATAGCATAATTAAAGCAATAAATAAACAACAAAACTATTCTTTACATATTCTAGCCCCCCTAGACAACGTGTCATTTAGCTCTAGAAAAGATAACTCAATGTATGGAAGTGACAGTTGTCACGTGACTGGCAACATATTTCAGTTTTCCTTACATTTCAACACATCCTAGATAACTGTTCTCTAAACCTTAATAATTAAAATATTTTTAGACAAATAAATTCACTTTAGTCGTTATTCTCAATAGAAAAACGATGTGTTCTGGAACCTAAACGTCAAAAATCTCCTGGAAAAATGACTCACTTCGATTCATACATAATTTGTTAACTACGACATCTAGTATATTATAATAAAAATCTATGGTCTAAATCCATAGAAAACTATCTATCTCTTTTATTCATATGCAATAATGTGAAACGCTTGGAAACGCTATGCCATCGACCTTAAGTTTGGCATAGTATTAAGTATTTTGTGTTTCTATTTATAAGTTTTTTTACAATTTATATTTAGTTAGTGATGACTCTGCAAAGCAACTGCTAACTTAAGAATACTAAATACTCCAGTGAGGTTAGGAGTTAGTATTTATTTACCTAGGACTCTGCATTTGGGTCGTAGTATCAAGAACTGAAGTAATGTGTTGCTGTATACAAACGACTACTATACAAGAATTATGTACAATGTTGAACTTGAAATTATTGTCATGGGCCAATCGGCTTTTTTAATAATCATTATAAATAAAAAAAAAGAAATAAAAAATCTGGAGATCATTCCTCCCATCAACAGATATATTGTGAACTACAGTTGTCATTGGAACACACCTGTCTAATTGAGGATTGCTCTCCTCAAACGAGTAGAGTTTTTAAAAATAAATTAAGTAATTGATCCATATTTTTTAGATGTCATGAACTAACACAATGTTACCGTCAATCAAATTGTTCAATCGTATTGTTATTTGTTTAACACTTCATATTGCTTCTTAGTTTAATATAAATATTATTTTATTGCCGATATAAAATGAAATAAGTTATGTTCTATTGTTAACATAACTACCACACACTGCTTCGTGGCAACAGCGTCAACGATAAAAATAACAAAAGAACAATACAATAATTTCATTTTACCTATTTCAATAACAAAATTATTAATCAATTCATGCTCCATTTTTTTTTCGCAAAAATACAACTAAAAACACCAGGTTATTTTATGAGTCATAAAATTACAGTTTCATACATAAAAAAAACAAGAACATTGTATTATATTTTTTTGTTAATTAAACAATCAGCATCCTTACATTTTACATTCAATTCCAATTCCGATTTCAGTCTCTACGCTTAGAGCCCACCTATCTGCTGCCATATTCTCCATTATAAGCGTAGGTATCTAATTACAATCAGATATGCTTATAATGGAGAATCTACCTACTTGCCGCCTTTTTCTCCATTAAGGCCCCCATTCACGATCGTGCCATCCTTCCAAATAGCTTGCTATCACTCCAAAATGCGCTCGAGAATGTTAGAATTCCAAACGATCGAAACTCCATAGTGCCGCGACAAATGGCGCGACGCATCCTGTCGGTACGGCATGCTCGTGAGTGTGAAAACCAGCGGTACATTACGCCATCGACTGTTTGACACTCTCGTGAATGTGAAAATACAACATTTTCTCTTTGATTTTTTTCTTTTTATACATAAACAAACCGCTATAGCAGTTGTATAAAATTCATCATCAGAATTATAACACATTTTTACTTGAAAAATTAAAAAAAAATAGAAATTGTTAATGCGAAAGCGCCGACCGCTTGCGTATATTAATTTTGATTGCGCGATGGCACGCCCGTGAGTGTGATGAAAATTTTACAATGCTACAAATGGAGCGATGCCGTATGACACGATCGTGAATGGGCTGCTTTATAAAGGTGGATTCTAAGTGTGAATTCAAAATTGAATGTCAATAGAGTAAGGCCACTGGTGTTTCATCAATCTTCTTCTTCAGCCATCTCTTCACTGCTGGATATGAGCCTCTTCTAAGCGCTTCCAATCATCTTTATTTGGGCTTTCATCAATACCTTGACTTTATTAGATTTGTACACCAAAAGGGATAACGATCATGCCATGTTTTTTAATACATACAAAGCAAATCATAATTTAGCGCTATGGCATTGCATAGATATGGCACGAGTAACATATTATTCACATCTTACCATTATTTAACTGGTACATCAAATTCAATTTGGTTTTAAAGGAAACTAAAAAGAAACAAAGAATATATTGAGAAACTGTGAGAAACTAGTCATTCATAATATTTAATTAAAAAATAAACAATAGAACGAGGAGATTATCAAAAGACAGACAGAAAATAAATAAACAAGAAATGCAACAAAAAATTATTTGAAAAATTAACCTTATAAAAATAATAGCTTTTAAAAAAACACTACTAAAGAAAACGAGTGGGTTGTGGCCAACGCTAAACTCCTCACTAACAAGTGACTCTATAAAGTATTAAAATTTTGTATGGAAAATATTCAACATTTTCATTAAATGAGAATGATTTTATTATGAAAACTTGATAATACTTCAATGCCATTTTATGTAAGTGATTGCCCTTTTAGCAATTTGAAAATAAAAATATCAAATTTTGTCACCGTGAGATATTAAGACAATTAAAAAAATTTAGAAGCAACATTCAGATATCCTTCAAAATCTAATGGGGTCAAAGTGAGTATTAGATATACATAATTTGCAAAATTTGAAAATAATTGAATGAGTACTTTAGTCTATAATCGATAAAGTAAAATAAACACGCCGTACATAGTACACAGTTTCATCACAGATACATTGTGATGAAACTTTCAGAATACAATCTCAGCATAATACTAGTTTATAATACGGAATAAAAATTATAACCTTAAAATTGCGAATTCATAACTCCTCACTATATCTCCTTGGGGTAATGAGGAGGAAAAATTGCAGAGAGCTAACTGTTGGCCACAATCCACACGTTAACACATAATCAAGTACTTAATCACAATTGGGTTAATTACTACAAAGCAAATTTCTACCAAGCATATAAGACAACATGAAAGCTATATTGACGCTGAATGGGTGTATATTGAATGCATCCGATTTATTTTCCACCGTGACTTCATTTCTAAAATTCAAATATAATGTATATAAATTGAGGCGTAATGTATATGAATCGAGACATTGTTTACATGATTCGAGGCACAATGTATATGAATTGACAAATTGTGTATATGATTCGAGGCATAATTTACATGAATTAACACATTGTATACATGATTCAAGGCATAATTTACATGAATTGTCAAATTTTGTATATGATTCGAGGCATAATGTACATTAATTGACACATTGTGTACATGATTCTAGGTAAAATGTGCATGAATTGTCAAGTTTTATCGCACTGTAACTGGCGTAAAGCTGTTGTGCGAGAAGGAAAAAAAAATATGATTTGAGGCATAATGTACATGAATTGACAAATTATGTATATGATTCGAGGCATAATATACATGAATTGACAAATTTTGTATATGATTCGAGGCATAATTTACATGAATTGACACATTATGTATATGATTCGCGGCAAAATGTACATGAATTAACACATTATTAACATGTCTCAAAGCATAATGTACATGAATTGACACATTGTTTACCATGATTCAAAGCATAATTTGACATATTGTATACACAATTCGAAGCATAATGTACATGAATTGGCACACTGTATAGTATACAATATAATTCAAAGCATAATGTACAAGAATTGACACATTGTTTACATGATTCAAAGCATAATGTACATGAATTGACACATTGTTTACATGATTCAAAGCATAATGTACATGAATTGACACATTGTTTACATGATTCAAAGCATAATGTACATGAATTGACACATTGTTTACATGATTCAAAGCATAATGTACATGAATTGACACATTGTTTACATGATTCAAAGCATAATGTACATGAATTGACACATTGTATGCACAATTCGAAGCATAATGTACATGAATTGGCACACTGTATAGTATACATGATTCGAAGCATAATGAACATGAATTGAGAACATTCATGAACTGAGACGTAATGTTGTAATGTCTTCACAATTGTTTTGCAATAAAACAATAGTTAAATAAGGGGAAAAATGATTTTTATCTATTACATTCAGCGGATACAAGGGACAGACAGGCCATAATATAAAAAAAAAGATATTCTCATTAGTGTGGTTAATTTTTGTATCTTTGGGCTAAACACTGGTTTGTTGAAAGAGATTTTCGTAGCATAATATATGACAGAATAAAAAACAAAAACATTAGAAATAAATATTATCAACAATATGAAAAAAATTGCATTAAGGTGGTTCAGGCATTAAAATAGATATGGACGAATATCTGAAGAAGCAAACATACAAGAGTAGAAATAAAAATAAGAGACTAACAAAAAAAGTTGGCACAAACATATAAATAAAAGCATAAGAATTAAGGACTTCAAAATAATAGAACACATACAAGAAAATACATGTGAGATTATTATTTTAATATACTTATCTTGTTTAATTTACACATATACAATTATGTAGTTGTGTACATTTCACAAACTACTCCAGATGCCCTATTATGTATACCATGGGTAGCCAACCTTTTCAGCAGCCGGGCCAGATTTTTAAAATGAGATTTCCTACCGGGCCGTACAATATTTTTTTAATATTCATAGCTTAAGATTATATGTAAATAAAATATGTAACACTTTTTATGACGAATTTTGTATTGCGCGCAGCTTCTGTTCCTTATAATTCTATGTTCATAGCAAAAAAGAAACATATTGTTTTTTTAAAAAGATATAACTAAAATGAGAATCAAATTTAATTATGAAATAAGAATTATACAATACAAAAAATAATAATAAAAAATATAATAAATTTTAGTGAGACCTCTGATTTTGTTTGTCAGGATTAAGTTCATCAATCTTGATAACTAGTGATGTTGTTGCTACACGCAAACAATTTTCCAAATTCTCAACAGTGATTCGCGTTCTCATTTGAGATATAAATTGCTTCATTTGAATAAAAAGCTGTTCACACGTGTAAGTGCTTCCAAATAACGAAATCATCGATAGAGCATGTTTGTAAATGCAGGATGTTTATCCTTGTCCAAATATGTTTTGTAAAACTCTTCCAAACCAACCTGATTGAATTTCTCCTTTAACTGTGCATCACAACAAACACATTTCACAATGTTCCATTTGTAATATTCCTGGCAATTCACGTCTACGGAGAACGCAAGATCGGCGTGCGCGCTATTAAAAATCAGCTTAACGTTGTGATTGTTAATTAACACGAATATACCATAGAAAAAATTGTCACGACAGTTGAATCTATGTACTTACTGAGATACTATATGGTATATGATACGAACCCCATTCCAGAACGGATGTAGTGGCCCGCAGCACTCTGGTGCGCATTATGGAAAAAATAAACTCACTCTCGGACGAGGTAGATATTTTCCATTGGAATATAAGGCGCTTTAAATCGTACCTTAAACAGAGGTAGCCGTCATCGAACCACACATCACACTATAATTGGCAGCAGCTGTCATGTGATTACGAAAAAAAAAAAAAAAACTACGCATGATGTAATGTTCTTTTGGTTGTTTTATGTACCTATATATATTTAGAAAAAAAAAGGTGTGCATATGCTCCGCGGGCCACTAGTAGACACCCAGTGGGCCGCATGCGGGTTGGCCACCCATGATGTATACCATACTACGGATAATACCTGTTGAATTATGTTAGGCATAGAAATGTGTAAGAATTTCAATATTAATATTATTTTGGGCTTCATTTATTAACATTTGAATATATGTATTTACAGATCGCAGAAAAACACATTTTATATACAGCTATTATTGATTTTTTTTAACATGAAAGTTTGTAAAATTATGGCGAAACAATATTGAAGCGTTTATGACATATCTTTAATATATCAATAAAGACAAAATTGGAATATAATAAAAGAACCAGGGAATCAAGGCAACTACAGGGCTTACGACCTGTCATCGGCTGGTTTGCATGATCACTTTGTGCGCTTGCGCAATGTCCACCATTGACTCCCGACAGAAAAAAAATGTTTGCATACATGCAACTATAAAAATATTAAATATTGAAACTTGTACATTTCAAACACCATCACCTTTTTGCAGGGGTTATCTTAATACGCAATCACCGTTCAGAACAGGTATTTAAACCTAGTGAAATAGTTTATACCAATCCAATATTAACTAGTAACATTAAACTCATATTGCATACTAATTATATACATTAACTAGATAAATGTGTATAAATAAAATATATTTAAGAGTAGATGAATAAATAAAAAATGATATTAGAAATCAATCTCACAAGTGTAAAGTCAGAATCCGACCAATGGATGAATGGATGATAGTAAATTTGAATTACCTGGTCGATTGGTGACCTGTTTGTAAGCTGGAACATACATCATCAAGAGAACAAAGGCAGCGGCTGCAGAGAACACAAAAAACCTGAGGGAAGCGTTTCGGGGATATCTGGAAATAAAAATATAACAATGAAATGTCCGGATATACTGGGCCTCTCAATTCCAATATGTCGCAGCACCTATTGCCAAGTTATTAGCCACAACCAAGTCTTCTTCAATACATCTTTGTGCTGCGTTTCAGCAGACAAGAAGATACTAATCATCCTGGACCTCCCAGCAATCTCAAGATAAAGCAGTTATATAATATGTCACACTTTCAAACATCATCTCCTTTCCACATCTAGGGCATCGAAATACCCAATCACGTAGCAGGTATATAATATGTTTTTTTGTACTTCTTATATTACGAGAATTTCTTTTTCTAAGCAACAATAGTCGGGGTTGAATGGCGGCCATTGTTGGAGTTTGTAAATGGCAAACATCGCCAAGAACAGGAATCGCGCCTAATATGCATATAGCAATGCACAAAATTTCCACGAGTAAATAAATTTTAAGTAAGTAAAGTAAGTTAAAGTAAGTAAATTTTGATACACAAAGTTCGTATAGCGCCCCCTATGGTTTACTCATGTGTTTATTTGGTCTTAACACGGTAAAAACCACGATAGAGAATACCAAATAATCCAACTGTCGATTCGTTCATGAGAATTCAATTCTCTGAATGAATCGACAGTATTAAGCCAAGATGCGTGTACGAAGGAACATTTTGTATGGCGGAGTGGACTTTTTGCATGTTAAAAACACTAACTTAGAGGCTTCACAGCATATATGTTCACACACATGGATTAACTCAGAATTCGGAGTAGAACATTTTATGTGAGTTTTGTGTATCTGTGTGTCTGTCGGTCCCTCCCTTATAACTTTTGACCTGCTGAATTCACAAAGCATAAAATTTCAGAATATGTAGACAATTTCAGGTACACAAAACTTTTATAATCAGTATTTAGAATTTTTGTTCCAGTCAGGGGTTATCAACATTTTAATTTTTATAGCATTTGTCCACATACATCAAAAACTATAAAAGCCAGAACGCTGAAATTTTGTACAAATATAATCAAATATATTATCTCGAAATGGATTTTGAAAAACAGTTCCAGGGGTTCTCAAACTGTTTTTATTAAGAAGCAAAAAATTGGTATGACAAATTTTTGTCTTTAATTGAATTTATTTCCATTTCTTTTAAAAACATCAAAAAATGCCGAAACATGTAAACTAGAGAATTTAATTTTATATAAAAAATGTACACATTATAGTAATATATCTCAAACTTTTTTAACAATTTTTATAAAAATTGAATTTAGTGACGACATTGCTTCATACAATTTGTATGGCAGTCGCCTATACACAATATGTAAGAAGACTTAATAGTTTGATACTTAATCTTCAAACATACATACAGAACCATTATGCTGTTTTCATATTCCGGGTAGGAAAAGAGGACTGACCTCCATACTGTTCTATCTTGACATACATACCAACGTGTGTTAAAATTTTCAATAATTTGGATTAATGGGATTATAGTTTGATTCTTATTCTTCAACTATACATACTATCGCTATCGACAGTTGGATCTCATGTGTTACATGCAACTAGTTGTTAAAATCCCTGGAAAGATTTACTCAATTTGATCAAACTTCATAACAGACCCACCTAATTATCATTCTTATAATTATTCATAACGATAATTCATTAATTAAAGTAAATTACTTTCTAGCCGTGGGATCCAAGTCTTCTATGTGTGATGAATAGTGTGGAGTGTAGGTGTCATCTTCAGGCGGGGGCGAATGCTGGTGCAGCCTTCTGTAGACTCCATCCTCACATCGCAGGGAAGTTGGCACTCCTTCGTGGATCCTCAACTCAGCTTTTTCTACATCGCTCCAACTATAACCAAAACATTTTTTTTAAATAATAAAACAATTATTTGTTCACGTGTATTTTACATATTCATTGAATTTTTATGATCGGATAAAAAAGTTATCATTGTTATTTAAAAAATTCCTACTGATCCTTTCTTTTCTTATTGGGGTTTCATCTTCTCATTTCCAGTTTGAGAATCAGGAAAGCTATGTGAATTTGTCAGTTTTTGCAAATCTTACATGACTTATTTTTGGAAATTGATGAATTGAAATAAAAATTGGTATTTTTTCTTTTGTAACTCGCTACTGGAGATAAAAAAAAAATGAACACTTACTTGCACCCTGCGCAAGCGTCGGTTTATTGCCGTATGGCAATTTCTTCCAACTAACCAGTGTTTCCAGCCCAGAGAAGCAATATTTGCGTGAGAAATGAATTTAAATAAATTTCTCCTCTGCTGGGAATCGAACCCAGGATGCCCGAACAGAAACCGAACGACTTAGCAACTGTGCCACGGCAGTCGGCAATAGTGTCTATGGACACTAAAACTGAGTTATTAATGTTTTTTTTTGTAAATCTCACTACCGGTTTCGGAGCTAACCGCTCCCTCATCGGACTAATATAGCTTTGTTATTAATATAATAATAATAAACACTTTCTTGCACCCTGTGCAAGTGGCGAAATTATTGCCATATGGCAATTTCTTCCAAATAACCAGTGTTTCCAGCCCAAAGAAGCTGTATTTGAGTGAGAAATGAATTTGAATAAATTTCTCTTCTGCTGGTGATCGTTCCCAGGACTCCCGCACAGAAGCCAAATGGCTCACCAACTGTGCCACGGTGGTCGATTAAGAAAGTTATTATAATAATGTACCAAAAGGTTAATAATTATTTACTAAAATTATTTTGTATTTATAATAGGCAAAAATAGTTTTAAGAAAATAGTCATATTAGTTCTGTGTTGAATTTTGATACTATCGCCATACAATAAATACATACATATTACCCAAAGAATTAGTGAACAACAATCGTTACTAATTACACATGTCATTATATGAGCATTTTTTATCTAAACCTAATTATTGTGCGATAGCCTGAATTTTTATAAACATCAACATAACACCATTATCATTTGAAAGATTATGCTAATTACTTAACAGTTAGTTACAGTATAAGTATGAACGGTTAACTAGAAATACTCCAAACTACATTCAAGAACTGTGTATGAAAAATGAGCCCTA
Organism: Molanna angustata; assembly: GCA_963576475.1. Classification (NCBI taxonomy): domain Eukaryota; kingdom Metazoa; phylum Arthropoda; class Insecta; order Trichoptera; family Molannidae; genus Molanna; species Molanna angustata. The sequence continues at coordinate 50,648,482 of OY754965.1, read as the reverse complement.
GAAAAATATATATAACATTGAAATTGTCTAAGGGCGGGTTTTTTCACAGAATAGTTAAAACGGTGGTTAGAGTTATAATATATTATTATTATTATTATTATTTAATGTTATCAGACAGGCAGCTATGCTGATATGTCTGATCTCACAACAGTTTTCATTTGTTCAGTCTGTCAAGTCTATTTTTGAACACATTAACACTTTGTGCAACAACAAGTTCCGGTGGCAAACTGTTCCACGCATCCACAACTCTATTGGTCAAGAAATGCTTCCAGGGGTTCTGCCTGAAACTGTGTTTATCTAGCTTCAAACTATGACCTCTTAAATTAGTATTTTGGTTGAGGCAGAACATCAGCTTCAATTCAGGGCAGTCATAGTGTTCGTTTAGTATTTTGTAGGTTTCTATGAGATCCCCTCTCTTTCTCCGTTCCTCAAGAGTAGTGAGGCCCAACACATTCAGACGTTCTTCATATGTTAAGCATCTGAGGCCATTTCCCAGTTTGGTAAACCTTCTCTGCACCCTTTCCAGCATGCTTATATCTTTCTCAAAGTAAGGATTCCAAACTTGGTAACCATATTCCAAAACTGGTCTCACATAAGTTTTATATATTGTAATTAACAAATCATGTGGCAAGTGGCTGAAGGTTTTTCTAATTATATTCTTGTAGAAAAATAATTAGCATACCCTGATTTTGACATAATTGCATTCAGCCCCATTGTGAGATAAATATTTTAAGGGTTCTTTAATAAACCAGAAGCATTAATGCAAATGTTTAAACATATTTTCCAGATATATTTGTGTTCTTTAATTTTAAAATATATATATGGTTCTACGCTTATAGTTTATTAGAAATATAAAAAAATTGTCAAAAATCAGGGTACCTATGCTAATTTTTTTCTACAAGAATACATACAGATCATTTTTAAAAAGTTAAGAAGTATTCTTCTTTGTTAATATCCAAACAATCTAAGTCATTTTGTTTTTCAAAATGATTAGTATAGTAGCAGAGGCGGTTTGTAACTGAAATAATTATAGACAGTGCATATTTACATAGATGTAGCCATCGGAGTGAGCCGACGTGTCAATGACGGAAACGGCCAAGACGCAGAAGCGGGAAGCGGAAATGAAAGCGAGTCAGTCGACAACATAGATAATTTGGACCCGGACGCCATAAGACTGATTATATTAGATTTTTTTTGTTATAGTTTTAAATTTATTCACTATTGCAATCCCAGTACGTTCATCTATAACTTTATTTGTATATAGTAAAGTCTACACTAAAATAGCAAGCGATAAAAATTAACCACACACTAGGAAACGCCTGTGTTTAGTAGCAATGATAAAAAAAAGTCCTAAGTAACCAGTGGCGTGCGAAACATACATGACTTTATGCCCGGCATGACTATCAAAATAAAAAAAAAGATTTTTTTTTTAATATCATATTATTTTTTTTAAATAAAAGCAAGTTGTAGACAGTTTTTATTTTTTTCTATCGCAAGTATTAACGGAGATATGATTTTTTAATATTTGAAAAATTTAAATTGACAGGCTTAATTTGCCTGTAATTATTTTCGTCTGTCTGCAACACTGACTTTAAAACGTTTGCAACATTGCTTCCGAGGAAGAAACATTGACAGCTTTGAGAACAGTAGCTAAAATGTCAGAACACCTCTATTATTCACGATTTGTTTCGCTACAAACTGTGAATATCTTTTTACTTTGATTGTTAATATTCACAAGAGTATGCCCTATGTATGTAATATTCATGATGTATGACCGGGTAAGAAATGAGGACATAAGGAAAGACTGTAAAATGAAGAAAGATGTCATTACTAGAATGAAAGTGAACACATTGAGATGGTTTGGTCACATGTGGAGAATGAATGAGGAGCGCCTGACGAAGAAAATATACAGAGCGGAATGGAATGAGAGGTCGGGGGGTTTTTCCACATACCTACTTACTTCAAGTATTGTTTTTTATTTCATTGAACACGTGTTAACTGACAATAAGCCAAATTTCAGAAAACAATAGATTTTTAACTGTCTAAAACAGTTTCGGTTTTGGCTGAAACTGAGAAAGATACCGAAGATTCGGGTTCGGTTTCGGTAGAAAATCCTGTTTCGGTCAGACACTATTGAAAACTTTTTATTTTTGAAAATGGACACATTCAAAATATTTTAAAAAAATGTGTTTGTTAATAGAATTGAGATATTTTTATATTATGCAATTTTAATTATTTGCTCCTACCTTCATGCAATGTGTATAAATGGTGTTATGCACATAGTACAAAACAGGAGTTAAAATTAATTGAAGGATATGGAGGCTGACTAATTTTTTGACTAATTTTAGGATATAATTTTTGCTGGGCATAAGAACCCCTTGCACGCCACTGTAGGCAACTAAATACTAACTCATAACCTCACTGAAGTATTTATTATTCTTATTTTAGCAATTGCATTGCAGAGACATCACTAACTAAATACTATTCCAAACTTAAGGTCGATGGCGTAGATTTCAAATTATTGTGTATGAAGGAAAGAGATATATACTTTTATATGGATTTATACTGTCTTTAAATTTTCTTGTCACAACAACACAAATGTCACAATTCTTCTGAAATACCAGCGAATTTTCGGCATCTCGTATAAATCGCTGAATACTCTGTGTGCAATTTGATTTGACAAAATTTTCAAATACATCCATTGAAAACATCTCGTATTTTAGTATTAAACCACTCGTAAAGTTCCTAATGTTCAACTTTACTTTTTGACAGTTCGCAAATGTAAGTTTACGCTGAGGCGCATGCACTAAGTATTTAGATATGTTTCTGTAATGCAATTCTCATACTAAAAACGTTGTAGCATCATTAAGTTATGAAGCCACGTGATCTCCTAACTTTAGTGAGCGACTATGCGATGAAAACATGGTTAGTATTTAGGTCGGTCTCTGCATTCGAGCCATAATCGATTTAGATTTAGCGTCATATGTCCTTTAAATAATCAAAAGCAATAAAAAACACACCTAAGTAACCCGTTGTTCTCTTGGTGGTTCTGATTGTTGTTTCCCGAGACTTTGATGGTGTGATCTCTCTTGCGTGATCTCCTCTCTCTGCCGTCTGTTTCGCATCTTTCAATGTGATATTCATGGTCTGCCGGATATAGCGCCACCACCTTCTCCTCCATCTGCAAAAACATAAACACGTGATTCAATCAAATGCATTAATATCTTCATTATAAACATATTCATTTATATGCAGCCGAACCCCAAAACCAATATCGGGTCTGTTGTGTTTGATTGATCCTACTTATAATTATTATTGTTTACTATATTTTAGAATATACATTTTAAACATAGAAAGACATAACATTTTTTTATATTCTTAGAAAAATGGGCAAATGAACAAAAATAAAAATTTAACAATATAATAAATAAGAATAACATAAGTAATTGTAACTTAATCAGTCCACCATGTTACATTTATTCACTGCTGGTAACTAAACAATTAATTATTACTGGCTAATGTGGCTCCTGACTGAAAGAGTCCTGGACATACAGAATATGTCAACGGACCTAATTCTGTCCAAATTATTATACGTGGTAAGGCATCGGTACAATGGGGAATTCTGATTGGTGTTGGTGTTTTTGCTTGTCTAAAAACAACGTTAAAGTGTGCCTTGTTCGTCTGTTTGGTATGTTGAAGTGAATAATTTTTTAGGTATGTACAGTAATAATAAAAATAATAATAAACACTCTTCTTGCACCTTGCGCAAGTGGCGAGTTTATTGCCGTATAGCAATCATTCCAACTAACCAGTGTTTCCAGCCCAGAGAAGTAATACTTGCGTGATAAATGAATTAAATTTCTCCTCTGCTGGGGATCGAAACCAGGATGCCCGCACAGAAGCCAAACGGCTTAAACCAACTGTACATAATTGAGGCAATAAGAGCGAAAGTGGTGTAACTGCTATGATACTCCACCTATAGGTACACGATATGTTAATAAAATTCTGTTACACTTAACTTTACCACAAATCAAAATATCTATTTCTTTTTCCGTATGATAACATTTTTGTTTTTAACAGGATGTACCATTGGTATCCTTTTGATGTAATGTGAGATACATATATTATTTTGAAAATCCAAAGAAAATTATTGTTTACTCATTCAAGATAGCCACAAGATTTTGATAAAACAAAAATAAATATTTTGTATTATTTTATTATGAAATGACAAATTGCTAACCGTAATTTGCACACAACACATTTTGTTTGTCTTCAAAATAATATAAAATCAAATCCCTCATGTCAATCATCGTCCATTATATAGATCACTCCATCAAGAAAACAAGGTTTCTGTTTGTCTAAAAGTGGTTTTTTTTTTTGATGCCCTAACATAACCTCAAAAATATTGATGGAGATAATAAATTTGACCGATATTAAAAAAAATGTTTTTGTTTCTTTAAATTTAGGTACATTTTTTTTAAGAATAAATATTTCCTTGTAATAAGTACATATACATCCTCATACATTCCCTAAATTAAGCATAAATGCTTGTGTTATAGGTGAACGAAATCGGTCGTGGCAGAATTCAAACTCGCGACCACTGGATTACTAGCCCAGCGCACTAACCGCTCAGCCACCATCCTATATAATAATTGGACTATTGTAACGCACGGATTTGCAATCCTAATGCGTATCTCCTCGCACAGTACACCATACGGTTCTTGTCACACCATATCTACTCCCACTACATACCACTAGCGCCGTGTCATCCCAAGGGACTAAAAACGGGGCTATTTAAGGAGCTGGAGCACCTAAGAGAAGCCAGAAATCAGTGCGCTTTCAATTAGGCACTTCCAATTGGTTGGAATACCTACTACGAAAGGTTGATTACTCGCATACCTAATACTTCATCTTTGGGTGAATATTGGAATTATACCTACCTACTGATACTTCATCGTTGGGTGAATATCGGTAGTATACCTAACAACCAATACTTCCACTTGGGTGGGATATTGAATACATACGGGTATAATATAAAAAAAACCTTCTCGCCGGGAATACATCTGTTTGTGTTAATCATATATTATAACACTCCGATAACATTTGGGGGAACCCAATATTGACATTTTGTACCCAATTCATCTTGTTCATAGTATAATAAAGTATCTGTGATTTGACAAGTTGTGTATTTGAATTAACTGTTCCCAAATATATATACAAATAAATACCAGAACGTTAAACTATTGCTTTAAAAAAGAAATATGAATAATACGAAAAAAATATATAAGTATATAAATTAAAAATTGAGGGTTACACAACTCTCGCACTCAAAAAGGGTAATTGTACATTACTTTCTCTTAAATGTGATAATATCAACAACACCAACGTAATGAACTATGGTTTTTGAAATGACAAATTGCATCAGAGATGGATTGATGACAGGTAATATGGCAGACATTAGGACCTGGTTGATCTGTGTGTGTGTGTGTGTGTGTGTAAGTGAGCTATACCCCCTGACCGGGACCTGGTTGATCTGTGTGTGTATATGTGTGTAAGTGAGCTTTACCCCCTGACCTGGACCTGGTTGATCTGTCTGTGTGTAAAAAAATAATCAACTGAGTAAGTTAATTTTATTTTCAATTTTTTTTTAAATAGTTGATTTATAAAATAAATTCATAAAGTTTTATTTCTAAAATGCATCAAATTTATAAGTGAGATATTCAAATTTATCCTTTCCTATTATAAAATCGGTCTTGAGGCTCAATGTCCCCTAGAAGGGACGTATGATTTTTTGGAAAGCCAAAAAGAATAGTTTTTCCTCCAATAAATTTTTAAAATATTATTTTTAGACATAATTCAAAATTTCGCTACTTTTCTGATAAAAAAAAATCTAGTGGGCCAGAGGAGGATGTACACACATATATTATGGTGGGGATTCTAATTATGTAACATATATTATTTCTACTTATTTAATATATATTTTATTAAATGAATATGTCCTTGTTAAACAAGTACATAATATACATCTTCCTACGTTCCCTAAAATAAGCAAATGAATGCTTGTACTATAGGTGAACGAAATCGGTCGAGGCAGGACTCAAACTCGCGACCACTGGATTACTAGCCCAGCGCGCTAACTTCTCTGCCATCGACCCATCTCTATATTGCTAAAAGACATTTCCCTTCACAAGTAGCGTTCTTCAAAGAGCATCATTTATTGTATTTATATTTTAACAACTCAATAATTATGGAGTCCTATCAAATAGTACATAGTAGTTTCAAACTTTCAAATAAAATTTTAACTTATTTTACAAAATTTGTAACTAGATTCATATAAATAAATAAATAAACATGCGTGATTTTAATGTTTATAGTTATAGAAAACAGTGTGTATTATTTAAGTCATCATCTTTTGATGCGTGATATTGAAACTTAACCCAGTGAGGATAAAAATACATGAAATTGTGAGATATTATAGTTAATTTATTCGGTTAAAAAAACTTATATATACAAAATATGTCTTAGCTACGTAGACCTATTTCACATAGACATGTATGTATGTACATACCTTCATTAAAAAAAACCTGAATGACTGTCCGCTTAATTGCATCCAAAGTACAATAATATTACTGATGCATAACAATACCAGCATTACTGTTTCACTTAACAAAACAATACAGCACAATATAATAATTTATTCTATACTGTGCTCAATCAAACAACAAATACCCACACTAGGCGAGAGTTTATGGGACATAAAGATAAAAAAATACATTGATATTAAGCAAGTTTATTGAATCTACTTCAGGTAAAGGCTGAAAGTCAGCATTTTAAAAACCGGGTCAAATAAATTTTATGATAGTAAATATAATTAAATTTTAAATATCAATATTTTTATTTAGTAAATAATGGTGTAAATTTTTAAAATCTTTTCCCCAGAGCCCTCAAAAAATAAGTCTTTGAAATAAGTGAGTTTTTTTTTTAATTTAATTTTAAATACTTTTCTTGTAAAATTACATACACACATACCATCACATCGTATCCCGCAATATGAGGTAACCAACGACAGGTGTGCATAACCTTATTAAAGGAAACATGACACCTGCGTGTATTCCCACACACCAGCCTCGACATACCTAAAAAGGTAACAATATGGGTGGTGACCCTCATTGTTGATGTGAGATGTAATTGTTGCCTGTTGTATTTTAGATTACCCAGACACCCAGGACTACCAAACAATAATAATACAAGAGTGGAAGCACTATTCTAAGGCAGTGCCTGGCAGCTTGGCACATCCGACATGCCACCTCTGAACGTATGTAGATGCGAAAATGCATGATTGAACAGGTTACAACTTAAATAATCATTTCAGGATTCGGCGGATATTTTGTGGTAGTTAATAATAACCTATTTGAATTATTATATAGACTAGCTATAAACCATTTATTAGAGTCCCTTCGCGACATGTTTCCAAGTCCCTTCGCGACTTAACAATTACGAAACGCTCGAAATACATAATAAACACATAAATTCCGGCATAAAACTTATAAACAACTATACCATTCATTATACTTCTCTAATACTTAGTATATTCCCCATCAAAAACAAAAACACTACCCAAACAACCCTCAACCACCATCTCCCTCGCTTCACAGACAGACAAACATGTCGCGAAGGGACTCACAAAAGTAAGTGGTTTATAGCTAGTTTATATCATAATTCAAATAAGGTTACGACTTGTTTGCTGGATTTTATGTATGTATATATATCATCGTTGTCATAATAATTTGTCAGATAACATGGTACTCAAACTAAGAATACCAGATTCCGATGGTATGGACACATAAACAGATGAAATGATGATCACATGGTTAAGCTCGCACTGGACATTCCCACTCGGTCCAGAACTAAGGACCGTCCACGTACCACCTGGTGGACAAATATTGAAAGGAGCTGATGGAGGAACAGATAACAATCGCCAGACGTCGTCTCATAATCAAAGAGACGTCTGGCGATTGCGTACCGGAAGGGCTGGCCCCAGATGAACTGGAAAGAGACAAGGAGGAAGGAGACAAGGTACTCCTCTGTCAACTAAATAAATAGGTTGCAACTGGTGTTTAACCCAATGAACGCGTAAATCGACTAAAGTCGCCCGAATTTTTTTCCCCTTTCGACGCGTAAATTGACTATAGTCCACGGCTTGTAAAAAACGTTACCTTTGGATGCGAAAAAAATATAAAAAAAAAATTTTAAATTAAATTTTTTGAGCCCCCCTCCCCCCAAAATATAATGTGACAACAATTTTTGGTGTATTAAATCAAGATATTGATTTAAAAAAATTAAAAGGAATTTTATAGAATAGGTACTTTATTTTTTATTGAAAAATTGCATTTTTCAGATCAAATTTTATTTTTTGCTTAACGTGTAAAGGGTTAACGCAGCTGAGAGGCATATCTTTGGGGCGGATAAAAGATGCCACATAACACCCCTCCTAAACGAGCTGCACTGGTTGAGGTGTCCAGGGCGAATAGATTACAAAGTGTGCTTGATCGTTTTCAAGGCTCTGCATGACTTGGCTTCGCACTATATTCGAGAACAACGAGATCGTCAGAATCACAAAGAAATCGGATAGAGCCAATAAGGTGGTTTACTTTGATCGTGGTTTATATAATGGAAGAAATTGCCTTCTGAAGTACGTGGAGAGCAGAATTTTGGGGCCTTCAGTAAATTACTCAAGACTTCTCTGTTTCACAGAGCCAACAAATAAGCAAAAACGCCCTTGGAATAATCTCTTACCATAAAACGGTGCTTATATAAATTTGATTATTATTAATTATTATATTTCAAATATTTTAGACTACACGGGGTGTGGCAGCACTCTATAGTATGACGAACTGTGTGATAATGGAATATTTTAATGATTTTACCCTGTCAAGAGTCCATGGTATTTTTGACAATTTAATTATTTCAATAGACGACACTAGAATATATATTTTATAGGAGAACCGGAAAACGGGAACCTACAGGGCTTACGACTTGTCGAGGGCTGGTTTACGTAATCACTAAACGCTTGCGCAATGTTCGCCAATTTCCCTTAACGATTGAATTTAGAATTTTTAAAAACGAAACTTTAAAAAAAAACGATTTTGACAACTATTTCAAAATTTTGAAATGATTATGAAGTTTGGTAGTTTTATGATTTTTTCATTACAATTTTAATTATTAATTTGCATATATATTACAAATCATTGACAAAATAAACAGGTATCATTTACTTGGGTCGACCAAATGATAGCCATAGACCAAAAAAGGAAGATACAATAATTGTACCGCGTTTGTGACAAGAAAAGGTCTGGATAATATTTATAAAATAAAGTTAAGCTTACGTTGTTACAATGTTGTTATTGTATGTATAGTATGGTCAACGATGACGCAGCGTCGTATAATGTTGTTTGCTGTCAATGCCTTCCTTCGTGCGTTGAATCCACATTCTGAAACAGAATTCAATACACTTTATTTTATTAAAATTATTTTTTCAGGATTGCACGCTTAAAATAAGTATGTATACAAAACCCCATTAGGGTAAGTATAGAGAACCAAGCATATATATTTTTTACTGTGAATAGTTTACACATGATACTACAACTGTACTGTGAATAGTTTACACATGATACTACAACTGTACTGTGAATAGTTTACACATGATACTACAACTGTACTGTGAATAGTTTACACATGATACTACAACTGTACTGTGAATAGTTTACACATGATACTACAACTGTATTGTGAATAGTTTACACATGATACTACAACTGTACTGTGAATAGTTTACACATGATACTACAACTGTACTGTTAATAGTTTACACATGATACTACAACTGTACTGTGAATAGTTTACACATGATACTACAACTGTACTGTGAATAGTTTACACATGATACTACAACTGTACTGTGAATAGTTTACACATGATACTACAACTGTACTGTGAATAGTTTACACATGATACTACAACTGTACTGTGAATAGTTTACACATGATACTACAACTGTACTGTGAATAGTTTACACATGATACTACAACTGTACTGTGAATAGTTTACACATGATACTACAACTGTACTGTGAATAGTTTACACATGATACTACAACTGTACTGTGAATAGTTTACACATGATATAATAGACTTATGATATTTACAGAAATAATCACTTTAATTGAAATGCAAAGAGAATAATGTAATGTTTTAAATAAAATCAAGTATATTAGACCGCGTAAAATATGTTCACCTAATTCTATTGTATGCATAATTTTGTACAATTAGTTTAATATCAATAACTGTTAAATGAAAATAACTATAAGAAAAATAGATCCATAATCATTCAAACTGCGAGCTTTTGAACAAAACATCTATTTGGTTAATATTCTTAACGCATCGATCAAATTTAATTATCTGTTCATTGTAAACTGACAACTAAAATTAATATTTTTTTAACCTTCAATCCATCGGAATGGTATCACGTGAGCAATCAATTAAAACTGATTTACTAAACGAACGCTTTATTGGGGATGGTAATTAGATTACTTTTATGTAATTACGTCATTATTAATGCGTTTAACATTAAAAACGTAGAAGACAACACACAACATAAAAATTCACGACACAAAATGACAGTTCAAAAACCTATTACTCTTACTAATGTTGTCAACACTTAAAATTATTTACCTGAAAAATAAATTTGAAACAACCAGCTTCTTTGATTAGGAAGCGGGAATTGAGATAAAACAACACAAAAATTAACTTTCGCAAAAACTAACAACGTAACGATGAATTACCAAAATAAATGCGCAATCAGAAAGCTATGGTGACGAAACATCCAAAGCCCATGTTTTGTCGTGCAATCAGCAATTAGCAATAAAGTTTCGCGAAGCCCAATCTTCGACATGTCACCTTGTTTTGGAGAAAATTTAAGATTATCGTGTTTTCCAAACCTTCTACAACAGCGAAATTTTCTTGGGCATCGTGTTTGAAACGTTATCAGATAGTATTTTAACAAAAGTCGAGAATTTTCTTAGTTCACTTCGATTTGTTGTTTGTTTTGGCAATCACTGATTTTTCGTATTTTCATTTTTAAAACAAAGCATTAAACTATTATTTTTCCCCTAATCTCATCAGGAGTATAAGAGAGGTTGCATTAAATTCCATCACGATTTTGTTACTATTGTTTAACATTAAAATTATCTATTTTACAACAAAATGATAATATAGTATTTGAATATTACAATTTACAATCCACGAAACTATGAAAAAAATAAATTTAGGATTTTTTTTACTATGGCAACTTTTATAATAATAAAACAGGAAATTATTTTATCGACGGCGATGGGGGGAAATTCAAAATTAGTATATATTTTATCATTCAAATTTAAAAAATACAATTATTACTTTTAGTTTACCTAAACGAAATATTAAAAATAACGCATACATTTTATTTAATATCCATAGTAATCGAAAATATGCGACGATTTTTTATAAAATTTCAGAATTTGTAAGTTTTAGCAGCTTATTCCAAGACCTTAAAAGCATGTAGACATATTTAAATTTAACATCTGAAAATATTTTATAGAGACAATAAACACATTTTTCCACAAACTATCATGATCCAGAATTAGGACAATCTGGTAAAGCTCGCTTTAAACAGAATCAACATTATTTTTTTAATAAAAAATCATGCTTTTCATAGAGTTTAAGATTTTATTACTCTGCTGCCCATATTATAAGAAATTAAAAAAATAATTCTATTTAAACTGTATAATCAAAATTTTCCACCAACAAGTTGAAAAAAAATATGAATAAAACTTTAACAAAACATTAAATATAGTATAAAATCTATGCTGGTAATGATGAAATCATTACATGATGCTAATAATTGGCTTAATCTTTAATACATGTAAATTATTATTTTTGTCATTTCATTGGAAAATATCTAATAAAACTATAGATTACTTACAAATAATGGTTAGGGTGTATTAAAAAAGATACAACAACAACAACAAAATGCAGGAATATATTATTTTGAGACATAAATTTAACCCTATAATAGACCATTAAATATAAATAGAAATAATATATTTAAAAAATGGGCATAAAAATTCTTAATAAAAGTATAAAAAAAACTCTTTTGAATTCATACAAAATAATATTCATCCAATCAATGTATGGATGTAATATATTAAAAAAAAAACACTTACAAATCCAGAGGTAGAGGAAAACTCATTAGTTTTAACGGAAAACTCGACTATATTGATGATAGAAGTAAATAACAACTAATCGTGGTGCTTGTCAGATTTCAAAGTATCGAATAACCATTAAACAATATAATTTCGTACACACAATAAAGTTAAAAATAGATTTAATTACAGGTACAAAAAAAATAATCCCCTTGAACTTACGATTTGAATATTGCTTGCTGTATGTATTCATAGGAAATGTGATATTGCAATATATTGAATTGCTTTAATAACAAATTGCCTCAAAATTCCAAATCACAATACACGGAATAACTAAATAACTTACTATGAGCTTGATTTAAGCATTATATCGTTGCGTCACATTTCACGTAATTTACCGGTTTCATTTGCGCAATTAGTATTCAAACGATGACAGCTTAACAGCTAAATGAAAATGACAGCCATGAACCATTATTTCGGATACAACATGTTTCATTATGTATTACAAATCAAATAAAAACATCAAATACATAAAAAATCCAATCATTTGGGTGAAATGTATCCGATTTCCGATTTGACAAGTAATTGAAGTACCCCTTTTTGGTATATATTTACCTTTTCATTTCAATTTTCATCTATGCACTTTCCTTTTTCATAGTACGTACTGTCACAGATAATATAGAAGTATACTACTTCGTACTGTTGCATTGCTCCTTTTTAACCTGGGTCTCGCAAAACAATATTGTAAATAACAGATTGTTGTCGAAATGAGCAAAAAGAAGAACATAAAAATCACGTGACTTATCATCTTTATGTTTCTATGTTTTAAAAGTAAATAAAGATGGCGATGAACGTGGGTAAATCTCAAGTATTATCATTATATAGATGTCTTTTGCGTGAATCTAGGAAGTTTCCATCATACAACTATCGGTTCGTTTCAATATAAATGAATATTTATAAATTTATTGTATCTTATGCCCCAACAATCCCTCCAAGTTACGGTGATAAGATTAAAAAGTCAAATGTCATTTTGGTTATGGCGCTAAATTTGACTGTATTTGACATTAATTCAATTTTATTTTTCAGAATGTACGCGCTAAGAAGGATACGTGACGCTTTCAGGGAAAACAAAGAATTGTGTGATATTGATTTGATCAAGACTCAATTAAGTTACGCTCAGAAAAACTTGGAAATTATAAAACGACAGGTATTTTTTATCAACCACCAAAGTATATTTTATATGTACAATAATTCGAACAAATAATTCATATCATCATGTCGTGTTTTTTATACTCCACAAACTTCTGTATTTACAATATTTCTTCACTTTAATGACGCACAGGCTCTTACCTTTTTACTTTTATTTTATTTTGTATTTATTCTCCCGCAACCAACAGGTACTATATCAAATATAAAGATGGGCAGCAATAATTTTTATTTACTATTTTTATTTCCATCTCTCCTTATTTTATTTGTTTATATTTTTGCAAGTTATGGCTTTATATTATGGTGAATTGAAGAAACTATTATTCAAACAGTGTCTCCACCGGGAATCAAACCTGGGACCTTTCGTTCAGCAGTCAGATATATAACCAAGGTAGTAAGGCCATCTTTTATATCTCTAATAATTTATCAATAACACATTTTAAATGATTTCAGGTTATAATTGGAGGTTTATACTCGCCGGATAAGTTAGTTATTGAAACAGGAGGCAAAAAATAAAAATAATGATGCAACAATACCATTATGAGTCAATAGACAAGTTTGTTACATATTTTTATTTTAAGAATCACATTTCATCAAATAATAATAAGTAGCTCAATGACCAGAAATCACCGAGTAATAAGTATAAATTAAAAAAATATATGTATTAAAAGTTGTAATCGACCTTTTTTTTTTGTACATCATTTTATATTGTGTATTCCCAACATAAAGGTATGAAACTAGATTCAATTTAAAAAAAAATGTAAAAAAAAAAATGTAGAATATTTGTTTCTACTTATTTCTATGTCTTAAGTCAATTTACTAGTTTTTCTCATTGTTTTTCATTGCTTTGTGTGGACATAAAGTGTATTTTTAATTATTATAATTCAGCCCCCCTAGACAACGTGTCATTTAGCTCAAGAAAAGAAACAAGAAAAGATAACTCAATGTATGGAAGTGACAGTCACGTGACTGGCAACTGTCACTTCCATACATTGAGTTATCTTTTCTTGTTTCTTTTCTTGAGCTAAATGACACGTTGTCTAGGGGGGCAGAGCAGTTAGCGCACTGGGTTTGTTATCTAGTGGTCGGGAGTTTAAATCCCCCTACGACCAATTTTGTTCACCATATGCTTTATTTAGGGAATGTATAAACATATTCATTCTTTATAAATAAAAGTGTGCCTAGTTGTAATTTCATCCTTTAATTTATCCAACTGTCGATTTGTTCAGGAGAACTTTGTTCTCTTAACATATCGACAATGTATCAAGCCAGAATACGCGAGAATTGTATGGAGAGGTCTACTTTTTTCACGGCTTTTCCAACTTTGAAGTCAAAAAACACCAACTTAGAGGCTTCGCAGCATATATGTTCCATACACGGATTTACTCAGAATTCGGAGTAGAACATTTCGTGTGTCTGTGTGTGTGTGTGTCTGTGTGTGTGTCTGTGTGTGTGTCTGTGTGTCCGTCCCCCCCTTATAACTTTTGATCCGCTCAATTTACAGAGCCTAAAATTTCAGAATATATAAACAGTTACAGGCCTACAAAACTTTTATACTCGGAATTTTGAATTTTTGTTTCAGTCAGGGGTTATCAACTTTTGAATTTTTATTTTATTTTTCCATATATCTCAGAAACCATAAACGGTAGAACGCTGAAAATTGGTACAAACATAGACAAACACAAAATCTCAAATTAGTTTTTTCAAAAAAATTCCAGGGTTTCTCAAACATTTTTTATTAAGAAAAATATTTTTTTTATGATAAATTTATGAGTTTAACTGCCTATATTTCCAAAACTTTTACAATTATCGAAAAAAGCCGAAACACCCCAACTAGATAATTTAATTTTCTATAAAAAATATTTACATTGTAGTAGAAGATCTCAATTTTTTTTTAACAATTTTTTTAAAAATTGAATTTAGTGACGACATCGCTTCATACATTTTGTATGGCAGTCGCCTATACACAATATGTAAGAAGACTTAATAGTTTGTTACTTCATCTCCAAACATACATACATACCATCATGCAATTTGCATATTCTGGGTAGGAAAAAGGATCTTCTTCCATACTATCCTATCTTGACATACATACCTACATATGTTGTATAGAAAACAAAATATCTGAAAATATTCAATAATTTGTATCTATGGGTTTATAGTTTGGTACATATTCTTCAACTATACATACTATCGCTATCGACAGTTGGATCTCATGTGTTACATGCAACTAGTATTATGCATAGTCAGTTTTGATATGTAGACTGTTTATGTAGAATCGTTTGTTATGATTTTAAGATTTTATTAAAAAAGTATATATTAAGAAAAACATTAAATATTTTTATTTTTGCACTAATATTTCATTGAATGTGTACATGGTATCTACTATTTACTGTGATGCCATAACTCGACAGGCAGCGCTGATGACTTTTCATTTATTGAAATTAGCTGGCTATAACTGATTTGATGTTTTATGAAAAAACATCGATGCGTTGAGTAAACAAATAGCTTTTCTAAGCATCAGATGGATTCGATGTATCTTATTCTTAACATCGAATTTGATGCATCTATATATATATTTGATGAATATCCCTAATAGCGTGATGGTTTGTGTGTGTGTGTGTGTGTGTATTTTGATTTTATATTATTGTGGTTAAATCAAATAGCTTTGTTTTTGAGCACAAGTGAATTTTGTTATCTAATATTTAAAAATAACTCTTTAATGATAGAACAAAGTATTTGCGCCATAATTATTAGTAATCGTGTTAATCTGTTGTTAATTAAAAAAAAAAAAAAAATTTTTTTTTTGTTTATTATGATTATTGACTTGTTATTAAAGCACATTGACAAAATATTGATATGCTTTGCATGAAACGTGTCTGATCAAAATATACAAATAATATATTTTTTTAATGAAGTTCTGTTTAGAATTATATAAATAAAATTGAATTAAACAGATATTTTTGTAATGCTTTATTAATATCTACATAGCAGTAAACTCAACAATAAATAATATAAAAAGCCGACTATGATAAAACAATTAATATTCAAATTTAAGAATAAATTATTACATATCCATTGGGAATAGCTGGGTCATATTTTGAAGTCAAAATTATTCACTTAAATTAGTATTATATATTTATATTTGATTTTTGGCTCAAGGTAAAATTAAAATGTAATCTTGGTTGATATTTTAAAGTTTGTACTTCGTAAAATTTATTCTCTGTTATTGAATATTTAGAGATTTGTTTTAATGTAAAGACATATCAAAATAACGTTGAGAGCTATATAAAAACGATCAATACAGCGTAATATTCCTTGTGCTGAAGACCTTTGGTTATATATTTTCCAAATATCGTGTCCTGTCGTTATATTCATACTAATGTTTGATGTCAATTCTGTTTCGATATTATCTCTTGTATATCTTTTTTTGTTACAAACCACCGCTTTTTCCATCCTCATTTTGAGATTTATGAAAAATTTGTTGATCGCTCCAAAATAATGAATGCGGTCATGACAGTTATACTTTTTTTCTTTGTTTGATGGAGTCTGGGAGAGGAATGATTTGTCGCTAATGTGCAATTTCGGATCGAAGATCTTGAATTTACGAACGTCGCACACTTCTTCAAAATATAACATTGTATAGTTTTGATTGGTTTGAAGCCATCCGCATATTTTCATCTTTTCAAATGCATAGTTTGACAATTGTAGAAGTAATTTGATGGTTTCTCTGTGCTTACAAATTCTCTCGATGCAGTTACTTTTTGAGTTGTACTTTTGACTAAAGCAGCGGCAAACGGATTCTATTTCGTGGTTATGTTGTCGCATCTGTTGTGGTGAATTTAGTATCTGACATACTATCAGAAGTACCGTTTTCCAGATGAAATTCTGTCGCTCCAGCATTGTCCATGCTCTTGAGAGTTCTCTGATCCAATGTCGTGTTTGACCTAAACATCACCTGTGAGTTGAACAAGGCGGACGTTGGTGTTTCTTGAGAATAATTCAAATCTATTTTTTTATCTGGAAAAGAATGAAAAAAGTTATTCGATTTTAAAATGAAGACAATGTTTGATACATGTTTATCATTTTTTTTTTTTTATACAATATAATATTTTTATTTTTTTTATATTTTATTTTTATATTTAAGAAACACTCACAGAGAAATTGACATTAAAAAATACAAAATATATAAATACAAAATAACATGTAAGGTCAACTCTCCAATTACGAGTGCCTGCAGCATGTTATATTAAAATACCTATGATAAGGTGGTAGGAGGAGAAAAAGGGGACAAATTCAAGGACCACAGTTGATTCTAGGATTGCTCTTGCGAATATATTATAATATCTTTACTCAATTGCTTAAATTTTGCATATTTTAAATTAAAAATGTCCAAGTCAGTCAAAAGTCTATTGTAGTCATCACAAATTCTACGGACTATTTTTACAAAAAACAGTGATACATTTTCTCTCCCCTTGATCAGTTCATTGTAAATAGCGTGCTTTGCAAGTCTTGTGATAATCAGGACAACGGTTACCATCTTAATGTACCATTTGTCCTGCTTACTACCTTTACTGTCTGTTACCAATCTTCCTTCACACTAAGTACAAATATTCCCACACAAGAGCGAAAGACTTGGCGAATGAGGACAAAGTGGGCTGACCCCACATAATGGGAATAAATGGCTAGGGTGAAGATAAAGAAGACTAAATACAAATTTTTATCTACTCGCTCTAATAGTTCATTATGTACTGTTATTTAACAGGATTCATTCAGGAGTTTATCGAATATTTTTATAGTTGCATATATGCAAACTTTGGATTTTTTTCCCTGTCGGGAATCAATGATATTTTACGACAAATTTTAACATCTCAATAGAGACGAAGATGGACCATTATAAGAGAATTAGAAATGTGTTCACACAAAACAACTGATGACAGGTTGCAAGTCCTGTAGGTGCCTTGAGTTCCTGGTTCTCCTATAATGTTCTATCTTCTTCTCTGTTGAGATGTTAAAATTTGTCATAAAATATCATTCAAGAGTTTATTTATGTCATTTGTTTTATATTTACCGACTACACATATGAAATTTTGTGGTGTGCTACATGGCATTCCGTACAATACTCCTTCCATCGCAGAATCTCTATCCAAATTTAAACATGTTGGCTCTTCAGCAAAGCTTAAATCATTGTTTTCACACCACGGTAAAACCTGAAATTAATGTAATCATTTCAATAATATATTTTGTTAACATAAAATAGTATAAGTTATATTTTTTTTTTGTCTACATGTTAACTTTCATTCATAGAATAAATAATCTTTGTATTTAGACATAAAAATTAATTATTGCATAATGATGAAAGAAAATAAGTGTCAGAATGATTATCCACAACACTCAAAGACTAATTAAGCAGAAGAGTCCCATCTATTTATATCAGTGTACCTACGGAAGCAACGAAATCTCTAGTAAACGCATTCGTTATTTCCCGCCTGGACTACTGCAATGGTATCTACGCAAACCTTCCAAAGCTGGAGCTAAACAAACTTCAATCCGTCTTCAACGCTGCTGCTAGGCTAATCACCGGAGCCGCGAAATTCTCACACATATCCCACCATCTACGAAATCTTCACTGGCTAAAAGTGCCAGAGAGAATCAAGTACAAATTATGTTTGTTGACTTTCAAAGCGATCCATGGCATGGCTCCCACGTATCTTTCAGACTTCTGCATCCCTCTCACCGTAAACGAGTGACAACAAACACTTCGGTCAGCCACCACATCCGTGATTGGCAAGTTGACTGAAATAAATAGAGTCAACACTTCATCTTTCGGTGATCGTGCTTTTGCTGTGGCCGGACCAGCCTCTTGGAATAAACTACCACCTGAACTGAGGCAAATCGACAACTTAGCACTATTCAGGAAACACCTAAAAACTCACTTCTTTCGCGAGTCTTACAATAACCCCTAATATATTCAAAGCGCCCTTGAGGTGAGGTTATCACAAAAACGGCGCTATAAAAATAATCCAAATTTATTATTATGAAAACCTACCCCCTCTAAAGGACCAGGTATTTCATAGCCAGTATTGTAGTCCTTCCATTGCCGTGCTGATGGATCAAACTGTCCAGATACCCAGACATGGTCGATAGCTAAAAAATAAAAAGGTTTGTTATACATATTATTGTTGTTTTCATATCATGTTACTATCTTTTTCATCTTGTAATTCTTACACCCCGCTCAAAGGACCAAAATATTAAGAGATTGCTTCATTCTAATTGTTCTGCACAAGAAAAACAACCAAAAGTAATTTTTTAATAATAAATTGCACTATTTGACCATGATCTGTTTTGTACAATGAACATTTTCAATTAGACTATTCGCTGTATTCTGTGTTACAAAAAATAAATATGACTGCAAGGATCAATTTCATACTTCCATAATTTTGTAAAACATTTACATGACATATTGAGTACAAAAAGTTACCATTTTTCAAAGACTCTCCCATAGTCAGCATCAATTGCGAATACATATGTGTGTCTGTGACTGAACCTAATGTACCGTTGATACTTATGCAATAGTCTTGAGATTCGTAATATGGCAACATTTCCGGTGGTACAATGTAGTAATAATTAAGATCCTCGTGATAGTTTGGAAAGTGTTCATCAATTATTACATCTGCACCGCGTGATTCATGGTTAGCAAAGTCTGAAATGTAACGTTCAATGTAGATTTATTTAACTTGTTAGTCTCTGTTGGATTTTATGACAACTTCTTCTCCAACCAACCAGGGTTTATTTAAAAAAATGGGTGAAATATGGTAATTTTTAAAATTGAATGATATTTTTGTACTTTTTAGACAGCATTCACTATGTAGACTTCCATTATAGACATTAAACACTGTTTCCCACTGAAACTGTAATGACTGTTTCGCCTGGTGAAGGTCTTTTCAAATGATGAAGTACATGGTATGGGATTTTCTTATATACTATTACATCGAATACAAGTTATACAAAGCAAATGAAATTCTTGTGATTCAAATAGTAATGGAAATCATATAACAAAGTAAAAAATAAAACTAAATGAACATTAGATATATTTTTAGTGATAGATGGAAAATAAAAGTTATTTTTAGATATGTATTATTTATTCTTTAGTCATTTATAAATATCCAAAACAAAACGAAAAATAACTGCTTCTCTATGTATGAACGCAACGTGTGATTTAGCTCAAGAAAAGATAACTCAATGCATGGAAGTGACAGTTGCCAGTCACGTGACAACTGTCACTTACATGCATTGAGTGGCATTGAGTTATCTTTTCTTGAGCTTAATGACACGTGGGCTGAACACTAAAAATTATTGACATTTTTACAGTTTTTTTATGAAATAAATTTATTACATTATGATAGCATAAAAATTATTAACTTCGATTTTACGTTTATAAAAAAATGTATATTTACCCATACAAACAAATGCCCTGTGTCTATCGCATCTTGCCTCTAAAAAGACAGTCGTGTTACATATGTGTCTATCGAGAAGAAGACATCCATCTTGTTTTTCAGGTTGATGGTTTCTGGATTATAGAATAGAAAATTAAACTTCTTTTCGTATCTATAGATATTTTTGTTATTGTATGCAAGTAAGCACTAAAATGCCTATATATATATATATATATATATATATATATATATATATATATTGCTAGGAACACATATACATACATACCATTACGCCGTATCCCTACTAGGGGTAGGCAGAGAGAACCGAACGCCAGATTCCTCTATCTTGACATACTTACATGTTTTGCCTCATTGTCATACATGCTCTCCTATTATTCTGACTTCGTATATTACCATCTTTCAAAATCTCATTTATATGATCATGCCAAATCTTTCTCGGCCGGCCCCTACCTCTCATTCCATTCTATTCAGCCTTGTATACTTCATCGTTCATTCTCTCTACATGTCCGAATCATCACAGACCATTTATTTTCATTCTACTCAATATCTCTTTCAATCTTGCATTCTCGTCTGATGTCCACTTATTGCTAGAAAGGGTTGAAAATATATTAGTATATCCCTATAGAGTACTTTTTTATGGATTTTATTTTATTATCTCTATGGATTACCAGGAATATATTTTTTTATTGATAGTTTCCAATATTTAGTAATAGATGGCATTAAAATGTTTTATAAATGATGTCTTAGATATGAGGAATCCATAGATACCTATAATATATTCAAAACAAGGTAACTGACTCTTTCCTCACCACCACCTGTTCAGCTATGAGGACCACCCCTTGCAAAACTCTGAAAGAACACATAAAGAACATAAGAAGTGTCTGAAGAACTCTAAAACCTTGCAGACACTGCACTTAAAAGTGCCAAAGAGTGCTAATTATGAAGAAACAGCTGGCTCATCGTTCACTGAATGTGAAGATTAGAGTGAACTGTATTTTTGACAAAAAGTCTTAAAAGTACTGAAGATGCTCTTCGTGGCTACAAGGTCCACATGCCCAATGGGTCCAAAGGAATTCCCTTGGACATTTGGCGGATAGTTGACATGGAGAAGTAAGTGCATTCCCATAGGATATGCTCAGAAGTCTGATCAGGATTGTGGCAAAGCTCATATGAATTAAAACGCTACATTTTAAGTAAAGTATTATGAAAAATCTTGAATTGTATTAATTTATGTAAAGGTTTGTGGTACAAAATATGGGTGTATATTTGTAACAATATTTTTAAATACCTACATAGGCATTGAGCTCATAGAATGTAGTAAATACAATTGACTGGTCTGTCGGTAATGAAGATATCTGCTTGGTTTGAGTGTGGATACAAATAATGGCTAAATAATGTTCTTATTTTTTTTTCTATATGTTCTCTGTTTTTTTTCTAATTCCATACTTTATACGCATTTTTTCTCTAGCAATTGTTGAATACATAACTTATTTACTTTAAATTATTTAAAAGAAGATTTAAAAAGTTTATAACTTAATACATGTAATAGGTACACCCATTTTTAATATACTATAAACTGTTGGTTCTGTAAAACTATAAAATAAAATTTAAAAATAATTACCTGAATGGAGGCCAATTTTCTTCCATTACATCGTTGCTGTCTCGTCTTCCTGAATTCTGAATTAGTTCCCCTGTAGAAAGCCAACTCCATTCACCACCTTTTCCATATCCACCAATCCATACGTTCTCTATTGCTGTTATGAAAGTCATCGGTAAATAAAATATCCGTGTTACGTATTAATGATTTATAAATTATAAGAAATTTTGAAATACAGCTATATTCAAATTCAAAATTTGACAATTACAACAGAATTTAATATATTGTTATATTATGTATACGCTGGTCTACTCATGAATTTGATTAAGATAAGATTCAGACTTTAGAAATATTTTAGATTAAAATGAACTAATCAACTGTATGAATTTATACAAAAATTATGACTATTTCATACTTAACTTTGATCATAACGGATTTTTAAAATTGAACGTAGATAATAATTACATTATGAACAAATACTGATTTATTCAAGATAAGATCGTGTCACGAGTAGCTAATGTCTTAAATAAATATCCAACTTATAATAAGAGTTTTATTTATAACTTACATGGTCTTAGCTTCATCAATCTGGCACCAATTTTCTCTGTACATTTAACACTATCCAACATTGCTATACTGTAACAAAAATGATTTAATTTTTTTTAATAAAGTTTTAAGTTCAAGTGGAAATTCTCAGAACAATAATTTAGCTTCTGAAGATGTTAAGTGCTCGTTGAACCATTATAAATTAAGTAAAGAAGTCTAATTAGATTTAACTTTTTGATCGTCAGTTCTTGATGGAATTCCATTTAAATTAATTTATATTTTTAATAAATAAAAATAAAAACACTTGTTTAAAATTAATTCCACTATTTATTTGACTACAACCTACGACCTCGCTACTTGAAAATGTGCTTAGCACGAAACCGGTCGTAGGTTGTAGTCCTCAAATAAATAGTGGAATTAATTTTAAACAAGTGTTTTTATTTTTATTTATTAAAAAAAAAAATTAATTTAAAGAAGTCTATTTTATAATAATTATTAAAAAAGGCAGTTAGTCCATGACAATAATTTATAGTTATTGTAATATGGTAGTCGTTCATGAACAACAAAACAACAATGTCTAGTTTTCAATTCCCGTTGGAATTTCTTTTATATTTACATGTAACTATACAATTTACCTCAGCAAATAGATATGTTTGGTTGGAAGATATTGCCATTATGGAATAAACTGACATTATGTCGTACTGAATAATTATTTATTGTTTTATTCGTTTTAAAAATATTATAAATAAAATTAATAAAACAATAAATAATTTAGTTTGTGAATAATATTTATTTTGGCGTCTCTGTGTCTTGTGATTCGTGCAATAAAAGCAAACAATATACAGTAAAAACAAAAAGAATGTCTACAAAAGTACTGTAATGCTGCCAAAGATTTATAGCAAAGAATGTAAAGATGGCACACAAACAAAAACTCCACACCAACAAGATGAAGATGCTTACATGAGAGACCAGCATATCACAGGCAGCTTCAGGGTGGTCCCAGTGACGGAAAAGGTAACGGAATCAAGTTTGAGATGGTATGGCCATGTCATGAGGCATAAAGATCGTGGTGTGCATACTACACTTTTAGGAATACAGGAAGGCAAGAGTGGTGTAGTGAATTAGTTGAGAAATGCACAACTGGATGAAACGTTGGTCCAAGATAGAGAGGCGTGGAGGAGAAAAATAAGGAGTGCCGACCCCTAAACAAATAGAATAAGGATGAGGAAAATAAGAGTGTATCGTATAATAGGCTGGGCCGTACAATTTTTTTTTCGAATCCACATATGAAAAGGGTCTTAAAAGTTGCTTATTTAGATACTATGTCCAATTCTGATTCATTTCACAGTACGAAAACGTCTTCTCATATACTAAAATTCTGTATAAAAATTTTAGTCGAATCTGAATAGGGCCTAGTGTTAATCTAAAAAATAATAAAAAAATATTCATTACTGCTTTTGACCCTCTACCGGATGTCAAAGTTTTCATAAAAGTCTTTTTTTTTTTATTTTTCTGCCTCAAGTTAAATCATATAAAAATAATTATTTATGTTCGTTGCAATACGTAGAATGCAGTAGTACGTGTTGTTCTAGTGTGTCGTACGCCATTCGTTGATTTGAAAGGGAGTAAAATGTTAGTCAATTTCGGGAGACCTGTCAGCCGCGCTGTAATAGTGAATTTAATCGGATATATGTTGTTAAAATAAAATTATGTACCTGCAATAAAAAGAATATTATTTAGTTCGGAAACATCAAGAAATTTCAAACATCCAAAGTTTCAAGTATCAGTAGAGGGCAAAAAGTACCATTGAATCGGTAAATAAAAATATTAAAAATACAGTTACAATCTACATATTTATGCGCAACTTTTGAGAGCCCTTTCGCTAAGATATTATGTCGAAAAATAAAATTCTTCATACATGGACGGCCCAGTATATTATTCTATGAGGTGGTAGACACATTGCAGCTAATAAGGCGTTATTGCTAGACGACAACAAAGTTTTCAATTATTAGGGTGAACACGAGAAAATCCCCATTTTATACCAATGCCCTTTTATATATCGGATAGTTGATGTAAAACTTCTGATGTGGACAGTAAAGATAATTTATTTCGTTATCAATCATCATTAAAACAAACAAACTCACCTCATTCCCATCTGAGAACAGTATCCGACAGCCTGTTGCCATGTTGATTCTGCATTATATACATGATAGTTTATTCCTTCACATTCTATTTGGTCCACTTTGTATACTTCGCTCTTTGGGCGGCTAGTTACTCCTTGAAAACATGTTAAATTATTAAAAAAAAAACAGTGGGATGTAGCCAACACTAAACTCTCCATTGCATAGTACCTAAGTGTACATGATTTCTTCTTGAATGGTTGACATTCCCTAAATGCATTTTAACGAAGAAAATTTCTACTAGATTCCTAAACAAATTTAAGTGTCCGTGAGGACAAAAGTTTTCATAATACACCTTAAACATAAATTCTCTTCATAATATTTGTTGAGAAATTGATGTAAAAACAATGTTTTAACAATAGACGATCATGTATGAGACGATGCATAAATGTTGATGAGATATGGATATGTGTCAAGATTGAAGAATGCGGTGTTTGGTTCTCTCTACCTAGTTCATGAAGAAGACGGCATGATAGAATATAGATGAATACTATTACAATCATAGAGTGGAGAATACCAGGACCTTTGCCTCAAAAATCAGATATCTTAATAACTGAGCCACGTGGGCCGATAAATTCTTGTTTTTACTCTTGACTACCCCAAGGGGATATATTGGGGAGTTTTTAATTCGTATTTTTTTAGTTTTTTTTTGTATATTATCAACTAGTATCATACTGACATTCGAATTCTGAAAGTTTCATCACAATTTACATATCTGTGTGTGTGCTGTGAACTTTTGTTCACCAATAGCACAATACAATGTATGAAGAAACAAAGACATATTCATTTAAAAACGAGTGGGTTGTGGCCAACACTACGTATTCAAATTTTGTAGGGAAAATTTTCAGCATTTTTATGAAATGAGTTTGTAAAGTTGTGTATTTTTGATTTAAATATTTTACTATGAAAACATGAAAAATCTTCAATGCTGTTTTATGAAAGTGATGAAAGTGATTTCTAGCAATTTGAAAATAAAAATTCCAAATAAATATTATCATTTTCCTGAGCTTGGGGTCACTTTGAAATATTTGACAATTAAAAAAAATGAGAATCACTATTCAGATATCCTTCAAATTCTAATTGAGTCTAAGTCGAAACGAGTATTAGATATATAAATTTACAAAATTTGAAATGAGTACTTTAGTCAATAATCGATAAAGTAGAATAAACACGCAGTACATAGTACACAGATACACTGTGATGAAACTTTCAGAATACAATCTCAGCATGATACTAGTTGATAGTACATTGCGATTTCATCACTCCCCACTATAGTGAGGAGTAAAAAGATGTTGACCAAAAAATATTTAAAGCAATCATGAGATCTTAAGGTTATTTAAGTAAGGTAATTATTCCCAATTTCAAAGTTTTGATTACTTTTTTCACATACGAATCCCCTTCTTAAGATACAATTGAGGTTCAAGAATACTGGATTGTCATGGTTTCCTCTCTGCAAAGCTACGCAGTCAGCATTCATTTCTGGAATGGCCAGCTCCGTTCTGTTGATCCACTGGAAAATAATTTATTTTATTTTATTTACAGATCCAGTAATATATAAAAATATTGGTAAAGTAAAATCCTTTTGAAAAATAAACGTCTTTGAACAATGAACCATCGTGGCACAGTCGATAAGCCGTTTGGCTTCTATGCGGGCGTCTTGAGTTCGATCTCCAGCAGATGATATATTTATTTAAATTTATTTCTGGAAATACTGGTTAGTTGGAAGAGATTTCCATACTGCAATAAAATCGCCACTTGCGCATGGTGCAAGGAAGTGTATGTATTTATTTACTTTATTCTAAACCACTCAATAGTGTATCGGAAGTGTATTTATTTTAATTACTTTATTCTAAACCACTATTTTTTTTATCAGGATGGACGGACAGTTTTATTTATCTAGCTATCAAAATGTACGTAAACGCCATCTGTGTGAGAAGTTCTGAACTATACAGACTACAGAATATTTAGTTATATCTTATGAACCTAATCATTGTTAAATAAATACAAAAACTATTCCATTGTACTTATATGAGTTTTTGCAGAGTGGTTCGTGCACTAGATAAACAATTCCATTTGGATCCAAGTTCGATTTTATTCATTAAAAAATATTTATTTTTGGGAAAGTATGAGGATTTCAAGAACATGTTTAAACTGTTAAAAAAGAAAATACTTATATAAATACATACAAGCGGATATGCTGATTTTCCTGTTATTCCTGTTCTAGCGTTCCATACTTTCTCTGAGGATCTAGATATACTCTTTCTGCTGGTGATCCAGTAGTAATTGTTTGGATCTTTGGATATATCTCTTTTGGCTCCAATCCACACGGTGTCCAAATCTAAAAACATTCATAGTCGATATTAATATTGTTATAGGTAGGTATTACCTATGTTTCACTTTGTGTTTTTTTCAAAAACCAATCATAATTTATTTGTGTTTTGCTCCACGAAACAAAAATGTTTTGAAAAAATAACTAAAGCGTTTTATTCCAGGAAAAAACAAAAAATAAATAATGATTTTATCGCATTTTTTTAAAGTTGTATACGGACACATTGGATTTATTAAAATAACCAATGTTTTCGTACAGGGCCGGATAAACGTGTTTTTGCGCCCGTAGCAATATTTTTTATTTGGAATTTTAAATGTAGAACAATTTAAAATTATGTAAAATTACATCGGGTCTAAAATGACGAAACATAATAAGCGGGATTATCACATACACACCGAGCCTCTATCCGGGTACGCAAAGAGAACCGAGCGCCATACCTGCGGATTTTTGATTTATATGATCAACATTTTAGAATTTTAAGCGCCCTTTTTAAGACAACCGCCCTGATTTCTTGTTCCTGATTGTTCTATGATTTATCCGGCCCTGTTTGCGTATATAAAATATAGAAATATTCGATTTACATACACATTGGTACAAGCGGGTAAGCAAGCCAAAAATGAAATAATATTTTTGACGCAGTTCACGGGTGACATCTATGTGAAAGCATTGCTACCTCATGTATAAAAACTGTGGCTTTCGTTGTTTATGAACCAATTTCTCAATAGAGTGCGTTTAAAAAAATGTTTTTTATATATGGCAATGGTAAAAACAGCTCATTTTCAAGAACAATAATATCAATATAAATTAAAATTCATAGTTGGTGAACGTTGGTGAATAAAGTGATCACGTAAACCAGTTGATAACCAATTTTTATCCTTAATATTCCAACTTCGTTTCTATTGAGATATTAAAAAAATGTCATTTAAATGTATTTTTTGTATTCACATTTATTCTAGTTATACTTGGTTATTTGTAAATAACTTGTGAAATCACATGCGCTGCGCAGAAGGCAAATTTGTGCTATTTGCTTTGTTGGAAAGTATATGTTTGTGCAATCCGCTCTCCTCCAAGACGAAAATCCTCATGTTATTTGCTGGAAACTATATGTAAGTGTAATGCATTACAGATATTGTCAATATTTTCATTTACATTCGTGCATCGTCTCGTCCATCTTCATTTGTCTGTTGTTGAAGCATTTTACGCTCCCCTCTTTCGAGATATGTCATTCACATGGTCATGCATAATCCTCTAGCTCCATTCTTGTCAATTTTATATATTTTGATCGTCAGGTTTTCCTCATTCATTCTTCCCACATGGCCAAACCAATTAAGTAGCGTATATATTACAATTACATTGGTCTGATTCTGCCAAAGCTTCCGCCAAAAATAAAGCCTTTTCGTAGTCATCTAAAACTGCGAGAGTAGAGTTCATACTCCTGAAAAAACAGTATCAAAAATATACATTTTATCATATTTTATTCATCGTTATTCCACGAATATAAAGAAATATTTAATTCCAATTCGTCTTATAATAAGTGATAAACAAAAGTCTTGCAGTAATCTCGACCAGGACAAAGACCGCATAAGTAGCTGCTAGACTATGACCAGGGAGTGCAAGATTCTTTATGCAAGAGTCTAGCGGACCTGCAAAATTTAATAAAATAATTTACTACGTAGGTACTATTAATTTTTTTTTCATATTTCATTGTAATTAGGTACCTACTGAATTTTAAAATTTAAGTTCCAAGACCAAGACTAGGTGTGCAAGACTTGCTAGAACAAAACTCGATCATCCACATCTGTAAATACAACACCAAGATTTCGGGCTGGCGTCTTAGTTTCGATTCCCAGCAGAGAAGAAATTTAGGTAGTTTAATTCATTTTCAACACTAGTTATTTGGAAGAAATTGCCATTTGTATATAAACACACCACTTGCGCAGGGTGAAAGGAAGTGTATGCTATTATTGGGTATTCAATGTATAATGTTGCTCTGTTCGTACTAAGACGATATTCCATGTTGTCATACACAAATTTCAATAATAGTAATAATGTTCACACTTGCAAACATAGTTGGCTTCTGTCCATGTAGCTCTGTTCGTACTAAGACGATATTCCATGTTGTTATACACAAATTTCAATAATAGTATTAATGTTCATACTTGCAAACATAGTTGGCTTCTGTCCATGTTGCTCTGTTCGTACTAAGACGATATTCCATGTTGTTATACACAAATTTCAATAATAGTAATAATGTTCATACTTGCAAACATAGTTGGCTTCTGTCCATGTTGCTCTGTTCGTACCAAGACGATATTCCATGTTGTGATACACAAATTTAAATAATAGTATTAATGTTCATACTTGCAAACATAGTTGGCTTCTGTCCATGTTGCTCTGTTCGTACTCAGACGATATTCCATGTTGTCATACACAAATTTCAATAATAGTAATAATGTTCATACTTGCAAACATAGTTGGCTTCTGTCCATGTTGCTCTGTTCGTACCAAGACGATATTCCATGTTGTGATACACAAATTTAAATAATAGTATTAATGTTCATACTTGCAAACATAATTGGCTTCTGTCCATGTTGCTCTGTTCGTACTAAGACGATATTCCATGTTGTTATACACAAATTTCAATAATAGTATTAATGTTCATACTTGCAAACATAGTTGGCTTCTGTCCATGTTGCTCTGTTCGTACCAAGACGATATTCCATGTTGTGATACACAAATTTAAATAATAGTATTAATGTTCATACTTGCAAACATAGTTGGCTTCTGTCCATGTTGCTCTGTTCGTACTAAGACGATATTCCATGTTGTTATACACAAATTTAAATAATAGTATTAATGTTCATACTTGCAAACATAGTTGGCTTCTGTCCATGTTGCTCTGTTCGTACTAAGACGATATTCCATGTTGTTATACACAAATTTAAATAATAGTATTAATGTTCATACTTGCAAACATAGTTGGCTTCTGTCCATGTTGCTCTGTTCGTACTAAGACGATATTCCATGTTGTTATACACAAATTTAAATAATAGTATTAATGTTCATACTTGCAAACATAGTTGGCTTCTGTCCATGTTGCTCTGTTCGTACTAAGACGATATTCCATGTTGTTATACACAAATTTCAATAATATTAATAATGTTCATACTTGCAAACATAGTTGGCTTCTGTCCATGTAGCTCTAATAATAATAATAATAATAATGAACACTTCCTTGCACCCTGCGCAAGTGGCGAGTTTATTGCCGTATGGCAATTTCTTCCAAATGACCAGTGTTTCCAGCCCAGAGAAGCAATATTTGCGTGAGAAATGAATTTAAATAAATTTCTCCTCTGCTGGGAATCGAACCCAGGACGCCCGCACAGAAACCAAACGGCTTACCAACTGTGCCACGGCGGTCGGCAGCTCTGTTCGTACTAAGACGATATTCCATGTTGTTATTATACACAAATTTAAATAATAATAATAATGTTCATACTTGCAAACATAGTTGGCTTCTGTCCATGTAGCTCTGTTCGTACTAAGACGATATTCTATGTTGTGATACACAAATGTTGATGCATATTGTGTAGACTCAACCGGTACTAGAAATTTTAAATCCAATCATAAATAGCATTATTTATCTAATAAACGTTTGAGAACTACTGATTTTGTAAGATATGTCAAAGAGATTTTAGGAATCGGTTTGATACCGGAGATTTTCATATTAATTTCCAAAAACAGTGCCACCACCAACCCGTTCTGATTATGGGGACTAATAAAGGCCCCTTGAAAACAACATAAGAAGAGTTCGGAGAACTCTAAAACATTGCAGACACTGCTCTTAAATGTGTCAAAGAACTGGAAATTAATTTCTCAATTACTATTGGAGTCATAAATTATACGTTAGATAAGTTGGCAAAAGATCTATACTGAAGATCGCATCGTTTTTTTGACAAAAAGTCTTTAAAGCTCTGAAGTTGTTCTTCCTGGCTTGACACGAAGTGGTCCGCATGTCCGATAGATCCAAAGGAACTCTCTCAAACATCCTTTTAGAGCTCTTGTCGGAATGTCGACACGGGTATAAGTTAATCAATTCCCATAGCATGTAATGCTCCGAAGTCCTATGGAGGTTAGCACGAAGACAGCGGTATTCTTTAAAGGAAGTCTCGAAATGCGAAAAAATATTAAATACCTTACCGACATATTCTGGAAATGCAGATCTAGGTGCAAATTCACCCTGAATTTGATGAAATCCTATGATAAATAATGTTAACAGGATGCCTAACATTTTGATAAACAAACAAGATTTGAAGACTTCAAGCCATGAGTGAATGTGTTCAAGAAGTGTTCAAATAAACATTTATACTCAGATATTTTGTCGTGTTATGTTTTCCATAAAAATACGGTTATTTCCATGTTAAATTAACCGACTCCTTGTCAAACACATACATTATACTTATCATTATATATTTTTATACAACGCAATTGATTGGAGCGTACTGATTTTTTAAATCAACAAAATTTCACTGTTTTGATAAAATACAAAAGAAAAAATATAATGTTTACTTTCGAGCATTTTACGAAGATGTTGATTTTTATACATGTTATTCTAATAACTATAATTGTGTTTTATAAATAAACTAGCGTAGGTATAGGTACTCAGCATGGGTTTGTGGTAAATGGGAATAATCTATTGTACCCTGTACCTACGAGTGACGAGTTTTTAGCCAAATTGTAATTACTTCCAACTAACTAATTTTTCAACCCGGAAATGAATTTTGAAACAATTTCCTCCTACTGGATTAATATTGAACCCAGAACGCCAGCACAGTGGTAAAACTACTCACCGCTAAGGACAAATGCTACAAATTTACATAACGTAGATCAATTACATACAGAAAAGAAAAAAGAAACGCAAAAAATTATTTATTTTATTGAAGTGGCGTTATATGAATCTCGAAGACAAATTAATATAATTTATAACTTATATTTTTTTGACAAACTTTTTAACATCTCAATAGAGACGAAGTTGGAATATTATAAAAGAACCAGGAACTCAAGGAACCTACAGGGCTTACGACCTGTCATCGAGGGGACGATCGAGGGTCATAGAGAGGCCGGAAGAAGGCAGCTTTCCTTGTATGAGAACTGTGGAGATGCTGTTTCGCACTGGCCAGGACAGGGAGGCTTTCTATATTGTGGTCGTCAACATCGGGGAGACCTGACATGACACGAGAAGAAGAAGAAAATAAAATTTATGGATGATTTCTCTCATTACTATTTGTGACACATGATATACATATGGCATACGGAATCTCTGCCTGCCCACCTACAAGTACCTACTAAATATTCTCATAGAAATACCTTCGATAGAAAGTTGCCCTATATTCTGAAATGATTATTCCGGGCGCGTACTTACATATGTATATCTTCGTTCTTCCGAGAACAAAATCTAGGTACTTATTGATGTAACCAAAGATAATTCTTATATACTTTTGTGGCATTGAAAATACAAACAAAATGAGTGAGAGTGACATGCCTTAGAATAGTGCTTCAATTCTTTTATTTTATCATCGTTTTCGGAGAAATAGAAAATACATCAGGCAAAAATAGCATATCACATAGTTCAGCAATAAGGTTCACCATCACATTCAGAATATTGGCTATTAGGTGAGACAGACTGATGTTTTTATTTCAGTTCGTGGCAGAAGGGTGCAATACTACACAAACCATATTATATATAAGTACATAATTATACATAAAAATAAAAAAAAATTGAAGAAAAAGAATAATACATCAATCATAAGCTACAGCTACCCATTAATACATCAATATACAAACAAAAAAAATAAAAAATCTACTAAATATCTACTTGAAATATGGAATTGCTGGACCCCCACATCCTTATTCTTGCACACCCGCATACCTGTCGCTGCTTACCACACATTGTGTGATATACCATGAATTGAGTACACAGCCTTACTTTTTTTTAAGAAAATGAAGATAATTTTATTTATTTATTTCCACATTCAAATAAATTTTGTACAATATAACATAAAATATTACAATGGAATTTATTACCTCACTAAACGAGAGCCTGTTATGAGCTTATACTAACAATAATTATGCAATATATTTTCCAACTGTGCATCTGTTCAAAAAAAAATATTTCTCAACAAAGTGTCAAGCCAGGATCCGCGAGATTTTGTATGGCCGTTTTTCAACTTTAATGTCAAAAAACAACAACTTAGTGGATTCGTAGCATAACTGTTATGTGTATGAATTAACTCTAACTTACACAACTTCTATACTCAGAATTTTTAATTTTTGTTCCAGTCAGGCGTTATCAAATTTTGAATTTTTGTTTATTTTTTCCATACAGACGCCCTAGACAACGTGTCATTGGCTGCTCCAACTGATTATGAAGGTCTGCAATAGAGGGACGTCTCGTAATAAGAAGACGTCAGATGTCATGGCTCTGTCATGTCTGGCAGACGTCAGATGTCGAGTATGTGAATTGTTTGTTGAGATGCTTTCTCAGCAGCGATCGCCAACGTCTTGTGGACCTAATGTGGCACGAAAAAAGAAGAAGTAATATAAAACTTTACCGATTGTTCTGGACATCTGCCTCCAAGTGGCATTAATCTAATAAAATACCGTGAAAGTCAAAATCAAAAATGCATCTTCACCACACGACGGAGCAGTTGGTGTCTTCTGACCCACTTTCTTGTTAATCTGGTCAAATCGGATGCAAGTAAGGCTTGAGTGCATTATTTAGTTCTTTTATTTTTCATTTCATCGCAACCGGACTGGCCGCTTTTTAAGGCATTTATTTATTCTTATTAGAAATTGGAAGCTTGCTGGTATTTTTGTTTCCATACCACAAAATGCATCGGAACGCTTTCTCTTATAAATAAATAACAACCGCATTAAGACAATAGATAGACATAGCAATAAATAATGCGTCTTATTGCCAAATTCGTAAAAATCAACAAAATGAATCTTTACTCCGACTTCAAATAATATGACGTAATAAATATTTTGTAACCTATGTGCATAGAATAATAATAAAACTATAGAATACTCATTCCCATACAATACCTTGCTGAAAAAATTAAGCCGTTTTATTGGCCGGATCGTATCAATATAATATGTATGAGTCTGCTGGTAGACATTGTTCGTATAGTACTACCCGTTGTGACTGCGTAAATAATTTTGAAAGCAGCAAAATTCCCTATTTGGAGAACGTATCACGCAGACAGCCAAATGATTACTGAATGCTCGTAGCAAAATGTTGACCAAATTAGTCAACATAAAGCAGTCGCGTTTACTGGAGGCTAAAGTGTATTCTATACTATTATTATTCTATGCCTGTGTTCGTTAGGTAGTAATATAGTATTGTGTTAGAACGTTGAAATTATTTTTTTATACTTTGCATTGATATTTTCCTGAATCGAATTTTATTACGAAAATTATTTTAATGTTTTAGTTTTATTGTGTCGGTTTTTTTAAAATTACATGTATATCACATATCGCTTAAAGAAAATGTAGGTTAAACCAACACATATAAATCAATGGGTTAAACGTACAAATAAAAATGTATAATTAATTGTTTTTATTAAACAGGTGATGGAAAAGATAAAGGTTAAGGAAAATACCTTGCCTTGATATTTTTGCAGAACTGGTTCATCTTTTTCACCACATTCACAGCGTTCGATAGTTTTAATTTTCACCTCACTGAAGTTAATTAAATTATGTGGATATTGAGAAGATATTATATTGCTTTCATTTTTTATATCAGAATATCCCTCATAAGTATATGTAGGTAGGTACCAACTAAACATTCTGCAAATGTTTAAAAAATATACATTGTAGTTTTTACGTGTATCGTTTTATAGTTTTTATTTTCAGGCGTAAATCTTTATTGATTCAACCATTTTTCTATCCACCTACTTTCTAAAATTTAATTTTGGGAACATGAAGGAACCTACTTGTGAATTATATTTTATTATATCTTAAATTATGTAGGTACCTACTCATTAAAATGTATTATAAAACTTCATTCCGATTCGGTCATTTCATATTTAACATAAGAATGATCTTTTAAATTGCTTCATAATAATAAAAAAACAATTTTATTTTGTATTTGCATAGAAATCGTTAAGGATGTACTTGAGATATATTTTTGCAAATAGAATGTTCGACGGAAAGTGTTACCATAATAAAAATTAACAAATATGGGTAGGTACCTACCCGACTACTTTCCATATTAACACAAATATTTGTTTACAGTAATATGACCCAAAGTTAAAGATATCTCTGTATTATCACTTCCTTGCGCTGTCATATTATTTGGAATATTTCGATGATAACCACTAAAAGCAATCAACACGAATACACCATTAATTAAATATTAAATGGTCACACTTGACTCGACCAAAAATACATATTTAATTTTTACTGCTATCCATAAAATAATGTGACGCTAACCCTAGATTTTTTTAGTCAAATATTATATTGTAAGTATTATTAATTGCTCAAAATGTGAGTGAAAATGGCATTTTCTTCTTTGCGACCCCTATTATTGCAATTACGAAATAATTAAAAAATACCATTTATGTGAAAAATAGCAACATTTTATTTTTTGCTTGTTCCGCGTTTCGTTCAACAGTGTTTTATTCGCTTCGTTTGACTTGAATTGGACTCGATTTGATTTTTTTGACCCCCATTTTTTTGTTTTAAAACATTTCTCTCTGATCGAGAGATGCCAAATAAACAAAAGATACCGCGAACGTCAAAGTCAACAAAATACACACGGCAGCCATGTTGATAATTTTACAGATTTCTGTTTTACGAAAAACGATACAAAACGCGTTGAAAAATAGAACACGTTCCATTTTTTTCCCACGGGGTTGAAAATCCTGTTGAAAACCTGAACCCCCTGAAAACCTCGTCTGTGTAAAGTGCGCTTTAGACCTTCCAGTGGTTCAATGCAAAAATATAAATCGCATATTGAAATTATACGGCGTAGATACCAAACACATGCAGGTAATGATTATGTTATTCAAATTTTCTAAATTGCATTCTGCATTAACAACTATATAAGTATATTTCTATATAACAATCAACGGAATGAGTACAAGGTTAATGACGTCAGAACATCATTTGGTTGTCTAAAATAATGCACTCAACTATTTCTAAAGGTCATGTTTTTTTATACCTAGTCGTAGATATAATACAGAAGTTCCAAATTTTCTCTAACCAGGGACCACTTTGATCTATGTGTTATTAGCTGAGACCAAAACAACATTCAAGAGAAATAAACTACGTACCTTTAGTCAAAACTTTACCAGAAGGTACCTATCTACTATTTATTATCAGTTTTAATGCTCATTTATGGTGCGGAAAAACGATGTCACATAGCTCCACTACTAAATGAATTAGGTACACTGGTTGTAGTGTCCATAATGAGTTGACTACAAATTTTGTTTGATGGTGTTTAATGCTTCAATAACCTGGTACCACAATACATGTGAGTGGTCCTATAAAGTGGTATAAATTACCCCTAAAATACTGAACAAACGTCCTGTCCGGTGCAAACTGCACAGGACAAGACGACGAGGGGTCGAATGGAGGAGTAAACTGTAATGGAAAAAAATACTGAAAACTGCTTTAATTCGTAGAGCAACATAAGATCGAAATATCAGCGCCTTATTTGGAACTACCCCGAAGGGCCGCACTTGGCCCGCGGGTCGTACCTACTTTGCCCATGACTGGTATACATAGACTATTACGATAATGAATAATTTTTCGATTCATTTCTGTAAAATAGAACAAAACATAATATGATGCACCAATCACAATCAATAGATCGATATTATTCAACACCAAAACCACAATGAATTTAAAACGAGTGAGTTGTGGCCAACACTAAACCCTCCACCCAGTAAAAATTACACTTGTCTATAGAAACACATACAATATCAATATGTTAGTATACACTCAATAAGTTAAACACTCAATTTTCCCTTACAGAAGCTATTTTACTTCTGTTATATACATTTTTCATACAAATATGAAATTTATTTCACATTGATATGGCAAACCATAGATTTTTTTCTTTAAATTTTGACAATCCTTGAATGCATTTATGATGAATGTATTTTTATTGTATCAAAATTTCAAACTGTATAAAAATACCTTAATTTTCCCGACCGTGAGAACATTTTATGGAAAACTAATCAGCTCTAGGTCTATGCATGTTAATATGAAGTCAATCGGACTTATAGTTTGGGCTGTAGAGAGGACACAAAAAAAAAATCCGTACGCCGAATGCCCTACGCTCTACGCCATACGTACAAACACATCACGACGAAACTCACAGTGTGCACTCTCTACATGATACCCGCTGAGAAATTGATGTAAAAAAAATACGCTTAAAATTTCTGAAATCATGACTCTCCACTGTTCCATAGTGTGGAGAGTAATAAAAAACTGTTTTTTCTAGTATATAATTTTTCTTCCGATATGTAGTATATTTTTATATTAAGATAGACAAACTATTAATGCAGTATGGTGAAGAATGCTTATGTTGTATGAAATATTTTAATAAAAGCAGATAAATTTCGTTTTAAAGAGCGTTAGAGCATTTTGAAAATTTTGACATGTGATATCATATGAATATATTTTATGTTATCTATGGAAAGCTAATCAGTTCTAAGTTCAAGCTATTAATACTCTCCACGAAGATTGGTGCAGGAAATGGCGTTTATGGAACACGAGTGGGTTTTGGTGGCAAATACTAAACTTTCCACTGTACATATTTAACTTGGTTAAAACATAATAATTTTCACCGATTTGAAATAGATTGATCAAATTTTGGGCTGCAGGGCCAAATACACGAATTCAATTCAAGACCTGCGGTGCAAGACTAAAGACTAAGACTAGGCTAGCAGAAGTCCCGCAATCAGCTTAGTTCGGTTTTTAAATTAACTAGTTGCATGTAACAGAAATAGAGAGAAGACGTGGCCTTGCCTGGGCAGCTTTTGGGAAATTATCATATATTCTGAAATCCCGTAAATACTCCCATTATTTGAAAAAGAAGCTATTTGATGCATGTATTCTCCCAGTGCTTACTTATGGAATGGAAACATCGGTCCTAACAAAACGAATAATGCACAAGCTGTTAGTGACACAGAGAGCTATGAAGAGAAAGTTGCTGAGTATTTCAATAAGGTATAGAATTCAGAATGTCATGGTAAGAGAAAGAACCAAAGTAGCCGATGTAGCAGAAAGGGTCTCTGGTCTTATGCTGGGCTGGGCATATTGCCAGATGCCAGGATTCACCAGGTCTGATGAAATCAAGAAATGTGCCGGAGGGAGATGGATGCAGTGTGCCCAAGACAGGGAGTTGTGTAGGATCAAGGGGGAGGCCTATGTCCAAGAATGGAAAAAAAACATGCTGAAGAAGAAGAAGAATGTAACACATGATATCCAACTGTATAGTTGAAGAATACCTATCAAACTATAAACCCTTAAATCCAATTAGACAATATTAACATGTATAAGATAGTTTTGTGGTCAGTCCTTTTTTCTTACCCCGAATATGTAAACAGCTCGATGGTAGGTATGTATGTATGTATAGAGGTGTTTTTCTTTATAAAAGATGTTTGAGAAATTCTGAAACTTTTTGGTAAAATCTCTTCTGAGATATTTTGAATTTGTCTATATTCATACCAATTTTCAGCGTTCTAGCTTTTATAGTTTTTGAGATATATAGAAAAATAAAGTAAAATTTAAAAGTTGATAACCCCAGACTGAAACAACAATTATTCAAAATAAAGTTTTTAAAATATAATAAATAAAAGTTTTGTAGACCTCAACTGTGTTATATTTTTTTTAAATTTTAGGCTCTGTGAATCGAGCGGATCAAAAGTTGTAAGGGGACACAAAGGTCCGAATTTATAAAACGTACTAAAAATTTTCTCAATGCTTAGCATGACAAATTCCATACATTTCGGTGTGCTAAGTATTGACTAAAGCACTGAGAATGGTTTATAAATACGGCCCATATATAGACACACTAAATATTCTACTTCGAATTCTGGGTGTATCAATATAATATGTATGTTTCATATAATATGAAGCGAAGCCTCTAAGTTTGTGTTTTTTGACTAAAAAAATGAAAAAAACATGAAAACTATAGTCCTGGCCATACAAATTTCGGGGATCACGGCTTGAAACTATGTCGAAATGTTAAAAGAAATAAATTCTCTTAAACAAATCGACAGTCGGACAATCTCTATACCATGATATACGAGCTAATGAAATGTGTGGCTAGAAATGCACTTTTGTACTCTATAAAAATGTTCTTTAAAGCAATACATTCAGGAATTGTCAACTCTTAAAAAAAACGAAAAATGGTGTGCCCTAACTTATGGTTGTACACCCACTCGTTGAAATAATACAGTACAGTACACCTGATTGATCCAAAACAAAAAAAAATCTTGTACAATGTGTTCGTGTAGGTATATTTTACAGTTAATGGAGAAAGTATTTCTTTAATTGCAAACATTGCGAATTCAATATTCTTGTTGCGTCTGAGTTGTAATTGTTAACAAGGTATCTACATGAGTTTTTAAGTCCGTCATATTTTTCAGGGCGTGACACAATTTATTATAAGTACCTACCAACTTAAAACTATTATTTATTCAATAAATTAATATATGAATTTTATCAAGATGTATATTATTTTAATATAATGTTGAAGAAGACTTTATTTTTACCGTAAGAATATTTACATATCGACACTTTTTAGTTCAAATTAAGGTACATTTTATTTGTCCCATATATGAACAAAGAAAACTTAATAGCTTTCTCTTTTATATGAATTTATATAATAGCCTTACGTGTTTTTAACTTGCAATCCATTGGACACTGGTTCAAATCCTGTCTCATTATGGAGTAGACAGAGATTACTGAACGCTACATTTTTCTTTCTTGAATGCAGTGCGTGATTGCAGTGGGGTAGTGCTCTAGTCTAGCAATCCAATGGATCCACATTCAAAACCTGCTTACGTACATAACACTACACCAAGGCTCTGTTATTAGGGTAGGGAGAGAGAACCGAGAGTCATACACTTTTATTTTAACACACTTTGAGCACCTTGTCGCATTCATACATGTTCGTCTGTTATTTACACTTCTAAAGTTCTTTGACAAATTTAATGTCTCAATTAGGGTTGCCAAACGTCCTTTATTTCAGACCCAAAAATGATCTTGTCCCTTAATTTGAAATCTTCAATAGAATACAATACTTTATCCTTTAATTTGGAAAAATAAATCAGCGTAGTTTCAAAAATCTTCCCGCGGTACAAGCATATTTCCTATCAACCTCTGACGTCTCCAATCATATTTTGAAATACTATGAGACAAACATAGCTAGCACTGAGTTTTTAGCATTTTTCCACAACACGTTGATAATTTTTGAAGAATCTATTCGTCAACTTGAAGGCACAAACGTCCTAATGTGCAACGTATACAAAATCTCCTGATGAAAATTATTGACGATAAGAAGTGTGAAAGTGTTCTTAAAAAATTGGATTCAGATTCTAAAATCTACGGATGAAAACAAGAATCTGCTAAAAATAATACGTATTTTCCATCCAAGTTTCTAATGCCCAAGCCGAAAGGATTTTTTCCTTGTGTACGAATACGTGGACCAAAAACCCAAATAGTTCGATATTGACACTATAAAAGCAGAACTACAAATAAAGTCGAACTTCAACATGAAATGCAAACAATTTTATAATTTCATTATAGAAAACAAAGAAGCTCTTAGAGCAGCTAAAAGTAATACCAAGTACCTATACTTTTAAATGCAAAAAGATTAATTAAGGTCGTACTACTAACTTGGCTTCGATTAACAACAAACTACGTTACATTGTGTATTAACATTGTTTTTTTTTATTAATAAATGTCGCTACTGATACCATAAAAGCATTTTATTAAAAAAATAATGATATCCTTTATTTTCATCCTATGTCCTTTATTTAATCGTATCAAATCCTCTAATACATACAACGGGAGCTGGCAACCCTAGTCTCAATAGAGATGAAGCAAGAATACAAGAAGCGGGAAATCAGGCACCTAAAGTGCTTACGACCTGTCATCGCCTGGTTCACGTGATCACTTAAAGCGCTTGTTTAATAAATTTGCCTTTTCATTGATTTTCCGATTTTAAAAATTCTATATATTTATGTCACAAGGTGACGGCACATCTTTTGAAAATAAGCTTGGTAACATCATCGCCATCTATCGAAGAAAATGAAACTGATTTTTAACACCATATTTTGAGAAATTGGTTTGGTAAACAATGAAACCTACAATCCTTTTGTTAATTAATTTTTTGGCTGTTTTATTTTATTATTCTTTATGTCGACCGTCGCGGCATGGTGGTAAAGCCGTCTGATTTCGACGCCGACGTCATCGTTTCGATTCCGTTTTTTTTAACATTTGGGGACACCAACTTTTAGGATTTGGATACACCATTTTGGACGTTCCAAATATAATTTCTTGGGCAGATCTATATTATAAGTAGGTTGTTGATCTAGTACGGTATCATCAGATCTGTGTATGACAGCCACTGTTACTGTAACAATAGATCCCATCGATAGATGGCACCAGAATTAATCGAAGAAGATAAATAAGTTATTGAGATATGACCGTGACATGAGTTGCCATGACCTGGTTATTGTACCTACAGTGAAATAGTCATTTCTTTTTGAATGTTAACTCAACAGAGATATATAATGATAGGGTTGCCAGTTCAACTACAAAAACAATATTTAAAATAGTCATCAAAATAAACAGACGTATTACCATTGTACATATTATTTGGATGGGTTAGCGCGCTGGGCACAGCGCTGGGTTAGTAATCCAGTGGTCGCGAGTTCGAATCCTACCACCACCGATTTCTTAACCTATAACACAATAATTATGCTTAATTTAGGGAATGTATGAGAATGTATATGTACTTGTTACAAGGACATATTATTTAAAAAAAATATATATTAATTTGAACTTAAATTGAAGGCCTCCATAGTTAACTAGTAAAAATCTATCAAGATTTAATATTCCTTTTTACAGCACAATCGTTTCGCCTGGTAATTGCCTTTTTAAGTAAATACTGAAAATTCAATGTATATCTTTGACACAATAATCAAATAAGGACCCCACCAGGCAAAACGATTGACCTATAAATTGAAAAAAAATATTAAAAAATTAAATCTCGTTTGATTTTTCCAGTAAATTATAGAGATATGTATAATATTTTGTATTATTTTCTTCATAATC
Organism: Molanna angustata; assembly: GCA_963576475.1. Lineage (NCBI taxonomy): Eukaryota > Metazoa > Arthropoda > Insecta > Trichoptera > Molannidae > Molanna > Molanna angustata. Next base: position 50,605,575 of record OY754965.1, on the reverse strand, counting down.
ATATATTTTTTCACAATTGGTGAAACTATTCGCGTATTTCGACAAGTATTTGCGTAAAAGAACAATATCGTTGTAAAAGACATGATCAATGAACGTTGCGCAAGTGCTTCTAGTGATTACGTAAACCAGCTGATGACACATCGTTAGCCCTGTAGGCTGTAGGTGACTCATTTCTCAGTTCTCGCATAAATATTAATTCCAACTTCGTCTCTATTGAAATATAAGGCTTGCCAAAAAAGAAAGATATAATTTCACTAGTATTAAGTCAGATTGTGACTTATACCTATACCAAAAATGAAATACCAAATACGAAATACTTTAAGGCCCTTGTTAACACCTCAAATAAACCTATGACCTTGGACATATTTTTTTATATAAATAAATAAATAAAACCCTATGGATATGTAATAAGTGTGCATATTTGGGATGTACACAAATATGCACACTTATTACATTCAAATGTATGAAACACGATCAAATATTGTATCACTTAATCTGTGAGATACAATATTTTTTTATGAAGAGAAGGTAATATTTATTTTTTTTAATAGCAAGAATATTAATTTAAAAAAGCAAAAAACTCTAGATTTTCATGTTCTCTTTCGATTGAAGTGAAAATTTCTTCATTTGCCTTGTTGTTTTTCACGATAATAAATAAAAAATAAAATATTTGATTAATACACTCTTAATTTTGTGAATTTGTCGGATATTTAATCTGCGCTCTGTTTTGTTGTGCGCATCTTTACCTTTTTAATTGTGGCCCTTTTATTTAATTTATTCAATATAATTTAACTAAGTATTATTCATACATTGAGACACGTGGGATATAAATTACTATAATATGTTTTTATACTTTGCTGCTATTGCTTTGTGGCACATTTTAACTAATATAATTAAATAAAATCTCTTAGTTTTTAACCACGTTGAGTATATTTATATGTCAACTAGTTTCGGAGACGTAACCGCTCCTTCGTCCGGACAAACTTATACTAAACTTAGATACTATGTACATAATGTGACCCGTGTGCCTAAATTATGTATCGGTAAGTTGATGGGCGGAGCTTACATTATTGAAAGCAGAGGTTGTCAACGGAAAAATATTAAATAATGGAGTATTGTTTAAATGTACTTGATTATTAATTATTTTTTTTTTTGTATTTAAGGCTTTTTTTATCTCTAATGCCTCCAAGTTATCCAATCTTAAGCCCTCTTTATTTATATGCAAAAAAAAATGATAAAAAAAGCCTTAAATACAAAACAAAAAATAATTAATAATCAAGTACATTTAAACAATACTCCATTATTTAATATTTTTCCGTTGACAACCTCTGCTTTCAATAATGTAAGCTCCGCCCATCAACTTACCGATACATAATTTAGGCACACGGGTCACATTATGTACATAGTATCTAAGTTTAGTATAAGTTTGTCCGGACGAAGGAGCGGTTACGTCTCCGAAACTAGTTGACATATAAATACATATACTCAACGTGGTTAAAAACTAAGAGATTTTATTTAATTATATTACTATAATATGAGTTTCCAGTGGTCGATGCTTCCCCCCCCCTCCTCTCCTTACCTCTCACCTTTCCAATCCTGTTTTCAAAATTGTTAAAATATTTTTAAAATTGTTTACATCTTGTAACATATTTTAAAATACTATAATTGACAATATAAAAATTATCATTGTATATTTTTTTCTTGTTTGCTGTTGTATTCTATAAAATAAATCAAAATAATAAAACAAATTTTACCGGAAAAGTATTTAACAAATTCAAATTTCAAAAAAGATACGCAATATAATTAAGATGTAATATTAAACTGTTCTTTGTTTCAAGATGTATCTTTTGAGGGTTAGGGAAAAGATTTTCATTTTTTTTTATTTAGCCAACTATAATCTCTTAATGTTCAATCTAGTGACTGAAAACATGATATATTAAAACAGCAATATACATACACTATGAAGTTAGTTTTTAGTAAATAATGTAACTATCGCGTTCGTTAATATGGGTTTATACCTGATAAAAAATCATTGGAAACCTATCATTGATTTGTTGATTTTTTGGATTCTTAAAACAAAAAGTTGACTAGTCATTCGCTTTCATTTTGTGCACTCTTTTAGAACATATAATATGTAGTTAGATTTATTTATCTACGACATAATATAGTTATGGAATAATTAAAAAAATGTCGTATAAAGGTATTTTTATTTTTTTAATGGGAATTTATGCTGAATGTTAAAAATATTTATCGTATTTATTTGGAAACACGCTGTCACAATATATTTGAGAAATTAGATTTCAAAATGCAATATTGAAATCTAATAATATCCCTATGATCCCTGTATTCGCTTAGATGTTTTTTTTATTATTTATCTTGGTTTTATGTATATTTTACTGTGTCTTTTTTAAGCTTTCATTTTTTGTTGATGTACATGTATAATTCTGTAATTTAAAAAAAAATCTATGTGCGGATTTATATCACTAGCTATGTGTAGCCATGATCCAATTTGTCTGGTTCCCCTTTCTAAGGGTTACGAAGGTCAGATGGCAGTCGCTTCAATGTAATAACCAGACTCGCCAATTACAGGATCATGGTCAAAGCGTACCCCGATAGAAACGGGACAAGGGTAACGGGAAACGGCGCTAAGGGTAAAGAAGAAGAAGACGAAGAAGTACATTTAAAATTCTGTCACTCTGTAATCTGGTTGGTTGGAAGAAATTGTCTAATGGCAATAAGCCCGCCAGTGTGCATTACATTTGTTTATATTATGTACAAAAAGTTAAATAAATAAAATAAATAAATAAATAAAATGCGATGTTCAAATTTATATGCAATCTTTCATTCATTCATTCATACCATCACGGCATATCTCTTAATTTTATTAATTAGTCAATGTTTCCTTGATTACTTTTCTCTATAACTACATATCCTTCATTCCGTCGTTCTTTTAATAGATATTTATGTAAAAATCGGCACTACAAATAAATAAATAACGAGTATTCAAGATTACCGAGTCAAGTCCATAACACTGTACTTCTTGTATTATAAAATCACTAACGGTTAACCAGAAATTCAACCCAGCCCTGAGTGGAAGACAACAAATGCACGTGGTTAAGTGAACATATAGTCATTCCGCTCAAGTCCAAGAGATTCCGAGCGTGAAGCACCAGTCAGTCATTGATCCGGAGTCTCTGAGAGAGGACGTCCATTAAGATATGTGGACCATCAGAACAATAATTTCTCTCAAATTCACTTCCACTTTCGATACGTCTGCGTGCTAAAGGAACCGTTCAATTTAATCATTATAATGAACGATCCGAGTGAGTCAGGACATTCTCGTTCAATATACCGTTATGTTGCTCGTACAAAACTGTGAACTGTTTTAAGTTTCGCGTTTATCTCAAGAATGGATGTCAAAGATATCATCAAGTGGCTGTTCCAAGCCACAGGATCTAAAGACAAAAACGAAACAGCGCGAGTTAGTTTTAAAACTTCAATGTCTTTTTTGTGTTTGTCCGTTTTTATCGTGAATTTATCAGTATGCTGCGGTCATCAGACATCCAATGTCGATTTACAAAACAGTTATGAATTTTTCGAAGGTGGAATTCTTGAAGACATTGTGTTGAGTTCCAGGAGAGATTTCGTTGGTGATAATATTAAAGATTTAGGAGTTGAAAGCAGTCATGGAAACGAAACGAAACAAGATATTAATAAAGTAGATAAAAGTGATGGTAAATTGAAAGACCTTAAAGACTTGACTGAAGTGTTGAGGATACTAAGAAATGGAGCGAAATACTTGGACAACTGGTTGAAGGAATACTTTGGAAAAGGTAAAAAAACAATATTTGATTTTAAATAATTACATATTATGTTGGTACTTGTTTCCGAAAATCTTCAAAAAAAAATCACAAAAGCTGCAAGAGTTTTGACTAAAGTGGTAAACACATTCACATCATTCGTGTCCCTAATGAGTTAGGCAAAGTGATCCAAATGCATAATACTTAAATAAACAATCCTGGCATTACCAGAGAATAATTATAGTGGTTGACTGGTAGAGATTGCCTGCGGGCAATAAGTCCGCCACGTTGTTTCATTCAATAAAAGTATTTTATTATTATCCAACTGTCGATTTGTTCAGGAGAACTTTGTTCTCTTAACATATCGACAATGTATCAAGCCAGAATACGCGAGAATTGTATGGAGAGGTCTACTTTTTTCACGGCTTTTCCAACTTTGAAGTCAAAAAACACCAACTTAGAGGCTTCGCAGCATATATGTTCCATACACGGATTTACTTAGAATTCGGAGTAGAACATTTCGTGTGTCTGTGTGTGTGTCTGTGTGTGTATGTCTGTGTGTGTGTGTGTGTGTGTGTGTGTGTGTCCCCCTTATAACTTTTGATCCGCTCAATTTACAGAGCCTAAAATTTCAGAATATATAAACAGTTACAGGCCTACAAAACTTTTATACTCGGAATTTTGAATTTTTGTTTCAGTCAGGGGTTATCAACTTTTGAATTTTTATTTTATTTTTCCCTATATCTCAGAAACTATAAAAGCTAGAACGCTGAAAATTGGTATAAACATAGACAAATACAAAATCTCAAATTAGTTTTTTCAAAAAAATTCCAGGGTTTCTCAAACATTTTTTATTAAGAAAAGTATTTTTTTTATGATAAATTTATGAGTTTAACTGCCTATATTTCCATTTTTTTTTAAAATATCGAAAAAAGCCGAAACACCCCAACTAGATAATTTAATTTTATATAAAAAATATTAACATTGTAGCAGTACATCTCAAATTTTTTTTAACAATTTTTATAAAAATTGAATTTAGTGACGACATCGCTTCATACAATTTGTATGGTAGTCACCTATACACAATATCAAAGAAGACTTAATAGTTTGATACTTCATCTCTAAACATACAATATACATATACCATCATGCTGTTTTCATATTCCGGGTAGGAAAAAAAGACTGACCTCCATACTATCCTATCTTGACTACCTAGGTACATGTGTTGTATAGAAAACTAAATATCATAAAATAATAAATAATTTGTATTTATGGGTTTGGTACTTATTCTTCAACTATACATACTATCGCTGTCGACAGTTGGATCCCATGTGTTACATGCAACTAGTTATTATTATTATAGTGTCAACATTGAACTAGACAGCAAGGAAAACAAACCCATGTTTTAAGAATGAAAATAAGATATTGTTATCAGTATAAAAAGAAAAAGCCTACCCTAACCTATTATTCAACCAATATAATAAATAGTATTCTACCTCATATCTTGGACACATTAATTACTGACTTCACTTACAAATTCCATCTTATCAAGAATCGGTTTCATTTCATAAATTCATCTTATTTGATCAATCACTACATACATTCTTCTGATGTTGTGAATTTAATTGCATTACATGCCCCAATAAGAATGACCAGAAGACCTGAATTGTTTCATGTTCCAGTATATTGGGCGAACTATCGGAAATTCTTCATTATACCGCGCATATGCCGTCAATACAATGAACATTTTAATGATGTTGATATTTTCCAATTTGCCTATAACAAATATCGAAGTGGTAGCCTTATGTGGCAGACACCTACATGACCTTAATTTGCCTCTTTGTCATTCCTAACTCTTCATCTCCTATCAAAATGGTCTACATTACTATGTAAGTACTATATTATTTTATTTGTCTTTTTTCATTTTGGTGAGTTTTGTATCATTTTGGTTTTATTATATTTTATCTGATTTTTTTGTTGTTGTTTGTTGATCATATTGTTTGGATTTGTGGATAGATATTTTAGCGCACGTTTATTTTATTGTTTTGTGTATAAGTATGTAGTGATCACCCTAACCTAATCTTCTTCTCCCTTGCTATATCCCAACTCTTTGTCTGTGCCAACTGTTGAGGTCAGCTCTCCTCGTCCTTAAATTATAGGTCCTTCTGTCCTGTATTATGTCACCTTGTCCATATCTCTGCAATTGGTTTCGTCTGCACGATCCGGGAATTCTTTGATCTTCCCCTGGATGTAAGTCGAGAAACTAATAACAGAGCCTTGGTGTAATGTTATGTACGTAAGCAGGTGAATGTGGATCCACTAGATTGCTAGAGTAGCGCACTTCCTTGCACTTCCTTGCACCCTGTGCATGTGGCGATTTTATTGCCATATAGCAATTTCTTTCAACTAACCAGTGTTTCAAGCCAAGAGTAGCAATATTTGCGAAAGAAATAAATTTATATAATAAATGTTTCCTCAGCTGCGGGTCGAACACAGGACACCCGCATAGAACTAAGGCTAACAAACTGTGCCACGTTATTACAAAAATATGAAGCAAATTCATGTTATGTATTAACAGCATAATTTCTTTCTCAAAAGAATACTAGGTATGCAAATTATTAACTCATACCTTTTTTTTTTTTCTTAAAATTATATCATCAATCTAGCAGTTAATCTCAAATAACCAGTTGAACATACAAACTTCAGCGTATAATTATTTAGGCAGATTTGTGTTTTGACCGCACTGTTTAGAGTGACATTCGTCGATAGTGGCATTTTAGTTGAGCGTTCGTAATTTGATATATAATTTCCGATATGTAACTAGTTGCAAGTAACGCTTGAGATCCAACTGTGGATGTCGATAGTATGTATATTTGAAGAATACATACCGAACTTAAATCTAAATATTCAATATTTTAAGATATTTTATTTGCCATACAAAACTCGATGGTTTGTATGTATCTATTGAGATTAAGTATCAAAATATTAAGAGTCCCCGTAGATATTGTTTATACTGGCATGTATGAAACGATGTCGTCACTCGATTGATTTTTTACAAAAAATGTTCAAAAAAGTTTGAGATATACTACTACAATGTATATATTATTTATAGAAAATGAAATTATCTAGTTGGGGTGTTTCGTCGTTTTTCTATATTAATATAAAAAAATGGAAATATAGCCAGTTGAACACATAGTTTTTGTCCATAAACAATTTTTCTTTAGTGATAAAATTTTGAGAAACCCTGGAGCTTGTTCATAGTAATCAGTTTGAGATATTATATTACTTAGTACAAATATTCAGCTTTCTAGCTTTTATGGTTTTTGAGATATGTGGAAATATAACAAAAAAAAAATCAAATGCTGATAACCCCTGACTGAAACAAAAATTCTTATGAGTGTGTGAAATTTTTGTACGCTTAAACTTTTCTATATTTTCTGAAATTTTGGTCTCTGTTTTATGCTGCTTCAAATAATTAAATAAATAGGTATAGATTTTATATCGAGAAGTGTTTCAAACACAAAAAATGTGTTTTAGTGAAGTGTCTTATAAATACATTTCTCCAAATACGACGCGTTTGTTAAATAAGTTATTATTAATTTAGTATTTAAGAAATTATATCCTATATCGGCGCACAAGTCTACGTGATAGGTACCATAGACAATCTTTAGTTGGTTAGTAATCGACCTCAAGAAAGTAGTTAATCAAATTCACGATGGCATAGATACCATAGATTGTTTAATACTTTACCTACCGATGAAAGTTGGCAAATTGTCAGTGAGTGTTAACGGTTCTAGTTCTAGCAGGTCTTCAGCCTCAGGCCAATATCCATCTACAATAGGCACAAGTGTTATATAACTTCCGGTTTTTTGCAATAACGCCATCTATTATTATTTTATAATATTTTATTTTCTATGCAGTTGAACCGGAAATAAGCAATGACCGCGCTTTTAATGTTAACTTTTAACGACATTGTAATGATATTAAATTATTTATAGTAGAAAAAAAATGAGCGAAACAAATTTAAAATAGCATTAAAAGGGAATATTTTAGCAATTCATGATCCTATATGTTGATTTTTTCTTCTCTATGTAATTACGATAATTCTATCGAGAGAGTATCAACATTGTAATTTTGTAAGGTATTTAATGTGTTTGTATTAACGCAACGATGTCGAATAGTGTCGTTGCGTTGAATTTTCTTGATTTTTTTTGTTATTTTTTCTCATATATTGTCGCCCCAAATTTCTTTTCGGCTGGTGCAACTAAACCATTTGAAACTGTAGTGGATCCAGCTCTGCATAGGCATACTAAAAATATTTCAAGATAATAAAAGTAAAAACAACACGACAGTTATAAACAATTTCTTTTTTTTTAAATAACGGAACTTATTCCAATCCTATATGTACATACTGACATTGAGACTTGTCACCGATTAGGTAGGTACCTACAATATGTATGCCATTAATATAGGCATAAAATAAATAAAGAAAAAATAACTGTACATTGAATGTAATAATACCTACATTTGAAGGTATATCACGTACCCAAAAATCTTTAAAAATCGCACACTCATTTAGATTGACAGATCGGTGACAATTTCAGATTTTGTTGAGATAGGTGTGAATAGAAAGTATCTATCGCGACTTATGATCGCATATTCCACACAATGAAGATTATTTTTGAATGTATTTATGTAGGTATGTATATATTGCCTAGATCTCATTCTCTTGTATACTTGTTGATTCAGTTGGTTTAGTGTCATTTTTTTAAACGATGATATCTTTTCTCGATTAATTATCGAGTTAAGAAAACGTATTTAATCTCAATTTGCAAATCCAACTCTCTCAAAAGATTCGCGATAGTTGCAAACCATCCCGACAAAACGAACAATAAGTAAATTGCGAAAAAATGTCCATATAACGAACAAGTATATTTTAAATTATTTAATTGCAGATTATCAACTAGAGTATCATGTTGAGATTGTATTCTGAAAGTTTTATAACAATTAATCTGTGTGTGTGTTGTGTACTATGCACGGCGTGTTAATTCTACTTTATCGATTATAGACTAAAGTACTCGTTAGATTTTTTTCAAATTTTACAATTTTCTATATCTAATACTCGCTTAGACCCCATTATTTTGAAGGATATCTGATCAGTGTTTCGCATTTTTTTTTCACTGTCAACTATTTCAAAGTGACCCCAAGCTCATGAAACTTTTAGTTTGATATTTTTATCATCAAAATGCTAAAAAGTCTCATCATTTTCATAAAATTGCCTTGATGAATTATCAAGCTTTCATTATAAAATATTTAAATCAAAAATAATTTGACTAACTCATTTCTTCAAAATGCTGAAAATTTTCCATACAAAATTTGAATATGTGGTGGAACATCCCTTTGATGTCCGCACATCCCTAACTTCATATCGTTGCTACCAACGCAAGCTGAAGTTATCCCCACCTGTGTTAACAATTCGTGATTATTTCCAGTGCCATGGTTTGACGTATCGCGAATTCTCCTCGACATTCTTATTCTGTATTAATTGAATATCCTAATTATTAAACAACTAATTGAAATAAATGGGTCGATAGCAGAGCGGTTAGCGCGCTGGGCTAGTAATCCAGGGGTCGTGAATTCGAATCCTGCCTCGACCGATTTCGTTCACCTAAAGCACAAGCATTTATGCTTATTTTAGGGAACGTGGGAAGATGTATAGGTATGTTCTTGTTTAACCCTATAAATACTATGTGGAGTGACTTGGTTGTGAGGAGTATAGCGTTGGCCACAACCCACTCGTTTATTTGTACATGTTTTGTATGCCTTATATGAATTGTAGACTTTTTCTCTATTATGTATGTTGTTAATTGTAAGTTTTCTGAACTCCTCCCCCAAGCACAAGGTTTCATTCTTTTCGAGGAGAATTTCAAATTTTATTTGTGATGTTTTTTATACTTTATGTAATTGTCATGAGATATCCTGTATCCTTTTATTTTACTTTCATAATAATAAATTTACTTTACTTTTTATTAAATTAGTTATTTGTAACGTGCACATTTATAACTGCAAGATTTAGACGTCTACATATACATAGGTACTATAAATTTCTTTAACAAACGTTTTATTATGTATGAATAAGTGAGTAAACAAACTATTAAATTAATAAATCAATTAAAATCCAATAAATCAAACAAATAAATAAATGTTTTTTTCCTTGGGTTATCTCTATTGTATCCTGACCATTAATCCGTTAGTTTATTCCGTTAGAACGTTCAAAACATCAGCCATTTTTTATATTTTATTATTTATAGTAAAAAGACAACATGCACTACATTATATTATTAAACAAATACCATTATACATTATTTTTTAATATATTCGCTTTGAGTATAATAATTAATAATAGGTATATCGATGTCAATATCACAATGGTATGATGTATTATGAATGATGATCTATGAGATTACTCTCAGAAGAGAAAGTAGACACGAGATTGTATCTCAAAAAAATGTTGAAGCACACGTAGTACGAGTATTATTATTATTACGAACGTTGAACCGTCTAACGAAACATGCTATGCGGACCTAAGATCTTGAGCCATTGAATAATTGGTTGTTCTACTTATTTAGTTTTTCATTTATCTACAGAGAAAGATATTTTCTTGGTCTTTTTTTATCCGACTTTCAAAAACAGAGGAGGTAAACAATTCGACGTGAATTTCGTTTACGTATGTTCAGCAATATATTTTTACCACATTATGCAATTACGATGATTCTTTTTTCAATAGAAAGGTGGTATCTTCCGATTGGTTTTATTTCAATATGGCCAAGGTCTGATCTTGGGATCCACGAGAAAATCAGCCAATTCTTCAATTTTCTCTTCAGCGATGATATTTCTTTACCACATTATCCGATTCTCGTGATCATGATTCCTTTTTTTAATGGAAGAGAGTGCTTCAGAGGTGATCAGACATAAATTTCATCGAGTTCTGATGATGGAACTAATGAGGAAAAATATTTCAAACTCTTTCAATGTCGTTTGCAATTATTAATAATTCTTTACCACGTCGTTCAAATTCGATAATTTCTTTTTCATTAAAAAGGGATTACTTCCGTGGTGGTTCTATCTGAACAAAACCAATAGATTTGATTATGGGAATCAGGAAAAATCATGAAACTCATCAATTTGCGATGTATTGCGTATTTGCGTAGACACAGAGACCCGAACGACAATTTTTTTTCCTATCTTGACACATTCACTTTAAAGTTGTTTTTTATAAAAGATTGTATTGAATACATGTCAAAATTTTATATTGTATAATTTATATATTATGTACTCGTACATACAATTACGTCATTGTTATTTCAGATATTGCCATTTTAAATATGAATATATATCAAATTATATGATCGCTGAATAGCCATAGCAATTTTAAACTAGTACTGCCTCAGAACAGACTATGTCTAGCGAGGCAGTAAAATTTCCAAATGTGTAGAAGAAAAAAAATTGTAAAATTGTAATTAGGCATAAATTAAATTGTATATTGTTCCTTTGTAATATTTAGGTATACTATTGTAAATATACTATTCATATGTAAATTACAGAAAAATAGTCTAAACTACATAACATTGCCACTTAAACATATGGGGAGCTTTAATCGGCTCCTTTACAGAACTCTAGAATAGATAAAAACGAGTAAGCTGTGGCCAACACTAAACTTTACACTACATAGTAAATATACATTTTATCTTTGAAGGTTGAAAATCCCTAAATGCATTTTTGAAGAGTGTATTTCTATTGAATCAAAAATTCAAACAAAATTTAAAAGATCTCGATATTCCAGACCGTGATAACATTTTGAAAATTATGACCGATGACATCATAGAGAAGGTATCTATGGAAAACCACAGATAAAAAAATAACGTTTGTCTATATATATATATATATATATATATATATATATATATATATATATATATATATATATATATATATATATATATATATATATATATATATATATATATATATATATATATATATATATATATATATATATATATATATATATATATATATATATATATATATATATATATATATATATATATATATATATATATATATATATATATATATATATATATATATATATATATATATATATATATATATATATATATATATATATATATATATATATATATATATATATATATATATATATATATATATATATATATATATATATATATATATATATATATATATATATATATATATATATATATATATATATATATATATATATATATATATATATATATATATATATATATATATATATATATATATGTTATATTTGATGTTTTCACGGGTGAAATATGTTATAATATTTTTATCTCGGTTTTCCCGTGTCAGTAGGTCTTGACTAAGACCATTTGTCTTCCGACGTTTCGCCTGAATATCACCAGGCATTTTCAAGGACTTAACGAAAAGCACATATATATATATATATATATATATATTTATATATATATATATATATATATATATATATATATATATATATATATATATATATATATATATATATATATATATATATATATATATATATATATATATATATATATATATATATATATATATATATATATATATATATATATATATATATATATATATATATATATATATATATATATATATATATATATATATATATATATATATATATATATATATATATATATATATATATATATATATATATATATATATATATATATATATATATATATATATATATATATATATATATATATATATATATATATATATATATATATATATATATATATATATGTTATATTTGATGTTTTCACGGGTGAAATATGTTATAATATTTTTATCTCGGTTTTCCCGTGTCAGTAGGTCTTGGCTAAGACCATTTGTCTTCCGACGTTTCGCCTGAATATCACCAGGCATTCTTAACGAAAAGCACATATATATATATATATATATATATATATATATATATATATATATATATATATATATATATATATATATATATATATATATATATATATATATATATATATATATATATATATATATATATATATATATATATATATATATATATATATATATATATATATATATATATATATATATATATATATATATATATATATATATATATATATATATATATATATATATATATATATATATATATATATATATATATATATATATATATATATATATATATATATATATATATATATATATATATATATATATATATATATATATATATATATATATATATATATATATATATATATATATATATATATATATATATATATATATATATATATATATATATATATATATATATATATATATATATATATATATATATATATATATATATATATATATATATATATATGTTATATTTGATGTTTTCACGGGTGAAATATGTTATAATATTTTTATCTTGAAAATGCCTGGTGATATTCAGGCGAAACGTCGGAAGACAAATGGTCTTAGTCAAGACCTACTGACACGGGAAAACCGAGATAAAAATATTATAACATATATATATATATATATATATATATATATATATATATATATATATATATATATATATATATATATATATATATATATATATATATATATATATATATATATATATATATATATATATAACTAATCAGCTCCATAGATTTTTATTATAATATACTAGATTTAGTACTCCGTGCAAAAAGTGAGTCATGGAATATCGCGCGTTTGACGTTTTGGTTGGTAACATATTTCAGTTTTCTTTATATTTCAACACATCCTAGGTAACTGTTCTCTAAACCTTAATAATTAAAATGTTTTTTATACAAATAAATCCGAAAACAATTCACATTAGTTGTTGTTATTCTCTATAGAAAAACGAAAAATCCCCCGGAAAAATGCCTCACTTCGATTCACACAAAATTGGCTTACTACGACATCTAGTATAATATTATAATAAAAATCTATTATCAGCTCTAAGTCTTTACACGTATGATATAAATATGAAGTGGATCGGATTTATATTTTAGGCTCCAGAGACAACGCTATTCTTTAGCTAATAATCGATTGACTCATTCCTTAGTTTTTGCCTAGTTCAAAAAATTCTCTTATTTTCAGAATCGGGCAGAACATTTGGACGTCCAATAAAGAAGCTTCAAGCGATGATGATCCCACTCATGTTCAAGTTGGGAGTACTTTCTACCATCATCATCCTCACCTTCCTTCTTGCTCTCAAGGCTGTGGCCATCGGGAAATTACTAGTTGTGCTTAAGGTCTGTATAAAACTTACCTGCTTTAGATATTAATATGATCTTAATAATATATAAAAATCTCGTGTCACTAATGTTCGTACACGCTAATCTCCGAAACCGTCCAACCGATTTCAATAAAATTTCAATAAAAACCTTAATACAAAATAAATAAAACATAAAAATGAAAATGAACCACAAACGGAAAATGGATGGAATATTAGAGAGAGTGTTTCAAATTGCTTTAAGTTTCATTTTGAATTCTTCATAATTCGTTTCTGTTATGATGCTGTGCTTTAGTTGTTCGAAATAGAGATATATGTAGGTATATAACAAACAATATTAAGAAGGTGACTGCTGCCAACGTACTTATTTTTTCAATTTGAATTTGCATCATTACTACAAAACGAATCATTTTGAAAAAAATAACCTAGTTAGTTTGGATATTAATAAAGCAAAATATACCTTAACTTTTTGATTATGTTCTGTATATATACTTGTAGGAAAATAATAAACATACCCCGATTTTTGATTTTTTTTTCAATATTTGAAACTGTCACTTCATGATAGAACTCCATAATCAACTATTTTTTCATAATTTTAGCCGATTTTTGACATTTATCTTAAATTTCTAAAAAAACTATAAGGTATAGAGCATTATATTTTTTTATCAATTAAAGAATATCAAAATATCTAGAAAAATACGATGTAACGTTGCATTAATGCATCAAGTTAAGTTAATAAACAATAAACTTTTATTTCGCAATGGCGCTGAATGGAAAATAAATGTTTTTTATGTTTTTTTACTAAACCTGAACCATTAATGCAACGTAACATCATATTTTTTTGTAGATATGTTTGTCTTTAATTTAATTTAAACAAAAATATGTTCAACTACGCCTTATATTTTATTAAAAATATAAGATAAACGTTGAAAATTGGGGTATACCATTATTTTTCTACAATAATTTATACATAACATTATCAAAAAGTAAAGATATATTTTTCTTTATAAATACCCAAACTATCTAAATTATTTTTTTCAAAACGATTTGATAAGAAATAATGATGGTATAACAAATTGAAAAATAGGTACGTTGGCAGCAGTCCCCCCCTTAATTTAGTTTGACATTTAGGTAGGTTTTATTGTACTCTTATATCTATTTTTTATACAAAACCAGCAAACCAGCAATGAACAATAGATCACTATTATATTTGTAATAATAATCAATGTTTGTGATTACCTTGTTTTTTTTACTATGTGTTTTGTTGACAGTTGGCGTCCCTTTTGGGAAACCTGTTCCTTTTGAAATCTCACGGATCAGGAGGACAAGAAGAGTGGACACCTGGAAAGCAGATCCACGTGCACATCCACAATACTCCAAGTGCTCCTGGACATGTCTACTCTCATGCTCCAAGCGCATCTGGTAATTATTTTTATATTCTTCGTCATTGTGAACTGGTACAATTGAATCACATAATCAGTGGACTTAAATACGATATACTGCGGCTAATTTTTTTTTTTTTTAACATGTCTACGTAGGGGACGCCAGCTATTAGGATTTGGGTCCATTTTACTCTTCCGAAGAAGCGCACTAAGTAGCGTTGGGAGGGGTTTGCAATCTAGAAAAGAGTTTATTAATTCGGATTTTAAAAAGACCCGGGTTGTACGAAGGTGGAAACACAGAATTCGGAAGATTGTTCCACAGTCGGGCTGCTGTGTTAATAAAGGAGTTCGAGAAGCGACTTGTTCGTATATGTTGAAGGTCCACTGTGAATGGATGCTGCGATTGAGTGAAGCGAGTGACTCTGTTGCGAGTGGGTGGAGGAGGGACCAAAGATGCAAGTTCTTCTGAGCAATTCCCGTGGTAGTATCTATAGAATAAACTTAAAATACCGACTCTGCGTCTGTATTCTAGTGATTGCAATCCATCAGTCAGTGATGGATCATCAATCAGACGTATAGCACGCCTTTGGACAGCGTCAAGGGTATTCAGTAGGTATTGGGGGGCGCCACTCCAGAGGTGACTGCCATATTCAATAATTGGGCGTATTTGCGCTTTGTAGAGTATACAGATCTGGGTCTTAGTAAAATATAAATGGAGTGATAAAATGACTGGGTTTCGATTGTAAACAGATATCATAGTTGAATAATAATGTTTGTGAATGGACTGATTTTTTCTACTGTAACGTCTGTAATTTCTTCTTTTGGGGTTTTCAGAGATTCAAATTATATATATTTGATTTATTCAAAACACATCTAATTCAATATTAGTAGTAAAGTGGACAATATAGACTCGAATTTTATGTTTACAAACTAATAATATTCAACAAATTCAAAGTACCGCATCCAAAATAAACGAGATTCAAAAGCTGTTTTAGTCCATTTATTTATTTATTTATTATTAAAAATAACAAAGAAAAATACACAATACAACAATATATACAATTTTTAAAAAGATACATTATAATTTTGTTTTTTTTTTATGACTCAACTTCAAAAAGAGTTTTCTCGTGCTTTGAAGTGAGTCACATTTCACAAATCTACAAACTATCTAATCTATTTATATACATACATCTTAATCTAGGCACTAATCTATTTACAATAACATACATATTTAGATACAAACATACATAATATTATATATAAAGAGAGAAAAAAAAATACAAAATTGGTCTGTAGAATAAATAAAAATACACAAATTGAAAATAAACAACACACAATGAATACACAAGAAAAATGTTACTTCAAAAAGTCTTTCAGCAATACCAAGAAACCACCAAAATTATTTTGCGCCACTATTCTCATATCCACTGGTAAATCATTAAACCACTTCACCCCATAATATGAATAATGATTTTGGCCAAAAGATGTATTTTTCTTTGGGATCTTTATCATTCCACTTGTGCGAGGACCAATTCTTAGATTGTCTATAGGGTGAATTTGGTTAGTGAAATATTCTTTACATATTTGTTTAATTGCATTTATTTTATATAACACATTTAATTTTTTAACTTTAAATTGAGAAAATAACTCTTCAGTGGGAAAATCGCTTGGCTTTACTAAAATAATTTTAATAATCTTTCTTTGTATGGTATATAATAATTTCAAGTGAGCAGGATACGACCCTCCCCATCCAATTATTCCATATTGCATCACAGACTGAGCCAATGCATAATATGTCATTCTAAGCATTTCAATATCCAGAAAATTTCTTATACGGTAAAAAACATAAAATATTTTATGCAATCTTTCTCCTGTCTTACATATATGGTCCTTCCATTTCATTTCAGATTCAATTATGACACCCAAATATTTGACATTCTTGCTCACATTTAGTGTGGTAAAAGTGTTCCACTCAATAAAAATATATTAATATTTTTCCAGGGTTATCAGGATTTTCAGGATACCACGAAGGGTGGAGTCGCAGAGATCCATATAGTCAGGACGTATCTTACAGCGTCTATAATAATGGACAACAGCAAAACCTTGGTGCATCCATTATCAACACTCCGTATGGAAGATATGTCAGAACTGGTAGTCCGACCGCTCCTGGCTTCAAAAGATAACCATAGACATTTCAATAAAGCAGTCATTTGTTTTATGAATAAGAAAAATGGAAAATAATATATGTAAAGAGATTTAATGAATGATTTTACTGAGAGAAAAAATACTAATTGAAAGCCAGAATTCAATTATTTTTAATTTATTTTCATCTTATTTACGATATCTCTTTAAGTAAAGAAATTAAGTAAGGTGAAAATAAATGTCGTAAGGTGGTTTGGCCATATAAAAAGAATGAGTGATGGCCGTCTGACAAAAAAGTATATAAGGCTAATAAAAGAGGAACAAAAGTAAAGGTCGGCCAAGGAATAGTTGGCACGATCACATAAATGAAATTTCGTCAGAAGTAAGAATAACAAAAGAGCGTATATGAGACGATGCTTGGACGTGAATGAGGCGAAAAATGTATGTCGAGAAAAAGGAGTTTAGCGTTCGGATCTCTCTGCCTACTCCAAATAGAGAAATGGCGTAATGGTATGGCAAGTATGTGTAATCGGATTTAATCTGGCTTTTGAATCAATTATTTTCTCTCGGTGAAGTATTTTCTGTCGTTCTGTGATTAATTTCAAGGTTTAGTTAGTATTATGAGAGTATTATGATATGACTTGTCACAGTAAAATTGTAAAAACTTAACTAATCCTATGAAAACTTGTAAGATTTTCTTGACAAACTTTGTTTGTGACAGGTCATATTAGATATCACAATATTCACTTATATTCGATCACCAACATTAATTGCGAAATAAATTACATCGAACGCTTTGTTGGGAAAAATAGAAATGTTTGACCAATCCAAATAATCAGCTTATCAAAGTATATTTATATTTCCATAATCCAATATCTCCCAACCAACCCCAGCAAGTTAATTTGGTACATTAAAAAATACAAGCAGGAAATGGAAAAAATATATATTATTAACACCTTACATAACAATGAGGAAAACAAAGATGTGGAACGGAACTAGGTATATAGACGGAATATTGAGGAACTATTTAACAAATAACGTTTTATTAGTTTGCTTTTTCATATTTGTTAAGATTGACATATTTGTATTGTTTGATTTTAAATATTTGTATACCTACATTGAAATATTTGTAATGTTTGATTTGAAATATACGTATAAATTAAAAAATATATACGTATAAGAGATGGAGTGAATAGCAGGAGCCGCCCCAGAATGGGATGGCATGACCATGTGAATGATATTTTGAAAAAAGGAAGTATAAGAAGCTTGAAAAATCGATGAGCATGCGTATGAGACGATTCATGGATGTAAAGGAAGCTAGGAATGTGTGCGAAAATAGAGGAGTATGGCGCTCGGTTCTCTCTGCTTACTCCGTAAGGGATATGGTATGTATGTATGTATAGATTCAGATAACGTTACTTCATCACGAGCCATTCCTTATTCTTAGTCTATATATTGTACTTGAAAAAAAAAGAAAAGTTTAAAACTTCTGTAGTGTAAATGGGGATAGCTAGTGTGGTATGTTGAACAGATCAAAGAGGAGATTTGACAGGAAATCAACTTTATTATAATTTTCTAAGGTAATGACAGAAAATGAATGTTACGACGATCTCGTATCTTTGGCCAACAAAGTTTATTTGTACAAGTCGAAACACGGTAATATTTTTTGAGATTGAAAATTAACGTATACATACATTATATTTTTATTTGATTATTTTGAAAATTTATACGAGTCCGTAATAGAATAATAGTGCACCGTACTAGTAATCTACTAGAACCGGGTTTGAATCTTGTTGGATAGTAGGTATAAGGATGTGATGTGACATTTTAAAAGATAGTCATTCTTTTCTAAAAAATACCAATCCAGTGTTAGTTTCGTTTGCATTTATACTATATATTTTTATGATAAATTTAATATATTTTTTGAATAATGCCAGTGGACGACATTAAAAATAGTGAAATTTCGTATCCATAACTCGAGAAGAATGCCAAATTAGTATAATTTTGTAGTTTTATTGTTTTTTTTATTTTCTACATTCATTTCATTTATTATTTTTTTTTTCAAATTAATTAATACTAACTTGTTTCACTCCATGCTATGCAGTAATTTGTATGTATTTAGGTATTTGTTGTATTTTTATTTACCCTGTACACAGTCAATGTGGATCGCGATCCGTGATCAAGATCCTTGATCACGATCCAGATGGAACGGCAGCCCGTTAATCAATTAATCAATTACATAGTCAATCTGTATCGCGATCTTTGATTTAGATCACGAATCGTAATTCAGATTGATTGTGTGGTGGCTGTCTTAGGAATGCAATAGCAAAGTGTACCTTTTTATTCCATTCTGTGTCATTTTGGCAGCCCGTTCGCAGTCAATCTGGATCGCGATCCGTGACAAAATTAATTTTCACTATCCAGATTAATATGGAACGGCAGCTCGTCAGTCACTCAATTACATAGTCAATCTGGATCGCGATCATTGATTATGACCACGGATCGTGATCCAGATTGATCGTGTACGGGCTGTCTTAGGTATACAATAACAAAGCATGCCTATTTAAAGTATACCATTATGTGTCATTTTGGCAGCTCGTTCACAGTTAATCTGGATCGCGATCCGTGATCAAAATCAATGATCACGATCTAGATTAATAAGAAACGGCTGTCCATACACAGTCAATCTGGATCGCGATCCGAGACCAAAATCAATGATCACGATCCAGATCAATAAGGAACGGCAGCCCATACACAGTCAATCTGGATCGCGATCCGAGACCAAAATCAATGATCACGATCCAGATCAATAAGGAACGGCTGCCCATACACAGTCAATCTGGATCGTGATCACTGATTTTGCTCACAAACAGAGCACTCGGTGTCTTCACTGATTATCAATAAAAAAATATGTTTAATAAATAATGAAAAATAATCCACGCTAATTGAAATCTCTTTCATTTAGCATTTCGTCAGTTGTATAAAAGTATTGACTGTGTACGAGCAGCCGACTTGAATGCATAGCAAAGTGTGAAAATAAAAAGCACATTATATGTATGCTAAATTATATGTATGCTAAATTATATGTATGCTAAATTATAAGTCTTTAACAAATATCATTGGTTCTTATATTATATTATATTATATTATACCTACTTATTATTGCCTCCCATAAATTCACTGCTTGCTAAAATGTATAAATACAATTACATATAAGGTGACAGTGCCCCTCCAGTGAACAATAGGTAAATGATATGATACCTAATCCTCATTATTACATATTTTTTTTGAATATGAAGCTGAAAATGCAGTAATAAATATAAGATTAATTTATTTATTTATTTACACTTGTAAGAATTAGTTTTAATAATTTATTAATGTAATGAATAAGTTCAGTAGACATTGTAAGTTTTTTAACAGATGGGTATCCAAAAATCAACTCCTTCCTTCGATCGTCCCTGTACTCTTGAAATGAAATTGTACCATTAAACTGAGCTACCTATATAAATGAAAATTATTATTATTTATTTATATAAAAGGGCTGATAAGTCAACTTACGGGAATATCTAAATATGGCTTCATCCAAAAAAAAAAAATATCACTACAACCATCATTTTTAATTTTAATACAAATCTGACTTATCTTTAGAGTGATGGTGGTGATTTTTGGATGACCTGTTCCGGGGGGTATTCAATAATAAATGTTTTCGTTTATTTTTTTTATAATTTTAATGTAGGATTAATAAAACACAAGACTTATATTTATTAAGACCATATTATTGTATTTTTTGTTGGTAATTTATCGATGTAGTTGAACTAACAATATCTATTTATAAAATAAATTAATTATTTAGTAAGTAATTCATTTTTCAATTAAATCCATCATGTGATGACGTGATAATTTGATGTGATATTAATTTTGATAAATTGTGCCTCTACTGAATATCGAACACAGGACATTATACCAATATTGTTCGTTTCATTTATATTTGCGCTTCTTGGTTATGGCCCTTGTATACATGGTGACAGGAAAATTATTCGAAAAACAATTATTCGAATGCTCAATTTTACGAAAATCAATTTTACGAATGGCAATTATTCGAATCACATTTTTTTCGAAAAACAATTTTCCGAACACACAATTATCAGAATTTACAATTGTTCGAATTTTTATGACGTCATGTTGGTAGTATTGTGAGAGGAATAAACCATAGATTTTTATTATAATATACTAGATGTCGTAGTTAGCAAATTTTGTATGAATCGAAAACAAATGACTCACTTTTTGCACGGAGTACTACATCTATGTACATGGTATATTATGTTTAGTAAAAATCTATGGAATAAACAACATGGCGACGCACCGCGCTGTCAGATATCTAGAATGTACACCTATTTTTTAAACCTAAACCTACAAAACTTTGGTAAAAATAGGTTGGTTAGGTTTGTTTGTAGTTATAATTGCGACTGGCGTGAGCCAGTTGCATTACATATTTAAAAAAGTAACTATAATATTAAAATAAAATTACTAATTGGTGTGAATACTAGATAAACATAAACTGGTGTACAAACCAGGCTATCCCGCGCTGTCAAACATCAGTTATTAAAAATGTGCAAACATACGTACCCAACAATAATACAAATAATAGTCTTCATCGAATATATTTTACTGGCAACAAATATGTCAAATGAGGCAACATAATGACACAAAAATATATTAAATTCGGTTAATTGGTTTTCCAACAAATGTTAGTTCGAATAATTTGCTTTCGGACAATTGTCATTCTGATAACTGATTTTCGAAAAATTGTTATTCGTACAATTGCGCATTCGAACAATTGTGTTTCGAAGAATTTTCATGTAATCACTCTATTGAAGTGTGTAAATGAATAATAAAATCCTATTGAAAGACGTCAACATATTGTCAATATTTGACATATGTATAGGATTGGTCGAGATATGCTTTCTAATTCGATATATCCTATTATACTACGTCATGAGTGTACAGTAGGTACCTACTTCATAACATACCTGAGAAATTTTATGTGATACAAACCCAGCTGCTGCATTGAAAATTGAAACTTTATCATAAATTTATGTAGATGTACTCGTGACGTAAATAATGTTACAATTGCCCATTCTTGATCTTGACATTATCTTAAATGCATTTATCAATGAACGAGCAACATCCGGTGGAAGATGTAAGTACCTATTCATAAATATTTCATTTGACTTTTAAATTTATAAAACATGCGCTCACCGTTTTATAAATAATATGAAGGGGCAAATAATTGCACAATTGAGTGCAGTAGACTTGTAATATATATAGTGTACCCAGGTTCGAATCCAACCTAAGGTATGTAGCTATATACTTGGTAATATTATAGGAGTCGATCGTACTGCAACCAAATATTTAATAGATTATTTAATGTATGAAAACAAGGATTTTTTTGTCCCAACTAATGATGGAGGAGCCTGAAGAATACGGTATAATCATGAGCTGGAGGCAATGCTCAACGAAACAAATGTAGTCCAATTTATTAAAATTCAGTGCCTACGTTGGCTTGGACATTTTTGCCGGTTGGAAAAATGTATCAGACACCTGTAGAGAAGATGTAGAGGCAGACCTAGGTTGAGATGGCTGGTCGACGTGCTGTGCGACAATCAGGAAAATTGACCTGATAAATTGGAGAAGACTAGCGGTTGATAGGGAGGGATGGCGCCAGTGATGACGATGAATGTATGATAACAATAGTTAACAGTAAAATTTAACTGTTAGAAATTATCACGAAATTAACGGGTTATCATGCTATGGACCTAGACATTTTTTTACATGATTCTGGAGCATCAATATGTACTTACTTATGTTTTAAAAAAATTGCAATTGTTAAATATATGACTTAGTTTAAATCAAATTATTTAAAAGAACCTTTAATAGGTTTTTAACTTGATTCATATAACATAGCTACTGTAAATTTATAATGTAAAATGTTGGTTCTGTAAATCAATAAAATGAAATAAAATAAAATACCTAGATATCAAACAGCTTCTATAACAATAAACTTGAACGTCTTCAAAATATATATATCAGATTCATCTTTGGGTTGAAAAAAATTGATCGTATATCATCTTAGCGTAATCTTCGTTGTTGGACCAAGGTACGCCAGCGGCGCAATGTCACTATTGTACAATATTTTCTTTAATCCAAACCTGCCACAGTACCTACCTTAAAAACAAATTTACTTATTTATCCAATCATGGACGTGCGACACTATCCATCCCTGAGCATAACACAGAATTTTTCAGCTCCTCGTTCGAAGTACAATCAGCAAAACTATGGAACAATAGTAAGTCCGGATATTGCGTCGTGTAACTTTGTATTTTCAAGAATAAATTAAAGAAGGAATATGTATCCCTTAACACCTGATCTCGATTTCCCATTTTGTTCTTTCCCAATCCTTTTTTTGCTATGAGGTTTTTTTTGTATATTCTCGTTGTTTTTTCTCGCTTTCATTCTTTTGTCGATGTACTTAGACAACTTAGTCATACTTTGTAATCTGGTTGGTTGGAAGAAATTGCCTAATGGCAATAAGCCCGCCAATATGCATTATATTTTTCTTATGTTATGTACAAGAAGATAAATAAATAAATAAATAAACGTATTGTTTTGTGGATAAGTATATAATATTTATTTTTTTGCATCACATTTTTGACTTTTAACAATACACAATTGTTATTCGGCCCTAGGCAATAGCCCAAGTGAGATAATTACAAAAAACGACCCTGGTAATGACTAACATAAAATACCTTCCAACTGATAGTCACTGAACACTGAGCAACTATGGCCGATACATTCTACAAATAATACTTTCTCCTAATACTTTTCCAAGAAAAAGATTAAAAAAAAAAAGAAACAAAGAGAAATCTTGCGTCCTCCTTCTATTTAAGATAATAATTGATAATTCCGTTAACCACAGAGTCGCATCGATTATATATTTACAACTTGTACCGTTGCACCAGGCGCAGATAAAATGGGAGAAAAAAAAAATAACATATTTTAAAAGTCATTTATAACATTTTTGGAAATATATTAATGATTCAACTGTATTTGTAGATAAAAGAGAACTAGAAAAATATGTTCTCTCTTTAAATTTTATTCTCTCTTTAAAATTCGTTTTTATTGAATAGGGGACAGTTTAGGAGAGGTGTACGAGAAGTACTTGAATCATCTGATTCTTAACTACTAAATAAAAGTGACGTGTGACACAAGTAATTGTTCCATTGTTTATGCTTGTTATTATTTATTTGTATATTTATTTATATATTTATTAATTTGTTTATTGATTTTTTATTTTATTAATTTTTTTTTTCTCTCTTTTTAATAATTAATTGATTTATTTATTGATTTAATTATTTGTTTATAAATCGAATTATTGTTTTTTTTTATTATTTAATTCTGACTTTAATTGAAAATTGGTAATATTGAGAGTCTTCACTGGTCCATATGCTGGTAACTCATTTGTGTTTATACATTGTAGTTATGACTGTCTGTACTCTGTAAAAATGAAATAAAATAAAATAAAATAAATACGTTTAAATAGTTATACGCTATGTTTTATTTTTTTTTATATATTTCATTTCATTTGTCCCTCAGAATTGATCAAAATACGTATATAAAGTAATAATTCTAGACACAATATATTTAAGACTGTTGATGATTATATGTGTAATACTCAAAGACCTTATATAACATTATTATAAGGTCTTTGGTAATACTGGATAAGTTAGTAGATACCCACCTCTACCTAATATTGCATTAATTTATTGACTATTTTCATAAATTAATAAGTAGGTAGTACTTACTTGTGAATATTTTTTGAATATAGAAAAATGTTTCAAAATCCTTAAATGAGTTAACACAGTTGATTTGGCGGGAAGACAAACCTAACCCCTGACAGGCTATGTCTGAATTGAATTCGTTAGATTATTCAATAATAACGACAGACAAAGCCTAGGAGAGGCTAAGCCAAAATCCCTTATATTTTATCATGTCTCATGTCGTATGACGTTACTTGAAGATACAACAATTATCCATTGGCATCTTTTTGAATTCTGAAAAGAAAATTTTAGTTGTTAGGTTGTTAGATGGTTTCAATATTTGGTTTCAATAACATCATCTAGCGGTGAAAATTTAAACTAAAAATCGAACAACAAAGCATTCAATAAAAATGGTTTGATTCTTGACTATGATATTCCTTTGATACAACTTGTATCAATAATCCAAGATTCTTACCAATGATGATAAATTATTTTTTCTCTTTAGTTATGGATTTTGGCCGCTAGTGGACATTCTTCGTAATATTTTTACACATTCAAATGGCAAACGATTGCAATAAATATTTTTAATTGGTATTTCCGCAATCTGAAAAATTATTTGAAACTATCTATGGCAAATATGACTCGTCCATTTTCTTATGATATATAAACTCTCGATCTATTGTCATATTTTTTACTTTTAAAAATTTATTTTCAATAAGGTATCTGCAATCTCTCAATTATTTATGGATACTTTTATATACATCTCATATTAGTGACAAGCGGTTCAGTCTTGAAGAATAAAATACATAATCAGGAGCGCATGCCGCATTACAAGACTATGAGAGCAAGATTCAAATGCAAGTCTTGCGGTTTTTATAGATCAGAATATCTAAATGTTATAATACTACAATAAAATTAATAAGTTTATTAAATTATTCTTACTATAGTTTCAATGTTTTAAACTTTAAATATTTATCATGAGAGTGGATCATCAGAAGAAGGGCAGTAGGGGTCCTCAATACCTTGATTTAGCCCACATGCTCAGCGATATCGGGTGGTTCAAAAGTTATGTAGACTTTTGTGAAGGTTGAAAAAATTCCAATTTTGATAAATCCTGAATGGAACAAAAAAATGAAAATTCTGAGTAGGTATGTAAGTTTTGTTGGCCTAAACTTTTCTATATTTTCTGAAATTTCAGGCATTGTGAATCAAGCGAATCAAAAGTTATTAGGAACACACACAGACACACTATATTCTACTACGAATTTTGAGTTAATCCATATAATATGCAACATATATGCTGCAAGGCAGATATGTTTCATATGATATATTTTGACGTGGTTTTATGCTCTGTGCATTGAGCGGATCAAAAGTTATAAGGGGGGGGACACACACACACACTCACAGATACACTAAATGAACATAATAAATGTTGCGAAGGTTCTAAGTTGGAGTTTTTGATTTCAAAGTTTAAAAAAGCCATGAAAAATATAGAACTGGCCATACAAAACTCGCGAATCATAGCTTGAAATTATGTCGATATGTTTATAGGAATAACGTCTCTGTACAAATCGACATTTTTTTTTTTTTTTTTTTTTTTTTTTTTTTTTTTTTTTTTTTTTTTTTTTTTTTTTTTTTTTTTAAATAAAATGAATATGTCCTTGTTAAACAAGTACATATACATCTTCCTACGTTCCCTAAAATAAGCAAATAAATGCTTGTGCTATAGGTGAACGAAATCGGTCGAGGCAGGATTCGAACTCGCGACCACTGGATTACTAGCCCAGCGCGCTATCCGCTCTGCCATCGACCCATCTATAATTTGGAAAAACACTTCCTTGCACCCTGCCCAAGTGACGAGCTTGTTGCCATATGCAACTTTCTTCCAACTAACAAGTTTTTCCAGCCCAGAGGAACAATATTCCCCTTACAGCATTTAAGATATCTTGAAATTGAAATATTGTGTTTATTTTCTTTTACGTTTTTTTTTAAACCCATTTTTCTGTGTAGACTGCAACAGAAATAAATCTGACCTATGACATGACAAATGCATACCATGCTGATGCTTAATAACAATACAAAATATATTGTATACAAATATTATGTTAAATACATTATTTAGAAACCCATTGTAACACTTTAATTCTCACTAACCGTAATTGTAAAACCGTTGAAATTTTTTCATAATGGAAATTCTCAAGGAGCATGAATCGTCTGATGAAGGAATTCCAATTCTTATACAGCAGATAATAGACTCCATAACCCGATACCATAACATCTGTCTTGATTCATTCACCTGCATACAGTTGGTGTCATCGAATACTGTCTGAAATACAAAAAAATAAAAATAGTTTATTTTAAACATTGATTATTTATTTCCAAAAAAAATGATAGGTACAAAGAAATTATAAAATCTTTTCTTCTTGGAAATTATAAAAATAAATGTTTTTTTTACGGAGATCGAACCAAATAATACTCTGGTCGCCTTTGCTCGTGATTCGTGAATCCAGTGAAACCACGATTGCCTTTCTCTTTTGTATCTTATAACTTATTATTTAACTATTTCTGTGAGGCACCGGATTAGAATAGTGCTTCCACTTTTTTAATGTCATCGCATTGGGTGTCCCGTAAGAGTCAGGTAATCGAAATTACCACCACCCATTCTGAATGTTAGTTTTTTTACGTGAGACGATACTGGATGCACGCACGTATTGTGCATCCTTAATAAGTTAATGCACGCCCGCACATCTATCGCTGGTTACCCCACGTTGTGGGTTATTCCATGATGGTACGAATGAATGAGATCAACCTCTCTTATATATTGTGCTACAATGTAAATTTTACTCACATTTTTTTTTTAAACAATAACATATGAATTGTAAAATATATTGTTCTTCGCCCACCACCACCCGTTCTGCTTACGGAGTCTCATGAAGACCCCTTGCAAAATTATAAAAGAACAAATGAAGAAAAACACATACAAAGAGTTCGGAAAACTCTAAAACCATGCAAGCCTTGCATTTAAAGTGCCAAAGAGAGCTAATTATAAGGAAATATCTGGCTTGTCGTTTACTGGAAGTGAAGATAAGAATGCACCGTATTTTTGACAAAAAGTCTTGATTGCCCTAAGGTTGCTCTTCGAGGCTAAAATGGGTAAAATTGCCGCAAGTCCAATGGGTCCAAAGGAATTCCACGTAAAATTGGAGCCAAGTTAGCCAAATTGTATTTAATAAATTTAGTAATTTAGGTATTAAAAACATTGAATTATATGTACTACGTACAGTAGGTACATATAAAACAATGATTAAAAATATATTCCATACCGATCATAGCGTAAATATTTAGATTTCGTAGGAACAGTGAACTTTCCGTTAACTAAATATTTTGAATTTGTGACATCTTATACCCTTTGACCTCGAGTTACTTATCACAAAAATTTTAAAAGAAGTAGCTCTTTAACTGGTTTGTTGGTATGTATCTACTATGTAGGTACGATTATGATGAGATTTTCATTGACACTTAATTATTTCATTTAGTAGAGAAAACAAGCGAATAATTATAAATTCCATTTATAGACATTTCATTTATAGAAACGACACACAAATTTTAGCGCGATGTAAAAACAAGAACACTGATTATACAAAAACAAGGATTATTTATCTTTTAGCTAATCTCTCACCGAGTAAGGAATGTACAGAGCTCTGACATATACAAAGTGTGGTGTTATCCCAAACATGTATTATTCTATAGAGATATATATAAAAAAAACACTTTTTTGATACAAAGTCTTGTTGCTTCATTTACCGTTTATCCGGATTTAGATGCTATTTAATATTTTCGTGCTATCGGTAATAACGTAGGTGTAACGTACATTTTGTCCTAAGCATATAACTTATAACGCAAAACTTATAAAATGATTCCGGGATCATTATTATTACTTAAATGACTCGTATAACCTCAAATGGTGGAACATTGGCTAAAGCTTACCCCTCATATTTGTTAATTTATTATTTATTTACTTACTTTTAGTTGGCTCCGGGTTACGTAAGGAAGACAAATCGGCAGATTTAGAGCAAGAAGGCGATGACGGCTACCATTCAATATGTCAAAAAAGAACACCATAATATATAAAGGCCAATAAGATTGTTCCTGTGATGTCTCTGAAGCTTAGAGTGTACCTAAAAGAAATAATAAGTCTGCTGTAGAGACAAAAAATATTAAGCAAAAGCGTGTCCAATAATAACGAAGAACCAAAAAAAAAAACAAGTTGTTTTACTCCACCTACTGTTCCAATACCATCACATACAATCTATATGGAATACCGTCCTCGAACTAATGGCAGTTCCATCACAACCCCTTTTGCAAATGCTTCTACAATAACAATCGAACCGTTACCCAAATTCAAAGAAAAAGACACATAAACAAGAATTGATCATCTCAAGTTCAAAAAAATAAAGCTTAGTAATCCAATAAAAATGCATAAGTACCTACAAAAAGAAATGTGACAAGAAAAGTTGTGAATATCCCTGATTCTTCATCAAATAATGACGATGATACTGATAAGCAATCGAAATCTTAAGGAGGTGAAGATTGAATTAAATAAAGTATTTTTTTCAAATGGGAATAGGGAAATAAATGGATCTTTCCTATATCGATAGCTGTCAACTTTGCATTTCAATGACACTATTTCAATGATGTTTGATACATTTGTTTCTTTATGCGAACAATTTTATTTTCACGGTTTGAAAGGTCTATTTTTATTTCTATATTTTTATCTGATTCTATTTTTTATCTGTTTCCATATTTTTATCTGTTTCCATATTTTTATCTGTTTCCGTATTTTTATATGTTTCCATATTTTTATCTGTTTCTATACTTTTATATGTTTCCATATTTTTATATGTTTCCATATTTTTATCTGTTTCCATATTTTTACATGTTTCCATATTTTTATCTGTTTCTATACTTTTATCTGATTCTATATTTTTATCTGTTTATAATGAATTATTTTTAATAATTTAATAAGTAAATGGCTAATGACGTATATTGTGTAAATAAATAAATATTGAATATTTTATGTGAGCAACAGACGAACATGTATGAGACGATGCATGAATGTGGACGAAGCGAGGGATGCGTGCCAGGATAGAAAAATGTGGCGTTCGGTTCTCTCTGCCTACCCCGCAAGGGACATGGCGTGATGGTATGTATGTATTTTAAATATCATTAAGAATTTCTTGTTGTTTCAGAAAATTTTAAATAAAAAAACATACATTGCACCTATATTGATTCTGACCCTACCTATATAGGACAAGGAGATAAAAATAAAGATGATTTTTTTATTATATTAAATAATATGCTGAGCAGTAGGTATAAGAATGATGATAAAAAAATAAGTAATAAAAAAACACAACGAGTAAAACAAGGGATTGTTAATGTGATGAAAGGAGCTAGTTTGCTAGTTGAAAAAAAATCTTTATCTTATATATTTTTATTATTGCATATGCGCAAACATTGGATTTTTTTCCCTGTCGGGAGTCAAAGATATTTTTTAACAGATTTTTAATTATCTCAATAGAGACGAAGTTGGAATATTTATTGTAGGAGAACCGGGAAATCAAGGCACCTACAGGGCTTACGACCTGTCAAGTGAACCAGCCTTATGCGACATATTATTACTTTCGCACGATTTCTATGCTATTCTTGAGTCTCACATGCGACATAGTCGAATTAAAATCATTCGAGATTTTGACGAGTGGTATAGGACCACTCGCAATGTCGCATGCAAATCGCATGATTTTATCTGTCAAAAATGGTCGCCATATTGCATTTACATACGGCAAGCGTCTGTATCAACAAGTATTTTCGTTTTTTTGTAGTCACAGTGGCAATTCGACGAATAAGTTATTTTATCTATTTAACAGTACATATAAAAATACATGGATGACGAAAACATTTTAAAACATTGGATTCTTTCACTTTGTTAATATATCTCCATTAATAAGTTTTGTAAATGTTCCTATTTTGTAACGAACTCCAAAAAACAAGTTTTGTTTAATGTCCTTGTTTACTTATCACATATTTCTCCATTAATATGTTTTGTATTTGTTTGCTATTGAATATTTCAATATAGGTACACAATATTTCTTTATATTTGTCTAGTTTGTATGCTTGTGTTCTTTATTTGCAAATAATTAGTCTCTTACGTGTAAAAGTAAGAGACAAAGTATTTGATTATTTGACAAATTACCATTTAAGTAAATTAAATTTTTATAGTTGTTTTCTGATATTTTTTTATAATATTAATGACTAATTGTTCGAGAATTCAGGAAGCGTCACAATCAGTCACAATGAACAATAGGACATGTTAAGTGCTTAGAAATCAATCATATAATTGCATAGAAAAAGGCTGTGTTTTGACAATCATAGAAAAAAACGGCAAAAATATGCAATAAATGCTCAAAAAAATATTTCAAACGCATCCCAAATGCTATGTTGCCTATTCTTTCATGTGACATTTCAATGTCGAACGATTTTAATGACGAATGATTTCAAGAATAGGCTAAAAGCCTACCATACGACATTTCATTCGACATTTTTTAGGCGACATAGTCGAATACCACATTTACTGTGCGAGATTGGAGAATAGATACCCTGGGTGTCAGGGCCGCGAGAGAAGCCCACCGTCTTACCCAACTTGTTATTTTGCTTTTCGTCTGAATTTTTTTCGGGAGTTTTTTTTCAACAGTGTGAAAAATTTGAAAAATAAAGTTTTTTAAAAGAAAGGAATGGACAATCGGCCCTGCCGCCGACGGAATTTACGAAAAAAAAGAACCCGGTTCCATAAAGACGACAGAGAAACGCCAATAACCCGGTTCCGTAAAGAAGACATCTCCGCACTCCACGCGGGCCTAACTGACCATACAGTATAGGGAAATTATTGTGACTGTGGAGGCCTTCGCAGAAAAAAGAAACCCTATAAGATTTAGGATTTTCCCAACCGCTGCACGTTTCTCATAGGTTTTTTTACTATATATTGACATTTCTTTTATTTTTACTTATCTGACTTTGACATCCTTGACGAGGGACGTCGGCGATTGAGGAACGGTAACCAACACCAAGGTAGGGCTTTGTACCGCGTGGAGGAAGCTGCTCTTGCCCCTGCATATCCTGTCCTCTGATTGGGACCAACACTGAGGACGTCACCCGCCCATAGCTTCTCGCCGGCCTACGAATGGATGATCTGCTGAGCGTCTCCCTTAGCAGACGGTCGAAGAGGAAATGACCGCGTCCTTGGGGTGAGTGCATTCAAGTTCTCTCTCGATCCAAGACCGAAGCTGGTCTCATTGTTTAACCAGGACGCCTTGCGTCCATAGAACTGACAGCCCTCCTCTGCGACTGCAGAGAGAAAGAGAGCTGGTGTCAGTAGGTTTCTAAGAAATCGTGTAAAAAGTTCGTGTATTTTAAATTTTAGGTTCTTGACAAAATGAGTTCTGAAAATAGTAGAGTGATACCTATAACTTGTTTAACAAGAAGGAAGATGGAATAAATTTTGCCAACGGGTATGTCTTTCAGGTACGTGATATATATAGTCTTTATTAAGTCGATTGTAATAGTTGCGTTTTTTGTAAATAAAAAATTGATCAAAGTAGATCCTTTAATAATGTAGATAGAGAGTTTATTTATCTTTACTTTTAAATGCGCCTTAAAACTATACATTATAGGTACATGATTATACATCACATTATGTGGCAGTCCAGGATGGTCAAGCTTGTATACACGTTTGGATTAATGGATGGTTTAGGATCATTTTCTCATAAACAAACCAATATGTATCTATTAATATGCGGTCAGATAAATATTACTTTGTTAGACAATCCGGTGTTGAGGTTATGGTCGCCTTAAGCAGAATGTATGGAGTGTTAAGTATGGGTGACGCAAGCGGAGCCGTTGCAGACTCTATCGTAAAGGTCATACGGTCCATTTTAACATCCTCAATGTCAATGCCAATAAAGGAACATATACATGGTGATCTGAAAATTATTTTGTGTGATCTGAAATTTATTTCATGTTAAATTAATATTTGATATAGTACCTGCTAGTTGGCCGAGAAGCAATTACAAATATGAAATATATATAAATAGTTTTGTATAAAAATCAACATGGAAAACATTATTTTTAATATGGTTGCATGTATCTAATCGATTGGTACAAAAAACTTTCTCCCGCTTCAAAAATATTTATATTTATGTATGTTATAGATCTATACCTACTGAAAAATACACATCATTGATAATGTAAAAACAATAAATTATCAAAAATAAAATAAAAGTATCGAATACGAATTATATAACCCTAACAGTGTTATTTATAAAAAAAAAATTGGTTCAATTGAACCCGGTTCAAAGTTTTATTCTGAAATTCAAATATTCTTATAAGAATATTTGAATTTCAGAATAAAACTTTGAACCGGGTTCAATTGAACCAATTTTATTTTTATAAATAACACTGTAATAGTTTATATAATATAACTTATATTGACTATAGATAATGGAAAATACTGACATCTTCTTATCTTCCAAATAGACATCCAAAAACCACATTATTTCTCAGTTCGTAACCTTTTAACCCTTTCTTAACCGAATTATGAAAGCATTATGAAAATAAATATATTTCATAAAAAATGGGCAAAATATGTGATTACTTACAAAAAGATTTTGATAATATTTATAACTTTTTTTTCTTTTTTTTTTGGAAATTTTAACGATTCTAATTGTCATCATTCATATATAAAACTATATGCCTACTTACTTTTCATAAAATAAAAAATCTTTCATTTTTAATTATTATTAGAGATTGAAGGAAATATAATTAAGTACCTAATTTAAAAAAATATAGCATGCTAGAAAACAAAACAAAAACTCACATTTATTAAATTCTGAATAACCGTGTTTAGCAAGAAAAGCACATTTCGCGATAACCGAGTTTTCAACTGTACAATAACCGAGTACAGAAGTTTCCGTCATTTTCAGTATTGTAAGCGATAAAAAATATTGTGATTAATAATTTAGAAGAGAAATAAAACAGTTTATAACAATTTTCATTGAGATATACGTAAAATACATTAATGATTCCAATTGGAATCATCATAACATCACATATATCTATAAGATAGACACTGCACCTACCGTACACTAAAGTGATATAACAAAATAAAACATTAAACAAATTAATAAACAATGCACGTTTATTTACACACAGCCTGTACATAAATAATAAAAATAATAAAAAGAACACATCAGCCAGCGAGAGTGTTCTTATTTTAAATTCAAAACGTTTTTGGTTTTGTTTGGATTCCATTCTCTCATTGGCGCGACAAACTCAAAATGGCGGCTATGGCGGGAAACACAATATTATTAGTGTCTATGGTACACGACGTATATATTTACAGCTGTTGGTATTATTATCATAATGATTATTGTTTTTGTACGGGGGAACGAACTGAAATTATATATAGGTCAGTTATCTGACTTACTTTTTTAAAAGTAACAAAATACAATGCGAAGAAATTGCAGATGACACATTTGTGAACCACAGATAATAATTTGATAGAATACCGTAGTCACTAATTTATCTAATCACAAAATACCACTTCGATCTGTCAAATGAATATTTTAAAAGTAAAATTGTAGTAACACAACTTGAGCCAGACTTCCGGGAGCGCAAAGCGCAAATTTGTGTATTTTTTGCTTAGTTGCTGTATGTGCAAATCGCCTCCCTTCTCGGGTAAATGGCTCAAGATTTTTGGCGAACACTATACATTTAATGAAAGTTAAAGATCCTCGATAGTCAAAAATGTGAAGAACGACAAAATAAAACAATAATATAAGTGCCCACGTGGCATTCACGGGTCTAGGTAGGTACTCAATAATATTGAGACAATTTTGACAATTCGGTAGGCGAAAATAATATCCTATAGTGCGTTTCGAGATATGACAAAAATATTATTTTAGGTCCTCATACATTCCCTTGTTTTCTCAATGAAATCGTTCGAAGTAGAATTCGAACCCAGGTCAGTGGTTTGCAAGCCTTGTGAGATTTATGTTTTATTTGTATTTGTAAGTGAGTGTAAGTTAGCATTTATACTGTATGATATAGAAACCCACTGATAACCATATATGTATGGTTAGTGGGATCTTTTATAAATGAAATTATGTTGAAAAAAAAAAATAAATAAATAAAAAAAATCAACTTTACCTTTGAGTAAAGGTAGATGTTCCATATTATCGTAAAAAAAATCTCTTCGTTTTTGTCAAGACAAATAATTATATTTTTTTTGGTACCTACATACCAATCAAAATTTATAATTTTTTTTTTTTGAATATGCTAATATTACATTCCTACCCAGAGCTGAATTTAGGATTAACAGCGCCCCACGCACTACATTACATGAAGAGGGGCGTTAAAGTTGTGAAATTCAATTTTTTTTACACTAATTGATTCGAGAACTACCGTTTTCTTCCTCGGGTGAGTGAAAACTGATTAGGTGAAATGCGTAGCAGTGTCATGAATTTAGCAAGGGAAGGTGGGGGAAGGGGTTGGCGTTGACCTAACAGAAACATGGATAATAATAGTGAAATGTTGAAGAGTGTTTGGTTGTTACTCAATTATTTTTAATAAAATATATTTTTTACAAATATATAACATTGGAGAGCTTATTGCAATTCATAGATTTCTCCCAGTCAATCAGGGGGGCAAGTCTGGTTAACAGGCGGAATCAAAACCATCTTTGTTTACCCATATCGTGGATATAATTATCATATAGAGTTGTATAACATCTTAAAATATTATAGAATTCCATAACATAATTATAATCCATGATATGGGTAAACATGGATGGTTTTGATTTCGCCGGTTGAACAGACTTGCCCCCCTGTTGTTGAGTAAGATTTCAAAGTGATAAATAAATTACTTAGTTAATCCACGTTCGCTCTCAGTGTGGAGCATGTGGACGCCACGAAATTTCCCCAAGATAAATAAATTACTGATAAATAAATATTTTTATATAAGTAACATTAACGCTATTGAGAAAGAAGAAGGAATAGACATAATGAAGTGAAATATGTAATAAAAATAATAAAATAGTTATACAAAAGAATATTTTTTCTTTTTAAAAAGTACTTTTACTATAAAACTTAAGTGCCATTTATCTTTCTTTTTTTCATTATTTAGACACGATTTAACAGCGCTTGGTACCTTTGCTCTTTTAGAACACATTGCGGATCCGGCCCAGTTCACCAGCTGCTTAAATTTTGTATATGTACCTACTGGTCAAAGTATTAAAGTTCATTGTTTAAAATTAAATACAAATAATAAAAAAATATTTTGCTTTAAAAAAACAATATGATAAAAACTAGTGAATCTCGTAATGTTTATTTATAATAAGTACCTATAGATACGTGTAGGTACATTATTTTCCTGTCCTACTTTGTAACTATATTGTATTATTTTAATATATTTTATATTTGTTAATAATTTGATAATTAGAAAGAGTCAAAACTTTTAAATATCTTGGAAATCTCACTGATGATTTAGATCCTGACTGAAGAACTAAGGTGCCGCATGGACGCGCCATGTTTTTCAGAATGAAGACACTGTTTTGCGTCGATAGCTTTAACCTTAGAACAAGGTGAAGTGGTACATTTGGTCCATAATGAAATATTGTGTTTGGAAAGAGAGAAAGAAGGATGAATACGCTTGAATGCGTAGCGTATGTATGTACATTTACTTATATTATATGTAAACGTATCTATAAATAAACAACGCAATAGACAATAATATAAAACTAGCTCACCTTAGCACAGGCTATGCCTAGTGAGGGGGCTAGTAACAAAGATACAAACAAAAAGGATAGCTTTAACTATGTAAGCAATGGTGAAATAATGAAATCATATTTATTGAAATGAAATAACTTATATTTACTTTGTATGTCTACTATGTATGAATAAGCTTATAATACCTCTAATTATTTTGTATCTTATATCTACTCTATGTTTTTGGATAGAAATAAATAAAAATAAAAATAAAAATAAATACTTTTATATGGAGTTGAAACCTGGACCTTAAAGGTCAATATGCTTAACCATCTGGAGACTTTTGAAATATTGCTGCATCATCGCATGCTGAAAATTTCCTGGGTCGATAAAATATCAAATTTGGAGGTACCTACTCGGGAAGGCAAATGTCGAGCGCAAGCTAGTTTTCACAGATAAGCGACTATAGGTACTTATCATTTTTGGGCCACATTCTGCGAGGCAAACGGTATAGACCAGGGGTCGGCAAAGTGTGGCTCCAGAGCCGCATGCGGGTCTTTGGCTCCTTGAGTGCGGCTCTGGCACAAATATCCACGGACCCGGGCAGGCGCATCGCGCCGAGGGTATAGACCCCATACACGTACACTTCGGAGCGACAATACCAAATTTCAACGTCTTTGTATTGATTTGGAAATATTGGAGAAGAACAAATGTTATCTTAGTTCACAACACAAGTGCAGTCTGATTTGAAAGACCTGGAGAAGGAAGACATGATCATTTTCAACGTCTGGAATAGTATTCCTGACTCTTACAATCAGCTGAAAAAACTCGCGTTTGCTGTAGGTACTTTCCCTTTTTGGTTCTACATATTCATGCGATCAATATTTTTTAAGCATGAACTTTATCAAGAGTAAACTGAGAAGTCGTCTTATTGATGAGAACCTGGAATCATGCCTAAAATTAAAAACAACAACATACAAACCTGACTTACTGAAACTTTCCAAGGAGATGCAAGGACATTGTTTGCATTAAGTGTTAGTCATTCATTGTCATGATTAAAAGGTATGGATACTTTTCTTTCATATTATTGCTTAATAACGAATAAATCTTTATTAAGTGTGAAATAAAGTTTTATTCAGTGTACCCGTAATTTAATGAAGGTCTAAAATTATAATAAAGGTTTACTAAATTAAAAATCAAATTTGGCTCTGAGAATTTTTTTGAATCGTTGTAATGTACATATTTGGCTCTTTGGCCAATAAGTTTGCCGACCACTGGTATAGACTGATCTAAGTGATTATGAAGGGCTGCAATAAAGGAACACCTTAGAATAGGAAGACGTCAGATGCCATGGCTCCGCAAAATTCTGAGTGGACCAGCATCAAAGACGGCAAATAGAAATGTCTTCTCAGGAGTGATCAGGGGAATCTGATATGACACGAAGAAGAAGATAATATAAAGACCGCCGTGGCACAGTTGGTCAACCGATTGGTTTCTCTACAGGCGTCCTGGGTTCGATCGCCAGCAGAGGAGAAATTTATTTAAATAATTTCTCACGCTAATATTGCTTTTCTGTGGGCTGGAAACACTGATTAGTTGGAAGAAATTGCCATATAGCAATAAACTAGCCACTTGCGCAGGGTGCAAGGAAGTATTTATTATTTATTTATATATAATTTGTTTTTTCATATCACCTCTGGAGTGGCGCCCCCCAATACCTACTGAATACCCTCGACGCTGTCCAAAGGCGTGCTATACGTCTGATTGATGATCCATCACTGACTGATGGATTGCAATCACTAGAACACAGACGCAGAGTCGGTATTTTAAGTTTATTCTATAGATACTACCACGGGAATTGCTCAGAAGAACTTGCATCTTTGGTCCCTCCTCCACCCACTCGCAACAGAGTCACTCGCTTCACTCAATCGCAGCATCCATTCACAGTGGACCTTCAACATATACGAACAAGTCGCTTCTCGAACTCCTTTATTAACACAGCAGCCCGACTGTGGAACGATCTTCCGAATTCTGTGTTTCCACCTTCGTACAACCCGGGTCTTTTTAAAATCCGAATTAATAAACTCTTTTCTAGATTGCAAACCCCTCCCAACGCTACGTAGTGCGCTTCTTCGGAAGAGTAAAATGGACCCAAATCCTAATAGCTGGCGTCCCTTACGTAGACATGTTAAAAAAAAAAATTCAAGGCTGATATTCCATCATTAAATATAGTACCTACCTAGTGGTATTTTGCATTAGGTACATCTAGGTACATAGTACATTTATGTAGGTAAAAAAATCATTTTTTATATTTTACACATTCTTAACATAGATCTCATATTTTTACTGTAAGTATACCAACTTTATTTGCAATGTTTGTATTTAATTCATTTAATTTACCGCTGATACTACTATATTATTATAGGGTTTATACAACCAAATCGTTGTTTTCTACTGTGGTATCCTTGTACAGAAGAAGGAAATGGAGGATGCGGAAAGGTTTAACAGAGAGAACAATAGCAGGATGTTCTATAAGAAGATAAATGATCAAAGGAAGGAATTTAAACCACGATCATGCCTCTGTAAGGACACTGAAGGCAACATACTCAGTGATAAACAAGCCATCCTAAACAGATGGGTACAACATTTTGACCAACTCCTAAATACAGGAGCGGAAACCACTGATCCCATCAATACACCACAAAGTGCGAACATTCTGGATGATGAACAACACCCTGATGCTAGACAACCCTCTCTCAGCGAAGTTCGAAGTGCCATTTGTAACCTCAAAAACTACAAGGCACCTGGATTAGACGGTATACCGGCGGAGCTATATAAGAACGGTGGAGAAGATCTGATAAATATGATCCACAAGATTATGACACAGATATGGATGGATGAGACTCTACCAACTGAATGGAATAAAGAAATTATATGCCCCATTCATAAGAAAGGCGATCAACTGACATGCTCAAATTACAGGGGAATTACATTGCTAAACGTTGCATATAAAATATTCTCGATAATACTATGCCAGCGTCACTCGCCGCACGCGGAAAGAATTATTGTTGGCCAGTATCAAACTGGATTCAGATCGGGCAGATCATGTACGGACCAGATATTTACCATACGTCAGGTGTTAGAGAAGACCCGAGAATATAATATCGAAACCCACCATCTATTTATCGACTTTAAAGCAGCGTAAGATAACATAAATAGAAGGAAACTGTACCTGACAATGAGAGAGTTCAGTATACCAGAAAAATTCATTCGAATGACTGGGCTCTCGATGTCGAGAGTGGAATGTCAAATAAGAATACAGTCAGACTTTTCGGAATCGCTCAACACGTCAGGGCGATGCACTCGCCTGCATTCTCTTCAATATTGCTCTCGAAAAGGCAGTGCGTGATTCAAAAATTGATATTAATGGAATAATTTATCACAAATCCGTACAAATCTTGGCCTATGCTGACGACATAGATATTATGGCGAGAAATGAGAGAGCACTGCGAGATGGTTTCATTGGCCTTGAAAGAGCTGCAAGGGAGGTTGGACTGATTATTAACGAACAAAAGACAAAATATATACTGTCCAACCCATTGATTACGAGCCCACCTCTGGTGCCCTTTGATGTTGGAAACTATAGTTTCGAAGCGCTGGACAGGTTTACCTATCTTGGCTCACTCATAACCAACAACAATGAAGTTGGGGATGAAATAAAAAGAAGAGTAACAGCAGCAAACAAATGTTATTTTGGGTTGCAAAATCAATTAAAGTCTGGTATAGTATCAAAGAGAACAAAAGTCCAACTGTACAAGACTCTCATACGACCAGTCTTAACATATGCTGCTGAAACGTGGACCCTAACAAAGGCCGATGAAACAAGGTTAAAACACCTTTGAAAGAAAAATATTGAGACGTATTTA
The DNA here is from genome assembly GCA_963576475.1 of Molanna angustata. NCBI lineage: Eukaryota > Metazoa > Arthropoda > Insecta > Trichoptera > Molannidae > Molanna > Molanna angustata. Next base: position 50,564,353 of record OY754965.1, on the reverse strand, counting down.
TTGCCCCGTATGCGAAAATGGAGCCTGGCGTTTCAGGTACAACCACGAACTGTACCAGTTGTACTCTGATGTACACGTCACCCGGTACATCAAAATATGTCGGCTCCGATGGCTGGGTCACGTAGCGAGAATGGACGAAACCCGTCCACTAAAAAGGATATTCGCTACAAGACCAATAGGCAGAAGAAGCGTTGGTAGGCCAAAACTGAGATGGTTAGATGGAGCAGAGAGGGACTTGCGGACGATGGGCATTGTAAATTGGCGGCAGGAAGCGATGGTCAGGGAGGGGTGGAGGGAGCTTCTGGAGGAGGCCAGGACCCACGATGGGTTGTAGCGCCACTGATTATCCTTTTACAGAATAATATCAGCCTTTATACTATGACTTATGTATACGTATAAATTTTGTATGGGCCACTTACAAAATGACGTAAATCTTACAGTCGCTGAATCTTACACTATTATTATAATCACAAGTACTAGGTAATAAGTTACTATTATAATCACAAGTATTAGACTATTATAATCAGTTATAAGTCTGATTATAATAGTAACTTATATAATACTTGTGATTATAACAGTAACTTATTACCTAATACTTGTGATTATAAGTATTAGGTAAATTATTATTATAATTACAAGTATTAGGTAAATATTTAATATATTCACAAGTATTATGTAAATTAATTTATGTATTTTTGTAAAAAGAAATAAAAAAAACATCACAAGTATTAGGAAAAATTATTTTTATAATCACAAGTATTAGGTAAATTATTAATGAAGTAAAATATTCGGTGTTTTTATGTCATTTATTCATCGTATTACTCTATGAAATTTATTAGTAAATTTAAATCGGCATGAAATTAATAAAAACAAGCGAAACTGCGGGTATTCAGCTAGTATGGAACATATAAGGTTGCGAAACACCGGAGAAAGTAAGCTTAAAAAAATATCACCCAACAAATCATATTAATGAAGATTCATTCCATTCATTTCGTATTATTGAATACCAATAAAAATTTAACGTTCGACGAATTCGACGGTTAGCATTTTTTATAAATTTTACTCATTGAAAAACACATAAGATTGCTATGTAAGAAGGAAGGTACCTATGTACATATATGTATGTACGTATATGTAAAACTAGTTTTTCTGTCTCCATAATCAGACATTAAAATTCACAACTGTTTGAATACATTAAATATATATACAGAGTGATCTCTGTATAAAAACGAGTGGTTTGTGGCCAACGCGATACTCCTCACTACAGTTTTTTTTAAATTATTTTTGATATCAATATTCCATTATGAAAACTTGATAATTCTGCCATTTTAGGAAAATGATGTGCCTTATTGCCAATTTGAAAATAAAAATGTCAAATATCAGGATTTCTGATTTCTGGGTTACTTTGAAATATATGACAGTTAAAAAAATGAGAAATACAGATCAGATATCCTTCAAAACACAGAGTAATATCCTTTTATCCTTCAAAACCCCGTTATAACGGGGTCTAAGCGAGTGTTTGATATTCAAATTTGCGAAATTCGAGAAAAATCTAACGACTACTTATCTACTTTAGTCTATAATCGATAATAAAAAAACACAACGAACATAGCACATCATAGTACACAGCACACACACAGATAGATACATTGTGATGAAACTTTCAGAATACAATCTTAACATGACACTAGTTGATAATCTAAACTAAAAAAAAATAACCTTATAAATTTCGGTTTCATAACTCCTCACTATATTCCCTTGTGGTAGTGAGAGTGTAAAAAACATCTTTTTTGTCCGATAGGTGTCACTGTTTGTATATTCATTTATATAAATGTAAAAAAGATAAAAATAAAATTTATTTTTTGTGACTTGGACAGATTTGTTCTGCAATTCAGAAATCTTGAAAACCAATTACACAACGGCTAACATGCACGAGTATTAAGGTCCGTAAGATCTCTCATCCGGGTCACATCCTGCAAGGAGACAAATATTACATATTCCAACTAACAACTGATGGGGAAGGTTGAGGGTAGCGTGGTCCTGGTAGATTGTAAACGTCTTGGATGTGGAACGCAAGAGACTGTACCAGAATGAAAAAGAAGAAAAGAGAAAAAGAAGATGATAGAATTTTTAAATATTCATAGATATCATCACAAGGTTAGATATCATAGATTATGATATCATCATAGATATCATAGATTGGGGTGCCAAAAATCGTTTCATTCATATAATTACATACACTGTCTTATACTGACACACTTATTAAAAAAAACTTGTTATTTTTCCTTGTTTACTCTCCTTACTGTTCCCCCAACACCACCCATTCTGCTTATGGCGACGTTTAACGGCCCCTTGAAAAACTCTGAGAGAACACATAAAGAACATAAGAAGAGTCTGGAGAACTCTAAGACACTGCACGTAAAGTGCCAATGAGAGCTAATTATGTGAAAACAACTGGCTCACCGTTCACTGATTGTGAAGATAAGATTGCACCGAATTTCAGACAGAAAATCTTAAAAGCCCTAAAGTTGCTCTTCGTGGCTACAAGGTCCGCATGTCCAATGAGTCGCTACTCGCACCACCACCCGTTCAGTATGTGGGGACTGTAAACGGCCCCTTCACAGAACGCTAAGTGAAGGACAAGAATAAAATGCATATCACGAAAAGTAGCTCACGGAGCCCTCTTTATTAGCAATCTCGGCATCATAGTACAAAAGAACAATCGACGAATGTGAATGTAAGATTCACACTCGTGGACTAAAGATCTTTTTGAATAAGAAACATCAGGGGTATGACCAAGATCTCTGTAAAATATTAACCTACTGGGAATCTAACAATAGTAAGGCGCCATAACTATGACAAAATATCTTAAAGGCTTTAAAATTATTGCTCTTCGAGGTCACCAAATCCGCGTGACCGATGAGACCTTGAAGATGCCCACGGACAGCAACGAGGAGCTCCGATCTATAAAAGAACACCATTGGGTGGCAACAATCCCACAGGATATGTTCCGAAGTTTGGTCTGGGTATTGACAGAACTGACATGAAGCAGAGGAGGCAATTTCAAATCGGTGAAGATAACTCTTAAAATTTTCGTGTCCTGTGAAAATTTAGAAGTACAAAAGTCGGGGATAACCCAGGAAGATTGGGTCTAAAGAAATTCCCTCGAACATCGTTGTAGAGTTTAACACTAAAATTTCCAGTTCTACTATTGGAAATTTAAGACTCCAACTAGCTCGAGCAAGGCGTGAAACCTTTTGGAAGGCTGTTTTTGCACTATCGGATAAAGCACCAACTTGGTTTAGAAAAGTCATCTCCACATCTATGGAATAGACTTTAGTTATGACATCACAGCTTTCAACGATCCTAAAACATGGAGGCCTTCAATTTTTATTAAAATAATATTTACAACAGAAACGGGTTTCATAAAAATGCAATCAAAGATTGCCAATAAAGAATTTGATATTTGTCCTTAAGTTGTATAATTGTTAAAATAACATGGTGGCTAAAACATTTAAATGAGAGGTTTGAGAACATGCATGAACCCCCATTTTCCATTGGTTACTCGGGGCTCATAATGCTCAGGGCTCAACCACCCATGAGACATCATAGCACCTATCAAGTCATCAACCGATAAAATGGTACTCCGAAATATTTAATGATCGTATTATAATGAATCTAATTGCAATATGTAGTTTTAATTATTTGTCAAAGAAATCGTCATTCAATAGTGCACATCTTGTCGTATCATAGTCAAAGGATAAGGGCCCCATTATCCTAAAATGACCATGCCTCCAATAAGTTTAAGACAGCCCTGCAGGAATTTACCTTTTTTTATTTATTCAATAAAATTCCATTAGAAGTTTAAAAATATGAATACAATCTTGATAATATCCCCGTAGAATGAAATACATATCGATACAATGATTAAATCGCAGTAAACATTTATTTTTTATTTTTTTCTCATTTAAACAAACAGTAGACCAGTAGTGTTGTATGAAGTTGATGGTTGGACTCTCAAAATCTCAACTTTGTACAATTGAGGCATGCGAGACGTGGCCATACAGAAGGTTGATGCGCATTTCATGGATCGATAGAGTCTCCAATGAAAGAGTTTTAAATATGATGGAGAAAGAGAGTGAGAGTTGCTTAAAACTGTCTTAAAACTGTAAAAAGGAGAAACAAAGACGCAATACTTTGACCACATATTCCATGGTGATAAATATGCCCTTCTACAACATAATATAGTGGTGGGAAAGATCTACGGATGACGGAGTATGGGGCGTAAAAAAATATTTTGACATATTTCAGGCAGTGGTTTGGAAGTTTGGAAGAGACGAATAAGTAATAAATTGAAAAAAGAAGAAGAAAGACCCATTGAAGGATATAATATAAAACATCGCAACCAACTTGAGACAGTTTCTGGATAAAAACATGTTCTTAATACTGTCTTAGTCTTAAAAATATGTAAATCATTACTCGATTGTAATCTAACATTTAATAAAAAAATCGTTTAATCAAAGTGTAGTATGAAATTGTCATTAATTTTTGTATAAATTAACACAATAAGTATTTCCAAAGTCTGAATGCAATCTTAATCATAACTTGATGAGTAGCTCTGCAATACAATTGCCAAGGTTCCACAACGTTCAACAGTGAGCAAAGTAAAGAAGGTTCTAAAGGTGTGTCTATATTTGCTATTATTTGAAGTAGGTACCTACCTACCACGTGGTTTGAGCAATCTACACATTCTAGATATGAATGTATATAATAATATGCACATTGCCTAACAGATGATTGCTTTGTGAGATATAATCAGTAGTTCTCAAAATGATCTCTTTAAACTTATGAGCGTACTTAGTATTCGGTGATGAAAAGTACCTACCTAAATTAACTAGTATCGAAACGGAATTGTGATATTAATTTAACATAAAACACCACAATATTAGAAGTAGCTATTGTTTTATCTGTGGTTTATATGAGAAGCAATGAGAAGCAAAGATTGCAATTGCTGGGTCCAGCAGTGCAGCTGGATCCAGCAAATTTTTCGAGCAAAATACGCTGGATCCGCGATCTACATAAATAATGGCGTAAAAGTCTACGTTATTTCAATAAAATAGATTCCAGGTAAAATTGTAACATCTCCTACAAAGAATATATTTTTTTTTGCAAAAAAATATCCAAGTATACATTGTGTACAAGTAGGTAAGACATTTGGAGATTCACCAATATTGAAAAAAAACGTCATTGTCATAGAAAAATGTTTTGCTTAATGTAAAAATATTAATTAATATATTATATTATAACGTTACACGAAAAAATAAAGGCAATTAAGGAGAAATACCTATGACTTATTCATAGTATTTTCAATTGACTAAAATATACGGATAAATACAAATACATCTAAGTTGTCTTATATTTGAGAATATTCGTCTCTATTAAGTATCAATTTTTTAAGAAGCTCGGGAATAATCCTCCTGGATTGATTGAACACACTGCTGGGTTGCAATCCATAATGAGAAGTACCTACTATTTTATCTGTGGTACCAACTTTTGCTTTTGGTTTGTATTTCATTTCAAAAATAAAGTAAATCTATTATTTTATTCCTACAACTGCATAAATAACAAATAATAGTTCCTCCACATTTTGCAATTTACGGCAATGTTACGGCTTGGGTCGAACAATCGGCTTCGACTCCGGCCGATATCTGAACTTCGGTCTGACACTACCGATATCGAATGCCTTACTGCCCATCGCGCAATTTCGATTACATGAAAATTCTTCGAAACACAATTGTTCGAATGCGCAATTGTACGAATAACAATTTTTCGAAAATCAGTTATCAGAATGACAATTGTCCGAAAGCAAATTATTCGAACTAACATTTGTTGGAAAACCAATTAACCGAATTTAATATATTTTTGTGTCATTATGTTGCCTCCTTTGACATATTTGTTGCCAGTAAAATATATTCGATGAAGACTATTATTTGTATTATTGTTGGGTACGTATGTTTGCACATTTTTAATAACTGATGTTTGACAGCGCGGGATAGCCTGGTTTGTACACCAGTTTATGTTTATCTAGTATTCACACCAATTAGTTATTTTATTTTAATATTATAGTTACTTTTTTAAATATGTAATGCAACTGGCTCACGCCAGTCGCAATTATAACTACAAACAAACCTAACCAACCTATTTTTACCAAAGTTTTGTAGGTTTAGGTTTAAAAAATAGGTGTACATTCTAGGATATCTGACAGCGCGGTGCGTCGCCATGTTGTTTATTCCATAGATTTTTACTAAACATAATATACCATGTACATAGATGTAGTACTCCGTGCAAAAAGTGAGTCATTTGTTTTCGATTCATACAAAATTTGCTAACTACGACATCTAGTATATTATAATAAAAATCTATGGTTTATTCCTCTCATAATACTACCAACATGACGTCATAAAAATTCGAACAATTGTAAATTCTGATAATTGTGTGTTCGGAAAATTGTTTTTCGAAAAAATGTGATTCGAATAATTGCCATTCGTAAAATTGATTTTCGTAAAATTGAGCATTCGAATAATTGTTTTTCGAATAATTTTCCTGTCACCCGCAATTTCATATCTCAGTTTTTGTTCTATGTCGACCGATGTTACACAAACTACTCACAAAACAATTACATTAGACGAAGTTGCTCCAACTACAATACATACTTTAAACATTTCGATATATCCATAAATCACAGGCAGGTTTCAAAACATACATACTACAAGAATTCATAAATAGTACCTACATACCACAATCACATTCATCTATAATCCATCTCGCATACGTACACATACAATATAACACATAATACCTCAAAACACATACACGTCCTTAATAATATGATACATACATATAGTATTATATTCGTCATTTTTGTGTGAAATTTATATTTGTTACTTTTATGTGAAAACATTTTTTTTTATTAAGTTCACAATAACATATTTATTATTTATTTATTTATTTTATTTTTAATATATTTTATAATACAACTCAATATATAAATTCACTAGTAATAAAATTCTTACATATTTTTCCCTGCAGTACCTCATCAAAAAGATTACAATCTTGTGCTTGATGAGGGAAGCACTTATAACAAAATAAAAAATATCAATACAAAGCAAAGTCAACATAAAAGTAAAAGTAATTAAATCAAATCATACATGAAAAAAAGAAAATCAAATAAACATCATAAAAAGGTTGAAAATAAATGAAAAAGAAGAATACTCAAATGAGAAAACATATCAGAATACATATTCAAACCAAAAAAAAGAAAAACATGAAAATAATTGAAAAATGAGTAATATAGAATTATAGACGATTCAAATATATCAAAACACATATTCAAAAATAAAAAAAAGAAAATACTGGAAATTGAAACAAATCAAAACAACAAAATCGAAAATTACTATTTTAGAAAGTTAAGTGCAATTTTAATTTATGTTTAAATTTTTTAAATTCTTTTATCTGCTTTATTTCATTTGGGAGGCAATTGAAAATTTTTATTCCCAAATAAATGTAGTTGTTTTGTAATTGTCCTGTATTACATTTGGGTATTTTAAAATCATTTTGGAATCGCAGAGACTTATTTTTTTTCAATTTTTTGTATAACATTATCTTTGAAAATTTGCAAAATAGACACTTGTTTATAAATATTATCTACTTTGGGTACTTTGAACATGTCAAATAGTGTTGTAGTGGGGAAAGTGCGTGTTTTCTTAAGTATAACCTTTATGATTAATTTTTGTACTCTACCAACTCTAACTCTAACTTGGTTTAAAATATTGTCATATGCTCCTCCCCAACCAACGATTCCATAAATAAGCAAGGAATGGACCGTCGCATAATAGATGTTTTTTAGGTTTTTTAAATTTAATACATTTCTTAGTCTTATGAAAATATAAATACATTTCCTTATTCGTCTAACTAAGTACAAAATATAAATCAAACAAACTATATAGAAAAGATGCACAGTAAGACAAAACATATTTCCCTTTACTAGAGTACAAGCACTCGTGTGTAAAGGAGACAAAACATATTATTGCAATGCAATGAAATAATCATTCTTTTTAATATTATCGTATTATATTCTTTACTTAAAACAGTGTACCTATTCTGTTTGTTTTCCAAATAAATAAATAAAAATAAGTTATGAATTTATATTTTATATGCTACGGGTATTAAAAAAAATATTACTCTAAAATAATACTTATTTGAGAGTTAAAAAAAATTATGAGTAGGTACCAAGATTGATCGACTTTTATTATTTATGTTATGAAGTATAATATATCTAGCTTTTTGTGCATCTGAGAGAACCTTGAAGTAAAACAATTTGGAACTACTGTCGATCGAAAGCTATTTTAAGAATAGAGGAATGTTAGCATCAAAACAACGAGAATTTTGAGGCCAATCCTAATACGTCTAAAGGTAAAAGAATCGATCATAGTAAATTCATTTAATTATTGATATATTATCATAATATTAACAAGCTTTACCTATAACTTTTTATCCTTACTATGAAGGTACATATTATTAGGTAGGTACCTACATATGTATATGATAAATATGTATTTTTATAAATTTAATGAAGAGGCGCACTACGCAGCGTTGAGGAGGGTTTGTAATATGCTAAAGAAAATACTTATTCAGAAACTCCATTTCAACTTTTTTTTCGTTATTAATAAATTTTTGTTTATTTTATTACATTTAGAAACATAACAGCTGTTGTTCCAATAAATATATTTATTTATAGCTATTCGCAAAATTTCAACATTTTACTCTTCATTAGACATCATTGAATAAACTCTAAAGGAGCAAGATGATTCTAAAAAGAAAAGATAGAAAAAAAACGTATTTTTGTCGTAAACGTTTTTTAATAATGTGTGTTTTACAGAAAGTTGATGAAGTCAAGTTATATAAAATGTATATAATATATACAAAACAGGTAATGTCCCAGTCAAACCGGTATTTGCTTTTGGTCACCTCATCACTTGATACATAAAAAGACTCATTTTATATAATATGCTAGCTAAAAGATCTCTATGGCATATGCCTATAAAAACTTTTTATGCTTTGCATCATGATGTGTTTCGAATATTTATTACTTTGTAAATATATGATATTGTACATTTGAAACCAATAACCACCAAAAAAAAACTATTTAAGGTAAACAATCAAGACTACTGTGCCGGCGTCCTAATTTTAATTTATTTATCATGCAAGGGTTTAAAAAAATCGTATTTATTGGAAGAACAATAGGTTGGAAAATTTCTATACGACTATTTCTTACCATATTCAGAAAATTACATTAGGTACCTACCTATGTCATTTTTATAATTCGATTTATTAAAAAAAACATTTAAGTTATATTTTAGACTTATAATATAATTTTAATTTGCGCTTATAACAGAATTATTCGTCTTCTTTTACACAGTATAAAACGTGTATTAATGGTTGCATTTTTTTGTACCTATCTACATATACATATACAGATTCTTTTTCTTTCGTAAAGAACTTATATTTCCGTAGGAAAAACTCGCATGCACTATCACAAAACATTTTTTTTACGTATCTATGGAATATGGATTCATTTTGATTTGAGAACAAACTGAAAATCCATACAAAAAAGTTCCCGCGTAAATCGAAAAAGCACAGAACGATTGGAACACATTTAAAAATAATGGTGACATACGTACGTACCTTTCAAGCTACCAATGGACAGCTCAATATATAAAATATCTATTAAAAACAGGTAAGTAGGTACCATACCTTGAATTCACTCTTTTGACGAAATTCCATGTCACTAAACATCATGTCGGAATACTTCGCACCTCGATCGTCAAACGCACATTGAAGTTTAAACTTAACTTGAAATAATCTTTCCAATCGCACTTTGAACTAACTGTTGGTGAAAAAAAAAATTACAAAACGTTATCCGTGTTTTTGGTGACATGTTTTCCTCCTATACGACGTGAGAAGATGTTGCGAAATGCAGGCGCAACTCTGTATTTGTCGTTTTTATAAGAATAACACAAATAATATTCGTTCGCACCATGTTTAACCTTTTAGCTTTTCGACAAACGAGTTTTTACGACAGACTAGACTACGCTGCGGGATTGACTGTGGATGAATGAGGTTTTGGAGGGTTCTCAAGTGCAATATGGCATGCAAAGTTTCAGTCACGAATTAAGAAGAGAGAAAAAATACCTCCTCCAGAAAATCGTAACGCCATTTTTGTGCAACGTTACGAAAATGAGAATCAAACTTCCATAATATAACATGGCTGAACTCATCTTAGTATGCGTATGTGATTCTAGTATGCAAATCAAGTAGAAATATTTATAAAGATGAAGCAAAACATCTACATGTTTAGGTATATAATTTCATTTCAACACATACACTTGCCAAGGTTATATGAAAATGTTTCGTTTAAAGTCTAAAAATGTATTTTTTTCGAAGAATTGATCTTGTGAACCCCCTACATATTTAGTGTAATAAAAATATCATTATTATACGAGTGTCTGTGTAAAAACGTAAATAGGGCTGTCAAATTTTGTATTATTCCTGAGTCGATTATAAATCGTTATTGTTTGTTTAAACAAAACACAAAATTTGACGTTTTGAAAAAAATGAGAATGTAGATTTATGAGGTCGCTTATTTTCAAGAACCGTACTATTTTTTCTGTTTTACTCTTTTTAGGAAGACAATTATTTTATATTGAACTCTCATCAAAATCACCTTCTTAATCTGGTCAAAAGATCAGTTTTTTAGAGTTACAGCATATATAGAATCTATACTCGTCCGTACATCATCGTGTCCATCATCATCTTCATTCCGTATTTGCCCACTGCAGGAAAAAGGCCTCCCCCCATTAACTCCACTTCTCCCGTTCCTGTGCGATTCTCATACATATACTGGGGGGTCCAACGAATCTTTTGATATTGTCCATTAATCTGTTAGGTGTGCGCCCTTGTGGTTTCTCATTGCCACCCCAGCAGCATTTTCATACATCTTTAATTCATGTGTCCACTTTTGCATTGCTATTCTCTATATCACATCGGATATTATTTCATTATTTGGTCTGATTATACATATCCTCGACATTCCTATTCCTAGTTTATCTAATGGCCACTAAAAATGCCCCATTTTCAAACGATATGTTATCATCAACATCATCATCAATGTTTCCTGTAAGGTGTGCGCATGTGCGCGCGCACACCTACTAAAATGTCTCCGCACACATGTTTTACCCTCCGCACAGTCAATATTATATAAGAAAGTTTCCATTGCCAGATTTTCGTTATCTTTTTTATTTATTTCAAAAATTATCTTTGTTAGTGTTGTTATTATATAAAATCACTGTGATTTATAAATACCCTAAAAATATACATTTAAATGAAAAATTGTATGTGTTTATGGGGGGGGGGGTGTAAACACAATACACACAATAGAAAAATTAGAGGGAACGTTGATTATCATCATTGGCACTACAGTCCGCTACGGACCCGGCCTCCTCCAGAAATCGTCTCCACCCCTAACGATCTGTTACTCGGTATTAAAATATATAGAACTTTCAAATTGCATTGATAAGGTAACCCAATACGACTGTGAAAGTTGCAAAGCGTATAAAGTGATCACGTAAACCAGCCGATGACAGGTCGTAGCCCTGTAGGTGCCTTGAATTCCTGGTTCTTCTATATTATTCCAACTTCGTTTCTATTGAGACGTCAAAAATTTGTCAAAAAAATATTCTTTCCATTTTTCTTTCTGATATTCGCAGTTTGTTGGCCGAAAGTTTGGTTAAGGTCTTAGTTTACACACCATAATTTGTTCTTTTTACAAATTTTAAATTTCATCCGCCGATGCATTTAAACATATTTTGCTCGATTTCCATTTCTTTTTGAAACGTTCGAGATATATTTAAATATTTTTTTTAAAATCTTGGATAACTGAAAAATATGTTATCATACTCATCAACACTCAATGTATTATTTTCTCTTCATGTGAAACCCGTTGAGAATATGATGCAAAAATACGCTTAAAAATTGTGTAGTAATGGAGACTAATATATTTATTTGGTTATTTTAGAAAAAAACTATATTTTTGAAATCAGTAAAGTCAAATATTTATTCATTTTGTCACACATCAATAGAACTCTATTTTACATCAATTTCTCAATGAGTCTCATTTAGAGAGATATGTTTGTTTACGGCGTATCCTTTTTGTGTCCTCTCTAGAACCTTAACTATCATCATCATCATCATCAGCTCAACATCCCAAGGTGGGACCTGGCTTCCAAAAGAAGTCTTCGCCATTCCAATCTGTCAGCGGCTATAATTAATTAATTACCTTAATAATTATAATTAATTATTATAATTACCTTAACTATAATTACCTAATAGTTCGATTGACTTCAGATTTACATCATAAATATATCGTCGCTCTCTTGACTAAAGGTCGTAACTGGCAAAATGCAAATTGTTCAGGAGAGCGTTTTTAGTGTGTTGCGCGTGCATATTTTAATCTCTCTCAACACACGGTGACACGGTGTAAATATATTTTAATATTTTATTTGTATTCTTCTATATATGAATTATTCTTATATATATTAGAGTCGTATTTGCACATAGGTCTATTAGTGATATTTTATGTTCAGTAATTCGTAGACAACAAATCACTAAGCTATTCCAAGTTAACGGGAGGTGATACAGTCAAGACCTTTAGTGAGAACATGCGTACAACATATAAGTACACATTGGTGGTCCTAACTCGATTTTGCAAAAAATGTCAGATACGACTATTAGTCAGAAGAGGGACGATATGTCAGCGGCTGGGGAACTTTTTTAACCACTACCCAAAAATATTTTTGCGTAAGTCGATATTACCCCTTCCCCCCAATTTGAAAAGAAGACAATCAATGTATTTTTAAACTAACTTCTCACGCACACACCTGAATTGATTAAGTTTGTAAAAATACTAACACGTTTATGAAATAGCAAACTTAAAAAAATTCCTTATTACTCCAAAAAAAACATTTTTACCCCATTTGGGGTAATTTACCACGGTTCCCCGACCGCTGATATATGTATGTGTAAATTCCATAGACCTAGAGCTGATTTCCACAGTCAACCATTAATTTCTTCTATATGGTTTTCCATAGATGTTAATTTCTTCTCTATGATTTCATCTGTCAAAATTTTCAAATTGGTCTCACGGTCTGGTATATCAAGATTTTTTTATTCTGTTTGAATTTTTGATACAATGTGTCTACTCTACGCTACTTTCTACATACTTTCTCGTCATCTTCCTCACGGGGTCGGCAGAGAGAACCGAACACCATATTCCAACATTCCATCGTCTCATACATAGTTGTTTATTGTCATAGTAAAATTTTTACATCAATTTCTCAACAGATATCATGTAGAGCAGAGGTTTCCAAACTTTTTTGTGTCGTAGACCGCTTGCCATGTTTTTCGATTTTTGGTAGACCCCCTACTTACCTGATATTATGCTTCTCGGGCAACTAACAGGTACTATATCAAATATTAATTTAATATGCACCCAATAACAAGTTGCCACCTTCTGGAGACTTACGATATTAATCGTCTCACAGATCCAGACTGAAAACAAAATTAAAAACTGTGTCTCCACTGAGAATCGAACCCGGGACCTTTGGATCAGCAGTCAAATACCTAACCAACTGAGCCACAAAGGCCAACAAAAATCAGTCAAATTTAAATTGTATGGTCTTATATTTTATAGCAGGTATAGGCGTACAACCATAATAAATGAATGGGAATGTTATGAATGTTATCTAAGGTTTTAGTATGATGGAACTTTAAGGAAATTTGAAAGTAACATGACAAAAATTTTTAAAATAAAATATTATACAACTAATAATAATAACAAATTTATCAGTGTATGTTGAGATCCACTATCGTGGACCCCCATTTTCATTTCATGGACCCCAGATTTTCTTTTCGCTGACTTAGACCCCTTGCAGGTTGTCATAGACCCCTGGGGGTCGATATAGACCACTTTGGGAATCACTGATGTAGACAGTACATATAATGATTTTCATGACAGTGTTTTTGTGTGTATTATGAATTATAAAAACTATTCTCTGAGAAATAAATATTTGTGAAATCTAATAGAAAAGTACATCATAAAAAATTCATTTAGGGATTGTCAACCTTTCAAGTACAAAAAATGTAAACTCAAAAATGTAGTGGAGAGTTAAGTGTTGGCCACATCCCACTTGATCATTCATCAATGACAGATTCTCCTAAGTAATTAGAGATTCTTCAATAGCAAAATTTAAATCAAACCTAGGACGAGAACAATACAAATATTACAAACGATCCCTGAATCACGTAAACTAGATAATATTTCAATTTATTTGGGTGAAATTTTTCATTCAAGCTATGCGTCTTAATTATTTAGATTTTTGACTCCACATGGTATTGTTTTATTAAAATTATTCAACCGATTTAATTCAGCCGTGTTTGAATTTAAACTGCAATTTTGCACAGCACTGAACGCCTTCATCTCAGCAACGTGTATAGTACCTATCAATTTTAATAAAATAAATATTATGGTTGAAATATGTATATTATAGTAATAAGATAATGATAAAAACTTTGGAGGTATTTAAATTTTATTTTGTGACCGAACGTTTTAGATAGACTTCGCCGTATCTTCTTCAAAGTCGCCATAAAACTTATCGAATGAAAAATTAAATAAAGACTGAAACCGCTAGATGGCGCTGAACTGTATAATTTATATTATTGGATTCACTCTCATTTTAAATGTTATGTGTGTTTTTTTAAATAAATAATATAAAATATACGTTTTCATTTATTTCTACATGAAGTCATCTAAATGATTTATTTAACAAATAATCATTAAACCTTAATACTACAAAAATAATCAATCAGAATTTTGCTGATTTTTGGGAAAACTTAATGGATTGAAAATTTAATTGTTAAAGGCTTGAAATATAACGTAGTCTAAATGAATAAAATTATAATCACAGATAATAAAGAAGTAAACTTATTATAATATTATTGTAAGGAGACATCAAATAAAAATCCATAATTAAACAATTCCTGTTTGACCGACATAGTTCGATATTTCTGTGTGTGGCACCGCTAGTATACAAAAATACTAGGCGCGCGCATGTCGAATGGCGATTTGTCATTTTATTTATATTATTATACTGTGTGAAAGAAAGGAGTGTGAAATAGATCGTGGTTGTCTTCCAAATTGAGGCATGTAACTGGCCATTAATCATTTGATACAAATTAATGCAGCTTCCGTTCGGTTGAGGTGAAATATTGGTTTTATCACAGTTTTACATTTACGGGACTCATTCGTTCTTGGCCTTTCCGTAGTCATGCTTTTCCGTCTATTGTCCTGTGGTGATGGATAGTGGTTGAGTTTATAGTTTTCCCAGTGCAACATTTCCCGATCATGGAGCGTATAAAACTACGCGCGGACAATTACAGAATGGAAGACATTGTCATACAGTGAGATAAGATTTAGTGTTTGACATCACCCACCAATATATTATTGCGTAAGTAAGAGTATTTTTACGTCTTTACCGCATAGCATGTGTGTATATATTTATGTTTTCCACCAAGCGCTGACAGCCCGCGGTTAGCGCTTCTGTAATGTCATATTTTCGTTTTTCGTGACGTAGTTGTATGTACGTGTTGAAAATATTTGGCAAACTCCCCTGAAATGTGTGATGTTTTACGTTTTTGGCGGGCCGTCCGGAAAAATGTTTTATCAATTTCACGTTTATGCTGCATGTTGATCCCGAGCTAGTGGATATATTATGTCGCATCTGACACTCGAATGGCATTCTGTAGGTTATGTTTTGTGTTGCGTCGGTGCATTTATCATTTTCAGCGGTGAAACGTCATTGTTGAGCTGTGTTTTTCATATTCGCCATGTTTCAGTGTTGCCATAACGGTTGGAAATGAAATCGATATCAAATTTGAACAGATAATTTACGTAGACCAATATTATGACGAAGAAAAATTATCATTTTAATTTATGAAATTATTATTTGAAAAATAATTCCTATTTTAATTAAATACCTGGGTTATATCATGAAACACAGGGACAATATTACGAGTAAATGGGTCGGTGGCAGAGCGGTTAGCGCGCTGGGCTAGTAATCCAGTGGTCGCGAGTTCGAATCCTGCCTCGACCGATTTCGTTCACCTAAGCACAAGCATTTATTTGCTTATTTTAGGGAACGTAGGAAGATGTATATGTACTTATTTAACAAGGACATATTCATTTTTTTATTAAAAAAAAAAAAAAAAAATAGCGATAGATACGAGATAGAGGTCGGTATAAAAGATCGGATATCTGTCATTTATTGCAGGGCATTCAAGAGTATGGCGGCCGATTCTCTCTGCCTACCCCAAATAAGGATAATATGTATATATTATATATTTAATTTGATTTATCTAACGTGGTTCAGTTTATTGAATTTCATTCATACCATCACGGTATATCACACAATGTAGGGTAACCAGCGACAAGTGTGCGGGTGTGCATTGCGTCTCACCTAAAAAGGCACTAAATTTTCAGAATGGGTGGTGAACCTCATTGCTGAACTATTTGAGATGTAATATGTAATCGTTGTCTTCGATTACCCGGCTCTTATGGGATACTCGAGAACAATAATAGAAAATAGTGGAAACACTATTCTAAGCCGGTTCATTGAATTGAAATTGCGGTGTTGATTCTCTCTGGGACACGACGTGATGGTATGTATATGATATTTACCTGTTAAATTTTTTTTCTCATTAATTTCCCCTCCTCAAGTAATCGAACCTAGGAAGTCGGTTAATTAGTCAAACTCAGCAGCCCGGCTTTGGAACGATCTTCCGAATTCTGCGTTTCCATATTCTTACAACCCGGGTCTTTTTAAAATCCGAATTAATATTTTCTTGAGCAGATTGCAAACCTTCCCCAACTCTGCGTAGTGCGCTTCTTCGGAAAAGTATACTGGAACCAAATACTAATAGCTGGAGTACCCTACGTAGCCATGTTAAAATTAGTGGGTTGTAGCCAACGCTAAACTCTCGTCACACCATAGTAATTGTTCATTTTTTTTCTTGAAAGGTTGATAATCTCTAAATGCATTTTTATGAAGAACATTTCTATTAGATTGTTAAACAAATAATATAAGATTCTCAGAGGACAAAAGTTTTCACAATACACCATACACACAAAAACATTGTCACGAAACTCATAGTGTGCACTTTCTACGTGATACCTGTTGAGAAATTTTAAGTAAAATTGCATTAGATGGGTCGGTGGCAGAGCGGTTATCGCATTGGGTTAGTAATCCAGTGGTCGCGAGTTCAAATCCTGCCTTGACCGATTTCGTTCACCTGTAGCACAAGCATTTATGCTTATTTTAGGAAACGACGTATATGTACTTGTTTAACAAGGACATATTGTTTTTTTTGAAAAAAAAATACTATCAAGATGAGCACATACGAGACAATGTATGAATGTTGATGAGGTGATGTATGTGTCAAGATAGAAGAATGCGGTGTTCTGTTCTCACTGCTTACCCATTGAGAAAGATAGAAATGGAGAGTAAAAAATACACTTGTCTATAGAGACACATAAATTATCAATATGAAGTTAATCACTCAATTTTCCCTTACAGAAGCTATTTTATTTCAGTTATATACATTTTTCATACAAATATGAAATTAATTTCGCATTGATATGGCGGACCATAGATTTTTTTCTTTAAATTTTGTTAATCCTTGAATGCATTTTTGTTGTATCGAAATTTCAAACATTATAAAAATACCCCGATTTTCCAGATCGTGAGAGCATTTTGAAAATTTGGACAAATGAAATCATAAGGAAGAAATTAACGGATATCTATAGAAAACTCTAAGTTTATGGACTTTACATATTATATGATATCAATATGAAGTCAATCGGACTTATAGTTTGGGCTTTAGAGAGGACACAAAAAAAACAGCAAATGAAGAAATCATCTATCATCAATTTGTCGTATATGTTTTATAATAAAATCTCTTGCATTTTGCATACTCTTCTCTTGCATTCGACCGCCGATATATTTGGCTTATGTGCAGGCGTCCTGGGTTCGATCCCCAGCAGAGGAGAAATTTATTTTAAATAAATTTCTCACGAATTTATTGCTTCCCTGGGCCGGAAGCTCTGTTTAATTGGAAGAAATTGCCGTACGTCAATGAATTCGCCACTTGCGCAGGATGAAAGGAAGTGTATAATATTTATTATTATTTATTATAATGCCGCGAAAAAATGCAACCATCAACAGAATCATTAACACCTATATAAAACACGAGAACATGCTTGGCTTGGACTAAAAATTCATTTCGTCAAAAGTTAAAAACACTTGGTTCATAGGTTTATCAGAACGCACCATACATATGCATGCACCTTCGCATACGCACTACATACACATAACACACTCACCCTCACACACTACACATATATAATAATAAACTTTTATTTGACAAACACATTGACACAATTACACTGAAAGCTTATAAAATGTTGGGATTCCTGATGAGAGTATGCAAACCATTCACACAAGTGAAAACATTTATCTTACTATATAACACAATTGTTAGAAGTCAATTGGAACATGCATCAGTCATCTGGAATCCACAATATAATATTTATATTAACAGTATAGAACGAATACAACAAATATTTTTGAAACATATGAAGTACAAATTTGGTAATAACTACAAACATGAATTGCAGACTTTACAGACAAGACGAAGGACCTCAGACTTAATGTACCTTTATGACATAATAAACTTCAATATTGACTGTACAGACCTTCTGAAAATTATTAACTTCAACATACCAAACAGACGAACAAGACACACCTCAACGTTCTTTTTAGGCAAAAAAAACACTAATGCCGCCCAAAATTCGCCATTGTACCGATGCCTTACCACGTATAATAATTTGGAAAAGATCAGGTCCGTGGACATATTCTGTATGTCCAGGACTCTTTTCAGGAGCCACGTTAGACAGGAATAATAATTTTTTTTTTTATTACCAGTAGTGAGTACAATGCACCATGAAATCAAAGGTGGGCTGATTAAGTTACAATTACTTATGTTGCTTACAATTACTTATGTTATATTTGTTTAAAAAAATATTATTGTACGTTGCCCATTTTTTCAAATAAAATAAAAAAATAAAAAAAAAAAATAATAAAATCCACTGAAGCTTTTGGACATATTTGAGAGGAAAGTTCTCCGCCTTATATGCGGTCCAGTGAAAGATGGGGAAGAGTGGCGTATAAGGCGAAGCGATGAATTGTTCAGAATACATATATGAATCACCCAGTATATCAAGACTATCGAGATTGAGATGGGCTGGATATGTTCAGAGAATGCAAAATATGCGAATTCCTAACAGAACTATGACTGGTCATCCAGGAGGAAGATGGAAAATAGGAAGACCCAGGTTGCAATGGGAGAAGGAGGTGAGGAGGGATGCAGTACAGCTCTTAAGCGTTACAAACTGGAGGACGGCAGCTGAGGACAGACGGGGTTGGAGACAAAAGCTGAAGGAGGCCAAGGCTCGACTTGGGCTGTAGCGTCATTGAAGAAGAAGTATAAAATAATATATTATAATATGTATGTGAGCTTATAATTGATGTATGGAGTGGGTATTTATGCAAGTTATTTATATTCTGTATTTGATTCATACTTCATCCATCGTTGGTTCAGTTTGAAAAAATAAAAAAATATTTATTATATTACTTGTAATTATTAAGACTCTACCATGGGGGTATAATGACTGTACGTTTACAAAAAAAAAAATAAGGAAACGCCAATGCAACTAATCACATTTGAGTGCCCGTGCGGCCTTAAGAGTAACTCGAATGTGGGTCAGTACACTCCTCTAAACAGACCAGCTGCATGTTATGATGGAGTCTCAACAGCGGCACCACAATATTTTGATTTGTTCAAGGAGTATTTGCAACTCAGTATTACAACAGTGTTAACTGAATGATTTATATTGTATACAATATAAATGTATGTTCATGTGAAAACTATAAGGGCTAAACAGCCCAAACTTAAAAATAAATAAATAAATATTGTTGCATCTCTCTCTATTTCAGAGTAATAATAAGAATATACCTAATTATTATAGTTAGGTTTTTCGACCTAGTTTAGTAGTGCATCCCGGGCCGTAACCATGGCAACGCTGCATCCAAAGTGATGTAGACCAATCATAGAGAAACAACCTGTAGAGGCTACTCACTATATACGTACCCACCTAAATCCTATATTATAATATATAATCATATCTAACAAGGACAAAAACTATTATATATACTTAACAAGACATAGAAATTAACTATTAGAAACTCTGTAACTTATTCACGAAAAATAATTTGAGATTTTCTTTTTGTCTATGTTTATACAAATTTTCAGCCTTCAAGCGTTTTTTTTAATCGTGGAAATATAGGCAGTTAAACAAATAAATTTATCATAAAAAATGTTTTTCTTAAAAACAAATGTTGAGAAACTCTGGAACTTTTTTAAAGTAATGAGATTTTGAATTTTATATGTTAATACCAATTTTCAGCGTTCTAGCTTTTATGATTTTTGAGATATATGGACAAATATAGTAAAAATTCAAAAGTTGATAACTCGTGAATGAAACAAAATACGAAATTCTGAGCATAAAAGTTTTATTGACAAACTTTTTAAAATCTCAATAGAGACGAAGTTGGAATATTATAGAAGAACCAAGAACTCAAGGCACCTACAGGGCTTACGACATGTCATCGGCTGATTTACGTGACCACTTTATGCGCTTGCGCAACGTTCACCAGTTATGCCTTCTTATTGAGTTGTGTTGGCCTAAAATATTATAGTTTCTGAAATGTTAAGTTTTTGTGAATCAAGTGGATCAAAAGTTATAAGGGGGGACGGACACACACACACAGACATACAGATTAAATGTTCTACTCCGAATTCTGAGTTAATCCATAAGTACATAGGTATATATAACATATAATATGCTGTGAAGCCGGTGTTGGTGTTTTTTGACTTCAAAGTTGAAAAAAACATGAAAAAAATAGATCTAGCTATACAATTTCGCGGACCTTGGCTTGAAACATTGTCGATCTGTTAAGATTACTAAATTCTCTCGAACAAATCGACACTTGGATTAATCGGCGCTTTATAAATAATGGTAATTTAAGTGAAGTTCTAAAAGGAGACAAAATGAGGGGTAGTTGATTCATGTAAAGGTCAAGGATGTTTTTGTGTTAGTTACGTAGCGTGACAATGAATAATAACTTATACGTTTTTGGTTTCCTTTTCTCCATTGCGTCAAGGGCGAAAATCACCTCTAGGCCGTCCTACAGCTATATCGGGAAATATACACCCCGACATTCATTATGTACACTCTACCCCTACCCTATAACAAATTTATATGTAACTATGTAATCTATTGTTTATAGCTTACCTCACACTCATTTTTCTTAATCAATATTTATTTAATCTTATAATTTTGTATGTTGCAATGAGATTGAACGCAGGAAACACAGGGAAACAGTTCGAATCCTGCCTCGACCGATTTCGTTCACTCGTAGCACAAGCATTTATGCTTATTTTAGGGAACGTAGAAAGATGTATATGTACAATTCCAGTAGTTGTAAATGATCTCGACATATTGAAGGAAACCAAAGTTGTCATTCGTAGTGCCGACTCTGAATAAATAAATCAGGGGGGCAAGTCTGGTCAACCAGCGAAATCAAAACCATCCATGTTTACCCATATCATGTATATAATTATCATATGGAGTTCTATAACATCCATTGCAGGCTTTGGTCTCCTCCAGCATTCCTCGCCATCTCCCTCTCTCCTGACATGCTGCCCTCCAGTCCCTTACACCAACAGCCTCCACAACCCGATGCACGCCATCCAGCCATCGGAGTTTGGGTCTACCTACGTTTCGTCTGCCTTGTGGCTTTGTGTGCAGGACCCTTTTTGGCACTCTTTCATCGCCCATTCTTTCCACGTATCCTGCCCATCGCAGCCTCCCTATTTTAATCACTTTTATAATGTTGGGCTCATTATAAATATTGTAGATCAGAGTTCTATAACACCTCGAGATATTAAAGAACTCTCTATAAGATAATTATATCCGTGATATGGGTAAACATGGATGTTTTTGATTTCGCCGATTGACCAGACTTGCCCCCTGAATAAATGCAGTTGAAATGAGATCGCCGAATAGAATATGTATGCAACAAGGCGATGTATGACAGGGTAAGAAAAAAGGATATTAAGAATGAATGTAAAATAGATAAAGATGTCATCAGAAAATGAAGGTTTATACATTGAGATGGTTTTCCACATAGGGAGGATAATGATTGAGGAACGCCTGACGAAGAAAATATACAGTACTGACAGGAATGAAATTAGATGTCGGGACCGTCCAAGAAAAGGATGGCTCGATCATGTGAACGACATTCTGAAAGAGGGGAATGTAAGCTTGAACATATATGAAACAATGTATACTTACTGTTTGTGTGGCTACGGCTTTTCATGCATCTTTGGCCACGTCATCGAGTATTTTTCTTCTACACTCTTGACTCCCGTTCGGCCAGCCACTTCACAGCCTCTGGAGTCGCCCTACGGATGTCCACCCAGTCTCCTTTATATTTACCTTCGTATCGGGCACACCTCTACTAGATGCTGGATAGTTTGGTTTCTTGCTCAGTCATATTCCGGAGAATCCCTTTTTCCCCATTTCCACATTTGATAGTTACATCGTCCTTGACCTGTACGAATTCTATTTTGCTGAATCCCAACTTTTCAGGGAAGGTATAACCTAGGACCCTTTCGTTGGGGTCTTGGATAATGTTTTTGTTTAATACCAGGGGGCAAGTCTGGTCCGACCGGCGAAATCAAAACCCTAGTGATTAAGTACCCATATCATGGATATAATTATCATATGGACTTCTATGACATCTAAAGATATTACACCAGACTTGCCCCCCTGGTCTGCATCATTCCACCTCTCTTTCCATGCTCTAGGCAAGTTGAATTCGCCGAGTTGCTTCGACCGAAAAGTCTTTCTGGACTTCAGCTGTTGTCTGGGTGGACGGAATATATCCTGCAATGCGGGATTCTTTTCAATCTTGGCGAGTTCTCTAGCTGTAGCCTGGCTCCTGCGCCAATCAGGAGGAGCAATGCTCTAAATCGAAAATAAATGTTTTTTTAGGTTTCTTTACTAAACCTGAAGCATTAATGCAAATGTCACGACAAATTTTCCAGATATTTTTGTCTTCTTTAATGTAATTTAATATATATATTCTGCTTAACGCCTTGCAATTTATTAAAAATATAAGATAAACGTTGAAAATCGGGGCATGCATGTCAACAAGAATTTATACACTGCATTATCAAAATGTTAAGGTATATTTTGCTTTATTAATACCCAAACTATCTAAGTTATTTTTTAAAACGATTTGATTTTAATAATGGTGGTATATCAAATTGTAAAATAGGTACGTTGGCAGCAGTCATGCTCTTAATAAAATCAAATAAAACATCGTCAGATATGTATGTATATCAATGCCCAACCGATGAATTATATTCATTGGTGATGCAAATAATTATATAGTATTGGACATGAAAAAAAAAATTACCCTCAGAGACTTTCAATAGATTACTTTTTTAAAATTACCCTCAGAGACTTTCAAGAAATTACTTTTTTCGCAGCGCCAAAAAATAAAAAGAAATAATAAAGCAAGAGATCTCTTGGAAATGTTCTCGTTATCATAAACCGGCGCTTTATACATTTGTTTTTATGTCAATGTGAGTTTTTGGTTTATATTTCAAATATCTCTTTCCGCTCAAGGTCTCAGCCTTCGGGACAGCCGGGCCGCGCTCTATCGAAAAACACTTTTCAGAATTCCTGGAAATTACCGCGCGTCAACCTGGATGTGCATCGAATATTATGTAGGACATCTGTGTTTGATACCCACCTGCGACCCGAGTCCCTGGAAACTACCCCCAAAGGGCTGGTAATTTTCCGTAGGACCAGGACTGACACTTACCCGACCTACTGACAAGCTAAAAGGTATAAATCGATCACACGACCCTTCAGCGCACTTCACCCACCTAATTAGCACATTTTGGCGAGAGGGTCAAAAAATACCGGACGCTGCAGCGCGTGTCTCCCGCCGTCCGCTCCGGAATGACCCGATCTCGACCGACGCCAACTCGATGCAGGAAACACACCACGATGCACTTATTGAAAAAGGACCGTCCTCAAAGTATTCCCGTGAAATCTCGCCGCTACGTCCCATCGGGAATTTTCAGCAAGGTGCCGTCGGTTGTGGTTTTCCGACGGCCCCCCTTGACCCCGCTCGCAGCCTGATAAACGCGGCTCCGCGTCAAAATAGTCCGTTCATTTGGCTCAGTGTCGCGTCGAGAAGGTTGAACAGTGTGGCCCTTTCTGCGTGGGCGTCCGAACCCCGTCTCCTGGGCGCTCAGCGGGGGTGTGCATCGTTCGCCGTGGAGGTTTTTCCTTCAGTGTTCGGTCTTGCTCCGACGCGAGCGGACGTACGGCCTGTTTGGCTCCCCCGACCGTTCGTCGAAATTTTCGCTTTTTCTGTCTCTGATCGCATCCCTTCCTTTGTTGTCGTTTCAGATTTTCTCGATCGTGAAACGCAATCAACTGTTGCCTCTTTTAATCAACGAACTTTTTTCAAATTCTAAAATGGTGTCGGCGTGTTTTTGATTAGTTTTTCTTTGTTCCGTGTGTTGATGCCCATTTGCATATGTCACTCTGCATTTTCCAAACTCTTCCAGATGCACTTTTAGTTGCATGTGTTAGTTTTATTCGACTTTTTACGTTCGTCTCGTTGCCGGGAAGGGCAGGTGTCGAGATCGAAATGATGTTGGGTATGTTTTTATATTTTATTTATTGTTTTGTTGTTATTCATCACAACCTAGTATGTAATGTTTTGCATTTTTATTTGATGAATGCAACCGTACCAAATCCAAAACATTTTTGATAATCTTTTTGACTACAAACAAAAACAATATTATTGTATTTATGATTCAATAAGAATTTTGTTTGTTTCTCTATCTGGATTTGTTGTTATGTTGTCCGTTGCAGTACCTATTAGCTGAAATATATATTTTGCAGGTAGTGAGTATATTACCCATTTAGAAAAGGTCATGCATAGAGGTTGTTTTCGCGGTTGCAAAATATGTTACAGGTAGCTTGCAGATAGATACGTATACACAGTTTAATGCCCTTTTTTCTAGCAAAGCTTTATATATTTTGACTGTTGGAAGGATAGTATATTTTTACTGATGGAAGGATAGTGTGTATCTTTCAATTAGAGTCTACAATCA
Organism: Molanna angustata; assembly: GCA_963576475.1. Classification (NCBI taxonomy): domain Eukaryota; kingdom Metazoa; phylum Arthropoda; class Insecta; order Trichoptera; family Molannidae; genus Molanna; species Molanna angustata. Next base: position 50,538,862 of record OY754965.1, on the reverse strand, counting down.
GTCGATAAAAAGAGAAAATAGTATTTGAAAGGTTTATGACTGTAAAGTTTGTAGGTAGGTATATGCATCCGATATTTTGTAGTGTATACTGCCTTACAGATTATATAAAAGGTAATTGAGATGTACTATGTTAATATTTTTTATAGAAAATTATATTATCTAGTTGGGATGTTTCGGCTTTTTACGACATTATATTGTACTCATTTCAATATAATACTTATGATATTTGCTTGTTTTATAAATAGATACCAGGTATATCCAACCTTTTCTATTCATCAAATAAATCGTTAAAATTTTTATGTATAACCTTTATAATAATAATTTATAAATTGTATTTACGTATATGCTCTGTTTCATGTTTTTTTGTATTTCTACTGACAATCTTCTCATATTTTCATATGTTATATTTTGTAAAAAGGTTTGTTAGCAATGACTTTATGTATATAAATAAAAGGTCCGATAATTCACAGGTACCATTCAGTAGACGCTCATTTAGCGAAACGCGTCAGTGGTCAATATTTTTAAATTAGTGGGAAAAAGCTAAAAATTTGTGTTTTTACTTATTCTTAAGTTATTTCATATAACTACAAGGGCTCCATCGAAGCTAAGGTGAAACTCGCCTCCAAAACATTGAGCGTACTATATAGAGCGCGCAGATATTTTACTAAGACCCAGATCTGTATACTCTACAAAGCGCAAATACGCCCAATTATTGAATATGGCAGTCACCTCTGGAGTGGCGCCCCCCAATACCTACTGAATACCCTCGACGCTGTCCAAAGGCGTGCTATACGTCTGATTGATGATCCATCACTGACTGATGGATTGCAATCACTAGAACACAGACGCAGAGTCGGTATTTTAAGTTTATTCTATAGATACTACCACGGGAACTGCTCAGAAGAACTTGCATCTTTGGTCCCTCCTCCACCCACTCGCAACAGAGTCACTCGCTTCACTCAATCGCAGCATCCATTCACAGTGGACCTTCAACATATACGAACAAGTCGCTTCTCGAACTCCTTTATTAATACAGCAGCCCGACTGTGGAACGATCTTCCGAATTCTGTGTTTCCACCTTCGTACAACCCGGCCGTCTTTTTAAAATCCGAATCAATAAACTCTTTTCTAGACTGCAAACCCCTCCCAACGCTACGTAGTGCGCTTCTTCGGAAGAGCAAAATGGACCCAAATCCTAATAGCTGGTGTCCCCTACGTAGACATGTTAAAAAAAAAAAAAAAAAATATTGTTTCCTGTTGTATTGTCGATTACCCGGCTCTTGTTTGTGGGACACTCGAAAACTATATTAATAGAAAATAATGGAAGTATTATTCTATCCCGTAACAAATTAGAGATGAAAAAATATTTTGAATTAGAAAAATCTATAGTATATTATAATGTCGTCATTGTTTTCTTTTCTCATCTGATATTTGATCCTTTTACAGCACAAAATAACATAATTGCGCCGTATACCTTTAATTAATGTTATGTTACCTGACCCGTACATCCACCATGTATGTAGGTAGTTAAACATGGTCTGATATAATATATTTTCTCTCAAGTTCTCTCAAGATAAGCCGCTAAATAGTGAGATAAATCACGTTCTTACCTATCTACGAGTACCAACCTACTTATCAACGGTTAGATTACAAATTAATAGTATTGTCACATTGCAGTAACACGATCCATCCACATCCACTTACTTATCTCAGTTAGACGTTTGACTCCTGTGTCATACATACTTTCCGGGTTCGACTCGGGGTGAGCACACAGTTTTTCAATCATAAGGGGGCGACTGCTGCCAACGTACCTATTTTTTTTTTCAATTTGATATCGCATCATTACTACAAAACGAATCTTTTTGTAAAAAAAAATAATTTAGATAGTTTGGAGGTTAATAAAGAAAAATATTCCCTAACTTTTAATTATGTTCTGTATACATTCTTGTAGGAAAATAATAAGCATACCCCGATTTTTGACTTTTAAAGCTATAAAGCGTACAGCAATATTATTGCATTGATGCTTCAGGTTTAGTAAAGAAACCAAAAAAAAATATTGTTTTGCAAAGGCTCTGAATGGAAAATAATTGTGTTTTAGGTTTATTTTACAAAACCTGAAGTATCAATGCATGGCCCTGATGGGATACACACTAATATTCACTCTCTCTCTCTCTCTCCCTCTCCCTAGTCACAAAATATCGAAGATTCAGAATCCCCTAATTTTTGATTATTTTATTTGAAGTGGATATTGAGAAGTTTGGAGAATATTTATAACTTAATTTTATAGTACAGAGTTGTACATTTTTTCAATATAGAAAATTCACTCTAATATACGTTTGTTGTTTGATCTTGACGTCTCTATCACAAAATATACATATATGTACAACCTCACCATTACGGAGGTTTTTAACAAAATAATATGATATTCATAAATTAATTTAAATATTTAAACGAAAATATTACGAAACATTACATTGAGATGACTTTCATATACCTATCGTCATAATACTACTTAAAACAGAATATACTTGAACAAAAAAAAACTAAATAACTTTATACAATAATAATAAAAACATATACAAATAACTAAATAATTTCATAAAATATTAAAAATATGAAAACAATTACCGCAAACAGCGCGGCGTTGAGAAAACATCAAGTTTTAATGTCATAACCAACATTGCATAATATTATGACATATTGGAAGCCAATATTTCCACTATTCAAAATGCGTATTCCGAAAATATTTATAACGATTACCATTTTTATTATTCTTTTACTAAATTCCCTTTTGTGAATCTAATCCATTCAGGGACTCACATAAACACACACAAAAAGTTTCATCAAAATCGGTTCAGCCGTTTAGGAGGAGTTCAGTGACATACACACGTACGGAAGAATTATATATACTAGTTGCATGTAACACATGAGATCCAACTGTCGATAGCGATAGTATGTATAGTTGAAGAATATGTACCAAACTATAAACCCATAAATACAAATTATTGAATATTTTCAGATATTTTGTTTTCTATACAACATATGTAGGTATGTATGTCAAGATAGGATAGTATGGAGGAAGATCCTTTTTTCCTACCCAGAATATGAAAATAGCATGATGGTATGTATGTATGTTTGGAGATGAAGTATCAAACTATTAAGTCTTCTTACATATTGTGTATAGGCGACTGCCATACAAAATGTATGAAGCGATGTCGTCACTAAATTCAATTTTTAAAAAAAAGGTTAAAAAAAAATTGAGATCTTCTACTACAATTTAAATATTTTTTATAGAAAATTAAATTATCTAGTGGGGGTGTTTCGGCTTTTTTCAATAATTGTAAAAGTTTTGGAAATATAGGCAGTTAAACTCATAAATTTATAATAAAAAAAATATTTTTCTTAATAAAAAATGTTTGAGAAACCCTGGAATTTTTTTGAATAAACTAATTGAGATTTTGTATATTTCTATTTTTGTACAAATTTTCAGCGTCCTAGCTTTTATGGTTTCTGAGATATATGGAAAAATAAAGTAAAAATTCAAAAGTTGATAACCCCTGATTAAAACAAAAATTCGAAATTCTGAGTATAAAAGTTTTGTAAGCCTATAACTGTTTATATATTCTTAAATTTTGGGCTCTGTAAATTGAGCGGATCAAAAGTTATAAGGGGGGGACGGACACACAGACACACACACAGACACACGAAATGTTCTACTCCGAATTCTGAGTAAATCCGTGTATGGAACATATATGCTGCGAAGCCTCTAAGTTGGTGTTTTTTGACTTCAAAGTTGGAAAAGCCGTGAAAAAAGTAGACCTCTGCATACAATTCTCGCGTATCCTGGCTTGAAACATTGTCGATATGTTAAGAGAACAAAGTTCTCCTGAACAAATCGAAAGTTGGATAAAGATTATCGAAAAGTTGAAGAATATTTTTCTTTATTAATACCCAAACTATCTTTATATTTTAGTTATTTTTTTCAAAACGATTTGATTAGCAATAATAATAATGTTATATCACATTAAAAAATAGGTACTCTGACAGCAGGCGCCCTCTTAAAATGAAATATTATATGTAAACTCACACATCGCATTCTCACATCGAATTTCTCAAATTTATTTGAATATTCTGGTACATATAATTAGTACACTGGTGGGCTTATTGCCTAATGGCAACTTCTTTCAACAAACCAGAGTAAATGTTAAATATACAGAACAATGTGTACTATGGCAATAAGTTAATCACATTACAAAATAAATAAAGATAGCAGAAGAAAAGTAAAAAAAAAAATGAATAAAGCATACATATAAGAATAATTCATAGCAATGATAATTTAATTTAAGTATTTTCAACATTTCTATACTGAAAAAGAGTTACACAATTTTGAATATTAGCATAAATTCCCCCCAAAAAAATCTTATGACAAATATTAAACATCTCAATAGAGACAAGGAATAACATCCAATGTTTGCGTATATTCAACAATAAAAATATCCATTTTACACAATTCTTTAAAAATAGTTGCATGTAACACATTAGATCTAACTGTCGATAACGATAGTATGTAAAGTTAAGAATACTTACCAAAATATAAACCACATTATTGAATATTTTAAGATATTTTGTTTTCTATACAAGCCATGTAGGTATGTAGGCTAGGTTAGAATAGTAAAGAGGTCGGCCCTTTTTTCCTACCCAGAATATGATAACAGCATGATGGTATGTATGAATGTTTGGAGATTAAGTATCAAAATATTGAGAGTCCCCGTAGATATTGTGTAGTGTATACTGCCATACAAATTGTACGAAACGATGTCGTCACTAAATTAAATTTTTATAAAAATAAATAAAATAGTTTGATTAGGAGGTACTACATTGCAATCCACTATGATGCAGAAGGAAAAAATTCTCACAATGATTGTTGACTTGCTTCTATCAAACGCTTCTTCTTCTTTTCTTATTTTAAAGGCTTTTATCACCGTTTCCAGTGTTTTTGCCTTTATCAAACGCTTGAAGTGCTGAGGCTGTTTGAGAATATGTCGAGGTTCTCAATTTTTGTGTGAAGAATTATAGGAGCGCATCATTTTGCACAGTGGACTGAAAAGACTTTGGTACATTGTTATAGGTTAATATCTGCTAATACTTTTAGATTTCTCAGCTTAACATTGGCATGGATGTTAATTTTCTCTTTAAAATTGGTATCGACCATACTATTTAGTATCTTGTAAAAAAATATCATCACAGGACCATCACAAAAAACACGAAGGCTAGACTCATCAGGGCTCTGATATTCTCGATGTTTATTTATTTATTAGAAAACCAACAGTTTTTTATTTTTACATAATATAGATATAAACATAAGAAATATCAAACAACGAAACTAATGACAGGTTTTCACTTAAAGTAATGCATTAAAGAAATATATATAAGCATATAAACACAATGAATTATTATTAATTTCCATAATACAATAAAATATAACATATCATGAAATATATAAATGGAATTTATTACCTCACTAAGCAAAGCCTGTTCTGAGGTAATACTATGCAAATTTTAGCTACGTGAATTCTTAATATCTAAGGCACAAAAAAATATAAAAAGTACAAATAATAAAGTACAAAAGTACACATTTAAGTCATAAAAAAGTACATATAAAATACAATAGTAGGTACATGAAAAAATTTATCAGGTGTCTTTGTGTTTTTGTTAACGTGAGGGTGTGTTTGCGTGTGGATATGTGTAAAATGTGTGTTTATATGTTTAATGCATTACATACTTAAAGTATGTAATGCATTAAACAACACGATAAATTAACAGAGAGAAAAATATATACATATAATATACATATATATATATATACACATATAATATATACTAGGGGTTTGAGGAAAGGACGAAGTGGGGAGAAAGGGAGTGGGGAGGTTTTTTTGACATCAAAAATGCTCACCTGAATAAATAAAAGTATCCTTACATTTCTGTTTGAAAAAGTGAAATTTTAAATTAAATATATCTAGATGATTAAAAAAGCATTATAATTTCTACAAATTCTTCGAATCAACTCGTTCTTACCAATATTAGTTCCTGTATGGTGTGGAAACATGGAGTTAGAGCGAAAGAGGATCGATGCTTTCGAAATGTGGTGCTGGAGGCGTATGTTGCGCATCCCATGGACAGCCAGAAGAACGAATGTGTCAATTCTAGACGAGCTGAAGATCAAAGATCGTCTGTCGAAGATATGTTACAGAGGTATCCTTCATTTCTTTGCACACATTGCCAGAAGGGAACCAGACTGCCTTGGAGGGACGGAGATCTCGTGGTCGCTCATCGACCAGATGTAGTGATTTGGTTAAGTCCACAATGGGAACTTCAGTGACTGGTGCTCTGCGTTCAGCCCAAAACAGATTGACATGGAGGCGGGCTATATGTGTGGCGACAGACTACAGCCGCTATCCTCAGTCATGAGGAAAAGGACGAATATAAAGAAGTATCGTCTCATGTATGAGACGATGCATGGATGTATAGCAAGCCAGGAATGTATGCAAAAATATTGGAGTATGGCTCTTGGTTCTCTCTGTTTACCCCGCAAGGGACAGGGTGTTATGGTATGTATGGGTGCACCATTGAGAGGAAGTAAACAAAGTTGCAAAGCCTATGTTTGAAGTAAATTTAATACATTATGTATTAGACTAGACATAAAACTTGACATGTATTGTAAATTAAAACTGTATTATTATAACTTCATAGGTACACATGTTATGCGAATAAAAAGATTCATTATATTTTTTTGCGAAATGTTCGCTTTTAAACTGGCACATGGAGTTGGTTGGTACGCACCACCCACACTACGAAATGTTTTTGCATCCATCGGGCGGTGTCAATAAAAATACACGCCGTGTACATTACGTCAAATATATATATATATATATATATATATATATATATATATATATATATATATATATATATATATATATATATATATATATATATATATATATATATATATATATATATATATATATATATATATATATATATATATATATATATATATATATATATATATATATATATATATATATATATATATATATATATATATATATATATATATATATATATATATATATATATATATATATATATATATATATATATATATATACACAACTTGGTTCTCTATAAATAATGGCGTTAGACAGGGGTGCGTGTTGTCCCCTTGGCTCTTTAATCTCTACATTGATTTCTGCATAAGAGCCCTTAAGTATGAAAGTAAGGGTCTGAAACTGAGTACTGTAACAGTACGTGATCTGATGTATGCAGACGACAAAGTATTGTTAGCAGAAAGTATGGAAGAGTTACAGTATCTTGTAAGTATGGTATATGAAGGATGCATAGAAAACGGACTTAAAATGAATGCCAGCAAATCAAAGGTAATGGTCTTTGAAAAGAGTGAAAGCAGAACAGTGTGTCAAATAAAAGTAGAGAATGAATGGCTTGAACAAGTCGACGAGTATGTCTATCTGGGTAGTATGTTCCAACGGAATGGACGGCCTGATAAGGATATTGAAAGAAGAGTTATGGCAGGAAACAGAGTGAATGGAGCACTTAGACCAGTTATGAATGATCGCAACATATCAAGAGACGCTAAAGTTGCCATTCATAACGCAATCGTAGTGCCAACATTGACGTATGCAACTGAGACCTGGACATGGCAGAAGTCGCACGAAAGCAGAATAAATGCAGTTGAAATGAGATCGCTTAGAAGAATTTGTAACAGAACGATGTATGATAGAGTTCGGAATGAAGATACAAGGAAAGAATGTAAGATAAAGAAAGATGTAATTAACAGAATGAAAGTTAACACATTGAGATGGTTTGGCCACTTGGGGAGAATGAACGAAGAACGCCTGACGAAGAAAATATACAAATCTGACAGGAACGGAATAAGAGGTCGCGGGCGCCCAAGAAAAGGATGGCACGACCATGTAAACGATATTTTGAAAGATGGAAATGTAAGAAGCGTGAACAACAGACGAACATGTATAAGACGATGTATGAATGTTGAGGAGGCGATGAATGCGTGTCAAGATAGAAAAATGTGGCGTCAATCACAACTCAATAGGGGCGAAACCGATGAAAGTTTTTATTATACTCCGAGAAATAGTGATGAGCAAACGCAAGACCGGGGTGGTCATGGTCTTGATCCTGCGCTCCCGGTCTTGGTCATGAATTACAGTTTTTTTTTGTCTTGCATACTCGATCGAGTCTTGGTCTTGCAGTTCTTGTTTCTTTTTCAATAACTACAATGAAATATGACAAAAAAGACCATTATTGTGTAACATAATATGAGTGTGTTATTATTGTTAAGGTTCATTCGGGTTTTGAATCCCGTATAATATGCAAAGTCAATTAGGTCGGAGCCCATATTAAATCTTCATATATTGACAAATGTTAAACTATTTTAAAAGACCTCATTTCTGAGGAAATGAGATCACTAAGAAGAGTATGTAATAGAACGATATATGATAGAATAAAAAATGAGGACATAAAGAGGGAATGCAAGAAGAGTATTATAAATAAAATGAAAGTGAATTCCTTGAGGTGGTTTGGACATATTGAAAGAATGAATGATGAACGACTGACCAAAAAAATATACATGGGTGTAAGAGATGGAGTGAATAGTAGGGGCCGCCCCAGAAAGGGATGGCATGACCATGTGAATGATATTTTGAAAGAAGGAAATATAAGAAGCTTGAATAATCGACGAGCATGTATATGACGATGCATGGATGTAAAGGAAGCTAGGAATGTATGCAAAAATAGAGGAGTATGACGCTCGGTTCTCTCTGCTTACCCCGTTAGGGATATGGCGTGATGGTATGTATGTATGTATGTATTTTAAAAGACATTTCATTAATTTTTTTCAATCATTGAATTGATCAAACTTCTTTCAGTTACCAGGTTCGTAAAATAATAGAGTATAGAGAAATTTATTACAACTTTCCAGACATAAGTACAATATAAATTCACAAAATAATAAACATACGAAATTAACAAGAAAGAGAAGAGGTTAGCACTGAAGTGCGTCGCTTGTGCGTTCAGTTAAATACATCCCTAGAGCCAAATTCCAAAAAGATCGATGCTCGCTAATTGGTCGCTAGGAGGAGTATGTATCCATTGGACAGGGCATTCGCTAGGCGCTGTACCTCCACAATAATATTTTGTTTATAGATAGTACTTAGTTAATTGCTGACTTTTTTACCAAAAATAAATCTTCATCGTGTATTAGGTCATTAGACCTGTTTTTGAGGGTGGACTATCCTGGGAAGAGGAGGTCCAACTGTCTTTCCATCTCTTCGTAGGTTTTCCTGGTTGTCATTTGTTGTTGGGTATTTCTGTCTTCACAATTTTTACAATTTTACTGTCGTCCATGCGTTCAACGTTGTCTCTGCAGAAGCGTCTTCTGCTACGTCCTCATCTTAAATAAATCAGTTTACAAAAATTGCTAAGACTGGTATTGGTATTGCACCCACTGTTCTTGTAGCGACACGTGTGGTCTTGTTCTTATTCTTAGATTATTCAGCGATCTATACGAGATGCCGAAAATTCGCTGGAATTTCAGGAAAATTGCGACATCGAGCTGTCAGTGCATGTATTTGTGTTGTTAAAAAAGCATTTTAAACGTCAGTCTAAACCCATAGATCTCTTTTCTTCCTACGCAATAATGTAAAATGCTACGCCATCGACTTTCAAGTTTGGCGTAGTGGTTAGTGATGTCTCTGCAACGCAATTGCTTATTTTAGTATACTTCAGTGAGGTTAGGAGTTAATATTTAGTTACCTAGGACTATGCATTCTGGTCCTAGTGTGGCCGTGGTAAAGATTTGTCGCTGAATGTACATAAAAAAAGGTGTCGACATAATAACCTCCTCTTTTTTAAGCCGGTTAAAAATATAGATGCCGGTAATGAAAAGGCTCGTAAAATGATCGCGTGGTGTTTTTATCAATGAAGTTTGGCGTGGTTGTAAAGAATGACCAAATGATCACATCACAGAAGAGATGAGAGAATAAGTATGTAGGTACCCTACGTCACAGAGACAGAAGAACGTCATCATCATCTTCAATTGTGAGTACCTACTCACCTACTACTCACAATACTTTCAACTTTAATCATTTTGGATGGTTGCTTCAGTTTCGTGATTTATTTGAAAGAGGTAGGTCTCCAGAGTCGTCAATTTTAGGATTGTAAAAATAACATTGTTATTTCGAATATTTTTATGATTGCATATTTTTTATTTATGTATTATTTTGGACAGAAAACAGCGACAGCTAAATCTTCTTCTTCTTCTTCTTCTTCTTCTTCAGCTAGGACTATGTCCTGTAGTTCTCGGCACCTGCTCCTGGGAGGAGGACGTCCAGCTGTCCCTCCATCGTTTGGGTGGTCTTCCTGGAGGTCTGCTACCTGTAGGATTTTCATCAGCTGATATCCTCACTACTCGATCTGAGCTTGCTCTCCCCACGTGGTCTCTCCAGAAACGTCTTCTTGTTCTACCCCATCGTACCACGTCCTCAACATCACAAATTTTCCTTATTTCGGAGCTCCTCATTTGATCACGGAGAGTTACTCCTGCGATGGGCCGTAGAGTCTTCATCTCAGTGGTTCTAAGGAGACTTTTTGTACGGGTGGTGTCAGCTCTTGTCTCTATGGCGTATGTCATGATTGGTCTTATGCAAGTCTTGTAGATCCTGACTTTACTCTCCCTCAGCATATGCCTATTTCTCCACACAGCACTTCTCAGGCATCCAGCCACTACAGCAGCCTTGGTTGCTTGTTCATGTACTTCGTTATTAAAAAAAAAGTGCGCCAAAACATCTATCCACAAATTAATACAATATGATCAACAATCAATACATAAATAACTAGAGTTTTCGTGTTTACAGAGTGGAAATCCATTTTAAATGAATAAATAAATAACTTTGTATTTTTCCACAAATATTTTTTATATTAACGACCGAACGTTTTCGCCAAGGTGACATGGCATTTTCAAGGTCCAAACGAAACTTCCGTTTGGACCTTGAAAATGCCAAGTCACCTTGGCGAAAACGTTCGGTCGTTAATATAAAAAATATTTGTGGAAAAATACAAAGTTATTTATTTATTCATAAATAACTCTAATAACATTGAACTATATGTAAGTACCATCTACAGTATATATAAATCAATGAATAATAAACAATTCCTTACACCCTGCACAAGTAGCGAATTTATTAACATATGGAAATTTCTTCCATCTAACCGGTGCACGGTGTTTCCAGCCCAGAGAACCGAAAATTGGATTTTTCAGTCTTATTAGTCCGAGAGATAGCAACGTTTTCGATTAACCATTTTTTGATGACTGTTTTTTTATATTTTCTAATTGAATATATATATACATACATACACACCATTACGCCATATCCCTTACGGGGTAAGCAGAGAGAACCGAGCGCCATACTCCTCTATTTTTGCATACATTCGTCTCATACATGCTCGTCGATTATTCAAGCTTCTTATATTTCCTTCATTCAAAATATCCTTCACATGGTCATGCCATCCCTTTCTGGGGCGGCCCCTGATATTCACTCCATCTCTTACACCCATGTATATTTTTTTTTAATAGATGTATGGTAATTGAATATAGGTATGGAAAAAAAGGTTAGTCTGGCACCTGGGATTGGTTGCGTTTGCATTGTATTCACTTCATCTTGTATTGCAATAATTCTGAAGATATAATTTTTTTGTTTCTTTGTTTTTAAATGTCTCCTTAAATAAACAAAAAAAGTCCTTCATTTTAATGCAGTTTCAATAATAACTGCTGTTGTTAATATCAATAAAAGGCGAATTCAATGACGAATTAGACCCCGAGGTACACGGACTGCATCTTTTCTACTCGGAATCGAACTCAGGACGCGGGCACACAAGTTTCCGACGTAGAGTCGTAGCTAAGCATCTTGAACTTAGCCGAGAAGGGGGGCGGTTTGCACGTAAACCAACGAAGCAAAAAATCACAAATTTGCGCTCTACGCAACCGGAAGCTCGGTCAACATGTTTGGCGAAAATGTACCACTATGTTAAGTCAGTGAGCGGTAAATTTTTTGTTTTTTTTATTTTATTTTATAGAATACAACAGCAATACAATAAAGATTTATACAAACATACAGAGATGATTTTATGTTGCCAATTATAGTATTCTAAAGTATATTAAATACATACACATTTATTAACAATTATGAAAACAGGATGGGAAAGGAGATTATGATTTACCTCACGTGTCTCAATGTATGAATAATAATAAATTAAAATTAAGTTAAAGGGGCACAATTAAAATGTTAAAGATGTGTACAACAAAACAGCACAGATTAAATATCCGACAAATTCACATTTTTTTTAATACATAAAAACTTGAAGCAAACTTATGCAATTCCGGATCCCTCAAACAATGTCTATTGTACCCAGTACCAGCTCTATCAAAATAAGAATTTAGCATATAGTTAGTTTTAGAAGATTTTTATTTTTAAATTATTCATAAGATGGATTATTAGACACGTCTTGTGATTCATTCGAAAGAAATTGATGTTACGTTTTTACGCGAGGCATTGTAGTTTATTAAATTAAAAAAATGTTATTACAATCTCCGCCGATTAGTAATGGACCAATTTCGTTTCGTTTAAATTAGCATCGTGATCAGCTTCCTCTTGAACCAAATAAAAACATCCTAAAGTAATAACATAGAAATAACATAAACAGTTTACACACTAAACATAATATAATTATATTATGTTTAGTGTGTAATATAGGTACATAGTGTTGGTCAAATTAATATATTGGCAACCCAAATAACAGCGTGTGTATGTTGAGTTATAATTTACTAAATAGATAGGTCGGAAATGTTAGTCATTGGGACGGTGTTGCGGTTTAATCTCAGCTTAAAATTTAAAAGAAATTTAGTACGAGTTGCGATTTTTTTACAACGTCCAATAATTTTTATGTCATTATTATTTATTTTATTTAAACACTCTATTGTACATTACTTAATAGCTAGTACAAATGGCGGACTTATTGCCTAATGGCGTGTCGCCTATACTAACATTTCAATTGATCTGCACTAATATTCTTTGGTTTTTATTTTAAACATAAAACATCACGTCTAAATAATCCATTTTTTCTGTACACAAATGACGTTTTCAACTTAAGAGGGTGACTGCTGCCAACGTACCTATTTTTTCAATTTGAATTTGCATCATTACTACAAAACGAATCATTTTAAAAAAGTAACCTAGTTAGTTTGGATATTAATAAAGAAAAATATATCTTAACTTTTTAATTATGTTCTGTATATATTCTTGTAGGAAAATAATAAACATACCCCGATTATTAACATTTATCTTAAATTTCTAAAAAAAACTATAAGGTATGGAGCATTATATTTTTTTATAAATTAAAGAAGATCAAAATATCTGGAAAAATACGATGTAACGTTGCCTTAATGCATCAGGTTAGTTAATAAACCAAAAAAAACTTTTATTTCGCAATGGCGCTGAATGGAAAATAAATGTTTTTTAGGTTTATTTACTAAACCTGAAGCATTAATGCAACGTCACATCATATTTTTCTAGATATTTTTGTCTTCTTTAATTTAAAAAATATATGTTGAACTACGTCTTATATTTTATTAAAAATATTAGATAAACGTTGAAAATCGGGGTATGCCATTATTTTTCTACAATAATTTATACAGAACATTATAAAAAAGTAAAGATATATTTTTCTTTATTAATACCCAAATTATCCAAATTATTTTTTTCAAAACGATTTGATAAGAAATAATGATGGTATATCAAAATTAAAATAGGTACGTTGGCAGCAGTCCCCCCCTTAACTAAATATCCCGGACTATTGTGAAAATAATGATGAACTAAAATTGGGAACGATTTGACGGTTGATTCGACTAAAATGTGCTTGTAGAATAGGGAATTCAACTAATTCGCGACTCCAAGTAAGAACGTTCCTAAATAGAAATGTTCCAGCGTTTTAGAATATCAACTTACTAAAAAAAAAGGGAAGACACCTATTTTTTCCGGAAAGTTCTTATAAAAAGTTATGGAATCGTACATTGTATACGGTGACAGGAAAATTATTCGAATGCTCAATTTTACGAAAATCAATTTTACGAATGGCAATTATTCGAATCACATTTTTTCGAAAAACAATTTTCCGAACACACAATTATCAGAATTTACAATTGTTCGAATTTTTATGACGTCATGTTGGTAGTATTGTGAGAGGAGTAAACCATAGATTTTTATTATAATATACTAGATGTCGTAGTTAGCAAATTTTGTATGAATCGAAAACAAATGACTCACTTTTTACTACATCTACATAGTATATTATGTATAATAAAAATCTATGGAATAAACAACATGGCGACGTACCGCGCTGTCAGATATCCTAGGATGTACACCTATTTTTTAAACCTAAACCTACAAAACTTTGGTAAAAATAGGTTGGTTAGGTTTGTTTGTAGTTATAATTGCGACTGGCGTGAGCCAGTTGCATTATATATTTAAAAAAGTAACTATAATATTAAAATAAAACAACTAAATTGGTTTGAATACTAGATAAACATAAACTGGTGTAAAAACTAGGCTATCCCGCGCTGTCAAACATCAGTTATTAAAAATGTGCAAGCATACGTAGGTACCCAACAATAATACAACAAGTAATAATAGTCTTCATCGAATATATTTTACTGGCAACAAATATGTCAAAGGAGGCAACATAATGACACAAAATATATTAAATTCGGTTAATTGGTTTTCCAACAAATGTTGGTTCGAATAATTTGCTTTCGGACAATTGTCATTCTGATAACTGATTTTCGAAAAATTGTTATTCGTACAATTGCGCATTCGAACAATTGTGTTTCGAAGAATTTTCATGTAATCATTGTATACAGCGCCGTGAAATTTTACCGATACTATATAACTAGCCGGGGTTTTTTTTGCGCGATATAAATAGATTGTATCGATTGGCCTCTGAGATCCACGCGGCTGAACTGAACTCTGTGGTATATTCTAAACGAGCACAATAAATTATTGTAACTTATTATAATATATACACAGACATACCAAGTTAAATAGAAATTAGAAAAAAAAACAAAAACAAACATGCTCACATCTGGATTTCTGACACAGAGTATTGAAATATACAGAGCTGACATAAGCTACGGCTTTAGACCAAGGGAATGGTACACAAATGGGGGGGGGAACGGGGATATCCCAAACACATTCAATGTTTAAATATAAATCGGATATTAATGACACGTTTATTTGCTGAATTAACAGCACAAATTGCCTTTTGTAGTTTTCGTCAAATATCTTGAACCAGGCTTCCGGGTGCGCAGAGCGCAAATTTGAGTCTTTTTGCTTCGTTGGTGTGCGTGCAAATCACCCCCCTTCTCGGTGAAATGGCTCAAAATATTTAGGGACAACTATGCATACCTACTAGAATAAAAATACACATATAGAAAATAATAACAGAAGACACGCCGGTCGATGGAAGGACAGCGCTTCCGAAACATGTCGCGAAGTGACTCAAAAAACAAGTGGTTTATAGCTAATTTATAATTCAATATGGAAAAATAAAACATTTAAATCACCCATATAATAAATGAGGCAAAAAAAAATATTAAAAACTATCTGAAATGAACTTTTTTTTGTTACTTGTTTTTGGTGGTCTTTTACTTGCTTTAGTTACTTTTTTGGTATTTTTTAGTACCTTTTTATGTTTTTAGTCATATTTTTTTAGAACTTGTTATATACCCTTGTGATTAGTATGTAAATGGTTTTATTTTTGTATATCTTTTTTTTTGTTATAATGTATAATTTGATTGTATACAGATCCAATAAAATAGCAAAAAAAAAAGTATTTGCTTTTCGACATTTAAATCCCTTTGTTAACAACAAAGATACAGATACAGCCTCTTTAGGACCTGAATATGGCTGGAATGCGCTGTTGAGGAAGTGATGTTATATGGATGATTTTTAAAACACCATTTATTTATTTATTTATTTAATATACAGAGACACCAACAGAACACTGAACAACACAAACAAAAAAAAACATGAAACAAAAAAATAGAATCTCCAGTGCTCCAATAACAGGTATCTCCCGCATGGCTATTGTGCATAGTTAGGTAGGTACAATCAACGTCTCCTGACCATTCAAATTATAAAAAAGACATTACTTTGCACAGTTAAAAGGAAAGTTTAAAATACACATATACATATATGTAGGAAAACAAAAAGAAAACAAAAGTTGAACTACCTAAAAAGATAAAACAAAAAAAAAGAAGGAATAATTGAACTGAGACAAAAAAAAATAGATTTTAGCCCAGCATATTTTAAAGGATAAAAATAAGCAATTCTTGTGAATTCAAAATTATACTTCATAATATGTTTTTTCAACATTTATTGATTTTTATATTCTGTTACTTTTATCTCTATAGAGATCTTAATCTATAAGCACGTCTTTTTTTTCTTTGTAATTTCTCTTTGCAAATAATCTGATTACATATTATATGGGCTGTTTTTTTTTAAATTAAGTGCGGCTATTTTTGTCCCCCAAGAAATAAATAACCTTTATAATGAACTACGTCAAAATCTCGTTTTTTTATCATAAATACAAAATACATCGCAGTAGTGTACATTAATAATAATCTTGAATCTATTTTTCCACTTTTTTAAAGTAACAATGTGGCAATTCCTCGTAACAGATTTGTTTTTCCTACAAACTCAACACAGTTTATAAAAATATAACAAATTAATATCTTTATCTATCTATATTATAAAATTGAATGTTTGTATCTATGTACCTATGTATGTATGTAACTATGTATGTATGTGTTGAATGCGCTCCTAAACCGATCATCCGATTGCAATGAAACTTTGGTGAATTGTCGAGAGTAGGTATGCCCGGGATGGTTTCTGGATTAAAAATTCTTCTTCATCGGGTATTAGGTCATTTTATCTATGAAGATGGACTATCCTGGGAACCGTTAATCCGATTGCAATGAAACTTTGGTGAATTGTCGAGCGTATGACCAGGATGGTTTCTGGATTAAAAAAAATTTCTTCTTCTTCTTCTTCATCGGGTATTAGGTCATTTTACCTATGAAGGTAAAATGACCTAATACTCTGGGAGAAGAAGCTCCAACTGTCCTTCCATCTCTTCGCAGGTCTTCCAGGACAGTTTCTGGATTTAAACTTTTTTCTTCTTCTTCATCATCGTGTATTTGGTCATTTTACCTATGAAGGTGGAGTATCCTGGGAAAATAAGATCCAACTGTGATTCCATCTCTTCGCAGGTCTTCCAGGACGGTTACTGGATTCAAACTTTTTTCTTCTTCTTCCTTATCGTGTATTTGTTCTTTTTACCTATGAAGTTGGAGGATCCTGGAAAAAGAAGGTCCAACTGTCCTTTCATCTCTTCGTAGGTCTTCCCAGTATTGTTTCGGGAATTAAACTTTTTCTTAACCTACTGAAGGGACGGGAGGTAATGAAGGGAAGGGAGGTACTGAAGGGCCAGAAGGGACGGTAGGCCTGAAGGGACGGGAGGTACTGAAGGGACCATTTTTAATTATATAGGCAATACGAAGTTTGCCGGGGGTTCACTAGTATATATATAAAATTGTTTGTGCATTATAATTTGTTTATTTATTTATTCGATCTCACAAAAAAATGAAAAAAAAGTTTGTATTGAATTGATACTTAGTGGATTTGTTCAGCAAAATCCTATATACCCAAACATAAAATGGTATATAGTATAAAACTGGAATAATACTAAAGGTTCAAGTACCTATATTTGTTTGAATAATCAAGTAAATAAAATTTAAATGAATGAAACAATAGGGACGGAAGGGACTGTAGGGGTGGAAGTGAAAAAAATACGGAATTATAATTAGCGAATCTAGATAAGTATGTTAAGTGATAAAAAGGAAACATACCGAACAACCATTTTTATATATTTGGAGGTAAATAATTAAACAGGCAGGAGAACGTCTGCCGGGTTTTATTAGTATTATATAATTCTTCTGTACGTGTGTATGTCACTGAACTCCTCCTAAACGGCTGAACTGATTTTATTGAAATTTTTGGTGTGTGTTTGTGAGTCCATGAAATGGTTTAGATTCACAAAATGGAATTTTAAACATTAATATAATAAAAAGGAAAATAAAAAAACATTTTTATAGCTATTAATTATAATAGGTGGCGCTAATGTCAAACTAGCGATGTTTATTTTTTTCCTTCTGACAACACTAAGAAATCTGTCATTTACGTCGTAGTTTGGCTTTTTTGACATTTAAAGTTCTTTTCGCTCTGTTTCGGTATTATTCATATTTCAATTTGTTAATTTCCATGTTCATGCTGTATTGCAATTATATACGAAATGACAATCAATCTAAACTCAAAGTGTTAAGCGGCTCATCGAACAATAAGATGTAAGTTTGCTCATAGAATAATAACATCCATATGATTCAAATATATGATACATATATTTTTTGTTTCACAAATAGTTCAACGTCTGTCGGGTTCGCTAGTTTAATATAAAATACATCGCAGCAGTAGAACATAAATAATAAGCTTGAATCTATTTTTCTACTTTTTTTAAAAGTAACAATGTGGTAATTCCTCGTAACGGAGTTGTTTTTCCTACAAACTCAACAAAGTTTATAAAAATATAACAAATTAATATTTAATTTAAAATATTTTTTAAACACGTAATTTATAAATTTGTATTGTCTACATTTATTTATTTAATATTACTTCTCGGGCAACTAACAGGTACTATGTCAAATATTAATTTATCATGCACCCAATAACAAGTTGTCACATTCTGGAGACTTACGATATTAATCGTCTCACAGATCCAGACTGAAAACACAATTAAAAACTGTGTCTCCACCGGGAATCGAACCCGGGACCTTTGGATCAGTAGTCAGATACCCAACCAACTGAGCCATTCTGAGTTTACCCTCTGATTTACATTGATTTTAAGAACATCAAGTTAAATTATTCTGAATGCACTGGTATCTGGGGCACGTTGAGTTTTTTTGTAGGGTTTTTTTGCACTCTAAAAAAATATTTATTTCTCTATGACATATACATAATTGTGAAGTAATTGAAATTTAAAAAATGCTGCAAAAAAGGATATTTCTAATAATTTTATAGGGTAATTAATGATGAATTTTAAAATTGTGTATCGAACATTCGAACATTGTATCGTGTTTAGGTTGCAATGCCGTGATATCATGATTTTTCCAGTACTATTTTGATTTCTTACACGGTTCTTTTTACTCCTCACTAACCCAAGGGGATATAGTGGGGAGTTATGATTTCGCAATTTTTAAGGGTATTTTTTTTTTGCAGATTATCAACTAGTATCATGCTGAGATTGTATTCTGAAAGTTTCATCACAATGTATCTGTGTGTGTTTGCAATGTACGGCGTGTTCATTTTTTACTTTATCGATTATAGACTAAAGTACTCATTCGATTCTATTAAAATTTTGCAAATATGTATATCTAATACTCGATTAGATCCCATTAGATTTTGAACGATATATGAATAGTGCTTCTCAATTTTTTTAACTGTCAAATATTTCAAAGTGACCCCAAGCTCAGGAAACTTAAAATTTGAAATTTTTGTTTTCAAATTCGTAAAAAGGCACATCACTTTCATAAAATGGCATTGAAGAGTTATCAAGTTTTCATAATAAAATATTTAAATAAAAAATAATTTAACAAACTCATATCATGAAAATGTTGGAAATTTTCCATACAAAATTTGAATACTTTATAGAATGACTTGTTAGTGAGGAGTTTAGCGTTGACCACAACCCACTCGTTTAGACATACAATAATATTAACCGCACAACTGCTTGGTTCGAGGAATTGACGTGTTTGTTTCTCGTCATCGGCCGTTTTAACAACCCCTGACCTTTGGTTAATAAATCGAACACAAACCACCCACCCACCCTCCAACATTAGGGATGTGACGACACCTGCATCGGTTCCGATGTAATCGGTCGGATCGATTATTATTATTTGTCATTTTTGCTATACTGCTCTCCTATTGTTTCGATTTCTCATATTCCCATCTTTAAAGAACACGTTATTTTATTATCTTGATTCTTGGCCGACTCGTGAGCTTTCTGTTTTCTGCCAAAGCTATTTTTTAATGGTCGACGAAGTTTTTATTTTGTAGAATTCCATTATAAGTTATATCTATAATTAAAAGTAAACCACTTTTTGATTCTACATGAATTTTATTATGTGCGATAGGCCTATTTCGCCTTGTTAAGGCTACCTAATGACTATTTTGACAAATTTTACTTATATTAATAGATTAATTATGTAGGAGGAGCTTACAGGTTCTTGTGATTTGTCATTTAAAACTATTGATATTATAAAATGCAAAAATGAAATAAATTTACTTTACTCTGGTTGGTTGAGACTATTTGGTTTTTGACCAATCCCTATTTAGATTATTAGTGAAATTGAATATAATGAATTGATTTATGGTAATGGCTGGTTTTTTCGGTGTAACGGTACATGGTATTGTGCCCCAATGGGCAGTGAAATGCATTAAGTGCTTACAATATTAGGGATTATTTCTTAAACTATTGTTGATATGTAGGTATTCTTGGTGGAGTAGTATGATGGGTGTATCTGAAACAATTAAAAAAGGTTTGCGGCAGAATCAAATTTTTAAGATCATCATCACTTGAAGCTATTTTTTAAGATCATCATCACTTGCAGCTTCTTTATTAGGCGTCCAAATAGAACAAAAAAAATGTTCTGTCTGATTTTGAAAATAGGAGACGACCATTGATTAATAAACTCCCAAGTTGCATAGGATGCAAGGAAATGTTCATAAATAAATATGAATTAGTAACTAAAAATATTTGTTTAACTTTTTGTACATAATATTTGTTCACTGGCGGCTTAATTGCCAAACGACAATTTCTCCCAACCAACCAGAGTTGATGCTGATGATGATAATATACGATACAATGTCTACTATGGCGTAAGGTTATGACAAGACAAAAATAAAAAATATATATATAATAAAGATAACAGAAGAAAAACAAAAATAATAAAAGCCAAAAATAGATAACAGTTCATAAAAATGATAGTAAAACAAAAGGAAAAAAGGATTCGTCGGCCTTCGTGGCTCAGTTGATTAGATATCTGACTGCTGATCCGAAGGTCTCGGGTTTGATTCCCGGTGGAGACACCAGGTTTTTAATTGTGTTTTCAGTCGAGACGATTACTATCGTATGTCTCCAGAATATGGCAACTTGTTATTGAGTGCGTGTTAAACTTATATTTGACGTAGTACCAGGGGCGAGTCTAAAACCTTCATAATAGGCAAACCCAGAAAAAATATTGGTTGTTTTTTTTTGCATTGCTGTTCATTTCAGTGGCCATAAAAATATTTTTAAAATCACATTCCAAAATAATATTTACATTTGTGGCCCTGTAAAGCATCGTATCTACATACGGTTCAATTTTTAATCTCGTAGCATGGTTGCAAAAAAAAATCAAAAATATTAGATCTTGAATTTCTTAATATTCATAGGCAAGCCAAAATTTTCGGCTTCTATAAGCAATTCCGCTACTGCGTAGTACCTGTTAGTTGCCCGAGAAGTAATATAAAAATAAAAAATTCATAATATAAGGAGAGGAAGAAGAAATCAGGTATTATCAGTAGGTACTTAGAAATTTTTGCTTTAGCCATTTTTTGGATATGTTTAATGAGATAGCCGATGCAATATCAGGACATAAGAGTATTCTATAGCCTTGCTTTCAAATAATCGGAGTGGACGCCCGTGGCTTGAAAGATAAGTGAATTTATCTTTGAGATACTGAGGTAAGTTCGGACTAGAAAGTAACATTATATACAACAATGACATGATATGTATATTACGTCATTGTTGAATCTTGGGCCAATGAAAAAGATTACGGTAATGAGATGTGTGATATTTTTGGACTAAAAAAATGGACGTAAGCATTTTGAAGACGTTCAAGTTTGTTGACATGTTCCTCGTTTGAATCCAAATAATCGAATCGTATATTTATGTTAAATCACACCCCTAGTGTTAGTTAACTCAACCTTTGGCAAGTATATCGTAACTTTTTCACAGAGTCGAGTTTGTAATAAATATCTGCAATACGATATCGGTACACTGGTATTACTTTCAATAATAAACGTCAAAGCTGTTATGTAGCTGCTGTATAAGCGCTGACTTTTTAAAAGTAGCGTTATTAAAATTCAATGTATAAATACGTATTAAGAGGGTGACTGCTGCCAACTTACCTATTGTGATGACTCTATTTGATTCGATTAATTATTTGTTTTCTTATATGGTGCATATAGTCTATTATTGTTTGAGGTATTCGAGTCGTCTTCTTCATCATTTTTCTGATTAAAATTTCTATTTCGTTATGTAAGACGATTATAAAATACAATGGGATAGTTATTTGATTAGAAAATCGCCCTCCAAGGGGAGGAATGTGATGACTTTATAATTTTAATATGCACATATGTGTATATATATTATTATTATTAAAGTATGATAAATATAGGTATTTGATAATATTAAATTGGAATTGTACACTTTATGGGAGTTCTTTGTTGAAGTCGGTGAAGAATATTATAATATCTACTTACTAAACTAATATGGAATATATTTTGGTGTCATTGTTGGTAGCTTTGAACTATTCGTTAAGTTTGTTGATGCAAGTCCAAGGTACATGTGTGAATTGTATTAGTGTACCTATCTGGAATCGGAGGGGAGAGAAATTTGTCTTTAAGTATGTTGATTAGTGGGTGGCGGAGACACTTACTGGCCGATCTTGGTGAATGACGGGGGATGATCATCATTGGACTCTAAAATCATATTTATTTCTTTCTCATTTATTTTTCTATATCTTAAAAATTACAAAATTTCGGTCGATAAATATTTAAACGAAATAGTGATATTTTGGAAGGCGCTATACTACCAGAGCTGCGCAGGAGATCGATGAGTCTTTTTTTTTTATTATTTACTAACAATTTAACTATTTTCTTTTGACGTAATAAGATGAGAATACATGAAAAATTTAATATAAATTGGAAAATATAATCATTTTTAAACTATTTTGAATTTTCTTTCAAGTACAATTTGAATAAACATAATCTTATTTTAAACATTATAATCTATTTGAAATTTTTCTATATTTTATTAATTTCATATTTGAAGTATTGTGTTTTTATAACTGACAGAGTGAAATGAAGTAAACTTGTATAATCCTAATTCCATAAAAATTGTGTGCATGTAGAATTTAGTGATTCATAAATTATTTCTTTATTTAAATTACTAATAGCATTATAATACTAACAAAACTCAATAACTCCTTTCCTATAAATGCATGTTAAATTGATAAGTTATCCTATCTCGTAGAAAATTAATAAGTATTATTTCCTGTCCTTAATACCAGTATTTTATTTATCGACTATCGTGGTAAAATACTTCACTAATCTAATATAATACTAATCTAATTTACCAAGTCCTTCTACCTTTGATGTCTCAAAAGACATAACCAACTGACCATTGGTTCCTTTCTTCGAATTACTTCATATATCGTTTATTTATTTGTTTATTTGTCATATAGATAAATAAATGAATAAATGAACACTAGAGTTGTGGGGTTATCGATATTTCAAAGGGTCGAAATGTCCCTATCGCAGCTGAAGTATGTTGGAGATATATATATTTATATCAATATATAGTAATGCATGATGTCACAGGTAGTCTAATTAATCCTTGTTAATGCACTCGGACCTGGAAGTAATTTGAAATGGTTGACCAGGATGGAAACGAGCGGGTATAGGTGCTCGTTTCAAACTGCATGAAGCATGAAAAATTAGCATGATCTTCTTGAAAATCTGAATTTCCCTAACCTTAAAATGTCAGATGAAGTATGAAAATCGAGTGAAAAACACAAAACTTTATTAGCCTATTTTGTAGAAGCCTTAAAATGTCACTTAGACATCGCTAATGGAAATCAAAGTATCACACTATGTGTCTTGAAATAACCATTTTATCTAAAGTAATCAAAATATTCATGTTTCAATCTGTTACTGTAGAAGGAAAATTCGTGTCCTGAAAACTAACATTATAAAGATATATTGGACATCTAACAAAATTTGATATAAAACTATTTACGTCACACTCATGGAAAGATCGTCGTTTGCATATAAATATTGTCTTTTGTTATATAATGTATTTTGGTATTGTTTTAATATGTTTTCATTACAGCAGGATATACGAAAAGGTAGGAAAACTTAAGTTCGTTATTTCCTAACCTCCATGAGTGTGAAAAAGCGTTAAGAAGCATATATCGTATTTTCTATTGAGTTTTATTTATGTTTTTGTTTATGAGAATCATATGAACTTGTTTTATGAAAACTTTCGTCATCCTATTAAGTCTGTAGGTACAAGAATGCATTGTCTTCTATATCTAAAGTAATAAAGCAATCAAAATGTTAGTGTTTGTGTGTGTGTATGTGTGTGTGTGTGTGTTTGTCTCACGCCTTCTGAAAAACCAAGAGCATCTAAAAATCTAATTTATGTGCGAACGTGTACCTGTATACCTGATGCAGTGTCACGCTAAAAATAATGCGATAAAAATGCTGAATTTTAAAAATATTTCAATAATTATTTTTTTCATACAAAATTTTCCAAGTCGTATCTGTCAAAAAAGTATACATTTTGCACGCAAATATCTGTTAGTTTAAAAGTTAGAAGTACGTATTTACACGAAAAAAATATATTTTCAAGTATAACTTAGCGTTTGAGTGAAAAACATGGTGAATATTTTGTATAATTATAATGTTTAACTTATTTTTAATGTAAGCGTTTTGTACATGAACGCCGCCATTTTAATATCTTTTCATACAATATTTCATTTTCCTACCGAATGAATATGTTCTTGAAAATAATAAACCTTTGAATTAAATGTAATTATGAAATAATAAAATGAAACACAAGACATTACAGCAAGTTTTAAGACATATATTGTAAAAATGTGTTTATTATTAGTAAAGATATAGGCATAATAAAATTGCATAATTTGTAAATAATATTTGATTTTTCTGACAATTTTCATTTTTATGGCATCGAACAAACCAATGTATGTAGGTACCTACATATTCAAAAAATGTCTCAAACCATTTGATATTTTTTACGTATTGGAATGGTTACTATGGTAACGGAAAGATTCTGATATTCAAATAAAATTTGTTATGAATCGAATTTATTTAGAACATTGTTGTAGGTAGGTACCTACCTATTATTATTTACTTACAAATCAACAATATACTGATTTCCTATCGGAAAATTATTTTATTTATTTATTTATGAATGTATGAATGTATGCAAGCGATGTGCTCCTAAACCGTATGTCCGATTACAATGAAACTTTGGCGAATTGTCGAGCGTGTGCCCGAGGTGGTTTCTGGATTTAAACTTTTTTCTTATTCTTCTTCTTCTTCGTGTATTTGGTCATTTTACCAATGAAAGCGGAATATCCTGGGAAAAGAAGGTCCGACTGTCCCTCCATCTCTTCGCAGGTCTTCCAGGACGGTTTCTGGATTTAAAATTTTTTCTTCTTCTTCTTCATCGTGTATTTGGTCATTTTACCTATAAAGGTGGAGTATCCTGGGAAAAGAAGACGGTGCTTACATCTCTTCGCGGTTCTTCCAGGATGGTTTCTGGATTTAAACTTTTCTTACCCGAATGAAGGGACGGGATGTAATTGAAGGGAAGGGAGGCACTAAAGGGCCTGAAGGGACGGGAGGTATTAAAGGGCCTGAAGGGACGGGAGGTACTGAAGGGCCTGATGGGAAGGGACGTGATGAGGGATTGAAGGGACGGGATGTACTGAAGGGCCTGATGGGACGGGAGGTACTGAAGGGTCTGAAGCGACGGCTCCTGGAGTCTAATTATTTTTCTTCTTAATTTTATGTAGACCTTTAAGGACAGTTTTAATACAAACTATTTCCTATAGATTAATCTTCTTCTTCTTTTATGAAGACCTTTTGCTCAGTTTTTATACAATCTATTTCCAATAGTCTAATTCTTTTTTTTATGTATTTTTTCTTATTTTATGTAGACCATTGGGATTTTTTAAACAAACTATTTCTTATAGTCTTATACTTATTCTTCTCTTTTTTATTTAGACTTTTGGGTTCGTTTTAAGTCTAATAGTCTATTGAGCAGAAATATTATTAACGATATGCACACTTGATGAAAATACATATGTAAAAACGAATGGGATGTGGGATGTGAAGATGTAACCTGCACTAGAATCTTTTCAATACTTTTGTTTAATCAAATTTAAACCATTTATATCATCCTATTTTAAATAATTTTTAACACCTACATAATATATTTGATTTCGTTGACAATATTTAAAGAAAGGGAGCTGTGGCCATTACTGAATTCTTCACAACGTTTATATTCAAATTATTTGCCATAGTTTAAGTCTTCTTCTTCTTCGTTAATGTAGACTTTTGTGTCAATTTTAAGTTCATCAGTCTAATTGTGCAAAAATATAATGCACACTTGATGAAAAAATATAAAACGAATGGGATGTGACCAACACTGGATCTTTTCAGTACATTTGTTTAATCAAATTTTAACCACATCCCAACATCCAAAATTACTAAATATTCAATAGGTAAGTACATATTACAATTTGTTTTCGATGATAATATTTAAAAATGGGGGTTGTGGCCAAACCAATCTCTTTACAATGTTGATAAACAGTCATATTTAAAACCATTTCGAATAGTGAAGAAATTGTATATTATACTTCATTCACACTTTATAGCAATATATAAAAAATAATGGGTTGTGGCCATCACTTGAACATTTTACAATCAAATTCAATCATATTTCAAACCACTTTTCATAGTCCGATTTTGCAAAATAATTGGGTGACAATATTATAAAAACGATTGCTTTTTCCTTCACAATTTTACATTCTTGGCCAACGGCGGGACATAAAAGCTAGTATATAAATATAAGAGAGTAGATTTGTTAAAGACTCATTTTATTATAAAGTAAAATTTACCAAGTCTGTAGGTATATTAATATACATATATCGATCAAATTGAGTAACAATTAAGTTACATAATTTGGGTTGAGAATCGAAGTTTTATCATTACATTATACGAATTTAATAATCCTGTAGTTATAATTTTGTATGTAAATATTAACTATCTTTCAACAGTCGTGGAGTCTGTTAATTTATTAATTATTAATATAATATATATAAATTTTATTATAAATATTCGTCTGTTTATAACTCGTAAATAAAACACAACGTAGAGGGTCCTTTTTAACGTGAATAATAACAATAATTACTAGACGATCATTGGCCAAAATCCGTTGAAAAACATATAAAATTAGCGAAATAAGATAGAAGAATACGATGTTCTTTCATGATAGAATAATTCAATAAAGAATATTCAAATAGATGTAATAAATTCTAGATTTACCTTACAGGTAGAGGATAAACTAGTTAGGGAAATTATCTATAGTACTAGGAAATAGACGTTAGATTTTAATAGGTAGTTTAGCTAGCTAGTTTAGGAGGTTATGGATCCACAGAAAAATAGTTTAGGACGATATTTAGTTCAGGTTAGGGTGGAGCCCATCACACTATGTATTATTTCAATTTGCATCATGACTACAAAACGAATCATATTGAAAAACATAACCTAGTTGGTTTGGATATTAAAGAAAACTATATCTTAACTTTTTAATTATGTTCTGTATTTATTCTTGTAGGAAAATAATAAGCATACCCCGATTTTTGACATTTATCTTAAATTTCTAAAAAACTATGAGATATAGAGCATTATTTTTTTTATAAATGAAAGAAGATCAAAATATCTTAAACATACGATATAACGTTGCATTAATGCATCAGGTTAAGTTAATAAACCAAAAAAACTTTTATTTCGCAATAGCCCTGAATGGAAAATAAATGTTTTTAGGTTTATTTACTAAACCTGAAGCATTAATGCAACGTCACATCATATTTTTCTAGATATTTTTGTCTTCTTTAATTTAAAAAAAAATGTTTAACTACGCCTTATAGTTTATTAAAAATATAAGATAAACGTTGAAAATCGGGGTATGCCATTATTTTTCTACAAGAATTTATACAGAACATTATCAAAAGGGAAAGATATATTTTTTTTTATCAATACCCAAACTATCTAAATTATTTTTTTCAAAATGATTTGTTAAGAAATATTGATGGTATATCAAATTGAAAAAAAGGTACGTTGGCAGCAGTCCCCCCCTTAATGAACAGTGTTAATTTATATGATATACGTATTCTGAATTGAGCGCCTCTTTGGGTGAGACGAGACTGATGTGTGGGGGGGGGGTTACATGCAAATGTGTCGTACTTCATTTTATAAGTAAGCCTCCGTCGTGACTCAGTTGGTCGGAGGATAGCCGAATCCTGAGCCAGGGGTTCCGGATTCGATTCGCGGTAGGGACACAGTTATTAATTGTGTTTTCAGTCAGAATCTGTGAGACGATATATGTATATCTCCAGAATGTGGCAACTTGTTTTTGGACGCGTGTCAAATAAAGTAATAATTACCTGTTATATAAATAAGGTAATGCTCACTCGCACACCTTTCTATGTTTAACATAATCGAGAAATTTGATTTAAAAATGCCATATTTAGTTTTATATGCCAGTAGTTCAATTATACAGTGAAGTTTTTAAAACCTACTCACGGTTTTCACATATACCAACCAAGCAAAAATACAAATTTGCGCTCTGCGCACCCACATGACTGGCTCAAGTAGTTTTCCGATAGCTGTATTGTCGTTAATATCGGTGGGTAGTTATTAGTTTTGGTGAAGTTACATACCTCAGCCAATTAGTTTCAGTGTGTTATTAAGAACCATAACAATTTGATCGAAATAAGTCGCGTGATGATCCAAGACCAATTTCATAAACTTATCCACCAACCAGCCTTGCCCATCTTAGTAGTGATAGTCTCACAACGAAACCATACATATATATGTACCTACAAGACATTCCCAATAGACATCTACATAATATTTCCACGAAGCTAAGTTGGGGGGAGGTTTGAGTTTGCCCTTGAATACAACATTGTATTACTGTTAAGCGGATCAATGATATTAAGAATATGCTGAAAATCAGCTGCTTAGAGTTTTATTCCCGCTTCATAGCTGAGTGAGCATTGTTACCCATGTTGTTTAAATGTAAAATTTCATATAAAAATGATTAAAATGGAATATTTGATCGCTGGCATGATGAATACATACATACAATCCATCACGCCATATCCCTAACGGGGTAAGCAGAGAGAATCGAGCGCCATACTCTATTTTTGCACACATTCCTAGTTTCCTTTACATCCACGCATCGTCTCATATATCCTCGTCGATTTTTCAACCTTATATTTCTTTCTTTCAAAATATCGTTCACATAATCATGCCATCCCTTTCTGGGGCGGCCCCTGCTATTCACTCCATCCCTTACACCCATGTATATTTTTTGGTCAGTCGTTCATCATTCATTCTTTCAATGTGTCCAAACCACATCAAAGCATTCACTTTAATTTTCTTTATAATATTCTTCCTTATCTTGCATTATCTCCCGATGTCCTTATTTTTCATTCTAATATATATTGTTCTATTATGTAGATACTCTTCTTAGTGATCATATTTCTACAGCATTTATGCATCTTTTGCCACGTCCATGTTTCAATGACATACGTCAAAGTAGGTACTACAATTGCATTATGGACGATAATTTTGGCTTCCTTTGAGATGCTTGGATCGGACATTACTGGTCTGAGTGCTCCGTTTATTCTATTACCTGCCATAACTGCCATATCACGTCTTCCAAACATATTATGATGGCTGATTAATGGTTTTACAATTCACTGTTTCAAACAGTAGAGAATAAAGTAAGAACGTTGTTGTAACTTACGACGCTCAAAGTAATAAAATTGATGTTAGTATGTTTGTTCATTTTGCAATATACCCTCGGACTATGAAAGTATAAAAATCTGGTACATCAGAGTTCGTGATATCTATCGCACATAGATACATAGGTAGATATATTAAAGAAAGCTCGGTGTATGCTGCAATCGATACTGCAGTCCAATTTGAGCTTTCTGGGGCAAAGACACTTGTATCTTTACTTGTTTCATTGACTCCACAGTTACAGATTAGATATTTTTAGTATAAATGGATATTAATACTAAACATGTAAATTTGTGCTTCAAAAATATAACAAAAACACTCAGTAATTTAAACTTCCAAATAATGCTTCTATGACAATTGGAATAGGTTAAATCTTAGATTCAGGCAAGCAGTCATAGATCTGCCATGTGAATAACACGTCCTAACCATCAAAGTATTTCTCCTTCTTTTTCTTCCAATAAATCCGCGATCTGTTTATATTCAGGAATTCAGCTCTGATCCTGGTACTAAGATGTACAACTTTCCTTCCATCTGTTTGATGGTCTTTCGGATGATCGCCATTTTTCTGGTATTTTACACATTACATTTTTGAGCAGTCTTAAAATGTGGTTATTCCATTAGCGCCTTTGTTTGCTCTAACTTACGATGTCCTTCACATCGCAGGTTCTACAGGTCTCCTCATTGGAGAGTACATATATTATGTCTAATCGTTATGCTCAAGAAAGTTTTCCAATTTTGATAAATTCAATAACACGCGGTCCTTTAATTTTCTGCGTTTAAACTCCTTGAATAGTTCGCAACTCCATACCCTTAATGTTTTCATAGTTTTGCGTCGTTGATATTGATGATGATGTATTTAATTCTGTAGGTCGCGGTGCGTTTGTACCAACCTGACCCAACAAAACAACCGACCCTTTGAGTCGTCCATAGACGTCACGACTAAATCGAAGCACATGCATACACGAGGGCCCGACTAGCGAACTCTTTATACACTCATCATACTAACGGCCTTTAGGGTGACCTTGTGAGGTTATCGGTATTAGGGGCATTACGTTTTCAGGTTTAATGAGATTGAAAGTTCCCCTTGCGAATTCAATACACACAGCTATGTATGTGTAGGCATATTCAGATATTATCGCTGGTGTTTCAAAAGTATATTGATTTAAGATTCGTTAATAATCGATTATTTTAAAGGTGTATTTGTTACCTACCTTCAGCTACCTTCCTCATATTACTCCGCGAATTTAATTTGATATCTATCTTATTATTACTCGCTTATTCAGTTTTCTTCATTTTCTTCATTCTGTCCGCTGAGAAGGTGTGTGATAATGGAACAGATTTTGATATGCTTGTGACCTGTACAAATGGTTCGACGTACTTATTCAGGTCACAACACATGCTCCAACACTCCCTTCCACCAACAGTCAGCAATAGAGGCAATGAGACTCAAGAAAATTTTACTCTCAGGGTCATGTTTTAATCGTGAACTTTTATGAAGACAAAATGAATTCAAACAATTATATTAAATTAAATAAAAATATCAACTGAATATGAGAGATAATGATGTACTGCATTAGGAGAATAGAGAGACAACGCACTTTGAGATATTTACATTTTTATTGTAGAAGTAAATTATAATACATGACTCTAAAATATCAAACTTTGTTTGTATAGTACCAACTATTTCCTATAAGAGGAAAATGAAAATTGAAAATAAAAGTGAAATTTTTAAATATTTGTTATAAAAATAATGTTAAAGATTGAAACTTATATATAACATGAATTTACATCGAAATCAAACCAAACAAAATCTCTTTCATATCATACTCAAAATCATGATTTCAATCTATATTAGGTTCAAACATAATGGATTCACATTCATATATTCAGACAATAAATCATAAAGGTATAACTCATCATACAGCTATGGAGTAAACATTTTAAAACAATATCGACTCGCAGCATGAATAAGGAGATCCCCTCGATGACCAATATCTTCAAATGAATCCGGTTGTAGAAGATGTATTTAGATTTTAAAATTCTCGTGACTATTTGTATCTTGATCCCTCTATGTTACAATAAAAATCCAAGTGAAGAAATTTGTTTGTGTCCAAGCAAAAATCCAAGTGAAGAAATTTGTTTGTGTCCAAGTAAAAAAATCCAAGTGAAGAAATTGTCTCCGACAATTTCCTATATGTGACTCCTTTGTCGTCAGTTATAAAATTTTAGGTTAGGCAGAATTAAATGTCGTACATTTCATCGTCGTGTATATGCAAGCATGGTAATTGCAAAATAATATCCAAAAAAAATATATTTCCAATGGCAAAATAAATGGAATAACATTCGAGTAATCCATTTATAGAATTAAATAAAAATTATGTTCATCAGAATGGGTGCGCAATATCAGGGTAGGATTGAATTTGGGATGACTGACATTTATATCAGCATCTAGATTATAGAAAAGAAAACAGGATTATTGGTTTGAAAAATGATCTCTTGCAAAAATATCTTGACATACGAACACATAAAACAAACTTACCCCAAATTCAGTAATTTTAAGTTATATCAGCCGCCATTTTTCCTACGCTGGCCGACCCGCTTCGATAGATGTAGGCAAAAGGAAAGAATTTGACATAAGCTTTGCTAATCATAAAAAATATTGCCACTTGAAAAAATCAATTTAGTGTGTTCGCACAAAAAAAACTATAAATTCCCAATTATTAATTTTTCCCTATACATAATTTTCTATAACATAACATACCCGCAACCCCACATAAAAAAAAATTTAATAGAAATTTTTTTTTTAAAAAAAACTGAAAATTGCAAATTATGAAACCAACCCAGAGATCATAAATCAAACCGAAGGATATGAAAAGAAAAAGGAAATCATTTGCATCATAAATCATCATCCTGAAACAGTTACACAATAGACATGGTAAAACACAACGATATATTTATCTACCATTCAAAAAAAATATAACCTGAAACATACAAAATCATGTTAACGGATTAAAAAAATATTGACCTGTAAAACGAATACTGTTTGAAATATAAAATATTATTCCTTCAGAACATAACCTTCTAATATGTATCCCCAATTCCTAAATACAAATATCTCAAAAAATTTAACTTTAAAATATTTAAGTACAATTTGACATAACAGAGTTTTGTTTGTAAGAAAAGAAAACTCTTATCAAAAACAAAAAAAAAATGATCCCAGTTAATGAAATAACATAACACCCAATTAAATGATAAAATAAAATTAAAACGACTCATTTAGAGTTACTTTATGATCTTTTATTACATCAATTTTTACAAGTATCACTTTATAACAAGTGAAACTTACACCCTAAATCCCAAAAATAATTGAAGGCTCACAAGAAGACTACAATTTTTAAATTTAAAACTTTTCCCCTAACAAATTTTTAATTATTAGTAGAAAATTTGACTAAAAATACTCTCATATATCGCTCATTTTCATTATTAGCTAAAACGACCGGAAAGGCTATAGCATAAAGAATAATCTCTCAAGTCGCAAAGTACTTTCAAGCGAGATATATAAAAAAAAATGATCTCTTGGGAAATCAGATGTCCTCAAGCGAAATACAAAGATTTCTTGGCTCATCGGATACCCTCAGGCGAGATACAAAATGCAAAATCCAATTATAAGCCGGAAAAATGCAGGAGCTATCATGTGGGATGGAAAGTCTTAATATAAATATTATATAATTCCTAAAAAAAAAATATAACATTTAACACAAAAACTGGTTAAACATTATTTAATATTACTCCAAACATCAGTTATAAAAAAAAATTAAAAACCCCAAATCTTCAAAATAAATTTTAAAACATTGAATAAATTATGACAAAATGTCAATTATCACATCTATGAGATTCCATAGTCCATATAAACAATAGTTATTCCATAGAAACAATCACACCTTCATATCTTGTATATAAAAGAAAATAAATAAATAAATTATTAATTAGCAGTGACATCACATACAAGATCCCTTCTTAATTAAAACTATTTGAACAAATAAATTCTGGAACCTACATATTTTATGTTTTCACACAGATTACTACAAATTAATATTAAAATTATCCATTTTTAAAAATTAATTTTAAACCCTTCTCATGTTTCCTGTGATTTGATGTCTATCACTCCATGATTAAAGAAATTTGTATTTCTTTTACCCACAAAACGATGTAACCCATCACAATAAAATCTCAAATTCAATATTAAAATTTAATCTATCAGAATCAAATTCTTAAAACTGATTTATACAAAAAAAAATATATAATACCACAGAAATTTAAACCAAATTCAAAATTTGTTTCTACTATTTGATCTCCATTACCAGATCCTTTATTTGTTTTGTTCAAGCGCTGCACAATGTTGTAATACTCCACAATAAAATTTCAAATTCAATATTAAAATTTAATATATCAGAATCAAATTCTTAAAAACTGATTTATACAAAAAAAAATATACAATACCACAGAAATTTAAAACAAATTCACAATTTGTTTCTGCTATTCAATCTCCATTACCAGATTTTTAAATTGTTCTGTTACAAGATTATATTATATTATGGTCGCACAACCATAACACCATATAACTAACAATAACGATGTAATGTGCGAATTTACATCATTATCTAAGAAACAAAGTAATTCTGACGACAGATACCTAACAGCATTCACAAATAAAAATTGATCAACTATAAATTGTGAAGTAATATAACTAACTGATGACAGTAAAAAAAATCATAATAAAATGTAAAATATTCATTTGTAAATCCTCAGTCTTCATTATAAAAAAAATAATATTTGTACCTAAAATAATCTTGTATGTTATGTCGATACCAATACTAACACATCACATCAAAATAAACATTCAAAAATAAAAAAATAAAATGTTTAAAACAAATCTATCTACAATAAATATTTCACCCCCACTCTGACAATCACCATTCATCATAATAAAAGATTCTAAAAATCTCTAAAAAAAAATTCTAAAATCTCTAAATAAAAAAAAAACTGTTTACTTTTAATTAAATCTTTAAATTTGAATAAAGTGAAACTATTATCACTAAATACTAGTTGGATGATATTGAAATGCAAAATATTATGCTTAAAATGGTTTGAATCTAAAATAAATAATCAACGTTAACTTTTGTTGAGGTTCACTATGCATTTCTCTCATTACTATACTGAATGTAAATAAAAAAATTCCTTAATTAATATAAATAAGTAAACAAGAATAAAAATTTAATGAATCCATTATTAATGATTCATCAATACTTTACTCAAATAAACTAACATTAGAAATTGAGACAGTCCATCCACCTCAAAGTGAAATTCTGAAAAAATAAATACTTAATTATATCATAACGAAAAACAACAAAACGATTAACAATTAACATCCAATCGTTAACCCTGCATAATAATGTCTTTACTATGGAATTTAACACTCTATTCTTATCCAAATTAGAAAGAATATAAACCAGAAATGAACTTCTATTTATTATTTTATTCTTTAAATAACTCAGAGACCTTTTATTGGAAAAACAATTCATATTCATTGATAGAGGAAAATTATTTTCATAAAAATAATCCCCTATATTATATTCTTCCTCAATTCCAGCCTTTTCACAATCATTAGTATCATTTAAATATGACTCGAATGCATTATTTTGAACTTTCATGAAAGCATCTTTAAAATAAGAAACATGATTCATATTAATGTTTGTGGACGCAACCGTAACTTCATTAAACGAGGAGCAAACAGGATTATATTTATTATGGTATTCCATTTTTATTATGTATTCTTTTTTAGACAACGTAAAATATGGGATGTATCTAGTTGACATCTTAATTAAAGAATTCATCGCTGAGCGAATAGGGACAACATGGTTATACTCATCTCGTTGATTATCATGAACCAATGTGGTAAGTGCCGTAATGGCTTTTCTATGTTGAACTTCAACAACGTTGGCCTGAGGTGAATAAAGATACGAACAATATAAATAAGGAGTGTCATTTTTCTTAATTAAGTCCACTGATTCATTCATTGTGTAATTAACTTCGCTAACAGAGATTGAATACGTTTGCTCAGTATTTACAGAATCGACTAAAGGATCATGGATATCTGAATTATTATTATCATTGAGCAAATTCGAATCACTAAATTCATTCATTTCCACCTCACGTACACACTGTGTAGTTTCGGACTCCGTATTTGACAAAATTTTGGAAGAATTTTCCGTTATTTTCAAATTTTCATCATTCGTAATTATTGATAAGTCTATATCATCGTTACCATTAGACAACTGAGGTGGGGAATCATCCACTAAAATTTCTTTATCCTTATCATCAACATCAATATCAACATATAGTATACCATAGAATTTTTTCAAGCTTTTAATTGAATCATCGTCAACCTCTGATTTTTTCAATTCTTCTATTATTTGTCTAATTGCCCCATTACATGCTTCTACCTGTAATCTCAAATCCCTCCATGTGTTTGCTGATGGTAAACCACGCATTTTTAATTGTATTTTTAATTCCTCGATTGATTTAAAAGCATATTTTGGAATTAGATCCATAATTATTCGTTTTAAAAATAAAAAATCGAACTAGATTAAAACTGATAATCAAACAATAAAATACTTCACAAATAATAAAAAAAATGTTGAACTTTTGACACTTCGGTTCTTATAAAAAAAAACTGATTTCGGAATAATAATTTATGATTTACATAAATGGACTACTCGAAAAGAATATAAATGAATATAAAAGTCAACGATTACCCAACTATTGTTTAATATTCTTTAGATATAATGATATCTTAAAGATGTAACCAAAACTTTATTTTGAATTTGACAAGATGATTTCTGCGTCCAACAAGTATATGAAAATTACGATTAACTTATAGTATGTTGTATTAAACGTTCAAAAACCATAAATAACATAAGACTGACCTTAAAACGATTCTGAATAACAATAATTTGATAATATTCATCCTATTAAACTATATTTAACGTTTATTATTAACGCATTATATGTACAATGTCAGAATGACAACTCGTATTTATGTCGGTAAGAAGATTTCTATAATATATAACAATTAATCGCTCGTGATATTCGAAATACAGAAAATATTGAATAGATAACTGAATCACATAAAAGTATGACCGTTTATTCACAGGTGGCGTTAATTCGTTTCTATAAAATTCATTGAACAAATAATTATTGATTCCCTTTAAAATAACAAATAATGACCTCTTTTTAAAAATAAAACACCATATTTAATGATAAACAAAATCACACCTCAATATGGAATATTAATCTTCCTAAGAAATAACTGGAAAAATGCATAATAAACTCAAAACATATATATAAAAAAAACTGTAGTAGTGAAAAATTCAATAAAATAAATAATACTTTTTTACCTCCACTTATTTGTATTAAATGTGAGATTTTCCCTTTAAAATCATCTGAATATTATGGTATTAATATAAAAGCTTCCAGAAGTGAATCTCGAATAAAACAAAATCCAAAATCTGAAAATTGTAAAAAAGAATTAATCACACCTGTTAAACAACGATGAAAAATTTTCACACTTCCCCTTTTAACAAATAAATCCCCCTAGAATACTAATTGAAAATTATTTAACAATTCCTTTCCACACTATAATGAAGTTAAAAAAATAAATCTTGATAAAACACCAAAACTAAATTGTTTATATTTAAGAAGAAAAGAAAAAATTAAAATGATTATGTTGAAATATTCTCTCTAAAAAAAAATCACTAAGTTATTCTTCCAATTAATAATCAACTTTTCAAACTAGAACTTTCTTTTCAAAAAAATAATCAAAATTGAATTTGTAAATATGACTGTTCACTTCCAAAGTTAGAAAAGATCTGTCTCCCCACAGAATGCAATTACAATAATACAATAATTATAATTTCCCTAAAAAAAAATACACTCAACAATAATTCTTGTCACTAGGCAATTGATAAAATTTTTTTTTTTACTGAAACAATACATTCCGTACAACATTCTGCATATATAAAAAAATTCAAATTATGTAGGTAATGAAATTTCTTTTGACATTGAAAATTTGTCAAATATAAAAAAAATCTTCAAATAAATGCTTCTGTATGCTGGAATAAAAAGAGACATAATAAAATTCAGATTCTTTCAACGATCAGTTATAAAATGATAGAAAAAAAACACAAAACAATCACTTAACTTTTGACGATGTGAGAAATGCTCAAAGCCAAATTGTATTGAAGTTGTACATAACTGAGCATCAGATCTTTCCTGGTCATCCTCCAAGCCATGTTGATCATCTTAGTGTCCTTGTCAGTTTTAAGGAAGGTTAAAAGGTGGGATTTATATGGAATATAGGAGTTCCTACCTAACGTAAACTTTCTATAGATTCTACCTATTAATCTCTCTCCTCCAAACACAGAACAACAAAATAAAGGTATAACATTTAAAATCTGGGCGCCAGTCCTCACATAAATTCACGATCCATGAACGCCTAATAGTCCACGCCATAGAATTTTTAAAAATTAAGCTCCTCGATGTGACGTTAATGAGAAGGGTTCCACGTTGGGCCGCCAATGAGAAGGTGTGTGATAATGGAACAGATTTTGATATGCTTGTGACCTGTACAAATGGTTCGACGTACTTATTCAGGTCACAACACATGCTCCAACACTCCCTTCCACCAACAGTCAGCAATAGAGGCAATGAGACTCAAGAAAATTTTACTCTCAGGGTCATGTTTTAATCGTGAACTTTTATGAAGACAAAATGAATTCAAACAATTATATTAAATTAAATAAAAATATCAACGGAATATGAGAGATAATGATGTACTGCATTAGGAGAATAGAGAGACAACGCACTTTGAGATATTTACATTTTTATTGTAGAAGTAAATTATAATACATGACTCTAAAATATCAAACTTTGTTTGTATAGTACCAACTATTTCCTATAAGAGGAAAATGAAAATTGAAAATAAAAGTGAAATTTTTAAATATTTGTTATAAAAATAATGTTAAAGATTGAAACTTATATATAACATGAATTTACATCGAAATCAAACCAAACAAAATCTCTTTCATATCATACTCAAAATCATGATTTCAATCTATATTAGGTTCAAACATAATGGATTCACATTCATATATTCAGACAATAAATCATAAAGGTATAACTCATCATACAGCTATGGAGTAAACATTTTAAAACAATATCGACTCGCAGCATGAATAAGGAGATCCCCTCGATGACCAATATCTTCAAATGAATCCGGTTGTAGAAGATGTATTTAGATTTTAAAATTCTCGTGACTATTTGTATCTTGATCCCTCTATGTTACAATAAAAATCCAAGTGAAGAAATTTGTTTGTGTCCAAGCAAAAATCCAAGTGAAGAAATTTGTTTGTGTCCAAGTAAAAAAATCCAAGTGAAGAAATTGTCTCCGACAATTTCCTATATGTGACTCCTTTGTCGTCAGTTATAAAATTTTAGGTTAGGCAGAATTAAATGTCGTACATTTCATCGTCGTGTATATGCAAGCATGGTAATTGCAAAATAATATCCAAAAAAAATATATTTCCAATGGCAAAATAAATGGAATAACATTCGAGTAATCCATTTATAGAATTAAATAAAAATTATGTTCATCAGAATGGGTGCGCAATATCAGGGTAGGATTGAATTTGGGATGACTGACATTTATATCAGCATCTAGATTATAGAAAAGAAAACAGGATTATTGGTTTGAAAAATGATCTCTTGCAAAAATATCTTGACATACGAACACATAAAACAAACTTACCCCAAATTCAGTAATTTTAAGTTATATCAGCCGCCATTTTTCCTACGCTGGCCGACCCGCTTCGATAGATGTAGGCAAAAGGAAAGAATTTGACATAAGCTTTGCTAATCATAAAAAATATTGCCACTTGAAAAAATCAATTTAGTGTGTTCGCACAAAAAAAACTATAAATTCCCAATTATTAATTTTTCCCTATACATAATTTTCTATAACATAACACCGCTCATTCTCATTTTTCATAATGAAATGAGGTTTGATCCTTGTCTGAGCTTGATCATATGTCTTCCATACTTTCATTATTCCAAAATACTTAAATTTTCCTTCAGTTGTCTGTCTTACTCATTATCGCATATTCCGTATGTGAAATTTGATTCCATTTTTCACGTATCCTTCTAATACTGTCTTATATTTTCTAGATAGATCGATATTTTTTATCCTTTCATCTGTCCAAGATAAATTGAATTAATTTGCATTCATCTGTGTAATGAACAGTCACATATTTTGGTATTTTATTCTTTTGACCCTCGATCATACTGGACATACGCTTTCTCTGATGTTACTTTAAGTTTCTTCTATGCGCAGTGTTGAAAATTTGAGAACTTTTATTCTATGGCATGGCCATAAGCACAAAGCGCTTTATATTCCAAACTATCTTTTCGTGAACCTGAGCAACAAAAACCAACAATATTTTATTTTTTATTTTTTTTTACATTGCTTCTCGGGCAACTAACAGGTAGGTACTATGTCAAATATAAATTTAACACGCACCCAATAACAAGTTGCCACATTCTGGAGACTTACGAACCAACTGAGCCACGAAGGCCGACAGAATATCAAATTATCAAGAAGAAAGTAGAACTATTTCAGAGACAGAAAAAAATTAGACCAAATAAAAAGCCTATGCAAACAAATTTCTGGAAACGCTGTCGTCGCTTTCGGGCAAAAACTAATAACAAGGGAGGCAAAAGACGAGAAATCCAATTTACAAACGAACCGCTCACGCGATCCCGCAGCCCAGAGTCAATTTTGACCTTTATGAGAGTTAGTCACAAGGCTCCGAATCGCGTGCAGCTATGATCCCACTAGTCCGGTGACGTCACTACTCTGTTAATCTACTCTTCGAACTTTGCTTGCTCACCTGTGAATAGTAAATTGCTGTTTATTTGATTTTTTTTTTATTTTGTATATTTTGTTATTATTTTGTATAACTCGTACAAATCGTCGTGTTCCATACATCGTCCAAGTTGGCATAGCATGACCCAATAATTTAGTTATCAGATTTTCTAATGTGACGTGAGTCAGGTGATCTATCACTGCTATCTGTTGAAAGTTGTGTGAATCATAGTCATGTAAAGACATATTTATTTTTTGATTTTTTGCACAGATGGCATTTAGTGACGTCAATTTTCAATATACCTATAGCTCAAATGTACGATTGGAATTAGATTATTATTATTATTTTATTTCAAATCCTTACATATTTAGGTACATAGCATATAAATATAACTTGATTATTTTAAAATATATGTAAGGATCCCACTAAGGCTAAGCCTGTATGTGTAAAAATCTATATAATATATAGGTATATATACATTTTATTTTTATTTTTTTTTATTATATACGCAGTTGCGTCAGCCACCAAGACTCAGATTCACCGTGGTATTCGATAGGGGTAAAAAATGAGAATTGTGTTTTCGAAACATGAAAAATCATCAGCCATTCCCAAAAGATCCACAACATTTAACATAGCTACAATAAGTATAGGTACGTAATAGTTTCCTCTATAACAGCAGATCAGATATATTCGGAAAGTTCTCACCTTGCAGCCATTTTTTCATCTCTTTCCTAAAGGTATATAAGGTTTGCTTTCTATATTTAGATTCGTTGGTAGAGTATTAAATGTTCTTGGTGCTACGAATGAAGCATGTCTCTGTGCAATTCTATGTCTCCTCATGGGTACTATAAAATATCCTGTCGTTCTTGCTCTCCTGGCTCTCCTACTAATAGAAGTGTTTGTTTCAAAGTAGTCTGGGTGTTTGTGAATAAATCTTAGGCATTGTTCAATAAATTATTTCTTTATCGGTAATAGCTTGCTTTCAGAAAACAACAATTATGTAGGAAATCTTCTTGGCTTTCTAATGTAGAAAGTTGTATGTATTTTAAAACTAAATTGTAGAGCAGAGCAAATTGGTCCAGACTAGCAAACCAGTACAATCAGACATATTTTATTCACATATAGCATAATAATTTGCTTATTCTAGGATATTTAGTTGTTTTTTTGTGGAATATTCGACTGTGGATTAACTGCCCATTGACATATTCTTAGCCCAAAGACATAATATGCACTCCGGCTTATTATACTCTTTGGGCTGATGATGTGGAAAATCCGTGCAATAATTCTTTATGACATTTGATTTTAAAGTTTCTGTAATTTACTGAACACACATTTTT
This sequence comes from Molanna angustata, assembly GCA_963576475.1. Lineage (NCBI taxonomy): Eukaryota > Metazoa > Arthropoda > Insecta > Trichoptera > Molannidae > Molanna > Molanna angustata. Next base: position 50,496,403 of record OY754965.1, on the reverse strand, counting down.
ACATTTATTTATTTATCTTCTTGTACATAATATATTCAATTAAGTTTATGAATTCAATGTACATACTCCAATTCAACTTTGCTGATACGCTATCCGACCTTGGGGTATGTTTTTGTATGTATCACATAATATAAAACTGTTAATAAAACATTGATCGCTTTGTTAGCGGAAAATAGTTATTTAATGGTAAGCGTTTTAGCCTATACATATTACTCGGTGTCTGCATAGTCAGGGTTGTTGTTGAAGGAGGTGACCATCTTGGTAATGTCAAGGACCAAGAAAACGTAACTGAAGACTGTGAAGGTTGAGTTATTTGGATACAGTTACATCATAATATTATTTAAGGGACTTACCCATTTAACGGTGTTGTATAGAAAGTATGTATGTGTATAGAAATTGTAGGTTATTATAATGTTAAACACCTCTCTATTGTAATCTTTACACGATTACTCCTAGATTTGCGATTTTAGTATAGCCAACTTAAATTTTAACTTCTTCTTTTTCTTAGCCACGTCCTACTTTAGGTAGGGTCGGCTCTCCTAATCCTTCGTCACCAGGATGATCTGTCCTTTATTGTCGGGGTTGGTATTTGGGCATTGTCCATGATCTTACTCATACTACCCCACCACGTGGATTTTCGTTTCCTGTTTTCTGGGAGTGCTAGAGCAGTTTGCACCACATGGTCATTTTTCCTTCTTATTGCATGTCCATACCATGATCATAGTCTGCTCTCTGTGAGTTATTCTGGTATGGGGGCTACTCCAAAACTATCTCTTCTTAGATTAAATTTTAACTTAAACTATGAAAAACAATCTTAAATTATTTATGTAGTTTTTATTTTATATTTGGGAAGCAAAAAGCTCATTTACAGTTTTGATTATACCTACAATTTACATGACATTGTCAGAGCCAATAAAAGCATTCCATCAATAATAAGTTAACAACAATAACAACAGATAGTTCATACAAAGAAATCAACAAACAAAGAGAAAAAAATAATAATTAAGAAAATTAAAATTAGGTATGGGACTGATAAGACTGAATATGTCCACCCCAGCTGAGAACAACGTGTTGTGAGAATCACATATGCGTGGAATAGTGGTATTCTTCCTGACATTAGTTCTGCACACTGGTACATGCAAAGGTCAGGTCGGCGAACTGTTCTACCTGGAACATGGATACCTACTAGGTTAACAAGCTCAGGCGAGTCGATAGCACCGTTCAGAATTCTATGCAGCAGCGACTGGTCGTGTAAGACTCTTCTACATTCGAGAGTATCGAGTCTGTGATATTCTGATAGTAAAATTTAAATGAAATTTATAATTTGTTTAAATAGTTTACGAATTTACGTTGAACTATTTCTATTCTATTGACGTGTATTGCATAATAAAGGGAACCAAATTTGCGTACAAAATTCAAGGTGAGGGCGTATATAAGTAGTGTATAAAGTGTAGAGTGTATTAATGTTTCTGAATGGCTTGCATGTGCGGATAATAAATCCCAACATCTTATTTGCTTTACTAATTATATTATTTACCACACCATATTTTACAACAATTGAAGCTGATTACTGCTGCCCAACTAGGAAACTCTGTTCTATGTTTAGCAGTTTACAATTTTGACAGTGACAAAATAATTATGAACATGGGTTCATAGTTCCCGCTATACATTAGGTAGGCACACAATCTCTACACTCTGTACTCATAACCACCTCATAGCAGACCTGGTTTTTCTGATTTGTGTGAGCTACAACTGCCAGTCTTCATGATGTTTATCTAGGTGGTTATGATTACAGTGTATTTTGATTGTGTGCCTACCTAATGATAAATGCGGGAAGAACTATCTCCCAGTCCATAATTAGGTATACTTTCACATAAAAAAATGTTTTAAATGCTAGCCCTAGAACAGGCTTTTCTAGTTGGGCAGCAGTAATCTACTTGTTGTTGTTGTCGTTGTAAAATATAGTGTGATAAAAATAAATAAATTATTTAAAAATAGTTTTGTTAGTACAATTCGCTATTCGCCATTGGTCAGGGTGTTGCGAGGTACGCGTATTCCGAGGTACGGCGAGCTTCTGTGGAATGAGTTGGCTTTGTTTGGTGGCAATTAAGGGCTTTATTTCCTGTGTGAGCAAAGACCACATTACCGTGACAACACTTTGATAATAACAAAGCGAAACTTTTCCTATCCGGTGAAATGTCAAGAAATGAATCATAACCAACAGAACGATAAGGCTGAAAAGGAATACCAGGAAAGAAAGAAATAACAGTGTTGTCATATCTCAAAACGTTGACATGAATAAATAAATGACACGATGAAGTGTTTACAGTTTACGAAAAATATTTTAGGGCTGATTTTTTTTTATTGTCTGAATTCATGTGGCGTCGAAAATTCGATTTCCGATAGACACATTTTCAGTCTGGATTTTTTAGAAGAATGAATATAACCTTGTAACAAGTACATTTATACATCCCTTAAATTAAGCTTAATTAAAGCTTTGTGCTTAATTCAAACCAAAATCCGCGGAGGCACGATTCGAACTCGCAACCACTGGATAACCAACCCAGCGCGCTAGCGAGCAATGTCAGTATGCTCATTTTTCTACAAACCTCTTATGTGACACGGCTTGATGGTATGTAATTTAACTTTCCAAACTAAGAAAGGATTCACATGTGCCTATATTATGTACTTGTCCCGTTGTCTCAGAAACCACCATCACCACGGCACCTATCGATAAATTGAGAAAGTTCCAACAGAGGAGAGTGTAGTGGAATGGAGTGGATTATTTATGAGAAAACTTAACCACGTGCGGCCTTGACATAATTCCACCTCGTATTATTATTGTTATTTTAGTTGAGCATCTCTCAGCCTGACTTACAAGCTACTTCATTATTATATGGAAAATATTCACAAACTTTTGTTTATTTCTGTCCCCGAGTTAGGGAATATAATATCAGAGTATTATAAAAACTACTAAGTATGAGCTCTATTATGCCTGGTTTACATCAGTTTAGTGATTAGTCGAATGGCAGGCAAGTGGACATTGAGAACCCACTCCATTGAGAACTTTTAGAGCTTTAAGCTCTGTTCATCCCCGGAGCGGCTTGACTGCTTGTCGGATGACACAATGAACTACCATCAGGCATATTTTATATCACTACCCCTAAGAGGCCAACAACAATCGGCGGGGGGGGGCTTCCTCCCCACCCCTAAGAAGTTGTATTGGCGATTCAAAAATAAACCTTCACCACGTCTGACGCTTGGTTTAAGCCCTACCATCCTCACGAATTTGAGGGGTGCCAGACCAGAAATTATGACTCTGTAGCAGATCCTTCTCCGCGTCTGACAAGTCACCGTCGATCGAGGCATTAAGGCGTCTGTCCTGCTCTTCCATTGTACAGATAGAATTTCCCAGTCTCCTACCCCACTCTTGGAAACATTTCAGAGCTTGTAGCCCTGTTCATCACCGTAGCGGCTCCCTCATCGGACGAAACAAGGGATTACTATCAAACATATTTCATGCCACTACCACGAAGAGTCCAACCACGAACGTGGTGGCCGCCAGTCATTCTCCCGTCTCAACAGTGCTCGATAACAAGCGATTCGACAGCGAACCTTCACCACGCATTCCATTGGACAGCTACGCCCACTTCCACCCGCTCTGCATATGAGGACTGAAAACAGCCCCTTCGCAGAATGTAGTAAGAAAGAAAAAGAATGCATGACACGAAGAGTAGCTCTAGAAGCTCCTCTAGATTCGTGGTCTCGGCACGATAGTGCAAAAAATGACTATCAACGTCGGTGAAAATAATATTCACAGATATCGATTGTCGCGAGATTACTTCAATCGAATCAAGCGGTCACTGTCCATTCCATTGGAATCAAGTCAAGTGTCGTTCTCTTCCGTTGAGACGAACGAACATTGACGATAAAATCACGCGCCGCGCGTGATTTTGTATATTTTTATTTATACACTGTACTAAATCGAATGTTTTCACGTGCAAAGTAGCGAGTCAAGTGACGCGCGGAAGGTTGGGCAGGCGCGCATGGTGTGTAACTTGCCGAAAAAAATATAAAAATTAATAGAAATGCACGCCAAGTTGACTCGCTTCTGTCCGAGGTGTTCACCATACTGTACTTACCTGAATGAATGAATGAATTATATATTTCCAATAGTATAAATATTACAAAGGAACAATATACAATTTAATTTATACCTAATTACAATATTACAATTAGAAATTTTACTGCCTCCCTAGACATAGTCTGTTCTGAGACAGTACTAATTTGAATTTGCTATGGCTACTCTGCGATCATAATATGATTTGTTTTCTTTTTTTCTTTACATATTCCATTCACTTAGGAAATTGACAATCAGGATAAAAAAAACTCTAAAACCTCTATCTCAAAAAATCTAAGAGTAGGTACAGAGGCAGATCCTTCTCTACCAATCTGCTTCAACCAACGAGGTCTTTGAAGTTTTTCGCGTCATGCGATATGTTTCGTTGAATATCCAAGCTTCGTTGAATATGAAAGCCTCGGTGTCAAAAAACTATATTGACGCTGCGCATGTGTCGTTCTTAGCTGTTGTCTGTTTCTAGTGCCATGTATCAGTATATAGTCCGGTTGGAACTCAGCAGTTTTCTTATGCAAATGACATATAGAGCTGTCTTTTTCTTCTTCCTCTTCTCTGTCAGGAACTCCGGATGTTGGCGATCATTCTTTCGAATCCCTCTCTGTCATGTGCTGCCCGGAATATCTGCTCCACAGTTCTGAAACCCGTCCATTCCCTGATAGTAATGATGTGCAAAACTTGTATGTGTTAACGGGGTACACAATTGACCCACTATATTTTGTATATTACTCTCTTCACGGGACTTCCCTATGTCTTTATGTATTTGAAATAGCACATTTGTTTTAAATATTTTGAAAGACTCTTGAAATTTATGAAATAGTTGCACAGTTTGGTAATCAGACGATTTTTTCATTAACATAACAAACATCATCTTAAATAAACAAAATTATAAAATAATAGTATTTTGACGATAATAAAGATACGCATAAAAATAATATATTATGTAGACAAAATTACAACCACTTGTTCAGACAATACGTAATTTGGATTTTTAGTAATAATTTATTTATATACAATTAATAAAATTGACATAATCGTACGAACCAAGGGGCTCCTAAGGACAATGGAGATGAAGGTCCTAAGGTCAATCACTGGTAAAACTCTCCGAGATCCTGTTCGCAATGTACAAATAAGGAAAACATGTGGAATACAGGATATCGTTCGATGGAGTAGATCCAGAAGAAGGCATTGGAGGGACAACGTAGTCAGGATGGACAGTGATAGACTTGCATACACAGCAGCGAATGAAATTCCTACTGGCCGCCGCCTACCTGGTAGACCACCCATGAGATGGAAGGATAGCTGGACTCCGTCATCCCAGGAGGCATAGTTTCTGAAGAACAGACCAACTAGGTCTACTAAACGAAGAAGAAGAAGACAAAAACACCCATGTCCCATTTTACGTGTGAAAAATGCATGGGGTCGTCCAAAAATGAGATTCAAAAACGCCGTTGCGTTTTGAACGGATACATTATATTGTTTGGTTTCGTATTTTGACCCATTGATTAACGAAACGTCATCTTCTTCTTCTTCGTACTCACGAATGTTGCGGTGCCATGACATCTGACGTCTTCCTATTATGAAGCGTCCCTCTATTGCAGACCTTCTAAATCAATTGGAGCAGCCTGTAACTTTTGCATCGCAGAACATGAGCCAAATATGATACTTTTCGTCCCTTAACTGTGGCAACTAGCTCGTACTCGACATTTGCTTTCCTGAGTACCTCCACATTTGATATTTTATCATTAATTACCTAACTCGTAAAAGGTTTATAACGTCACCGCGTTTCAGAGCCTCTGTTACCTTTATGACTATCGACGCAGCATTCCGAGAAATCGACTATCGCCATCATTATAAAACGCTAGCGATAAATCTTACGATTTTCTTTTATAAACAATCCTCGTGCTTAACGAATTTGTCTTGGTCGGGGTGAGTGGGGGCGGGTTCAGCAGGGCCGTATCCATCACCGAAGTCATACAGTGCAGTTACCCCAGGCGCGAAAATATCTGGGGTGCCAAATTAAAGAATAATCAGCAAGGCTATGGAATATTTTTAAGTCCCGATATTACTATAAAATATCTATCTGATAAAACCTGATTTTTCTTCCTCTCCTCTCCTTTTGTTTTCCTATCATTGCTATGGACTGTTATTATATTGATTTTTTTGACATTTTTCTGCCTTTTCTCTGTTCTTCTTCTTCTTCTTTCCCCTTAGCGCTTTTTTCCCGTTTCTATCGTTGTACGCTTTGACCATGATCCTGGAATTGGCTAGTCTGGTTATTACATTGAAGCGACTGCCATCTGACCTTCGTAACCCTTAGAAAGGGGAACCAGACAAATTGGATCATGGCTACACATAGCTAATGATATAAATTCGCACATAGATTTTTTAAAAATCCAGAGGTGCGTGCCCCGCCCGGATTCGAACGTCGACCTCAAGCATGTGAGGCGACGACATTACCGTTGGGCTATCACCGCTCTAGGGATAGAAGAATACAAATAGAAAAATAAAAAAAAAATCATAAATTAAAAATACAAAATAAATATTAAAAATTCTGCCACCTCGATACAGGCTCAGCCTAGTGAGGTGGTATATACCAAATAATCCTATAAAAAAATGTTTCATATAACTTATTTAAATTGAACTTTTTGTAATATTTTTATTGTTTGTATATTGTTATATTTTGTTTGGTTTCAATAATAAAAAAAAATATATAAAAAACAAAAAATAATATATTTATTTATTTATTTATTATAAATAAGAACAAAAATAAGAATAATCAGATAGATACACTATGTTTATTGGATGGAGGATATGAGAGGAGAAAGGAAGAGGGATAAAGGGAAAAAGACGTGAATTTGTGTTTATGTGGATAGAAAGTGTGACTTCAGACGCTTTTTGAATGCTAATCAAGCTTTTTGAATGCTAACATGTTATGTATATTAGCGTATAACGCAAGTTATCCCAAAAAATTGGTTCCTTTTCAAAACAATAATTAAATATCGATGAGCACTTTCCAAGGGAAGGAGTGCGACTCTATATTAAAGACAAATTAACTTTACTCATTTTATCGCCGGTCATAAAATTAATGAGTGGCAGGCGCCGAAAGCTTTAGATCCGGCCCTGGTTCGGTTTGTAGAGGTGAGGGTGGCGCTGGTGATTGTGTGTGGGTCGATTTTTCCGGCAATTTGGGCTTCCCGTGCGTGTCGCTGCTAGGGGAGGAGCACCTGCAACTCCTTTCTAGGAACACCTCTTATCGGGCCCCCCCGATTGGCATCTAGAGGTCGTCGGGGAGAGGGCCGCCGACCTCCGGGGGACCCGCATTGATGGATGTGCGGCCGCAGCACGCCCCCGCCCGAAGATAAGGAAAAATAATTATGATAATTGAATGGCAATATACCTCAAGAAAGAAAGAAAATGTTTTTATATTTTAAAGTTTTGAATATTTTTTTTTCGATTTCAATCATGGTTGGCAGGTTTTATATATCATGAAAATCTGCTTTCATTGTTTACGAACCAATTTCTCAATAGATGGCGTTACAAAAAATTTCTTCGTCAGCGATGGTGTTTCCAGCTTCCAACTTCGTCTCTATTGAGATGTCAAAAACTGTCATTAAAAAAACAAAAAAAAAAATTGTTTAACGAATCTTTACATTATCAAAATGTTACAAAGATTTACATTGACAGCGCTGAATGCATCGTCATGTTTTCACGATTGAGTTTTACAGACTTGGGGGGCAAGTCCGATCAAGCGATGGAATCAAAACCCTCTTGTTAACCCATATAATGGATACAATTATGTTATGGAGTTCTATAATGTTTTAAGATATTATAAAACCCCATAAGATAATTATATCCATGATATGGGACATTACCTTCATTTTGGTGTCGCAAATCTTTACATTACCATCATTTTGGTGTCATAAATCTTTACAATACCATCATTTTGGTTTCACAAATCTTTAAATCTTTACATTACCATCATTTTGGTGTCATAAATCTTTACAATACCATCATTTTGGTTTCACAAATCTTTGCATAACCAACATTTTAGTGTCACAAATCTTTACGTTACCATCATTTTTGTGTCTCTAATCTTTACATTACCATAATTTAGGTGTCACAAAACTTTACATTACCATCATTTTTGTGTCACAAATCCTAACATTACCAGTACTAAGCCGTCACATTACACTACAGCTTCAGTGTATCATAACATAACTATATGGATACAGATGATTGTTACATGGGAGAGAAGTTATTACCCTCGACGGTGTACCGTCCCAGCGACGGCGGCGACACTTCTTTTTCTTCTTTTTTCGTCTTTAAGGTCGAGACGTAAACAACAACGTTACGTCGCGACGATATTGTCCCGTTAAATCGTCACAAAGTCACCCTTACTACCACTCTCACAACAAATAGGGAAATCGATATTTGACCTTCGGAGGAGAAAGAGAGAGAGAGAGAGAGTGTGCGTGTGTGTTTGTGTACGTGTACGAGTATGCAGGGTCGGATCTATAGTTTTCAGCGCCCTGTTCACTTAAAATGTTTTAATGTAAGTATAAAAATAATCTAAATTTATAAAGAGATCTCATGAAAATCATTAGTCAATATTTTATTCATTTTACATAAGATATAAAAGAAAACAAATGTATTATTTTTATTTTTAAATAGTAAATAATAAAATAAAAAGAAACTTAAAAAAAATATTAGTATCCGATCAGTGGCGGGATAATAATATTCTGCCACGACCGATTTCGTTTACCTATAGCACAAACATTTATGCTTAGTTTAGGGAATGTATAATGTTCTTTTCACAAGTACATATTAATTCATTATTTAAAAAAATACAACAAATAAATAATATTCAAATTAATCTTTTTTTTTCAGTGTCAAGAGTTAATATTATTGTCTCTTCGTTTTCATTATTTTTGACGATACCACGACATTGTGCGCGAACACGCTCACATACACACGAACACTCATTCCCACACATTATGTATATATTTATTTAGTTCAATTTCTGTAAAACTTTTAACAAGTACATATACATTCCCTAAATTGAGCTTTAATACTTGTTCTATAGGTGAACGAAATCGGTCATGGTAGGATTCAAACTCGCAACCATTGGATTACAAACCCAGCGCGCTCACCGCTCTACCACCACCCATCTAAAAATATAGCACTTAATGTTTTTTTTTTGAAGACTCACTAATGCATACAAACAATATTGTGTACATATCATGATTCTAGTCACTGTTGTCGGAATCGTTTATCACTTGAGATAAGATAAAAATAAAATAAAAAATATTTTCTATGCATTTGTCACCCAAATAAGTGCATCAATTGTACCTATGATGTAACCGGCCCTGGGTGCACGTATATATTTGGTGGCTCCGTCATGCCCTCATGACGTATTAACGCATTTTAAATTACCCACAGTACCGTCACGGAGGAGGGAAGGTATGGGAAAGGAAAAGGAAGAAGTTAAATTGGTGGGGGGGGGAAGGTGGATGATGTAGGAAATCACAATTTTGTTTCGTCAAATCTTTTCTCCAGCTTGTATAGAAATTGTCGGCTAGCACATTATTCACCAACGAGAGCCAGCTTTATTGATTCATAGAGTTGAGTTCCTGTCCGTTGACGCGGCCCAACCCTTTCCCAACTTGTTTTTTTTTCTAAACAACTGCAGAATGTTGCCATCAGATCAAAACGATTTTACAAAATTCAACAAACACATTCATTCTTACCATCACGGCATATCGCACAATATGTAGTAACCAGCGACAGGTGTGCGAGAGTGCATTACCTTATAAAAGGATTGGGGATACATACCTATGTGTCTCTATACCCACACACCAGTCTCATCTAACACAAAACAAAAAAAACACCGTTCGAAATCAAGCTTAGCGAGTCTCTATACTACCTATCAGTTGTATAGATCAGCCCTGAACAAACTGCGGCCCGCGAGCAATACGCATTAAAAATCAGAAAAAAAAACTTTCCATTTAATTCGCATGTATTGCAGTCTAAAAAAATAAATTTTTCTTGTGGACATTGCTTGATATTTAATCTATAGAAATTAATACAAGAAAACCAACATTTTCTCGCTGCGCGGATATGATTTAATTTATATCTAAGGATAAAACTAAACACGTCTCGTTGCGTGGAATTTTTTCATTTGATTTATCGAAATAAACAAAAGAAAACTGAAATTTTCTCGCTGCGCGGAATTTTTATGTTTAGTTTGTCGAAAAAAGAAGACGAATTTTCTCAACGCACAGATTTTTTTGTTGGGAATAAACAACGGAAAATTAGAAAATTATTATAATTGGTACATTGAACATAAACATTAGGTTAGATTATTGGTACATAGATTGAACGTAGACGTTAGGTTAGATTATTGGTACATAGATTGAACGTAGACGTTAGGTTAGATTTAGATTATTGGTACATGAATTGAACATAAGACATTAGGTTAGATTATTGGTACATGGATTGAACGTAGACGTTAGGTTAGATTTAGATTATTGGTACATGGATTGAACATAGACGTTAGGTTAGATTTAGATTATTGGTACATGGATTGAACATAGACGTTAGGTTAGATTTAGATTATTGGTACATGGATTGAACATAGACGTTAGGTTAGATTTAGATTATTGGTACATGGATTGAACATAGACGTTAGGTTAGATTATTGGTACATGGATTGCACATAGACGTTAGGTTAGATTTAGATTTTTTTTTATATTAACAATTAAGTTACATAACACATTAACATTATAGTGTCCCCCGTTAGGTAGGCGAGTACCTACCCGTGTTGGGGGGTTTATATTACATTATAATTTACAATATTTTATCATGTTACACTACATTATATTATATTCCAACATACTATACTGCATAACACCATATTACATCCGACCATATTACATTATATCACACCATATACATCATATTCCAAAACATTACACTTATTATATTATACACTTTCACATAACATTATATTATATTACATCATATTATATTACATTACTTCATACGATTATTGGTACATGGATTGAACATAGACGTTAGGTTAGATTATTGGTACATGGATTGAACATATTATGTAGACGTTATGTTTGATTATGTTTTTCGTGATAAATGTCCCATCTTGACAAATATCCATCACCTTTTTAATTGATCTACAAATTAAAACTTAGCGAAATTAAAATAAATAAATCAATAATTTACCTTCTAACTGCTATGTACTCGTATTTATATTCAATATACATAGATACATAGCTGGTGATGATACATACATATTATACTTTCCAATGGCTGGCGCGGCGTACGTAACAATAATAGTAACAAGAGGGTAGGCATAATAATACTATCTCCGGATGAGCGGCCCAAGGCTAATGGCTCTCCCGCACTCCTCACCCCTATCCATCCCCGTATACCATCAAACCCCCCCCACTACCGACTCCACGGTATAATATAATCACATTTGTCGCCCTTGAAAAAACGTTAAGGGTGAATATTAAACTAAGCCGCGATACCTTACCATCACGCCGTTTCCCTATTTGGTACAGGCAGAGAGAACCGTACGCCAGACTCATCTATCTTGTCATACGTTTCTCGTTTCGTTCACGTCCATGCATCGTCTCATAAACGCCCTCTTCTCTTCGTTCCTCCTTTATCAGCCTTGTACACTTATTTTGTCAGACGATCATCACTCATTCTTTCTATATGGCCAAACCACCTTAGGAAATTAATTTTCGACATTTTTATTTTCGATATCTCTTTCAATCAATCATACATTTTCGTGTACATACATACATACATACCATCACGGCATATCCCACAATGTGGGGTAACCAGCGAAAGGTGTGCGGGTGTGCATTGCCTTATAAAAGGGAGCACAACACATCTGTGTATACCCACACACCAGTCTCGTCTCACCTAAAAGGCACTACATTCAGAATGGGTGGTGAACCTCATTGCTGAACTATGTCAGATGTTATTGTTGCCTGTTGTATTTTTGATTACCCGGCTCTTACGGGACACTCGAAAACAATAATAGAAAAGAGTGGAAGCACTATTCTAAGCATAATGTCCTCATTTATTGTTCTATCATATATAGTTTTACCACACATTCGTCATAGTAACCTCATTTCAACCGAGTTAATTCTACCTTCATACGTTTTCTGGCATGCCCATTCCTCACTAGCATACATTAGAGTCTGTACGAAGCCATCGTGTGGGAATGCCTCAAATATAATACGCCTTATAAAGATTGCCAATATATGTAAAAAAAAATACAAAATTTATATCTCAATAGACACCAAGCTGGAATATATATTTATTGGAGAACCGGGAAATCAGACATCAAATCAGGCCTTACGACTTGCTATCGGCTGGTTTACGTGATCACTTTTGACGCTTGCGCAACGTTCACGAATTGTGCTTTTTTTATTGCATTCCCATGTCAATATTTTTTTTTGAAATTTCTATATAATATTGCTGTATAGCATTATTTAATCGCTTGGAAATAAGCTGATAACACTATCGCCATCTATGGAATGACGACCAAACATTTTTCGAAATAATGAAAACTGTTTTTTTCTTTGCAATATTTTTTGTTTTTTTTTTTCAAAGGTGAGTTCTACATAATGATAAAACAACGAAACATTTTTATTCCTCACTAACCCAAGGGGATATAGTGGTAGTTATGATTTCACAATTTTTAAGGCTATTTTTTTTATTGCAGATTATCAACAAGTATCATGCGGAGATTGTATTCTGAAAGTTTCATCACAATGTGTGTGTGTGCTGTGTGCTATGTGCTATGTACGGCATATTCATTTTACTTTATCAATTATAGACTGTACTCATTCGATTCTTTTCAAATTTTGCAAATATGTATATCTTATACTCGCTTAGACCCATTAGATTTTGAAGGATATCAGTGCTTCTAAATTTTTTTAACTGTCAAATATTTCAAAGTGACCCCGAGCTCAGGAAACTTAATATTTGAAATTTTTATTTTTAAATCTGTAAAAAGGCTTATCACATTCATAAAATGTCATTGAAGATTTATCAAGTTTTCATGATAAAATATTTAAATAAAAAATAATTGAACAAACTCATTTCATGAAAATGCTGAAAATTTTCCATACAAAATTTGAATACTTTATGGAGTGACTTGTTAGTGAGTAGTTTAGCGTTGGCCACAACCAATTCGTTTTTTTACCTGCGGCAAAACCAACGCGATCATTAAAATGAAATTTTGATAGTTGGATATTTAAATATAGGTGTAGGATCAATTATTAAAAAATGCTTGTTTTATCTCTATCTCAACTACTGACATCTGTGGTTCACAATATAAGGATTGTGGCAGATATTATATCGTTTATCTTATCCTATTTATCAACAGATGGCATTAGAATGATTGGAATACCTAATTATTATGAAATGCTTGTTTTATCTCTATCTCAACTACTGACATCTGTGGTTCACAATATAAGGATTGTGGCAGATATTATATCGTTTATCTTATCCTATTTATCAACAGATGGCATTAGAATGATTGGAATACCTAATTATTATGAAATGCTTGTTTTATCTCTATCTCAACTACTGACATCTGTGGTTCACAATATAAGGATTGTGGCAGATATTATATCGTTTATCTTATCCTATTTATCAACAGATGGCATTAGAATGATTGGAATACCTAATTATTATGAAATGCTTGTTTTATCTCTATCTCAACTACTGACATCTGTGGTTCACAATATAAGGATTGTGGCAGATATTATATTGTTTATCTTATCCTATTTATCAACAGATGGCATTAGAATGATTGGAATACCTAATTATTATGAAATGCTTGTTTTATCTCTATCTCAACTACTGACATCTGTGGTTCACAATATAAGGATTGTGGCAGATATTATATTGTTTATCTTATCCTATTTATCAACAGATGGCATTAGAATGATTGGAATACCTAATTATTATGAAATGCTTGTTTTATCTCTATCTCAACTACTGACATCTGTGGTTCACAATATAAGGATTGTGGCAGATATTATATCGTTTATCTTATCCTATTTATCAACAGATGGCATTAGAATGATTGGAATACCTAATTATTATGAAATGCTTGTTTTATCTCTATCTCAACTACTGACATCTGTGGTTCACAATATAAGGATTGTGGCAGATATTATATCGTTTATCTTATCCTATTTATCAACAGATGGCATTAGAATGATTGGAATACCTAATTATTATGAAATGCTTGTTTTATCTCTATCTCAACTACTGACATCTGTGGTTCACAATATAAGGATTGTGGCAGATATTATATCGTTTATCTTATCCTATTTATCAACAGATGGCATTAGAATGATTGGAATACCTAATTATTATGAAATGCTTGTTTTATCTCTATCTCAACTACTGACATCTGTGGTTCACAATATAAGGATTGTGGCAGATATTATATCGTTTATCTTATCCTATTTATCAACAGATGGCATTAGAATGATTGGAATACCTAATTATTATGAAATGCTTGTTTTATCTCTATCTCAACTACTGACATCTGTGGTTCACAATATAAGGATTGTGGCAGATATTATATCGTTTATCTTATCCTATTTATCAACAGATGGCATTAGAATGATTGGAATACCTAATTATTTTTGAGAACATTTTTTGTCTTGATTAGTTTCAAATTCTCGAGCTAGATTTTTTGAGTTTCAAATTCTCAAAATGTGACTTAGATTTGAATAAATAATTATATCAATCATAATCTTTATAATTTACCTTATCGAACCATCACAATTATAAATGATATCAAATATCGACTGCTGTGAGGCACCACCTTAGAATAGTGTGTCCACTTTTTTCTATTGACATCGTTTTCGGGTGTCCCGTACGAGCCGGGTAATCGAAAATACAACAGATAAAATAAATATCTCACATAGTTCAGTAATGGGGTTCAGACCACTAATTCTGAATGTAGTGTCTTTTTAGACTGGTGTTTTGAGATACATGCTCGTGTCGCGCTTCCTTTAATGAGGCTATGCATACCCGCACACCTGTCGCTGGTCACCCCACATTGTGAGATATGCCGTGATGGTATGAATGAATGATTAAATTTTATAATTGTTCCTGAGATACATGCTCGTGTCGCGCTTCCTTTAATGAGGCTATGCATACCCGCACTCCTGTCGCTGGTCACCCCACATTGTGAGATATACCGTGATGGTATGAATGAATGATTAAATATTATAATTGTTACATGGATTGAACATGGACGTTAGGTTAGGTTATGTTTTTCGTGGCAAATTTCCTGACAACTATGTATGTATATTGCATATAGGTAGGTGATGATACTTATTATATACTTTCCAATGAAGTCTTGCACACCTGTCGCTGGTTACCCGACTTACCGTCGGATATACCGTGATGGTATAAATGAATGAATGAAATATTGATTTATTAATTTGTGGTATGTTACAATAAAATTTATCTATAACTTAATTAGATCATTTGGTTTTAAAATCCGCATTTTTTTTTTATGTTTGAAACTGTCACTTCATGATAGAACTCCATAATCAACTAGAATTATGAAAAAATTCTATTTAATTTCAAGTTCTATTAAAATTTTTCGTAAACGCGACTCCCATTCACTGGTATCGCTCTATGGTATATCCATTCTGACGATGCTCAGCATAGAGTGATACCGGTACCGGTATCATTCACCGGTATCGCTCTATGGTATATCCATTCTGACGATGCTTAGTATTGAGAGATACCGGTACCGGTATCATTCACCGGTATAGCTCTATGGTATATCCATTCTGACGATGCTCAGCATAGAGTGATACTAGTACCGGTATCATTCACCGGTATAGCTCAGTGGTATATTCATTCTGACGATGCTCAGCATAGAGTGATACCAGTACCGGTATCATTCACCGGTATCGCTCTATGGTATATCCATTCTGACAATGCTTAGTATAGAGAGATACCGGTACCGGTATAGCTCTATGGTATATCCATTCTGACGATGCTCAGCATAGAGTGATACCAGTACCGGTATCATTCATCGGTATCGCTCTATAGTATATCCATTCTGACGATGCTCAGTATAGAGAGATACCGGCGAATGGGAGTCGTGTTTGCGAAAAATTTTAATAGAACTTATAATTAAATATATTTTTTTCATAATTCTAGTTAAAAAACATTCATTTCATATGTGAAACACAATAAATATCATTTTGTTTCTCAATTACCTAATTAATTTTATCTTTTATTTTTTTTCAGGCTACAGATACCACAGCGTCAACATTACAGCATCTCCTGATCTACTCTCAATTAGTCTGCATTCGTCCACCAACACATTGAAACCAGAGAACATACAGACAATATTTAAAAGTATACTAATTGAAAAGTAAATCAAATAAACAGTTACGTCCTCAACCGTCCATCATTTTGAACCACCACATCGGGAAAACGGATGCAACTATTCATATATAACCAAAAATCTGTTCAAATCCAAAGTTACAATTGACGCAGTGGCTAGTCACCAAATTTTAATTTAAAATAAATAAATAAGCCAATGATAATGACGCACCCGTAATGATTGTCTGTCATTATTTGTGATGTTGAGACGGCTATGATATCGTTAAGCTTCAGTTATCCCACAAAGGGCCAGTCGAGAGAGAGAGTCGCCACCACGTGATTCAAGACCGGATGGAAGAGTTTGGGGAACCTCTAAGACTTAACTAAAGATAAGCTTTAATACTTCCACCCTGTAAATGTTGCCTTCTTTTACGTGTGATTTCACATCAAGTCTCCTCTTTCTTCGTTGTTTCTTTACCCTATAACCTCGTCTGGTTGTCCGACTGATGAATCTTCAGGAATGACAGCAAAGACAGCTTGTGCGCCATCGTCGTCGTGACAATAAAGACGATTGAACACGCCCAGCGATATTTTTGTTTAATCTCATCGATACTAGTCAATTTTAGACTTTCGTTTTTATTTTAAGAAAAAATATGCATTTATATAAAATAATTACGTTAAGGCACCCGTCAGCTGAGAGGAAGCGAAGATCGGAACTTATACAGCATATGGAAACAGGGTTTCATTAATAAAAAAGAATATTTTCTATCGTACGTAAAATAAAAAAAATAAAGAAAAGGAATCAGATCGGATCAGTCGGCGGAATCTGTTAACATGCACACGGAGAATTGAAGCTTTGTCAATTTTATTATTTGCCGATGATGACAACGGTATAAATAAATAGATATTTGGACCATCCACTTTTTTGATACATGAAGTTTTACAAGATTCTAATAGCCGCCTACGTACATAGTCATTTGGTACCGAGTCTAGTCTGAGAAGCAACAAGACGGGAGATAAGAGATATGAATCCATCAGCGCCAGAAGACTGGAGAGCCGGAGGATCGAGAATGGTGCACGATCAACACAGAGCTGATATGTCTAACAGAGACAGGTATATTCTTATTATTTTTTTCCCTTTCTATTCATTTATTTCATAAATCTTATAGGAAATTAGCGACAGTCCTCTGATATGCGTCAAAACAAGTAATAATAATAATAATGAATACTTCCTTGCACCCTGCGCAAGTGTCTAGTTTATTGCCGTATGGCAATTTCTTCCAACTAACCAGTGTTTCCAGCCCAGAGAAGCAATATTTGCGTGAGAAATGAATTTAAATAAATTTCTCCTCTGCTGGGAATCAAACCCAGGACGCCCGCACAGAAACCGAACGGCTTACCAACTGTGCCGCGGTGGTCGGCCGTACAGTACAATCTCATTAATCTGTCACTATTCCAGACACAATATTGCCAGATTAGTGGTCACTTGGAAGCAATTAAAATGAGTATAACTCCTATGTATTTGTATTATACATCTTCGAACATATTGTTTTTACTCCTCACTACCCCGAGGGAATATAGTGGGGAGTTGTGAATTTGCAATTTTTAAGATTATTTTTTATTGCAGATTATCAACTAGTATCATGGTGAGATTATATTCTAATTTTCTCTTATTTATGTAACTCTTGTGTAATTTACGTGTGTGATTGAATTAAAGCTCGTGTAATTTTGTGTGCATCCATAATTGGACGTCCAGCACTCACAATAATAATCAAAATTGTTTTCTTTTTATGAAAATTGTAATTTGGATGTCTGTCAATGTACCCATTTTTTAATAAAATAAAATAAAATTCCATCACATGCAAATTTGTATATCTAATACTCCCCATTAGATATCAGGGGTCAAGTCTGGTAAACCGGCTGAATCAAAACCGTAAATGTTTACCCATATCATTTATATAATTAATAATTATCGTATGGAGTCTATATCTTAAGATATTATAGAACTCCATAAGATAATTATATCCATGATATGGGTAAAGATGGATGGTTTTGATTCCGTCTGTTGACCAGACTTGCCCCCCTGATCATTTGGTAAGCCGTTTGGTTTCTGTGCGGACGTAAAGGGGTTTGATCCCCAGCAGAGATCCCTCTGGGCTGGAAACCCTGGTTGCCATATGACAATAAATTGGCAATATTTGAAATGTCTATTTTATTTTTATTTTGAAATTATCGAATTCAGTTACCAGTCTTAAAATATGTTTCAAGTTGATTGAACCACACCACCCTATTGTACAGTGTATGTTTTAATGGAGTGCACAATTGACCTACTATATATTGTCCATACCACCTCCACACATACAAAGGCATGATGACATTTCTATATATTTTTGATACTCATTGTTTATTAATGAAAAAATAATAGATAGTGCCAGATTGTACTGTATTATAGAAAATACATAGGTACTATATGTTTTTCTGTGGTATACTTGTATGTATGGCTTGTTATGAAATTTGAGATCTCTTTCTATCAAATTGTTCTCATGTTCTGGAATTTTGCTGTAGTAGAAGTGAATAGATTCCTTCAAAATGCATTCAGGAATTGACAACTCTACATTGTTTTCGCGTGTCCAGTAAGATTCGTGTAATCGAAAATACAACAGGCAAAATAACATCTTACTCTTGAGGGTCTTGGAAAAAAAGGAGATCTCATAGATACGTTTAACGTAGAATTAACACGGTTGAAAGACATGTATGTGATAAGAATGTATGATTGAAAGAAATATCGTAAGTAAGATGGGACGAGACTGGTGTGTGGTATTACGTACACACATGTATCGTGTTCCCTGTCCCCGGTTGCCCCGATGGAATGAATAAATGAGAAATGCTTTCAATCGTTATTTTTTCCTGAAATATCCCTTTTGACCGTTGCTCACAAAACAAGGAATACATAGTGCTGTTATTGTTTCAGCTGGGGAGGTAGCAGCGGTGTCTCAGACAGACCTGGCTCAGGGTCCAACAACAATAGAAGACTGAGTGATGGAGCTCCACCACCCTTCAATAGAACCAGGGTAATACTCTCTTACATATTATATTCACATTGCTTAAATATGATTATACAAGTATGGTGAGACAAAAGATCTCCAGGAAGACCACCAGAGAGAAGGAGGAACAGCTGGTCAGCCTTATCCCAGGAACAGGAGCCGTGACCGTTTGGCCCTTAAACAATAAGATGAAATACATTTTAATATATTATACCCGCAGACAAATAATCTATAGATATGACATAAGCAAAATTTCTTGGTACACACAGAATTACTGTGCCAAAACTAATATAAAGGAGTGGGTCGTAACCAACACTACACTCTCCATTACATAGCAAGTGTACATTTTTTCTTCTTGAAAGGTTGACAATCCCTAAATGCATTTTTATGAAGTAGGTACATTTATATTAGATTCTTAAACAAATATAAGATTCCCAGAGGACAAAAGTTTTCACATACACACTATAATATGTCACGAAACTCATAATAATATGTACTTTCTACGTGATACCTGTTGAGAAATTTATGTAAAAAAATTGCATTACTAGCAAGATGAGCACGTATGAGACAGTGTATCGAAGTTGATGAGGGGATGTATGTGTCAAGATAGAAAAATGTGGTGATCGGTTCTCACTGCATACAATATCAATTAAATACAATTCTAGGGACACATACAATATCAATATGAAGTTGATCACTCAATTTTCCCTTACAGGAGCTATTTTATTTTTGTTATATACATTTTTCATACAACTATGAAATTTATTTTACATTGATATGGCAGACCATAGATTTTTTTCTTTAAATTTTGACAATCCGTAAATGCATTTTTAATGAGTGTATTTTTATTGTATCAAAAGTTCAAAAAATATAAAAATATTTCAATTTGTAAGACCATGAGATCATTTTCAAAATTTTGACAGGTGAAATCATACAGAAGAAATTAACGAATATCTATGCAAAACTAATCAGCTCTAAGTTTATGATATCAATATGAAGTCAATTCGACTTATAGTTTGGGCTGCAGAATGGACACAAAAAAAACCAACATAAATGATGAAATCGTAGAGAAGAAATTAGCTTTGTATATTTCCTTAATTTGTGTCATAGTATATCGCAATATATTGTTTCGACGGGATGAAAGACCAAACCAGGATATTGAAAGAAGAGTTGAACTAGGAACAGATTTATAAGTTTTTGTGGTAAAAAAAAATTATTTATATATTCTTCAGATGGCTCTATGTGGCAATGCAGTCTTTACGTGGATATCTGATGTATCTGATTTGAATCCTATCTCAGCCTATTTTATATACCTATAGTACAAGCAATTGCTTATACAAATATTTTAATGACGTAAATAATATTAATGAATATTTAATTGCATTTATTTGGATATTAAATATTACATACTGTCACATTGTATATATTACTATTGGACAATTTCTTCTATGAAACCACGTATCATTTATAAGAAATGTGATATCAATGGGCTTTACTAACGGTTTTTACACTTTTTTTTCAGAGTTTCAAGACGAAGCAGCTAGTCAGAAGCCAGGCCATCAGAGAATCTCAATCTCCTCCCAGGATCCCCTCCCCCCGACCTCCAGGTGCCACCGAACCCAGCGACAAGAGCAAGATTCTCCCTTCGGTCAAGAAGAAATCCCTCAGTGTGGACCTAGACGACAGGAACAACTCCGAGGAGTTCCGTCAGGACAGAATGGAGAAGACCCCCATCATTCTCAAGAAGGACAATTCGAAAAATGTTAATGTTAGTAGTGTTAAAAACTCAACTTCCAGTGATACTAACTCTGGTGCTATATCGGAAAACGATAAATGTTATACGGACAAAGTCGATGCTTCTAAGAAGGTTCCCAATCAAATTGGTGATGATAAATCCGGTTCTGTCGAGTCAGATAGTTCCGTCAGCAGAGCGAGAACGGAATCGGATGACGACAAGACACTTAAAAGTGTTTTAAACAATAACAATTCTAAACGCAGTAACATGAACATAGACAGTGGTGCGAAAAACGAAACGGGTATCGATAAAGATTGCTGCGACACATACAAAAACGTTAGCCCTAATTCTGAATGTTCTAAAATCGGTGTTAGTAAAATTAAAAGTAATAATAATAATACCATAGACTCTAGCGTAGATATACGGGCGGCGATAGGCCGCAACGCACCTAGTCAAAATAGACTGCACAAACCGGAAGAGGACACCGCGCTCAGGGGACGCAGTGAGGAGACTGCAGTCAGCGCCAAGCCCAGCCTCGCCGAGACCAGGAAGCAGAGCTCCTTCGGTAACAGCCTGGAAGGAGACGGAGGACAGAGGAAAATGGAAAAGGCTTCTGTCAGCAGAGGAGGAAGTGTAAAGGTGGAGTTTCAACAGGTCGAAATACAGGTAAAGTACTACTTGGTGTCAATTATTTGATGATATAGGTAGAATGTTTTCTGGTATCTTCACTGCTTAGGTTTAATATAATTATGACCAGACAAGAATGGCAGTTATAGAAGGATGGTGTTTACAATTTCAAAATCAATATGATAGGTTGGTTCAGCCATATTTACGCACATATATTTTAAAAAGCAAATATGAAAAAATGCATAGCGTGATCATACATAAAGAAAAAAAATTATTTCACACATAAACTCTAATATTTTAAGTTTGACCTATTAAGAGAGCATGAGTGCTAAATCTAGTGACTGAAAATATAATGTATTAAAACTGCCAAATACACTATGATGTTCCGTGTTAGTAAGAGTAACTATTGCGTGCGTTAAAAAGGGTTTATACGTGATAAAAAAAAAATGGGAAACGCAAAATTTGTTGAATTATTGAATTTTAAAAGCAAACCTGATTTGAAATTAAAAAACTTTATCGGTCATTCACTTTGATTTTATATACTCTTTTAAGCACGTAAATGATTTATTTCTCTACGACATATAGTTATGAAGTAATTTTTTAAAAATTCTGTAAAAAGAATATTTTTAATATTTTATTTAGGAGAATTTAAGCTTAATTTTAAAATCGTGTAACGCTTATACACTGATTCCCGGACAATTAACCGTATCTGATTGACTGCGTACAATTGACTTTAATCACTGCCGCCATCTTAGATTTCTCATAGTATTTTGAAATCCAAAGCGGAAGATAATAGGTTCTTCGCATTAAACAAACATTTTTTTTTCACTCAATTTCTAAAATACGAAAAACGAAAAGGAAGTTATTTCTAATACTTAAGAATAGTTTACGCACGGTGAATTGTCCATACGGTCAACTGTCCCCAAGGTTAACTGTCCCCATGGTGAATTGTCGCCGCGGCCAACCGTCCATACGGTATAATGGGCGTACAGTCAATTGTCTGCGGTCAATCGGCTACGACTAACATATTTGAGTAATTTGATTTCAAAATGCAATGTTTAGGTTTACTCTTGAGTTTATAAGATAAAATAAAAAGAGTGATCCTAGCAATATTTTAGATGGGTGGTGGCAAAGCAGTTAGAGCGCTGGGTTTGTAATCCAGTGGTCGCGAGTTCGAAACCTGCCACGACTGATTTCGTTCACCTATAGCACAAGTATTTATGCTTAATTTGGGGAATGTATGAGGATGTATATGTACTTGTTACAACAAGGACATTCATTCTTTTAAAAAACCTTTTTGACAGATTTAAAAGAAAAAATAAATAATAAAAAAAAAACAATGAATGGTGAAACAATCACAAAGATGTAAGTACTTACATATAAGGTTGAAAGATATGGAATGAAGAACAAAGGTAATATGAATGGATGCAAGTCGTAGACTAGTACTTACATATAAGGTTGAAAGATATGGAATGAAGAACAAAGGTAATATGAATGGATGCAAGTCGTAGACTAGTACTTACATATAAGGTTGAAAGATATGGAATGAAGAACAAAGGTAATATGAATGGATGCAAGTCGTAGACTAGTACTTACATATAAGGTTGAAAGATATGGAATGAAGAACAAAGGTAATATGAATGGATGCAAGTCGTAGACTAGTACTTACATATAAGGTTGAAAGATATGGAATGAAGAACAAAGGTAATATGAATGGATGCAAGTCGTAGACTAAGGTCCGAGAGTCCTACCTAAATACTAAATTCTAAATACTAATACTAACCATGTTTTCATTGCACAGTCGCTCACTTAATTTAGGAGATCACGTGGCTTCCTAACTGGAGGATGCTACCAAGTTTTTGTATGAAAGTTGCATTGCAGAGACATCTAAATACTTAGCGCATGCTCATCGGCATAAACTAACATTTACGAATTGTCAAAAAGTAAGGTTGATAGCAAGGAACCTTACGAGTGGTTTAATACTAAAATACAAGATTTTTTCCATGGATGATGATTTTATCGGCTTCATTGAATATGTATTTGGTAATTTTGTCAAATCAAATACTAGAGTATTCAGCGATCCAAACGAGATGCCAAAAATTCGTTGGAATTTCAAAAAAATCGTAACATAGAGCTGTCAGTGTGAGCTTGGTTCCATATGTTGGTATGTTTGTGTTGTTAGGACAAAATAACATTTCAAAAGTCAGTCTAAGCCCATAGAAAGCTACCTATCTCTTTTAATCATACACAATAATGTGAAATGCTTCGCCATCGACCTTAAGTTTGGCATAGTATTTAGTTAAGGATGTCTCTGCAACGCAATTGCTAACTTAAGAATACTAAATACTCCAGTGAGGTTAGGAGTTAGTATTTAGGTACCTAGGACTGTGCATTCGGGTCTAAATGTCTGTTTATAGTTTATCAGTCTAAGCTGAGAAGACCACTCCCTATTGGTATATGTTGTGTATGTTCCTGGATTTACTAACACCTTAGTCACAAACTCCTGAGCAACAGGGCATTAAAACGACCATTTGGATGTGTATAATACTGTGACAGAATTATTATAAAAAAATCATGAAAAAAACAATGTTATTTCACACTTTCTTTTAAATGGTACACACCAAGGCAGTTCTCAATCCCAGATACAATGCAGACCTCAGAATCAATTTTTAAATGGTTTCCTCTCTCCTGCTTGATAATTATTTTTCTTTTATTTCATACTAACAGTGTTTTTAATCTTCTTGACAACACCATGCAAACTCATTATATAACTATGAAATACCTCAGTCCGGTCGGAAAAAACTATTTTGCTGCCAAGTTATCTGATTTCTTCTTGAAGTATGTTTAATACTGCGAGCAAAAACT
The DNA here is from genome assembly GCA_963576475.1 of Molanna angustata. Lineage (NCBI taxonomy): Eukaryota > Metazoa > Arthropoda > Insecta > Trichoptera > Molannidae > Molanna > Molanna angustata. Next base: position 50,471,589 of record OY754965.1, on the reverse strand, counting down.
ACAATAGTCAAGCCAGGGTTTGATCTGCGATTTCAATTTGCTAATTTTGAATCAACGATTCAACCAATCTCAGTTTGTAACTAGCTCGATTAGGCAATCGTCTACTTATTGTAAAATTTACAAACTACAACAAGATTATTGTAAAAATAAATAATTGAACAAACCATATAATAAGTACGCATTAATATTATTCCTAGAAATTTGGATGAAACCATATTAACAAGTAAATCACTGATTTAATGAAAATAAAAGATAGATTTTACTTACATACGGGAGGATACTATTCCAAATTTTAGTATCTGTTAGTTAATATTAAACAAATTTAGCATTCTTCCCAAATAGAAATGTTTCCATTCTATTACACATTCAACTATTGGCATTGTTTATGAATCGTTTAGGCGTAATTTCGAAACATTATATTTGTGGATTTAAATGCAAAAAATATTTAATACTCGTTAAATAACTAAAGATTTTACATAAATATTCAGTGATCCTTCGGTTCAGGAATCATATATAACTAAGCTCTATGGAGGTCGACAATCTAAAATATGTTGCCATATTGAAGATGCATTTTTCACTGAAATGACTATAATTAGATACCCAACCTCATTCAGCGGAGGATAATGGAGTGACTGAACTGTTTTTAGGTGACGTCGGGAGATTACGATACAATCAGTCACTCGCATGACTCGATAGTCAGATCAAAGATGAATAGACGTTGCGACTGCGGTGGCTTTGGGAAGAGTTTAGATCTAGAAGAGGATGAGGTAAATTTTGGACATGTAATCACAAAAATTGTAATATTTGCACTCGGACAATCATTTCAGACTATCTCTATGTGTGTGTATGTGTGTGTACATATTATGTATTGTCATCACCAAATGAGCACTAAATATTGTCGATTATTCTTTTCTCATTTAAAATATTTCTAATGTGTACCAATCGTTATCATGTCTTTGTATTTGTGTTATGTTATATCATCATGCATCTGCTTTTTGTCTGCGAATTATATGTTCAACTTAATATTGCCATTTTGTAATGTAGGTACAGGGTTTTTACGGCATATTTTAACCCACCAGCGCCGACTAATAGGTAAAGTAAAGTAAAGTAAATTTTATTAATAAGAAAGTATAAAAAGGATACATTTTGACATATTATAAAAAAATATATATCACAAATAAATTTGAAATTCTCCCCGAAAAGAAGGAAACCTTGTGCTTTGGGGAGGAGTTCACAAAACTTAAATTTAACAAGATACATAAAATACATAGAAGGAGTCTACAGTAAGGTACACAAAACATCAGAGTTCATAAAAAAAAAATATTATTTTAATTTACAAAAGTGGAAAAATAAATAAAAAAAAAGCTAACAATTTACAATTAATAAAGATATACACAGGTACATATATATAAAGGTACATATAAATAAAGCAAAAATGAGAATATTTTGCATTTTTGCCAAACCTTTTATTCCAAGAAATTTCAAAGTTTTGTTATTTTACAATGGAAGGACTGTTCTTTAGTAGTGATCGAAGTGTCACAAAAAATTAAAATTAAAATAAAAATTACATCAAATTTCCTGTGGGTGACATCTGTCAATTTTTTTTTTGATAACGTTCATTTTCTGTGGCTAACATCAAATTTCCTATGGATCACTTCTATCAAATTTTCTCGCCACTTGCGCAGGGTGCAAGAAAGTGTTTATTATTATCAAATTTTCTTTGGATAACATCTGTCAAATTTTCTTTGGATAAAATCTGTCGCATTTTCTGTGGATAACAACTGTTAAATTATCTTTGGATAACATCTATCAAATTTCCTGAAGGTAACCTCTATCAAATTTCCTGTGGATAACATCCTGTTAAATTACCTGTGGATAACGCCTATCAAATTTTCTGTTGATAACATCCTATTAAATTTTTGTGGATATCATTCAGTTAAATTTCCTGTGGATAACATCTGTCAAATTTTCTGTGGATAACATCTGCCAAATTGACACAATGTCAAATTAGAAATGTTTTTTTTTTTTTGTTATTTTACTACAGTTATTCATATTATCATCATGTTTTTTTAAACCTTTTGTATCATAGTATCACCAAGATTTATTTAGATATGTTGTAAGACTAAAAACTGTTATTTTTGTATTTATTCATAAATTATTGTATATTTTATACAAATCCAAATCATTACTTTCCCTTGGAAGTATGTAATTTTGGTAAGTAGTATTATTTTTATTATTCAATTAAATCTCAACAGAAAAAATTGGCATAATGTTTATTGTTTCCTTACATCATTAATCTTCGTTGTGATTTAATTGAATAATTTATATTTTCGTCTTTGCATGCTTCAATCCGATATTCTTCTAAAGGCATGCATTCTTCTACTTCAAGACGATGGTTCTATTATATCAATCGTCCTGTGCCACTCTGTCTATTGCATACCACAATCACTCTTTCTGTCCTTCGTTCAATTTGTAATTGTTATTGGTGTCTGTCCGCTTGGTTTGTACCATTGAACCAATTGAATGTGCGCATTGCAGGAAGACCAAGAAGACTGGCAAAAGTGGAGGGGAGGCAGGAGAGCGATATGCCCTTCCAAGCAAGACTCGGGCGTGTGCTGCTGGGAATCTTGCACTTGCTGCGGAGACCTCTCACCAGATATTAACAGTAAGGGCAACGTGTGTTATTTACATCAATGTAAAAATACTAAGGAAAAAAATGTTGAGAGTATTTGCCAAATATTTTTACCTAGGTAAATTGTTTATTTGAGTTACATTATCTTATGTATTGATTATCCGAGTAATAATCTCTATCTGGTAAATATTTATAGTCTGTTTCACTTGATAATTCCTTTTTTATCTTCGCATTGGGAAGATTTTTTTAGTGCTGTCAGATGTAAGAAACTAAACTTTGTCAGATAATAAATTAATTCTGTAGTATTAGTCACAAAGTAAGAATAATAAAAGTTGTTTTTTGACAACCCCCAAAAATAATATAAAAATTAGATTTAAATTTGCCTATAAAAGCAAATTCTTTGTAAATTCATAGATATATTAGCGAAATATTTAAAAATTCCTAAATTGTCAACTATGCAGTCTTATTAACATAAAAACATCTTCTTCTATAGATCCTTCTGACCTTTATTATGTCACCTAGGCCATGTCTTTGCAAACAGTTTCGTCTATGCACGATCCAGGAATTCTTTGGTCTTTCTTTGAATGTAAGTCGAGGAAGTTTCACGGAGATTGCTTGGTTTACCATGTGATCTGGCGGTCTGAGTTCAACAAGCCCGTACCATCTCAACTGTCTTTCCTCTATCGTACTATGTATATCAGTAACGCTTCGGCTTCCCCGAATGCGTGAACTTTTTATTTTGTCATTCCAGCTGCCCATCTCAGAATACGCATTTCAGCAGTTTCCTGTTGCCTAGCGTAGTAGTTGTACATTGTCCAACATTTGGAGTCATAGAGGAGTGCCGGTCTGACAATTGTCTAGTTTACTTTTCCTTTCAACTTTGCTGGCATTTTTGGATCGCATAGAACTCTTGACATTGATCTGAACCTCTATTTACATAAATGGGTTATTCAATGGAACAGATAGTATCTATGTAATTTTTACTTGGGTAATGTAAACCCGCGTAATATTTACCTGGACCATGTTATCTATGTGTTGCTCAAATTATTATCCTCAAATAATTATACCTCGTAGTAAACAAACACAGCTGATTGAGCTTCTTTTAATTTTGGTTCTTTGGACGTAAACACTACAGTTGGAAGATACTGGCCATTGTTTACTATACAATAAAACTTTTTTTTAATAATTAGAAAAAATATAAATACATTTTACTACACAAAGTATTTATTTTGTCTACCGACGACCGTTTTGGCTTATAATACCATCAGTTGATTATGACCTTATAATACCATCAGTTGATTATGACCTTATAATACCATCAGTTGATTATGACCTTATAATACCATCAGTTGATTATGACCTTATAATACCATCAGTTGATTATGACCTTATTATACCATCAGTTGATTATGACCTTATAAGCCAAAACGTCTTCAGTAGAGAAAATAAATACTTGTGTCTGAATTCCACAAATTATAAGCCGTCTCAATCGACAGATTAAAAACTGCAACATTTCTTAGTTTAAAAATGGATTTATTTTCCATATCGTTTATATTTCATGTATATTTCAGTGTCGTTCTCCGATGCGGAGGATGAAATGATGAGACCGAGGAGACAGAAACATGTTTCAGAACATGACGGAGTGCATCATCAGTCAATAGACAACTGCAGGTAATTATTGTTTGTATCTAAATGTTTATATTTCAACTCGTTGATTGATCCCATCCTTTTACTTCATTTACTTCAATTGTACATCGTGTTTTCTTTATCGTTCATTCTTTGTTTAATTTTAGGTGCCAAGACAAACTGGATAGATGGCCCAGTCGCAGAAGTGGAAGCACATTGACTGTTCAGAGAGCCGCCTCGGGTAATATTCTAATTAAAGATATTCAAATTATAAATCTATACCCATTTAAATTCAATCTATTCAAATATGGAATCCTTGGATCGCATGGAAAATATAGTAATTTATTACCACTTGAAACAACACTGAGATAAGTTTTTTGTATAATTAATAAGATAACATATGTCAAATAGCTGTGATTTAATTTGTTTAGGCGGCAACCCCAGGTTGTTGAGGAAACAGTCATCCGGTGGAAGTGTGGACAGTGGACAACACTCTATTGCTAGCCCCTTCCTAAGCCGAGGTAAATAATAAAACACTTATTCCATTTTCAATCACCATGTCAAAAAAAAAATATTTATTTAAATAATTAAGTGATATAGAAACGCACCTATTTTAGTCGGAACTTTCTAAAAAAAGTTGAATTGCACGTAATAACTTCACAATTTGTATTAATATTTATGTAGTTTAAAAACAGTATTTTTATAAAATTACTTAGCACTCAAACCTTCAGCTTTGGCTTAAGTCTGACTTGGTCAAACACTATTATTATTACTAGTTAGGAGTGGGGCCCCACACCATGTCTGATCTATTGTGCACCTCCCTTTAGGGCTGTCATTTCAATAGCAGTATGGTTTCTTGGATTATGTCCCATATTTTGCAAATTGAGATGCCTCCCACGTCCTTGGGTCTTAATATAAAGGCTCCCAGGTGTCTGTGTCTGGATTCCATTAGAGCTGGACACTCACAGATCACATGTGAGGCTGTTTCTTCCTCTTGTTGACACCTCCTACAGTTTGGTTCATCAGCGATCCCCATTATGTAATGGTGTATTTTCAGATGACAATGTACAGTGAATAGACCAGCTTTTAATTGTTCCCTGCTAAGATTTAGCAGCTTTCTTGTCCCTTTTTTAGAAATCCCTTTCGATGAATTCCTTCGCCTGTCATTGTCCAAAACTGGTCTTCCAGAATTCACTATGCTGAGCTGTTATCCAGTCTTTAATTGATCTTTTAATCGTTGTTGCAGATAGGCCAACTGCAGGTTCAAGTCCTATGAAAGGTTGCCCTGATCCCTTTTTGGCTAGCTTATCTGCTCTCTCGTTTCCCTCTATAACTTTATGACCAGGTACCCATACTAGATGAATTTTATTGTGTTTCTCTAGTCTTTCAAGGTAGATTAGACAGTCCCATACCAGTTTTGATGTAATCTGGTATGATTCTAGAGCCTTAAGGGCTGCCTGGCTAAACACTAAAAATAATGTGATTCTTTTTTACAATATCTGTTAAGATGACAAAAATTTCTTACCCGCCAAAGGTTGTAATGTTGAAGATGGTGATGTTCTTGTTATATAATAAAGTGTACTTTGTTGATGTCTCTGATTTATTTCAAATTGTGATAATGTTTTACTATTTCAGACAACAGTACTGAGTTGATGATGGCCGCATACAACGAACCAATTGACATGACCCGCTTCATAAAGGACACACTCAACAAGAGTTATAAGGATAGAATTATGCTGCTGAAAATTGAACATGACCTTGTGGCACTTGTCAGAGATCCGACGTAATATATTTTTTTACTATCAACTTTTGTAGTATAGGACTTACACGCTTGACTTTGGTATCATTCATTGCAAAAATGTTATCAACATGTAAACATGACATGTTTTACATGCACATTATATGTAAAATAAATACGTTTATAAATATATTATAAAAATATGAAAAATATCAAAGGGTGTCAAATACATCGCATCTTTTTATAATAAGTCATACCAAAGTCAAGCTTGAACGAACTGTATTTAGTGAAGAGTAATGATTTTGCAACTTGATGCAATTTTTGAAATTTGCCATATGATTTATTTTTGGGTTATACCACTTTTCTTCTGACCAAAATCGTTCATTCTCAATATGAAATATGATATCTAGAACAAAATCTATAGACATGACATAAGCAAAATTTCTTAGTACACACTATGTCCTATTCTGATTCGTCTAAATTTATCCGTCTGAATTTTAGTACATGAGAAATGTAAAAAATGCCCATTGGGTAGAGACGTTTTCGTACTCTGAAACGAATCAGAATAGGACATACTGCCACCAAAATTTGGTTGCAATCAATATAACGTATTTGAATATTTTCTAAATGGTTCGGAATGAAAATTGAAACAGTACTCAACATGAATATCAAAAAATGCTTGTTGTTTGCAAAGGAATTTAAATTTCAAAAAGCAAATATTTTAACTGCTATATAGTTATTAGTATCCGATTTACATTTAAATATTGAATGTATTTGGGGTACCCCCCATTCCACCTCACTTTGTGTACTAACCATAGTCTGTCAGTTCTGTATAGTTTATACTATATGTCTGTAACATATCATGTTGTATATATATTTCAGACGTAGAGAACAGAAGTTTCAGCAAAGTTCATCGTACGGCCGACTTCTGATTCACCGCTGTGCAGAGCTGTTCAACTTGAAACATGGAGTGGACTCTGCCAAACAGACTGTCAGTGTTACAAAACCATTACTAGGTAAATATCTCCCTCGAGGTTATTGGTAATAATATGTACCTATAGGTATATGTCAAGACAAGTCTCACAGAAAATATATCATAGGTACCCTTTGAGATTTTGTTTTGTTTTAAAAATAAATAGAAGATATACTTAACTATTATGTGCTCACGAAAAGAGTTTATCATACTTGATTCAAATGATCATATGGTTATTATGTGTCGACGTACCTATAGTGGGAAGATATTGAAACTGCTGATTGGGTTACATTGTTTATTGGAAATGACTGGCCCGCGAGAATGTTAAATGAGAACTGTCTTGGCTCGTCGTTGGTGGGGATTTATATAGGCAAGCCAGAGGGGCTTGCCTCCTCAATCCCCACAATCAGAAATGCAAAATTTGTTGCTTTTTCTATTCTCAGAACAAACTTGACTTGAAATGTTTAACAAGGACATATTCATTTTTTTTTATAAAAAAAAAACATATCAAACATTTACTCTTTAACCCAATCAAGATGGGTAAGTACATGTACTTGCATTATTTACGGACGGGCAGTATTTCGCATCGCACACAGTTTTTTTTAATCTTGTTTTAATTTAATATAATAATGGTAAAAAAAAATCTAACGATGTAGATATATGTTATATATATTCTTTTATGTTATTTTTTATCAATTTATTTCTCACTTAATTAGTACTGTACCAATTTAACTAAGAGACTTCACGTTGCTCGGGTTGGTTGGAAGAAATTGCCTTATGGCAATAAACCTGCCTTTGTACACATGTACATAAATTATATAAATAAATAAATAAATAAATATATCATAAAAAGATCAAAGATAAACAAAAGATCACATATACTCAATGAAATTGAACACTTCATAACAAAAACATAAGATAAATGATGAATAATGTTATTGTAGTTAACTCCATATAAAAAAGTATATGGCGGCATCAATATGTCACGTGATCCTTCCGACATTTGATGTCGATAAGGAATATGCGCCGATTGTGTATTCGTTAGGATCGAATTCAAAGCAGAATGTTCAGCGCGAAACAACAAAATGAACTGGCGCAGTATCCCTCTTTCCTACGCGCATGCGTATTAGATCCTTACAAAGCGCGGGAGAGTGTGAATTTCACCGGTGACGATCGATGAATTACAATGTTTAGAGTTCTTAATTTTTTAAATAATTTAACAATTGTTTTGTTGATTCACCGATAGATGTCTTGAAGTCAAATATATGGGAGTAATATTAATCCAATTTTCGTCTTAATCAAGTATGAATTTACTGAGATATGAAGGTTCACAATAGCCATGAGGGCATGTATAGATGACGCTCGGCATTTTGGCACGCGGCCAGTGGGCATATATACATGACGCTCGTCTTAAAAAGGTTAAGAATAAAAATGTTTTTTTTTTATCTTTAACGTATATTTATGGAGTAATTTAAAAAAATCCTGTTAAAAAAAGGTTGTTTTTAAACACATATTCTGTAAAGAAATGTTGTAAATACTATTGTATTTTTTTTTTTTTTTTTGCAACACCGTTTAACATATATGATAAATTTGATTTTTAAATGTGATATTTGAGTTTATATGCCCTCTTAAACGGTTGTTGTTACATTCCAGGTGCCCCACAGTGTCGAGTGCCACCAATATGTCCCTTCCAACAGTGGTGTGTTGTCAAGTTCCCATCCAGTCCTACACCGTTCTGTGAACAGACAGCACCAGCCAAGTGAGATATACCTTCATTACTTTGTACCTTTACATTATATACCCTTACAACACTATTTGTACATATCCTCATCTATTTATGTTTGTTAACTGTAGATCAATACTGAAGAGAGACTCACATTCTTTGGACGAAGAAGCTGCAAACCTTCAGCCATCACGTCCCACTCCTCGATCCAAGAGCTTCGAGCAACGAGAAGAAGAGTACTCCAAAGCTAGACAGAGAATTTTCAACACAACTGGAGAGGTACACACTTATTCAGTTGTAGAAATAAAAACACCATATTTTCTAACATAAAACAGAGATCTTTTTACAACCTTTCAGTCCTTTAATAATGACATTAAAATATTTTTAATTCAACGAATAGGAGGAGCAAGATGCCGCATGGGAATGGGAAGAAGGGAAGGGCAACGAGGGAGAGGAACAGTGCAAACCTCGACTACTTGTGCCAGAGGGAGACAGAGCTTCCAGATCTGGTCGACTACTCAAGGTATATAAATCCATCTTTGTTCTGAGTGAAATATTACATTTTTAACAAGGATGTCAAACTAAAATGAAAGTATATTTATATACTTATCTTTGCAGGACTATTATTTAAAACATTAACATATAGACAGAAGAAAGAGAGGTGACATCATAGATACATACAAGATTCTCCATGGTTACTATGACTCTCCAGACTTGGAGACAATGTTATGTCACAAACGGAACACTAACCTAAAGGGTCATATATTGAAGTTGGATAGGCAAAATTTTTAGCTGAACCTGTACAAAAATTGTTTGTTCAACAGAGTTTTTGAGGAATGGAATGGTTTGCCTCCGGAACTGGTTAATTCACTGGATGTTAACACCTTTCAGAACTTGTATGACTCTCTCTATGTCAGGAATGAGTGATTGTTGTTGGAGGTGTTCTAGTCCTGACAGTTTGACTTGGTGCAATATATTCAAATATATCAGCTTGACTACCTTTCTGATTAATTTTTTACTATATCGCAGGTTCAATCTCTGGAAAGTCGAGAGACAGCTCCGGTTGTAAGAGGGGTGGTATCAAAAGCTCATTCGTTTGGTGGTTACGGTGACAGGCAGAGTGTCAAAAGAGAAGACTCCACGGTATCGACGGCAAGCGCTCCCCCACAGAGGATTCTCAGTCACAAAGGTTTGTTTGAAACCAAACAACTTTCCACTATGTAAAAGAAAACCATCAGACCATATCTTAAGTAAGGCAATAAATATTAATCTTCCTCATTTATCATCCAGAGGAATACTGGGGGGCAAGTCTAGTCAACCGGTGGAATCAAAACCATCCATGATTACCCATATCATGGATATAATTATGTTATGGAATTCTATAAATTCTTAAGATATTATAGAACTCCATAAAATAATTATATCCGTGGTATGGGTAAACATGGATGGATTTGATTCCGCCGGTTGACCTGACTTGCCCCCCTGGATAAACAACTTCTCCAAGATTCTACCAAGAAATGGCTTACCTGAAAGCAATACCCAAAAACGCAGAGTATACAGCCTGCGGACGAGAAGTGCTGATCCCAATATCCAATATAGGAAGTGAGTTGGAACTGTGCCAAGACTGACTGGTATCAAGAAGTTTGACCAAGAATTTTCTAATAGAAAAACCATGTTCCTTATCTTCACCCACTCTTTTTTTTTTAAATACTCATGGTATGTATTTTTTAATATCATAATTGTAATGATACCTGGTCTCCGTCTCCGATAGGAAATGGAGAGCGGGACGTACGAGATGCATTACAGTGGTGCCGTGACCAGGATCATTACATAATTTAGATTAGGTGCGTGCACCAGTAAACATTTTAATGTTTAGCAACCCTGAAAAACACAGTGCTCTTTAATATTATAATTGTAATGATACCTGGTCTCCGATAGGAAATGGAGAGCGGGATGTACGAGATGCATTACAGTAGTGCCGTGACCAGGATCATTACATAATTTAGATTAGGTGCGTGCACCAGTAAATATGTTAATGTTTAGCAATCCTGAAATGCACATATGTAGTGCTATTTAAATATATAATCATATATATTTAAAATTAATGAACAACATATAAATTTTTTTTCCACAAAATTTGATTTATTATGACCGAACATTTTCGCTGAGGTGAGTCAACATTATCAAGATATAAGTAAATTACTTATTTTCGGTAAAAAATCAAATTTTGTGGAAAAATACTTTGTTTTATTTCATTCATTAATTTTAAAATGGATTTCCACACTATTAATACAAAAACTGTAGAATTATTATATATTTTTTATATTCCCAGGTGAGCTAGCAAGCAGTAATTGGCGTCTGTCTCCCGGTAACAGTTCTGGCTACAGAACATTGAGCGCCCGCAGTGACTCCATCACACCGTCCCCTACTCCCAACACTGGTGCTCATTACAACACAGGTATAATAGTATAATCATACAGATATTATGTAACCGTTGTATAAAATATTAAATTTTCTAAAATTAAATTGTTTTTGTCAGGTGATGGTGGTTCAACAAACAACGGAGTCCTGTGGGCCATCACTGACATGTCTTCAGTTCCAGTTGGAGCACTTATTATTCACCCACAGGTGACTCTAATATTTTCATTTTAATTCTTTTATTGTGGATATTTTGTTGAAATTCACCCTCAGTCCCCTTCATCAGGGGGCAAGTCTGGTCCAACCGGCGAAATCAAAACCCTCGTGATTACCCATATCATGGATATAATTATCATATGGAGTTCTATGACATTATAAGATTTTATAGAACTCCATATAATGATTATATCCATGATATGGGTAATCGTGCGGATTTAGATTTCATCAGTTGGACCAGACTTGCCCCCCAGGTTAATTAAACAGTTGAATTTTAAATATCACTATATTTATTAGATGCTAACCCAGTATCAATCAATTTACACGGAAAACTTGTAATTGACTATACCTTATGATAAAATACTTTGTTAGTAAATCTTCATATTTGGATGTCTCAAGCTTAGCTAAGTGTTAGAAGCTAAATGTTCGGCTTTAGCTAAAACCTTCAGCTGAAATCAAAGGTTTACATATTAAGAAATTTTATAATAATAGGTACCTACTGTTTATTGACCATAAAAATATTGATGCAAATAATTGAGTTTTTGTTATACCTATTACTGTGACCAGCAGGGCTATGTACTCATGAAGTTGATAAAGATAAGATTATGACTTTGATTAAAATGAATTAGATTACATCAATTTATGTAAAAATTAATGACAGTTTCATACTAAACTTTGATCTTAACAAATTTTTATGATTGAATGTATATTAAATTAAAGGGGCTAAAGCAAAAATATCTATCTGGTAATACATAATTTGATGACATTATCATACTAAACATACAAGGCCAACTGCCGTGGCACAGTTGGTAAGACGTTTGTTTTTTGTGTGGGCGTCCTGTCCTGGGTTCATTGCCGTATGACAATAAACTCGCCACTTGCCCAGGTTGCAAGGAATTATTAAATTAATTAAAAGAAAGTATTTTTATGATTGAATATAGGTTAATAGATTATGATCGATTACTAATTTATACATTATTAAAATTAAGACATGATTATAATGTATTAAGAATGTGTCATGAGTAGTCCCTATAGTTCAACTATTTAAGCAATTCAATTTAGCCAAATCACGCGTATTCATACAAGCACAGTCAGTTTTTACTGTTTTTAGCAGCTGATCGAAAACTTCACCTTTGGCCGAAGCTGTAAGTCCTTTTTTGGGCCGAATGTGGCCGAACTAAAGTTTAGGTCGGACACTATTTATAACCTGTTTTGTATAATATATTATTTACTTCAACAGACGGGTCAGCCACTGACAAACTGTGACGGATCTCTCTACCATTATGATCCAGCACATCCGCCCAATGCAGACTTTCTCAACAAATCTCAAGTGAGTTATATTTAGACAATTTTTTTTGACGGCTTTTAATGCTTTATCGATTCAAAGAATGCTTTCTATCTTATCAACCTGACTATACTGAAATATGAATTTTACCCAAAATAAAGTGTTTATTTAACTTATGCGTTTTGTTCTCCAGGTATCAGTTGAAGGTGTAAGAGTATTGACTAATCCGGAGAGACGCAGAAGCCGTCTGGAGAAACAGCGAGCTACCCTCAGTCCCAGTACAGACGCTGACTCTAATAACAGGTACGCATTTAATTTACAATGATTAGAATTCTGGGGGGCAAGTCTGATCCGACCGGCAAAATCAAGACCCTAGTGATTACCCATATCATGGATATAATTAATATATGGAGTTCTATTATATCTTTAGATGTCATAGAACTCCATATGATAATTATATCTTTGATATGGGTAATCACTAGGGTTTTGATTTCGCCGGTCGGACCAGACTTGCCCCCCTGAATAAAAGATTGAATGTAATTCATGATTGGTATGTGTGATCTTAACTTATATACACATTTTTTTTTCAGTGATAAAATTAAAACGCCAGAAAATGGGGACCCACACATCAATGCTGACAAAACTTCATCTAGTGGTATGTTTTTAAAAAATTATTTATCTTTGCTTTTCATAAAATAATCCTAGGTTGAAACAAGTACATCCTCATTCATATCTTGAAATATGCTTGTGCTTTAGGTGAATCAGTACTGACCCACTACCTTTAATATCTCAACAACATAAATAAAGTTAAATGTTGAATAATTTAATTCACATAATTGTTTAATTCAATAATTTATTTTACTCATATCTCTTGAAATTGAGGCAATAATCAATTGTGCTGAATCCACTTTAAAATAATGTTGTTTAACTTACAAAACCAAAGACTGCACCCAATATAACACAGAGATTATCCCTAGTATATTGGAGAGCAAAATCTAATTGACAGCAAAGCGCAAGAGAGTTTCAATGGTCTGGATGTGTATGTGTACCTTTCCATTGTCTCTGTCTTAAATATATGTAGTATTTAATTTTTTTTTATATACCTTTATTATTGTTGTCACAACCTCTTTATGTAAAATGTCATGTTTATTATAAATAAATAAATAAAAATGTATGAGAAACAATTTTATATAAACCTGCTGGGAATCAGATTCAGGATGCCAGTACAGAAGTCAAACAACTAACCACCATGCCACCGTCCGGCATAGTAGTATTCATATTCATACAATATTAAAATTAATGAAAAAATATATCAAAGTATTTTTCCACTAAATTCGATAACAATCACTGAAAGTTTTTGCCGAGGTGGCTCGGAATCGTCAAGGTCTAAAGTGAAACTCATTTGCAATCAAATTTCGTGAAAAAATACTTACATGGTATATGTGTTTGTTAATTTTAAAATTGATTTCCACTCTGTTAATACAATATTTGGGATCATACAATATTTTTTTTTTTTTGTTTTTTCAGATGAAAACTATTCATCAGATGAAAAAACCGCGTCAAAGAAACCCGACGATGATAATTCCAATCTTTGCGTTTGCCTCGAGTGTCAAACTGACAACGGCGGCTCTAAAAGCCCTAACAAGAATAAAGAAACTACAGGGGCTCCCGTTAATAACAAGGATACAATCACAAAGACACCTCAGTACGTCACTGATACCAATAAAACAAATCTCAACCCGGACAAATCAAAGGACACGAGGGGATTGACCCAACAAAACCCACCGAGCAAGGCGCAAAACCCATCCAATCACAACTCGGAATCCAGCAATCAAGACTCCCCTCGGGAAACTGACAACTTGACAAACACAAACAACGAAAGAGCAAGAAACGGATCGGACGGAAGATATGAACCGGTAGTGAGCGCCCTGGTTGATGGGAAGGCCAATGAAGATCCCATAAGGAGACAGGGTGATTATTACACCGACCCTTTTGGTTATAGGAACGAAATTGAATGCGACAACGCCCTTAATGCACAGAACGTTCACAATCCCAATATGGCAATCGTGGCAGCATCTAAATCGCAATACGAATTCCAGGTGAGCTCAACTTTTTTATTACAAAATAAAATAGTTTCTTTCTTAGTACCTTTCAAAATGCTCTCACATTCTGGAAATTTTAGTTTAAAGTTTTGTGTTTAGTATGTATACAAAACAAGTGCATTCTGCATCCAAGGTATAAATGTTTATTAATTTAATAATAATAAAAATAAGTTATTTGTATAGCGCTGTTTAATGATTCGAGATCATACCAAGGGCGCTGATAGTTTAATGTTGTGTTGCTCTCTGAAACAAAGCATTTTTTAATCCTTGTGAAAGTGCTCTTGCTTTGAGCACTGCGGAGATATAGAGGCAGTGAATTCCACTTAATAGGACCACTCACACTAAAGCATCGGTCATAGTAAGCCGCTTTGTTGACTCTGTCCAACTCCTTTAAGGAATTGTTACTCTGTGAATTTAATAACCTTTGAATAGGAAAAAATGTGTGCAGTATCTTATGTAGTGCAGAGTATAGTGTTGGACACAACCCACTCATTTTTGCTACAAGGAAATATTTGAAAATTAAAAAAAAAATTCCACAATGTATTTATTCTCTGCTTTAAATAAAATAATTGGTAATTTTAATGTTACAGGATAATTGCGAAGGTCAGTTGATGGAAGACGTTAGCGGCAAGGCAGATTATTGTATCAGAGACGAGCCTGGAATGTATGAACAGGACGAAAGAAGACAGCAACAGAATTATCTGGTGGCAGCCCCCACCTATACTGAACAGCCACCAGCTTACTATGGAAACATACAACAGATGGCGCCGTACTACGAAAGCGCTACAACTTTTGATGAAACCAACCCTGAGGTTTGTTATTTATTTCAAGTGACCACCCTTACCTAAATATTTATGATTAACTATGACGAGTATCTACCAAAAACTAAGCCTTTAAAAAATCCGGTAGCCATTTTAAATGTGTATTTTTATTTTATTTATTTTTTAATTACTTATCAAATCATCCCTAGATGAAGATGTTAAAGAAACTGTATTGCTCTCTCTAGAATTAGGTGGAACTCCTTCGGAAGTTTCTTCTATGATGATATAATAATGGACATAGTGTAAAACAATATAAGAGATGTTATGACATTCATTAGTCACTCAGGCTGGTTCAGGGTGGAAAATTAAAACAGAGGACAGCCCCATTTGTGGTATCGCAAAGGGCCAATTGGCCTATATGTGTTATCCATAAGAACTGCCAAAAAAATTACACGTAAATTGTATCACTGTGTTTTTTTTTTTGTAAAAATGATGAACAAGTATTGTGCCATCTATATTTTAAAATGATGAACAAGTATTGTGCCATATAAATTTTAAAATGATGTATTGTGCCATCTACATTTTAAAATGTTAAACAAGTATTATGCCATCTGCATTTTAAAATGATGAACAAGTATTGTGCCATCTATATTTTAAAATGATGAACAAGTATTGTGCCATATAAATTTTAAAATGATGAACAAGTATTGTGCCATCTACATTTTAAAATAATGAACAAGTATTCTGCCATCTACATTTTAAAATGATGAACAAGTATTGTGCCATCTAAATTTAAAAATGATGAACAAGTATTGTGCCATCTACATTTTAAAATAATGAACAAGTATTCTGCCATCTATATAAATTTAAAGCAATAAAAGTTAATTTTCTTTTTTAGGCGTTCATTACTCCAACATTTCAACAATCACACAGTTTGTCTGGAGTAGGGGAAATGAGTTTATTTCTGTTATCTAAGAAGATAATTTGTTGTTTACAGATGCAAGCTTATCAGAGTCCAAGTTTAGCACTGCGCCCCGGATGTCCACCCTTGCAGCAGCCACAGATGATATTCCAATCAACACACATACCACCTCCTCCTTTACAGGCTGCCTACACCATACAGGTATACACCATACACCATTTCTTTATATCCAGATATCTCTAAATTATTTATATTTATAATACTTTTTAATTTGACAATCATAAATTTTAGTACCATATCGACGCTTGAAAGGAAAAATCGACTAAGCGACAGTTTGGGCGATATTGAGTTATATACATCATTGGATTCGCCAAAAAATCCCGCGTCGATTGGCCTTACTCTCATGCTTCTGTGACGACTTTTGATGTCGCTTAGATATATTTCATTTTGAGCATTTTTACTAGTTTTCGGCGACCAAGCGACTAACTTTCTTATCTTTTTAAAAAATAATGTATTTAGGATTTTTTTCCATAACAGTTTTTGTATTTAGTAAATTTTACATGATTTTGATAAATACTTTTTTGGCTTTTGTTCGTCTTATCCCGATCTCACGAAAAAAAATAATTTAGGTTAGTTAGTTTTACCCCTCAGAAAATTGTATTTTTTTCTTATTTACGCATTTTTACCATTCCTTGAATATTTTATGTTTGGCGTTTAGATATTTTTATCAGTTTTCATATACTAAAAACATGTCTGTTAGTAATTTATTCCTGATTCTATAAAATATCAAATATGTTGCTTAGGATAATATGACCTGTTTTTTTTGTTATATCATTGTCGCTTAGATATCTTTTGCGAGAACAAATTTTAATTATAATGGTAGTTGTGCCTCCCGTGCGTAGTGTTAAGAGTGATGTTAAGTTAGATTCCACCGATACAGCAAAAATGGCAGAGAAAGCAGCTCATGAGATTGAGAAAAATGAAAGCTATGATCGCTTCTTCGCTCATAAAATATTCATAAAAGTGATTCCAGCACACTATATGTGAGTTTTGACCTGGAAAAGGTCTTGAATACTCCTCATGGCGAATCTATGCTATTATATTATTCGCGTAAATTAGCGGTATACAACTTGTGTTTTTACGAGAATGGTACACGCAAAGTATTTTGTTTCTATTGGGACGAAAGCAATGGGAAAAGAGGAGCCAATGAAATCGCCAGTATTCTACAAAAATACATTAAGTCTGTAGATGAGAGAGGTGACATTAAAAACTTACTCCTTTACTGTGACTGCTGCCCAGGCCAAAATCGGAACCGGATAGTTTTAGCGATGATACACTCAACTTTACAAATATGTCAAAATCTTGAAACAATTCAAGTAAATTATTTACTGACTGGTCACACATACATACATGCCCGTTGATAGTGTCCATGCAGTAATAGAAGCAAACTTCAAGAAAACTATCATATATGCACCGTCGCAGTGGTACACTGTGTTTGCCACGGCAAGAAAGGACCCTTTTCCATATGAGGTTGAAAAAGCAAGTTATGAAGATTTTTATAAATGGGACTCTTTTGCTGATAAATATTTCAAGGGTTATTTGACGGGAAAAATTAGAAAAATTAGGATTGCTACATTCAAGAAAAATAAGCCTACAAAAATTTATGTCAAATATACAATGAACAAATCCAGTGAAATCGAGTTCAGTCGAAAACTAAACTACCTCTTATGCCATGCTATCGATATCTTCTACCAATATCAAATGCAAAATATGACGGTTTAATTAAACTTTGTAAGGACAAAGTTATCCCCGCTCATTTCCAACATGAGTATACCACCATTCCAAATTCTTTAACATTAAAAGACACATTGCCTGAATCAGACGTCGAAGATGTGGAAACTGATAAGACTTATTTACCAATATTTACAATTACAATTATTTTTATTTTTGATATAATGTCTTTTATAGCGAATACCTATATATAATAAATAATACACAGGTATTTTTTCCTTTGTTATAGTTTATGTCGATATTTATTTAAAAATAAACAATTTTTTGGTTATAAAACAGGTGTTTTTTTATTTTTGTCCGATTTAAGATTCTTTGGAAATTTGTTATTTATCTTTTATAAAAAAATTATAAAAATATTTTGGTCGAAACATACCTACAACTTGTATCTTGGTTAAAAATTCCCAGTTGGATACAGTTTATTCTAGAAGCATAAGCAACATAACCCTGAACATAAGAACGTGCTATTGTTGTTTAGTCATTTTTTCCGCACTTTAATTCTGAAAAAATATCTATATAAGACTTTATTCCTATTTAATATAAAGTATTTCATGTTGGTTGGTAATTTTTTCCGCACTTTAATTCTGAAAAAATATCTATATAAGACTTTATTCCTACTTAATATAAAGTATTTCTTGTTGGTTGGTAATTTTTTCCTGTTTGGAATTTTAATGAAAAAATTACTAAGCGACATAAACTTATTAATTAGCCAACTAATCGGAAATCTATCAATAGCAAATGATAAAGGGTCTAAACAGTTTTTAAATTTCGTTGGAATTATGCGAATACAATAAATAGGTGAATTACAATGATTTTTTTTTCAAAATTACTAACTTTAAATGGCTCTCCTGTAAAATTGCCTACATGTCGCTTAGTCGATTTTTCCTTTCAAGCGTCGATATGTATAATATAATTTTATTTTTTTTATTTATTTTTTTATTTTATTTACGGCAAATTGCCTTTTACACACATGAACAACAATTAAGTACCTACACACATTGAATTACAAAAGAAAAAATAAAACGATCATAAACACACAAAGAAAAAAAGGTACTATTACAAAAACAGTTAGTATTAAGTAAGTGGAAAAAAAAATTACAATTTAAAATAAACTAGTTGCATGTAACACATGAGATCCAACTGTCGATAGCGATAGTATGTATAGTTGAAGAATAAGTACCAAACTATAAACCCATAAATACAAATTATTTAATATTTTATGATACATATTTGGTTTTCTATACAACACATGTACCTAGGTAGTCAAGATAGGATAGTATGGAGGTCAGTCTTCTTTTCAGGATCAAAAGTTATAAGGGACACACACACACACACACACACACACACACAAACTCACATAAAATGTTCTACTCCGAATTCTGAGTAAATCCATGTATGGGAACATATATGCTGCGAGGCCTCTAGTTGGTGTTATTAGCATGCAAAAAGTCCACTACACCATACAAAATGTTCCTTCGTACACGCATCTTGGCTTAATAATGTCGATTCATTCAGAGAATTGAATTCTCATGAACGAATCGACAGTTGGAAAATATAGGTATGCATATTGAAACATAAAAATCATTAAAATATACAAAAATAATATGCACACTTAGAAAAAAGAAATAAAAGATAATAAAATTAATCCAATTATTATCAAAAATGCTAGTTCATAGAATTTTATTAAGCGTAAATAGTTTTGAGAATTTTTTACATGCCTAAATATTCATACTGAATGCCGTAGCAAAGTGATGAGTCTTTTGGCTTTTGTGCCAGCATCCTGAGTTTATTCCCAGTCAATCGCCCTGGCACAGTTGGAAAGCTATTTGGCTTCTGTCTGGGTGTCCTGGGTTTGATCCCCACCAGAGGAAAATTCACTTAAATTCATTTTTCTGGAGTGTTTATTATTATTATTAGAAAAAAATATTTAATCTTACCTTTTTGGACTGGAAACACTGGTTAGTTAAAGAAATTTGACAATCAATTCACAACTTGCACAAGATGTAAGGAAGTATTAATATGTAAAAAATACTTTTCTGGTTTCATTTTAATTTCTAGACCTTAAAATATTGAAATACCGCAAATGTTTTTAAATTTCAATAAAAATGTTAGAAATAAAAAAAAAGTGAATGTTTTGTGTGCAGGAACCTGAACTGCAGCCTTTCCCTGTAGCACCAGCACCTGGAGTTGTACCACAACCTCCACCACACATTTACCAGGTAGGTAACTAATATTACCATTTCAAATAACATTTTTATCTTCTTATTTTGAATTTAATCCAATAGAAACAATCATTATTTTGCTGGTGTTTAATAATTAAAAAATTACAGACTTTGAAATATTTTTGTAGTTAGTAATCCTAATAATGGTAGACGAGTAATTAATTATTTGTATTGTAAAATAAACAATTTTGTTAGGTTGGCAGTGGTGGAGGATGGAGCTGGCCCCATGTGGTGTATGGTCCCCCTCCCGCACCCCCACCTCCCCTCCAGGATGCACCACACAAGATACTACCACACGGTATGCACATGCTACATTTTATTTATAAATTATTGAATTTTTCCTATAAAACAACTAATACAGTTGAGAAACAATTTAAACTGTTGTCCGACTCATGAACATGCATATTAAAATAAATATACTGTACGTAGTGAAATTATGTTTATCATTGTATATCACATAATGTTATATACATATTAATAATATTGTTTAATCTTGGATTTCAACAAAATGTTTTTCATATTCCAGGTCCATTCATGCCACAGCCACCAGAAGCTGCCATTCCAGCTTTACCACAGGCATTCTTCCCTCATCCTCCCACTGCCGTACTGATGGCTCAACCTCACCAATACTACCCGTACCATCAACACCCTCAGATCATACATCAGATACCGCAGCAGAACCATTACTCCGTATTCCATCAATATCCGGCGGGAAGGAGCTCCGTTCTCAGCCACGACGGCTCCACAACACCCGGGTTCCAGACGTATGACAATCAAAACGTCACCTTCATCAATAACACTCAACAGTTTGTCAAAACACACGAAGACGCGCAAAAGTCGAGAAACACCAAGTCTCCCAGACACTCCCATTCCAGAGCTCAGAGCAACTCAGGATCGTCCAGGACCACTCCCCTGATGAACTACCAACACGTCAATACTCCGATGATGCCAGACAACAATGCTTACCAACACGTTGACAATAATCTGGCCACTCATCTCGCTCATCATATCAACTACGGAATCATACCATTCAATATACCACAAAACGACACCAATACGATGACAAACTACCAAACAGATAACATCAACAGAAATCAATCTTTCGATAACAACAACCGCAACTTCAGACCCAACATCAACGACACCAAGAACGGATACGCAGCCAACAAGAGAGACTATATGCCAAACGATAAACCGAGTTACAACACAAATTTCAACAATAGTAAACCTGGAGAATATCACAACACGAGCCAGATGGAACGAAACATGGACACCATTCAGAGAATGGGACAGGCGCACAGTTTCGACACATTTCAGACACAGAATGACCGCGGCCACTTTGACAAGAGCAAGGAGAGGCGGAAAGCTTTCAGGAACAGCGCCAGCACCAACAGCACCCTCAGCAGGCAGGACAGCTTCGACCGAGGAAACTACGACGGCCCAGTTGATAAACTGCAAACCTACCCATACAGAAGTGCTGACGGCGCGTACCAACCAAAGCATATCAACAAGTATAACCAAAAAAATACAGAGAGTGACTCGACTAGCGAACCAAAGATCCCCAAAGAACCGGAAAATTGTAAATACATCTCGAACATATCGAAGGAAATGGCAGAAAAGGTCGCCTCTAGCAACTTGAGCAATGAAGCCAAGGCGTTCATACCCAAGGCGGAGACCAAACAAGACGAGAAAACAGCAGCAGCAGACAGACCGGACAACAAGAGCGAAATCAAAACCAGCAACGTTGTTTTCACGACGCAAAAGGCCGTCTGGACGAAGCAGACAATTAAAGAGTTTAATATCAAGACTTATCTGAACTTCCCCAAGAATAGGTACAGCTACAGGAACACTTCGGTCGGCTTTGGTCAAGGCTACTCAGAAAAGACGTACAAGTCACAAGACAAAGAAAGGAATTTTAACGATAAAGACACATTCAGGAGGAATTATAACAGGGAGACTAATCACACCTCAAATACACAGGTAATTAATCAATTGTATTTTTTGGATACTTTCCTGTTTTATAGATGCATTATCTAAATTATATAAAAAATCAACCTAACCCAAATTAATTAATTTGTTTTTTAAACATATCAAAAGAATTAAACGAATTTTGAACTGATAATGTGTTTCCCATTACAGTCTGGATGGATTTCCCGCAGTATGGAGAGTCCTGCCAGCACCCAGCAATGTAGCACTACCAGGTCGGTACAATACTGTCAGTCTCTTCTAAGTGCTTATATGGGGTGGGTGTATCAAGATGGTCATGAATCCGCTCAATAAAGCTCACAAATGTATCATGCGTATTATCAACAAAAGAAATACAACTTTCCCTTCAGACGATTTGTTTAGAATTTTTACTCTCCTTGATCCAAGTCAGTTGTTTATGATATCCGCATGAATTCATTTCCAAAAGACTATAATTCTGCATAGTAGAAGCTAACAAAGGCCTTTCACTAGGCAAGCAAATGAACTGAACTTCTCTGAGCCTATAATGAAAACCTCGTTTGTACAGAGACGTTTTGGAGTCATTGGTCTTAGAACATTCAATAAGCTCGACAAAAAAACTAAACCATAGCTTTCGATCCCATACTTGCTTTTGCTTTAAGTATATTTGTGCATTTTTTTATATTATGTTTTTTTATTTTCATTGTTATTTATAATATTATCACTTTTTTATGTACGATTGATGTTGGCATCAATTAATACAGTGTCACTGTCTCGAGATGCATTGGCCCCGGCACAGGTTTATGCCTAGTGAGGCATTGAAGATTCAATAATTATTGTAATGTCTATCAATGTATGTATCAATAAAAAAAATTAAAAAAATATAATAAAGAAGTAATGTCAGTCACTTTACTTATTTCATCTTTTTAGCATCAATATGATGATTGAACAAAAAATTGACAATGAACTTGCTAGTATACGATATTAATATATTTTTTGTAAAAAAGAGTAATAAACAAATATGGATTGAGGGCTTTTAATTTTATTTACACTGACAGCGTTGACTATGTAGAATTTCATTTTTAAATAAATTAAACACTTTGAGAAAGTTGAAAAGGCCTTCACCAGGCGAAACGGTCGTTCTGGAGAGAAAAAATATATGTAGAAAGAAAAAACAAGTGTTTAATTTATTTAAAAATGTATTGAGAAGACTTAATTTCAACATTTTAGATTATATATTTTGTATTCTATTTTTACAGTAGTACAAATGCCAGCCCGGCTCCTGTCTTTACGATGCCACACATGCCCAAACAGCTTCCTCCAAACCAACAGACACCCAATGTATACACTCATCCCAAGACAGCAAACCCCAAAGATCAATCAACAAAGAAAGACGTGACACCAGCCGCCGCAGACAATGTCAAAAGACACAACAATGACCATCTGCCACAAGATCAGCACATTATGCCCAACAATGGCAACCAGCTGGCGGCCAGTTTTGGCGTCAAGTTGAACATCAGACCCAACAACGGTACGCCGCCGATGATGAACGCATATGGTGGTGGTCTGGGCAAGGAGTACAACATGGCGCAGCACCAACATATGGCTCTCGACGCCAGTGGGATGTTGCAGAGAAACCAGATCATACAGAGCTTGGGAGGTGTGGGTCTGATGCAGACACCACCGCAGCCAACGTACATCCTCAGACAGGTAAAAAAATTGACAAATTCGATCTTAATTGACTTAAAAAATTTGATCACATTTCCTCTTACCGTAATCTTCTCCATCAGCCTAAGATACGACAACGGCGAAATATACATATTTTGTCACTTCTATACAATACACTCTTTAACCTTAATTCAACACAGTACCTTAAAACCAAATTCACCTATTTATCTAATCACGGCCTATCGCTTCCATCTGCTGAACGTACTACATTAACTATCCCCATTCACAACACTGAATTTTTCAACACAACCTTTGAAGTACGTTCAACAAGACTCTGGAATAATTTATTTATTTTTATTTATTTGAATCTTCTTGTACATACAATTTGTACACTGGCGGGCTTATTGCCTAATGGCAATTTACCAACCAACCAGAGTAAATGTTAAGTATACAAAACAATGTGTACTATGGCAATCAGTTAATCACATTACAAAATAAATAAATACAGCTGAAGAAAAGTAACAAATAAGATAGCATAAAAGAACAATTCATAGCAGTGATAGGAAAACTAAAGGATAATGAAAGGAAGAGAATAATTTGAGTCCTAATATTACTTTGTCAAACTCGCTTTCCATTTTCAAGAAAAGACTAAAGCAAGGATATCTCTCTGAAAATACCTGATCCCTCTCCGTTTCCTTCCTTCCCTTTGCTACGTTATATTTATCCCTAAACACCCGATCTCGATTCCTTCTTCTTGTTCCTTCCCAATCCTTTTTTTCTTGCGTTGATGTTTTTTTTTTTTTTTTATTTATCTTGGTATTATGTATATTTTCTTTGTTCTTTTGTAGCTTTCATTTTTTGTTGATGTACATGTATAATTCTGTCACTCTGTAATCTGGTTGGTTGTAAGAGATTGCCTAATGGCAATAAGCCCGCCAGTGTGCATTATATTTGTTTATATTATGTACAAAAAGTTAAATAAATAAACAAATAACAACATTTCATTTGAAAATCAATTATATTTTTACTGAGTTGTCTTAAATCATTTCTTTATACTTGTATAGTTATCGCTAATCATCTAGATAAATCACATTTCTTTATACTTGTATAGTTATCGCTAATCATCTAGATAAATCACATTTTTTCTTGGCTGGTTTGATCACTTGTATTCTCAAACCATCTATCTCCCTCCACGCCAATCATGATTTCTTTTCCATGTTTTTCCAATAGGCGGCGACAGATATCGCCTTGTCCTTCATTGTTCTTAGGTCAATTGTGCTGCATGTCGTCTTCATTCGTGGGCATATTAGTAGATGGGTGTCATCCTGCTCCTCTCCGCAATCGCACCATGTGTTTCTCCCTCCAGAAATCTCCACCTCTGCTGGTTCTTTTTACATCTAGTCACCCCTACTCTCAGTCTTTTATTTGTAATACTTACTTACTTTCCGTGTCCGGAACACCATCATATTTGTAGCCCCCAATATTCAGCCACTCAGATTCCACTAGTGTTTGCTATCACTGTGTCTCGGTGCGTGCATGTCACTCCTATCATGGAACATGAAAGTAGGTGCACGTTGTCCTTTCTGGCGCCGCACTCGCAGATGTGTTCTTTTCTGTAACCCCATTTCTTGAGTATACTGTAACAGCAGGAGACACCCGTTCTGAGCCTATTGAGCGCTCTCCATGTTGGATAAGACAGGTTGTGTCCCACTGACACGTCCTCCGCGGGTGGTAGCTGAGTGGGTTCGACACTATCACACCACACTGACAGCCTTCGGGCCTCGGGGAGGCCAACTATAGGGGCGGTCATCTCCAGGAAGCTTCTTCTGGACTTGAGTCTGCATTGATGCGGCTGTGAGCCATACATTGGATTTCAAGGGTCAGTTTGCTGCTTGCTCCGTTCGACTTCTGCTGCAACACTATTTGTAATCTTTACTTACACCAAAAAGGTGATATCCTCAACTGTACATCATGTGGTCTGTAAATACCCATTTCAGTCGGTCTATATTGAGGTATAATCATGTTAGCAAATGTATAAATATTTAATTTTTCTCAGTTCCCAGCTTGGTTGAGGCGAGCCCCGGGCCCCAGTATATTTGGATCTCCTCCACCCAGTAAGTTGAAACACATTTACTGATATATATATATTATTATTATTATTATTATTATTTATTACTTCTCGGGCAACTAACAGGTACTATGTCAAATATTAAATTTTTTAACACGCACCCAATAACAAGTTGCCACATTCTGGAGACTTACGATATTAATCGTCTCACAGATCCAGACTGAAAACACAATTCAAAACTGTGTCTCCACCGGGAATCGAACCCGGGACCTTTGGATCAGCAGTCAGATACCCAACCCACTGAGCCAAGAAGGTCGACAAATAACCTATTTATTGATATAATATCGAGAGGAACGAAAAGAAAAGTAGAGGTCGGCCAAGAAAAATTTGACGCGATCACATAAATGAAATTTTGAAAGATGGAGACGTTAGAAGTAAGAATAACAGAAGAGCGTGTATGAGACGATGCATGGACGTAACAAAGCGAGATATGTATGTCAATAGAGAGGAGTCTGGCGTTCGGTTCTCTCTGCCTACCCCAAATAGGGAAAGGGCGTGATGCTATGGTATTGATATATGTACATATTATTATATAGCGTACTTACTGATTACAATATCACAGTGTTACTTATTGTCCAACTTGAAACTTGGACTCAATTTGAAATGCCCATATATTATTGACTACAGAAGAATTCATTCATTCATACTATGTGAAATGTTATTGTACCCTGTTGTATTTTTTGACTACCCAGCTCTTATGGGACACGCAAAAATGATGATATTAGAATAGATTGAAGAAAATTAATTTAATCATATAAGACATAAAATAAAGCACAAAATTATTATTAGTTAACAGGCAGGCAGGCAGGCAGGCAGCTATTGCTGATGTGCCTGTATTATGTGCATCCAATCTGTTTTTAAATTGATTGAGTGTTCCAGCACTCACAAAAAATTGGCTTACTTATAATTGAAAATGCCTGGAATATTCATTATGTCTGAGCAAAAACTATTTTGAACAAATTCTTAAGACTCCATAAAAGAATGTCCCTGCTAAACTCTATCTCTGTCAGGGTTCGCAATAATCTGATATTTATAATAAGATATTAAAATGTCCAATATTTGATATAATATCTCTATCACAGATTCTTTTATTATGACTAAAGAGTTCAGATGGATAATTTGAAAATATAACAATTTTATTTTTCAGTGACTCCCCACATTCGACACAGAGCCCCCCGTCCTCACGCCCCCTCTCACCACCAGACAGGCCAGTACAGACAGAGATAACGGACTGAAGCGTGGAACGTAATATCTCAATCATACCACAACCCCACATATTCAAAATGAAACACACGGAGACAAAAGCTAACCATTATTCGTAACATACACGATCGATGCCATAATATGTAATATTGAACTCGCCGTGACTTAGTATAGAAAAAAACACGGACATAACTAATCGTAATATATTTATTACCTTTTACCTGTGATGTATGTAGTCATGACTTTTTAATTAATCATTTATTTATATATTTATTTATATGCAGATTTTACCATTATGGAGCTTGTATCATAGCATATTTGTCACAACTTTCAACGGAGGACTCTAAACGCAATATATAATGCGCTACATTCAAAAGCCATCTTCACAATATAACATAAGTTTATATATAACATAACCAAAATTTGTGTTTGTCATGTGTCCCAGAATGTTTTAATTTTCTTGTTTCATAAAAAATAATTGAACAATGATATTATAATTAATATTATACCAGAATGTTCAACAGCTATAATTTATTTATCTTGACATAAAATGAAAACAGTTTAAAATTTGTGCGAAAATAAGATATATTTATTTTATTTCATTTTGTATCCCTTCTGATGTAACTAACAGACACTATACCCCCTATTCAGTAACTATTGTAACTAAAATAGGAATGTTCTAAAATTATAAATTTCAAATTTACGGACTAAATGGAATAGGAACGTACCTATATTGGCCGGAATGTTCTTAAAAAGTTCCTGAATTAGACATATTTTGAATAATTATGAAAATTTCATCATTTTCATAATTATTCATTATTCGTCTGATTCAGTAACTTTTTAAGAACGTTCCGGCCAAAATAGGTACGTTCCAAAATAGGTAAATTTGAATATCACGGATAGGGATGAGAATTTATTGTTTCGCTCCTGAAAGTTGTATAAAATATTGTTATACATTATTGCTTCACATATAATTTTTATTATTTATTACTTATTTATTGTATATAAAATGGCAACAATATGATATTGTATGTTAACTACGCACACGTAGCAATTATTTACTTAATTTAAAAAATAAATATCGGGTATATTTTGATTATTAGATAATAAATATATTCACAAAGTTTATCAATGACAATCAAGGCTGTAATTTTGATTATTTTTATTGTTGTTATATTTATTTTCTCCTGCCATTTTTGTTAGTATTATTTTCACAATAAACTCAAAATTAAAATACATACATTATCGTAAGATATTTGGAATACTCAAACTGAACATCTTTTTGTGAATTATCTAAATTTTATTTACAAAGAGCAGATAGATTTGACAAAATGTCAGAATGAAAAACTTTGCTAAAAAGACATGTTTTTTTTAACTTATTTTTTTAATCAAATATTTTACCAATTTTGCAAGTGACAATTGTTTCATAATATGTAAAAAAAATATATAAATTTTCAATATCATCTCTATTTTGCAAAATATTTTTTCAAAAGACAACATGGCTGCCGAAATAAATTGTGAGTTTTGGTACAGACTCTACATATTGTAATTTTTTGTTCAATACATATATGTATTAGTAAGTACATATATAAACAATTAAAAATAGATCTTTTGCACATTATTTGTTACCAAAAGTTTTGTCGTTAATATTTTATCAGCAATAGTAAAAATACTCATAAACTGTGTGCTAATTTGTGTTCTTCAGAGGGGCAAGTCCGGTCAAACAGTGAAATCAAAACCCTCATGATTACCTATATCATGTATATAGTTATATCCATGATATGAGTTATCATGAGGGTTTTGATTCCACCGTTTGACGGGACTTGCCCCCCAGAATTAAATTATAGTTTTTAGTACAATGGTCACCAAATTGTATTTTTTAAGTTGCATTTAGATTTAATAATTGTGACATACTTATTTATGTTTGTGACAGAAATTTGTGTTGTGATACCGTTGATATATTATACAATTTTTTCGACCAAACCAAATAAAGTTTGTCTACATATTTCACAATATGTACAATTGACAATTTTTATTTATTGGATAGACAACCCTGATATAGGTACTGCTCTTCATTGATTGAAAATAAACACTAAAAAAGTTTAATCCCTAACTCTTAAGTATTTCCTAGAGTGTCACCACCTACATAGGAACTACCTAAGTATTTCCTAGAATGTCACCACCTACATAGGAACTACCTAAGTATTTTCTAGAGTGTCACCACCTACATAGGAACTACCTAAGTATTTCCTAGAGTGTCACCACCTACATAGGAACTACCTAAGTATTTCCTAGAGTATCATTACCTACATAGGAACTACCTAAGTATTTCCTAGAGTGTCACCACCTACATAGGAACTACCTAAGATACAGAAGCTTCCTAAACGACTTCCAAGAAACAACAGCTGCCATTTCAACAGTCTGAAGTTAGTTAAATAAAATATAGCCCCATAACAGTATTGCCATATGGCAATAAACACGCCACTTGCGCAGGGTGCAAGGAAGTGTTTATTATTATTATTATTACTATTAATCTACGAATCACAAAAAAATACCACAAAAAAATGACAGGCCGTCTTAAACAAAAATTTTAAAAAATGATGCAGTATAAATACTAATCCTAAATATATGTGAACATGCCATCTATGAATAAAATCTTAAATGTTTCAAACAAACGAAGATTTGATCAGCATAACAATCAACAAGTCGTAATTAAATTAATAGAACACCAGTAGACCCACGAAAATCAAGCGTTTTCGATGATTTACCTATCTTGTCAAATTAATATTAACTATTCTAGTCAGACGCTGCCAACGCTCAACTGTGATTGGCCGCAAGAATATGATCTCTGATTTGACAACGAAAATTGAAAATATACATACCCAACTCACATTATGCATACATATGTGGTTGTCAGTAACAAACACTACACATACATGTGTGTTACAATATACATATATAATTATTAAATTTATATATTTATACATAGCGTGTACAGTTTGTCAAAATGATTTTTCAATCCCTCGTACGGGACCAACAAAAGATATTATTAAAAAAGATATTATTAAAAAGAAAATACTTAATAATTATAAATATATAGTGACTTGTAAAAAAAATATCTCGACAGTCAATAACGCTGTTTTCATTCACAAATAGCGCTAAGGTATATGAAATATACACATTTTCATTGATATTATCTTAAGTATATATTATGATACAACTATTTCTTATTTAATTTGTTTTTGTTTTCAAATATTTCAAATACTATAAATTATTAATTATGATATAAATGTCTTCCTATCTCAATAAGTTATTTCCAATAGAAACATGTTTGCATTGCAAATTCAAAATATTTTTAGTGTTTATGTTAAAATTATGTATTTTAAACTTTATTATTGTGTGATTCATACGAGTACCTATGTACCTTCGATTTTATCTTCAATTATCTTGCTTGTGTATTTTATAATTGAAAGCTGCCATCGATGCACTTAACAATGATTTAAATCAGATAAAATTCAGTTGATTAAACATTATTTTGGTTTAAAAATTAAATAAAAATATTAAAATTAGGTTGTACAATCATTAAACACTGTATAAAAAAAATTGTGTAAAACAATGTTTTTAAAATTTATATTCATATTGATTGAGTTTTACTGTTTTTAAATTATTTGAGTAGCAGCAAATACTTGAATGTAACAGATAATCAATTAATATAAATGTATGTCTTCATCCATAAAGCAGTACTTCACATAAGTAGGAATAAATACAATATAATATACCATCTATTAATGCTTTCCAAAAATATATTTGATCAATTAATGAAATAGTTATTTTTTTTACACAGTGCCTCTTAACAATTTCTTGCCTGTGCTAAATTATCTTCAAATTGTGACAGCTGACAACATTGTATATTAATTTCAGCAAATGCATTGTATATTTTTTATCTTTGCGATTATCTTTTAAATAATGTTTTCCTATCTGTTTAAATTTGCTCAAATACGTGGCACTGTACGGCAAGACAACGGACAATCTATTATAATATCAAAACGGATACTTGTCAAATACTTTCCGTAATGATTACATCATTTTTCATTTCGGCAATTATAAATTTAATCTATGGACTAAATAAGTGCATAGATAACATACATTTAATGAGTAAAATCATATTGGCAAACTGTTCATTTCAAAGATCCTTTTAATTATAATGACGCACAAATATTTACAAAAAAAATTAACAAAAGGACGTACATGTTTGACAGATAAAAAATATATACCTACCGTAATATAACGATATATATTGATTAATGATATTAATATTATTGTCGTAGTCAGTGTTTAG
Source organism: Molanna angustata (assembly GCA_963576475.1). Taxonomy (NCBI): domain Eukaryota; kingdom Metazoa; phylum Arthropoda; class Insecta; order Trichoptera; family Molannidae; genus Molanna; species Molanna angustata. Next base: position 50,439,901 of record OY754965.1, on the reverse strand, counting down.
TTGCCCAATTTTTTCCAATTTGCAACCACAAAAGCATTTGTTTACCCGTTTCACTCTCGGGATGTCTTATTGACTAAAACTGGCACAAAGTTTATATACAAAATATCCAATATCAAAAGGAATTATACAATTTGTTTGATTTTACACATTTATATGTATAGATTAGAATTACTACATATTATAAAAATGTAGAATAAAACAATTGTTTTATTTCTTTAAATATATAATGGAATTCTATCAATATACATACTCTAGAGTAAAAAAATTACAATATCATATTTTTTTGTCATTACTGAACATCTTGATTACATAAACAAATCTCAAATTTTGCCTAGTATAAATTAAGAGGTGTGCGTTAGATCCTTGATTAGATCCTTCCGATCTCACTGTATCCATTTATATACCCTGTCTTTTGAAACTATTAGGAATATATATGGATTTTCTACCAATGATCTATTACCATTTCTCATCCAGAAATTTAGTTTTTCAATACAACCACAATTTGATGTCAATTCAACGAAAAAAAAACGCAAATTTTTAACTGTACCATGTTTGTAAATGCTCTGTGCCGCTGCTTCGAGTCAATCTGATGTCCAAAGTTGAACTCGTAAATGATTTACAATATAAAATACATCATTTACGGCTCGAGTTTATATTTAATAATAGAGAGATTAAAACATATTCTTGTTGTTGTTGTTGCGGTAATTCCAAATGCAGCTCTACCTTAACTGTACATATTTACCCATTAACTGCTTAATTGAATGTGTGATAAAACTAGACTTACATTTGTTGATTAGATTGTACTTAAAAACTAATACCTAATGTAAATATTCCACAAATTTTTACAATGATTAAAAAAATACACACTATATAGCAGAAAGGTTACAGAACGCTGCTCGTATTACAATATTTTAAAATGTATTATTTTTTCAACAAAAGATGGTAATGGCCATTTAAAATTACACATACTTTTGCCAAAACAGTTTGCATTAATACCAATAGATGGCATTAACATATCTCAATGATGAGACCTTGTCGGCCTTCGTGGCTCAGTTGGTTAGATATCTAACTCCTGAGTGAAGGGTCCCGGATGTGATTCCCTGTGGATACACAATTTTTAATTGTGTTTTCATTCTGGATCTGTGAGACGATAAATGCCATAAGTCTCCAGAATTTGGCAACTTGTTATTGGGTGCAGAAACAATACATAAAGACACACTGAAATAGAATATATGAATGTGTCCAATAATATGATTAACAAAAGAATTCATCAAAATAATTACACAATATTGACGTTTTCTGTTATTTTTGTATATTTTAATGAATTAATGCAGTCTTTGGAATCTTCTGCAATAATATTCCATTATCTATTCCAGTATTTATTTTTGGTTTGGCAATTTATTAACTTCATAATGTTGTCAAATCATAATTTTTATTTTCAGTTAAATTAATGGTTAACTTTTCTGCACTAAGAAGGAATTTAATTCATATGTTGAACATTGTTGATCAATATTTAATTTTAAACATGTGTAGTGTTCTGTGATTGTTTAGAATATATATATATATATATATATATATATATATATATATATTATGTAGATTTTTGAGCAGTGAATGGGTTATTCTGTACACGATTATAACTAGTCAATTAAAATTTCCTTCAAAGCTTACACATACGTCGAGCGTTGAATATTATTTTTAGAGTGTAGTTTCTATGGAAAAAAAAACAACATACGCTTGAAATGTCTTAGGGATGCACGCACTGGCAGTACATACCTATATTGTATTTATTATAAGTGATTTTTTTACCTAAATGAAAATATTAGATATTTTTTAACAATCTCTCTCCGCTTATAACTACTTCATAAATTATTTAGTCACCTAAATGTTGCGTCAAAAGCTCGATTCTAAATGTTTTTTTGCTTGGAAAGTATTAGTTGATAATTGTTATATTTGATAAAAATTGTTATATTTAACGGCTGGTGTTCTTTTTTTTTGTTCGGGGTATTAACGCGCACTGCGACCTTTATGATCTATTGCCGGGTTTCCAGTTACAGTATCCCCTCGAGTCCTGAGCCTCTTGCGAATCTCAAGACCCATAGGGGACTTAACGAGTGTCCCAAAATCCTCATACTCGCTTGTGGTTAGGTGGAAAAGAGCATATCTATAACTGGCCAAAACCTTTGACAAATTTTCTTTCATAACTCAGTTTATATTTGACAAACGTTGACCAGTCACAGTAATGGTACAAAGTGATTATTTTTTATTGCCTTTTTAACAATCTGATAATTTTCTATGTGATTTAGTTATAAGTACCGCTTATTTTATAGATCCTATTTAGGATTTATGTTAAGTTGCTCCATTTGAATCCCATATAAATATAATTATTCTCTCTGTTATGAATAATATCCTCTGATTTTTAACAGGTATTGTTAACAATAACAAATTGATGTTTATAATACATATTATTATATCCGTTAAAAATAATTCACAAAAGATATCTGTTGTACCAATAAAAAGAAAAAAATATATATATAAGTATAAAAAAACGTAGTCTATTCGATGTTACTGTAATATAAAAATAAAAAATATTTAGTTGATGAACGAAAGAAATGTCAAACATTTCAGAACGATTATTGATGTATATCTATATATAAGTTTATAAGTGTATTATAATATTATTATTTATTTTTTCATTTTGACGTATATATCGGGGATTTGTTAAATACATATTCAAATTTACAGAGAGTTGTAATTGATGCCAAACAACACCCTTGCTAATCCATTTATAAGTTTGGTCCAACAGTGAACTCAATTTGTTAGACATTCTATGTAAGTGTAAGTCTTTTTGTTAACAAATGGCCGATCCAACCAGATTACTTATTATTTTAACAACAAATCCCTGATGTATGTCACATACCAATCTGTTACTCTTCACCGGTAATATATTGCAAGAAAAATATCATCAAACATAGTATCACATGTTATGATGGATTCCTTGTAAAATCCTGTGAATTGGTTCCTTTTAGAATGAAATTCATCATACAAATATATAATATATATATACAGAAAATTTTAAATATCGTAAAATTTTATTTTAACTGTTTATAGGAATAAACAATTATTTAACAAACACTTTTTTTATTTGTATTACAACATTTTAAACCCGAGTAAGAATGATATTTGTTTTTGACTGAGATAACATATCTGTAAACCTTGAAAAGGATAGCCCTTAGCTAATTTTTAAGTAACTAAGGCCCAAATTATAGAATAATTCTCAAGACCGTTCTCCAAATGTGTCATCTCAAGACCATCTTGAGATCAATGCTCGAAAATCCGTATTAAAAGTAAAATACGTACGCCGTCTCATTCGAGAAAGTGTACTCGAAAAAAATGTGGATGCAGCTCTATAAATAAGTACTTTTTAGCTCTATAAATGGCAATAATTTCAGCGTTGTTATGTTGGTAGCAATGAGTTGGAATAGCTATTTATAGATATTTTGACAATTCGTTGTCTTGGTAATTATCGTAAGTGTAGAGAAATTTATGCGTCATAATATTATGATACTTGATTAAACAGTGAAAATGTCGACCATTTTATTCCGAAAAGGAAAATAAATACTTCTTCTTTTATCTGCCATATAGTATATTACGGGAATGTGTGTATCTACAGTCAATAGTTCCAGGAAAAACAGCCATTTCAAAATATGATACAACATGCATAGAATAACAACATGATATTTACTGGATGTACCGGAAATTTTATGAAATCTTACAAAATTTAATTCACATAGTCAGTTTATGAATGATTTTATGTAAATTACCCCCGGAAGGTTCTAAATAAGATGATTCTCGATCCATTTTATTATCGCTAACATGTAAACATCAAAACAGTAATTAATGTGAAATTCACCCGTATCTATATGCGTCTCTTTTTCGTGTAAAGCGCTGTCTCCTTCTCTCTCATTGAGACCGTTCTCAAGACAGCGGGATAGCTGTCTCGAAGAATTTCAACTCTTCTATACATTTCGAGACCGGTCTTGAGATCAAGCTCAGTGACTTTTGTTTCTTTAATACCATTTTGGTTGAGAACGTGTTCTCAAGACGTCTCAAGCTGGAGAACGAATCTATAATTCGGGCCTAAGCTTTTGAAGAATCCAATGAGCATAAACATTATAATATTGTCTTTCTGTATTTTTATCCCTCCCAGCTGCCCACACTGCACGACCGATATTCCATCTGGAATTTTTTTGTTTTTTAAAATACTACATGGCTAGGGGGCTTTTACAATATATACTGATGAGCCCTCTCTCAAACAAACCATCCGTCTCCCACCAGAGTTGAATCCCGAGAGCTCCTTTCATCTCAAGCGTCGAATGCCGAGAGATCCTTCCACTTCAAGCATCAAATGCAGAGAGAGATCGCGTCAGCTGCAAGTCTCGTTGCCCGCACGCACACAGCGCTAGTAGCTTTCCAGGAATGTTGCCATGGAAAAAAATTATACCTTTTTTTTCGGGGCTAACAATACAGTAGTTACAACAGTATTTAAAAAAAAACAAAATACAAGAATCGATTTACAAATATAAAAAATAATAATGAATTCAAAAAACATAATAAAAATAACAATTCAAAAATGAAATTAAACCAAATCACTAGATATAAAAAACTGACAATAAGAAAGAAAATCAGCTTGAATAAATTACTAACTAGAAAGAATAAAATAATTAAATTAGAGAATAAAATATGTGGAATTTATGTGTGCATTCGTACTAGTCGCAGTAAAATAGTGTCGGTAATAGATAGATCTTATTGGCACATGAAACATTATCAAGCACAAAATATCAGGGTTGTCTAAATGAGAATAATAATTTTATAGAGTAAAGTCAAATCAAAAACAACTCCCCTGTCAAATAATGACAAAAGTCCTGTAAAAACTAATAAGTCAATCTGTGTAATTAATATTTTCAATTGGAATATGAAGACTAGTTAAACATTAATGCCTTATGATCACACTTTATTATCAAAAAATATGTATTTTCCAGAAATTGTATCGCAGCGTTGTATCATGTACATTTTAAAATGAGAAAACATTATCATTGTCTTAGTTGTAATAACATCATATAACTAACTTCTTTTAACAGTAAATCTTCACTTATCTCCATCCAACAATGCATTCCTTCAAGTTAAAAACATACTTGTAGTGAATGTCTGTCTGGTGTACAGCCTAACCTTGTTTAACAAACTATTATTTTCACTGTCAAAAATGATAGGATCTAATGTTATCTATGACCTTCGGCACATTATATTTACTGGTGGATAAAAATTATTTCGTAAATATTATGTAATTATTTCGCATCTTATTCTATGCTATGTATTAGTCCGCGTATCTCACATTATTCAATTCAAGAATCGCATTTCTTATCAGTCTATGCTCTCCTGATAATTTAATTTTGCGATCAATGCGCCATTAGCAGCTTTACGCGGATAAAAAACAAACATACAGACAGCGAAACAATGCAAGATGATTAGCTGTATTCAGAAAGGTAATAAAATAAACAGACAATTCGAAAAAAATATTCAGGTAATTTATTCAAGTATTTAGAAATAATTATATGACAAAAGATGCACTTATTTGTAATTAGGTATACATATATCATTATCAAATATTACATTAAAATCACACTAAAATGCAATACAAATAGTGTTTTGTATTTCATACAATAAAAAACACCCAAATTCATTCAAAGATCATCGAGTTTAACACATATTTTACGTATTGTAGACCAGAGATGGTTATTTATTGTTATTCAGAATAATAATAATATAATTAATTGTTTATTATAGATATCGTCAAACTTCTTGAATCTTTTTGCCATGTTACACTATACCGATCAAGCAAAAGACACAAATTTGCTATCTGTGCACCCACGTGACTGACTCAAATTGTTTTCCATGTAAAAATAATTTTCACTTAATGTGGCAGACTTACTGCCCATAAGCATTTTTTACCAGTCAACCACACCAATAAATATTTAGGTACATGAAAAAACAATTAAAAAATACAAGATTACAAAAAACAATTTAAAAATAATCTCATTTATTTATTTTATTATATATTTATTTTATATTACTTCTCGGCCAACTAACAGGCACTATGTCAAATATTAATTTAACATGCACCCAATAACAAGTTGCCACATTCTGGAGACTACAATATTTATCGTCTTACAGATCCAGACTGAAAACACAATTGAAAACTGTGTCTCCACTGGGAATTTGACCCAGGATCTTTGGATCAGTAGACAGATACCTAACCAACTGAGCCACGAAGGTGAAATAAAGATAATGTCCATAAAAATAGAAAAGAATGCAGGATAAAGAAATTTTAGGTATGTGAATAAGAAGTATAATTCAGAAGCTTCTTGAATATCAAATGTATGGCTAAATGACATCTTGATATATTTTTTTTTCAGGTATACAACAGGAAAAATATTTTTGTTTTGTGACAGACATCTCTGATATACAGTACATAATTACACAAACATTATACATGAAACAAACACAATCTAGATAGTATAAATCATAACTGCAATAGATTTTTCTCGGCTATTTTACATTATTCAATTTTGTTATGTATGAGATAAAATTGTCAACTCTTAAACTAATTTAACCCATATAAAAGTCAATCCGATGCAGCCTTATATTATTAACAAAGAATAACACTAATTGGTTAGATACTACAGTTCTTTATTAACGTTTTTGAATTTCTGACATCAACCACTTAACTGGTGAATTTTTGTAAAGAAAAGTCAAGGCGACAAACTGCGCATGACTTTTTTAAATTTCTTTTTATTAATAATAATTATTCAAAAAGCCGATTAGCTCATGGACAATAATTTATAGTCAACGTCTTAATTGTAATATAGTAGTCGTTCATATACAGCAACACTTTACTTCAGTTCTTGATACTAAGTCTGGTTTTCAATTCCCATTTGAATGCTTTCCTGTACATAATATTTAGTTGTAAACAAATAAAGACTAAATTCTGTAAACAAGCATAAACACCATCTGCCCGAACGTTGCTGGACCTCGTCAACACAAATATATATTTAGCTCGGGGAAAGTACTGGCAAAGAAATCAAAACAAGTTTTGCGCGAGCGAGGCTCGGGCTCTTCAACACACGGTCGAAATTCACGCACGAGTGTACCAGCCAAGTGGTTAAACATTACAATAATTACTAATATTTTCAAAGTTAGTTTTTTGTGTTTCATTTCAATCAATTTCATTTATCATAATTCACTGTTTATACCACAAATGAGCTATTTTATGATGGTTTTACAATCAACGACTTCTTTCTCAGGATAGATAAAAAAAATCCACTCCACACTGTTACAGAGCGTCGTTGCCATCTATCTTAACAAAGTACATAATAGCTCATTAGTTGTTTAAACATTAATATTCAATGTTATTTTTTTAAAAACCGGTACCAGGGAGAATATTTCAACCTAAGTTGATGTGTTACACGTCCAGGACAATAGATAATTAAATAGACACTTAGATTTGATTGGATAAAACACTAAATATAGTCTTTTTTCTATTCAACGTTTACACATGTGAAAGTTGTGACAAAGTACAGCGTATGTATGTAGTTCATAGATGAACTAATCAGAGGAGGTAGACGGCGCTGTACTCTTGTCAATATATCACTAAGGACATTTCCTTTCAACTTGTCCCTTGCCCGCCTCGTCATATTCCTGCGAAGATATCCACATCTGTTGGAACGATCCGATGGAAGCCAGAATAGATCCACCTGTCAGAATAAAAAACCCATTAAAATACCAAGAACACTATTAATATATAATTAATTAAAAAATTAAAGCACCATTGAAAAAATATAATTTTCCAAGGGCCTAATTTTTGGCTCTACAAAACAATGTAGGTAGTCTTAACCTTTTTAAATATTTCTCCCATATATTTGACTTCAAGACATCTATTGGTGAATTAATAAAACGATTGTTAAATTTTTTACAAAATTAAGAACTCTAACCATTGTAATTCACCGGCCAAATTTACACTCTCTCCCGCTTTGTAAGGATCTAATTCGCATGCGCATAGGAAAGAGGGATTCTGCACCAGTTCATTTTGTTTTTTCACACTGAACATTCCGCTTTGAATTTGATCCTTACCAATATACAATCGGCGCATATTCCTTATCTACATTAAATGCCGGATGGATCACGTGACAAATTGATTGCCGCCATGTACTTTTTTATATGGAGATAACCACAATAATCTTATTATGATATATCTACATCGTTAGATTTTTTATGGTTATTACATTCAATTAAAACGAGATTAAAAAAATTCTGTGTGCAATGCGAAATACTGTCCGTATGAAGGTAATGCAAGTACTTGTACCTGCCTGTCTTGATTGGGTGAAGAACTGTATTAACCCGAATATAATTCGACCTAATATATTTGGATGAAGAATAAAATAAAAAATTCTAATACTGAACAAAAATCAAAACCTTTTTCAATAGACGTGTCACTAATCTTCTGTCCCCAGATCTCACTAACGCAACTATTACACACATAAATCGTGCATGCAACAGGCAAAAAGGCGGCTTGGTTGTGTGCATAGGAAGTGTGATGGTCTAAATCCTGAATATAATGTGAATAAATTTTGAGTAAAAACAGAAATTAACAGAAACTGTAAATTATCTGAGCTCCACATATCATAGGGCAATTTATTCCACTTTAAAGGCTCATTTACACCGAAATTGCGATCATAAAAAGCCACATTAATGATGACTTTTACAACAATATGAGAGGTGAAATATTTAATTTTTATTTTGTAATGCTTTGCACAAAATAATTACATGATATTTTTCATCTCACACAGCCAGACTGAAAACACAATTTAAGAACTGTGTCTCCACTGGGAATCGAACCCAGAACCTGTGGCTCAGGAGTCAGATTTCTAACAAACTAAACAAGAAGGACATATTCATTAAGTTTTATGTTGTTTCTGTTTCATATTTTCAATAAAAATGATACTAACCAATCCATGAAGAAAACCTTCGTTCGGCAGTAGCGTTGGCTGCGATTGTCTTGAGACGTACAGACGATGGGGTTCGAGATGACAGGTCTCTGGAGAGTCTCTCCGCCCATCCACTTGACAGGGTGGCTCCTCCGGTGACCACCACAGAACCCCACATGGCGGGACGCATGTCTATATCGCACATGCCCACTGCCGTTTGGACTGGAAAAATACACAAACATAATTATGATATAATTGATATAACAAAATTTTACAATTATAAGAGCATTTTGAAAGAAAAAAATTATCTAAGGTAAACAATTATTTATTTCAGGCAATGTATTAGAATAGTGTAAGGTGTAGGTTTTTCAACCTTAGTATTATCAACGTCCATGCACCTACAGAAAATGAGGAGGAAGATAAAAAGGATGCGTGGTATGAAAAACTGGAACAAATATATGATGCATGTCCTAGTAGTGATATAAAGATGATAATTGGTGACATGAATGCTAAGGTGGGTAAAGATAACTCACGGCCTACAACAGGTGCTTATAGCTTAGATGACACCTCAAACAATAACGGCATAAGATTGGTGGACCGAATATTTTTATTATTGCATATGTGCAAACATTGGATTTTTATCCCTGTCGGGAGTCAAAGATGTTTTTTTATTTTTTTAACAGATTTTTAATTATCTCAATAGAGACGAAGTTGGAATATTTACTGTAAGAGAACCGGGAAATCAAGGCACCTACAGGGCTTACGACCTGTCATCGGCTGGTTTACGTGATCACTTTATGCGCTTGCGCAACGTTCACCAATTATACCTATTTAATGAGATCCCTATCAATTCAATTTTTGAAAGTTCTATATATTGCAATACTGAAATTCTTTTCGCTTGAGGAAATAAGGATTTTTACTACAGCCATCTATGTGTGAAATTATGAACAACGCCATCTATTGAGAGAATTGTTTTTTTTTTAAAAGGCATAATTGGTGAATGTTGCGCAAGCGCATAAAGTGATCACGTAAACCAGCCGATGACAGGTCGTAAGTCCTGTAGGTGCCTTGATTTCCCGGTTCTCCTAGAGTAAATATTCCAACTTCGTCTCTACTGAGATAATTAAAAATCTGTTAAAAAAATAAAAAAAAGATTGGTGGGCTTTGCATCCTCATCTCATCTCACGACTCATCTCTCGAAAAACAAAAATCCTCATTTACAAAACTCTTCTTAGACCGGTCATGACATATGCATCAGAATGCTGGACATTGACCAAGAAGGACAAAAACACATTGTTGGTGTTCGAAAGGAAAATACTTCACAAAATATTTGGCCGTACCTGTGAAGGAGGATCTTGGAGGATCCGGTTTAACCATGAACTAGAAATAATGTATGGCGAACCAAACGTTGTCCAATATATCAAAATTCAACGTTTACGTTGGCTTGGACACGTTTGTAGAATGGAGGATAGCCGGGTCCCAAAGAAAGTATTGGACACCTGTCCTGAAGGAAGAAGAAGCAGAGGGAGACCTAGGATGAGATGGCTGGACGACATTGAGGGAGATATAAGAGAGATCGGACAGACAAATTGGAGGAGACTTTCTGCCGACAGGGCGGAATGGAGGAAGTTTCTTGAGGAGGCCAAGGCCCACATCGGGCTGTAGCGCCATTGCTGATGATGAATGTATTAGAATATACAATAAAATTCTGCTGAATATTATAAATTTTAATGATAGTAAATTCAAATTCACATTTAAAAAAATTATTAAATTAGCTGTGAGGCACCGGCTTAGAATAGTGCTTCCACTCTTTTCTATTACTGTTTTCGAGTGTCCCGTAAGAGCCGGGTAATCGAAAATACAACAGGCAACAATAACATCTGACATAGTTCAGCAATGAGGTTCACCACCCATGCTGAATGTAGTGCCTTTTTAGGTGAGACGAGACTGGTGTGTGGGTATACACATATGTGTTGTGCTCCCTTTTATAAGGCAATGCACACCCGCACACCTTTCGCTGGTTACCCCACATTGTGGGATATGCCGTGATGGTATGAATGAATGAATGAAAAAAAATTATTATAAAGACATATTACAGACTGGAACAGTACAAAAATAACAAAGATGTGTTTTGTTAATACCGTTCTGCTTGTGATTTTATATTATCTTGTATGTGTCTGTATATATATTTTGTATTGTTTTTATTGTACCTTCTGACTTTCAACATGTGTGCAAACTGCATTTACGTTAAATAAAAAAAAAAGATTTTTTTTTTAATAAATTTGAATCAACGAGCTTAAATGAGATGATGCCTTAATTTAAAAAAAAACAAAAAAATATTTAAAAGGATAGAGATCCAAAGCACTTGTTTCTCTCTGCCTATCCTGTTAGGGACGCCGTGTGATGATATGTACCTACACATAACAACATACCGTATCAGCCCAAGTATTTTTCTAAACATAAAATCTCGTTATATTTGGGGTTTAGGATGTGTCCGGATGTACTCTACATATGCATACAACCATACTAATGCTGCATTTCCAACAAGGAAGTGAGGATGACATCATTTTATGGAAAGACAAAATGATGCATTAGATAGTAATCATTCAAGGGACAACAATGATAATTCAAATATGTCTGTATAAAAAAAAATTTTGAAAACCTAATTGAGTTTTGTTAAATTGAATTTTTCCTTTCATTCTTACTTCAAATATATAGGTTGCGTTATATTCGGGCTAGTATTATATCAGTTAATAATTAGTGTGAGTCAATTGCTAAAGCTTTCTGTTTTTTTCCTTCTTTTTCTTCTTCTTTTATGTAAACCTTTAGTTCTGTTTTTAAGAGGCCTGCTCCTCCTGCGAAATGGACTCCCAGCTATGGACTCCCTCCTTCTTGTAGGCTGTCTACCGCGAGTGTGGGTTCCATGATGCTGATTGTGAAGTCTGGTGCTGTCCATCCTTTGGACGTGACCATACCATTCCCTCCTCCGCTGTCTACTCCATCTCATGATATTGTCTGTTTTCCCCGATTAGTTAAAGTTACTCAACTGATGAACTTCAATTTTTTATTGACACGGATCGCTACACATAAAACAAACCTAGTTGTGAAGCCCCGAGCATCTGATGGTCAAAGAGTGTCTCGGCAAGACGGAATCTCTCTGGGCCAAAGTCTTGATGGTAACCACACGGCAGCTCGTAGTGAATAGCCGGAGTGCCGGCCGCTACTCTTTCATCGTACGGCGCCTCTGATACCTACAAATTAAATTGAAAATTATAAAAAAGTGATGGTGAACAGGAAACACAAATATTCAAAGTAAAAATGATGCTTTATTTTCTTTTTGAAAAATGTGCAACGTACAAATAAAATTTTAACAATATAATAGATGTAAATAACATTAGTATTGTAACTTACGAGTCTATAGTAGGCTAAACAGTATATTTGGAAAATCTTTTCGCCAGTACCCTCAAAAGATGAATCTTTGAAATAAATAACAGTTTATTTTTACACCGTTATTCTATTGTGTGAGCTTTTTGAAATTTGAATTTGTCTAACACTGTTCTCGTAAAATTAACAAAACCCTTTTTTAATTTTTTAATGTATAAGTAACTAAAAAACTACAAGGCCTATGAAGTAGATTTTCACTTCAATCGAAAGAGAACATGAAAATCTACCGGCTGAGTTTTTTACTATTTAGATTCTTGCTATTTAAAAAAAAACACTGAATTTTACCTATTCTTCACGAAAAAATATTGTATATCACAGAACTGGTTAAGCGTTAGATTATAGTCAAGTTGTTAATAGTTAAGTAGGGGGTACTATAATATTATGTAGGTCCATGACTGGTGTTTAAGTCAAGTTGTTAATAGTTAAGTAGGGGGTACTATAATATTATGTAGGTCCATGACTGGTGTTTAAGTCAAGTTGTTAATAGTTAAGTAGGGGGTACTACAATATTATGTAGGTCCATGACTGGTGTTTAAGTCAAGTTGTTAATAGTTAAGTAGGGGGTACTATAATATTATGTAGGTCCATGACTGGTGTTTAAGTCAAGTTGTTAATAGTTAAGTAGGGGGTACTATAATATTATGTAGGTCCATGACTGGTGTTTAAGTCAAGTTGTTAATAGTTAAGTACGGGGTACTATAATATTATGTAGGTCCATGACTGGTGTTTAAGTCAAGTTGTTAATAGTTAATTAGGGGGTACTATAATATTATGTAGGTCCATGACTGGTGTGTAAGAGAATGGTGAATGACACCTACTCTCGTTCCCAAATTTCAACCTCAGGTGGACATAGCGAATATAATCACTGGATTATAGAAAGTTTTTGATCTACTGTAAAGTTGCCAATTATGTGAGAATATGTAGTTACCTGACTATTCTTGTAATTAGGTTTAGATGGGAGACCAACTCTTACAAACAATGTATCAATCATGACCCTGGACCAAAAGTAAATTGCAGATTTTATAAACATAAGATCAGAGTTGATCTCTATCTTTTCAAAAAAGGAGTAAAAGTTAAAAAAGGAATTTCGTGAAGCATTTACCTGCACAACACTCTGTGTGAAGTCATTGAGAACCTGCCTGGTCATGTATTCCTGCCACGATAACGTCAAACCCTCGGGCATGGGCTTTATGGTGAAACGAGCTTTCTCTTTTTCTCTCACCACTTCCTTAGACTGAAACATTTCAAGATAGCATTAAACAATTAATACGAGAAAAGGGAATTACAACAATAATTGAACAAGATTTTTAAGTCACTACATATTATTTAAAAATCTAAATTACATTGATAAAAAAAAAATATGAAAAATCACGATATTAAATATATCAGTAAGGTATTAAGAAAATATTTGTGAAAAAATCATTGCACTATGATGAAAATTGGTAAAGTATTAAAGTGAGAATTTTCTTGTCATACCATAGATGAATTGAAATGAATTGATACAAAACAAAAATTATAATGGTCCAAACCTGAATGTGTGTGGCTGGTGTGAGTGGTGCTCCGAGCTGCGTTAGAAGGGTCCTAGCTTGCTGAGCCAGATGTTCCCCTCCGAGGGGACTACGGACTGACGCAGCAGACAGAGCGTAGCCATCCAACACGGGCACAGCAGATGTGTGAGTCGCACCAGAGTCAACCACAAGGGCCGTTGACTTTCCTGAATTTAAATCAATCCAAAATTATCTTTTATTTTTATTATATAAATGTTTAGGTTTATAGTTTGTTTTATTTATGTGCATGTACTGAATCACCTTCATCCATATATGTAACAGATGGTTGTCTGGAAGAAATTACCACTAGGCAAAAAGTCCGACATTTGTACTGGCAAAAAATGTTATGTACAATAGAAATGTTAAAATAAATAAATATTTTAGGTCTAGATTTGTACAGATATTTAAAAAAACTAATACAATTATTTTTCTTCTCTATTGTGTTAAGTCTACCGAATGTTGGATGTACTGTGGCGAAGATTTCTTTAAGCAATTGTTTATTATTATTATTTTTTTTTAATTTATTTATTCAATAAAACAATATATAGGTATAACAATTACATATTTGAATTTGTACACTGTTTTTTTTTTCTCTTTCCCAAAAGGCATAAAATGCTTGTGCTAATAAAATGAGTACATATAGAATGATTCAATTACATAAAAACATAAATATTATATTCTTTACTTCACTATAAAAAAAACCTAAAAAGATTTAAGTATATAAAACCATTTGGGACTTAATATAATATAAAAAAACAATATAAACCGTTGGATCCTTATAATTAATTAAATAAAATTATAAAAAAATATTTGTCAAAATATTCTGGAACGATGTTGCTTCTTATTTATTATTTTTTTTATTTATTTTATTTAACAGTTTGTCAACAGCTATATAAAAAAATTACAGATAAACATTTTACATTTAAATGAAGCCAATTATAGACGAACATTATATAATTATATTATACACTGGTTAAGAGTAATAACAAAGTTTTTAATCAAGTTAATTGAAACCATCTCGTTACTGCAGACTCCACGCAGTACACACACAGTACCCACCTACGTGTATATAAATAAATAAATGTGAAATAGCCAAAGAATATTCACGCGACTACACGCAGGTAAATACTAACCATTGGCAAAAGCTGCAAGTACGGCGTTCTTGACTAGGAAGAAGGCTGGCACATTGTACTTTTCAAACATCAATTCTGCCAATCTTTCGCGGGAGGGTCGAGCTGCCCACGGAGACTCAGAGAATAGTACCGGATGGTATTCACTTGATGACTTTATAACCTAAAATTAGTTTACAAATGTTACCATTGTTTTACACACATAAACCAGTATAAAGTTTGAAATTCAATTACTTGGTTTTTCAAAATATGAAAAAAAGTTTTGAAAATTTGACAAGAAAGATTATTAAAAATATATTGTCGGCCTTCGTGGCTCAGTTGGTTAGGTATCTTACTATTAATCCAAAGGTCCCAGGTTTGATTCCTGGTGGAGAAACAGTATTTAATTGTGATTTCAGTCTGGATCTGTGAGACAATTTATGTATTTAAAATTTAGTATTTAGGTAGGAATTTGCATTCGGACCTATGTCTCGTGTTCAGTGGAGGAATAGCACACAAATTTATTTGAAAACAAATTTAATTCTACTTAATATTATACACATTGTTTATTTTTAGAGAATAAAGATTGAATATACATTTTTTTTTAAATTGCCATACGGTTCAGATTTTCTTATATTTAAGGGAAGATCGCAAAAATATTTAACTCATATATAATAATAGTGATGCTGCATGATAGTTGTATTGCATTTAGGAAAACTGCAATTTTTCCCTCTGAACATGAACGAGAACTAATTAAATTTATATGTTTAAATTTATTATTTATGGTCCTGTTTTAGTATAAAACAGAACCTACACAATATGTAATAAGTGTAAAATAAAAATATTACCTTGGCGTAGGCATAGTCCAAAACCTTCTCAAATAGATCCCAGTTTTCAACACTCCCGTCCTTCATGTAGGACACAACTTCCATTCCCGGTCGGGGAACATTGAGGAATACTGTGTCCACATAATATCGCATGTTGGCACTACCTAAATAACGTTCAAAATATACATTAGATGAAGATTACCAAGTTACTGATGCAAGCAGTATTATTTACCACACCCTAAAGATCTACTTGTCGAATTTTAAAGCATTCTTAAACATAACGACATTAATTGATGATACTGTACAGATCCACAACGCACAAAAGTTACACAAAAAATCCTTACGGACCTTAAAAATATAAGCAAAATAATATGGAATCAAAAATTTAAAATCGAATTTGACTGAACGATGTGAATATTATTACAGTTCAAACTATAGAAATATGTGTCATATTTTTGTCTCAGATAATTTACATGTCACACAATGAGAAAAACAAGGTTATGTTAATGTAAAATAAAAAAAATGCAACTAACCAGCTTGAGTAACATTTCCATCGGGTGCTTTTTGTTCTGGGTCGGGAATAGTCGGTGGGGATTCCGGTCCAACACCGACTACAGCAGGAATTTCTGCTTTCGGCGTATCCTCTTGGGCATATCCCACCCGAAAGGAATAATGGCCCGGGTCAAAGACCAAAGCGCCAATTTCGTCCCCGCCGTACAACATGCCGTTGGGACCACTCATAATACTAAAAACAAACAAAATAAAACGCACTCTAAGTGCGTATATTTATAATTGTACACTTCAAACACGATAATGCATTAATCACAACCAGACGCGGTAAATATTAACATGACAGATTCATATTCATCAACATCAAACTTCTATGACCATAGAAATATAAAATAGAGATACTTTTTCTATGACTTTTATTTGTTGTCTATGTTTTTTTTTTCTTTACGGATTTTTTTAGTGTTGGACATATTCGAACGATTCGTTTTTTATAAACAACTTCAACAAATTGAAATTTAAGTAGGTAGAAACTCTCATAATTTATCTAGATTTTCTCGCACTTAGATATTAAATTGTATGTATAATCTGATTCTCGACTTTTTTGGGTAATATAATAAAGATAATAAGCACGAATTCAAATTAAAACATAGTATTGAACGTAATTTGACCAAAATTGATTTGACTCGTGAATAAATGAATGAATAATAATATATTTCTTATAGTATTTAATTTATACCTAATTACATTTTTTTTCACATATTTGGGAATTTATATGCCTCGCTAGACATAGTCTGTTCTGAGGCTGTACTAGTACAGTAGTTGATATCGAAAACCAGGATGAAAAACTCTAAATCTTCTATTTTAAAAGATCCAAGAATACCGAGGCAGATCCTTCTCTACCAATCTGCTTCAACCAACGAGAAACAAGGTTTTTGATTTTTTTCCGTCATGCGATATGTTTCGTTGAATATATATTTTTTTTTAAATAAAAAATGAATATGTCCTTGTTAAACAAGTACATATATGTACATCTTCCTACGTTCCCTAAAATAAGCAAATAAATGCTTGTGCTTTGGTGAACGAAATCGGTCGAGGCAGGATTCGATCTCGCGACCACTGGATTACTAGCCCAGCGCGCTAACTGCTCTGCCACCGACCCAATATCCATCATTATTCTATTATAAATTATGTTTTATATGATAACTATTTTTCTGAAGATAACTGGATGGTAATTAAAATTAAATAATACATGTAATTCAGAAGAATATAATGGCAAAAATAAAATACCATACATTAAATTTTGATTCGAGTTAACTATTTTTTGGTTATTGCTCCGGATTCTAATATTTTTGACATATTTTTTTAAAATCTCAATAGAGACGAAGCAGGAATATATATAATAGAGTACAAGAAAATCAGGCACCTACAAAACATACAAACTGTTATCACTTTAAGCGCTTGCGCAATTATAAAAATACTATTTTTATAAATTTTACATTTGTAATTAATGTAATGTTTCTATTTTTTATTTACTTGTGTATATTTTATTTATTTATTATGGTGTCTATATACCTAGCTTACATTAAATATACAATCTCCTACTTAATTCAAATTTGAAACTTATTCAGTCGTTCATAAAAATCGATTCAAAAATTCTCTTCGATAGAAGAAAATCTCGAGGACGATATTTGATTGAAATGTGCTTGCCTCGTTTGTCTTACCATATCTCGTATACCTAATTCAATGTTGGAATAAGTTAACTTTAACACGCAAACGAAGCCATTTAATAGACACTTCCCCACTAACTTTCGAAAATTCAGATATTCTTCCCAAATCCTGTGTTAAACTTCTTGGAGTCAAAATAGATTCAAATCTAAGCTTTTCAAACCAAATTAACACAGTTACTTCTTCTGCTTTCTTTCAACTAAGACGTTTAAAGTCAATCCGAAGGAGTATCCCAATTGAAGCCATGAAATCTTTGGTAAGCGCCTTTGTTGTCTCCCGTTTGGATTATTGTAACGGTATACCTATATGCGAATTTACCAAAGAAAGAAATTAATAAAATTCAGTCAGTTTTCAATGCTGCAGCCAGACTCATCACTGGAGCCTTCAAATTTTCTCACATCTCTCACCATCTTCGCAATCTACATTGGCTTAAAGTCCCCGAAAGAATTGAATATAAGCTTTGTCTCATAATCTTTAAAGCACTTCGTGGTATGGCTCCTACTTACATCTCCGAACTGTGAATTCCGCTTTCAATAAATGACAGACAATCATCACTTCGTTCTGCTTCTTCATCCATGGTTGGGAAATTAGTTGAAATAAACAGGGTGCACACAACTAATTTCGGTGATCGTGCATTTGCTGTGGCAGGACCAAATGCATGGAATAAGCTCCCACACACCCTCAGACAAACCGAAAATATATCTTCGTTCAGAAAAAAACTCAAAACGCACCTTTTTCGCAAATCTTACCACAGCCAAAATGATACAACGTAATCAATTTTTCAGCGCCCTTGAGGTGAGATATTCACAAAAACGGCGCTATATAAATTATCCAAATTTATTATTATTAACATGTTGTACCTCAACCAAACCTTACAAATGTTGACCATACGCAATCCATTCAATAGAAAATGGGTGGTAATCGAACGAAATGAACGACTTTTGTTAGTATAATGATCTATGACCGTACTCTGAATCAGAGTAATTTATGAAAGATTTTTTTTAATATCAATATGTATTTATTTTTACTAAAACGAAAAAACACAATTGAACATAATGGTAACCAGACCTTTGCATAGATGGCGATGAAATAGGCGCAGAGCGCCTCTATCATAAAAAATGTTATGTTTTTTTTTTATAAAATCTTACATTCGATTTACTAACACATTGGTACAAATAGGCAAAGACGCCAAAAATGAAATAAAATTTCTGGCGCAGTTCAGGGGTGGCATCTGTACGAGAGCATTGTCACCTCTTGTATATGAACTGTTGCTTTTATTGTTTACAAAAAAAAAAACAATTTCTCAATAGATAGCGTTACACAAAGGTTTATTCGTTTCTTCATAGATGGCGATAGTGTTTATCAGCTTATTTCAATGATCAGTTTCTCATTATAAAAATATATAGGTAGAACTTTCAAAATTGCATTGATATGGGGACTCAATAACAAGGCATACTTGGTGAACGTTGCACAAGCGCATAAAGTGATCACGTAAAACCAGTCGATGACAGGTCGTAAGCCCTGTAGGTGCCTTGAGTTCCTGGATCTTCTATAATATTCCGACTTCTTCTCTATTTTAGATATTACAAATTTGTTAAAAAAATAATATCTTATAAATAAAAAAAAAAGTTCATTTTTTATTGACCTTAATACATTGAAATAATTTTATTTGTTTATTTATTTATCTTTTTATACATAACTAGCGAAATCCGGCAATCCTTTTAGGCCCTTCAGTACCTCCCGTCACTACAGGCTCTTCAGTACCTCCCGTTCCTTCAGTACCTCCTTCATCCCTTCACTTCCTCCTGTCTCTTCCATCCCTTCAGTACCTCCCGTCCCTCAAGTCTCAAGTTCTATTAGTAACCTCTATCCTTTCAGTGCCTCCTACCTCCCTTCTTTTCGTCTCCTCCACCTCTCCAGAGAAAAAGTCACATGACACACTTGTTCGTATTCCTATGCCGATCATTTTCCATAAATTCCTTTCTGAGGTATTACATACATACATACATACCATCACGCCATGTCCCTTGCGGGGTAGGCAGAGAGAACCAAACGCCACATTTTTCTATCCTGGCATGCATTTCTCGCCTCGTCCACATTCATGCATCGTCTCATACATGTTCGTCTGTTGCTCACACTTCTAACATTCCCGTCTTTCAGAATATCGTTCACATGGTCGTTCCATCCCTTTCTTGGGCGTCCCCGACCTCTCATTCCATTCCTTTCCGCTCTGTATATTTTCTACGTCAGGCGCTCCTCATTCATTCTCCCCATCTGACCAAACCATCTCAATGTGTTCACTTTCATTCTAGTAATGTCATCTTTCTTCATCTTACATTCTTTCCTTATGTCCTCATTTCTTACCCTGTCATACATCGTTCTATTGCTAATTCTTCTTAACGATCTCATTTCAACTGCATTTATTCTGCTTTCATGCGTCTTCTGCCATGTCCAGGTTTCACTTGCATACGTCAAGGTTGGCACTACGATGGCGTTATGAATGGCAACTTTGGCATCCTTTGATATGTTGCGGTCATTCATAATATTGATATAAAAAAGTTAAGTTCAGTGTTCGCTTCTTGGAGAGTCTACGTCGAACTCATGGACGAAAATGGAATTGTCAAAAATGTAAATACAGAAATACCAAACAATAGAAGGTTACCTGGAACACCTGCCAAGAGACAGAAGAACAGTTGGGCCTTCCTCTCTCAGAATAGTCCACCTTCATAGGTCAAATGACCATACTCGATGAAGAAGAAGAACCGAAACCCCACAAAGAACGTCAGAATTTTCTTAGATGAAGTTTTGTTTATCAATACTTCTTAGTATGATTCTATTTTCAAAAAAATGTCATAAACCAATGCAAAAACGATCAATATACCTACCTATAGGTACTGGGTACCTACAATATACCTACCCCGAAGTTCTACATTCCAAATTTTAATTTATAACAAAATTTGAATGTAAAATAGTCCACCTTCATAGGTCAAAAGACATATTATGTACCCAATGAAAAAGATATATAATTATTTCGATATTTTTATAGATATTCTGTTATCCGGGGTGGAGACGAATCGAGATCAGTAGTTACAATTGGTCCAGCTGTTCTTGAGTTATGAATAATTTAACTAACCCGACTTAGTTTTATATTGCACACTGGCGGGCTTATTGCCATTAAGCAACTTCTTCCAACCAAACAGATTACAAAGTATACCTACATTATATATTTTGTACAACAGCAGAAATATTTATTTCGGAAAAAATAAGACAAGAAAAATACAATAAACCAAGATAAAAATTAAAATCAGTTATTAATTTTATAGGAAAATATACATTCATATAAGTTTATATATATTTTACCTAACTTAATCAAGAATATTTATATAAGTACTAGTTGCATGTAACACATGAGATCCAACTGTCTATAGCGATAGTAGGTATGTATAATGTATAGTTGAAGAATAAGTACCAAACTATAAACACTTAAATCCAAATTATTGAATATTTTAAGATATTTTGTTTTCTATACAACATATGTAGGTATGTATGTCAAGATAGGACAGTATGGAGGTCAGTCCTTTTCTCCCACCCGGAATATGAAAACAGCATGATGGTACGTATGTATGTTTGGAGATTAGTATCAAACTATGAAGTCTTCTTAGAGATTTTGTATTTGTCTATGTTTATACCATTTTTCAGCGTTCTAGCTTTTATGGTTTCTGAGATATATGGAAAAATAAATCAAAATTCAAAAGTTGATAACCCCTGACTGAAACAAAAATTAACGATTCTGAGTATAAAAGTTTTGTAGGCCTATAACTGTTTATATATTCTGAAAATTTGGGCTCTGTAAATTGAGCGGATCAAAAGTTATAAGGACACACACACACACACACACACACACACACACACACCCTGACACACCCTCAGACACACACACACCCTCACACACACACACACACACACACACACACACACACACACACACACATACACACACAGACACACGAAATGTTCTACTCCGAATCATGAGTAAATCCGTTTATTGAACATATATGCTACGAAGCCTCTAAGTTGGTGTTTTTTGACTTCAAAGTTGGAAAAGCCGTGAAAAAAGTAGACCTCTGCATACAATTCTCGCGTATCCTGGCTTGAAATATTGTCGATATGTTAAGAGAACAAAGTTCTCCTGAACAAATCGACAGTTGGATGAGTCGCAACCTATAGGGCTCGCGACCAAGTGGACTCGCACCCAAGTGGACTCGCAACCAAGTGGGCTCGCACCGAAGTGGACTCGCAACCAAGTGAACCCGCACCCAAGTGAGCTCGCACCCAAGTGGACTCATAACCAAGTGGGCTCACACCCAAGTGTTCCGCTCCCAAGTGGCCGCAACCAAGTGTCACTTTCCGCTAAAATAAGTACAGTTTTCACAAAAAAAATATTGAAGAGTATTCAATTGTATTTCTTATTGTTAATCATAAGACACGCGCTGTAGGTAGGCAGTAAATATTGAATTATGTGTGAAATGATAAACTGCGTGAATAATCATCTCATGTCATCTGGCAACTGTAGAGACCGTTTCCGTGGTAAATATATAATGCGATGTGGTTTTGTAATATTACACAAACAATGCGTCAAATTTTATTCGAGTTGTAACTGCCAGGCACTACCTAACAGTGGGGCCACGCAAAGCATGCGGGCCCAGCTTGACAAGGGCCCCAAATTTCTAAACACCCGATATATTAAAAAAAAATAACAATCAAAATAATAGATCGAGTAAACAAAGCATACACAATTTAAATATACCGTCGACCTTCGTGGCTCAGTTTGATCCAAGGGTCCCGGGTTCGATTCCCGGCGGAGACACAGTTTTTAATTGTGTTTTCAGTCTGGAACTGTGAGACGATAAATATCGTAAATCTCCATAATGTGACAACTTGTTATTGGGTGCGTGTTAAATTAATATTTGACATAGTACAGCTGTTAGTTGCCCGAGAAGCAATATATTAAATAAATAAATAGTAAATTAAAAAAAAGTAAAATGAAATTTTAAAAATCGATGAGTGTACGTCTATATTATGGCTCATAGAAGGCCATGGGAGGCCATGGCTCATATCGAGCCATGGCCTCCTGTAACTTTTGCCTCCAACTAATTCTATCCTCGGCTGCCGTCCTCCAGCCTGTCACCTGGAGGAGCTGCTCTGCATCCCTCCTGACCTCATCCTCTCACCTCAGCCTGGGACTTCCAACTCGTCTTCTTCCACCTGGGTGTCCGTTCAGTATTCTTTTGGGGACGCGTGATTCTGGCATTCTTTGTACGTGTCCAGCCCATCTCAATCTAAGCAGTTTTAAATGCGTTAAGATGCTTGGGGCCTGATATATTTCGTACAGCTCGTCATTTGTGCTCGTCATATAACATTATTATAACTTAATATATATGTGCACATACATATTAAGTTATAATAATGTAATTTCACTTTTTTAATGCTAGGTGGTCCTAACGTGATTTTTGCATGAGGGCCCTAAATTTCTAGTTACGCCACTGGGCACTGCGTAAGTATAATTAAATCCCCTAAAAACTATGAGTAGCTAAATACCAGTACTAATGTATAATGTATGCATAATCAACATGGACGTTGAGTTAAAATGACTAAAAACGCATCTATCAGCACAAAATTTTATGACGATACTTTGGAGCAATAAATGACAATGCTCATATTTAAATGTTATTTGATTTATTTATTACGAGTCTTACAAAAGAGCGGTGATAGCCCAGCGGTAAGGTTGTCGCCTCACATGCGTGAGGTCGACGGTTCGAATCCGGGCGGGGCGCGCACCTCTGGATTTTCAAAAAATCCATGTGCGGATTTATATCACCAGCTATGTGTAGCCATGATCCAATTTGTCTCGTTCCCCTTTCTAAGGGTTACGAAGGTCAGATGGCAGTCGCTTCAATGTAATAACCAGACTCGCCAATTCCAGGATCATGGTCAAAGCGTACCCCGATAGAAACGGGACAAAAGCGCTAAGGGGGGGGGGGAAGAATTACGAGTCTCAGATTTAAAATTTAGTATTTTATTAATTTATTTTTATTGAAATGATAATTATTTGAAACTATCTTGGTTCGTATTTGTACGTAGTTAAACATCTATAGATGATTTTGTCCTTCCTACCCCCTCTCCATTCAAAACTCTCTACACACTACTATATTGTTAAATTTTTCATCGTTGTTTTGATATGTTCTGCATATTTTTTCGTTCTATTTTATTTAATAGCGTTTTTCTTTTATGTGTTATTTTACTGTAGCTGTTTTCAGTCCCAAATAAATAATTATATAATTGAATTAAAAATAAATGACAACTTTCAATATATTTCAATATCTATTTTAGTATCTGAGTATTTTTTAAAGAAAAATTGATCTAAAAAAAAAGTTTCTATTATAATTTTTTCAATAT
This sequence comes from Molanna angustata, assembly GCA_963576475.1. NCBI lineage: Eukaryota > Metazoa > Arthropoda > Insecta > Trichoptera > Molannidae > Molanna > Molanna angustata. The sequence continues at coordinate 50,415,242 of OY754965.1, read as the reverse complement.
TGGACACTGTCACTTCGTGGTAGAACTCCATAATTAATTAAAACTATGAAAAATTTTTATATTTAATTTTACGTTCTACTTAAATTGAAAAAACAATAAAAACATTGCATTTTATAATGACAATACACTAGGTAAATTCTTAAATAACAGTAAAGATAAAATCGATAAATTAAACCGTAGTGGTGTTTACTCTCTTACATGCAATACATGCTCAGGTATATATGTTGGTCAAACGGGTAGATCTTTAAATACACGCCTTAAAGAACATCTTGCGTGTTTCCGTTTGAAAAAAGACACTTCGAACTTTGCGACACATTTACTTGAGAGTGAGCATTCGTTTAACTCACAAACTGGGATAAATCTTATACATAGTTTAAGAAAAGGTAAAAAATTAGACAAACTTGAAATATTAGAGATAAATAGAGTAAAATGTAACAGCAACGTTCCTTTGATTAACGCACAAATAGATTTTAATACTTCTCCATTATTATTACCATTAGAATAGTTAATGTCGGGTTTTTCTGTTGGCCATTATTCAATATATTGGCTGTCCTTTTAATACAATATTTGTATATTCATTCCTTCACTTCAATTTTATTTTTATTATACCTGCATACATATTTACCTAAATGTCTTTCGGGTATTTAATCTTTCTTAGAATTGCCCCCTTCCATATCTATTGTTGTTATCCTCTTTGTGAATATATATATATAGATGGTCTTCATCATTATTGTTCACCATTCTGACGATGCTCATCATAGAGCGATACCGGTGAATGGGAGTCGCGTTTGCGAAAAATTTAAGTAGAACGTAAAATTAAATATAAAAATTTTTCATAGTTTTAATTCTATTATAATTATTAATATTGATTGGTTGAGATTGGTACCTATATAACTTTTCACAATACCGCAAGAAATTATTCAAGTCTTGCGAGACTCTTGGTCTTGTAATAAAGCTTAGTTAAATAATAACAAAGACGCTTTCATAATAGTTCTACCCGAAATTTCAACATTACTACATTGTGGGACAGGAGACTTTACTTCGACCAAATATTACTTTATAAAATTTGCAATAACTTAGTCAATTCCCCTGATATATCACTGTACCAAATAGACATACCCGCTCACAAAATTTATGCCACACTAGTTATAGATATGTCTGTTTAGAATTCAGCGAGATAATAATACACATTTCAAATACGTAAATATTTTTCTTAACACTTTACAACATTATCAAAAACAGATAAAGATGTTCTTAAACTTTAATACACAATCCAACAATCCCCTCCTCATCATGAAACATACTCGTTGAATGTATAAGTGTAGGTACCTATATTTTAATGTTTATTAATCTTTTTCAATTTTGTTTTATCGTGTACTATTTTATTACTTTTTCAACTATGTTAATAATCTTTAATTTAAATTGAAGTATTTTTTTGGCTCAACTTTCATACAAATAATGAAATATAAAATACATAACTTAAAGCTGTAGCTTTCTGAGATGAAATAAAAAAATAAATAAATGAGCTATGTGTTTTGGGTCTTGAATTTTATGTAGGTATCCCATGGAGTGCAAGACTGAATCCATACATCAACTGATGAATGATCTCCTATTATTTTGGTCTCCATTATTTATTTCCATAGTGTCTGTATTTCATTAAATTGATAATATTATCATTTTTTATGTGTCCGGTCTCTTATTCTCCATCTGTAATATATTGATGTTGCGCCTGGTATTAGGCAAAGTGTATAACAAGTTACGAGATCATACGAAGGATGATTCGGGAATATTCGGGATTGAATGATTGATTGATTGTAGGTCGGGGGTTTTGTTAAGGGCTTTTTGCTGTTTGGATGTATAAACGATAGTGCTCTCACGTTGTGGTTCTTTGATATTAATTGTACTTCTCTCTGTTAAAATAATTACTGTAAATTGTAATAAAATGTGTTAGTGAAAACGCGTGTATTAATTTATTATAAACTGAGGATCTAAAGTTAGCAGTCACCACACCATCCAATAAAAAAATACTAATATCTTTTCAAAATGAGTTGAGTTTTCGATCTTTTGAATTTATTAAAAAAAATTAATTGCGTATACGCAAAAATTGGATTTTTTTTCGGTGTCGGGAGTCAAATGATATTTTTATTGACATTTTTTTTAACATCTCAATAGAGACGAAGTTGGGATATCATAGTCGTAATCCCTGTAGGTGCCTTGAGTTCCTGGTTCTTCTATAATATCCCAAATTCGTCTCTATTGATCTGTTAAAAAAGTTTGTCAGTAAAAAAAATCATTATTGTGATTGGTCTGTCAATTAAAGTCGTACTTTTAACTAGTTTCGGTGTTGTTTTGAAAAAGAACATAATATCATCATCTGTCAGTCTATTAATATCTAAGTTGCATGGTTGGATTGGAAGAGATTGCCTTGTGCCAATACCGCCTTTGTTACTCAACTAACTTAGTTAGTAACTTGTTTGCTTAGTAAAATTAAATAAATAGGGTTTCCTCTAATCCAAGCATTCATATCTCTCACATATAAAACACTTTTTTTTATAAAATCCCAGGAATTGTCGGCTGTAGAGTTTACGGTATTCATCAAATTTACGTGATTACTTTGACCATTTGCGCAAGGTTCCCTTATCGGTTTGTTTTGTGGAATTTTACTAATTTGGTAATTTCAGATATCGTTTATTTTATTTCTTTGAATCATAAACAAACGTCCCTTGATGTTGTTCAATAAATAATATAATACTCAAGAAAAAATATATAAACATTTTATGTATGAAAATAACAAGAAAATTTAATAATAAATTGACAAACAATCTAAACTTTTTAATCACTGAATAGTTTTTTTTTAAATTTCAATGCTGTTTTAAGTTTCTTAAAAAGTATTGTTATTGTTGACATTTAAAAATGAAACTATTTACCTACACGTTACTTTAATTGAACAAAAAAAACTTATTAAAACTACCGCACTATTATATGCTCATAATATTATGAAGTTTCATAAAACCAAAAATAAATATGATCGATTAAAAAATGACAAATCATATCAATTCATTTTCAAATATAAGCCGAAACGGTCGTCGATTAAATATGAAATACTCGTAGAAATTATTTGATCATATTACCCATAACTATGGGAATTGTAATAACAAATTGGAAACTGTAAAAAAATTCTGTAAATAAATAAGAAGTAAAAAAATGTTTTGCACCTTGTTACTAATTGTCTTTGTTTTCAGCGCCTCGTATTAATTTATCTGTTCAATTATAATAAACACTTATATTGAATCAACAATTTAGGTATAGACAGACAATACGTAGTGTGATTGGAAGGTAGGTACCCCACGTAAAACTAAAAAACCAGTCTCCAGTGTGAAGTCGGCCGCGCGACAGACTGGTGTGTTTTATCTGTGGCTTGCGTGCGCGTTCAAATAACGAATCAAAAAAATAACACAGGTTTTATTTTCGAATGTTTACTTTGTCTGTGATTTTGTGAAACGACAATTATTATTCTTAATTCAAATGAAAACAATGACGAGATAGTGTTTGGAACACACCCTTATATACCCAATTTGAACGGCTGCAAATCGGTATGTCAAATTTCAAAATTATTAATCGAGTATTTAATCCTTAAAATTAATATTTTTTTTCTTGTCAATAAATGAATATTGGTTTGAAATATGTCAAATCACGAAACACCCACTATAGATTGGTTTAATATAAGACGAATTACGTAATAATCGAACCAACTATGAAAATATATCTTCGATTATTTTCAATTTTATTGCAGTTTATAGATGTATGCGCGCATGTCTTGTGCAAAGATACGCCTTTTATATCATTGTGTATTCAATTCACATTGCGAAATTCCAACTGCCTTTAAAAGGGTCGAAACGTTGTATTATTTTAAAATAAATAAATACTTATGGATAGCAAATTAAAGTCTGGTATATTTTTCTAACCAGTCTTATTAGAATCTATAAGAAGTCTTGTTCATTTAAAACATATACCTATTTACTTTTTATCTTTGTTACTATGTAAACATGTATCCTTGAAATTTATGAACATACTAGATTCTTATAATAGCATTGATTATTTCGTATGACTGCGATTTTTAAAGCCTTCGTAACGGGTATCATCTGGAGACTAAATAAAATTATTTATAACTACCTATTTATTTGTTTTGAATATTTAATATCACCAGTTCTCTAGTGACCACTTTTCACGGTGGACGATAACTGAGAAAGGAGTGGTGTTGCATCAAAACCGGTCGAACAAATGAATTTTAATTTGCATTAAATAAAAAAAAACATTTTGGGATTAATGCTCGAGTGGAGAATTAAAATTATATCTTTGATTGTTTTGTGTAGGTACTTTGAGAAATCGTTAAAAACAGAAACACCCACATGCATATTTTCATTTTATGAAAAAAACAAACGCGCCTGATCCATGTCATAAAAACATAAGAAATAGTTTTTTGTCAATAAAAAAAAAAAGTTTTTTCGTATTTTCACGTTTTTAAATAAAGAATAATTTGTTCTTCTCTGACAACCACCCGTTCTGCTGATAAGGACTGATAAAAGCTCGTTGCAAAACTCAACAAGAATCCAGAGAACTCTAAAATTTGAATTTTTAGTCGTAAGCCCGCAATTTTATTGTCATAAATGTTTTAAGTGGTACCTACATAGGAGAATAGGAGAAGATGGAGCTAATAAACGAAATATTTATTATATCTTTATACTTTGCTGCTATTGCTTTGTGGCACATTTTAACTAATATAATTAAATAAAATCTCTTAGTTTTTATTTAATTATATTAGAAATATTTATTATTAAGAAGTTAGGTACAAGTTACAGTGATAAAACTACAAAGACAAGAAAAAATTTTATTTGATCTCAATAATGAATATGTATGATTTATTGATAATGATTTTTTTATATATTTACTGACATATAACCGGTATTGAATGCTAAGCAAAGCAGTGTGAAAAAATTGAGAGGGATAAAGATTTTACATAATAGGCAAAATTAAATGTGGAGTAAATAGTGATTGATATTTATTGAAAGAAGGAAACATAAGAAGCTTGATTAGATTTAACTTTTTGATCGTCAGTTCTTGATTTAGTAGGTTGTAGTCCTCAAATAAATAGTGGAATTAATTTTAAACAAGTGTTTTTATTTTTATTTATTAAAAATATAAATTAATAAGAAGCTTGAACAATCGACGAGCATGTATGAGGCGATGCATGAATGTAAAGGAAGTCAGGAATGTGTAAAAAAATATAGGCATGATCATATGTATTATTCTAAAGCTTAGACACTTTTCAATCAATTTAGATATTTATATTTTTTAATAAGGGCTCCCACTTGAGTTCAATACATTTTTACTCAAAATACTGAAATATGGTGACACAATATGCCTTGAAGCCACATAATATAATATTATAAGGTATCGACAATCTGCATATAATAACGCTTTGTTCACTATATTGAGCAATATTACCAGAAAGACTCCTGACAACCTCGAAAAAATCGTCGTAATGGAGGATCCAGAGGTCGTTCATGGACCCTATGAAGGGACATTATAAGTCTTCTACGGGATCTTCATTTAACGAAGCCCTTCGAATAGACCAGTCATCGAGTGTTGAGCGTAGTTACCATCCTAAGTCATAAGGCCAAGGAGGTTGAGGAAGAAGAACACACAGAAACCGCCCGTCCCGATTTACCTGGACGTGTGGCAACCCTACCTTAAATGCACCGCAGTTAATTCAACTTACTAATCAGCTTTAAATGACATGAAATCACCTCCCGTAGTGAGTTTCTTCTGACGCCTTGAGGTGGATTTACGTTATTCAAAAGGTTTAACTTAATATATCAGCGATGTCGCAATAGGACAGGTATCATTAAGTAATATATTATGGACTTATCCGAGAGCTTTTTGAATTAATACTTCGCATAAATCTTAATACGTAGTGGTTCTCAACTTAAACAAAGCTTTAAAATTAATTACCTCCATGATAATTCCATGTTTGTACTTGCGCACTGTTTTAAGAGGGCATATAGTGACTGAAAACATGGTAATATTAAAACCGCTTAATACACTATAAAGTTACGTGTTTGAAAGGGTAATTCTACTTATAGGCATAAAACGCTAAGTGACTGAACATGATATATTAAAACCGCCGAATACACTATGAAATTACGTGTAGTAAGGGTAACTATAATAATAGGCATATAACGCTAAATCTAGTGACTGAAAACATGATTTTAAAACCGCTGAATAAACTATGAAGTTACGTGTTAGTACCTAAGAGTTAAAAATGGTTTACGAATGATTTAAATAATCGGATGGTACGCAAAATTTGTTTCAAGAACAATTTCAAGAACAATCCTGACTAGAATATAAAAGAAATATCACGAACATACACTTTGATTTTATGTACCTACTACCTACTCTTTATTTATTTATTTATTAAAAAAAATGATACAAATACACAATATTTACAGATTATTATATAATGATTACTTATTTATGAATGACTCAACTTCAAAAAGAGAATTATCTCGTGTTTTGAAGTGAGTCACATTTCACAAAAGCATACAAACTAATTACAAACTAACTAATTCTACAAAAATCTTAACCTAGGCATCATATAAAGGAACATTTATATTGATATAAACTAAAAAGTAAGCAAAAACTTGACAACCCAAGCAAAATATATGTATATAAATAACATAAAAAAAGAAATATATAAATAATAATATAAAGTAATCACAAATCCTAACAATAAAAATAAAACAAAACAAAAATTTGAATGTTACTTTAGATATTCTTTTAATTTTACCAAGAATTTATTAAGATTGTTATCTGCTAATTTTTTAAACTGAACTGGTAAATCATTGTACCACTTTATGCCATAATATGAGTAATGATTTTGGCCGAAAGATGTATTTTTTTAGGGATTTAAATCATTCCACTTGTGCGAGGTCCTGTACTTATATTATCTATGGGATAAATTTTATTGACAAAATATTCTTTACATATTTGCTTAATTGCATTTCTTCTGTATAAAATATGTAATTTTGTGGCTTTAAATTCCGAGAATAATTGCTATTAAATATTTTATAATATTAATATTTTATATTGAATTAAATATTTTATGCGCATAAAATATTTAACTATCCACGATACATATTTATGGAGTCATTTTTAAAAAAATGCTACATAAAAGAATATTTCTGTTAATTTTAGAGGAATTTATGATGAATTTTAAAATTATGTGACCAACATTCTCTAAAGAAATGTTGAAAATACTTACGGTATTTTTTTAACACATTGTTCACATATTTGATAAATTCGATTTCTAATTGGGATTTTTAGGTTTATATAATCTCTTAACTCTTCGCAGTAAACCTTTTTAAATATTCTCCGTGACCTCTTATGCCCATATATTGTTTATCATATATTTTCTTCTTTCTCGGCCTATTTCCGTCCACTCCTAGACGAAGGACTTCTTCATTTGGCTCCATGACGCTGTCTTGTGCAGTCTGCATCCAGCAGGGCTACTCATGATACGATCTAAAAGCGTTCTTATTTTGTTTTGATCTTAAAAAAAAAACAAATATACTCGAGCTCTATATAAATCAGTACTCGAGCATAATCTAATCTTAATATAAATCTACAATCAATCAAGTTTAGTATGAAATTGTGATTAATATTTGCACATATAATCACAATTTCATATAACATAATTTATCAATTTTATTTATTTATATAAATAATATTAACTGCTAACTCTAAATCAGGATTTCCTAGTTGGGCAGCAGTAATCTACTTATCGTTGTCATTGTTAATATTGTGTGATAAAAATAAAATTAATTTTAATCAAAAATGTTTCTTAAGTCTGAATCTAATCTATAATCTTTATCTTATATGAATCAACTTCATGAATAGCCCTGCCGAATGCGCATTTTTAAATAAATAAAACTATTATTATATACCTACCTAAGTTTAAGGAAAGTTAACAGATAGCTAAATTTCTGTAATCCTGTTGAATCAGTTGTTGATAAAATAAATGGTTTTCGAATCAAATATAACCTTTGGATAAGTCGTCTAAATATTTATAAAAAAAATATCATTAAAATTACAAATATTTACTAGTTATAAGTTCGCATTATTTCAACTTTTATAGAAAAAAAAATCACTCTAAGGGTCATATTACAAGAGTTTCTTGAGAAAAATGTAAGAAAAACGTTAGGTCCCGTACTGCGAGAATACTGCTTACCGAACCTCGACTTTTTCTTTACACGGACACTATTTTCAACGCAGCCCGGTTTCCAACGCTTAAAACAGCATTCAAAATAGAGGTTACTCCAAGCATCGCTTTACAGTACTTTACACAGTTTACACGATTATATTATGTGCAAATGTATAATATAATATAAATAAATGTAAATCAAAAATAAATGTCTAATATAATATAAATGTATATCGAAAGTTTCGACGATTTCCAAATAAACAAAACACATCGCGAGCGAATGTCACACGTAAAAGTCAACGCAAACGGCAGCCATGTTGAGTCCATAGAACACACTAGTCACTATCTGTTGAGTCGTCGGTAACGACGACAGCGAATAATTTTACAGATTTATGTTTTACCAAAAAGGATGAAAATCGCGTTGAAAATAGAACACGTTCTATTTTTTTTTGCCCATCGCGTTGTAAACCCCGTCAAAAACCTGAAACCCATTGAAAACAGCGTCCGTGTAAAGTAGACTTTACATTATTCTTAAATAACTTCCGTAATACGACCCTGAGGATGGCCAAAAAGGGTCCTATAAAAATTTTATCATTTGACAGATAGAGACGTTCAGTAGGTATACAGAAGAAATGTTAAATCAGTTTTTGTATAATGGAATAAATTCCGTTGACACATTGAATTTCTCCATGATATTCAAGTATTCAATATTCGCCTACATTCTAATATGTCTCTGATGATTGAATTAAGATCTCTTTATTCAGTAGGTCGTTAGAGAGTTGTGTGTGATGTGAAGGGTTTTTACTAAACTTTCTACTATGATTGTTTTTTTTATCTTTTTACATTGAAATCTCTTTACAATGAGTTTTTCGTATAATGTTATATTCCCACAACCTTCAAGAATATACATAGGTACATACTGTGTACGAAAATAATAATTAGTGTTGTATTTGTAAAAGTGTAGGTACCTAGTTGTATGAAAGTAGCGTAACTAATTTATAGATACCAGTAATTAACTGTAATAAATAATTATAGATACCAAAATTTAACTAAAATGTAGTGTTACAACGGTGCCCACTTCTGCATAGAAGGTAAGCTGGGTTCGATACTTAGCTGAGACAAAATATTATATCAATAAAACATCTTTTAAGACAGTTCCTTACAAAGAGTTGCGACCAAACGACGCAGCTTGCGGTTTGTAAAACTTGTTTTATGAGACGAAATTTTAATATTTCCCGCATTACGACCTGCCATCGGCTGGTTTCCGTGAACACTTTATGCGCTTGCGCAACGTTCACCAATTATGCCTCCTTATCATAAAATATCATTGACAGGGAAAAAATCCAATATTTGCGTATAATATACGCAACTATAAAAATATTCGAATAAAACTTGGCCTCTATAATTATTTTATTCTAAACTCACGTATTTTTCTAATGATTCAAGAAATAACTTTTATAAAAATACAAAAAAAAGAAAACAAAATCCTTAATTGTAGGAAATATCCTATTTTTAAAGTAAATCTAAACTTTCCAAAAATCTCTAATCCAAACTTGCCACAGTACCTCAAAAACAAAATCAACTTTTTTATCCAATCATGGACTTCCACTCCGATCTTCTGAACGTACGACACTATCTATCCCTGTCCGTAGTACAGAATTTTTCAGCTCGTTGTTCGAAGTACAATCAGCAATACTATGGAATAGTCTTTTGGATATTGCGTCGTCTAACTCACTTTGTATTTTCAAGAAAAAACTAAAGAAGGATAATTATATATCCCTAAACACCTAATCCCGATTTCCTCTCCTTGTTTTTTCTCAATCCTTATTTCCTATGATGTTTTTTTATATTTATAATTATATTTATAAAGTATATTTTAATATTTATAATGTGTAATGTATATTTTCGTACTTTTTATTTTCGCTTTCATTTTATTGTTGATGTAGGGGAGTGTGGGGGGACACCGGATAGTTAAAAAGAAAACACCGTTAATTAGTTACTATGTTTTAATTAATTCCTTTACACCGTTAATTCCTTTACACACGAGTGCTTGCACTCTAGTAAAGGGTAAATATGTTTTGTCTTACTGTGAATCTTTTCTATATAGTTTGTTTGTTTTATATTTTGTATATGTTATTGTAATCTTAATAAAATAAAAAAAAAAAATGTTATATATTTAGATAGTCATCATCACTTCTTAATTAGCATGCATTTAGGCATAACTTTGGCAATAAATGATTTGAAATTAATCTTAATTATATGAAGTAGAACAAATTTAATAAAAAATAGTAATAATACGGATTCACCCCATACCTATGGGTAAAACCAGATAGGCATGTTATATTAAAGGGGTGAATACAGATACTTACAAAATATTAAAATTATTCACAGGCTTTACATATAAAAAATATTAATTCTGACCCAGAACATCCAATACAACTTTCGTGAGCCAGCGAGTCCTATTTCTTTGTTAAAATGATGGTTTAAATTATTTTTATTGGACAATTAAAAAGCCAAACCTCGCAGATCTGTTTTAGTCAATCCAAATAATCGAGATTCCATAGTTTTAATGTGTATACTAGCATACCTTCCAGCTCATCAGTAGCAGGACACTTTTTTCACATTTTTCAGTAGCAGGACACTTCCGGAACACTTCATCCTTGGATTTTCCACCTTTAATCTTCTTTATGCGGTCTTCTAAGGAACTCTTGGGTACATTGTATGTATGTGATGCTAAGAGATATCCCATTCTGCCTTCTATCATCGAATTTATTGCCAAAAGTATATCCGATTCCGACCATTGCAGCCTGCTTGATTTTTTTTACGTATTTCCGTGGCATATTGAGTCTCTATAAAAAAATACTTAGAAAAAAAAAAAAAGAAATAGACTCCGTGGCATATTGAGTCTCTATAAAAAAATACTTAGAAAAATACTAGAAAACTAAATAAACAAACAACCTACATATTATTATCAATCGATCGGGGTGAAACCGGATACCCGATATCACCCCGTCCGCTTGTACCCCACAGGCAGTATGTTTGAAATATTATTTGCTGACAGTTAATGTTTTCACTCTCAGCAGCAATAAATATCGTATTAGTAATATCAATATACAATGCATAAAAAAAATACTACTTTATGATTGAACACTGCCAAAAGAAGTGATAGTACGTTAAAATTGACAAAATATTAGATCACTTACCTCTATTTTCGTTTTTATTGTATAAACGCACGCGCTGTGATGTTTTCACTGTCGCCATTTGCATCGTTACTGATCGAACGTTCGCGAATATCGTTCGACTGGTTAGAACGAGACAGCGATACGTGGTGTAGTGAAATAACAACTAGGTATCTGGTTTTACCCCCTATCCGGATTCCCCCCGCTTTCCCCTACATATATAATTTTGTCATACTTTGTAATCTGGTTGGTTGGAAGAATTTGTCTAATGCAATAAGCCCGCCAGTGTGTATTATATTTGTTTATACTATTATAAAAAAGATAAATATTATAACAACAGCAAACGTATCCTATAAATAGATTAGACCATCTTGATTATTTATTCCGATATGATTATGTTTAATGGTGATATTCACATAGAATTGAACCGTTAGTGATGATGTTATAAAAACTTAAACAAAGAGATGGCATAAACTCCTCGTCCACTTTTGTCATGTCGGGATACTTTTGTCTCTGCGTCGTCGTGTGGGCGTGCCTCAACATCTCTGTTCCAAATACCGACCGAGAGATTCCTCGTCATTAGTATTATCTGCCAGTCTCTCGAGATGATGGCAAAAAGTCACCTTCATACGACCCAGTCGCTCGGTCTCAGGACTTTCGACCTCCACACGCTGCATACCCTCTCTCCTTTCTGCGGATACGACATTCACCCAGGGCAGGTTGAAGGAACGTTTCAATAAAAACATTGCCTCGAGAGTATCGATCACAGAGTAAGTAATATACAGAGCTGACATAAGCTATGACTTTAGGCCTTTAGGTTGATACACAAACCAAACACATTCAATATTTTAATATAAATTTGATATTACTGACACATTTGTATACCAGTAAGAGTATTTACTTTTCGAAATTTCGAAAATATTCAAATAAGTCAAATTGATTGCCGCCAAATTTTGGTAGCACAGTCACGCGGTATCGATGTATAGTATAAACTATCATCATCCAGTTCATAAGTGTATTGTCACTGTATAAAGTTGTAAGTTGATTACCCTATAACAGGGTTTCCTAGTTGGGCAGCAATGTTCTACTTGTTGTGTCATTGTAAAATATGGAGTAATAATAAAATAAAATATATATTTTACAATATTTTTATTATTGCATATGCGCAAACATTGGATTTTTTTCCCTGTCGGGGGAAAAAAAATCCAATGTTTGCGCATATGCAATAATAAAAATATTCGATTACTTACACATTGTAACAAGTAGGTAAATAAGACAAAAATGACCTTATAAGTCTGGCGCAATTCAGGGGTGACTTCTATGCGAAAAATGCATTTGTCACCTCAGGTATAAGAATTGTTGCTCTCATTATTTACAAAAAACCAATTCTCTCAATAGATGGCGTTACAACAAAAATAAATAAAAAATAATAAGAATGTTGTTCATAATTTCACACATAGATGGCTGTAGTAAAAAATCCTTATTTTCAAGCCAAAAGAATTTCAGTATTACAATATATAGAACTTTCAAAATTGAATTGATAGGGATCTCATTACAAAGGCATAATTGGTGAACGTTGCGCAAGCGCATAAAGTGATCACGTAAACCAGCCGATGACAGGTCGTAAGCCCTGTAGGTGCCTTGATTTCCCGGTTCTCCTACAGTAAATATTCCAACTTCGTCTCTATTGAGATAATTAAAAATCTGTTAAAAAATATTTTTTACATTTATTTACTTATTTTTTTAGATTATTTAGGAACCTTGGAGAAAGTGGGCATGTCACTTTAATACATCTGTTTGCAATAGTAGGTACACATACTTCTTGATCCAACTTTGTATCTGGTTTATTGGAAGAAATTGTTAAATAAAAATAATTCCGCCAGTGTACAGTACCTACATATTATTTATTTATTTATTTATTATTTCCATCAACGGCTAAATAGCTTTTTACAAGTACATACAAAATACAAACACGTTTAATACATACAATAATATTATAAAATGAAAACAAAAAGAGACGTATACATGTACGAAATGGTGACAGGAAAATTATTCGAAAAACAATTATTCGAATGCTCAATTTTACGAAAATCAATTTTACGAATGGCAATTATTCGAATCACATTTTTTCGAAAAACAATTTTCCGAACACAGAATTATCAGAATTTACAATTGTTCGAATTTTTATGACGTCATGTTGGTAGTATTGTGAGAGGAATAAACTATAGATTTTTATTATAATATACTAGATGTCGTAGTTAGCAAATTTTGTATGAATCGAAAACAAATGACTCACTTTTTGCACGGAGTACTACATCTACATAGTATATTATGTTTAATAAAAATCTATGGAATAAACAACATGGCGACGCACCGCGCTGTCAGATATCCTAGGATGTACACCTATTTTTTAAACCTAAACCTACAAAACTTTGGTAAAAATAGGTTGGTTAGGTTTGTTTGTAGTTATAATTGCGACTGGCGTGAGCCAGTTGCATTATATATTTAAAAAAGTAACTATAATATTAAAATAAAATAACTAAATTGGTGTGAATACTATATTAACATAAACTGGTGTACAAACTAGGCTATCCCGCGCTGTCAAACATCAGTAATTAAAAATGTGCAAACATACGTACCTACCCAACAATAATACAACAAGTAATAATAGTCTTCATCGAATATATTTTACTGGCAACAAATATGTCAAAGGAGGCAACATAATGACACAAAAATATATTAAATTCGGTTAATTGGTTTTCCAACAAATGTTAGTTCGAATAATTTACTTTCGGACAATTGTCATTCTGATAACTGATTTTCGAAAAATTGTTATTCGTACAATTGCGCATTCGAACAATTGTGTTTCGTAGAATTTTCATGTAATCGTACGAAATACCTATCAGAATATTTTTTGCATATTATATCTAAACATTTTTAAAGAAATAATACAAAAAACAAAAAGAAACAAAATAAATAGCATACATAAATTATATACCTAGGTAAAAAGTAAATTCAAAAGTGTTATTAAAAAAGAATGAAACATAAAAAAACAGTTGAAAAATAAGCCACGAAACAAAATATATAAAGAGATGCTTAAAAATATATACCTATACATCCATACAATATGCAATACACAAAATATATAGATGCAGAAACAAAAATTATATAAATAATTAAAAAAAGAATATAAATAACCAGTAAACAACAAAGTAACATAAAAATAGATTACAAGAGAGATAGAAAAAGAGTACTTGTTAATTTTGTCGACGGATAATTCGTGGTGAAACTCCATTATACTAGGTATAAATGAAAACACTAATTAGTTTTAGTTTCACTATATAATTTTAACACTGGCACTGACCGGTATCGATCTGAAGATCATCGTCAGAGTGCGCGAAAATGAAAGTAAACAGAGTTTAAATAGATATGACTGAAATATTGGTACACAACCTTTTTTTTTTTTTTGTAAAGTTCTATCAGTTCGATTAGTATTGCCAGAAAGAACTGATGAAGAAAACTGGCAAACAAAACAGTATGGTAAATATGTGTGATGTATACAAAGTTTAGCAATGTTGAAGTAGAAAGAAAAACTGATTTTACATTATACAATATAGAAACGAATTATAAGAAATATAAATATTATTGAGTATCCAGAGGTTGTGTATCCATGTAGTGAAGACCAAATGTGTGTAGGTATCTGAAACAAAGAGAGTGGCCGGCAGTAAAATTCTTTATATCGAAAGTAAACAAACAATAAAGGATAAGTGTTGGAATAACCCCACATTAACTGTATATAATGTAGATTGTTTAAAATATCGGTTTTAATAACGGTGAAGGGGAGAAGTCTGTCTGTAAATTTATCAAAGTTTTGCTGTTATCACATTTCAAACGATTTATTTCTAAGATCTCCAAACGATCTAGTTTTTTACCTTTAGGGTTAATATGTAAAATTTTGGTATTACTATCGATGGAGAAGTCATGACCAAACTCGTTAAGATGTGCAGCAAAGTTGGATGAGTCCTGATTAAGTCTTTTACAACGTAAATGTTCATTAATACGGATCTTAAATTGTCTTCCCGTTTGGCCGATGTATACACTTGGACAGGAACCACATGCTAAAGAATATATACCGTTATTTTCAATGGGGACTATTTTATCTTTATTGTTAATGAGCATTTTGCCTAATGTTTTTGGATTATAAAAAGCTATATTTTTCCCTGTTTTTTTAATAACGTTACCTGCTTTTACGGACGAATTTCCTATGTATGCTAATTTAATCCATTTATCTGATTTTAAAGATTTTATAGTTAATCCAGGGGCTATGTTTCTGAGAAGGTTTTTCTTTTTCTTTTTTCTTATTAAGTCATTAATTAATTTAACTTTATATCCGTTGTTTAGTGCTAAATTATAAATAATATTGAGTTCGTTATCATAATTTATTTTTGACATAGGTACATTAAAAAGTCTGTGTATTAATGAGTGGAATGTAGACAATTTGTGAGAGTTGTGATGTCTCGAGCTATTATGTATTATATTATCACTGAATGTGGGTTTCCTGTAAATGTTAAAATCTAAATTTCCATCTATAATTTGTATTGTTAGGTCTAAAAAGTTAATTGAGGATCCACCAACCTCCATCGTAAATTGGATGGATTTATTCAGGGAGTTGAGAGATTTTAGAAATAAGTCTAACTGTCTTAAAGATCCTGTCCAGATACCTAATATATCATCCACATATCTTTTATATATTAGGAGATTTTTAAAACCGGACAAGGAGGAAAGTTTGTTTTCTAAGTAATCCATAAAAAAATCTGCTAAAATCGGTGACATTGGACTACCCATCGGACAACACGGAGTGTTATAAAGTAGCGAAACATTGTAATTCTCTTTTTCAAAATATCCTCCAGTTTAAACCAAAAAACACTGTCCAAAATTCACTTGAACTGATTGATCAAATTAAAAATATTAAAGTCCCTAACAATAGCATTTTAATATCTTTTGACGTCGTAAGTTTATTCACAAACATCCCAATAGATGAATTGAAAATTGCGTTAAACGAGTATATATTCACGACCAATTTAAATCCAGTTTTAATAAATGAATTATGGGATTTGATCAACATTTGTATTGATCAAAATTATTTTAGATTCAATGGTAAATTTTACAAACAATTGAACGGGTTAGCGATGGGTAGTCCAATGTCACCGATTTTAGCAGATTTTTTTATGGATTACTTAGAAAACAAACTTTCCTCCTTGTCCGGTTTTAAAAATCTCCTAATATATAAAAGATATGTGGATGATATATTAGGTATCTGGACAGGATCTTTAAGACAGTTAGACTTATTTCTAAAATCTCTCAACTCCCTGAATAAATCCATCCAATTTACGATGGAGGTTGGTGGATCCTCAATTAACTTTTTAGACCTAACAATACAAATTATAGATGGAAATTTAGATTTTAACATTTACAGGAAACCCACATTCAGTGATAATATAATACATAATAGCTCGAGACATCACAACTCTCACAAATTGTCTACATTCCACTCATTAATACACAGACTTTTTAATGTACCTATGTCAAAAATAAATTATGATAACGAACTCAATATTATTTATAATTTAGCACTAAACAACGGATATAAAGTTAAATTAATTAATGACTTAATAAGAAAAAAGAAAAAGAAAAACCTTCTCAGAAACATAGCCCCTGGATTAACTATAAAATCTTTAAAATCAGATAAATGGATTAAATTAGCATACATAGGAAATTCGTCCGTAAAAGCAGGTAACGTTATTAAAAAAACAGGGAAAAATATAGCTTTTTATAATCCAAAAACATTAGGCAAAATGCTCATTAACAATAAAGATAAAATAGTCCCCATTGAAAATAACGGTATATATTCTTTAGCATGTGGTTCCTGTCCAAGTGTATACATCGGCCAAACGGGAAGACAATTTAAGATCCGTATTAATGAACATTTACGTTGTAAAAGACTTAATCAGAAGGGCTAGCCAAGATGCAAAAAACGAAAACGTTGACGCTGAACGTTATTTTTTTTGTATGGGATTTGACGTTATCAAACGTTATCAAACGTCAAATCCCATACAAAAAAAATAACGTTTAGCGTCAACGTTTTCGTTTTTTGCATCTTGGCTAGCCCTTCAGGACTCATCCAACTTTGCTGCACATCTTAACGAGTTTGGTCATGACTTCTCCATCGATAGTAATACCAAAATTTTACATATTAACCCTAAAGGTAAAAAACTAGATCGTTTGGAGATCTTAGA
This sequence comes from Molanna angustata, assembly GCA_963576475.1. NCBI lineage: Eukaryota > Metazoa > Arthropoda > Insecta > Trichoptera > Molannidae > Molanna > Molanna angustata. The sequence continues at coordinate 50,397,507 of OY754965.1, read as the reverse complement.
AATAAATCGTTTGAAATGTGATAACAGCAAAACTTTGATAAATTTACAGACAGACTTCTCCCCTTCACCGTTATTAAAACCGATATTTTAAACAATCTACATTATATACAGTTAATGTGGGGTTATTCCAACACTTATCCTTTATTGTTTGTTTACTTTCGATATAAAGAATTTTACTGCCGGCCACTCTCTTTGTTTCAGATACCTACACACATTTGGTCTTCACTACATGGATACACAACCTCTGGATACTCAATAATATTTATATTTCTTATAATTCGTTTCTATATTGTATAATGTAAAATCAGTTTTTCTTTCTACTTCAACATTGCTAAACTTTGTATACATCACACATATTTACCATACTGTTTTGTTTGCCAGTTTTCTTCATCAGTTCTTTCTGGCAATACTAATCGAACTGATAGAACTTTACAAAAAAAAAAAAAAAAGGTTGTGTACCAATATTTCAGTCATATCTATTTAAACTCTGTTTACTTTCATTTTCGCGCACTCTGACGATGATCTTCAGATCGATACCGGTCAGTGCCAGTGTTAAAATTATATAGTGAAACTAAAACTAATTAGTGTTTTCATTTATACCTAGAAAAAGAGTACCTATACAAGTTAAAAGAGAGTCCCATACAATAATACCATAAATTCAAAATAAAAAAGTAAATAAAACAATAATAACACATTATAACGAAATAAAATTGACATTTTGCATCAAGAAATATTGATGCAATAATTTTTTATATTTTGACAATGGCAAATAATAAATATCGCCTAGACTATTATAAATTATGCATTCAGAGATTGTCAATCTAGTACACTACGTAGTGTAATGTGTATATTTACTTTTGTTCATAGCCCAGTCGTTTAAGTTAGAAAATTATTCAATTAACATTATGAAAATGATACGTTTTTATAACGGTACTTTTGCTTAGAAACATTGTGAGGTTTATTAGTCTCCGTGACGCCTCTGGTCACCTCCAAACCCACGCTGTCGGATAAAATTCACCCACCTATGTATATTGTTACCTGTCAAACTGATATTACTCACCGATCCATATAAGTAGCTGCTGATCACCATTGGCGTAACAACGACGTTCCACGGGCCCCGGGGAACATGTCATGTCTTCGGGCCTCTTTCCACTTCGCTAGTTACCTATCTCGTCCGATATTAATCATATATCATTTCAATATTCTTAGATAATTATTTCAGTTCGGCGTTTCTCAAAAAGTATTAAATGATGTAGTGGTGTACACAAATTTGTGTTTTATTTCATTTAATTAATTTCAAAAAACAATCGTTTGTCGGTGATGTTAATAAAAGTTATGTATGTAGTGGTGTACACAAAGTTGTGTTTTATTTCATTTAATTAATTTCAAAATGATACCACAAACTAAAAAACAATCGTTTGTCGATGATGTTAATAAAAGTTATGTATGTAGTGGTGTACACAAAGTTGTGCTTTATTTCATTTAATTAATTTCAAAATGATACGACAAAGTAAAAAAACAATCGTTTGTCTATGATGATATACAAAAAAGACTGACCTCCTCACTGTCCTGTCTTGACATACACGTTTTGTATAGAAAACAAAACATCTTCAAATATTCAATTATTTGGATTTAAGGGTATATAAGTTTGGTATGTATTCTTCAACAATTCATTCTATCGCCATCGACAGTTGGATCTCACGTGTTACATGTAACTATTTGGTACTAGGGTATGCAATCATGGAATACCGAAATCTCGAAATACCGAGATCTCGCACCAATTTTAGAAAATCAATCTCGCATCAAAATTTGTGCGTGATTGATTGCTAGCAACACTACAGGACATTTAGCCTCTCATAGCTTAGAAGCCGACTCGATGATGCAAAAATGTACTTCATTAATAATGATGATAATTAAATTCAGTTGTCCTTAAAATTCTTGCAAAACTGAATTTCTTGGTCTCGTGAGATCCCGACTACTTTAAAATAACGCGAGATTGTATTCCCTAGTTGGTTGGTACCTACCCCCACAGTACTGAAAATATTATGATAAGTATTCCCCCACGATATCTCAATAAAATAACATTAAATTCAATGTTCGCGATGTATAAGTACCATGTACATAATATAACGAGAATATAATGAGGCATCATCGTTGCACATTGTTATTCTGACGACAAAGCATCAGTCTCCGGGCGATCAACGTATACTTTCAGTTTATAATATTTATTAAAAATCCTTTTTTAATAATATCTCAAGTAGGTACAATATAATTTGATAAAGTAGTAAATAAAATGTATAATACTAAGTGTAAGTCATGTGTATACATATATTTATTTTAATTAGTGGATTAGGCTACTCTAATAGGCTATGCCTGTTTTAAGGCCCCCATTCACGATCGTGCCATCCTTTAAAATGGCTTGCTATCACTCCAAAATGCGCTCGTGAATGTCTAAACCCGCGCAGCCCAATTGGCCTGACACACCAAAATCGAATTCCAAACGATCGAAACTCCATAGTGCCGCGACAAACGGCGCGGCGCATATTGTCGGTTGCGCCATCTCATTGCGCCGAACTGTTTTACACTCCGGTGAATGCGAAAATACAACATTTTCTCTTTGTTTTTTTTTTTCTTTTTATATGTAAACAAACCGCTATAGCAGTTGTATAAAACTCATCATCAGTATTATAACTCATTTTTATTTGGAAATTTCAAAAAAATATAAATTAATAATGCGAAAGCGCCGACAGCTTGTGTATACTAATTTTGATGGCTCGATGGCGCGCCCGTGAGTGTGATGACAATTTTACAATGCTCCAAATGGAGCCGGTCCATATGGAGCGACGCCAAATGACACGATCGTGAATGGGCTGCTTTAGAGTAGCGTTATATAAATCAGTTCTATTATTTTTTATTCGTCACGTTAATTTTTATAAAGTGTAGTGGTAGGTTGAAGTGAGACAGAAGTGCAAGTACACGTTTTTGTGTAGTATGAAATATTGCTTGATTAATGCGAATATAATTACATACAGGGTTAATGCTGATATCATTTTTTATTTTTTGTACCTAAATTAATTATGTAGTAATATTTCAGTTTATTTTCTTTCATTAGTAACTAACCAGTTGTTTGCTATAGCTTTCAATTTGATATGTGAGTAGGTTCTTATGAATGTAAAATCAGTTTTAAAGAGGTTAAATATTTTAGGAACTATGTATCCGTAATTTTTCTGACCATGCGTTGTCTTAGTTTTTGGTATTTCGTAAAAAATACAAACTGCCCTTTTGTAATACGAGATCGCCCCAAGAGTATCATACAAGAAAAGTTTAGTTATACGATATCACCCCAAAAGCATTATTCAAGAATATAGCTTAAAATTAATTAATCGTGGAAATTTCTGAACAATTAAAAAATAATAATTTTAAATTCCTATAACCTTTTTTTCATGTTGAAAGGTTCTGCATCCCTAAATTTATTCTAATAAATCTATTTTCCATCGTATACAATTCGAGTCATAGGATTTGATAGGACATACTATAGGATTTCACAATTTTTTGACACAATTCATATTAAAATTCGTTCGCACTAGAACCTACAAAATATGATACCTAACCAATAATTTTATTTTCCAATTTGATGTACATATATTATAGTGTCGTATGTCAGCAAACAATACATACATTAATTTACTCAGCTTGAGTCTTGATGTTGAGGAAGTGATGGAGGTGAGAACGATGATGAAATAACTATTATTTGAAGGTTACAAGAACTTCGAATGCCTATTTAAAGTTCACACTTGTCTAAACAATAAGTAGATAGGTAATTACCACACATAAATAATATAATATTTTACGCGTATGATCTAAGTCTATGAGTCTTATAAATTATTACTTAGCGGTATACAATATAGGACAAACATCAAGAAACTTAAAAATACGCATAAACGAACACAAAAGATGTCTCTAGAACAATAACTTTTCAGAATTCGCGAACCACATTACATCAACAAATCACTCATTCCACAGCCATAGTTTAAAATTATTACACCACGTCCCAAATCAAAAAATAAAATTAAACAATCTAGAAACAATAGAAATTCATAAAAATATAAATACAGGCAAATCATTAATTAATACAATAATATTTCCAAATTCTTCCCCTTTACTAACAATGTTCCCTATAACTCCACCCCCAACGATAATAACCAATAATAACTCACACACCCCCACCCCCGCTCCACACTCTAATTTAGGTACCTAATACAAACGTCCAACATTAGTTAGTTGTAATTCGCCTGTCGATGGGAGGTCAGTTTCTCCCGAAACTAGTCGCGTTAAACTCAATTCAAGTGGTTATAGCAATTTAATATTATAATAAAATTGTATTACTTATCTGTTTTTTACATAAATATTTATTGGACATAGAGTCGACTATGGCCACATTTAACTCTACGCTACATAAGTAATTGTACATTTTTTCCTTTTTCATTTGCTGATTCCTGAATGCATCTTATGGAGCCCATTATATTGTATACTTTATGTAAATAATGCTTTGCATAGTTTGCATAGTCATACACCATCCGCCATACTCACAAATCCACTACAACGAAACTTATATTGTATGCACATTCCACATAATATCTGTTGAGAAATTTGATATTATTCTCAATGCACATTACACATATTAAAATTGAAATCGATGAATCGTATAGTTTAGAATTTACAGAGGACACTAATAAATTTCATAGTATAATTACCACACGAAGAAATTTATAATTTCCACTTTCTACAAGATACCTGTTGAAAAATTGATGGAAATTATCATATCACAGTTCTCTACCATTCCATTGTCATGGCGAGTAAAAACTTAATAAATATGTATCTAAACTTTTTATTTGTAATTCAAATCGTAAGTACAGAATTATGAAAAACTTCACCACAATTCAAATTGTACGTTCAATATTTTAAAATTCATTTTATTTCATACAAAATTCAAAATTCATGTTCAGAATTGTGAAATTCAAATCATTTCATACATAATTCAATTTGAAAGTTCAACAGGGCAACTCGTGAAGTTGATTTAGATTATGTTCAGTCTAGAGAAATCTTTTATATTAAAATTGATTAAATTATTCAAAAGTTAGAGACAAATTCATACTAAAATTTTGTCTTAAAAAATTTTTATGATTGAATGTAGATTGAGATGAAGATTAAATTATGATCGAGTGCTATTTTATACATTTTTAAGATTAGTACAAGATAAGAACGTATTGAGAGCGTATCACGAATTACCCTGATGAATTAAGAAAATGAAATTATCTCGTTTTATAAATTTAAATTGTAAGTTCAGAATCATGAAAGTAATCTCATTTCATACATATGTAATTCAAATTTCGAGTTCATAGTTATGAAATTTATCTCATTTCATACATATGTAATTCAAATTTCGAGTTCAGAATTATGAAATTAATCTCATTTCATACATAATCTGTAATTCAAATTTCGAGTTTAGTATTATGAAGTTCTCAAAGAAATGATTTATTAAGTGTGTACATCCATATAGATACAGCTGTGTCTGTTATTTTGCATTGAATGAAGTTAATGCCTTGGAGTAACTATGTATAGATATGGACTTTGTTAATAATGTCCAGCGGTGTCCAGACAGGTTCAGGTTTGTGCGAATCCTCCTGTTCTGTCTGATGTTGTGAGATGTTGCGGTCAAGTGAGCAGCAGGTGTGGCTGACCTGACCATCCGACCAAGGTACAAACTGAAAACTACCACACAACCACCTCACCAGCTATCCTCATATTATATGACACCATTGAAAAACAAAAGATGGGAAGTACATGGCTATGGTTGAACCTATTATCTTGTACAGAATTCTTGTGTGGGGACATACATTTAAAACATACTTAATGTAAATAGAAGGATTACAAAAACGTTTAATTAGGTCTATGTTACCCAAAAATAGAGCTATTTGTTGTAAAAGGGAAAGAAGGAGAAACATTTTCGCAGAAACCAAACTAATGACAGCTACGCAAATTTACAAATACAGATTTATTTTACAAATAATTTTAAAAATGAACACAAAACACCTGTAACAAATAAGTATTAAGACGAGACTAATATCTTCCGGTTAATATAATATTTATTTATTTATTTATTTATTTATTTATTTATTTATTTATTTATTTATTTATTTATTTATTTATTTATTTATTTATTTATTTATTTATTTATTTATTTATTTATTTATTTATTTATTTATTTATTTATTTATTTATTTATTTATTTATTTATTTATTTATTTATTTATTTATTTATTTATTTATTTATTTATTTATTTATTTATTTATTTATTTATTTATTTATTTATTTTTTTATTTTTTTATTTATTTATTTATTTATTTATTTATTTATATAATATTTATTTATTTATTTATTTATTTATTTATTTATTTATTTATTTATTTATTTATTTATTTATTTATTTATTTATTTATTTATTTATTTATTTATTTATTTATTTATTTATTTATTTATTTATTAATTTATTTATTTATTTATTTAATATTTATTTATTTATTTATTTATTTATTAAAAATAACAAAGAAAAATACACAATATAACAATATATACAATTTTTAAAAAGATACATTATAATTTTGTTTTTTATGACTCAACTTCAAAAAGAGTTTTCTCGTGCTTTGAAGTGAGTCACATTTCACAAACCTACAAACTATCTAATCTAATTATATACATACCTCTTAATCTAGGCACTAATCTATTTACAATAACATACATATTTAGATACAAACATACATAATATTATATATAAAGAGAGAAAAAAAAATACAAAATTGGTCTGTAGAATAAATAAAAATACACAAATTGAAAATAAACAACACACAATGAATACACAAGAAAAATGTTACTTCAAAAAGTCTTTCAGCAATACCAAGAACCCACCAAAATTATTTTGCGAAATATACTTAGAGTAAATAAATATTACGGTGAAAAAACACTGCAGTCTTCAATACCAACATTTTTTACAGCTTGCCCTGAGACTTAATTGGATTAAATTCGTATAATAAAAACAAAATATCTTTTAAAAAAATCATTTTTAAGAAATAATGTTTTTTCTTTCCTTAATACCTGATGTTATTATTATATTGTTTATGTCTGAACGCTGTATTTTGTCCAAATTTAACGCAAATAAAATAAATTAAATAAAAATAATCTAAATCAACTTCACGAGTTACCTTGCAGGATCTGTAATCCATCTTAGATTAAATTAATTTTTGTTTCCTTGATCGGAAAATAATGGCGTCATCGTCGGGTTCATCAGAAATTATCATTTAAAATCTGTGAATACGAAATTACACACAGTCCATCTAATTAGCCGTTATTATTTCAGAGTGGATATGTGTTTGTTTAAAGTGATGGGCGGACAGATATCAAACAACCAGATATATTAATATGTTTAAAACGAGTTCACCTACCAATCATACATCATTAACATTGTTTAATATATATAATATAAAGTGCATTTTATAATGATGAGGATGGTAAAGCGACACAAAGATGTATTCAGCTAACCGGTTCGGACTTGAAAAACGTCTGAACACGAGTAGATAGAAAGATTACATCATGTTTCTGAACATTTCACTATTTCTTTCGTATACTTAATAACAGCTTGTTGCGATGGCGATGTGAGTGAATGATGAAAATAGATCTATATATTATACTACTCGGCAACGCCCAGTGCGGTGGGCTTTCAAAGTCCTCCAAATTGAGACAGATCGGGTAATGATAACGCACATGAAATTACTTGGGCTGAGATGGGCTGGACATGTACAACGAATGCCAACCTCACGGGTGCCGAAACGAATCATGACTGGACACCCGGGTGGGAGACGAAGGGTAGGAAGACCAAGGCTGCGGTGGGAAGATGAGGTCAGAAAGGATGCGGCTCAGCTTCTCCAGGAGAGGAGCTGGAAAGTTGCAGCAGCTCTTTGTGAATGCATATTAACATCATAAACAATGTCAACTGACATGAAAGATACCACAGAATCAAATAGAAGTCATCATTCCACAGATAACATAGAAGTCAACAGAGCGTATTTTACCCGACAATTTTACAGAGGGTTCGGTGCGTACACTCGACAACAGAGTGTCTTTCGAGCGTCTGTTTCCGGTCATTATGAACGGCTTGGAGCGTCACTAAGTACACTCGGCGTTCATTGTGAACCTAGTCCTAAACCAACTGATAGCTGGCTAGCCAAAGTTCAGGCAGGACAACGTCTGTCGAGTCCGTTAGTAGATTATAATATTTTCTATTCAAAAATAGAAAAAATCTTTGTATTACTTTAAAACCTATTTCGATATTTTTTAATCGCATGTCTAGAAGACATAAATAAGTCTCAAGTAATAGCTAATTGGTTATACAGACCACAAAAAACACAAAATCATCACTATAAAAAGTAATGACATAATTGTGTAATGTATGTTTTTATCTCTTAGCCAAATATACTTAATTATTTTTAAACTGTATCTACAAGGCTGCATTCCTTCTTATATACATAATGGCAATTCATACATACATACATATCTACATAACAAAAAAACTTAAATAAATCATGTTCCTTATAAAAAATATTATGTGTTAAGGTAGTGGTTGTGTCTCTTCTTGTCAATTAGTCGGCCTTCGCCGCTCATTTGGTTAGGTATCTGACTACCAAGTCAGAGGTCACAGGTCCGATTCCTGGCAGAGACACGATTTTTCGCTATGTTTTAGTCTGGATCTACAACACAAGGTGCGTGTTAAATTTATTATCGTTTTAACATAGTACACGAAAGTAAGATGCGCTTGTGTAAAAATCGTACAAAGATGACGATAAAATATGACGCTAGGAATCGAAAATAAAACTCTGTTTAACTGTTTTTTTTGCGAGCCTGATTAAAAAAATATATTATGTTTTTCTTTACTTCTTGGCTTTCAACAAGAAGTCGAAGATCCTTGAGTCAAACAACCTAGACTTGAAGCTCCGTAAGAGACTCACAAAAACATATGTGTGGAGCATACTGTTGTATGGCTGTGAGACATGGTGTCTTACCGAAAGAGACAGAAGTAGACTTGAGGCTTTCGAGTTGTGGTGTTACAGAAGAATACTGGGAATTTCCTGGAGGGACCACATCACGAATGCCGAGGTTCTCAACAAAGTTGAAGAAGGCAGACACCTACTCAATACCATCTCCGAGAGACGTGCTCGCTGGATTGGGCACATCTTGCGCCACGAGGGACTCCTACATGACCTAATGGAGGGAATGGTTGAGGGGACAAACCACAGGGGGCGCCCCCGACGGGAATATTTGGTCCAGGTGTGCGAGGACATGAACTGCGCCACATATGTTGAGCTGAAAAGGGCTGCACAGGATAGAGAGAAGTGGAAAGCGAGATGTAGACTTCTTCTGCAAACCAATCCATAGGATTGAGACTTTTGATGATGATTATGTTTAAACAAATAAATATATACTAAATTATACGAAATATTCCTATGATATTGAACAGCTACAAAAAAATCCTTAGGCACACAAGTCATAAACGTCAGATCCAATATAGCGAATTACTTAAAAGGTATAAAATATCTGAATCTATATTAAAAGGGAAATTTTAAAAAAGATTATAGTTACAGCCTCTTAGGACCTGGATATGGCTGGAATGCGCTGTTTAGGAAGTGATATTATATGGATGATTTTTGAAACGCCATTCTTGTGAATTATACTTAATACTTCATAATATCGACTGCTTAATGTCAAAACGATCTAACCCCAAAAATGGCAAAAATCATGTTTGTTCAGCATTCATAGATTTTTATATTTTGTTACTTTTATCAATATCTTAATCTCTAAACGCGGCTATTTTTTCTTTGAACTATATGGAAAATAATGTGTTACACGTGTGTATCAACTTTATGTTTGAAACAAAAATGTATATTTGTGAGGTGTAATTGTTTTTTTCTCTTAATAAATAAACTTACTTAATCAAACCTCAAGAAATATCTTAAAAGATGTGTTTAAAATCTAATTTATCAATTTTTCTTTTACAGGTGCATGAAAAATTGACAGTCAGTATCAATGACAGTCCTGAACCGTCATTGACAGTGAGCTACTATCCATCGACCGTCATTGGCAGTTGTGACTGTCCGTCAACCGATAGTTTCGCGACTCCGCCTACCGTCATTGGCAATTTTGTGACTGTCCGTTAACTACCACTGATAGTTTCGCGACTTCGCCAACGGTCATTGGCAGTTTTGTGATTGTTACTCATCCGTCATCGCTAGTGTAGTTACTGACCTAGCTCCCAAGTGATTTGTTCAGTGACTATCCTGTGAAGTTATAGTGCAGTGAATTCACAATGACGACGATACGCAGCATATTTCTCGTCACATTGGTGACAATCATCTGCTGTCTGCCTGGTAGAATAGAAGCCAGAGGTGAGTTTTTTTTCAGTTTTCTCTTAAAATACATCAAAATTCGTTCATATGTTGTAAACAAAAGCGCACTCACAATAACAATAGACCACACATTCATTTCCACTTACATTACCTAAGAGAAAAATTGAAAAATACTTGTAAACCAGAATTCTGTTTGGTAAATCAAGAATATATTTTTTTACGGATTCCTTAAAAATGCTTCTTCTTTTATGATTTATTTATTTTTATGTATAATATGGTTTGTGTATCATAGCACCCCCCTGCTCCGGAACTGAAATAAAAACAGATTATTTTTAATTTATATTCTGCGTAAGGCTCACCAAGCGAAAGAAAGCGGGTGACATCACCGATACATAAACCAATTTTAGTGCACGAAAATTCTAAGTTAAAGTTCGAGTTATGAATTATGAATAATTGTAGATCGACGTTGTGCAGCGTATTCACTTTTTTCCCGACCTTTGCAGCAATGCTTTATAAAACTGTCACGATTTCATGATTTACAAATTATGAGCGAATTGTGACATAAAATGAACAAAAAAATGTGAAATTCTAAAACAAATCTAGTAATAAGTTTTATGATATCTCATTTTTTTGTGACACGTCATATCACAATTCTTACATACTAGACCCATTAGTACGATTACCATCATTACCATCGAAAATATTGCCTATTGGTAATGTTCGTATCTATACTGTATTTCTCAGTTCTCAGTATATTATGCTGTATTTTCGACCCAAAATACTACATACTGCATTTTTACCAAAATACTGTGTATATTCTGCGATTTAAACATATAAACGGCGAACAGCGAAGAGTAAATAGCAACATATTTTTTTTTTTTTTTTATTTGAAAAAATGGGCAACGTACAATAATATTTTTTTAAACAAATATAATAAATAAGAATAGCAACATAAGTAATTGTAACTTAATCAGCCCACCTTTGATTTCATGGTGCATTGTACTCACTACTGGCAATAAAAAAAAATTATTGTTCCTGTCTAACGTGGCTCCTGAAAAGAGTCCTGGACATACAGAATATGTCCACGGACCTGATCTTTCCCAAATTATTATACGTGGTAAGGCATCGGTACAATGGCGAATTTTGAGCGGCATTAGTGTTTTTTTTGTCTAAAAAGAACGTTGAGGTGTGTCTTGTTCGTCTGTTTGGTATGTTGAAGTTAATAATTTTCAGAAGGTCTGTACAGTCAATATTGAAGTTTATTATGTCATAAAGGTACATTAAGTCTGAGGTCCTTCGTCTTGTCTGTAAAGTCTGCAATTCATGTTTGTAGTTATTACCAAATTTGTACTTCATATGTTTCAAAAATATTTGTTGTATTCGTTCTATATTGTTAATATAAATATTATATTGTGGATTCCAGATGACTGATGCATGTTCCAATTGACTTCTAACAATTGTGTTATATAGTAAGATAAATGTTTTCACTTGTGTGAATGGTTTGCATACTCTCATCAGGAATCCCAACATTTTATAAGCTTTCAGTGTAATTGTGTCAATGTGTGATTACATGAAAATTCTTCGAAACACAATTGTTCGAATGCGCAATTGTACGAATAACAATTTTTCGAAAATCAGTTATCAGAATGACAATTGTCCGAAAGCAAATTATTCGAACTAACATTTGTTGGAAAACCAATTAACCGAATTTAATATATTTTTGTGTCATTATGTTGCCTCCTTTGACATATGTATATGTTGCCAGTAAAATATATTCGATGAAGACTATTATTACTTGTTGTATTATTTTTGGGTACGTATGCTTGCACATTTTTAATAACTGATGTTTGACAGCGCGGGATAGCCTAGTTTGTACACCAGTTTATGTTTATCTAGTATTCACACCAATTTAGTTATTTTATTTTAATATTATAGTTACTTTTTTTAAATATATAATGCAACTGGCTCACGCCAGTCGCAATTATAACTACAAACAAACCTAACCAACCTATTTTTACCAAAGTTTTGTAGGTTTAGGTTTCAAAAAATAGGTGTACATCCTAGGATATCTGACAGCGCGGTGCGTCGGCCGCGTCGCCATGTTGTTTATTCCATAGATTTTTATTAAACATAATATACTATGTAGATGTAGTACTCCGTGCAAAAAGTGAGTCATTTGTTTTCGATTCATACAAAATTTGCTAACTACGACATCTAGTATATTATAATAAAAATCTATGGTTTATTCCTCTCACTATACTACCAACATGACGTCATAAAAATTCGAACAATTGTAAATTCTGATAATTGTTTTTCGAAAAAATGTGATTCGAATAATTGCCATTCGTAAAATTGATTTTCGTAAAATTGAGCATTCGAATAATTGTTTTTCGAATAATTTTCCTGTCACCCAATGTGTTTGTCAAATAAAAGTTTACTGTCCAGTTGTATACCTACCTAAGTCTCTACAGTTTGATTTCTTATCAATCGCCTCCCTATTGATTATTATAATATTTCTTATTATTTTATATTATGTATATCCGTTCTTTTCTTTCCCTTTTAACTGTTGTCTTGTCATTATTTGTACACATTCAACGCGCGTCACTTGGATTTTGCTCTCGATTGTTAATTTAGAAGATTAAAAAATGTCGAAAACTAAAGCTAAAAACCACTAAAAACACATTGACCGAAAAACTTTGTGGAAAGTATACCTTTCTCGAAAAAACAGCAAAAAGCGAAAGTGATGTTTTATGCAATGTGCGTAGAGGTATATTTTCAATTGAATCTGATGATTAATAGTTATTAATTACCTTTTTTTCGGTTAATTTCTTTGAATTAATTAAATACTGTAGAAATACTGTTTTTTTAAATACGGGATACTGTATTTTTCGGATTTTTGGGGGATATAATATACTGTTTAACTTAATAAATATACGAGCATTGTCTATTGGTGAAATTACTGGTAGATATCAGTTAAAATAATATATTTGTCGTGTTTATCATAATCTTAAAACAAAACGTATATTCTGTGAAGGCATATCAACCCATTAGGTAAATATTATGCAACTTCACAAAGTTCCATCTTCCAATAGGTACCTATACACTTTATGGGCTGTCAATGTTTGTACTGAGAAATTGATTATTATTTAACTTATTGAAGTTGTTTTGAATAACTGTGTGCTCACATACAATGTATCTGAATATTCTTACAATCGTGTAGGAGAGTGGTAACCCACCAACAGTCTTGATACAATGAATATAATACTTACAACGTTTCTTATCGTGACCAAATTGACAAATTATAGTGACAATAATAAAATTGTGACCCAATTATAGTGACATTTGGTTATTTGTAACCAACTGTTGTATGCACACAGCCAAACCGTACAGTTTTAAATGTAAATGATAAAAATTATGTTAAATGTCGGTAGCCAAACAGTTGAATTATATATTTTTTTATATACAAAAGAAGAACTAGCTATCATTACTGTTGAATGAAACAGTAGATTCAAAACAAACATATAAATAAAGTGATCACGTAAACCAGCCAATGACGGGTCTTAAGCCCAGTAGGTATCTTGAGCGCGAGCCCCTGGTTCTCATATAATATTCCAACTTCGTCTCTATTGAGATGCTAAAAAAATATCATAACCAAATAAATAAGAACGTAATTACTTGCAACGTATATCTGCAAACATAGGTATTATATATTTGCATCGGCCGGCCTCAGAATAGATGGGCCGATAATATTGTAGATGGCACAAAAAGTCCAAAAAAGACAAGTGCTTTGAAGAGGCCTACATCCAGCAGTAGAGAGATAGCTGAAGGATTAAAGAATTATATGTTTATATTTACTATGGATAAAACCATAGTAACAAACCATTTTAGAAAATAATACATTAAACACAAATGATGGATGGGTGGATGGCAGAGCGGTTAGCGCGCTGGGTTAGTAATCCAGTGGTCGCGAGTTCGAATCCTGCCTCGACCGATCTCGTTCACCTATAGGACAAGCATTTATGCTTAGTTTAGGGAACGTAGGAAGATGTATATGTACTTGTTTAACAAGGACATATTCATTTTTAAAAAAAAAAAAAAAAACATAAAATAGACAAATAAAGATCACGAATCCACGATCCACGAATATTTAAAACGTAGCTGAATGCAAATTTATATGGAAAACACATAATTATTATATTATAATATTCAAAACACAGTGGAATGTAAATTTAAAAATACCGTAATCACAAATAATATTTAAAACATAGTGGAATGCAAATTCAAAAATAATGAAAATACATTCCTATAATACTTAAAACGTAGTGGAATACAAATTCAAAAATTATGAAAACACATATATAATATTATAACGTAGTAGAATGCTAAGTTACATTACATTACATACCATCACGCCATTTCCCTATTTGGGGTAGGCAGAGAGAACCGAACGCCAGACTCCTCTCTCTTGATATACATTCCTCGCTTCATTCACGTCCATACATCGTCTCATACACGTTCTTCTATTATTCTTACTTCTAACATCACCATCTTTCAAAATCCCATTTATGTGATCGTGCCAACTTTTTCTTGGCCGACCTCTACTTTTCGTTCCTCTTTTATCAGCCTTGTATACTTTTTTTGTCAGACGGTCATCACTCATTCTTTCTATGTGGCCGAACCACCTTAGGGCATTTATTTTCATCTTACTGCTATGCAAGAATGCAAAGTTAAATAGCGAAATCACGTATAATATTAAAAACATAGTGGAATGCTAATTTAAAAATACCGTAATCACATATAATATTAGAAACTTAGTGGAATACAAATTTAAATAGCGAAAACACATTACTGTAATATTTAAAACATAGTGGAATGCAAGTTCAAAAATAAGGAAAACACACATACCTACTCAATGAAACATCATAATTACAATTGTAGGAATAGGAGTAAACGAATGAATATTCGTTCGTAGGTAGGGTGGAAAAAAATTCAGGTCATATATTTGCTCATTAAAAACGCAATAAAATATTATACAAAGGTGTTAATGCTTCTTTTCAATAAATAAATACTATATTTTTTTGTCCTACACTTCACATTGATTACTAACCAATAAGTTAGTTACATATTTGATAGATAATAATTTTATGGCTGCACCCACACAAAAGGTTGTCATCCACTGACTGGTGGGTATATTTGAAGTGTAGGAAGATGAACATCTCATACTAAGGTCAAAACACTCACGTAACATCCAAAACACAAAATAACAATGTGTTTATTGTTAAATTTTATCAACTTAAGTACATCGTAAAATACTCGATTAAAAATACTAATCGATTGATATACCTATAGTTATTTTATTATTCCAACGCGCGTTTTGGGAGTGCAGTTTGTTGGATATTGTAAACTAGAAGTGATTGTTGATTTTTGATTATTTTTTATTGGTTTTAGTTATGGAAGTGGTACCTACTTATGTTTGTTGTTGTTTGTGCGTGTTTGTTTTAAATAAATAAATAATAATCAAATTTATATAGCGCCGTTTTATGATATCAAGACCATTCCAAGGGCGCTCTCACTTAGTTATTGGCTCTGCGAAACAAAGAAGTCTTAAGTAATTTACTGAAGGTCCCAAGACTCTGCGCTCCACGTACGCCAGAAGGCAATTTATTCCACTTAATGGGTCCGTTTACACTAAAACCACGATCATAGTAGGCCGCTTTATTGGCTCTATCCAATTCCCTTAAATAATTTATACTTTGTGATTCTGATGATCTCAATGTTAAACTTCTTTGTGGTGGTGTATTCCTTTGACATAGTTCTTGAATGTAGTGCGGAGCCAAGTCATGCAGAGCTTTGAAGACCATCAAGCACACTTTATAGTTTATTCGCTCTGGGCATCTCAACCAGTGCAGCTCGTTAAGGAGAGGCGTTATGTGGCATCTTTTGTCAGCCCCATAGATAAGCCTCGCAGCTGCGTTAAACACCAGTTGTAATCTGTTAAGTTGATACTTGGGCAGACCAGCATATATAGCGTTACAGTAATCCAACCTAGACACAACAAATGCGTTAATTAGTGTCTTTGCCTCATTTTTGGGCAAGCTTCGGCGGATACCTTTAAGCTGCCTCAGATGGAAGAAACATGAGCTAACAGTTTTAGAAATATGCAGGTCGAGTGATAGTTTATTGTCCAAGTGAACGCCCAGGAATTTAACATTTTTTGATGGTGCAAGTGCTTCTCCGTTGATGTTGATAGGAGCATTTTCAATTAGGTGATGTCGCCGTGATGAAGCTACCCACATACCCACGTTTTGGTGTATACGAGCGGAAAGTGGATCTGATTCGCCATCAAATATATATGACCAATTTATGTATGCGTTTTTCCTTGTTTTCATTTAGTATTCTTTGTCTTTTTTATAATAAAGTATAAATGTATACATATAATTGATACTAAGCATGACTATGTATTATATCTTATGTATCACCTGTATTTGTCCAGTTATTGACTGTGTGCTTTGAATAAAGTTAAATAAAATAAAATGTAATGAATACATACGTAGCTAATAATTACGCATCAATTTTTTGGCCTTTTTTACACACGGCCTTCTCCTACACAAGCTTTGTCAGCTTTATGATGAAGGCGATGTTGTATTAGATTATGTTTTGTATATATTATATTGTTTTAATATATGTATTTTTTGTATTGTAATAAAAATAATACAAAAAAAATCTTTTCAAATTATGATAACTCATTGCATGAAAATTCTGTAAATTCTGGTAGGGAGTATGGAGGAGTATAGCCTTGGCCATTTTTATTGCATTATACACGTAACTCTACTCTAAGAGGCCATACAAACTCAAACATTGCATTTTGAAATAAAATGTCTTAAGGGGGCGACTGCTGTCAACGTACCTATTTTTCAATTTGATATACCATCATTACATATTTCTTATCAAATCGTTTTGAAATAAATAATTTAGATAGTTTGGGTATTAATAAAGAAAAATATATCTTTACTTTTTGATAATATTCTGTATAAATTCTTGTAGAAAAATAATGATTTACCCCGATTTTCAACGTTTATCTTATATTTTTAATAAAATATAAGGCGTAGTTAAATATATTTTTTTTTAATTAAAGAAGACAAAAATATCTAAAAAATATGTGACGTTACATTAAGTCTTCAGGTTTAGTAAATAAACCTAAAAAACATTTATTTTCCATTCAGCGCCATTGCAATTTTTTTTTGTTTATTATCTTAACCTGATGCATTAATACAACGTTACATCGTATTTTTCCAGATATTTTGATCTTCTTTAATTTATAAAAAAATATAATGCTCTATACCTTATAGTTTTTTAGAAATTTAAGATAAATGTTAATAATCGGGGTATGCTTATTATTTTCCTACAAGAATATATACAGAACATAATTTAAAAGTTAAAGTATATTTTTCATTGTTAATAACATCCAAACAAGCTAGGTTATTTTTTTCAAAATGATTCGTTTTGTAGTAATGATGCAAATTCAAATTGAAAAAATAGGTATGTTGGCTACAGTCACCCTCTTAAATATCTATCCAGTAAATTCTATCTAACCGATTAAATAGAAATTTATACTTTATTGGTAGTTAAGTTTTCTAAGTATTCTGGTTTGTTCCAAATACTGAGATCACGATTCATCCCTATATGGAAGCGTCATGACTGGGATATCAAAGTGACATTTAAATGAGCATATTATTTGTAATTATTTATATTTGGAGAGTCATGCTTCGATAAGGTATAATAGTCCATGAGGCCATGTATATATTATATAATACAATACAAAAACTGCTTACACCATCGTATGGACATTAATATCAGTGGCGAACATTTAATATAAACCGATAACCAGAGATGTGCAAAATGGAAATGGGTCAAAACTATCCCTTTTTAAAATGGTATTAAGAAGAGTATTTCAAATGAAAAATACCTATCTTCAAAATGCATTGATAATACAAAATGGTTTCTCAGTTCAAATAATGAAAGAGTAAAAATAATATAGCTTTCAATTAAAACAATTATTTATTTTTTATACAATTATGTTATTTATTTTAGTTATCTACGCGGGACCAATGTTGCCAGCTTTAATAAATATAAATTACTATCGTATATTTATTCTTATAGCGTCTAGGAAACGAGGATAAAATTGAGATAATAAGAAAAATGTTTCAAAAATACATTTAAAATAGAAAATGCATTTCCAATGAACATGTGTGAAAAAACATTTAAAATGCAAAGTAGACAATACCCTTTTTGCATTTCCATTTTAAATGGATTTATTTGAAATAAAGCACATACCTATATTATTGGAATTATTACATCAATTACTTTGTAAATATCTAGTAAATATGTATAGTTAATATGTATAGTTAAATATATAGTTAATACTAGGCAATTTATTAAGAAACCACTCCAGAAAAAAAACTAAGAAATCGACGCAGACGTAGAAAAAAATCTATCCAATATTTTTGTGTTACCGATGTTAATAGTAGGTACTTATGGTATGGAACTCCATCATAATAATCTTTTTTTATTTAAAAAAGACTAGTAAAATCTATTTTCGTATAAATATTTCAAAAACCACTGCTTTGCCCTAACTATCAATATAATTGGTCTATATGTGGTTATTTTCATAATTAATTATTTTATATGAAATTATGAATTTCACGTGGTGAATTGAAACAAATAGAGCAGTGCGTTCGGTAGATCGAAGTGCACGTCCATGATTAGATAAAATTCGTATTCAGATATTGTGGATAATTGTTATAAATTATGAGAAATAATTACCAAATCATATATCATCTTGAATTTTTTCGGCCTGGAGGTTTGGACAGACACATGATCAAACCAATTATACAAAAAACCCAAATTTATCATTTACATACCCACTTTATTATTTCCAGGATGAGGAAACTCAAATCTAGGATGTCTAAACAGAAACAACACTGCTTAATTAGGCTAAAGCAAAAATATTTATCTGACAATACCTGATTACATCTTCCTCTCTTCTTCCTTTCCTTATCCTTTAGTCTTCCTATCATTCCTATGAATCGTTCTTATATGCTATCTTCTTTGTTTTATTTTTTACTTTTCTTCTGCTATTTTTTATTTATTTTGTAATGTAATTAACTGATTGCCATAGTACACATTATTTTGTATATTTAACATTTACTCTGGTTGGTTGGAAGAAATTGCCATCAGGCAATAAGCCCGCTAGTGTACTAATTATATGTACAAAAAGACTAAATAAATAAATAATTTTATGGTCTGTGTTGTTACGGCGGTTGGCTTTTTTTTAAACGCATTGCCCTCTATAATTTTACACGTCACGCTACTGGTGTAAAAATACTATTCTGCGATAGGTTCTATACTAGAATGTTTAAAAAAGATCTATAATGTGTAGTATTATTCTCGTGTCGGTAAATATACAATTCGGGTCAGGGTGACGTAAATGTCTAAACGGACTGTGATCTCAACAATACCTTTCATTTCTGATATATAAGTATGTATGTGTATTATTTATTTCTTTACAATATGCACCTAGGTATATGTTACGTCTTAATGCCAATACTGACCGCTTACAGCCAATAATGACGTCACGTCACGATGTTAAAAATGTTTTGTTTACAAATCACTTTTTATTATGTAGGTATTCTCAGATTTTTCGTCGATTGAAGTAAAAATCTACTTCATAGACATTTAACTTTTTTAGTTAGAACATACAATGAGCTATGCCAGGAATAAGTTTATCCGTCGCTCGTGTGAAAACTATAACTCTTTGTTTCAGAGATTGGACATTCTTAGCTCTACTCTTCCACAGTTCAGAAGACATATCGCAGCGTTGGCGATGAGTATGTAGTTGAAATTGGATGCGTTTCATTGTTTCCCTTTCCTTTTATATTCCTTTTTCCCATTTACCACCATAATGCTTCAATTCTTGTTTTCTTACATTTTATTATTGTTACATGTTATAGATTTTCAAAGCTTTCAATCTCAGCCTCAGTTTAATTTACTACTTTTTTCTGTTGTTTTTTCGAAACCGCACACTTTCTTTTCTACCCTGTGTGTGCATACTGTCTGTTTTTGTTTACTTCTTCTTACTTTTTCTCGTAATATTTTTTTTTATGTTCTGACTTGTGTTTTTTTCTCTCTTTGGTTTTGTACCACAATATTTTGCATTATTTAATTTGTATGTGCTATCTGTAAATGGACTAATGTTTTTACTATATTTGTAATAAAAGTTTGTATATGGTCTGTAGATATGCCAATTTACATAAAATAAAAATAAAAAATAAATACAATAAAACATGGTTTTATTAAAACTAATTTTACAAGAAAAGCATTTATCAAAATCAAATTTCAAAAAACTCACGTAATAAAATAAAGATAAACTATACTTTATTTCATAGATGTTTCTTTTGAGGGTTCTGAGGTAAATATTTTCCAAATTTACTATTTAGCATACCTACTATTTATAAAAACGGATGTTGGTATATATGTATGTATGTATGTGGCCGTTGCACTCCTATTCCTATACCATGCATCCAATTTATTTATTTTTTTATTTATTTACTTACCTTTTATCACACCATATTTATAATGACAACAATAAGTAGATTAGTGCTGCCTAACTAGGAAATCCTGTTAGCAGTTTACAATTTTTATTGACAATTATATGCAATTATGAACCAAGTGTTTGTTCCCGTTCAACACTAAATATGTACACAATCTCAACTTTCTGCAATCACAATCATTACCTATAGGCTCACACAAAACAGATCAACCAGGTCCGAATGTCCGCCATAATACCTGTCATAAATCCAATCTCTGACGCGATTTTTATTTCAGAGCCATAGAAAGAGACTAGTTAACTATGTTGGTGTAATTAATATGAATCACATGCTTCCCAAATCAAATCAAATATTTTTATGTGTTACTCAAAGAGCATCGCAAACACAATACGGAATAGTTACAAATGTTGTTAATAATTTTAATTTTGAATAATTTATTAATTGCGATGAAAGTTTGGTTATTTGTCCAGCGCACACCTGAAAATTTATAATTACCTAATTAATTTATTTATTTGACATCTCGCACAAGAATTTACAAAAATGATCTACTCGCAATTCATTCAACGATCATCTGGTGGCGTGACAATGCGTTTTTATATAAAACTATATTAGAAGGGACGGAATTATAATTAGAGATTCCAGACAATACAGTCTTTCGGGATTTTACTAATTATACTAGATGACCCGGTGAACTTCGTCCCGCTTAATCAATGAACTTAACGTAATAAAATGAATGCATTAAAAATATTAAGTTCAATAGTTTATTAGGAGAAAATAATGATGATACATACATAATGTATATAAAGAAAATAAAAATTCAATTATCCTTTCATGCTTGCATTGCGGTGTGTTTAAATTAATTTAAAATTTAAATATCTGTACATTTTTACGTGATATTTTCCGATATTTTAATAGTTATTCTGCTATTCAGGGCGGAAACAAATCCAAGAAATAATAGATTTTTTTTTGACAAAATTTTTAACATCTCAATAGAGACGAAGTTGGAATATCATAGAAGAATCAGGAACTATATATATATATATATATATATATATATATATATATATATATATATATATATATATATATATATATATATATATATATATATATATATATATATATATATATATATATATATATATATATATATATATATATATATATATATATATATATATATATATATATATATATATATATATATATATATATATATATATATATATATATATATATATATATATATATATATATATATATATATATATATATATATATATATATATATATATATATATATATATATATATATATATATATATATATATATATATATATATATATATATATATATATATATATATATATATATATATATATATATATATATATATATATATATATATATATATATATATATATATATATAAATATATATATATATATATATATATATATATATATATATATATATATATATATATATATATATATATATATATATATATATATATATATATATATATATATATATATATATATATATATATATATATATATATATATATATATATATATATATATATGATGGGAAAGTTTTTCTGCATTAAACACATGCTAGGTATGTGTGGAAGCAGAATGCAGCAGACAGAAGTACGTACTCATAGGTATCCTTGAAGAGATCTCAAGTAGAGATAGAGGGATGGAGAGAGATTTGTGTATGATATATATATATATGTATGTATATATATATATATATATATATATATATATATATATATATATATATATATATATATATATATATATATATATATATATATATATATATATATATATATATATATATATATATATATATATATATATATATATATATATATATATATATATATATATATATATATATATATATATATATATATATATATATATATATATATATATATATATATTTGAATAATGAGTAATTAATCACCTGAAAATAGGACATTATTTCTATTGCCATATATGAAGTAACGAAGAAACCTTTTTGTAACGCCATCTATTGAGAGATTGGTTTATTTGTAAACAATGAAAGCAACAGTCATTATAAATGAGGTGACGTGTCTCGCACAGATGTCACCCCTGAACTGCGCCAGAAATATTATTTCGTTTTTGACTTATTTACCTAATTGTACCAATGTGTATGCATATATGCAAACATTGGATTTTTTCCCTGTCGGGAGTCAAATGATATTTTTAATGACATATTAAAAAGTTTGTCAAAAAAATACAATTTATTTATTTATTTATACATCTTCTTGTACATAATATAAACAAATATAATTGTACACTGGCGGGCTTATTGCCATTAGGCAATTTCTTCCAACTAACCAGATTACAAAGTATGACAACATTGTGTATGTACAACAGCAAATAAAAAAGAGTAAAAGAAATCAAATAAAATACGTATAACACTTAAATACTATTAAACAAAAAAAAAATATTATAATTCATAGCAATAAAAATGATATGGTAAGGACAGGAGAGGAAATCGGGATCAGGTGTTCAAGGATAAATTAATATTCCTTCTTTAGTTTTTTCTTGAAAATACTAAGTGAGTTAGACGACGCAATATCCCGACTAAGGCTATTCCATAATCTTGCTGATTGTACTTCGAACGAAGAGCTGAGAAATTCTGTATTATGGATAGGTATGGATAGTGTTGTACGTTCAGCAGATCGGAGTGGAAGTCCATGATTGGATAAATAAGTGAATTTGCTTTTTAGGTACTGTGGCAGGTTTGGGTTCGAGAGAATATTGTACAATAGTGACAAAATGTGTATATTGCGCCGCTGGCGTATCCTGGGCCAACAAAGAATATTGCGGTAAGGTGATATGCGATCAAATGTTTTCAACCCAAAGATGAATCTGATACATATATTCTGATTTCCAATTTGACTCCCGACACGGAAAAAAATCCAAATTTTACGTATATGGAATCAAAAAATATTCGATTTAAATAAGAGATTACATATTACAATTGGTCCAGCAGTTCTTGAGTTACAAATGGTGTAACTAACCCGACATTGTTTTATTTATTTATATATAAATATCAATCAAGTACCTACATATATAACTTACTGTGAAAATTATAAGTAAAATGGAAACAAAAGATGTTGTTGAATCATCAATTGTGTATAATATGTTGATATAATGTTAGTGGGTAGATAGATAATATGAACCAGTGCATGTGGGTGGGTGTGTGTGTTGGTGACTGGTGTCTAACCAACCGGTCGTCTGAAGGTCACTGGTTCGATCTGCAGCCGAGGTCCATTACACTCAGTATCACTATCTCATACCATCCTCTCCCGTCCCATCAAACCATACAATTATTACAGTCGCAAGAAAGTATCATCATCATGCACTCACATCTTTCCATGACTCAAGCTCTCAAATACAAGGAAAACAGAACACTTAACAAATATTGGCTTAGCGAGAAACAATGCTTGAAACAAAATACATATTTCAATGATACTAGTTTCATGTAATACATTTCTTTTCGTGTAATCTGACTGTCGATGGCGATAGTATCGACGAAAAACATAAAAAAAGATTATTTATAAATACAATGTTTGGGAAACCCTGGAACTTTTTCATAAAAACAATTTGAGATACCTATTGTATTTGTCTATATTTATACAAAGTTTTTTGAGATATATGGAAAAATCAAATAAAAATTCAAATATCGATTAGGTACCCCTGACTGGAACAAAATTCAATAATCTGAGTATATAAGTTTTGTAGACATAAAACTTTCTATATTTTCTGAAATTATGGGCTTTGTGCATCAAGCGGATAAAAGTTCCAAGACGAAACTCACGAAACAAAAATAATATATATTCTGCGTAGCATTTATTAATTGAAGCTGAAAAACCATGTAAAGTGTAGACCTGGCCATACAAAATATCGTGGATCTTGGCTTGAAACTTTGTCAATCTGTTAAGTAAAAACAGGATACTTCGCAAGAATTATTGGCTTAGCTGCTGCCTTGTCACGGCAGGTAAAAAGTCATTTGACTTCTGTGTCGGCGAGCTTGATTCAATTCCTAGCAATAGATAAATTTATGAAAAAAAGCATTCTTAAGGCAAATCTTCACGTTAGCCCTCATTTGTCCAGTAATGGACATATGTAGGTCTCCCCCTGAGACTTCTACAGGTCTCTATCCTGGGCAGACCATATTCAACCCCCTCTAACCACTCGTATTGTCATACCACTTTGCTTGAAGTCTTCTAACATTCTTCTGTCCGTTTTAGGTCACCATTCCAGTAACAATATATCACAAAATTAATAATTTTATAAAGCTTTTCAACTCTTCACCATCTATGTGCATAGAACTTTCACTAATATACTCCTAGGAGCTTCCTAATTCTTGGTAAAATAATTTAAAACAAGTACATAAAAAAATCGAAGACTCTTTTATCAAAGTTTTCTTCGCGTTGAAATGTTATTGTCAAAATAAATTCATAAAAATATTCCTGGGAGGTAAGTCTGATCAAAAGGTGAAATCAAAACCCTCATAATTACCCATATCGTGGATATAAAGGATATTATAGAACTCCATATTTATTTATTTTTTTATTTATTTTGCTAAGGACAGCACACAGTACATGCATACAATTATTAAAAGTAAATAAATAAAAATACAAATATAACATGTACCTATTACGTACTACCTATACCTAATATCAAAATAAGACAATAAAAAAAGTGTGAATTAGTGTGGGTGCGCACATGAGAGAAGAGTAACGTATGTATGTGTAAAAGAGTTAACTAGAAAGAGTGTGAGTGTGTGGGTACGTGTGTGTGTGTGTGAGTGGGTGTGCATGTGTGTGTATACATGATAGACGAACATAATATATTGACGGATTCATAAGTCGAGAAGAAGAAAAAATATATTGCTGCGGGTGGTTGGGAAAATAAAATTAATCAGTACCTAGTTGTTTATTGTTATAATGTATAACAATAATAATTATATCCATGATATGGATAATCACGAGGGTTTTGGTTTCACCGTTTGACGGGACTTGCCCCCTGGTGTAAAGCAATTTTTACATGCATTGTCATCGGTATAGGTAATACACAAATTCTGTAAATTTCAGGACTCTAACAGGTCGGGAATTTAGTTAAAAATCGATTGCAAAATTTCAATACGGACAGACATGTGAAGTCAATTAAAAGGGTGTATAATATACTCTCACCTAAGACAAAGAAGTGATAAACTGTGTCTCTATCGAGAATCGAACACGCGACATTCGACTCGGGAGTGATATGTCCAAATACATAACTGGGCCACGAAGGCCGACCATTAAATTAATTTTATTTAATTAATCAAATCAACTATTACTAATTCAAAATAGTTTCTCAAGTCATACATACATACATACCATCACGCCATGTCCCTTACGGGGTAAGCAGAGAGAATCGAGCGCCATACTTCTCTATTTTTGCACACATTTCTGGCTTCCTTTACATCCATGCATCGTTTCATACATGCTCGTCGATTGTTCAAACTTTTTATGTTTCCTTCTTTCAAAATATCATTCACATGGTCATGCCATCCCTTTCTGGGGCGATCTCAGCTATTCTCTCCATCTCTAGCACCCATGTATATTTTTTTTGTCAGTCGTTCATCGTTCATTCTTTCTATATGTCCAAACCACCTTAGAGCATTCACTTTCATTTTACATATAATATCCTTCTTTAACTTGCATTCTCTCCTTATGTCCTCATTTTTTATTCTATCATATATCGTTCTATTACATACTCTTCTTAGTGATCTCATTTCTACACCATTTAATCTACTTTCATGTTTCTCAAGTCAATTGAAAATAAATCACTCGTATCTTATTACAGAAATACTCGTTCCCGATTAAGAATAAATAAACTTTTACTAATTAAAATAAGTCAATTTCTTATACAGCATCCGGTGCTAAAGTAAGCTATAGCTCAGTTACAATTTACCATCCTGTCCATAAATCAGTTATAAAGTTTTGTTCCCAAGATAATAAAAATATATTCTAATACTTCTTTAGATGAGAAGCTCCTAATAGCTTGATGGATGGGAAGTAACACTGTCTTGTTATCCGCATACCTATAATCAATGACTTGCGATATTAATCGTCTCACAGATCCAGACAGAAAACACAATTTAAAACTGTGTCTCCCACCGGGAATCGAACCCGGGACCCATGGATCAGCAGTCAGATACCTAACCAACTGAGCCACGATGACCCACATATTATATTCCAATGTAAAATAAAAATATTTCAAAAAATCAATAAAAGTAATGTTAAAAAAAAACGACTCCTAAAAATGCTACAGTTAAAATATTAAAATTAGAAAAAATTCAATGCAACCTATGTACATATACATAGTATATACATATATGCATATAATGTTACATCTTAAATGCACTTAAAATATAAAATAATTGCCTATTATAATTTAGTTATAAAGTATCTACATACCGTTATGTTGGCAAGCGTGCATATATATAAATTTTTCAATTATAGAAAACAGTACACTACATTTATATGTAGGTACATATGTATGCATTCTTGCCAACATAAAGATGCAAATTGAGTTATTATAATCAACGGTCTGTATGATCATTATAATTTTTAAATTGTGTTTTCATATTAAATTATGTATTTTTATCCTTTATTCTAATGTTAATTAGTTTTTATTTGTAATAATATTTTTTATAATTGTTACTAATGTCGATGACTGGTAGAAATTGTCTAGGGGCAAAAAGTGAAATAAAATTGCGTAATAAAAGATTTTTATTATTATAACTTGTTTACATCAAATGTTTTTTTGAAGTCGGCGTCATTCACAAATATGGATGTTATGCAAATCGTCGAGTGCGTTTCATAAAATGCTTGCATACCGTGGTACAAAGACTTTCGTCTGCCTATAATGTTTGTGACATTGGGTGCGTTTGCGCAATGCAGACACTAATGGTGTATAATAAAGTTGAAATGCTCCCAAGATTAGATCTAGATGGGCAATTGTTTTGAATCTCGGAGCATTGACCAAGCTTTTATTAACTGTTTTCGGTTTGTTTTCTTTGCCTGAATCTTCACTGTGTTACCTTACAAATAATCGTAGGTGTATTTAAAAGCTGATTAAGTCGAGTTTCATACTGTGTAAATTTGTTATTTTTTCAACTAATTAATATATTTTTTTATTATACTAGATGTAAGAAAATGCATTTATTTTTTACATCTAAATTAAATATACATACATGTGTACTCAAAGTCTTCTGAATTGAATTTTATTTTACATATTTTATATATTACTTATGAAATGTTAGTCACTTTCTTTCGATTTGTAACTAGAGCTTGGAAAACGCACTTATCATTTTATCAATGTCGGATGAGCTGTCAAAGTTGACATTAATCTCGATAATATAAACATAAAAAAATAAATAGTGTTCATAATCATAAATGTTGATAAAAATATGTTGACATACATAATTTATAAATATTATATGATGACAAATGGCTTGACAAATAATACGAATACATAATAAACTTATTCCTAACCTCAAATAACCTAACCTCAACGCAAAGGGGTTGATATTTTTTTCCTGCAAACAATTTATATTCAATTTATAAAGCAATTCGCTCACGCGAGTCGCTATTATCATTAAATACTAACTAAACCTAACCGAATATCATACGGGATGTAATAAAATACGACAGCGAAATAATAGTATGATGTGTACGTTAATCTTCATTCCCGTTCATTTTTAGGTTTGGTTTAGTTAGTCTTTAACTAAAATAGCGACTCGCGTGAGCGTGTTGCTATATAAATTAAATATAAATTGGTTGCAGGAATAATTTTATCAACACCCTTGCCATTTGAGGTTAAGAAAAAGATTATTATGTATTCGCATTTGATCACATTTTTTAAATAAATTAGTTTTCTTAACATATTATTTAAGTAATTGTATGATACTTACTATTTTTAATACAAGGTACTTATTATTATTATTTGTGTTGAAAATTTTCGCGTTTAACATCAACTTTGACAGCTCTTCCGACATTGATAAAATGAATAGTGCGTCTAAGGTCTACTCGATTTGTACATGGTCAATAGAGTCCTGTCAAAATTTGAAGAAATTTTTTTTTATTTGACAGATTTGATGTAGTGTAGGAAACTCATATAGTAAAAAAATATAATTGAAATAATATTTTATAATGACTGTATCCAAAGGAAAAGGATCGCTTAGCATTTTCTAAGAAATCTTTTGCAATACCAACCTTAGCAAGATAGTGTAAACATAACAATTCATAACCGGTATTCAATGTCGGTATTGAAATTCTCAATATGCAACTATTGTAATGTTAGTGCCAATTTATATAATACATGGACACAGTGAACGAGCACAACTGTTATAATAGATGCACATCCTACCTCCTATCAATACTGTCTTGTCTGGCCTAATAAGGCTTCTCACACATTCATGCATCATTAATTCCGCACATTATGTATA
The DNA here is from genome assembly GCA_963576475.1 of Molanna angustata. NCBI lineage: Eukaryota > Metazoa > Arthropoda > Insecta > Trichoptera > Molannidae > Molanna > Molanna angustata. The sequence continues at coordinate 50,367,897 of OY754965.1, read as the reverse complement.
AATCTACAATATACGGTACCTACCTGTAGAAGAGCCAGGAAGCGGATTGTACTCACCTTTATGGTTATTTATGGCGCCATATATCTAACAATTCATTGAAATTTCATCCCTGATTATGTTACTGTGGAAAATACGTTTTTATCACATCTCGTCTGCATAATATTTATGCTTTAATTTTAAATCACTCATAAAAAGTTTTTTTAATAATGAATATGTCCTCATAACAATAACATATATGTACAACCTCATACAATTTCAAAAACCTGCTCAATAACATTGACTTCTTTCATACCCAATCTCTTTTTTTTTTGTTTTGAACTCTCGTTCAAAATTGCGATAAAGCGCCAACTTTGCACTGATAACATAACTCAAAATTCCACTCTCTAATATATATGTATGTGTCTCCCTATATGTTATGATTCTAGAATATAATCTTATTTGTACTGTTCCATGTATCATCTAGGTATGTTTCTATAATTTTGTTTTTCTCATTTGTTAAAAATTGTATGTAAAACTTTAACAATCACTTGATATGATGTCCTGTTATCATGAACCGTAGTCTATCATTTACTGTTTTTTCCGTTGTTCTTAATTTCTTACTATGTTATTTTATTCTACTGTTCTGTTGGATATCCAAAAAAAATACATTCCCTAAATTATGCATAAATGCTTGTGCTATAGATATACGATATTGGTCGTGACAGGATTCGCTCTACCACCACATTCTTTTATTCAATCTATTTTTTTGTTTTTTATGCTTTTCTTCTGTTTTTTTCTATTTTTCTCACATTATTACTGTAGTTGTATTAATAATTTCAAAGTATTTTCGTTAACACAGTGGAAGTTCATAGTTATAAATAAAATATTTATAAAAATAAATAAAAACACACAGTTTTAATCCACAAAAGGAGTATGACTTTAATGAGCCTGAGCGCTTTCGCCGAACACAGCCGGCATCCTCAGAGGCAGAAATCAAACTGAATAATAATATACAACTTTACAAGTAAAATATTGTGTGGATGGAGTGAATGGGAGGGGTGCGGGGACCGAGGTGTTGCAGACAAAACTATTTATACTAGTTGCATGTAACACATGGGATCCAACTGTCGACAGCGATAGTATGTATAGTTGAAGAATAAGTACCAAACCCATAAATACAAATTATTTATTATTTTATGATATTTAGTTTTCTATACAACACATGTACCTAGGTAGTCAAGATAGGATAGTATGGAGGTCAGTCTTTTTTTCCTACCCGGAATATGAAAACAGCATGATGGTATATGTATATTGTATGTTTAGAGATGAAGTATCAAACTATTAAGTCTTCTTTGATATTGTGTATAGGTGACTACCATACAAATTGTATGAAGCGATGTCGTCACTAAATTCAATTTTTATAAAAATTGTTAAAAAAAATTTGAGATGTACTGCTACAATGTTAATATTTTTTATATAAAATTAAATTATCTAGTTGGGGTGTTTCGGCTTTTTTCGATATTTTAAAAAAATGGAAATATAGGCAGTTAAACTCATAAATTTATCATAAAAAAAATACTTTTCTTAATAAAAAATGTTTGAGAAACCCTGGAATTTTTTTGAAAAATCTAATTTGAGATTTTGTATTTGTCTATGTTTATACCAATTTTCAGCGTTCTAGCTTTTATGGTTTCTGAGATATAGGGAAAAATAAAATAAGAATTCAAAAGTTGATAACCCCTGACTGAAACAAAAATTCAAAATTCCGAGTATAAAAGTTTTGTAGGCCTGTAACTTTTTATATATTCTGAAATTTTAGGCTCTGTAAATTGAGCGGATCAAAAGCTATAAGGGGGGGACGGACACACACACAGACGCACAGACACACAGACACACACACACACACAGACACACGAAATGTTCTACTCCGAATTCTGAGTAAATCCGTGTATGGAACATATATGCTGCGAAGCCTCTAAGTTGGTGTTTTTTGACTTCAAAGTTGGAAATGCCGTGAAAAAAGTAGACCTCTCCATACAATTCTCGCGTATTCTGGCTTGATACATTGTCGATATGTTAAGAGAACAAAGTTCTCCTGAACAAATCGACAGTTGGAATAGTTTTGTCTGCAACACCTCGGTCCCCGCACCCCTCCCATTCACTCCATCCCATGGAGTAAGGAATATATATTGTTCCGTGCTCCATCCACACAATATTTTACTTGTAAAGTTGTATATTATTCAGTATGATTTCTGCCTCTGAGGATGCCGGCTGTGTTCGGCGAATGCGCTCAGGCTCATTAAAGTCTTACTCATTTGTGAATTAAAACTGTGTGTTTTTTATTTATTTTTATAAATGTAGTTGTATTAATATTTCAAATCTGGATGGTTGGAACAAATTTTCGTTTGACAATAAGCCCATCAGTGTACAAATTGTATGTACAAGAAGTACAAAAATAAAAATATAAATATGATATGATTATGATCGAGTACTGATTTATAAATGTTTAAAAATAAGACTTGAAAAGAACGCATTAAGATCGTGTCAAGAGAAGCAGCCCTACTGCGATCAGTTATATGGCATAGCAAATTTAGTATGAAAATTTCATTACTCTAATGTACCATATTTTTTTTTAATCTGACGAATGTCTAACCATCAGCCACTTACCTTAACAAAGTGATAATTTATTATGATGTCATATTGGTAGGTACCTATGTATGTAATGTTACAATAATCATATAACCATTATCCAAGTTACATTTATGTTAGTAGATCTGTTATTAAATTATGATTTACAACAGAGTATAATATAGTTGGTATAGATAATGCTCTAAATATTATCTATCTTGATACTAAATTGACACAATGTCGTATTTATGCATCCTCAATTTAACAACAACTGACGTTATTTATTTTCACTTTGAATTACATGCCAAGTTTCGTCATTTCATAATAAATTTTTATACCTTCAATGTATACCATTACGGCATAATTCCACAATGTGGGGTAAAAAGTGGCAGTTATACCTTATAAAACGAAGCATGATACATGCATGTATGGTAAGCAAAAAGAACCGAGCGCCATACTACTCTATTTTTGCACACATTCCTAACTTCCTTTACATCCATGCATCGTCTCATACATGCTCGTCGATTCTTCCACCTTATATTTCTTTCTTTCAAAATATCATTCACATAGTCATGTCATCCCTTTCTGGGGCGGCTCCTGCTATTTTCTCCATCTCTTACACCCATGTATATTTTTTGGTCAGTCGTTCATCATTCATTCTCTCAATGTGTCCAAACCACCTCAACGCATTCACTTTCAATTGCCTTATAATATTCTTCTTTATCTTGCATTATCTCCTGATGTCCTCATTTTTCATTCTATTATATATCGTTCTATTACATACTCTTCTTAGTGATCTCATTTCTACAGCATTTATTCTACTTTCATGGGTCTTTTGCCACGTCCATGTTTCACTGACATACGTCAAAGTAGGCACTACAATTGCATTATGAACGACAATTTTGGCTTCCTTTGAGATGCTTGGATCGGGCATTACTGGTCCGAGTGCTCCGTTTATTCAATTACCTGCTATAATAGTTTTTCGAATACCAATATCTTATACTGGATATTTTTTAATCAAACAAAAATGATTATGTTTCTACATGTATATTTTCTGTCTTAGACTGACTAGGCCCTTATCAACTGGTAGGCCCTTATCAAAAGGATCTAGTCAGCCGAAACGTCATCCTATTATAAGGAAAATATACCATGTAGAACCAAAATCATTTTTTTTTCAATAAAAAATACCTAGTATAATGGAGTTCTATACTTAAAATACCATCATTATTAACAATTTAAACATACCTAGTATAATGGAGTTCTACACTTAAAATACCGTCAGTATTGACAATTAAAAAATATCTAGTATAAAGGAGTTGTACACCTTAAATACCGTCAATGGTCAGTATTGACAATTTAAAAATACCTATAGTATAATGGGTACTACACCTTAAATACCGTCAGTATTGACAATTGAAATATACCTAGTACAAAGGAGTTGTACACCGTAAATACCGTTAGTACCTATTGACAATTTGAAAATACCTAGTATAATGGGTTCTACACATTAAATACTGTCAGTATTGACAATTTAAAAATACCTATAGTATAAAGGAGTTGTACACCTTAAATATCATCAGTATTGATAATTTGAAAATACCTAGTATAATGGAGTTCTACGCCTTAAATACCGTCAGTATTGACAATTTAAAAAATACCATTATCTTAGTTTTAGTCACATAGCGGTGATGACTTTAGTGTGATTATAACAATAGCATTTACAATTTGATAGTTTCATTGACAACAATGTCATGGTCAAAATACCTTTTTATAACAACGTGATGATTAGTTTGAAAGTAGCGCTACTTTCACTTCTTAAACTTGACATTGAAATGTCATCAAATAGCAGATGTAAAAATCATGTCATCAGTACGCAGATGTAGAAATACAAGTAGAAAAAAAAATAAATAAAATCATGGTGAAATCATTCGTCGTTTTTTATTTGTTGTTTTATTTTCCATAGCAAAAGACCTCGACGCGCGGTCTTCAGTGAGTGAACCTGCTTATTCCCTTTCATTCATTCATACCATCACCGCTACAGGTGTGCGGGTGTTCATGTATACCCACAAACCAGTATCGTATCATCTAAAACGGCACTATATTCAGAATGGATGGTGAACCTCATTGCTGAACTATGTGAGATGTTATTTTGCCTGTTATACTTACGTTTACCAGGGTCTTAGGGACACCTGAAAACGATTAAATAGAAAAGAGTGGAAGCACTATATAAGCCGGTGCCTCACAGCAAATGCTGGATTTGTAATAAATAAATACACTAACGTTTTGATATATTTTGATATATAAGTTTCCTGAGCTTGGGGTCACTTTGAAATATTTGACAGTTAAAAAAAACGAGAAGCACTATTCAGATATCCTTCAAAATCTAAATGAAGTGAGTATTAGATATACAAATTTTCAATACTTGAATAGAATCGAATTAGTACTTTAGTCTATAATCGATAAAGTAAAAATAACACGCCGTACATAGCACATATCACACAGCACACAGCACATAGCACACACACACAGATACATTTTGATGAAACTTTCAGAATACAATCTCAGCATGATATTAGTTGATAATCTGCAATAAAAAATAGCCTTAAAAATTGCGAAATCATAACTCCCCACTACATTCCCTTGGGTTAGTGAGGAGTAAAAACAGATAAACACGATTATTTCATATTACTATGATTATACATAAATAACTATGAGTATTTGTTTGTTGTACTATGCATAACGGACAAAAACTTTGTTTCCGCATGACGTATCTGCTATGCGGGAGAGATTCTATAAACTATAATTCCCTGGTCTCTGGTCTTCACATAACAATCACGCCGCACCGGTAGCAGCACTGTCCATATGGAATATTTAATTAGTCTTCCTTAGCCATAACGGGCACCCACCAGCCATGAAGTGAAACCTCTTGTGTCCGCAACGCTGCATTAACTAATGACTATTTTTTGTGTATGACTCAAACCCACCGTATACATGCGTGGACATCAGTGAACAAAAAGTACATCTCCCTTCGAACTTGTCCATCCTTCCTTTGTCTTCTTTGGTTTACTCCACCATAAGGCACAATATATATTATTTGTTTATTTATATATGAAACATGGACCTGGCAAAAGACACATGAAAGTAGAATAAATGCTGTAGAAATGAGATCACTATAAGAAGAGTATGTAATAGAACGATAGGTATATGATAGAATAAAAATTGAGGACATAAGGAGAGAATGCAAGATAAAGAAGGATATTATATGTAAAATGAAAGTGAATGCCTTGAGGTGGTTTGGACTTATTGAAAGAATGAACGATGAATGACTGACCGTGAAATATACCGTGGGTGCAAGAGATGGAGTGAATAACAGGGGTCGCCCCAGAAAGGGATGGCATGACCATATGAATGATATTTTGAAAGAAGGAAACACATAAATTTTGAACAATCGACGAGCATGTATGAGATGATGCATGGATGTAAAGGAAGCCAGAAATGTGTGCAAAAATAGAGAAGTATGGCGCTCGGCTCTCTCTGCTTACCTCGTAAGGGACATGGCGTGATGGTATGTATGTATGTATGTATTTATATACCTATTTTATAAATTTGTACATAATTTAATACAAAGTAATATGCCATGGCCATCTTTCTAGGAATTCCTGTGGCCAATAGTTTTATATACCTACATACATTTAATTTATATATTTACGTAAACATCATACTATTATTTTGTGTACCTATAGATATATTACATTATTCTGACGATGTGCCTTGCACGAAACGAGTCGATAATCAAATAAATTTCAATAGAACTAATACCAAGTATTTTTTTTATATTTGTAATTTATCTACATACAATGGAGTTCTATCAAGAATTGTAGATCGACAAACTAAACCTAATTATTATTTTGTTGTCGTATTTAATTACTCCCAAAGACTCGCGTCAGCATGTTGCTTTATTAAATTTAATTGTAGGTAATTGGATGTAGGATAAATGATATCAACACCTGTATTATTTGAAGTTAGGTATCTGCGTTATGTATTCGCATTTAATCATATTTTTCCTACTAATTATATTTTTCAACATATTATTTACGTATGTAGTTGTATATTTTTTTTGTACTTTGACAGCTCATCCCATATTGGTAATGTGAGCTATGGTGTATACTAAAGTCTAGTCAAATTATCCTCTTCCCATATGTGGACCTCATTGTCTTGGCCGATCAGTAAATTACTAAAACCGCTGTTGTTTCTAAAACCCAACAATTTAGCGAAAACGCCCGTGGAATGATCTTGCATCAGTAAACGTCACATAAATATTATACAAACGTCTAAATCAAGACGCTCCAGATAGTCTAATACGTCATATTCTTCTGGTAATTCATATGAATTGTTAAGCAAATTTTCGATGGAATGGTTTCATCGCTTCAATCAGTGTTGGCATCTCTCAAAAAAAAAAACAAAAGAAACGCCTTCGTATTAACAATGGCAACTTTCACTGAGGAATAATCTTTAATTTACAAACAATGCCTTCTTACAATTACAATGATAAAAAGATTTTTTTTCTTTTGTGATGCATCATGTCTGCTATTTTTGTTGCTTTATGGAAAAAATCTTGACTATATAGTGAATATATCTTTATGTAGGACAGATGCGGAGTAGGTGATGTTTTTTTTACAATTTATGACGAAAAATATTAAGTTGATAGTTTGTGGAATTGTGAAAAAAATAATAGAACGTAAAATAATATGTATATTTTTTTCATATTAGAGTACATGCATGTGTGAGGGATATGAAAAAAAGTATAATTTAGAGATTAAAAATAACGACGATCACGAAAATACTGATGAAAGTTTTGAAAAATTAGTTTAATTAACAATTTAACTATAATTTTTTTTATCAAAATTTATAATATACATTTGTAGCATCCTAAATACGATTTCATTGAACGCAATAATCAACAAGTCGTGAACAAAATGTATGATATGCACTTATATTATATTTATAATTCTATGGACATGCATTTGAAAAATTCATCCACTAATGGTGTGTGAGGTCACTCCACTCCTTTCACGACCCAAATGAACTGTTTTAACGCGTAATTCAAAATACGTTTTTCAAATTGCTATATAAATCTTTATAGAGCAAATAAAAAAATAAAAATTTTATCAATTATTTTTTTTTTTTTACGTACCATTTTTTTAGTAAAAGAAAAAAGTGAATGTTCCCTATTCTAGTTTATTTCATGGAAATGTATAAATAAACTTTATTCAATTGCTTTAATTTTCCTTTAAATATTTGTATTGATTGAGATGAGATAATATAATTACTTAGGTTGTTCAATAATCTACCTGATTATGAAGTAAACATTAAAGTATTATATACACTTCAGTGAAAAGGCTTTAAGGCAACAAATCTATTCACATTTCGTCAAATCCAGTCCTGTAACGCCTATTACTGAGGTATATCAGCAACTAGTGAAGATAGTCCTACGGTTGAGGTGTTGAGATAATGTGTATTGTAAGGTCATCGTTGTCTGTGGTTCATGTTCCAACAATAACTAGATTGTTAATTCGTTGTATCCGCCTTTTCATGTTGAGTTGGTCGGGCTGATGTTGGCAAATATTATTTTTATTCGACTTAGCGCCATATAGTATATATGGTCAGTCCTATTTCTTTCAAATTCAAAACATAAGTAGTTCTGTTTTTAAACGTATTTCAATTTAAAGATACATGGTTCTGTATTAAAATTCAAGTTTCATAGTTCTGTATTCAAATTTAAGTTACATAGTTCAAACTTAAGTTACCTACACAATTTTATATTACAATTCGAGTTACATAATTCCAACTTAAGTTACCTACACAATTTCGAATTTTCGCATAGTTCAAAATTAAATAAATTAAATTTGAGTTGCATATTTTTTTTAATTTGTCAATACTGACGGTGTTTAATGTGTTGAAATCCATAACACTAGGTATTTTTTAATCAAACAAAAATACCTATTAGTGTAATTGAGTTGCATAGTTCAAAATTAAGTTACCTACAAAATTTTGTATTCATATTTGAGTTACATACTTCAAACTTAAGTTACCTCACAATTTTGTATATAAATTTGAGTTACGTAGTTCAAAATTAAGTAGCCTCAACACACGCTTGATCTTATCATATTTTATTTATAAATTAATTCTTAAATAAATCAGTACTCGATCATAATTCAATCTTAATCTACATTCAATCATAAAAAAATCGTAAGAATCAAAGTCTAATATGAATTTTTATTTTGTATAATTTGATGTAATTAATTGATTAGGTAATTAATCTCAAAGATCTGCAAAGTTTGAATCTAATCTTTTTTATAGCTTCTCGGGCAACTAACAGATGCTATGTCAAATAATTATTTAACGCGCACCCAATATCAAGTTGCCACATTCTGGAGACTTACGATATTAATCGTCTCACAGATCCAGACTGAAAACACAATTCAAAACTGCGTCTCCATCTGGAATCGAACCCGGGACCCTTGGATCAGTAGTCCTATACCTAACCAACTGAGCCACGAAGGCCGAATCTCAATCTTATCCAAATCAACTTCATAAAGTCTATTATCATCGTTTTCCGGTGTCCTGTATAAGAGACGGGTAATCGAAAATACAATACCATCACATATATTTCAAGCAATGAGGTTCTCCACTCATTCTGAACGTAGTGCCTTTTTAGGTGAGATGAAACTGGTGTGAGGGGATACACGCATGTCGTGCTTGCTTTTATAAAGAAATGCACACTTCCACATATATTGTTGTCATCACGACATACCCCACATTGTGGGATATGTCGTGATGACAATATATATATTTTTTTATTTTTTTTTTATTTTATAGAATACAACAGCAAACAGGAAAAGTTTATAAAAATATACAACGATAATTTTTATATTGCCAATTATTGTATTCTATAATAGTAATAATTTATTACTTTGTAACTATTTCTCAGGGGCGAGTCTAGAACCTTCGGACTAGGCAAACCCTAAAAGAAAATTGGTAAATGTCGATTATTTAATGTTTTTTTAGCAACGTTATTTATTCCAGTGGTCATGAAAAATATTTTTAAAATCACATACCAAAATAATATTTACGTTTGTGGCCCTGTAAAGCATCGTATCTACATACGGTTAAATTTTTAATATTAGTTGTTGAATTTCTTAACACAATATTCATAGGTAAGCCAAGATTTTCGGCATCTATAAGCAACTCCGCTACTGCAGTATTTCTAATAATTTTCTTACAATACTTTTAACATTTAACGAGGCTAAAACAAGTTTTAAAATTCAATATACTCAAACGATTAGTTATTACAGACATTTTATTTATATGTGTCATTTCCTGACTTCAATGTGAGTTATTGTAATGTGACAAATAATTTATTATTTTTATTATTTCCTTTGAGATGTAAATTAACTATCAAAAATAAACACAAATAATATTCTTAGAACCTATAATTTATCATTGCTCATATTTATCGGATGTACCTACTATTTTATATCATAAGCTTTTGACCTCATTTTTTATTTTAAATATAATTTGTTTCGTTGAAAAGATAATCATGGGAAAATAATTTCGCTGTAAGTTTAATATCAATGTTATTTTATCATTAATGATTGAGCAATTATTCTCGACAATAAAACTTATAATTCTACTTATATTGTAATGCTTATAAAAGATTTCCACTGTTAAAGTAGATACTGATAGTATGTGTTAATAAATGTTCTACGTAGTACAAGTATTGATAGTAATTTATTTCGAATATTTTTTTTTTATTGCATATAAGCAAACATTGGATTTTTTTTCCTTTCGGGAGTCAAATGATATTTTTATTGTCAAACATTTTTTTCAACATCTCAATAGAGACGAAGTTGGGATATTGTAGAAGAACCAGGAACTTGAGGCACCTACAGGGCTTACGACCTGTCACACCAAACCAGCCGATGACAGGTCGTAAGCCCTGTAGGTGCCTCAAGTTCCTGGTTCTTCTACAATATCCCAACTTCGTCTCTATTGAGATGTTGAAAAAATGTTTGTCAATAAAAAAAAAGTAATTTATTTTTTTATTTACTCATTAACGGCCTTTTACAAACATACATTAAAATATACATACTCAGAACAATCATAGAAAAGAAAACAATCATACACTTAGTAAAAAAGTAAATTTTGACGGAACTTTGTCCCCAGACTTTTTTCCCTGATTTTCCATTCCGTTCAAACATATTCCCCTAGTATAAATATTCCTCTACTTGTTCTAGCCATTCGTTCTCTACTTTAATCATACATGCACTTATCAATGTTGATATCTGCAGTTATCAATATCGAATATCAATATCTTAGATTTATTTTTTAACAGATTTTTAATTATCTCAATAGAGACGAAGTTGGAATATTTACTGTAGTAGAACCGGGAAATCAAGGCACCTACAGGCAGTGGCGACTGGTAGATCGTATTTTTGATAATTTTTGGTAGAGCAATTTTTTCCTGAATTAATAATAAATTAATTGGTATTTAATCGATATGCATTTACGTATCGTTGGTATATTATGGATAAAAATGAAATAATATACATATTCAAAATATTTTACCTATTTGTAAAGAAGTTCAATCCTGCGCTGTTTCTATTTGGCAAAAACTTCAATCACTCGTTTGTTATTGATCGATATCCACAATCTAATTGTGTTCTAATGTCAACAGTATCTAAGTTAGATAAATTTATTGTATTGCGTAAATGAATTTGTGAAGAAATAATTTATTTATTTATTAAATAAATAAATAAATAAATGAGATAAACGAGCCAAATCATTAACACCTTTTATAATCTAAGTAGATATAGTCGCCATCGAATAGTTAACATGGAAAACAAAATAAACTATTTAATTTGTCACAACCACATAATCATGATGCCGTATCATAAAACTGCATTTTAAAAACACGAACAAAATTCTTAGTTCTAATTTTGCATTGTTGTTTAATATTTAACATTGGTCTTGGAAGACCTCCACGATTTATTTTTAATTTATTTTCAAAAGAAGACTTATTACTTTTAATGTAAAACACATCTATTAATTCACTCGTTTTTAAATCTATAAGATATCTGAACTATACACAAATATTTATTGATTTAGATTATCTTGTAAAAAGCGATAATATACGATATAAACAAAGTTTTGTTTCAACTGACTAAAACCTGACAAATTACTCTAATTGCGCATGCTCAATGCTCATGTTTACCTAGTGTTTACATTACGAAGAAAAAAGATAACACGCCAATATTCATGTTTCAATACTAATTGCGTACATATTAGAGAGAGCGAGATAGAGATATGCATTCTAAGTACATCTAAGATATGATAATTTGCTGCAACGCACGAAATTTGTGAAATGAATGCATTGCTAGTAAGTACAAGTATCTCTTTCTCATCTAATACGGGACTATCTCTGTCTGTTCATACATACGCTATACAATAGACAATTATAACTCGGTGCGTAATGAATATCGCACGCAGTACTAAATTAATAATATTATTTGTATTGCGGTAGTTACATAATATTATATCGATCGCGAAGATATAAAGTATATAGACAGTGTTTACTAATTATTTTTTTTTGGAAAAAAATAACAGCAATAAAGTAAAGCGTAATATTATTTTTAAAACATATTTAAATATTATTTTTTACAATATATCATTTAAAAATTGGTAGTGCAATTGATCCAACGCACTTTATATAGAGTCGCCACTGCCTACAGGGCTTACGACCTGTCATCGGCTGGTTTACGTGATCACTTTATGCGCTTGCGCAACGTTCACCAATTATGCCTTTTTAATGAGATCCCTATCAATTCAATTTCTTTGAAAGTTCTATATGTTGCAATACTGAAATTCTTTTCGCTTGAGGAAATAAGGATCTTTACTACAGCCATCTATGTGTGAAATTATGAACAACATTCTTATTATTTTTATTTTATTTTTGTTGTAACGCCATCTATCGAGAAAATTGTTTTTTTTTGTAAACTTTATATTAGATTTTTTACATAACAATATTCACCAACAATACATTTTTCAACAACAATTCAACTATTTCCGAATGAGTTAAAAGTTCACTATAACACTGCGCATGTACGATTCAAAGATGAATTGATCTGAGAACATAATAAATAGGTAGGTATATAATTGAGGAGTTGAGGAGACTTCAACGACAAAAGCTCAGTTACACATGTAGGTACATAATATGTATGTAGGTATGTACCTACTCGTATAATATATAAATTTCGATATTCAAATACCGTTTGCGTTCGTTCAGTAGGTAAATGTGTGCCACTAAGAAACAATGAAGGCATTATATCTTCCTGTTCAGACATTTAGTTTCCCATACTCCCCTGTAGGCATATTGACAAAACCTACCACATGGCTATGGCGTATACGATAGATAAGTGCAGAACTACTCGTTTTTTTATCGAATGTTACTTCTTATTCTTCTTCCTCTGGTTTTAGTCGGAAATTGACTGCTGTGTTTTTTCAGTCGGAGACTGCCTCTTGTGATCTGGATGTCCAGCTGTCACTCCATATTTTTGCTGGTCTCCTCCTCCTTGGAGATAATTTTGGGTGTTGACTCCATTGACGCCTTCGCCCTCTACCCCAGCGGATGATGTCGTCTACATATCATCTCCTCCATATATCCTCGTTCCGGACTCTATCCACGAGTATTACGCCCACTATGGAGCGCAGTGTCTTCATTTCAGTAGTCCGGAGGAGGTTTTTTGTACTGATAGTATCGGCTCTGGTTTCGATGGCATAAGTCATTATGGGTCTTACGCACGTTTTGTAAAAGCTGGTGAGCATATGTTTGTTTTTCCAGGCAGTATCACTGAGGCAGCCAGCAACGGCTGCTTTATCGGTTTGTACTTTAGCCTCATCATATAGATCTCTCTCGCATATTGTAACTAAACGAATGAGCCGATAATAGAAACATCAACAGTAACATCGAACACTTATTTCGTTCCACGTTCTGTAGTTTTTTGCCGCTAGTGGCCGTGTTCACCAAGGAATATCAAATGGATCATCAACTAACTACCTGCTCGGAGCTCAAATCCTTGAGTGCATCACTCAGTGAATTTGCATTTCATCAACTAAAAACCAACATACTTAATTGAGTCCTAGGCTCAACTCTCCTTAAATTTCCGATGTAAAAGAATACGAACTCAAGTTAAATTATATAGAAATATTCAAAAATCAAGAACACATAATTAATCTTGTTTCCTTTATTAAAATAACAATAAAATAATATTGCAGTGTGTAGTTCACAATTTTTACAAGTTTTTGAAATTGTTTGAAATAAAGTATTACTTTGATCTCAACAGTAGGTATATTCGCATTAGTGTCGTGAATGGCCGCGAGCGCTGTATACCTGATACCATGTTTACAAACATATCGCATACCTGCTATTCTACCCCAGCTACCTGTGTTATTGTGCATATCGCCATTAGTGTTTTCGTTGACATCAGTTATGCTGTTTTAAATAAAATTCAATTTAATATCTGAATAATATAGAAAAATCAAATATAACATAAAATATAACACTTATGACACAAAACAACTAACAATAAGTGCTGAAATGTAACAATTTTAGCTACAAAATACGTTGATGAATGACTCGATCCACAGTAGACCGTCACTTAAGAGTTGAGTCGCCGGCGTCACTTAACGGTAGTAAGATTGTTTGGTGAAACGAAATTTTACGTGCATCAAAAAATTGATTTTAGCGCTTAGGAACCTTGGTGAAAGTGGGGGTAGGATATCTTCGCAAGCATCGTTGGTAGATTCTGTTAATATGCCGTCCGGAGCATGTTAAGAATTAGCATGCACTATGATTACCTAGATATTTATATGAACATTGCAAATGTTTTGTGAAGGCAATAATTTATACATACTAAAAGTCTTTGAGTGTCTGTATCCCATGTCAGGCCATATAACATTTTACATATGTACCTTCATACATTTATATACGTTATATTGGTACTAAAATGTCTCCGTATTTCTTTGCCTACCATAAATAGTCATTTCCGCGTTCTTCTTGACTAAGCAGACTGTATTCCAGCACTTGTTCAGTGCAGGGGCTGCATTTTATGCTGGAAGAAAGGAAGAATAGATCCAGGGCGGTGAAAACTTTGTGACCCCATAATCTGAAGAGACTGTGGCTCAAAGAAAGCATTACAGCCGCAGTAAACACGGTGAAGATAGCCCTGATGATCACCAACTATTTACAGAGGAGGAGTCGAAGGCAGGATTCGAACTCGTGTCTACTAGATCGCTAGCACAAAACACTGCTGCTATTTATTTTGCAAGTACAAATGTGATATATCTCAATATTAGTAGACGTATTTCTTTAAAAATTGCAGTTAAATTATTGTTGTTATAAATGCTTCAAGCGTCAAATTGACCCTTTCCACTACAGCTTCAGGCGTCAAAACGCCGTCCAACGTACCTAATAACTTAAATGACGCAATGATCTTAATCAGGTCTTGCCATATATGAGAATTTGATCACATAATCAATATCACAAGTTCATATATGGTTACGGCATCACAGCATTAACCCGTTACACTAAGATTGCCTGTATCATTAAGCCTATATAGTGTCATCCTAATAACCATTTAATCTTCGTGTCCATGCACATGTTTTACTGTTAAAATATTTAAGTCGTATATATTTAGTACGCGTATTTATTACACATTAAAATTTATTCAATATGTTTATTTTTATTTCTAATAGATTAATGAATTGAATAACATTAAAAAAGCCTGATATAAAAAAGATTTCTTGGAAATTGGTAAGCATTGCTGTCCATTCTATATTTTTACTCCTCACTAACCCAAGGGGAGTTGTGGGGAATTGTGGGGAGTTATGATTTCACAATTTTTAAGGGAATTTTTTTTATTGCAGATCATCAACTAGTATCATGCTGAGATTGTATTCTGAAAGTTTCATCACAATGTATCTGTGTGTGTGCTATGTGCAAGGACGGATCCAGGGGGGGGTGTCATGGGGGCCCCTGGGTGGGGTCCAGGACCTAGGTGGACCACTAATTAAAATTGTTAAACATGATTTTTATATATTTGTTTATCAAAATATTTTTTAAGTACAGTACCTACTTACATTTATTATTATCAAAATTAAATTATAACTTCTTGTGACTTGACCACGACTATGTGACCCCCCCCTGGCGCCATAGCTGGATCCGCCCTTGGCTATGTGCCGTGTGCTGTATGCTATGTGCTATGTACGGCGTGTTTATTTTATTTTATCGATTATAGACTAAAGTACTAATTCGATTCTCATCAAATTTTGCACATATGTATATCTAATACTCGCTTAAATCCCATTAGATTTTGAAGGACATCTGAATAGTGCTTCTCAACTGTCAAATATTTCAAAGAGACCCCAAGCGCAGGAAATTTAAAATTTGAAATTTTTATTTTCAAATTGGTAAAAAGGCACATCACTTTCATAAAATGGCATTGAAGAGTTATCAAGTTTTCATAATAAAATATTTAAA
The DNA here is from genome assembly GCA_963576475.1 of Molanna angustata. Lineage (NCBI taxonomy): Eukaryota > Metazoa > Arthropoda > Insecta > Trichoptera > Molannidae > Molanna > Molanna angustata. The sequence goes on along the minus strand of OY754965.1, from coordinate 50,351,693 downwards.
TAAAAAAATAATTTATCTTACTCATTTCATGAAAATGCTGAATATTTTTCATTCAAAATCTGAATAATTTATAGAATGACTTGTTAGTGAGGAGTTTAGTGTTGGCTACAACCAACTCGTTTATGTATACAAATAATATTACAGTAAATTCAATATTAATAATGTAATTATAAATTACAAACCATTTTGATTTGCTGATTTTAGAAAAAATATTATGTATTACTGCACAGTGTATGTGTATATGTACAATTACAGTTAAAGAAATAGTAGGTACTCAAAATTAAGTAGAAGAAAAAGGACAAAAGAGGAAAAAAAGGAGGGTTGTGGCAGTCGCAGTGAAATTGAATAGTCGCAGTGAAGTAGGAAATAAAATAAAATAAATCCTGCTACCGTAAAATTGAAAGGCCTCTGATACGTTATTTTTATATTTATATTTTTTTATTTTAGTCATTTATTAATAAAAAGTTACATACTGTTTTTAAATATATATACATAATAACCCTAAATTATTTAGCAAATAATTTGTTTGCAAGATTGTAACATCAATTATCAAGTTACGGTCTTACAGAAGAAAAAAATAACAGAAATTATAATTAACAAAATAGATAGATGCATAGAAACTAGGACGTTTCAGAGCTTGTAGCTCTATTCGTCCCCGGTTGGCTCATCGGACATAACAAGGAACTACTTTCAGGCATATTTCATACCACTACCACTAAGAGTCCAACATGGCGAGGTTCTTCCGTCCCAAGAGTGCTCGGTAACAGGCGACTCGACAGCGAGACTTCCCCACGCATTGACACTACTTTTAGTTCTTCGATTTCCACGCCAAGCGCGATGTAGACTGAGTCCTCGCCGCCGCGTGTGACGAGTCAAGGAAGTTTAGGAGAGGACAATGTTTAGGAATGGGAAGACTAGTAAAAGAAAATCATTAATTGAGAAAGCCTCAAAATATTCTTAACAATGCCCGGTGAGCCAAACATTTCAAGACCTGTGAACTTTGCATCAAACTGTTTACATGATCTATTGACAATAACATTTGCGGCATAGTTAGTCCGGACCAAACTCTAATATCGAATAAACTGTCACTCCTTGTCAGGCCGTATTATCTTAAATATCTAAAAATATTTACGTTCTTATAGTCTGAGAGATAGCAACGTTTTTGATTAATCAATTTTAATGACTGTTTTATTGATATTTTCTTTCTTATTGAATATAGGTATGAAAAAGGTAAGTCTGACACCTGGGAGTGGTTGCGTTTACCAGTGCCCATCCTCTCTGTATGTTAAATGGTGGACTGTATTGCAAATAAATGAATCAACACTACGGACAAATCAGAACTACAGTTTGGTAGCACTTACCCTTCTTGCAGATCCCAATCCACCGAAGCCTTGGAGAAAGGAATTCGGGAATTGGAGTTGGAAGAGAAATTAGGATAGGCTTCTTTTTGCGAACTTACACCCAAATTCACTATCACAGATTTCTAATGATACAAATATGGTACAAATTGAATGAGAACTTTTTTAAACAAATTATAAATGGTTACTGATGTAACAATGCGAAAAAAAATGGCAACTGATGTTGCTCCCACTGATGTTTGAAATCGAATGAGATATGTAACAAAAAAAAAACCACCTACACCCACAATAGTAGGTAGGTATTATCAAAATGACCCAACATACCCCGGCTCCTGAAATATTAATTTCAGAACCTGGGCCAGAAAAGAACAAAAAAAAAAAAAAAACAAAAAAATGTTGGTAAAACTAAACACAAAAATTATCATGAATAATTAACAAATTACAACTAACTTACTAACTATGTCATCGTTGCCTACTAATTGGGCAGCTTAAAAAGTTTGACGACTGGTCGCCGTACAATCTTTTTGGACGTTTGTACGTCCACCACCCTCACCACCGAGTCTGGGCCGGGAAAACATTTGATAATTCGTGGCCACTGCATTGGCCTTGTATTTGCTTCATCAATCAGTACTAGATCTCCAACTTGTAAGTTGGGTGACTGATCTGTCCACTTTGCTCGATTTTGTAATGTATGTAAATATTCACGCCTCCATCGGGTCCAGAAATGTTGTGCCATTTGTTGCAATAATTGCCAACGAGATAAACGATTCATTGGGACATCCTTGGCATTTAGTTCTGGTACTGCAACAAGAGGTGCGCCGATCAAGAAGTGTCCAGGAGTCAAGACATCAATCTCTGCTGGATCTGTAGAAAGAGGCGAGAGAGGTCTAGAGTTCAAAATTGCTTCGATGCGACAAAATACTGTTGATAATTCTTCAAAAGTGAGAACTTGCTCTCCAACAACCTTTCTTAATACGGATTTTGCCGATTTTATTCCAGCCTCCATCAACCCATTGAAATGTGGGGCAGAAGGCGGACTGAAATGCCAATTTATGTTACGAATTGACATGAACTGAGTGAGATTATCATGGCACTCTCTGGTATGTAAATATTTGCAAAGTTCATCCAAATGTTTATTGGCACCGATAAAATTAGTACCACAATCACTAAACAAATTTTCACAAATTCCTCTTCTAGCAACAAAACGGTCCAAAGCAGCTAGAAAGGCTTCCGTTGTTAAATCCGAAACCAATTCAAGGTGAACAGCTTTAGTCGACAAACAGACAAACAAACATAAATATGTTTTCAGCTGCTTCGCACCACGTCGTCGGCTTTCTTTACAAAAAAAATATCCTCCATAATCAATACCGACATTCAAAAACGCACGACCTTCACGAAATCGAGATGATGGAATATCACCCATAAAAGGTTGAATTTTACGTGGATTTGCTTTAAAGCAAGTCAAACATTTACGCAATCTCTTTCGAATGGTATTACGTGCAGATACAATCCAAAATTGTTGACTGAGTACTGATTGCAGTGTTCTAGATCCAATGTGTAAATATATTTTATGATAATGATCAATCAGTAAATTGGTAAATACATGATTCTTTGGCAACAAGATTGGGTGTTTAGCAGTTTCCGTAAGATTGGAGTGTCGCAATCGACCTCCTACACGTATGACACCAACATCATCCAAAAACGGTGCAAGGTTCCGTATTGAAGATTTTAATTTATCACTGCTATTCAATGCAATTATTTCATCACGAAAACAAATAGACTGAATGTATTTGATTAATACGGAACGTGCTGCTGTAATTTCACAGAGATTCAAATGTTTATTAACATTTCTCTTGCAAGAGGATAATTGACAATTCCGAATGAAACGACAACACCATGCTGTAACATTCACCAATTTGGTAAACGATGAATATCTATAAAATATATTGAAGTCTTCCATATTCTGTTGAATGACTAAAATAGTAGGAATATCTGGTGATTTCCTTTCTGGAAGATCTTCCATGCTTATATTGACGTTACTAGCAATTGGCCAATACTCAAGTGGGGTTGAGAGCCACGATGGTCCATTCCACCATAATAACGAATCTACAATGCCTGTGGGTGACAATCCCCTGGACCCAAGATCTGCAGGATTATCTGATGATATCACATGATACCAACTATCAATTGGAACTTTATCGCTGATTTGTGAAACTCGATTCGCGACAAAAGTTTTTAACAAGTATGATGGTGTTTTAATCCATGCTAAAACAATAGATGAATCAGTGAATGCGAATGTCCTATCAATAGGTAATTCATCTTTATAATTATTATATGTATATGACAATAATTTTGATAACAAGTGCGAAGCGCAAAGTTCAAGACGAGGTATCGACAAAGTTTTGAGAGGTGCGACTTTAGTTTTAGCCAGTAATAATCGCACTTCTGGATTTGAAGTATCAATATTTGAACAACAATATACTACGGCAGCATAACCTAAATTTGAAGCGTCTGAGAATCCAACCAAATAACAGTTCTGTATGTTTCCAAGATGACGAGGTATATCTAAAAATGCTAAATTATGAAGATTTGACATAAGATTTTCCCACCTGGTTTGGATGTTATCAGGCGTAGGGTCATCCCACTCCAATCCAAGCTTCCATAATTCTTGGAGTAAACATTTTGCCACAAAGATAACAGGCGAGATCCACCCTAGTGGATCAAATATACGTGCTACACAGGATAAAATATTTCTTTTGGTGGCAATCATCTCTGGTGATGTTATTTGGTAGGTGAATGAATCACTATTAGGATTCCAATATATCCCAAGAATTTTGATTCCGCCGTCAGAACCCAAATTCAAACTCAATGGAACCTCCCGATGATCCTCAGGAAGATCACTGAGAAAATCTTGTGAATTACTTGCCCATTTACGCACTTCAAAACATCCCAATTTGAGTAATGAAATGAGTTCGTTCCTTATGGACAATGCATCATCCACAGTTTGCCCACCACTCAGAATATCATCTAGATATACATTTTGCAATATTATTTTTGACGCTCTTGGAAAATTATGTTTTTCTCTGACCGCTAACTCGTTCAGTGTCCGTATTGCTAAGAAGGGTGAAGAAGCAACACCATATGTAACAGTGTTTAATTCGTATTGCTTAAGGGGTTCGTCTGGAGACTCACGCCACAATATCCTTTGGTAAGGACGATCTTCTTCTCGAATTAGGATTTGTCTATACATCTTACAAATATCAGATGTAAAAGCTATTTTGAACATTCTGAAACTACAAATCAAGTGAATAATATCCGATTGTAGTTTTGGTCCAACGAAAACAACATCATTCAATGACTTATTTGACGTTGTGTGTGAACTGGCATCAAAAACAACGCGAAGTTTTGTAGTGGAGCTAAGAGGTTTGATAATACAGTGATGTGGTATCAAATATTTTGTGAGTGAGTGTTCTGACATTGACAGCTCTCTCATATGACCAAGAGTTTCATACTCTCTCATGAATGCAATGTAATCTCTCTGCAATTCTGGCTTGAATTTGAGAGTTCTTTCTAATCGATGAAAACGCAATAAAGCATTTTGTTCTGAAGATCCTAATGTATTAGAATCATTTTTCAATAGTAATGGAACTACAAAACGTCCCAATGGATTGCAATATGTTTGTGATTTAAATACTTCTTCACATGTCTTGTCATCTTCCGATTGATAATGTTGATTTGGTATGTCTTCGATTTCCCAGAATTGATGAAGATGATGTTCTAAGGATGATACGCAAAGTGTTACATCATTAGATTTTATGGATTCACTTTTTGGTATAACAGGGATGCTTCCCATAATTACGATCCCCAAAACAGTGTTAATACCTATTGGCAAATCAGTTGGACCCTCAACAAGTCCAGGTCTTAATAATTTGGCAAATACTGAGGCTCCCAATAAGACATCTATTTCTCCTGGGATACCAAACTTTTCATCAGCCAATTGAGAGTGATTTAGGTATTCTAAAAATGATGTTTGTACTTCACAACTGGGTAAACAATGTGTAATTTTATCTAACACTAAAGCATCTATCTGATATGTCATTCTATTATTAAACTTTGAATAGAATGTAAAGGATGCTCCTGTATGAATTGTGTTGTTAGACATTCCAATTCCTTGTATGGAAACATTTTTACTGTAGGTATTTAAACCTAATAATTTACAAGCTTTAAGTGAAATGAAATTTGATTGACTGGCTGTATCTAGTAAAGCACGCAAACAATGTGCTTTACCTGCCTGTCCTTGTACGATGATTGTTGCAGTTGACAGTAACTCTACCATTCTGGCCCTCTGTCGAAGGCAACTGGCAGTCACATAAGGTTCAGGTAGATCAGTCGCAGGTGAGCTCGGATCCGATGGTTGAGTAATTTTGGGAATAAAATGCAATAAACTGTTGTGTTTTCCATTGCACTGCTTGCAAGATGACTTTGATTTACATAAATTCAATCTATGTCCTCTCTGTAGACAATTTATACATAATCTGTATTGTTTGATTAGTTCAAACCTTTCCTTTGGAGCCAATGACAGAAATTTGGAACAATGATAGATAGGATGGTTAGTCTTTGAACTACAACAAATACAATGATGATTTTCTTCTGAGGATATACCAGTAACGAATACTTTGGTTGCCTGATTTCTGTGTTTCGTCAATGAATTGTTAGAGGTTGGTAAAACCTCCAATATACCACAATGATTTTCTAAAAATTTTAGCAATTCGTTAAAGGTGGGGACCGTGTTGTGTTCAACGGTCAACTCAAATTTTGTTCTAATATCAATTGATAATTTTCTAAGTACAATATTCAGTAATAAAAATGGCCATTCTTTTACAGGAAATCCCAGTGAATCCAATCCAAACGTATTCTCTTTAAGTATGTCAACAAATGCTCGAAGGTTTTCCTTGTTTTTATTGAACGAGAAATTCAATATATGATCAATATGTGCATCAGCTATGAGACGTTTGTTTTCGTATCTTTCTATCAAAATATGATACGTTACACTATAGTTTTCCGGAGATAATGGCAAATGCTTGACGAGACGTAACGGTTCAATGTCTAATAAACTCACTAAATATTGCATCTTCTGTACATTTCCAAGTGAACAGTTTTCATCAATCATGGATTTGAAGAGATTATTGAAGTTTATCCACTCTGTTGCTTTCCCAGAAAATTTAGGTATTTCAAGTATTGGTAATTTTAAACTGTTACCTCCTTTCTGTTGGTTAGCAATTTTACTTTCAGAAAATATGTCATAGTATACATATTTGATTTCCTTGTACATTGACATGAAACTATCATATTCCACATAATGATTTTTCTCATCAAAATCTTTAGATTCAGATTCAATGTCAATATGAGCTTGAACAAATTTGGCTTTAATTTCCTCCAATTCTTTAAATCCTATTTCAAAACTCTTGACATCTTTAGCTGACCCAATTATGGCACACTTTGACAAGTTAAGCAAGGCGACTAACTCTCGCTTTGCGAGTTTATAAATGATAAATGCTGACATTGTAGCTAAGTGTCAATATCAATCCTTAAACAAATAACTGTCAAAATCAAATGTAAACAAAATGACAAAACAAGATGGCGACTAAGATGGCTGACCAATCAAAGACAAGAAGTGTAAATGATCTTACCACAGTAAAACTACAACTTTTTGCAAATTTATTGTTACAAAAATTTGACACAATGCAAATATATTATGGCAAATATAAATTACAACAAAGAATATTAATACAAAATTATCTGACGAAATCTGTGACCATGTGCATGTACAATAAATAAACCACTGCAATTCTGCTCTGTCCGTATGAATTTAAAACAAAACGACAAAATTATCCGGAGAAGTGACCAACAAATATGTATGTTAAATGGTGGACTGTATTGCAAATAAATGAATCAACACTACGGACAAATCAGAACTACAGTTTGGTAGCACTTACCCTTCTTGCAGATCCCAATCCACCGAAGCCTTGGAGAAAGGAATTCGGGAATTGGAGTTGGAAGAGAAATTAGGATAGGCTTCTTTTTGCGAACTTACACCCAAATTCACTATCACAGATTTCTAATGATACAAATATGGTACAAATTGAATGAGAACTTTTTTAAACAAATTATAAATGGTTACTGATGTAACAATGCGAAAAAAAATGGCAACTGATGTTGCTCCCACTGATGTTTGAAATCGAATGAGATATGTAACAAAAAAAAAACCACCTACACCCACAATAGTAGGTAGGTATTATCAAAATGACCCAACACTCTCTATATGTGAAAATTGCAGATTTTAACATTATTTCAACATTATTTGTACCAAAAAATCCATCCGTTTGTGAAATATGTAGGTGCTGTTACTAAAATATGTAAAAAAATAGAAAAAGAGGAAAACAAAAATATTTTTTGCAGAAATCTTCCCGGATGTGCGCTGAACAAATAACCAAGTTTCTTTGTAATCAGATGAATGGTATAAGAACACAAAAAGGACTTACAAAGATACAGATGATACTAAAATCTGCAATTTTCATCTATAGAAAGAGGATGCGCACTAGTAAACGCATCATCTCCCAGGTGCCAGACTTACCTTTTTCATACCTATATTCAATAAGGAAGGAAATATCAAAAAACCAGGCATTAAAAAACGAACATCTCTTAGATTATTAAAAATGCGATTGTAACGTAGGTAGGTACCTACTACAAATTTATTTATTTATTTATTTAATCTTCTTGTACATATAATGCACTGGCGGGCTTATTGCCTAATGGCAATTTCTTCCAACCAACTAGAGTAAATGTTAAATATACAAAACAATGTGTACTATGGCAATAAGTGAACCACATTACAAAATAAATAAAGATAGCAGAAGAAAAGTAATAAAAAAAAGAAAAATTAACACAAAAACAAAGAAAATAGCATATAAGAACAAATCATAGCAATGATAGGAAGACTAAGGGCTAAGGAAAGGAAGAGGAGAGGAAGATGTAATCATGTGTTGTCAGATAAATATTTTTGCTTTAGCCTTTTCTTGAAGATGTTTAGTGAGATAGACGACGTTATAATATCAGGACTTAGGCTATTCCATAGTCTAGCTGAATGTACTTCAAATGAAGAGCTAAAAGATTCAGAGCTATGAATAGGGATAGATAGTAAAGCACGTTCAGCAGATCGAAGTGGACGCCCGTGGCTTGAAAGATAAGTGAATTTATCTTTGAGATACTGAGGTAAATTTGGATTAAAAAGGACATTGTATAGTAATGACAAGATATGTATATTACGTCGTTGTCGTATCTTGGACAAATATATATTACAAATAATAAACCATTTCTTCCCCTAAACATTCCTTACTATTTGTTATTATATTCTTATTAAAACCTAATCAAAAATATAATCTAAGTCGGACTTAACTATCATAATAAAGCCTATCACAATATTACTAAAAGGTTCGACTATGTACATATATTATGAGATCACATTAATAAAGTATATGTATTTGTGTATTATGGGAGTTTTAAAGAAAAGTATTATGTTTGCAAAAAGCCCATAGTAAATAATAATATTTCATATTACGTACATTATTTGTTATATTTATGCAAATATTATGAACCGCTGAACTAGTGATCTAGTATTTTTATCAGTATATACACAATGGACATGAATTTCTTTTAAATGTCAAATATTATTGAACTTCAAGGCTGGTATAAGGAAAATTTTTTTAGTTTATAATATTTCCCTTCTTATTCTTAGTTTACCTTACCTGTCCATCTGTCAAATGACAAATTTTCATAATAATAATATCAATGTTTTACCGTTTATACAGTAGTTCAAAATTACATACATTTTTATGACGCGTATGTTTAGACACTACAAGCATCCTGAAAAGCGCAAAATTTAAACTATGCACAAAATTTTGTCTCGGATGCTAGCTGTATCTAATGAAAGCGAGCTTATTAAATTCATACTCGTTACTAGGTTTTATTATTTTTTTAATAAATAAACAATTATTATATTCTATTATGTTTTACAGCTATCCACTCGTCTACGAGTGATCCTTAATTTATGGCAATATTTCTATGAATTTTAACAAGACCCTTTGATTAAATATTTCTGTATGATTCGATATCTATACTTTTGTAATTTTATGCGTGTCGTTGAAATTTTCCAAATCGAATTCCTGAACTAATAGCTCTGAGGCACGGGCTTAAAATAGTGTTTCCACTCTTTTTTATTATTGCTTTCGGGTGTCACGTAAGAGCCGGGTAATCGAAAATACAACAGGTAACAATAACATCTCACATAGTTCAGCAATGAGGTTCACCACCAAATTTGGAATATTGGGCCTTTTTTGGTTAGACGATACCGGTGTGTAGGTATACACGCATGGTGGAAGGTTGGTGGAAGATGATGATTGTGATTTATGGATATTATGCTGTGATGGTATAAATGAATGAATGAAAGGGAATAAGCAGGTTCACTCACTGTCGACCGCGCGTCGAGGTCTTTTGCTTTGAACAATAAAACAATTTCTCTAACGCCATGCAAAATGACGAATAATTTCAATAGACGACACTTTTTACTCCTCACTACCCCAAGGTTATATTATATTGTGAGATATGCTGTGGTGGTATGAATAAATCAATGATTTCATGAAAAGTGAACATTTTGAGTTAAAAAAAATCATTTGAAACGTCTGGGTTCGAAGCGACCGCTCCTTTCTCAGGACGGATGAAAACTCTCCTAGGGTCGAAATGAAAAACAATCCTCTGGAATCCGGAAGAGAAGGAGTGGTCGTATATACGTGACTTACTTATACGTGATTTAATTAAACAAAGTAAATTTGTAACAAATATTTGAAAAAAAAATGTATGTTTGTGTAGTCTATACATCCGTCCATGGATATACAAAACATAGGTATAGAGACTAGAACATGTTCCTCGATAAAAAGCCAAAGAAGCCGTTGGTTGGTTCATACTATGAGCTTATAGGAAATGAGTAATATATTTAGCTGTTTGTTTTACACCATCTTCACCTAGTAACGGTTTAAATAATATATTGCATAATTCATTACCAAGTTAGATGCAATCATTACATACACTCGTACTCTGTTTAACGTTATGTTAATTGATTTGATACCAATATATGGATGGTTGGTTAATTTATTAGATCTTAATTACATATGTTATTAAATTACCGAAATAAGTGTGACGTGTTGTGACGTGTTACTATTGCCGTGCAGAGGGTGTCTTTATGAGGAGCTCGACTACTGGGATCGAACCAGTTGATCGGCTAAATACTTCTGCGTGTTCTTTAACCATGCACGACTGTAACCGACAATAGAATTGGGTATTTAAATAGACATATAAATAAGAACTCAAAGATTAAAACTTACTGGATTTATTCACAAAGTTATTAACACAATGATACTGGTATTACGCGAAGATTATAAATATTAAAACTCAATAAATTTAAACGACTACAGGAACGTGGCTGGGTCGTAACGAATTCCGGTCAGGGGAGAAGCTGGTAGGCAGGAACGAACTTGAATGCCGATAAACGGTCCGTCGCATCTATTATAGCTGGCGTGACGTCACCGATTGTGCGCGCGCCGATTTTCCGAAATGTGATAGGTCTTGCCATACACTCCCTCACCAGTCCGGAAGACGGTACAACTATGGCCTCTGAATCCCTGAGTCTCTGTAACATAAAAATAAAAAAATTCAAAGTATTTGTTTTTAAAGTATACATAACTCTTATTGTTCTAAGTGTATGCTAGACATCTTACATTATTGTTAAATTATGTCTGCATCATTAAGTTTATCAAAGCTAATTGTTCCATAATTACTGATAACTAATTCTGTTATCTAAAATACAAACAAATATTGGTTAAAAATACAAACTTTACGATAACTTTACATTACTTATTGTGGACAAAATCATTCCTTAATTGAATGTATGTTTGTTCAAAATATTTTAAATAAACACTAAAACAAAACTATAATAATAAACTTTAAGTTTTAACGCTACTCTGAATATATTGAGTGCTTATGAAAATAATACAAAGTGCAGAAAAAGAAATAATAACTTTAAGTACATCGCTACTCTATTAATATTGAGTGCTTGTGCAATTGACATTACCTGAAAATAACAATATGTGCGTGAGTCAGTTCACTATTAAATAAGAATGCACTTTTGTTGGTATATGGAATGTGTCCTTATGGTATAATTTTGTTTACAAATAATACAATTAAATATGACACTTGATATAGATTAAATTTTTACATACTTAGGTATTTAAGGAGCTGTGCATTATTACATTCTTTTTTTATTTAAAAAAACTATAAATACACATTTTATTTTAAATTCTACTTCTTAATACTCATAATGAAAATAGAAACTTGTTACATAATATATATTCAAATTAGTTAATAAGCTATATAGAGTGGTAAGGCTAAATTATCATAAAATAGAACATTTTCACTCTTAAAAAGGATAAATAATCTTTGCAATGTCTATACATATCAAATATGTTTCTTTTATATTAGGAAAATTTTATATATTAATTATTTAATTTGAGTTACTGATTTCAAAGAAAATTGCTCCAAAACATTCTTAATAAATAGATAAATTGGACGTTTTGATAAACGTCACGTTTGTGCTTTTATGCTTACAAGCTACTTACATGAATCGTTTTTTTTACATAAGTATATACGTCATTTACAAATGAATAATTTTAGTTTCTGTAGCAAAATCGTGCTGGAAAATGAACTCTTCTTCCTGCCTTAGTCACAGTGTGGGGTTGCCGGAGAGAAGATCTTAAACAAGTGGCATCATGATTCTGCGATGGTGTCATCTGGCTTTGCTGTGTGAGCGTTGTTTGATGATTACTCGTCTCTGTAGAGGGGTTGAGGTCATCGTTTATGAAGAATGCTGGCTTCAATCGATCCATTGAGATTTTCTTCGGTTTTTCGTTAATAATGATTATTGCAGTTTTTTCATCCATCTCTTGCACCTTGTAGGGTCCGTCATAGGGTCGTTGAAGAGGTCTGCGGACTGCGTCATTTCGCAAGAAAACGTACTGGGCATCTTTCATTTGTCTGTGTATGAACGTCTTCGTCTTGTTGTTATTGGAGTTTGGGATGGGACGAAGTTCTGACATCATCTTCTGCAACTTGTGTCCATACGTGTCAGGTTCCTCTGTGGGTGAGCTTTCAAAAAAATCACCAGGCAGCCTGAGGGTGGTTCCATAGGTCATCTGTGCCGGTGTAAATTCTGAGCCTTCTTTGATTGCTGAACGAAGACCAAGCAGTACCAGTGGTAGGGCGTTCGTCCAGGAGGTATTGTTAATCGTCATCAATGATGTCTTTAAGGTACGATGCCATCTCTCTATAATTCCGTTGCACTGAGGATGGTAAGCAGTAGTTCTCTGATGTCTTACGCCAAGTTTGCTGGTTAACTTGTTGAATAAGTTGCTTTCGAATTGACGACCCTGATCTGTAGTGATTGAAGAGGGTACGCCGAAACGGGCGATCCAATTTAGCATCAAAGCGTCAGCGACGGTTTCTGCTGTCATGTCTTTAAGGGGAACTGCTTCTGGCCATCTGGTGTATCTATCTATGATTGTTAGCAGGTATGTGTATTCTTTTGAAGGAGGAATGGGGCCAACCAGGTCCAAATGAATATTTTTGAATCTCCCATCTGGTGCTTTAAACTGCTGTAACGGTGTAATGGTGTGACGGTGTACTTTAGATGCTTGGCAGTCAATACAATTTCTTATTACATCTTTTACAGTCTTTTCCATGCCAGGCCAAACATATCTCTGCTTCAATATTTTAAATGTTGCGTTGCTGCCGGGATGACTTACTTTATGGAGTGTTAAAATGACTTCCTTTCTCATTGACTCGGGAACAAATGGTCGTATTACGTTCGTCGAGAAATCGCACCATAACATTTTATTGGTGCCAGGTACCAAAATTTTCTTTAATTGCAGTGATGATTTTTCATGCATTTCCATCATTACACTTTCCTTCTCCTGCTCTTGCGCCATTCGCTGATAATCAATATGTGATGTGATTTGTATTTCAGCAACTCGAGATAATGTGTCTGCGACTATATTGTCCTCGCCGGGAATGTGTTTAATGCTTGTAGAAAATTGGCTGATAAAGTCGAGTTGTCTTTCCTGTCTTGGTGAGTTTACTTTATTTTTTGTGAAGGCGAATATTAGTGGCTTGTGATCTGTGAAGATAGTGAAGTTTCTACCCTCTAATTGTTGTCTGAAATATTTCACTGCTTCGTAAATAGCTGTCAGCTCTCTGTCATAAGTACTATATTTTAACTGTGGATTATTGAATTTTCTTGAGAAAAAAGATATGGGTTGCCATGCTCCATTTTTCATTTGCTGCAAGGAGGCACCCATTGCTGTATCGGAGGCGTCGACCATAATTGATATTTCGGCTGTGGGGTCAATATGTACTAAAAGCGACGCTTGTACCAGGTCGTTTTTACATTTTTCAAAGGCCTTGGTTAACTCTTCTGTCCATTGAATTTTCCTTTTGTCGTTTTTTGTATAACCTTTTAACTGATCAAAAAGTATCTTTTGGGTCCCAGCTGCGTTTTGTAGGTACTTCCTGTAAAAATTTATCATCCCCAAAAATCTTCGAAGACCTTTTGCGTTGGTTGGAGGTTCAATTTTGGTTATCGCTTCAACTCTTTCCTTGATTGGGGAACTTCCATTCTTGTTAATCTTATAACCAAGGAATTCAATTTCTTCTTCTCCTAATTTACATTTGTTTAGGTTGATAATTAGACCATTTTTAGATAGCCTTTCGAACAATAAGTCTAGGTGTTTTTCGTGCTCTTCCATGTTTTTGGAGACAACCAGGATGTCGTCAATATAAGTGAATACGAATTCCAAATCTCTGGTAATATTATGAAGGTACCTTTGGAAACTCTGAGCTGCGTTAGAAAGTCCGAATTGCATTACTAGAAATTCAAATAATCCAAATGGGGTTATGATAGCGGTCTTTGGAATGTCTTCTTCTTCTACTCGTACTTGGTGGTAAGCTCTGGTTAAATCTATTTTGCTGAAGATCTTCGCATCGTGAAGTTTATGTGCGAAATCTTGTAGTTGAGGTATTGGATACTTGTCAGGTTTGGTAATTGAATTCAGTCTGCGATAATCACCGCACGGACGCCAATTTCCATCCGATTTCCTGACCATATGTAGGGCGCTGGACCAGTTGCTTTTGGATGGTCGGCAAATGCCTTGTTCGACCATATAAGAGAATTCCTTTTTAGCAATCTCCAATTGCAGTGGATTGAGTCTCCTGACTTTGGCTGTGACTGGAGGTCCCTTCGTCTGGATGTGGTGAGTAACGTTGTGTTCTATGCGCTTTGGGTTCAAATCTGCGCGAGTGATATTTGGGTACTTCTCAATTATTTTGTAAAATTTTGATGTGGAATGAACCGTGGCAATATTCATTATACTGGTTTTGTAGACGATCCCTCTAGTTGACATTCCTGTAGCTTTGTCAATCAATGTTTTCCTTTTAATATCCACTAAAACGTCGTAATATTCCAAAAAATCAGCTCCTATTATGGGTTTTGTGACATCTGCGATGATAAACTTCCATTTGTGACTCCTTCGTAGTCCCAAATTCAGGTTGATTATTTTGTGCCCATAACTAGGTATTACAGTACCATTTGCTGCATAGAGTGGAGTGACGATGCTATCTGTTGAAATTATTGATTTGTCATTTCTGAAATATCTAGGTATTACTGAGATTTCAGCTCCAGTGTCTACGAGATATCTAATTCCTGTTACTAATTCTGTAATGAAGAGACGATGTTTCAACTGCGACTGGGACGTCTCGCACACCTGCCGCAATTTTAGTTTTCCTGATCGTTGAATTTACATGGTGCTATGCAGTTAAATGCTTTTGTTCCGAATTTTTGGTGTAGATGGCAAATGTCTTCTCTTCTATAATTGTTGTTTTGCTTCACGTTGTTGTTATTACTCTTTCTGTTGTCATAGTAATTTTTCTGATTCCTATTTTGGTGATTATTATTGTAGTTTTGGTATCGATTCCTGCTTGGAGAACGTGATCTTGAACGATTCCTCCAATTATTATTATGTTGAGGTCTTGACTGTGTTCTTGATTGTCTATGATCAATTTCCAATCTGACGATCTTGTCTGTCAATAGTTGAATTTGTTGCTGCATGCTGTGAAGTAAGCTGTTAGTGACTAAATCACTCTGGTGAGCTTGACTACTTGCTGATGTGGATGGTGAATTAATGGACTGAATTTCTGTTCTTTCGTTTACTTCCAAGATCCGATCGGCCGTTTGCGCGAGTATGCTGATGTCGTTTGTAATTATTGCCGAGATTATTTCCTGTACTCTATGTGGTAATCTTTCGATCCAAAGTCTTTTAAGAAGTGCATCATTCGCTAAGGTTGGTCCTGCAAGGCTCTGCATGTGACGAAGTAAATGTGAAGGCTTCCTATCACCAAGCTGTACTCCATGTAGAAGTTGAGAAAGTCTTTTCTCTTCAGATTCCTGAAGGCGGTTTAATAAGGTTTCTTTCAAATGTTGGTATTTATCCTTTGTTGGTGGGTATTGGATGACGTCAGCCACACATGAGATTGTATCGGGGTCCAATACTCCCAAGATGTGTTGATATTTTGTTTCGTCTTTGGTGATCCTTGCAGAATTGAACTGGGCTTCCACCGTTATAAACCATAGGTAGATTTTGTCCTTCCATACTGTGGGTAATTTTATGTTCGCTGCGAAAATTTCGTTTCTTGATTCATCTGATGTTTGTTGATATGAAGCTCTGTCAAATGTATTCGTGTTGTCCTTGTTCTCCGTTGCCATGATTACAATTCAAATTAAAAGATGAGAATATTTTTATAAAGTTACCACTGTTCAAAGCTTGCTTGACTTTTGAAACATAAATGTGAGAAAATTTAAAATTGTTATGCTTTGAATTTTTGGAAAAGAAAAAAAAAAATTAATCCAATTTTGCTACTAAATGTTTTGTTTAAAATTTGATGCACTACCTATATTCTTTTTAAAATTATTAAAGTATAATTTTTTTAAAAAAAAAAAAAAAATGAATATCGATAAAACTTTTGTATAAATAAATAAAATTTTTGAATAACAATAAAATTTATTTGTAAAACTTAAGTATTTTGTTCAAATTATTCGCGAAAAAATATTTTTACGATTATTTTTTAAAGTTGGAATTTTCTAAGTCCCATATGTATATTATTTATGATTAAATTAATAAATGGAAATTATCGTTTTTTATTATCTGTACACATAATTGATCTTAATTTCTTGCTATATTATTAAATGGTTACAGTCAAATAATAATAAAATATTTTAATAATCGTTCTGAAAATACAGTTCATTAATATTTGCACAACATTAAAAATATATACGGAGTATTGTACTGCGCTATTTCCGTTTAGCTTAACTGCGTATAATTGAAAGGGCGGGTTTTTTGTATCTTTTTTTCCACTGACAGTAGCTACTAGTATTTATTTTTTTGCGGCGTATATTATTTGGTGAGAATAATAATAATAATACTGCTCGCACTATGCGACGACGATTTGTCGCTAGGCGAATTCGACTATCGTCTATGTTTATATTATAAATTCAATTTTCAACACCAAAATAATTAGGTATTGTTCAAACTAAATAAAAATTTCACTTAATTTAATGTAAAATAAAAATGTTACAATGATTATTGATGTTTTTAATCAAATAAAAATTAAATTAAGTTAGTTTTACGATTTAAATTTGAATTTAGCAATTTTTATTTCAGTAGGTATTCAAAAAAACAAATTATACTTTACTGCAACGGCTTTTTTAAATGAATTTAAAATAAGAATGACACACTAAATAGAAACAATATTACTTAGCTTGTTGAATTTTTTTTTAATCTTTTCTCTGGTTTTTGCTCCTTTTATTTCACATTTAGTTTTTCATCCAAGTTTGATTATCGTTTTGTTCCCTCTTTTTTTTACAATAGTTACAGCTTTCAATCAAAATGATTGGGTTTTTGCTTTTTTTCTCCAATTCGATGTTTCATATGAAAGAAAAAACACAAGTAATTAGTACATATAATTACGATAGTGTAATTTGTAATTTGTGAGAACACTATTTTTTACAAAAAGAAACTGATTTTATGTTACAATTGGTCACAATGAAGATTTACAAGTTATTTAAAAATTGTAAGAATAAGAATGTTAAAATGATTTCTTTCAATTTTTTTTAAAAAAAACACTGATTTTTCTTTTTTAAATTGTTAAAATGTTTGTGCGAACTGCACCAAATTCACACAATATTACTTCTTTTAGAATGTTAAAATATTACAATAAAATACGATTAAAATGCGATAAAATAAAATAATAGTTGTTCATACAACAATTTTTTTAAAAAAATAAATACCATAAGGTATGACATGTACTAAATTTTAATATTACGATGATTTATTATAAAAAAAATTAACGCTTAATCACGGGGCCTTTTGCGTTGGAAAAATTTAAATTATTGTCAAAATTTACACATACCTTTCACGGTATTTGGCTGTCCGTGATGATCCAAATCCGTCCCTGCCACCGTTTCGAGAGAATAATTACACTTATTTATTGCCTACCCAATTCTACTGTCCGCGATGTATATAAAAACGAACGGAAAAAAATAGAGCGTACTACTATGAGGAAAAAAAATAACTAATGACCATACCAATGTTATTAATCAATGTTATAAATGACTTTAAAGAAATGTATATGTAATTTGGAGGAATAATATGTAACAAAACAATTTTCTACTAAAATATGCTAAAAATTCAAACAAAAATACATTAAAATCGTCGTGAGTCACCAATGTTACTATTGCCGTGCAGAGGGTGTCTTTATGAGGAGCTCGACTACTGGGATCGAACCAGTTGATCGGCTAAATACTTCTGCGTGTTCTTTAACCATGCACGACTGTAACCGACAATAGAATTGGGTATTTAAATAGACATATAAATAAGAACTCAAAGATTAAAACTTACTGGATTTATTCACAAAGTTATTAACACAATGATACTGGTATTACGCGAAGATTATAAATATTAAAACTCAATAAATTTAAACGACTACAGGAACGTGGCTGGGTCGTAACGAATTCCGGTCAGGGGAGAAGCTGGTAGGCAGGAACGAACTTGAATGCCGATAAACGGTCCGTCGCATCTATTATAGCTGGCGTGACGTCACCGATTGTGCGCGCGCCGATTTTCCGAAATGTGATAGGTCTTGCCATAGACGTATTACTTGTTTAACTACGAAATGTATGTTCAAATATAACATGTTTCAATTCAGATTGATATTAACATCTGAAATAGTAAATGTTTATTCATCTGTTTGTTTGAATTTTTAACTTTTTTTTTGTTCATTCTATTTTTTTTATATTTATTACAATACAAAAAAATACATATATTAAAACAATATAATAAATACAAAACATAATCTAATACAACATCGTCTCCCTCTTAAAGCTGACAAAGCTTTTGTGGGGTAGGCCGTGTGTAAAAAAGGCCAAAATATTGACATATAATTATAAGCTACATATATATTTATTATATTTCACTTCATTCAAAGCACACAGACAATGACTGGACAAATACAGGTGATACACAATATATAAAACACAGTCACGCTTAGCATCAATTATATGTATACATAAAAAGGGCGCTTAAAATTATAAAATGTTATAAAAATCAAAAATCCACAGGTATGGCGCTCGGTTCTCTTTGCGTACCCGGATAGAGGCTCGGCATGATGGTGTTATTATGAATCTCTAATTGTTGTGGCTATTTTTTTATAAACAACTATATAAGTAGGTTTAGATAATATTAACAAACTAATTCGTCATTTTAGACCCGATGTAATTTTGTATAATTTTAAATTGTTCTTCATTTAAAATTTCAAATAAAATTAAGGGGAGGGGGGCGGATTCAAATATATTGCTACGGGCGCAAAAACACGTTTATCCGGCCCTGTAGTATATGTATACATATAATTGATGCTAATATGTATAATTATATGTATACTTCACATTTTTTCTCAATAACTATTTAATGTATAATTTAATTCAAGAGCTATAATGTGCTATCTATGTATGTCAAATGATATACTTTTATTTTTAACAACTGATGTGTTCAAATTAAATCAAATATCCCGGACTGCTGTGAAAATAACTAGTACTAAATTAAAATTCGGAACGTTTTCGAAAATGCGGTTATAGAATAGGATATTAAACTAATTCGTGACTTATTTGAGGTTAGAACGTTTATACTTCAGCGTTATAGAATATCAACTTGGACTAAGTGGAATAGGAACCCGCCTATTGTAGCCAGAACGCTCTTATAAGTTATTGAATCAGATCTATTAGCTACGAATTTATATTATAATTATTATATGTAAGTAAATATAACCTATAACCGTATGATAGAGACAAAGTGTGTCGATACAGTATCATGTATGTAACTCTGTGTGTGTATATTGTTTGGTGCATTGAGCATTCCGACGCATGGTCAGTCAAACTGGACTGGCTGATAGCCTCAGGGTTCGAATCAAACATCCATTTCTCGTTTCTCATAATATTACCCACAGCACGAAACCCGTCCCAGATATTAAACGAACATCTTCAGAACGCAGAACAAACATACATCCTAATTCCATCACGAAGCTATCCCTTTTCGATTGAGTTTTTTTTTATTCTCCATTCTGTGGAATTGCGGAGAAATAGTTAACTTCATTAAATGTAAATATAATAAAATCTAAATTATTAACATACATACATACATACCATCACGCCATATAAGCAGACAGAACCGAACGCCATACTCCTCTATTTTTGCACACATTCCTAGCTTCCTTTACATCCATGCATCGTTTCATACATGCTCGTCGATTATTCAAGCTTCTTATATTTCTTTCTTTCAAAATATCATTCACATGGTCATGCCATCCCTTTCTGGGGCGGCCCCTGCTATTCACTCCATCTCTTACACCCATGTATGTTTTTTTTGGTCAGTCGTTCATCATTCATTCTCTCAATATGTCCAAACCACCTCAAGGAATTCACTTTCATTTTACTTATAATACTCTTCTTCATCTTGCATTCCCTCCTTTTGTCGTCATTTTTTATTCTTTCATATATCATTCTATTACATGTAATAGAAAATTATTAACATCGTTCAATTTATTTATTTATCGTATGATACTAGTGAATCAAATGTTAGTCAAAATGAACAAAACACAATCGTTCAATAAAAATAATCTACATATTAATACGCCAAAGCAAAAAATTCGGACCCCTTTATAAACAAACTGCGCGCACAAAGGAGTGTGAGATTTGTTATAGTTGAAGTTCATAATAAAGCTATAATTTATACACAATACGTAATAAAATATATACAAAAAAAATTAAGTTGCATCTTATACGCAAACATTGGATTTTTTCCTGTCGCGACTCAATGATATAATAAATATTTTGACAATTTTTCAAAGTTTGGTATATTATATAAGAACCAGGAACTCAAGACACCTACAGGGCTTACGATCTGTCATCGGCTGTTTCACGTGATCACTTTATGCGATTGCGCAACGTTCACCATTTATGCCTTCTTATTGAGTTCCCTTATCAGTGCAATTTTTGAAAGTTCTGTATATTTCAATAATGGGATACAATTCGTTTGAAAATTACACATTTTTTTGTATCGCGTAGTAAATATTTCATAGATGGTGATAGTAAAAATGTGTGATTTTAGTACCTACATATTTGTTTGTGAGTAAGTGTCATAGATTTTTATTATAATATACTAGATGTCGTTGTTAGCAAATTTTGTGTGAATCGAAGTGAGGCATTTTTCCGGGGGATATTTGACGTTTTGGTGGGCAGACCACACCGTTTTTCTATAGAGAATAACGACTAATGTGAAATGCTTTCGGATTTTTTTATCAAAAAAAAAATACTTTGTCCAACTGTCGATTTGTTCAGGAGAACTTTGTTCTCTTAACATATCGACAATGTATCAAGCCAGAATACGCGAGAATTGTATGGAGAGGTCTACTTTTTTCACGGCTTTTCCAACTTTGAAGTCAAAAAACACCAACTTAGAGGCTTCGCAGCATATATGTTCCATACACGGATTTACTCAGAATTCGGAGTAGAACATTTCGTGTGTCTGTGTGTGTGTGTGTGTGTGTGTGTGTCTGTGTGTCTGTGTGTCTGTGTGTCCGTCCCCCCCTTATAACTTTTGATCCGCTCAATTTACAGAGCCTAAAATTTCAGAATATATAAACAGTTACAGGCCTACAAAACTTTTATACTCGGAATTTTGAATTTTTGTTTCAGTCAGGGGTTATCAACTTTTGAATTTTCATTTTATTTTTCCATATATCTCAGAAACCATAAACGCTAGAACGCTGAAAATTGGTACAAACATAGAAAAATACAAAATCTCAAATTAGTTTTTTCAAAAAAATTCCAGGGTTTCTCAAACATTTCTTATTAAGAAAAATATTTTTTTTATGATAAATTTATGAGTTTAACTGCCTATATTTCCAAAACTTTTACAATTATCGAAAAAAGCCGAAACACCCCAACTATATAATTTAATTTTCTATAAAAAATATTAACATTGTAATAGAAGATCTCAATTTTTTTTTAACAATTTTTTTAAAAATTGAATTTAGTGACGACATCGCTTCATACATTTTGTATGGCAGTCGCCTATATACACAATATGTAAGAAGACTTAATAGTTTGTTACTTCATCTCCAAACATACATACATACCATCATGCTATTTGCATATTCTGGGTAGGAAAAAGGATCTTCCTCCATACTATCCTATCTTGACATACATACCTACATATGTTGTATAGAAAACAAAATATCTGAAAATATTCAATAATTTGTATCTATGGGTTTATAGTTTGGTACATATTCTTCAACTATACATACTATCGCTATCGACAGTTGGATCTCATGTGTTACATGCAACTAGTTTATAATAAATTTGTTTTACTTTACTTTCTCAACAAATATCATGTAGAGTGTGTATTATATGAGTTGCGCCGTGATATTTTTGTATGTAAGGAGTATGACGTGCTCTGAAATTGACACGAATCGTGAGAATATTTTAAAGTTTTGACAGATAAAATCATAGTCATGAAACGAACGGATGTATAATATGGAAAACTGATCCATAACGAAGAGTAAAATTATACTTATATAAGAAGCTTAGTATTTACCTTAAATGGTGGTGGTGTGTTATTTGAATTATAGGTGCGGGAGCTGTCTGCAAATTAGACAACACAAGAGGCAATAGCCAATTAAACTAGTGCATCGGTTCGAGAATGCATAGATATTATTATTATATAGACACCGAGTAGGTACCTTTATACTTATCAATCTAAATCGTTCATCTATGGTTTACTATTATAAATAATAAACATACGGACGCGAGATACCACTAGGAGCGAAATTCGCTTTAGGTATAGGTGAACCAATTTACACGCTTCATCTTCAGAAGCGACGCGGCATCCGATAATAATATGCCTACAATTTTATCCTAAATGGCGGTAAAGTGAAGCACCATAGCCTTTCACTAATGGAAACGGCGGGAAGATGTAAATTATTTTGCCATAGTAGTGCATTATAGGAAACCGCTCAAAGATTTCCATTAACGCGTCAGTCAATGACAAATTGTATGGCAACATCATCGGCAAATCCATACATAATATGTCATCGTTTTTCAATGGATTGGCGGAAAACAACATTAAAATAGTACTTTAGGATCGATAAGATCTCAACCGTACCGAAACGAAACTAAGAAAATCCATAGATTTTTATTATAATATACTATAATAAAAATCTATGATAAAATCGGATACCAATGATTTGTTTATATTTTAAAAATAAACGCTGTTTAATCACAAACAAGTTTATTTCACCTGTATAATCATTAGAAATGGTTTTTCTGAGAGAATGATTGACTTTTGAGATTTGAAGCTTTATTCTTCCTAATGATTCCCTTATGATCCCTGAATTTTACAATTTAATTAAAATGAAATTATGATGTTATTTTTTACACACAAATGAGTGTGATTTTAAAAGAAAATTTGAATTGTGATTTTTTTCTCTCAAAGGCTTTTCTTAAAATTATCATTTATAGTGAAGAAAGAACTTGCAAATCTAAATCATGTGTTGATTTATCTTAATTTGCATTTCTTTGTAGAAAATAACATCAATTAATTAAATATGGCAACCTTTTACTCTTAAATAACACCGCCTTTCATAGGAAATAACACCGATTTCATAAAAAACAACACTACTTTTCGCCTTTCTACAATAATATCACCCCTTTTCCAAAAAAGTAACGCTGGCAAAAACACCACTTTTTGGTTTTCTACCAAAATAACACCTCTTTTCCAAAAAAAAAACGTGAATAATAATACCGTTTTTCTAAAAAAAAAAAAATAATACCCATTTTCCAAAAATAATGCGAATAATTCAGGTCTCTAGTCAAACAATGTAAATTTGTTAATTTTTCCCGTTAATAGAAGGTTACAGAATGATTATTGTTGTTGAGAGAATATTGGGACTGTCAAAAGGAGCGATCCTATGTGCATAAGATGGTTGTTCTCTCTAAAAAAAAACAAATAAAATATTGTTACGAATACCGTATTGATGCAGTAGTTGTCATTTAAAAATGTATAACTTTTTAATCTTGACCTTGAAGCGCGTAGGAATACCAAAATACATAAACACCTCGTCAGCAATTCTTCATTTAGGGGCGTCTCCAGCCCATTCATTTTTCCATGGTCACTTTCTTTCACCGCAAACGAGAAACAACAGACATAATTGGCAAGTTAACCTAAACAAGGAAATAAAAAAAACAAAAACGGCGTTATAAAATTCATCCTTGTTTATTTATTTATCCAAAGCAATTTCCCGCAAAATCTAAAACGTAAAATGTATGACCAATGTGTGATCCCAGTCTTGACATATGAAGCAGAAATACTTCCTCTAATGAAAGCGACTGTCAGAAAACTAAGAGTGGTACAGCGAAAACACGTAAGAGCCATGCTGAATCTCAGACTCTCAGATAGAGTGAGAAATTCAGAAATACATCAGACCACCTACGCAATGGTCCGATGACATAAAGAGAGTTGCTGTTGACTGGATACAGAAGGTCCAGGATAGAGAAACCAGAAAAGATACGAGGGAGGCCTATATCCAGCAGTGGACAGAGATGGCTGGATAAAGTAAGTTAGTTATTTATTTTTTCGGTCCTAAGTACTTCTCACTTCCTTCAAATAATCGTTTTCCCATTAAGGTATATTTATAGTCTGGCAGCACCAGGTCAGGTGTTGCCGTTGTGATAATTTGAATAAATTTACACTTTGCGGGTGTAAATTGAAGAAAATGGAAGCCCAATGATTGGATCGTGCATGATTGAGGTTAAGAACATACTGCGGAATATTTTCTTCCATAATGTTACGTCATTATGCACTGACACGTGATATAATAACATACATACTTAGATGAATATGATTCGAGTGGGTTGTGGCCTATACTACATTCATCGCTTGTAAATAATATCAATTCGATGTACACGATATTATTTTCTTTTGACGTTAATAATTCGTTGAATATTTGTTTTCTGGAATCCATTACTGTAAAAATATTATTTTTTCAATCAATAACTTAGTTTTATTAAAATTATAACTTATTGCTTAATTTCAATTTACATTTAATAAATACTTTAGGGTTTTGATACATACACTTACATAAACTAGATGACTTATAATTTGTTGATACAATGTAGAATAGAGTTTATTTGTGAACCATAAATTATAAAATTTGTTTTTGATTTGATGCCAAAGAGAAGAGTTTTTCTAATATTTTTTTGTTTCCAGAATAACTCAGAACGAAAAGACTGTATAATTTTATTTGAATATTTGAAAGAAGCTGTATAAATGAATAAAAAATTTAAAATCTAAACGATGTTTTTTTTTCAATGATGAAATATTTTTCCAGGGGTGTCCGGGTAAAATAACTTAATTCACGCAATTGTCAGGAGCTTTTAAAGTTTTTGTCCGGCATCAACACTTTAGGTGATAACAGCCCTAGATATGGTAGACAAAGTAGTGTGAAATCGCCAGAATTGATCTTAAAATGATAAGGGCAATTAATATCTCTTTTCAAGATTTACATAATACAGTGTCTAACCATGCGTTGAGATCTTTTGTATGGAAAGTATTTTTTTTTATTTTCTTATATCTCGCGGAGGTCCGACAAATATGTACTTACAATTAATTTACAGATTTCAATATATATTTAAATGTTTCTTTCGAGGCCATATGGTAAATTATTGATAAAGAAAGTCAAGTTATCAAGTAAATGATATAATACCCATTATTACATATTATTATATTTCAGGATAAACCAGAATGATAACATAACGGCCTCCGCGTGGGCTGCACAGCCCGATGATGTAAGAGGTGAGTCGGAAACTCGTTTCGGGTAGCTTTGGACCACGAAACCGGTCCTCTTGAAGAGTCCGACACGGAGACGGTAACTGAAGAAGTAACGAGCCATCTTACTGTGGTTTGCCATGTAAGATGACACCCTGTCTCTGTGTAACTGGTTGCATTCTAAAATTTACCATCTATGGACCAATAAATGTATTCGCGGATCATTTGTATGTCATTTTTTATTTCTTTTTTTTAAGAATTAGGTATAATAAGCATGCAATGTAAAATTGTTTATTTAGAAATTTACTGCCTCACTAGACGAGTCTGTTATGAGGCAGTACTTTTCCAATTGGGTCTAAGGTTATATATTATTGAATGCAAAAGAATTAACTGAAATAATTGAACACAAACAGAAAAGAAAAATATACAGTGACTTCTCAGATATTTAAACCCATAAAATTGTAATGGAAATGATTAATGGCACCAAGCTATTGTAGAAATTCTCGGATTATGATGGCAGAGAGTAGTGAATTATGTTAGGATATTTAACAGGATATGAGTGTATACTGCCATTATTTTTGAGCCTGTCTGTTACCAGTTTTTTGAAGTTTAATCCGTCGCGTGAGATATGAGTCAGGTAATATTCTAAATAGGAAATTAGATTTTCGCTGTGAGGCACCAGTACTTCCAGCGCTTCCATTTTTTCTATTATCATCGTTTTTCAGTGTCCCGTAAGAGCCGGGTAATCTAAAATACAACAGGCAACAATAACATCTCACATAATTCTGCAATGAGGTTCACCATACATTCTGAATGTAGTGCCTTTTTAGGAGAGACATTTGCCCTGCTTCCTTTCATAAGGGAATGCACACCTGTTGCTGGTTTCCCCGCATTGTGGGATATACCGTAATTTATTTATTTAACTTTTTGTACATAATATAAACAAATATAATGCACATTGGCGGGCTTATTGCCATTAGGCAATTTCTTCCAACCAACCAGATTACAGAGTGACAGAATTATACATGTACATTAACAAAAAAAATTAAAGCTTTAAAAGAACAAAGAAAATATATATAACACCAAGATGAATAAAAAAAAAACATTATAGCAAAAATCAGGTGTTTAGGGATAAATATTACGTAGCAAAGGGAAGGAAGGAAAAGCAGAGGGATCAGGTATTTTCGGAGAGATATTCCTGCTTTAGTCTTTTCTTGAAAATGGATAGCGAGTTTGACGAAGCTATATCAGGACTCAAATTATTCCAGAGGAAGAGCTGAAAAATTCAGTGTTGTGAATTGGGATAGTTAATGTAGTACAAGTAGTAATTGGTATGAATAAAAAAAACTTTTATCTTTGTAAAAGGCACCAACCGCTTCTAGATTATGGTAGGTACCCATATCATATGATGGACGAGTGGCAGAGTTAACCTTTCTTAATTACCAAAATAATTACAGGTAGGTACATGTAGTTTTTGCTCTAATTACAGGACATATGTATTAGTTCCCATAGCTAATAAATAATAGCCTTTATTCCGGAAGTCTCATAGTTTACACGTGACATGTTTTAGATAACAAACTTATTTGTATGTAACATATCGCGTGTAATATCGCCGGTGAGTTCATGACACCACATCATGGTACTGTGCTAGAGTATATAATTAAAGTCTTATATATTAGCGAAACCCGGTAGACGTGGTCCTGCCTTATTTACCTCTGCACATATGAAAATGGTTGATCCGTCGATCTAGAATCTCTAATTATATTTCCGTTTTTTTTCAGTCCCTTCCATCACTTCCGTCCCTCCCGACCCTTTGGTCCCTTCCATTTTATTCATATCTCAAAAGTTATTATGTTTGCATAACACTAGGCGTAAATTTTTATTACATGTTTTTTATATTTTTTATTACCACTGTTACAATTTTGATTCGAATTGTAAATCTCAACCATCCAAGGATCCACTAAAACATTCATGAAAAATTCCATTGAAATCGGTTCAGCCGTCTAGGAGTTCAGTGACATACACACGTACAGAAGAATTATACATATAAAGATATGCTGCGAAGTCTCTACGTTGGTGACTTTGACTTAATCGTAGACCTGGCCATACAAAATTTGCAGATCTTGGCTTGAAAATATGTCGAAATTATAAGAGAAATAAATTTATTGACTAGCTCCGAATAGTGCTTCCACTGTTTTCTATATGTATCAGGTGTCCAGTAAACACCCAACAATAACATCTATTCTGAATGTAGTGCCTTTTGAGGTATGACACGAAGATGGTATGTGGTGATTGCACACCCACATACCTGTCGTTGGTTACCTCACATTGTGGGATATGCTTATGGCACTGATAAATACGAATTTTATTAGGGGGGGACTGCTGCCAACGTACCTATTTTTTCAATTTGAATTTGCGTCATTACTACAAAACGAAGCATTTTGAAAAAAATAACCTAGTTAGTTTGGATATTAATAAATAAAAATATACCTTAATTTTTTAATTATGTTCTGTATATATTCTTGTAGGAAAATAATAAGCATACCCCAATTTTCGACATTTATCTTAAATTTCTAAAAAACTATAAGGTATAGAGCATTATAAATTAAAGATGATCAAAATATCTGGAAAAATACGATGTAACGTTGCATTAATGCATCAGGTTAAGTTAATAAACCAAAAAAACTTATATTCCGCAATGGCGCTGAATGGAAAATAAACGTTTTTAAGTTTTATTTTCTAAACCTGAAGCATTAATGCAACGTCACATCGTATTTTTCTAGATATTTTTGTCTTCATTAATTTAAAAAAAAATATTTTGAACTACGCCTTATATTTTATTAAAAATATAAGATAAACGTTGAAAATCGGGGTATGCCATTATTTTTCTACAAGAATTTATACAGAACATTATCAAAAAATAAAGATATATTTTTCTTTATGAATACCCAAACTACCTAAATTATTTTTTTCAAAACAATTTGATAAGAAATAATGATGGTATATCTAATTGAAAAATAGGTACGTTGGCAGCAGTCCCCCCCTTAATGTTTGATTGAGTCTTTTTTCAATACGAGTATATGAGACAATCTTCAATTTCGAAGACGAATTAAAATTTTAATAAACACTTAAGTTTTAAAAACAAAAAGTTGTTCACCAGAACTCTCACTTAAAATTATATCCATTTTATAATTATAATACACTTCTTTTGTCATTTTATTTTCCTTTACTTTATTCAATCTTCGGAATAGCAAAAAATACCCGAATAAATTTAAAGTTTTATTGCGTGTTCAGAATCAATCTCAATGTGTAGGTAATATAATTTACCTAATTAAAATAATTATTCATTTGTCTTTTTTTGTAGTTTCTAAGATGGATCGCATACAAACATAATTACAATCAAGTTAATTGACCCGTCCATTAAAGTCGCCATTACGCCTAGAACGACTTCACAGCGTCACATGTCGCCCGCCACTTCTTTTAATGAACGGAAATAACATAGAAAAATACATTTTCTTCTGAGATGACTGAAATACTGAGCCTTCTCCGCCGACATTTGTATATAATTGATGAGAAAAATGCGCTATTATGACTGGTGACGATTTTGACGTTTGATAATAGTTGGCAACATTGCCGAGTGAGCGAGCGACCGCCGCGCCATCGTGTGAATAAAGAAAGAAAATTTTAATAATTATTACTTAAAAATAATACAAGTAGGTAGGTAAAAGTGCAAAGAGCGCCTCTCACGACCATCAATAGAAGACAGTAGAATATCTCCTTGGGAAACTGAAATCTAACGCAATATTAACATGTACCTTAGATGATGTTTCTTGCAATCGCGAGAAAAACCATTGAATTTATGTTAAGATTGTTAGCCAATTTCACCAAGGCTACCTAAACTGTCATCTACTTGGGAAATAATAAAGATAAGGTAGTTCCTAACGTATCTATTGGTTTCATCAGTCTATTGTGTCTAGTTTTTAGCTATTAGGAACTAACTAAAAACTTTTTTCGCTAATACAAATGTATTCGAAATGCATCTGGTTTTATCTATGACTGTATGAATCTGTCAATCACATTCGAATTTAGAAAAAATACAATAATATTTATCTTTAAAGGGATCAAGCTTAAAATCTCTTCTTCTTTTAAGCTTATGTAGCATTTCAACCAATCATTAGGATGATTTCTGCCAGTATAAAAAAATTATTTAATTATTTTGAGGCTCAATGTTATTGCATTATAGATTGAATCCTTTAAGGCGAAGAAATATTGCTATGTGGAAATAAATAAATTACTTAAAATACTCCTAAAGCATCTTTTGTATTTTACCAGTCTATCGTTTCATGTTTTTTAGTTAAGAAATTTATTTTATCTATACAATGGCAACATTTAGGTATAAACGAAATGAACCATATTTCTTTCTATATATGTAATCTTTCACATTCTGTCAATTACATTTTAAATTAGAAATTTTATGAATATCTATATATAAAATATTTAAATTAAGGCAACCCATATCGTATGTATCTATTTTCTAACTAGGTACTTAATTATTTTTATATCTACCATATACAATGGCAACATAATTATTCGAAATTATCATATTTACCTTCGTTTTAAATTACAAATTAATAATATTTATATTTCGAAGATTATCTTTTAATAAAGAATTAATAATATAATTTAATTTTTCATTCTTTTCCCCTACGAATCAATGTTTTGGCAGCCAACGCGACAATGTTGCCAGACCATTAAAAAAAAATCCATAATAAGCTCTATGGGTGCTTGATTTCCCGATCCCTTTTGAGATACCTACTAATAATAATAATAATAATGTAATACAATCCAGCATTATGCATGTCAATACACTCGGGAATGTCATTAAATACTGTAGTAAATACATGTTTGCGGATGACTTGGGAATTTTGTATGCAGATTATGATACGACTATCATCGAAAAAAACATCCAACATGACCTAAATAACATATTTAAATGTGCCCATGACAACGGAATTATTGTAAATGTGAAGAAAACGAAATATGTACACATACGGTCAGCTCATTCAAAACAAAAAAATGTAGCATTCAAAATTGTTGGACATACCTATGAATGCATGCACAAAAATTATATTGATTGTGCATGTTCAGAAATTGAAAAAGTTGACCAATATACATACCTAGGATTACAGATTGATAATACATTTAATTGGAGTAAACACGTAGAACTCATTTGTACAAAATTAAATTCAATATTGTGTAATTTTTATATGTTAAAGGGTAGTGTTTCTCGGGCCATACTGTATTCTATGTACTATGCTATGGTCGACTCGATTGTCAGCTACGCGTTAACTTGTTACGGCTTAACTTACCCAACACACACCAATAAAATTAAACAAATTCAAATCAATTTCTTGAAAATGTTGGTGGACAACAATACAAAAAAATCATGTAATAGTCAATATGAAAAATTATTTGAAATACTCCCAATACAAAATAAAGTAAAACAGTGCATCATTTTGGAAGAATACAAAAATGAATATTTTAAAACAGAAATAAGTCACATATATGGGACAAGGCTGGCGATGGAGCGTGCCCTGCAGGTACCACAAACAACGTGTATGGAGATCGTACCAGGAAACATCTTGTACCGCATAATATTATTAACGCGTTGCCGATTAGGATAAGAAATATTTTAAAGTCTGACGAAACGAAAATAGTTACTATAAAAAATACTCAAACATTTGTATCTGAATTCAAGCGTTCGTTAGACTTTAAATTATTATTGTTGATTAATTATAGGTATATCTAATGTATATTATGTGTAAGGTTTAATTCAATTTTTTTTTTCTATCGAATTTCAAGTTTTTTTTTCTTTCAAATTTTTGTTTGGTCTCTGTATCTTTAATATTTGAGATTAGTTTATTGAAATAATTATCTGTGAAATTTATAAAATTATGTGAAAGAGAGAATCTGCTCTGCCAAAAAACTGCTTTGCAGTTTGTCGGGAAAAGAACAATGTATTACTTTTTATTAAAAAATAAATATCTTAAAAAAAAAAATTAATTGATTTTGCTTAATAATTAAAAACCCACGTTATTTTTCCCGACAAAGCTCCATAACTTTCTCTACCTATCTCGATGGAGTATTTAAAATAATTTACAAGACCATTAAGTATTTAGTTCGAGATATTATATCGACTTATTGTTTTACATATATCCAAATTAGCTTTTATTGCTGTTCATCCATTGAAATATTTACGTGGAAAAAAAATCCACCAAAAACCGTTTGTCGACATAGAAATATATTTATTTTACATAATTTCATTCACACGACATTGTAAACACATCACTGATTACGGTTTAGAAAACACACAAAATTAACTATGGCGTAACATTTTTCTTATAATAAAACAAATAAAACTAAAAATTTATGTTTTTATATTCAATATTATAAAACATATTTAATTCCTTGTTTCTCTTCTAATATTTTATTGTCAGTGGTATGTGTATATTTTTCAATTCAATATTTTGTATGCTGTAATCCAATAGTGATTCCTTCGATTATCTTGGGTCACTCATCCATCAAAATAGAGGACGTGGAGCAGATGTAAACAAAATTAATGTGGGATTTATGAGGTTTAGATCAATTTCGGGATTCCTATGCTATCCAAAATGCCAGCAAAGTTGAAAGGAAAAGTCTACCAGTCAATTGTCAGACCGGCACTCCTCTATGACTCCAAAAGCTGGACAATGTACAACTCCTACTCTAGGCAACTGGAAACTGCTGAAATACGTATGCTAAGATGAGCAGCTGGAGTGTCCTTACTAGACAAAATAAAAAGTTCACGCATTCGTGGAAGCCTGGAAGTTACTGATATACATTATACATATTAAGATATAGGATAGACAGTTGAGATAGTACGGACACATTTAACACAAACCGCCAGATCACATTGTAAACCAAGCAATCTCCATGGATCTTCCTCGACATACATCCAGAGGAAGACAAAAGAATTCCTCGATAGTGCAAAGACGAAACCAACTGCAGAGACATGGCCTAGGTAACATAATACGGGATAGAAGGATTTATAATTTAAGGACGAGGAGAGCTTACCCCAACAGTCTGCTTAGACAAAGAGTTGGGATATAGCAAGGGAGAGAGAGAAAGATTTATTTGTTTGCTGTAGCTTTGCTTTTTTGATTTTTTTTTTGTTTTATTTCCTTTTAGCTTATATGAAAATATATTTATGAAACTTCGTTATTAAAGAGTCACACTGCACTGCAATCAAATATTATGTATTATTTCATTATAATATTTTATGTATTATTTCGGTACGCGCCGAACTGTCAGCATTGTTTCGTGTGCTCCTTAAATATAAATAAATTTTTGTTGGTAAATATTAAAGAAACAAGTACAAATTTAAAAAAAATAAACGCAAAATAGTGATTTAATTAAGTGTTAACATTAAATTTTAATAAAAACAAATTATTTAAAAGAAGAAAGTACATAAATAAAGTGAACAAAAATAAGATAGAAAAATAAAACTACCTACGATAGACATAACTTATAATACCGAGTTGTCGTCATCGCCCGGGCTGCCTATCTGTGTGTGAATTTGTGAGTGTGTGAGTGATTCGCCAACTAACACTGCTCAGTTGTTTTACAATCTACGGGAACGTCAGTATTTGTCAAACTTTTTCGACCAGACGAAACTGTGCCGAATATATATTATATTTTGCAAAATATACTAAACAAAAATGAATACTCAATTTGAAACGTTTTTTGATAAAATAAAGGCAGAAATGAACATTCAAACGAGAGAAATTTTATCGCAGATTGACGAAAAACTTAAACCTCTCACTCAAGAAATAGAAGAACTTAAGCACGAAAACGACTTTTTACAGAAAAAAATTAAGGGTTGCGAGAAAAATGAAAGAAAGAATAATATCGTACTCTTCGGTATTTGTGAGACGGAAAACTCACAGACACAACTGATCGAAATGACAGTCGGAAAGTTAAATCGTGACTTACATTTAATGATGACAAATCGGGATATAGACAACATTTTTCGTCTGGGTAGAAAAGTAGAAGGTAACAAGCCCAGGCCCATAGTAATCAGGCTCATAAATAGCTGGCAGAAGTATGAAATAATAAGGAATAAAAAGAATATCACAGACGCATACATCACGGAAGACTACACGAGGGAGGTGTTGGCTACGAGAAAACTGCTACAAGAAAAACTAACAGAAGAAAGGAAGAAAGGAAACTATGCTATAATAAAATACGATAAATTAATAATAAGAGAAGGAAACAAAGAGAAACGAAAGAGAGATGTGTCAGAATCACCAGAGGCTGTGATACAGAGCCGCAAACAAGGTAACTTCATAGACAACACCGCCATCGGACAAAACCGTATTAACGCTTTTGATCTTATGAGACGAAGATCGAATTCCTTATCACGTAACTCATTGACATCAGAAGAAAGAAAATAGGAAACAGTCATCGGCCACCGCAAAAGAAAACCTGTAACTAACTATAACGCAATCAAAACATTCCCCAACCCGAGTGGTCGTCGTGGGGAATTAGACCAATACCCTCCAACGATGGAATATAAATATAAATGTAAGAAAAATAACAATCTTAAAATATGTACCTATAATGGAGGAGGCCTTTACCCAAGAGGGATCCGTTTCATGAAAAATACATATACATATATACATACAAATAAGAAAGTAGAAATAAGTTTAAACACTGTACATTAATTTAACTAACTACTAATTTTAAAAAATACTTAATTAAATAAAACTTGTATATTATGCTTAAAAAATATTGTAAAAGAAATGGAAAATAAAAAGGCTTAATTATAATTATTATTATTATTATTTCATTATAAAAAAATAAATCACAAGGAAAAGACCGAGGGAAGTTTAGGAAACTCAAGCAATAATAAAAGAAATTCAATTTGAACTATTTTAATCTTTCCTTAAATATTTATGTAAAACAAGTACTTACATAGATGTCACCTAGAATTACTTATTTCATTTTTATTTGAATTTGTTCTATATTTGAGTTTTAGTTTAATATTAGTTTTAAAGTGACAGTTAAAATATTAAAAAGGAGGAACTAAAAGCATTTAATGTCGTTTCTCTTTTTACAGGTAAATTTATATCTTATATTTATTATCATTATTATTTATTTATGTTATTATTACTTTTATTGTACTTTATAATTATTTATAGAATAAATTTCTCTTTTTACAGAGCAACAATTTACTTTGCTTACTACATTAACACACTCCATTATATTTATAAATTGAGGCGAAATAAAGTCATACCTTAAGTTTTTCCATAGTACTTTTAACAAAGACCTATTTTTTCTGTGTTAGGAATAAACATCTGGCTCATTGATACCTACCCACATAAAATTTAATACCTACCAACATTTTTTTTTCTAAATTCATTTCAAACAATCCCACTAGATGGCTCTGACTTTAATTATTTTCTTAATGGCTTCATGTTGTTGAGTGTTCAATGGCGTGTCTAGTGTAGTGTAATAAAATCTAGTGAACAATGAAGACATCACATTGATTCGTTTAATTGTTATTTAATTAATATTTCGTGTACTGGCAACATTTAACAGTTTCCGTGGTTATTTTATAATAAAATAAAGCTACCCTGACCGAGGTAGGTAATAACATTGTTTCATGTCATATTTCAAGTCATTTCATGTTATATTCTAAGCTGAAAAATAACACGATGACATTAAATCTTAATATAAATAAAAATGAGGTGTCACGATGTTCGTACACGCTAATCTCCGAAACCGCCCAACCGATTTCAATCAAATTTTCCAAATTTGTATAGTTAGTTCCGAATTTAAAAATTTAACTGTTTTGGACACGATAGATGGCGCTGTTAGAATATTTTATAAGAAAAAAGGTTCGTAATCATTTTCATTTGATGGCGGTTTAAACAAACCTATTGACATCTGTATTTTTTATTTTTTTTATTTTATTTTATTTAAATTGGCATATCTACAGACCATATACAAACTTTTATTACAAATATAGTAAAAACATTAGTCCATTTACAGATAGCACATACAAATTAAATAATGCAAAATATTGTGGTACAAAACCAAAAAGAAAAAAAAACACAAGTCAGAACATAACAAAATAAAATATTACGAGAAAAAATAAGAAGAAGTAAGCAAAAACAAAAAGTATGCACACACAGGATAAAAAAGAAAGTGTGCGGTTTCGAAAAAACAACAGTAAAAAACAACAGAAAAAAGTAGTAAATTAAACTGAGGCTGAGATTGAAAGTTTTGAAAATCAATGTAACAATATGTA
The DNA here is from genome assembly GCA_963576475.1 of Molanna angustata. Classification (NCBI taxonomy): domain Eukaryota; kingdom Metazoa; phylum Arthropoda; class Insecta; order Trichoptera; family Molannidae; genus Molanna; species Molanna angustata. The sequence goes on along the minus strand of OY754965.1, from coordinate 50,315,397 downwards.
ACAATAATAAAATGTAAGAAAACAAGAAAACATTATGGTGGTAAACGGGAAAAAGGAATATAAAAGGAAAGGGAAACAAAGAAACGCATCCAATTTCAACTACATACTCATCGCCAACGCTGTGATATGTCTTCTGAATTGTGGAAGAGTAGAGCTAAGAATGTCCACTCTGTGAAACAAACAGTTATAGTTTTCACACGAGCGACGGATAAACTTATTCCTGGCATAGCTCGTGTCAAACCGAGCAATGTGAAATGTAAAAATCTGTATTACGCATCTAAAGAACATACCGCATTTAAATGTACGAATAAAATTTGGTAAAATACATAAAACGAGGTCAATATAAATTGCATAGAAAGGTCTGTGGCAGGACAACGTCTGCCCGGGCCGACTAGTTTTTATATTTATTCTTAATCAACTACATAGTAGATACATAGGCGTTCTGGGTTATATTCCCAACAAGGGAGAAATTCATTTAAAATTATTTCTCACTTGATTCTTTGGGCTGTTGACAATGAACTTGATTGCATAAGGTGTATATATTCCAACTGTCGATTCGTTCATGAGAATTCAATTCTCTGAATTACAGTATTAAGCCAAGATGCGTGTACGAAGGAACATTTTGTCTGGCGTAGTGGACTTTTTGCATGCTAAAAACACCAACTTAGAGGCTTCGCAGCATATATGTTCCAATACATGCATTTACTCAGAATTAGAAGTAGAACATTTTATGTAAGTTTTGTGTGTCTGTGTGTGTGTGTGTGTGTCTGTCCCCCCCCCCCCCCCCCTTATAACTTTTGATCCGCTCAATTTGCAGAGCCCAAAATTTCAAAATATATAAACAGTTATAGGTCTACAAAACTTTTATACTCAGAATGGTGATTTTTTGTTTCAGTCAGGGGTTATCAACTTTTGAATTTTTGGTTTATTATTCCATATAATATCTCAGAAACCATAAAAGCTAGAAGGCTGAAAATTGGTACAAACATAGTCGCCTATACACAATATGTAAGAAGACTTAATAGTTTGATACTTAATCTCCAAACATACATACAGAACCATCATGCTGTTTTCATATTCCGGGTAGGAAAAGAGGACTGAACTACATACTGTCCTATCTTGACATATATACCAGCATGTGTTAAAATTTTCAATAATTTGGATTTATGGGTTTATAGTTTGATTCTTATTCTTCAACTATACATACTATCGCTATCGACAGTTGGATCTCATGTGTTACATGCAACTAGTTATCAATAATACTATCCTAATTGTTAAATAATAACATATTTTGGATGCAGTGTCCTCTTGTTTTTGTTCTAGAAGAAAAATAGTTGAAAATAAATATTTTTCATACATTTGAATTTATTTCTAAGCTCTCTAGGTTCGTTATTGGTGAAAACCTAGTATTTTTGTGTGCCCATTTATATTTAAATAAAATACAGAAAATTTGAAATCTCACTAGCCTTAACAGTGAATTTCCCATAAAAATAAATCAAGTGCAAATATTTATTTATTTATATTCACATACACGGCCTCTTGGCCATTATAAAAATATGGTAAAAATAAAACATAAAACTCGTATTAAACAACACAACAATTAAAAAGAAAAACAACACAATAATTCATTAAAATACAAAATCTATCACACAAATCGAAATATTCATAATATGTCCCACTCCGATTCGTCTAAATTTATCCGTCTGAATAAATGTATATGAGAAATGTCAAAAAGTTGACTGCATTTATACGGAACTCATTACGTCAAACCGCATATACCTAATATGTATGTTCCTCAGTTACTTTTTTAGCATTACAAAATATGATATACATACATAATATAGGTATACACACATACATATACACACACATACATATATTTCTCACTCTATCTGGAGGGCAAGTCTAGTCCAACCGGCCAAATCAAAACCCTCGTGATTACCCATATCATGGATATAATTAGTAAATGTGAAATTTTCTGTTATTTTTTATTTTTTCGATAAATTAAATCAAAATATTCCGCGCAACGATGAAATTTCATTTTATTTATTTTATTTTATTTAACATTTACGTCTTGAAAGCCTATTTAAAAAAAGTATACAATGATTAAAAATTGAAATTTTTAAATAAAAGCAAACATAATAACATCAATCATAAAACGCTATACATTTAATTCAATAAATAAAAGCAAACAAAGTCCACGCAGCGAGAAAATGTCAATTTTATTGTGTTTTTTTTTTCGATAAATATGCAAACAAAATCCGCGCAGCGAGAATAGTCAATTTTATATTTTTTAGATTGCAGTTTATGCGAATGAAATAACCAGGTTTGAATTATTTTTGATTTTTTAGAAAAAGTATGATTTTCTGATTTTTGACGCATATTATTGCTCGCGGGCCGCAATTAGCCCAGGGCGACTTTTTTATTTTATTAGTTAGGCAATTCACACAATATTGTATGATTTGTGCCATAATTGTATTCATAGAATACTCAAACTTAAATATAAACAAGACATACACTATGAACAGTAGCAAATAAAAGAAAGTCACTTAACATTAAAAATAAACATAAAATATCAAAAAGTACATTACAGAAGAATATTATTTTTAACAATAAATTTTATTAGCTTACGATACACATTAATTTTGGTGAGCAACATTAAAAGGTCTAGAGATTTCACTAAATTCGTTGTAAAGATTACCAGAAGACTGGATTGGGCACGAAAAGAACAGATGATCCAACGTTTCTATGTCAGTATTGCATTCACATACATCACTATCGACTATTTTAATTTTATTTGAATGACTTGCAATTAGACAGTGACCGATTCTCATACGACAAATGATTGAGATTTCTTTTTTTGAAAATTTAACATCGTTGTACCAAGGTCTTCTTGGAATGATATTGTTTTGAATAGATTTGTAAAATGATCCTTTGGTTTCAGACAGCCAATCGGAATTCCATTGATTCCATATTGAGTTTGTTATAGACCGAATCAGATCAGAATTAGGTAAAGAAAATGATTTTGCTGAGCAGGAATCCAAGCAATCGAAATATTTTTGTCATTTTTCAAGGATGATAATAAAGATTTAATTGAGCATATTAAATCGTTATCTGGGACTTTGGAGACATTATTTTTAATGAGTTTAATAGCACTGAGTGAATCTGTTAGTATTAAAATATCAGGAGAATATAAGTTTTGGAAGATAACATGGGCTTCTTTTATAGCAAAGCATTCTGCGGTAAAGACTGACGTTTCTGGTAGCAATTTAAATTTATAAGATTTATTGAGTGACGGAATAGAAATAGCAGCTCCAGAATATCCATTTGATTCGAGCTTGGAACCGTCTGTGTATAAGCAAATAGCAGATGGCCAATGTGAGGAAATTATGTTTATAGAAATTTTATTAATATTATTTGAATCACATTGTGACGATTTGTCTAATCCTATGTTTTCAAATGAATTAATAGGCAACAGTTATGGCCTTATATGATAATTGATAATATGGCAGGATTGGTGAAAAAGTAGACGGAGGAATTTTAGAAGAAAGTGAAAAATAACTTTTACATAAAAGAGGGGGGGATTTATTTTTCCAAAAATTATTCGATTGAGTAATTGAATGGAGTGTAGCCAATTTATTAGGGAGAGGGTGGGTACTCAAACGAAGTCTTTTAGAAATGAATTTGTCGGATAACAGTTGTCTTCTGAGGGAAAGGGGCATTTCTGAATTTTCAACTTGAAGAGAGTTAATGGGCGAGAAGGACATAGCACCAATTACTAATCGTAAGCATTTTGACTGTAATTTTTCAAGATTTAATTTGAGATATATTGGTAGAGGATCCCATAAAAAACTGCCGTAGTCCATGTAACTACGGATGAGAGTATTAGTATATTATATTAAAGCAGGCACTGCACTTGTACTATGAATGACAACTTTGTTATTCTTTATATTTTATAGTCTGTCATCGCTAATAATAGTGTATACCAAATAACAAATGTAGAAAATGCAAAATGGACGGTCACATGGTCAAAAATGGCTTCAGAGATTGTATATATCTAAACCAGTACTGTTAGTATGACATTATAAAAAGTAAATTTACATACAGATATACAACTAGTATAGTTCGTGAACACAGCATCTGACACAGAACAAGAAAATGTAGAACAAGTCTAAATAAAAATTATCATACAATGCGATCTTTCGCAATGGTAATCTAATAAGCTAAATTTAACACAGATATAAATCTACTTGTACTATTGAGACCGATGGTTCTGAACATGAGTTGCACGTGATTTTTAACACAGATATAAATCTACTTGTGCTGTTGAGACCGATGGTTCTGAACATGAGTTGCACGTGATTTTTAACACAGATATAAATCTACTTGTGCTATTGAGACCGATGGTTCTGAACATGAGTTGCACGTGATTTTTAACACAGATATAAATCTACTTGTGCTATTGAGACCAATGGTTCTGAACATGAGGTGCAGGTGATTTTTAACACATAAATATACTTGTGTTATTGAGACCGATGGTTCTGAACATGAGTTGCACGTGATTTTTTGTATAGGAACGGCGCGGCACACCGTGATATTTAACACGTGATAAATAAAACGAGAGGGTTGCGGCCAACACTAAACTCTCCACACCATAGTAAGCGTTCATTTTTTCTTCTTGAAATGTTGACAATCTCAATATGGCAAAGAATGCTTATGTTGTATGAAATATTTTATTCATTCGAAATTTTACTACCAGGAATATAAATTTTCTAACGATAGTATATTTTTATATTAAGATAGACAAAATATTAATGCAGTATGGTGAAGAATGCTTTTTTTGTATGAAATATTTTAATAAAAGCAGATAAATTTTGTTTTAAAGAGCGTTAGAGCATTTTGAAAATTTTGACACGTGATATCATATGAAGAAATTTTATGATATCTATGAAAAGCTTATCAGTTCTAAGTTCAAGCTATTAATATTTTTATATCAATATGAAATCAAAGAACTGAACATTGCCAAACATAAAAAAATTCTCTTTATATAAGTTTCATACATATAAGTTTCATACAAAAATCCATTAAATAAAATATAATTTTTCAAACCGTTGAATATTTTTTTTTAACATTGACCAACTTTGAATACAATTTTATGAAGATTCTTGGTGTTGTATAAACAGTTGAAACCAAATTAAAATATCTCTAATTTCCAGGTCGTGAGAGCATTTTTTCAGTTTTAATAGATGAAATCACAAAGAAACATTGAGAAAAAATGAACCGTTGTCTATGGAAAACTAATCAGCTCAAGTTTATGGACTTAACACATATGATATCAATATGAAGTCAATCGGACTTTTAGTTTGGGCTTCAGATAGGACACAAAAAAACAACGTAAATGATGAATTCATAGAGAAGAAATCAAAAGTTGTCTATGGAAAACTAATCAGACATATGATGTTAATATGAAGTCGATTGGATTTATAGTTTGGGCTGTAGAGAGGACACAAAAAGGATTTTCCGTACGCCGTACGCCATACATACAAACACATCATGACGAAACTCACAGTGTGCACTCTCTACATGATACCCGTTGAGAAATTGATGTAAAAAAATACGCTTAAAAATTGTGAAATCATGACTCTCCCCTATCCCATAGTGTGGAGAGTAAAAATGGACGGATTGATAAGGAAATCGAAAGAAGAGTAATGGCAGGAAACAGAGTGAACGGAGCATTTAGACTAATTATGAATGATCGCAACATACCAAAAGATACTAAATTTGTCATTCATAACGCTATCGTAGTGCCAACCTTGACGTATGCAAGTAAAACGTGGACATGGCATGAGCCGCACGAAAGCAGAATAAATGCAGTTGAAATGAGATTGCTAAGAAGAATCTGTAATAGAACGATGTATGACAGGTTCAGAAATGAGGACATAAGGAAAAAATGTAAGATGAAGAAAGATGTCATTTATAGAATGAAAGTGAATACATTCAGATGATTTGGCCACATGGGGAGAATGAATGAGGAACGCCTGACGAAGAACATATACATTGCGGACAAGAATGAAATGAATAGTCGGAGCCGCCTAAGAAAGGGACGGCACGTCCATGTGAACTGTATTTCGATTGACAGAAATTCTAGAAGCATGAACAATACACGAACATGTATGAATGTTGACGAAGCGATGAATGTATGTCAAAGCATAAATATGTAGCGTTCTGACTACCCCGTGAGGGACATGGCGTGATGGTATGTATGTATTATGATAAATAAAAAAAATCACAAAAGTTAATTTTTATCAATTCTCTGGATTTTTAACATATATAATTTTTATAATATCTTCGGCCTTCGTATAATTTGTTTCCTGAGCGAAAGATACCGGGTTCCGTTTCCACTGGAGACACAGTTTTTATTGAGTTTTCAGTATGGACGTTTCATATAATATAGAAAAGTCTCCAGAATGTGACAACTTTTTACTGGAAATATTACTTTTTTATATTTGCCTTTCTTCTCGTACTCAATAAAATATAATTTTTCGTCGATAATTTGCTGTTTTCTGTATGTGATTTTTTTTTATGAAATGCTTCTTTATTGGTGAAGTGACGATCGAATGAAAGATTAAGATTTTCTTCCTCTTGTATTACATAGATCCAGGATCTGATTCCATCGGTTCATTCCTGACATGCGGATGAACAACTAACTACCTTTCCGTCTTTTTGATGGTCTTCCAGGCAGACGTTGACTTACATGGTTTCCATGAGTACAGTCGAGTCTATTTTCTTCCATTAGTCTTACGTAAAATGCAATACTCATGTCATCACTATGTTAACCTAACCATTCATTTTGTGCAGGCTGTAATATTATTCACATGTGATCAGGTGCACCATCTCGAAGTTGGTTAGTTGCCGTTGTTTTAGGGGTAAAGGTCACACTAGGCACTTTGTAAATCATTGCAGTACTCACTAGTAACATTACAACATCATTTGCTGGACCATCTACATACACTACACACTGCGCATGCGCGTGCACTCGGTAACGTTATTATGAACCATTCTGTATGTGTATTTCAAATACAAATTGTAATATTAACTCTGTTTTATCTACCTGATCTTAACCTAACCAGGATAGTATTTCAACTCGTATGAAATACCTAATAGCTGAAAAAATCACAGAACATGATGTGATTCCTATTACAACATTGTTTGAATCCTAACCAATCATAGATAGTGTTTCTTGGAGTCTATTTGGAGTCCTCCTTTTTTAATCGTGTACTCGTTTTTTCCTGAAGGTCGTTAGGGCTGAATTAACTTGTTGCGTTCGAATTATTATGTATTAATTCTTACGCAATAATACCTACTTATAAAATGTTCGCAGTGGGTTTTTATTTTTTTCTTAGGGCCAAGATAATAATTTACTGCTCACATTGTGTCGAAATAATTCTTTCAAAACTATAGAATGCATTTCATTTATATTTTAAAATGTCCAACTGAATAGATCTCCTGATTTATTGCATTTCTATAGTCATGTAACAACTGCGAATCCATTAAGCACCATTCTTTCTAAAGATATAGCCAACATGTGCATCCTTCTTTGTCTTAAAATGCAACAAAAGAACATACCTAATATTTGAAACGGAAGACAACCAATTCACATTTTTTTACAAGTCTCCAAAACGTCTAGTAATAAGATATATTGCCCGGTCGAGGCTGACTTTCTAAACACATGTTGGGTTGGTCTACGCCAGGGTATTTCATACTTAACACGCCCCAACCAAGATCGTAATTGGTTGTTATCTCGAGGGCAATAAAAGACAAACAATGGTGTCCTTAGGACAGCCTACTCGTAGTGACCAATGATCGAGGCTCTGACCACCTCCTACAAAATTCGATAGGAAGACGTTTCGAGAGTTGAAGACAGTCAGTAATGAGTCAGTCATGAGTCGGTAAACTGGAGTCCACCAGTGGAGTCAGTCCACAGACAGATGAATAGTTCTCATCGCCTTGTTCAAAAAAAAAATTAAATTCAGTTTGTGTAGCAAGTGACGGGCGGGCATCTGTGCCTCGGCAGATGTCTCCTACCCACCTAAATTAAAAGTGTTATAGACAAGTGTAATACAGCGCACACTGTCAGTGTTATTTTTTTCGTCTAAATTTTCTTATATTGTTTTTTAAAATCCGACACAACAATTACGACGCGTCGCGACGTCAACATACACACCACGGGCAGAACAATCGAACAATACAACAACCGGCGATATCTACTCTTGGATCTCTAGCGCGTCTCTACCTTGCATAGGTACATTTCACGGCCGCTAGACTCCTCATCCAGAGCCCAGTGACTCCCGCCTTGGAGTCCAGCGCTCCTGGACGTCCCGGCGAAGCTTACAGCGACTGCCTCCTCGCCAGTCCAGCTTCACGGAGCCCCTGCTCCAATCCGACGTCTTCCACGATGTCAGCAACCCCTGCCTGCGAGTCTGCTGCATCCACGACGAGCCAAAGCCGCTCGTATCTCATCGCCTCACCACAACACGAGCCAAAGCCGCTCGTCTCTCGCCTCAACATCCTGCTACGCGAGCCAAAGCCGCTTGCACCATCTGCCAAGCCGACGTCGCTCGACCAGCGCCTCATCTCAGCACCAAACAAAATCACTCGCCTTAACACGCACCCACTACACAAAGCACCGACGTCTCAATATTTTTACGGCTTTCATTTTTTTTTGTACTTAGTTTTAAGTTTACTAACCGATTTTTATTATTTTTTTTTTCAATATAAATGACCACTGGTCATATTTAAAATACCTTGAATGTGTTTTATTCCTCCACAACTCTCACCAACAATTACCTACTAACTGTATTGTGTAAAACAACTTAATACCCTCCTACAATTATTATTATTCTTTTCTCTTTTAAATATTTTTTTCTTCTTAAATAATTAAAATTAAACTATATAATAATTTGTTTTTTAAATTACTATAGGGGGTGTATTAAACTAATAGAATGTTTTTTATGGTCAAAGGATAAGGAGATCGCCCTCGGGGTCACTGTCCTTTTCTTTACCCACAATCACCATTATTTTAAGTTCTTATAGGTTCTCTTCTAGCTGTGTGATCAAAATACCTATTCCAGACTTATCTGGTGACGAATGGGATTTGGCAATATAATTGGTGTATTGATGCAATAATAGCATCTGTGTTTTAGATTTTAATAGGTGAACTTCTGCACCTCACCTCATCAGTAAATCTTCACTAATGAGCGTGTTCATTTTCTTTGCCTATTCATTTCAGTCCTCCATTCTTCTGAGGGTAGATTATCATTCTATTCAGTCCTCCATTCCTTCAAGGGAAGTTGATCCTCCTATTCATTCCTCCAAGGGTAATTCATAATCCTATTCATTCCTCCAAGAGAAGTTCATCATCCTATTCAGTCCTCCATTCCTCCAAAAGTAGTCCATCATTCGATTCATTGATCCAAGAGTAGTTCATCATCGTATTGAGTCCTCCATTCCCCCAAAAGTAGTCCATCATTCGATTAATTAATCCAAGAGTAGTTCATCATCCTATTCAGTCCTCCATTCCCCCAAAAGTAATCCATCATTCGATTCATTAATCCAAGAGTAGTTCATCATCCTATTCAGTCCTTCATTCCCCCAAAAGTAGTCCATCATTCGATTAATTAATCCAAGAGTAGTTCATCATCCTATTCAGTCCTCCATTCCCCCAAAAGTAGTCCATCATTCGATTAATTAATCCAAGAGTAGTTCATCATCCTATTCAGTCCTCCATTCCCCCAAAAGTAGTCCATCATTCGATTCATTGATCCAAGAGTAGTTCATCCTATTCATTCCTCCAAAAGTAGTTCATCGTCCAATTCATTCCTTCTAGTTCCTTTGTTTCGTGAAATGTAAGGAACGACATCATAACGTGTATATAACTGAACGAACTGCCTGAATACTGAATACAACTATGTACACATGCGTATACAATAAAAAATACACCTTGCAAGGATTCAATATGGACTTGTTGAGAATGCTATGTACATATACACATATGTAGGTACGGTGACAGGAAAATTATTCGAAAAACAATTATTCGAATGCTCAATTGTACGAAAATCAATTTTACGAATGGCAATTATTCGAATCACATTTTTTCGAAAAACAATTTTCCGAACACACAATTATCAGAATTTACAATTGTTCGAATTTTTATGACGTCATGTTGGTAGTATTGTAAAAGGAATAAACCATAGATTTTTATTATAATATACTAGATGTCGTAGTTAGCAAATTTTGTATGAATCGAAGTGAGGCATTTTTCCGGGGGATTTTTGACGTTGTAGTTTTTACGTAATTGTTTTCGGATTTATTTGTCGTAAAAAACACTTTGTTAATTTAGATTTAGAAAAAAGTTATTTAAGATGTGTTGAAATGTAAGGAAAACTGAAATATGTTAATAACCAAAACGTCAAACGCGCGATATTCCATGACTCACTTTTACTACATCTACATAGTATAATGTATTATAAAAATCTATGGAATAAACAACATGGCGATGCACCGCGCTGTCAGATATCCTAGGATGTACACCGATTTTTTAAACCTAAACCTACAAAGCTTTGGTAAAAATAGGTTGGTTTGATTTGTTTGTAGTTATAATTGCGACTGGCGTGAGCCAGTTGCATTATATATTAAAAAAGTAACTATAATATTAAAATAAAATAACTAAATTGGTGTGAATACTAGATAAACTGTCTGTACATGATGTGTCAAAATCAAAAACTGGTGTACAAACTAGGCTATCCCGCGCTGTCAAACATCAGTTATTAAAAATGTGCAAACATACGTAGGTACCCACAATAATACAAGTAATAATAGTCTTCATCGAATATATTTTACTGGCAACAAATATGTCAAAGGAGGCAACATAATGACACAAAAATATATTAAATTCGGTCAATTGGTTTTCCAACAAATGTTAGTTCGAATAATTTGCTTTCGGATAATTGTCATTCTGATAACTGATTTTCGAAAAATTGTTATTCGTACAATTGCGCATTCGAACAATTGTGTTTCGAAGAATTTTCATGTTATCGTAGGTACATATGTACATTGTCCGGTATATTGCAGGAAATACGTGTTTAAACAGTCACATTGTTGACAACCAATACACGCTCTTCTTGGGCTCAGTGTAGATACAACTTTTTTAGTACGCAATCTCTATATGATACCTACATGTCTGGTATTCCTTGTTCCTGATGTAACAAAGTATTGGACACTTTTGTTTTAATTCTATAATATAATATTATCAATAGTAAGTTTAGCACTCGCGGACATTTCATATTGTTTTTTTATTAATTCATTATTATTGATGTGTTATAATTTTTATTTTTTCGTTTAATTTATTTTGTTAGATAACTTATTTCTTATCCCGAGTTCTATTCCTAGTGAAATCAGATTTCAATTATTGTATTTTTGGTCTGAATTTGTGAGCCTACCAACATCATTTTCGTCCTACATGGCTCAGTTGGTTATAATACCGACTTTTGATTTAAAGGTCCCGGGCTCGGTGCCCGGTGGAATCACAGTTTTCACAGTTTAAAAAGATTGTCTTTGTAGCATACATCAAAATATTTATTTTTTCTTTATTTTCAATAGGTATGTTAAATGAAGACGTGCCAATTTCCTAGTGTGTCTGGAATATTGATCCAGTGTTGGAGAGTTCGAACACTTGTATCGACCGATTTCGTTCCCCTATAGCACAAGCAGTCATGCTTAATATAGGGAATTTACGAGGATTCACATATATATTAAGGTACTATTCACAAGAATATATTCATTCTTAAAAAAATACGTTCAAATTAATTTTAGGGGGGTTTTATTTACATTTATTGACAAGGCTATATTATGGTGTTGCGCGTTAAATGCGTTAAGATTAATTTTATGAAAATTTGATAAACATTTATTGATATGGTTTTTTATTGAATCACGTGCTTAAAACGTTAAGAAGAAGGTTTAAATATTATTATTTAATAAACCGTGATTCATAAAAAAATTGCCGTTGTGCGGCATTCATGAGTAAATACTAAACAATAGTCAATTTACGACATAAAATAAATACTTCTACGTCCACTGAAGATTGTATCTGCACCTACAAGAAGTACATAATATGAAGGTACAATTAAGTTTATTACAACCAAATCAATTTGGCCTCAGTCGGTAACCGAACTCTGAACCAGGAACTGCAAGTGTAGTGTCTTGCTGTGACTGCTCAGCCATATTGCTTTACGATGTATAATAAATGTAAGCACTTCAGAGGTTATCAAGTTGGGGGCTGCAGATTCGAGTGAGGCCCGGTGTTTTACGTCCAGTTATACACATATTTAGATTCTGGCATGCGAACACATGTTTATGCGAACACCTTAATATATATGTGCATCCTCGTACATTCCCTAAATTAAGCATGACTGCTTGTGCTATAGGGGAACGAAATCGATCGATACAAAGGTTCGAACTCTCCATCACTGGATCACAAATCCAGACACACTAGGAAATTGAGGAAATTGGCACGTCTTCATTTATATTTTGATGCATGATTCGTTGACACCTACATAGTTATTTTCATTGTTGCTGTGAGGCGCCGGCTTAGAATAGTGCTTCCATTATTTTGTATTATCATCGTTTTCGGGTGTCCCGTAAGAACCCGGTAATCGAAAATACAACAGGCAACAATAACATCTTACATAGTTCTACAATGAGGTTCACCACCCATTCTGAATGAGACGAGATGTGAGCAGTGTGTGAGCATACACGCACGTGTCGTGCTTCCTCTTATAAGGTATTGCTCTCCCGCACACCTGTCGCTAGTCACCCCACATTATGGTATATGCCGTGATGGTATGTATTGTGTATGTATGTAAGTATGTCAATCAGTATGTCAAAAATAGTTTTGGTGATTGGGTATATATATTTTTTTTTAATTTATTTGAAAAAATGGGCAACGTACAATAATATTTTTTTAAACAAATATAAAAGATAAGAATAGCAACATAAGTAATTGTAACTTAATCAGCCCACCTTTGATTTCATGGTGCATTGTACTCACTATTGGTAACAAAAAAAAAATATTATTCCTGTCTAACGTGGCTCCTGAAAAGAGTCCTGGACATACAGAATATGTCCACGGACCTGATCTTTTCCAAATTATTATACGTGGTAAGGCATCGGTACAATGGCGAATTTTGAGCGGCATTAGTGTTTTTTTTTGTCAAAAAAGAACGTTGAGGTGTGTCTTGTTCGTCTGTTTGGTATGTTGAAGTTAATAATTTTCAGAAGGTCTGTACAGTCAATATTGAAGTTTATTATGTCATAAAGGTACATTAAGTCTGAGGTCCTTCGTCTTGTCTGTAAAGTCTGCAATTCATGTTTGTAGTTATTACCAAATTTGTACTTCATATGTTTCAAAAATATTTGTTGTATTCGTTCTATACTGTTAATGTAAATATTATATTTATATTTTAAATGAATATAAAAATACAAAGACAAAAATAAACAAAAAATTAGACACTGTTTAAAAATGTATGTTTTTCTTTATATATAATTTCTGAATGTCATTCATGGTGGAATTACGTTATCAATTATATCAAATTTCTCAAAATAAGTCAATAAATTTCATTTTTAACCTTTTTCCACTTATTTATATACTTGACCACTGTCGCGTTTCGCTCAAGGAGCATTTTTTTTATATAAAAAAATGAATATGTCCTTGTTAAACAAGTACATATACATCTTTCTACGTTCCCTAAAATAAGCTAATAAATGCTTGTGCTATAGATGAACGAAATCGGTTGAGGCAGGATTCGAACTCGCGACCACTGGATTACTAGCCCAGCGCGCTAACCGCTCTGCCATCGACCCATCTGGATGGATCCAATGGGTCGATGGATCCCCATACGATTATAAAAATTGTTTTTTTTTTTTTTGCTTTTTGAATTAGTTAAATATAATTTAAAATGGATGCGGTTTTAGCGATATAAATATTAAAATTTTGTCTTTTAAATTTTGTTTGTTAGCTGTATTTGTATCCAATAAAATAAATAAAAAAATAAAATGTTGTACGCTGTCCTGTGTCGTGTTACCCCTGTGCCATGTGCGGTGCGTGGAGGTATTTATTTATATGTAGGTAGGTACCTATTTATCGTCAATCGTCTGGTATTTATTGCAACCAGCCACAGCCATCATTGCACTGCACTGCACTTCACTGGCAACACTCACACGGTTTAATTATACATAATTATTGTGTAGTTCTTGTTGAGATATTTACTATTGTCATTCAACACTATATAACAAGTATACCCTATTATATTATATTGTTTGACAAAACAAGATAACACTCTCCTCAGTGTTGCAATTATAATAATTGGACGCAAAATGAGATTAGCAAAATCTATTTTGCAAAATTTTGAAAGCTTCGGACTGTAAAAACATCACTGTAGATCAGCGGTCGGGGAACTTTTTTAACCATTACCCCAAAATATTTTTGCGTAAGTCGATATTACCCCTTTCCCCATTTTGAAAAGAAGACAATCAATGTATATTTAAATAAACATTATTTATTGAATTAATTTACACGCAAATAAAAAAAATAACATGAAAATATTAAGTATGTAATAGCTAAACAAAATAAAATTCTTAAAATTGGATCAAACAAAAACTCAGATTTTCAGGTCTCCCTTTCAGTTTTTGGAGAAATGATGTTGCTTCATGTTTGATGCAATTACTTCAAAATTGGGACTTTTTGGGAACTGTGTGGCTTTGTCTTCGGACTATAAAAACTTTACTGTAGACGAACTCTATAGCTTGGTCTTGGTACTGTAAAAACTTTACTGTAGACGAACTCTATAGCTTGGTCTTGGCACTGTAAAAACTTTACTTTAGATGGACTGTATGGGTTGGTCTTCAGACTGTAAAAATTTTAGTAAAGACGAACTGTATACAAATCGATCGCAACAAATAAATATTTTTTTTTATAAAATATTACCAATTTTACTGTATAACCATAAAAATCACATAATTTTTTTAATAGTAATAATTAATACTTACTTGTACCTCACACAAGTGATTAGTTTATTACCATACAGCATTTTTTACAACTAACCAATGTTTCCAGCCCAGAGAAGCAATATTTGTGTGAAAATTAATTTAAATAAATTTCTCCTCTGCTGAGATTGAATCCAGGACGCCCGCACTGAAACCAAACAGCTTTCGTGGTTTAATTAAAATTAATAATTCAATCATATTATTACGGCAAATCCCACTTATTACAAAAAACGACACGTGCGTGTATAACACACACCAGTGTCGTGACACAAAAAAGGAAACATTTAGAATGGATGGTAAAACTCATCGCTGAAGTATGTGGGTTTTTTTTATGAATAAATATTTTCTTGAAACAAGTACGTATACATTATCATACAAGTAGATACATAATATATTCTGATTTGAATCAAACAATATAATATCTGCGAAGTAAAAAACTGTCACCGGCATTCTCTTACTTGTTGATCTCTACAACTTCAGTGTATAAACATTTATCCTTCGCGTAATTACAATTAAAATGAAAATAGTTAACATTAAAATATCTTTGGTTCTACATATTATATAGAATGACTAAGATGGAAAGACACAATACAATTTATTGCAATCAACAGTATCGAATCCACTCTGTCTTCAATAGATGCAGTCTACACCAAGCGCAGAAAAATCGGGGGCGCTATATAAGCAGAATCTTTCAAACGAAAATGATAAAATCAAATAATTTTATCATCATGTATTCATACATACATACATACATACATACCATCACGCCATGTCCCTTACGGGGTAGGCAGAGAGAACCGAACGCCATATCTTTCTATCCTGGCACACATTCATCGCCTCGTCAACATTCATGCATCGTCTCATACATGTTCGTCTATTGTACACGTTTCTAACATTTCCGTCTTTCAGAATATCGTTCACATGGTCGTGCCATCCCTTTCTTGGGCGGCCCCGGCCTCTCAATCCAATCCTATCCGCATTGTATATTTTCTTCGTCAGGCGTTCCTCATTCATTCTACCCATGTGGCCAAACCATCTCAGTGTGTTCACTTTCATTCTATTAATGATATCTTTCTTCATCTTACATTCTTTCCTTATGTTCTCATTTCTTACCCTGTCATACATCGTTCTATTGCAGATTCTTCTTAGCGATCTCATTTCAACAGCATTTATTCTGCTTTCGTGCGACTTCTGCCATGTCCAGGTTTCACTTGCATACGTCAACGTTGGCACTAAGATAGCGTTATGAATGGCAACTTTGGCAACCTTTGAAATGTTGCTATCATTCATAACTGGTCTCAGTGCTCCATTCACTCTGTTTCCTGCCATAACTCTTCTTTCGATTACAATAATTACAGTAATTACTGTGTGGTTAGGCCAAGTTGGGTGCATAATTACATATTTATCTCTTTTTCTACCCTCATCTCCTATCCTATTTTCTTGCCCTGAAAAGGACCTACCCACTTACTTACCGCCTTAAACGCAAAAAAAAGAAGATGTGATACAAAGTTGTTCCTATTTTTAATATAAAATTAAAGACCATTTGTGCATATATATTTTTTTTTACTTTCTTTACAACAACTGTTATCTTGACAAACTTACTGCACCGCTCTATATAAAATGTATCTTTTTTTTCTTATTTCTCACACATTAACTTTAATGAAATGAACATTTAAACTCTCAAACGCTGTGAATGTGGTAAAAAAGTCAATACAGAACCAGTTTTACAAAAAATATCGAAGCAAGGTAATTAATTTCCTTTATACTTTATCTTTTTCACCTCTACGATTACAATCATTCTAATTATTAAGAGTGATTATAGTAATTACAACTAGGGTACAAATTAATGTGCAATGCATACAAAAACATCAATATGCAATAATATCTTAGAACTCTGCTCTGAACAAGTTGCTAGTTTATTGCAAATTCCTCTATATTACAAATCACCAATGTTTCCAGCCATTCTGATGACAAGAATTACGAAATAAAAAATCTTCTCTTTTGGAAATCAAACAGGACTCCATCATGTCAATCAAATAATATTGCATTACTCCACAGCGGTCGACATTACGACAATTTATTTAATTAAATAAATTCAATTTATTTATTTAAAACAGTTGAAACAGATTACAATCACCTCCTTTTTTCAAACACTAAGAAAAAACAAAAGCCATTCAATGTGGCCGCGTCCCCTTTCGTCTCACTCACACACATTCCAATTAATCCGGCGTGACAGGAAGAGACAAAATTCGTGTGGAACGAAGTCTTCCCATAGTCGTTCGGCCTTCGAGTAACTTTGAATTTTTGCCGAGACACTACGAAGCCTAATTACATACAGAACGTTACCCAATTTTCGATTTCATTAATAAATATATGCATGCAGTTAACATTTTAAGAATAAGACGCATTTAAATTTCAGTAAATCGGGCTGTTTTAATCGTGGATGCGGCTCTGGTATCTAATGTTAATAATATCGAGCTGGTGAAATTGGTTTGGTCTGTAGACTGTAGCAATGCAGGATGGACACCATAATGGGCGGCATTATCCCTTTGAGACCTTCAAAGGATGCTGACAAGAGGTAGAGGCACATATTCTCGGTAAAAGTCATTAGGGACTGCGCTCTGTTCTTTGCCACTGCATATTTTCATATATGAATGTTCCCTTAACTCGTGCCGACTCTGAGAAATTCACCAATTTACATAGCTAACAGCCCGCAAGAAAATACCTAATCATTTTTCAGAATTGATTTCAATTTTTATTTATATATTTATTCTCTATCACACCATTTTCGTAGATAACTGAATTAACTTTTATTTATTTATTTATTCTTTATCACACCATTTATATATACGTCATTATGAATAGATAACTGCTGCCCAAATAGGTATACTTGTTCTAGGGCTATCAGTCTACATAATATAATATTTTACTCAATGATAAATTTATCAACAAAAATCTTGAAAAATCACTTGGGCTGCGCAGAACACATATTTTGCGTTTAATGCTCGGTTGGTAATGCCGCAAACCGTCTCCCTCTGTCAGGTTTTCAAAATATTTGACCATGCATATAAGGGTATTCGCACACTACAGACTTTTTAATCGGCCGATAGTTTGGTCGGGTTGGACTTCTTGCTAGTTTTTATCAGCCGACACCGAATCGTTGTAATATGCGCACTTGCATACATCATCTTACTGATTGAGGGCCCGACCAAACTGTCGGCCGATTAAATATAAGGCAGGTACAAAAAGGTGGGGCAAAATTTCTTATATTTTTACTTAGCTAATGCCACTTACATTATTTTCAAATCTTTGGAATAAATTTATGTAATTGAAAATTATGATTGTTCAGTTTTTACGTTAAATTATGTGGTAGGTACTGAAGGGTCTGAAGGTACGAGAGATACTGAAGGGACGGGAGGTACTGAAGGGTCTGAAGTGACGGGTGGTAATGAAGGACCATTTTTAATTATACAGGCAATACGAAGAGTTTTAAATATTTTTAGGGGAATTTATCCTGTATTTCAAAATTGTTTCACCACCATTCACTAGAGATATGTTGAAAATACTTATGATATTTTTTAGAAACACACAGCTTAACATTGAGAAATTTGATTTCAATGGGGTATTTAGGTGTGCCCTCTTAATGTTTTGTAGAAAATGACACTATATATATGCAGAGATTCAAAAAGCAGAATTAAAACGAGTGGGTTGTGGCCAACACTAAACTCTCCACACCATAGAAAGCGTTTATTTTTTTTCTTCAAATATTGACAATCTCAATATGGTAAAATATGCTTATGTTATATGACATATTTTATTCATTCTAAATTTTACTACCAGGAATTTTGTTTTGTTTGAATTTTGTTTCAAAGAGCGTTAGAGCATTTTGACAATTTTGACACGTGATATCATATGAAGAAATTTTATGATATCTATGAAAAGCTTATCAGTTCTAAGTTCAAGTGAAGTCAATCGGACTTATTGTTTGGGCTGCAAAGAGGACACAAAAAAAAAACAATGTAAATGATGAATTCATAGAGAAGAAATCAAAAGTTGTCTATGGAAAACGAATCAGCTCTAGGTCTTTGCACTTTACACATATGATGTTAATATGAATTCGATCGGACTTATAGTTTGGGCTGTAGAGAGGACACAAAAAAGATAAATGCTACGGCGTATACGCCATACACACAAACACATCACGACGAAACTCATAGTGTGCATTCTCTACATGATACCCGTTGAGAAATTGATGTAAAAAAAATACGCTTAAATTTTGCGAAATCATGACTCTCCCCCATTCCATAGTGTGGAGAGTAAAAATTAAAATATCTCAAACCAAACAAAAAATTCTCCTATATATTTTTCACACAAAATATCGATTAATAGAAACATAATTATTGAAAGGATATTATATTTTTCTTTTAAGGTTGGCAAACTCTGAATGCAGTTTTGTGAAAATTCATTTTTTTGCATAAATAATTCAAACAAAATGAAAATATCTCAAATTTCCAGGCCGTGAGAGTATTTTTAAAGTTTTAGCAGATGAAATCATAGAGAAATAATTAACCGTTGTCTATGGAAAACTAATCAGCTCTAAGTTTATTTACTTCACACATATGGTATCAATATGAAGTTCATCAGTCTTTTGGTTTGGGCTGTACAGAGGACACAAATTTTCAAATTTGTGTACGGCATACGTCATACGGAATACGGCATACACACAAAAACATCACGATGAAACTCAAAGTATACACTCTCTACATGATACCCATTGAGAAATTGATGTAAAAAAAATATGCTTAAAAATTGTGAAATCATGACTCTCCACTATTCCATAGTTGGTAGTGGAGAGTAAAAAAATGTAAACATACCTACACTTTTTTTTTTTTTTTCTTTTTTGGCGAGATGACTCCTAATAAATGGGTCTTACGGCCAGTTTCAAGTTAAAAGATAAAATCTTCTCTTTGTTTAAAAAAACAATAAAATGAAAAAAATAAGTATTACAAATATAGATATATTAAAACAAATCTTGGTGTCGTTTCTTTTGACGAATTTTAATATTAAATTGAAAATTATATCTTTATTACTGGTATGCAGCAAGGTCAGAATGTTCACTGGCAGTGGGATCTTATATTTTGATAGAGATTGGTAAAGTGATGGGGATTGGGAGTTGAGAGGACAAGAAAAGAAGATATGGTCCAAGTCTCCCACTTCCTCACCACATTCGCAAGCTGGAGAATCTTTTATCTTAATTTTGTATAAATGAGCAGGTGTACAACAGTGACCGATTCTCATTCTGTTTATCACCGTTATCTCCCTCCTATTGCGCATAACAGAAGTGTACCATGGCTTAACTGGAATACTTGGTTGAATTGAACCATATCTCCTTCCTCTGGTGAGTGAAGATGTGGACCAAAGTTTGGTCCATTCAGAGGTGAGAAAAGATTTTGTTAAAGGGAGAAGATCGGGTATGAAATTATTACTATAGGAAGAAGCAGAACTTCGCTGCACAGCAGATTTTGCCAATTCGTCAGCCGTCTCATTTCCCTGGATTCCCCTGTGTCCTGGGATCCAACCCAAAACGACATCAAGATTTTCATCCCTTAAAGAATACAACATATGACGAATATCAAGGGTTATAGAATTAAAAGGATGGAGAAAAGGATTAGCGGAGACTGTTTGAAGGGTACTTCTGGAATCAGAAAGAACTAAGGATTTGGACAGATTTAGTGTGTGAATTACTCGTAATGCTTCCAGAATTGCGATACTCTCACCAGTATAAACAGAGGTAAACGTTGGAAGTTTAAATTGTTTAGTAATTTTCTCGTTTTTGTAATATACTGCAGCCCCAGTGTGACCGTCATCGTCAGTTCTAGAAGCATCCGTAAACAACAGGTTCCAATCACTCCAATTTGAATCAATTTCGTTCTGGAATAACTGGTCACTGTTACAAGAAGTCCTGTTTGGTCCAAGAGAATATATAATATTAGGGCAATACATAAGAATTTCATATGGTACAGAAAATATCGGAATTGATATAAACCGCTGTATCAGATTGGGATGTTCTGTAAGTCTACGATAGCTTTTGACTATTAATGGTAAATTATTGCGAAGTGAAAGGGGAGTATGAATATTTAAAAGGGAGTGTACTTTAGATATAACAGGGTGAGTAGAGAGCCTAGCAGCTTTGAATAGGTAACGATCTGAAAGAAATTGTCTGCGAAGATCAAGGGGTGGTTCAACATTTTCTACTTGAAGAGCATTAGTTGGAGATGACCTCATGGATCCGGAAATAATTCGGAGGGCATTGAATTGAATTTTATCTAATTTACGAAGGTGGGACTTCGCTGCAGTACCAAATAAAAACGAACCATAATCTATGCGGCTGCGAATAATAGCATTGTAGAGCAGTTTAAGTGTAGAAGGGTGGGATCCCCACCACACCCCCGCAACAGCACGTAATATGTTAAGATGTTTTTGACATTTGGAGGAAACCAAGTCAATATGGGTTGCCCAAGTAAGTTTTGCGTCAAAGGTTAAACCCAAGAATTTAAAGGATGTTTGAATTGGAATTGAGGACTGTTGATAAATGATGGAGACCACAGGGGGAATATGTTTTCTCGAAAACACCACAACAGAGCTTTTGGAGGGAGAGATTTCCAGACCGTGTCTGGATAACCACTGCCCGAGTCCAGTCAATGATGTATTCAAGATTTGTTCTGAGATATGCACAAATTTATTCAAAACATATATAACAATATCATCAGCATAAGAAAGGATACAAGCCTTGGGGGATATAGAAATGGACAAGTCATACGTGTATATATTGTAAAGGAGAGGACTAAGGACTGATCCTTGAGGGAGCCCCTTCCAAATTGTCCTGGAATATGAAATACCATCTACCACAACTATGATAGAACGAGATGCTAGAAAATTAAAAATGAGGAAAGTTAATTTAGATGGTATTTTAAGGTGCAACATTTTTTCTTTTAAGATAGAAAGTACAACATTATCATAAGCAGACGACACGTCGAGGAAAGCAGCAATCAAAGGGGAGCGTTGGGAGAATGAAATGTGGATATCAGAAGTTAACATACTGAGATTGTCCATAGTACTTTTACCCTTTCTAAATCCAAATCGATGTTTATCAAAGATATTATGATGTTCACAAAACCATTCTAGGCGATTTTTCACAATATGTTCCATAATTTTCAACAAACATGATGACAAAGCGATGGGGCGGTAGGAATCCCCTAGAGAAGGGTCTTTATTAGATTTTAGTATTGGGATAATTAGCTGAGTTTTCCAATTTTCAGGTACCTTGCCTGAATCAAAGATCAAATTTAAAATAGACAAGAAGTAACTTCGAGTGTGAGGTTTTGTGAATTGAATAAATGAATAAGGGATTCCATCTTGACCAGGGAAAGAATTTTTGACACTTCTGAGAACCAGGTTAAGTTCTTCTAATGTGAACGGGGAGTCTAGTTGTTGGGTATGATTGGGAAGGTAATATGAATATGGAAGGTATTCATTCCGTGGAACGAAGGATGGGGCCAATTTAGAGATAAAAGAATTCAGCCAGGATTCTGGCGGATGTTTTGGAGTGTGAGGGGACAGACTAGAACGGAATTTGTTTATATTTTGCCATATTTTGTTAGCGGGGAAACTTGGAGATAAAGATTGGCAAAACTCTTTCCATCCCAATCGTTTTTTCTTAACAAGAGTACGTTTGGTTTGAGCCTGAATTTTACGAAATTGGAGAAAAGAAGATACACTAATGTTTGTTTTTAAATATTTAATAGCCTCTTTGCGGAGTTTTACTGCATCTGAACATTCTTTATCCCACCAAGGAGGAGATAACTTTTGTTTTTTCTTATTATAGGTCTTAGGTGGGATACTTTTAGTTGCTGCTTCTTCAATAGCTTTTGTAAACTGATCATAAGTTGAAAATAGATTAGAATCAGTAGGTTGATCTAATTTTTTTATTAAAGAGTCTAAAGTATCTTGATATTTAACCCAATCAGCCCTATGAAGATTGAATTTAAAGCGGGAAAGAGGAGGGGAGGGAGATAAGAAAGAAGGAAAGGAAAGTATGATTGGGAAATGATCACTGCCAAGTGTGTCATGAACGAGGTTCCAGGTCAACATGGAAGCGATGGATGATGATGAAACAGATATGTCAACCGCACTAATATTCTGATTGGGATGAGTAATTCGGGTAGCAGATCCATCATTCAAAATGCATAAATCAAATTTCTCTATAATATTAATCAACTCTCTTCCGAAAGCGTTAGACTTGGATGATCCCCATGAAGGGTGGTGTGCATTCATGTCTCCTAGTAATAATATTGGAGGAGTGAAAATGTGAAGAAGTTGTTGTAACTGGAGAGTGGTTGTTTGGGATGGATGTGGTATGTATATAGATATAATTGTTATGTTTTTGACTTTTGTAGCCACTACATTGAATGCTAAACCACCCGTGTCAATATGCACCGGTGAAAAGGGGATAGAATTATGTATTAAAAGTGCAGCTCCGGCCTTTCCGTCCAATCTATCGTCTCTCAGGCAGGAATAACCCGGGAAATGGTACCGACGACCAGGTTGGAACCAGGTCTCAGATATGGCACTTATATATGGAGTATATTTATTTAGTAGGTAACAAATGTCTGCTTTGTTGGACACAGCGCTACGGCTGTTCCACTGGAGAATCCTTTCTGCTGGATTGAACATTCTTTAGGTTGTTGAAAATTTCTGTAATCGACTGAGCAACGTTGGGCGGTATATTATTGTTTGAGAGAAAACTAGAGACAATTAAGAGGAGATTTGAAATTATCATATTTGTATCATCTTTTTTCTCTGTGTTATAACGAAGAGCGCAACCGTTTTCAGTTTGTGGAATTTGGAATTGTTTTAATATAGCATCGTGTTCTATTTTATTATAACCAGGTGGTGTAGGTAGACGAGGTGATTTTGTAGAATAAACAGTCTTACGGAATGAACTTGACATTTGACTAGGAATAGGATTCGGGTTTTGGGCCGTGATTTCAGAATATACACGCTTTACAGCAGGAATCAATTTTACTGCTTCCGAATATGAAATATTATCTTCAGACATAATTTTTTTAATTTTATTTTATCTTTCCCATTCCGGGCAGACTTTACTAGTAGCTATATGACTTCCAGTACAAGAAATACATGTTATAATTTAATTATCATCTTTACACTCTAAACCCATGTGAGGACCTCCGCATTTGAAGCACCTAGCTGTAGAGCGACAAAGTTTTACAGTGTGACCGAATCTACAACATTTAAAGCATTGAATTGTCGGATATTCATATTTTGTAACAAGAAAAGAATTATAAGCTATGAAAACTCGTTGAGGGAGAATTTGACCATCAAATGTTAATACAACTGTTTCAGAAGGTGCATAGGTGGCTTGACCGTCTGAAATTGTTTTCCGATTAAAACGTCTCATTTTAGTCACACGCCCACAATTTTCTGGGACAGTAATATTATCAATAATTTCATCGTCTGTTAAACTAGTGGGGATACCTCTAATTACACCCATACGTGAAATATTGAATGTGGGAATAAAAGCTTTATAATTATGTTGAGAGACAACTGGGTTCAGAAAAAATTTATTTACAGCATCAGCAGAAACAAACTGAGCAGAAACTCTGTTCCTACCAATCTGCCTCATACCACCTGGTAAAATTCCTGAAATGTTTTGCTGCTTTAAAAAAAATCCCAATTTGATAGAGTTCAGTCTGATATTTAATTCCTGAGAATTTAATTGAATATGGACAATGTAGGGTCCGGGATCATTTTTACTGTATGATCGGGTAGTACCTGGGTTACTGTTAAATGTGTGCAAATTGTTGGATAATTTTGGCTCTTTGCGAGGCATAACCTCTTCCACATCAGAACTTTGAGGAGTAGAACCCCGTTGTACTCTTTTATGGGTCTTTTTTTCCCTTTACCCTCCTTCGTCTGAAGAATCTGAGACTCATCAGAATCTGGAGGGTCAGGAGGTTCAGGAGGGGATATATTTGACATATTGAGTTACAAACACTTACTGACAGCACCACCAGACAGCACAAATATATACACTAAATACACCACATTAACACAAAAAAAAACAAAGAGAAGATTTAATCACTAAGATTGAAGTGTACAAACAAATTTTCAATATTATAACACAATTTTTTCAATAAAATATGAATTTTCAGTTGAGAGCAAAATATTGTATGTTTGACAGGTATTATTGTCACTCGCCAAAAAAGATACCTACACTTATGCAGTAGAAATTTTAGCGCTAGTCAGTCAACACCCGCTCTTTTTTATTATTTTCTATGGTATAAAATATATTATTGTCTTTGAAACATAAATTCATAATATCTTTATATTGAGGAAAGGTTCTCCATCTATTTACCTGTGAGAATATATTTTTTATACCTTCGGCTTTGTCTCTATACAATTGCATTCTCATTTCACTCGGGGTACCTATGTATGTACTTACTAACCTGGCCTCTGCCAGTGGTGTAGGTATTCATTCAAAGTAGAGGAAATCCATTGTTATTTTTTTATTTATTTATAATTAAATTATTTTATTTGTTTTAAAATCCCCAATTGTAATACAAGACAAATACTATTTTGGAATCTTCTTCTTCTTCCGGTGCCATGTCAGGAACCCCCGACGTCGGCTATCACTCTGGCAAATCCCTCTCTGTCCTGTGCTGCTCGGAATATCTGTTCCACGGTCCTGAAGCCGGTCCATTCCATAATGTTGCGCAGCCAGGACATCTGTCTCCTTCCAGTCCCTCGGCGACCTTCTATCTTGCCCTTCAGTATTAGTTGGAGCAAGTGATACTTCTCTCCCCTCATTATGTGACCCAGATATGTGATCTTGCGGACCTTTACTGTGGACAAGAGTTTCCTGGTTGTTCTGGCTCGGCTTAAGACTTCTGAGTTCGTAACCAGATCTGTCCAAGGGATTTTGAGCATTCTGCGATGCAACCACATCTCAAAAGCTTCCAGCCTGTTCATGGTGTTAACCTTCAATGTCCAAGTCTCACAGCCATATAGCAACACAGACCACACATAACATCTCATCATCCGCTCTCTCAGGTCCATATTTAGCTTTTTGTTGCAGAAGAAAGATCTCATTTTATTAAAGGTTGCTCTTGCTACCTCAATTCTGCACTTGATCTCCATATCCGGGTCAAGGGACTCCGAAAGAATACTGCCAAGGTACTTAAATTTATCCACCTTATCTATAACCTTGCCCATTAATTGCAAGGAAGAACCAGGATATTCACATCGACCAAATGTCATCCACTTTGTTTTGGCTACATTTATAGATAAGCCCAAATGTTCACCAAATACATTGACATTGTTTAACAGTTCCTGGAGATCAGAAATAGAATCCACCAGTAATACAGTATCATCGGCGTACCTGATATTATTAATTACTACGCCGTTGACTTTTATACCCCTCTCGGTGTTGTTGAGAGCTCTTTTAAATACATAATCAGAATTTTTTTTTTTTTTAACATGTCTACGTAGGGGACGCCAGCTATTAGGATTTGGGTCCATTTTACTCTTCCGAAGAAGCGCACTACGTAGCGTTGGGAGGGGTTTGCAATCTAGAAAAGAGTTTATTAATTCGGATTTTAAAAAGACCCGGGTTGTACGAAGGTGGAAACACAGAATTCGGAAGATCGTTCCACAGTCGGGCTGCTGTATTAATAAAGGAGTTCGAGAAGCGACTTGTTCGTATATGTTGAAGGTCCACTGTGAATGGATGCTGCGATTGAGTGAAGCGAGTGACTCTGTTGCGAGTGGGTGGAGGAGGGACCAAAGATGCAAGTTCTTCTGAGCAATTCCCGTGGTAGTATCTATAGAATAAACTTAAAATACCGACTCTGCGTCTGTGTTCTAGTGATTGCAATCCATCAGTCAGTGATGGATCATCAATCAGACGTATAGCACGCCTTTGGACAGCGTCGAGGGTATTCAGTAGGTATTGGGGGGCGCCACTCCAGAGGTGACTGCCATATTCAATAATTGGGCGTATTTGCGCTTTGTAGAGTATACAGATCTGGGTCTTAGTAAAATATCTGCGCGCTCTATATAGTACGCTCAATTTTTTGGAGGCGAGTTTCACCTTAGCTTCGATGGAGCCCTTGTAGTGTAATTGGTTCGTTATAGATACTCCAAGCAGGTCGATAGAGCTTCCGTTGAAAGACACTTGCAATTCATTGGGGTTTCTCTTCGCAGAAATTAGACAGGCTTGGGTTTTTGAGACGTTAAATGAAACAAGATTACTAGTATAAGTTGAAAAGTAGAGGAGACAAGATACAACCCTGCCGTACTCCTCGCTGTATGGGTATTTCATCTGATGTCACATTTCCACGTCTGATATCAGCTGTTTGGTGCCAATATAGGTTTTGGATGAAGTTCAAATCTTTTGTATCCAGATTGCACTCCTTCAGCATTTCAATATTTCAATATTTTGGAATAACATGTTTTAATTGTACTTATACCAAATGATTTAAAATAGAAAGAATATAAAAAATAATCAGATAAACACTTTAAATGCGTTAACAATCTCAATTGATGTTTGTAATGGTGTATGGTTTATTTTTTATTTTATTTAATAAAACGAACAAAACTATATCATACATATTGGATATATATTATTATGTATATTGTCGATCGCCCTGGCACAGTTGATAAGCCGTTTGGCTTCTGTGCGGGCGTCCTGAGTTCGATCCCCGGCAGACGAGAACTTTATTTAAATCTATTTCTCACGAAAATATTGCTTCTCTGGGCTGCAAACACTGGTTAGTTGGAATAAATTGACATTATCATATTGCGATAAGCCTACCATTGTGCACAGGAATATTAAAATAAATAAATATAGTATAAACCTTTAAATATCCTTTTAAATCCTTCAAATACTCAATCATTTTCTGTGAATTTTGATAGCAAAAGCAGTTTCACAAAATACACGCGATGAAATCAAATAAAGCTGTTATTGCAATATATAATACACTGACCATTATTTGTTTATTTAAGATTCGCTACTTCCACTACCACCCGCTCTGATCCCGCATATGGGGACTGTAATGGGCCCCTTCACAGTTAAAAGTTGCTCATGGAGCCCTCTAGATTAGCAATCTCGGCACCATAGTGCAAAATAAGTTTATTTAAGATGGTGTGTTTATGTTTTTGTTTTTTTTTTAATGTACCTAAATATTTTTTAACCGCTAAATAAATAAATATTATAATAATATATAGTAACGCCACTGTTGTATTTACATTTCATGTATGTAGGTATATCATTAAATTATTCTTGTCATAATCATAACATCAAAATATGGTTTTGTTCAAAGCGAATCTTCTTGTCATTTCCTAGAACACAAAAACCGTCCGTACATTGACCTCAACATTCAATTGACGATGTCCGCAATTAAAATTAGTTCATAATATAGTTTTTTTTCATACAAACATATTCTACGCACCCAATAACAAGTTGCCATAAAGGTATTCGAATAACCCTCGTGCAGCTTGGACTAGGTGGGATTTTCAATCAAGAGCAGGTTTACTAGGTGGGATTTTCAATCAAGAACAGGTTGACTAACGAGATTTCCAATCAAGAACAGGTTGACTAGGTGAGATTTTCAATCAAAAACAGGTAGACTAGGTGAGATTTTCAATCAAGAGCAGGTTTACAAGGTGGGATTTTCAATCAAGAGCAGGTTTACTAGGTGAGATTTTCAATCAAGAACAGGTTGACTAACGAGATTTCCAATCAAGAACAGGTTGACTAGGTGAGATTTTCAATCAAGAGCAGGTTTACTAGGTGGGATTTTCAATCAAGAGCAGGTTTACTAGGTGGGATTTTCAATCAAGAACAGGTTGACTAACGAGATTTCCAATCAAGAACAGGTTGACCAGGTGAGATTTTCAATCAAAAACAGGTTGACTAGGTGGGATTTTCAATCAAGAGCAGGTTTAGTAGGTGGGATTTTCAATCAAGAGCAGGTTTACTAGGTGGGATTTTCAATCAAGAACAGGTTGACTAACGAGATTTCCAATCAAGAACAGGTTGACTAGGTGAGATTTTCAATCAAAAACAGGTTGACTAGGTGGGATTTTCAATCAAGAGCAGGTTTACTAGGTGGGATTTTCAATCAAGAACAGGTTGACTAACGAGATTTCCAATCAAGAACAGGTTTACTAGGTGGGATTTTCAATCAAGAACAGGTTGACTAACGAGATTTCCAATCAAGAACAGGTTGACTAGGTGAGATTTTCAATCAAAAACAGGTTGACTAGGTGAGATTTTCAATCAAGAGCAGGTTTACTAGGTGGGATTTTCAATCAAGAACAGGTTGACTAGCGAGATTTCCAATCAAGAACAGGTTGACTAGGTGATATTTTCAATCAAAAACAGGTTGACTAGGTGAGATTTTCAATCAAGAGCAGGTTGACTAGATGAGATTTTCAATCAAAAACAGGTTGACTAGGTGAGATTTTCATTCAAGAGCAGGTTGACTAGATGAGATTTTCAACCAAGAGCAGGTTGACTAGGTGGTATTTTCATTCAAGAGCAGGTTGCAATGCATACCGTTGACAGATCTCAATTAAGGATCAATATCCCAAACTCTTTTTATGGTGTACTACTTCCATAAAAATGGAAATACAGAGATTCTTGACGAGAGAATCGTTACAATAAAATTATGACACCTCATTTACTGTGACAAGTCATATCACATTTCATAGATCTCCAGCGGGCCTATCCCGGTTCTTTTATTGCGGCAATATACACAAGATTTTACGCTACACGCGTTACTTATAGCAGATCGTTATTCTGTTTGAAATTATCTTTTTTTTTTATTAATTAAAAAATAAAATAAATAAATAAACACTTCCACAATCGAGCCCAGGATGCCCGCACAGAAGTCAAACGGCTTTCCAAATGTGTCACGAATTTATTAATTTTAATCTAATAGATTTCTTAAGTCTGAACCCAATCTTAATTTAATCTTAATCAACTTCATGAGTAGCCCTTCTGGTTTGATTTATCGAATTGTTCGTGTCGTCATATTATGCCGTTTTGTGTGTGATTTTTTGTCTTCCGTATTAAAAATATATATTTTTAAGTTGTACAACCGCGGACCAGAATAAAGCAATAGATAAATATTATACCATTATGCAAATTTGATATTCACCGTTAGTTGGGTGTCTATGTATGTAAGTAGTTGGGTCATTTTCAACATTCAAAGTCGAATTTAAAAACTTAAACTCGATGATAGCTGATAGCATGCGCCATGATACCAGATAATACGATATAAAATGTTTCTATTATGTTAATTCGTAATTTAATTTTAGATTACGTTATAATTATATCGCTAAGTATAATATATTATATCGTTAATTTTATTTGCTTAATGGTTTGTGTTTTCTCTCTGCTACTATGAAAAAATAAATTTATGATATATTTTTTCGTTAATTTTTCCGATATTTTCCAACTTAATTCATTTATTTAGATAATGATGTACATTTACGCAGTCTCCTACCCCACTCTATAGGGAACGTAGCACAGAACTTCTATCACAGAAAAAAAATATAGTTTTTATGATATGTGTATCCATCGTCATCGACAGCATCGACGACTATTCTGACGATGCTCGTCGTAGAGCGATACCGGTTAACATATTATAAGATTTATATCATAGATTATATTCATGTTTGTATAAAAGTTTACGTAGAATGAAAACGCCTGATTTATCGCAAACTGTATTGAATAAATGTACAAATGAATAAATTTAATGTAACAGTACATAGATTCCACCAAACTATTTTAGCATTTTCCAATCACATATTATACCAATCAAGCAAAAATAAATTTGCGATCTGCGCACACACGTGACGGGATCAAATTGTTTTACGATAGCTAAATGTATTTTAAAAATGCTGAGAAAAAATATTATGTCATAATACCTACAAAACATATTCAACACAAATACCTACACAAAATATAAAACATTTATTTCACATGTCCAAATATTAAAAGTTCTGAAAAAATTGTATTTAA
The DNA here is from genome assembly GCA_963576475.1 of Molanna angustata. Lineage (NCBI taxonomy): Eukaryota > Metazoa > Arthropoda > Insecta > Trichoptera > Molannidae > Molanna > Molanna angustata. Next base: position 50,284,190 of record OY754965.1, on the reverse strand, counting down.
ATTTTGTTGACAATTTGTGAATACTATAGGAAAATGAATTGAGAGTAATTGAGAGGAATTTCCCAGGCACCTACCCCACTCCCATGGAAACAATTTACCGACAAGTTGTGACAGAGAAAATGAATTGTAAAAAATAAAAATGTGTTTATGCTAATATGCATTGAAAAAACGTGCCATAGAGATAGAGATATTAAGGTTTAGTGGGCTTGATCCACTCGTTCTTGTTATATAATGATATTAATGTTTTGTTTTCATTTTTATTACAGATAAAGAAGCAAAAGTAACATGTGCAGAAGAAAACATGACAGTTGTGGTGCCATTGGATGGAAATAAAGAAAAAGCTTACTTAGAACAATTGAAAGGTTAAACTATACACAAATTATACTATGTTTACATTGAAATAAAATAAAATAAAAATATAATCTTAAGGGGAAAGAAAACAATGTCATTGTACATTCAGAACATTTTTAAAAATACAAAATTAATTATAAATTAATTTATTTAAAATTTTAATTAGAATTTGAAAATACTGCCTTTTACTGTCACCTCTGATTTGTAAAATAAATATTTACACCGGGATTTTTATCTCCAAATTTTTAACAAGAAAGTATAATAATATGAAGTGCCTACCTACTTTGAGATTTGAAAATAAAATAGTTTTTATTATAATTATAATGATTTTAGGATATTCAGCATGTGCTCCATCACTGGAGGATGGTTCAGCTGTCTTCAGATTAGATCTTCAAGATGTCCACAAATGCGGAGTTACAAGAATACTTTATCAAACTACGGTAATATACATAAAAAAACACTTCAACATGAAAATGCATCCAAATACTTACATTTTATAAACTTTTTTATCTTTTTAATTATATAATTTTAAGATATTTAGGAACATTAAAGTATGTCTTCAGATTCTAAAGCATTAAGAAATTTTAAAAATATGCATATTAAGTAGATAGGTTGTAGGTACTTACTTATTGTTTGCAATTTCCCACAAGTTTTTATTTTATTTATAACATAATTATTGCACAATATTAAAAATTCAATAAGTATGAATGAATTCAATCAATGATTATTTTATGCTAAATTAAATCTTTTGAATAACAACTTTGAAATAATTGAATATTGCTGATTTTCTCTGGTCGACTCACATTATATTTCAAATTTATTAAAAATTATTTATTTCCTTTTGACCAGGGGAAACGAGTATTTTACCATAAAGTGGTTGTGGAAAGTGAAAATGGAAAAGAGGTTATCTCAGTGAGATGTTCTCTTAATCCACCGCGTCAACGAAGAGATTTGGAACTACCAGCTGGTTTCCAAGAACCAGAGTAAGTGTTTTTTTATCCATAAATCTATATTAACACTGTCTTCTATATATTTCATTAATTTGATGGAAAGTGTCGAGTACAAAAGTGACTGAGACAAGATTAAATTTTGACGCTGGCTGACAAACTACTGATATTAATAAGAATTATATACTCAATTATTATTATTACCATTATGCACTTTCTTGTTCAGTCTTTTATAATTCGAAATGTATTAATTATTACCAATTTTCGCATTTTTATTAATAATTCTTTTGATAAATCTAAAATTTCTAAATTACGGTTAAATGATTTTGGAATAATGCCAGTGACTGGTATAATAAAGGGTTATATTATTATTTTATGAGAATGTCAAAGTCTTTTAATCTTATTTAGGACCTGCACTGTGACCATTCATGATCTATTATTGTGCTCTCCTATAAAAACTATCTTCTCAACAGCAGTCCGGTTTCCTGAATGAAGCTCAAGATTCTGCTAATCAATATACTCATCATATCTTTGAGTTTCAATTTCTCTGGTGCAGCACATTTATTGTGACACATCTTTATGGGTCAAGTCATAGTGCATGGACAAAGGCTCAAGACAGATGTTCATTGAGATTTTAAAACAGATTTTCTAGACATAAGTATGTTTTGTTAGAAACGAGGTCACAAAGAATGGAATACCATAGCTTGGTGTATATATTGTGCAAGCTAAACACTGTATTGTAAACCATGGACATAAAAAAATGTTTGTAGTCAAAAACATGCTATGAAATAATCCATGTTGTGTTTAAATATTTAAAAAACAAGCAGTCTTGTTGAAAGTTTTGTATGAACAGTAGATTTGTCACAAAGCAAATCTTTTTTATACATTACAAACCTTTTTTCCTTCACAATATTGATTGATGAAGTTAATTGTATATGATTAATGAGCAAAAAAATATTTAATTCTGAAAATATTAATCTCCCATTATATACACTATAGCTTTATTATAATTTGTTTCCAATTGCTAAATGAAACAAAAGTATAGATAAAGTCATAATCTTTTACATATTTTCATATGCCTTATATGCAAAAGATTTCTCCATATTTATAATCCATGACATTCAAATGGATTTTGGAAAAGTCCTGGGGGGCAAGTCTGGTTGCTTATTTACCCAGGGTATGGAATCATTCCATTTTCTAAACCTCATGGCAAGTCCCGTCTTGGGTTTTGGTGAGCGAAATCACGATTTCACGGAGATTCCACGAATTAGTACCAAATGGCAAGTCCCGTTCAGGGTAATCGAAAAGATTCCATCGATAATCGGGGTTTTGATTTCGCTTGCAAAATAGGTGGTGTTTTGCGAGCTGTCAAATTTGTTCAATGTTTAAAATGACGAATCTTTTATATATTTCAGATAAGTGCATCAACTTTTTACGAAAGTATACAAATAAAACATTAATGTTTCATTCAAATTATTTGTTTTGATCCAGAAAGGTTATTTGTGTGAAAAAAGACCACTTTAGTGTAGCATGTTTTTTGGTGTTTTTTTTGCGTATTTCTCTCGTTGGTTTGATTGATGAATGAGAATTTGTGTTTTTAGTTGATTTTTGCGAATATTTAAATAAATAAGAAGTTGTATGAATTTGTATAAGACATATTTATTATAAGATAAGTGGTCATTATTATTCACAAAAAATCGCTACAATGAAGAATTGATGACGAAGAAGAAAGAAAAGTTCGTTTTCAATACTAGACTCGTAGGTACATACATATAGGTAATCTAAGATGCCGCCAAATTTATGAGTCGTTTCGCCGCGGAGGATGCGCGGGCGCGGAGGTACACGTTGCTGTCAGTGTAAAGACGGAAAAAATGTTCGAGCCATTTCAACGAGTATAAAATCAAACCATCTGACTCCAAATATTATCCGGAGATATCTAATTTCAACGTTAAAAACTGGTAAACGTAAAATACTCTCTAGTGGTGAAAACAAATTAGTTGTACCTAATTTGAATTTGTTTTGCAACTTTCTTTCCTGTGCGGTGAGATGTCAAGATTCACAAGCATAATGTCATTATGTACACATTAAGAAGCCAGCATTTGGTCTTTATGGAGAATACTGTAGAGTTCCAGGTACTTCTCATGTTTGTAGAAGACAGGCCTGCTTTACCCAATTTGGATTGCCGATGCTTCCGTCCCTTGTCAACTGAGCAGCGAGATATTTAAAGGAAGGATGGAGACATTTACTGTAATGTCTCCATCTACTGTCTAGCATTAGTGCAGAAGTCGTTGCACATTACATTGATCTTCACAACACTAATTTTTAGCCCAACGCTTCATGAGTGAGTTTATAGGTTCTCGGTGGTGACTGAACCAGTCAGAGTGCATATCACTGACTTTTACTCGACGTTTGCTGCCTTTGTGCAAATATTCAATTATCCTCACAATTTTGTCTGGTATGCCATATGCAGAGAGAATCCCCCATAAAGCTTGGTCAGTGAGGACTGTCAAAAGTATGAAGCTATAATACTACTAGTCAAAAGCTTTTTCATCTACGAAGCAACACGCTAGGGAACTTTGACTCAATGCTTTGTTGCAGAAGGCACCTGAGATTATGTTCTGCGCATGACTTCCTAGGAATAAAACAGGGTTTGTAGGAATATGAGATGAAAATATCACTTTTTATTATTTAAATAAAGTAGATAAAAAACTACATAACATGTATTTGTACTTAACTCCATTCAAACGTTTATATAAAAATTCAAAATATTCTACAAAACTATCTTTCATTAATGAATATAACGTTCTCTTAAACTAAGCATGAATCCTATAGGTGAACAAAATTGTTTGAGGCAGGGCGCAGTTTAAGCTTGGTATCACTGGATTACTAAGCCAGTGCGATGCCTGCTCCAACACAAACTTATCTTCAATCGATTATTTTTTTAAAGAATAAATTTGTCCTTGAAACAAGTACATATACATCTTCATATGTTCCCTTAATAAGCATAAATTATGCTTGTGTTAAAGGTGAACGAAATCTGTAGAGACAGGATTCGAACTCGTCTCTTAATTTATGGAATAAAGTACAAATTGATAGCATTACTGTCTGACATTATAGAGAATAATTTGACAATACTTACATTATGCAATTTCATGTGCTCTGATCAGAAGCTGACATTTATCGTTGGAGGTATACAAGATTTTAACAATAAAATTAGATATGGGATTTAAAATAAAAATACATCTTAAAATTATTAATTATATGTATATTAACAATTGGATTACATCTTAAAAATATTATTTATTATATGTATATTAACAATTGGGTTTCTTCAAATTGAATGCTACTCAAATACCTCATTACCTGCTTGATAAATCTTGAAATCACAATACCTATAAGCATCAAAATCTGTGATGTAGAGAATCTAATAGGTTACGGATACATTTTTTATTAGCATGTTTTGTATACATGTCTTATATTCACAAACCCTTAAAATATTTAAATCCATGTAACACAATAATGAATATAAATAAATATATAGACCTTACACCATAAACCAATTCATTGAAGCTCCATACTAAAAACAATAATCCAAATTCTGAATGAAAAAAGCTGCCAGATTTTGAATAACTATAAAATATGTTTCATACTCAGTATTAAAAAAACTGTTTCATTAAGCATTTAATATTAAGAGATTGAAACGTGTTGATATAGTTGTGATCCCTCCACATATTACACTAAACACAAATATTAATAAATTCCTGTATGTTTTATATCTACTAACAATCTTTTACTATTTATATTTGTAATTAAAATCATTCACAATTTTATTTTCACACAAAATTACTGTAGAAATCTACGTATGTACATAATGTACAACACATAATGGTTATACAAGAACTCAAGACATTTCAAGAATATATAAAAAACTTTCATATACCTACACCTTAATTTTTTTAATCAAAGCAACACAAAACAACCACTTTAAAAAAGCATAAGTAAATCTAAATTATGTAATGAATATACATAAATATATAGACTTTACATCATAAACAAATTAATTCAAGTTTCATATTTAAAATTCAACAATAACAACATCTAAATGAAAAATATATATATATATTTTTAAATAACTACAACATATTATATTTCATGCTCCATAAAAATGTACTTCAAAGCAAATGTTTCAATAAGTATTTAATATCAATTTAATAGTAAAGAGAAAGTTATTGATCTGTAATTCTAATAGGAATAAAACACACTTACTTAAGTTTTATTAGTAATTTAATATTTAGGCATTAGATGGTATCGGTCTGTAAAAGACTATCGATTATCAGAGTGTGTTTTATTTCTATTTTATAATGGTGTTTCACAAATAAATGTCCGTAGACAAACTTATAATAAAAGAGTTATCTATAGTGATACTACCTCTACATTTTATACTTAATATTATTATTTCTATCTCAGTTTATGTAATATTAGCAAACAAAGTTATTAGTTATTAATATTAAAATGCTTGGCACAGAAATTATTCTCAAGGCGTGGATACTTCAGAGTGATTGTTTTAACTTCTCCGTCAAGATCTTTTTCAAATCCAATAGATGTAAGAATTGAGAACATATAGCAGATTTGGAAGTAGGAATCCATTCTTTGTTGAATTGCTGATATCAATTTTGGTGTAACATCGTGGAGAGGCACATTAAAATTGAAACAGTGCCCATCCTTCTTCAGATAAGTCTCATAATTTAATTCACGGCCAGGAACACAGCAATAATACAGAACCATCTGTAAATTTAAACATTGTTAAGTACAAATTGTATCAGATTTTAACATTTTTTTTTTTTTATATGATGGTGAGAGGAGATATATTTATGTTTTGACAAATGTCATTCAAAATGAGTAGATTTCGTTTAAAATAATAAATTATTGAAATAAAACCATAAAGAAACGTTTAAGACCATTACATTGTGTAAAAGAGTTTGGAATTTCCTATTTATCTATCACTTTAAAGTATGATTTGTCATGACACAAAATCATCTGTAAATTTGGTAATTATTTACAAGTGGTATAAGTCTTCAATTTTGCTGAATTTTTTTCTATAGATAGATAAAAATATACAGATTACGGGAAAAATAGTAATTTTCCCGGGAAACGTCTAGAAAAATTAAAAAAAATAAAATTGCAATGTATGAAACCTTGTACGATTTAACGACACCTATCGCCGAGATTGCACGTGACTATTTTCTCATTTGAAGTCAAATAACCAACAATACTTTTATTAAATCACAATGTACACATTATTAACACGCAAATTATCTATAAACATTCGATTTTCACGATAAAAAACCAGAAAAATCATTACTAATTTCTTATTTTTAACGTTTATTAAATACGATTAAATACGCGAGCTAATACGACAACTGCGACATAAAACTGAAAACTAAACCATAGATAAATGCACACTACAAAATATATGACAGACAATATTTGCGAAAAAATATCACATAAAAAATATTATATTAAAATAAATATTAAAACTGGTAGGTACCATACAACTACCTAAATTTGTTATTAAATATAATTTATTTGTAAATTATAAACAAATGCGAATACATCATCAAAATTATAATAATAGGTTGGTTAATACAAACCTAACCAACCTATTTTAAGCAAACTTTTGGTAAAAATTGGTTAGGTTAGGTTTGTATGTAATTATTATTGCGACTCGCGTGAGCGAGTTGCATTACATACTGTCACTCAATGTATAATGCAACTCGCTCACGCGAGTCGCAATAATAACTAAATACAAACCTAACCAACCTATTCTAAGCAAACTTTTGGTAAAAATTGGTTAGGTTAGGTTTGTATGTAATTATTATTGCGACTCGCGTGAGCGAGTTGCATTACATACTGTCACTCAATGTATAATGCAACTCGCTCACGCGAGTCGCAATAATAACTAAATACAAACCTAACCAACCTATTCTAAGCAAACTTTTGGTAAAAATTGGTTAGGTTAGGTTTGTATGTATTTTAATTTTCGATATTTCATACAATTTTCATTTACTTCAGATTTTCGCGGCATGTTTCTAATTTCGCGGCGTGTTTCTATACTAACAATTAGTTTGAATATTCGCCCATAGATGTCAGAAAAGCAACTATTTGCTTGGGAATCTCTATAGATTTTCCGTAATGTAATTTTATTTTTTTTTAATTTTTCTAGGCGTTTCCCGGGAAAATTACTATTTTTCCCGTAATCTGTATATTTTTATCTATCTATAGAAAAAAATTCAGCAAAATTGAAGACTTATACCACTTGTAAATAATTACCTTGTCATGAAACATAAGCGTCATTTTAGGTTAGAATGCTTCATTATAAATACTATTGATAAATTATGGGAATTTCACTACGAATTTGATACTTACTTTTATCAGAGATAATCCGAACACAACATTGTTCACTTAATAGTAAAAATAATAATGTTAATTATCTTAATAACAACGCTCGGAACATAAATATAAGTAATGTCATATTAATACTTTCATGACGTATGTAAATGTAATGCGTAAATTAACAGGCCGTGGAAGACATTCGATACGATAATCTATATTATCGTCAGTAAAGACTCGGCATAAAACGGTTACGAGAAACACTGTTTTTATGAATATTGTCTCGTATCATAAAAACGACCCTTTTTATTTCAAAAATTTGGATAGCATTCAAACCGAGTTTCCAAAACAATTATTTACTGCCATCTGTGAGCAGATATTGGAAACTTATTACCAAGGGTAAACCATTGATTTCTCTTTCGATTTAGATTTCGCTTTTGTGACCGGACTAGCAATCGTGTAATCGAAAAGCGAAATGTAAATGGAATGTAAATGGAATCGTAGTGAACCAGACTTGCCCCCCTTATTCTTGATTTGGGTTATATCACTCACATTGAAATGTATTACATTCTGAAATATATTCTGATGAATATACATTCTGAAAAAAGTATATATTTATACTGTTTAATTATGCAGCCCTAGTGGTCAAGAGTTAACAAATATTGTAAAATTATCCAACACACTACAGCGATATATTATATTATAGAATCTGTGTTTATTTTTCAGGAACTTGGAAATTACAGAAATTTACACTGGACGAGCACCAGAACCAATATTGGGAGTTACAGTCAGTCAAGATGGGAAGGAGTAAGTTGAGAGATTGTTTAACAATAACTTTAAGATTGCTTTATTTATACACCATTCTCAGTGCTTAAGTCAATGCTCAGCACATCGAAATGTATAGAATTTGTCGAGCTAAGCATTGATGAAATTCCTAGTATTTTTTTTTCATTTATAGAATAAAAATTAGAGACATACTTTAATACAAAATAACATTATAATAATAAACATCTTAAAATCAAATCATAATTAAAGATTTTATTCATCCCTTGGTTGAGATCGGATCACAAATTCGAGGAAGGAGCATAGTCTTGTCTTCATTTATTTATATTTAACACAATCTTAGTTTAATTTTTCTTACAAAAATTACATATATACATACATATTATATACACATACATATAAATCCAAAATTTAACATTATTTATTAGAAGTCATTACTAGTAGGTATGATTATAGTATATATAATGCAATTGAAACCTGGACAAGGCAGAAAGCAGAATGAATGCAGTTGAAATGAGATCGCTAAGAAGAATCTGTAATAGAACGATGTAAGATAGGGTCAGAAATAAGGACATAAGGAAAAAATGTTAGATAAAGAAAGATGTCATTAATAGAATGAAAGTGAACACATTGAGATAGTTTGGTCACATGGGGAGAATGAATGAGGAACACCTGATGAAAAAATATACATTGCAGACAGGAAGGGAATGAAAGGTTGGGGCCGCCCAAGGAAGGGATGGCACGTCCTTGTGAACATGTATGAATGTTGACGAGGCGATGAATGTGTATCAAGATATGTGTATAAGTGGTGTTCGGTTCTCTCTGCATACCCCATGAGGGACATGGCGTGATGGTATATATGTATGTTTGTAGTTGCCAATATGTCTTAATACTAAATTCTTAAACGAAGTGTATTCTGTTATTCTTCTCAATTCATCATGTGTGTAAAAGTGTGTAAAATTGTGTAAAATGGTGTTGGGCTGCAGAATGCAGATGTTTTGAGTCGGGGATGGTTATATTATGTTTTGATCTTGTTCTAGAATTTCTATTGATCACATGTATTTCATTATAATTATTTTAAAATATTTATTATACAAATTTTTAGCCTTAGAACACTAAATTGTTAGAATAATCTACTGTTTTATAAATATTAATTTAGGTTATATAAATTTGTACCTAGGTATCTTATCAGTAGTTAAAGACACATTGATACACAGTAGAACTCCAATAATTTGAATTAATTGGGACCGCACCTGATCCGGATAACCAAATATCCAGTTGTATAATACATAAGTACTTCCGTACCCTCTTTCTTTTCCTCATTGCTATGATCAGTGTTATAATTATTATTCTCTTTTCTTTTTTTCTCAGTTTGTATTTTTTTCATTCTTCTCTATTTTTTATTTATTTCTCACTAAATATAAAAACTATTGTACCAATTCAACTTTAGAGATTTCACCTTGCTCTGGCTACATAAAGTTTATAGATAAATAAGTAGTATAAGTATGTTGTAGTAATTTCTTAAAGAATAAACATTTTAGTAAGAATCAGCTGTTAGATGTATTCAAAACCATCCGGGTAGATATAGTTCAGATAGATGGAGTTCTACTGTATAAACATTTTACGTTTTATTATCTTTTTCGTGTTTTATTTTCCATTTACTATTTATGTAATAGTGTTGCGAAAATTGACTTCGAAAAAAGAATTGATTGAAATTATTGGACAAACATTTTACCAATTAATATCTATTAATTATTTTTTATGATCACAAAACATGCTTTCTAATAATAATGTTCATTTCGTGTGACAGATTTCTTTTTTACAATTAATTTGAACATTGTTTGCAGAGTTTCTGGTGAAATATCTGTACGACCAGGAACACCACTCGCCATGAAAGTATTTCTAGACAATGTTTCGGCTCCCGTCTATGGATTGATTGTGTCACATCTTCAAGTATCAGACACTGTTACACAGCAAGAAACCATTGTATTTAATGGGTAATTTATTATTTGTAAATATAACAATGAAATTCTCTATTTTTGTGTATTAAAATAACTGATTATTTATTATACATACATATAATTATTTAATAAAAATTGATGTAGAATAAAAACATCTCTTTATCCTTCTTTATCTAACTTTTATAATTGAATGTGATTATAAAAAAAATTGACCCATAAAATTTATATTACACTGATAATTTATTGACCCATATTTTTTACTATACATACCAATATCAAATAAATATTTAATGCTTCCTATTTTTTTTTAATTCTACTTAATTTTATTCGCAAAAGCGACTCTCATTCACCGGTATCGCTCAATGCCAGCATCGTCAGAATGGTGAACAAAGTGATGAAATTTTTTTTTGTGATGAGTGATGAAGACCAACTATATCTCTATTAATGAGGATATGAGGATATATTCATCACTATTGTTCACCATTCTGACGAAGCTCGGCATTGAGCGATACCGGTGAATGGGAGTTGCGTTTGCGAACAAATTTTTTTTTATTCATTATTCAATGTTTAATTTTTTTTTGCTTATTTTTCATACCTAGTAATATTGTAGTTTATTATAAAAGTGTTATTTGTTGTCAACAATAATACCATTTACATCTTTACTTTTTATTAAATATATGTCCATGATATTTATAAGTATAATTTATTCTTGAAGCAAAACTTTTATCATTATGTTATAGGTACATTGATAATTCAAGCTAAATATTTTTTGTTACATTTAGAAATTCACCCATATTATTAAAAGCATGGAGTAATTAAATACCCTATTAGGATGAATTTCATAGAGATTTTTTTATACATCAATTAACATGTTTTTTGTGTTTTCAGATGTTCAGTGGATCCATATCTCTTTGATAACTTTGTGACGACAAACGGAGACTCCTTGGAGGCTAAATTCAGAGCCTTCAAGTTCCCAGACACCACCTACGTTCAGTTCAGAGGTACCGTACAAGTTTGCCTGGACAAATGCCAAGGAGTAAGTTTACCATTAATATAATATGTAAATGTTTCGTGCTGGTAAAGAAATATTTATTATAGAGCATAGACACAAATTTGACCTAACAAAAAAATTCATAAAGAGAATGGTACAAAATAATATTACAATTTATATAATATTAATAATAATGAAAAATTTATTGAAACAAAAAGTTTACATAATAACAAAAAGACAACTTTTCCGTCTCAAAAGGACCATACTCAACTATGTTACAGGAGGACAAGCCCCCATCAGCTGATTTTCAGCATAATCCCAATCTATGTACATCTTCCAGAAAAGAAACATTAAATGTTAAGGGGCCATATAAACCTAAAAACCTCAATTTCAAATCAAATCCCTCAAATATGTTAAACAGTGTGTTTCTAGAAAAAATAATATAAGTTTTTTCAACATTTCTCTAGTGAATGTTCGTCACACAATTTTAAAAATCAGCCTAAATTCCCATAAAAAGATTATTAAAAATATCCATTTTTACAGCATTTTTTTTAAATTACTCCATAACTATGTGTCGTAGAGAAATAAATCTTTTACATGCTTAAAGAGTGCATAAAACTAAAGTGAATGACTGATAAAGTTTTCTCATTTCAATTTAGGTTTGTTCTTAAAATGCAAAAAATCAACAAATTTGCAGTTTCCGATCATTTAAATCACGTATAAACCTTTTTTAACGCATGCCATAGTTACCCTTACTAACGCGTAACTTCATAGTGCATTGGGCGGTTTTAATATATCATTTTTTCAGTCACTGAGTTTAGCGTTATATGTCCTCTTAAAATCAGTATTTAATTATCTTTCTTCATTCATGCTATCTCCTCTGTGAAGGTTATCTCAGGGTTATCTCAGAAATGCAGCCTCAGGTTTCAGACCCATGAAACTCTTCGTTATCCTGGTCCTCTCCTTCCTTGTATCTTGTACCTGGATCCCAAGCTACTGGTACTTTTTTCCTCTCGTCATATGCCCAAAGTGTTGCAGTTTTCTTGTCTTTATACACCCAACATCTCATGATCTGTTTCACACTTAATAATATAATCAACACTTAATAGGTCCACTGTTTTTATTTTTCAGGCTCAATGCAGTAATGGGGCGATCGGATATGGCAGAAGAAGACGAGCAATCAGAAGTGAAAACAAGAACAACAGACTCTATGAGATATCTCTGACAACCTTCATCAAAGTTGAGGATGATTCTAACGAAGCAGGTAATAAACAAAATATCCAAGACAAAGATAGTTACAATTTTTCATTATTAGCCCTCATATAAAATAAAGAAAACAAAGCATCTACAGGGCTTATGAGCTGTGATTGTCAATTAAATTGATGTAGAACATTTTATCTCTTATTTTAAATTTCCCTATTAAGCATCTTCTAAGAATTGTATTAATATAAATGAAGAATTTTCAACTGTGTTTTTTGTTGCATTCGAATGATCTCAAGAAGTTCAGGACCATCTTTTTTACTCTGTGATATCTAAATAAATAAAACAAAGTCTGGTTAGTTACACCATTTATAACTAAAGAACTGCTGGACCAATTGTAATGATCTCTTATTTTTTGCATTCATCTCCGCCCCGAATAGCAAAATAATTAACAGAAAATAAATATCGGAAAAAATCATGAAAAAAAATTATACAGAAAATTCATTTTTAAATAAATTAAAATAAACCGCAATGCAATCATGCAGTTTATTATTATATCCTAATGAATTATTGAACTTAATAATTTTTTTCTATAAGTTTTATTACGTTAATCAAATCCTAAATTAATTTTAGTTAAATTTATTAATTTAAATTTTATTCGTTGACTCAATTTAATTCAATTAAAAAAAATTTTTTCAATGTAAATGCAGTTTTTACACGATGAAAGTCAGAAAGTACCTAAAAAAACAATTCAAAACATAGAAACTGGCACAAGATTAAACAATAAACACAAGCAGATTTATATACTGATTCAGTTTATAATATGCCTTTCTAATGAATTTCTTTAATATGAAATTTGAATTTTCTGTCATTTAAATCTATTATATTCTGCAGAATCTAATCGTAAATTCTCAATAATGGATTTTTAATTATCTCAATAGAGACGAAGTTGGAATATTTACTGTAGGAGAACCGGGAAATCAAGGCACCTACAGGGCTTACGACCTGTCATCGGTTGGTTTACATGATCACTTTATGCGCTTGCGCAACGTTCACCAATTATGCCTTTTTAATGAGATCCCTATCAATTCAATTTTGAAAGTTCTATATATTGTAATACTGAAATTCTTTTCGCTTGAAAATAAGGAATTTTTACTACAGCGATCTATGTGTGAAATAATGAACAACATTCTTATTATTTTTTTATTTATTTTTGTTGTAACGCCATCTATTGAGAGAATTGGTTTTTTTTTTTTTGGTTTTTTGTAAATATTTACAAAAAACCAATAATTACAATATATAGAACTTTCAAAATTGAATTGATAGGGATCTCATTAAAAAGGCATAATTGGTGAACGTTGCGCAAGCGCATAAAGTGATCACGTAAACCAGCCGATGACAGGCCGTAAGCCCTGTAGGTGCCTTGATTTCCCGGTTCTCTCTATTGAGATAATTAAAAATCTGTTAAAAAATACCTTTGACTCCCGACAGGGAAAAAAATACAATGTTTGCGTATATGCAATAATAAAAATATTCGATTTCTCAATAATGAATGAACTACATAAATTTAATGATTCTAGAGTTTTTTTTTATTTTTTTTAACATAAAAATAAATATGTCCTTGTTAAACAAGTACATATACATCTTCCTACGTTCTCTAAAATAAGCATAAACGCTTGTGCTATAGGTGAACGAAATCGGTTGAGGCAGGATTCGAACTCACGACCACTGGATTGCTAGCCCAGCGCGCCATCGACCCATCTAAAATCCATCCCATTGACCCATCTTTTGTGTTAACAGAGTGTAAATCCATCTTTTGTGTTAACAGAGTAAAATTAGTAATCCAGTGGTCGCGAGTGAGAATCTTGCCACGAACGATTTCATTCACCTTATATATCTTCTTCAAGTTTCATGTTTGATCCACCAACATTGAATACGACTTGAGAGAACTTCTCGATATCTCAAGAAACTCAATACAGCTCCTCCATGGTCTTAATACCCTTCCATTCTCTTAAACTTCCTGCTGAACCCCTGTTTTCCCTTGATGATCAAATGCAGTAGTTTATATTTTGCTTGCTGAGGATTAGAGTGAGGATGTCCATTTCAAAAAAAAATAATTGATGGTTTAATTGATGTTTCTATACAAAATCCATTACTTGAAGTTTGAAAATTTGATTCCTCTCATATCAATGTCCAATGTCAAAGTTAATGGAACGAAATATTTATTTTTTCAATTTTCATCCTCATTTTTCTTAGTTTCATACTTTATGAACAAAGAATACTTTAATCTTCAGCAAGCGATTTGTCTCCTCTAAGTAAGTAAATCTACATCAATATTTTTTATATTCATTGTTTCAGATGACGTAAGCAAACTACTGAAGATAGCCAATCAGATGCTGGATGAGCAGACAATGCAAAACAATTCGGTGGAAGCGACCGTCCAAGAGAAACCGCAGAACAATCAATATGCCCTGACACAGAGTAGTGCTTCAACATTCAGCAGTACAACAGCCGTACTCAGCACCGCATTAGCGGCCATTTTAGTAACAAATGTCTTATTTTTAAGAAGATGGTTTTAATTTAGGTCATTAGTCATCATTTTTATAGCATATAGAAATATCTAATACTAATGACTACTAGATGAATTAACTAAAATAACATTCGAAACCTAATTACTGACACAAATAATTATATAATAATCAAATAGAATATCAATCATTCTCTCCTATGGCAGTGAGAAATTTTTCTATCTTGACACATTCATCGCCTTGTTGAAATTCATACTACAGAAAAATATTATATAAAATTAGAATCATGAATTGTTTACTTCGAACAATATGTAATAATAATAGTAAAAATTTGTTTTTTTCTGTTAAAAAAATATAATTTAAAAGCCTCAAATAAATAAAAGTATTTTATTATCTACGTTATTTAATAATTAAACTTATTTCATTTTGTCTACGACTAACAAGTAACATCATTAGTGTTCACCGGTCATAGAAAAAATAGAATAATAAGTACTATTATCAAAGAGGTATCATTAAATATTCAAAAATTGAAATGGAAATCAAATAAGTAATTTTGAACGATCAAATAAATTTAAATTTGTCTATGCATCTCAGTTATTAGTACTAGATATATCAATATGTTATCAAAATTAATACATTATACATCTATTAGGTAAACAGGTGTAAAAAGTTTCATCTCATCCAATCTAAAAAATCATTCATGTTGTTAAACTGAAAATCATACTCCTAATCATTTGTAATTAATATCCTTTGCATTCTTTTGTTCTTTTTATACCTTTTTACCTAATGGCGATCTCATACGATCATCTACAAATCTCAAAATAAATGTACTTATTGAATCTGTGATTCAAAATATTCCTTCAATTTTTATCACTCAATGTGAAAAATCTTTGTACTTTATTTTTTTATATTATGTAAATATTTATTAGAGATGTATGAATTAGTGGTTGTTTTTTCTTTTTAAATTTTACTATGGTATTTTGAAACCTTGTCTATTATGTAAAATGGTTTTTAATAGTAAACATATTCTTTACATTTCATCTGTCAAACTTTGAATTTTTTCTAAGAATCATTGAGTTTATAAATTCATTTTGTTATTAAATTGAGTTTATAAACACAAAATCTACTATTATTTTTTCAACGTTCAATACACAAACTGCACAAACTCGGAGACATTCCTAGCTGATTAGAAAGTAATGATGTGTCCTGCCATCTCTTTTGACAGATTTATGTGTCTAATTTAATAGATATTCACATTTGTTTTTATAAAACAAAAATGAACATTAAAGCTGTCAAAGTAAAACTTATGAAATTATACATCTCTAATATATATTTATTCTTGTTAATTTCTACTTGTATTTTATCTATGCCTATTTTACTTGCTTTACAAACAAACTTGTATACCAATATTATAAGAAACAGGTTATGACAGAAAGTAACTTCTCAATTAAATACATAATGAAATCTTTTAAAACATTTTTCACATTGAAAAATGCAAATTCTTAAAATTGTACACTGCTCAAATAATTTCCACTGCGTACCTCCCCCTGTACGCACTTACGTACTTTTTTCAAGATTTATATAAAAATAGTTCCAATTCATCTTATTGATTTATGTATTAATTGTATTTAAAATTACAATTATGCCGTCTTATACTGAAATAATTGATTCCTACTAAAACGGAGAAACATATTTTGATCTCAATTTTTTCCGTTAGTTTTTTTGTATCTGAATCCCAATCAAATATTTTATTCAATTTGTATTCCTTATGATTTCGATATTTATTTCCGCAATGTCCATTTAGTAAAAAAAAAAAAAAACAACTGTATTGTAGAATTGAAAGTGATTCTTACAGTGACAAATTATATTTTGCCATAGAATAAAATATTGACAGAATACACCTTCTAGAATGAGTTATATAATGAATACAAATAAATTATCATAAAAAGTATTGTCAATTGTCTCAAACACATATAGGAAATATTCCTAATGTTTCAATATACACACTGAAAAACATATTTTACAAAATCCATATTAGTTAATAAATATTATTAACTATACAAGTAGGATTTGTCATTCTTTGTTTAATCTTTTCGGGGTTTTAAAGATGGACATGTATTACCTAACTTTTATTAATTAGATATGTATTTACTTATAATTTAAAGATATAATGTTTTGCCAGCGTGTTCGATGGCATTTGTGACTAGTCTTAACAATAAATAATTGAATTTTTACTTGAATCGCTGCTCTTTCCTCTACGACTTAACCCTTATTTACTAAAAAGCCTGAACTTATTGTACTAATCTAAGCAATAATAGTTTTAAGATTTAATGTAGTTTAATAAAATAAAGCATTGTTAACATGTATGTATGGTGTTTTTCTGTCTGATTGAATTCTCCACAATATCTACCTCAAAACATTTTAAATTGAATGAATCTTAGATTAGATTACCTACTCTAATATGTAATACTTTCGGCCACCAACTCAATCAGTTACCAAACCTAAGATATAAGTTCAAGAAAGGAAAAAGAGCACTTCAAAGTTGCAAAGTATTTCAACTAGATAATTAATCTTTTCATATTGTCCAGGAATGTCCAACTTCTATGAACATTACGATACTAATACGGAACATAGAATGCATTAAGATCAACAATATTTTAAGTTTCATTCGAGAAATGACAATCTAAAACTCAATAAGCATTAAACAAAAGGTCATAAATATCTCAGTATACGACACAGTAAATTTGAAGTTGAAATTTCAAGGAGAATTAAGTTTTGTTATTGGAACGAATTAAATTTTGAATAATGAAATCTTCAGTTATAAATATATTTCTGATTCACCATAAAAATTAAGTAAGTTACCTAATCATGAATAATTTATCGATAGAGATTTATTTTTTTCATTAACAGGACATTTTTACAAGAGCGTTGTTCCCCAGTCATTCTAGTAAAAAAAATGCAGTCTATTGAGGTAAATAAATGATAATGTATTTATGCTTGTATACAAAAAAAAAATCTTTAGTAATATTTTATCAATAAAATAAAATTTCCATTATTATAAAACATTTTATTAGATATTATACCTTTTCGCTGTTACAAAAAATTTAACAATTATAATCAAATTCCAGAAAGTCTTTGTAAAACAGAATAATTAATATCCAGTTTATACTGTTGTAAGAATACACAGTATTTTTGATTAAATTGAAAAAATTATAAGACAAAATGAAATTTAGACATGAGCACTGAATAAAATTAATAAAGGTATTAATTGTATCCCTTGATCATGTGCGCCAATCCCCATTGATGTTTGACTTCAAGAGGTCCCTCCACTTTGCATTCGTCTGCGGTGATGACACCCATCTGATAGCGCGGGAAGGAACGGGCATCTCGGTAGAACAACACTTCCATACACTTTACCATCAGATCTCTGAAAAAATAATTTAAGGATTATCACAATTTTCTCATCTACATTATATAAATTATTTACATTTAAACTGACAACATTTGCCAAGAAGAAGATTCAGTGAAGCCAACATAATCAGGTAACATTAATACTTCTATATTGTCAGATTCAGCAAACTTATCCCATAAACTTATATAAAGTTGCAGTACAGTCCCATATAGCACTAAAGTAATAATTATTTAAAACGGCGACCAGACAAATCGTAACACACCAAAACAGAACAGTGATAAAACAGGACTTATCAAAACAGTACAATGGCTATTCAGTACATCAATTAATAATTTAATCGACGATAAAATGATACATATAGACAAAAATAATATGATTAATATACAAAAACAACTTTTCTTTAAGTTTTGTTATAATTTGTCATTGAACCATTCAAAACACATGTTATTCATTCTCACAAACTTATCTACAGTCCTGAATACTTATCCCACAACATATTTATTTTATTTATATATTTTATGTATGCAGGTGTACAAAGGCGGGTTTATTGTCATAAGGCAATTTCTTCCAACCAATCCGAGCAATGTGAAGTCTCTAAAGTTGAATTGGCAGAATAGTAAAAATTTAGTGCGAAATAAAGAAAAAAAATAATGATATAACACTGGTAATAGCAATAAGGTAAAGAAGTGAATGGAAGGATATAGAAAAATTAGATGAGTGGTGGCAGAGTGATTAACGCACTGGGTTGGTAATCCAGTGGTCGCGAGATCGAATCCTGCCATGACCGTGTTTACAGTGGTCTAGTTTTCCAAGTGTTTCCAGCTTAAAACAGCTAGCATCACAAAAAATTAACCTCTTTACAGGGATTAGAACCCAAAACACTGCCATGGAATTAAAACAACCAATCACTATGATTCATTAAATGATTTGATACTTACGTTGCCTTTGCTTGATCAATTGACTGCTTGCTTTCTGTATATTCCCTGAGTAGTGGTTTACACAAGTGACTTCCGAGCATTCCTGTTGCTATACAGTCGTCTTCGTAAGCCGTACCAATCATGTCAACTGCTCCAAGGAATGGCTTTCCGTCCTATTGAAATCATAGAATATATTCCAACTGTCGATTTGTTCAGGAGAACTTTGTTCTCTTAACATATCGACAATGTTTCAAGCCAGAATACGCGAGAATTGTATGGAGAGGTCTACTTTTTTCACGGCTTTTCCAACTTTGAAGTCAAAAAACACCAACTTAGAGGCTTCGCAGCATATATGTTCCATAGACGGATTTACTCAGAATTCGGAGTAGAACATTTCGTGTGTCTGTGTGTGTGTCTGTGTGTGTGTGTGTCCGTCCCCCCCTTATAACTTTTGATCCGCTCAATTTACAGAGCCCAAAATTTCAGAATATATACACAGTTATAGGCCTACAAAACTTTTTTACTCAAAATTTTGAATTTTTGTTTCAGTCAGGGGTTATCAACTTTTGAATTTTTATTTTATTTTTCCATATATCTCAGAAACCATAAAAGATAGAACGCTGAAAATTGGTACAAACATAGACAAATACAAAATCTCAAATTAGTTTTTTCAAAAAAATTCCAGGGTTTCTCAAACATTTTTTATTAAGAAAAGTATTTTTTTTATCATAAATTTATGAGTTTAACTGCCTATTTTTCCAAAACTTTTACAATTATCGAAAAAAGCCGAAACACCCCAACTAGATAATTTAGTTTTCTATAAAAAATATTAGCATTGTAGTAGAAGATCTCAATTTTTTTTAACAATTTTTTTAAAAATGGAATTTAGTGACGACATTGCTTCATACATTTTGTATGGCAGTCGCCTATACACAATATGTAAGAAGACTTAATAGTTTGATACTTCATCTTCAAACATACATACAAACCATCATGCTATTTTCATATTCTGGGTAGGAAAAAAGGACCTTCCTCCATACTATCCTATCTTGACATACATACCTACATATGTTGTATAGAAAACAAAATATCTGACAATATTCAATAATTTGTATTTATGGGTTTATAGTTTGGTACATATTCTTCTATTCTTCAACTATACATACTATCGCTATCGACAGTTGGATCTCATGTGTTACATGCAACTAGTATTATCTATAACTAGGAAAAGTATATAAAATACTATCAATTGTGAGTTTTTTGTTTTTGAAAGAATGAATATGTTCTTGTGAAAAGTACATATTATACATCCTCATACATTTCCTTGATTGAGCATCAGATGCTTGTGCGTGGAGATCAAATTCTCCATCGCTGGATTACTAATCCAATGCGATGTCCGCTCTGCCACCAACCCATTGAAAAACTGTAAATTTTTTAATTATAAATTCAATTTCATTACATTTAAAAAGTTAAAAGTTATAATCCACAATGAATATGAATTAAATAAGCATTTGCACTTTAACTAAACACAGCTAGCATGAAACATTGAAATTATCAATTTCTTAAATTATGAACAAGCGAAATATCTCGGATGTACATACATAAGGACATTACACTGTTTTAATTTAATAATAGTGATTAACCTGTATTCCAGCAACCACATAGTTATTCCAGAGGGGGTCAAACTTGCTTCTTCTGTTGTACAGCACTCGAGTTAACCAACAATGCATAGATTTAGGTTTCATCTCCATACCATCATCCAAACATTGCTCATTGATGCTGTAATCATAATGATAAAGCAACATAATGTACTGATTTCACTGACAACAAAAAAAAACTTAATATTTATAATATTTCCAGTGTAAAAGATGATGTCTTCATGTCCCCCAAGGGTCAATCCATTTCAATTCATCCAGAAAAAAATAAAAATGACACCCATAGTCTCAGAATGTCATGATTTTTTTTTATTCATACCGTTTGTCATCCTTATTAACAATCTGAAATATAATGTTGATATCTTGAATACTTTTTGAGATATGATTTTTCAAAATTTGTAAAAAAAAACATTTTTGTTGTTTCTGAGCTTTTAGGCGGAGACACAAGGTTTTACTAAAAAAATCATAACTTTGACAATTTTCATCATATCAGAATCATTTTTTCACTTATATTTTCTAAAATCTCTACAGAACAAGGAAAAAATACATTTTGCAACTTATATATTATACATTGCAGCATATTTTCCATCAAACTTGCATTTTATGTTTTTTTTTACGAAAAAACATAAAAATTTTAAATGCAATTTTCAAAAAAGACCCTCCGTTAATCAAAGTTTTTTCTTTTTTATAATAATCATAAAAGTTCAAACTATTACATTTTGGAAGAAAATTGATGGCTATTTGCCTGACAGTTTTTCTAATTCCTCAAAACCCCAAATTTTACTTTCCGAAAGACAAAAATTATGGTTCACATGTACATCAGTTTATAATATGCTATGAAACTTTATTTGAGTCCAAGTTATTAAAATATTAATAACACAACCTCTTTTATAGTTGAATTGAAATATTCAACACAAATAACCCCCTCCCCACCACCCCCCAGTCCGGACAAAATCTTGCAGTCAATAATAACGCGAATCTGGACTCATTACAAATTTGATGAAAAATAGTAAGTAATTCACATTATTTATACAATTTATTAAAATATTGATAACACAACTTAGTAGTCCAACTGTCATTTGGATTTTTGTTCCAGTCAGGGGTAATCAACATTTGTTTTTTTTATATATTCACATATCTCAAAAACCATATAATCTCGAACACTGAAGATTTGTATAAATATAGAAAAATATAATATTTCAAACTATTTTTAAGAAATGTTTCCAGGGCTTCTCAATGTTTTTTTGTTTGCCTATATTTCCAAAAAGTATGAATTTATCGAAAAACGCTGAAACACTGCAATTAAATTAAAAAAAATATATAATAATATAATAATAAAAATATACATTTCCTTGCCCCCTGCGAATGTGGCGAGTTTATTGCCATATGGCAATTTCTTCCAACTAACCAGCGTTTTCTACCCAGATAAGCAAGAAAAGTGTGAGAAGTGAATTTAAATCAATTTCTCCTCTGCTGGGGATCGAACCCAGGATGTCCGCACATAAGCCAAATGGCATTATATACATTATAGCTGTACCAACATCTCAAATTTTAATTTAGTTAATTTAATGACTTCGGGCGATCGCAATCTGTTGATATTTATGTTACAGATTTTTAAAATTTTAGATGTACCGCTATTATGTATATAATGCCGTTTGGCTTCTGTGCGGGTTCTTCTTGGGTGCCACTTGCGCAGGGTGCAAGGAAGTGTATATTTTTATTGTATATATTTTTTATAAATTTAATTATTTAATTGCAGTGTTTCAGTGTTTTTCGAGGAGAAATTGATTTAAATTCACTTCTCATACTTTTCTTGCTTATCTGGGTAGAAAACGCTGGTTAGTTGGAAGAAATTGCCATATGGCAATAAACTCGCCACATTCGCAGGGGGCAAGGAAATGTATATTTTTATTATTATATTATTATATATTTTTTTTAATTTAATTGCAGTGTTTCAGCGTTTTTCGATAAATTCATAGGTACTTTTTGGAAATATAGGCAAACAAAAAAACATTGAGAAGCCCTGGAAACATTTCTTAAAAATAGTTTGAAATATTATATTTTTCTATATTTATACAAATCTTCAGTGTTCGAGATTATATGGTTTTTGAGATATGTGAATATATAAAAAAAACAAATGTTGATTACCCCTGACTGGAACAAAAATCCAAATGACAGTTGGACTACTAAGTTGTGTTATCAATATTTTAATAAATTGTATAAATAATGTGAATTACTTACTATTTTTCATCAAATTTGTAATGAGTCCAGATTCGCGTTATTATTGACTGCAAGATTTTGTCCGGACTGGGGGGTGGTGGGGAGGGGGTTATTTGTGTTGAATATTTCAATTCAACTATAAAAGAGGTTGTGTTATTAATATTTTAATAACTTGGACTCAAATAAAGTTTCATAGCATATTATAAACTGATGTACATGTGAACCATAATTTTTGTCTTTCGGAAAGTAAAATTTGGGGTTTTGAGGAATTAGAAAAACTGTCAGGCAAATAGCCATCAATTTTCTTCCAAAATGTAATAGTTTGAACTTTTATGATTATTATAAAAAAGAAAAAAACTTTGATTAACGGAGGGCCTTTTTTGAAAATTGCATTTAAAATTTTTGTTTTTTCGTAAAAAAAAACATAAAATGCAAGTTTGATGGAAAATATGCTGCAATGTATAATATATAAGTTGCAAAATGTATTTTTTCCTTGTTCTGTAGAGATTTTAGAAAATATAAGTGAAAAAATGATTCTGATATGATGAAAATTGTCAAAGTTATGATTTTTTTAGTAAAACCTTGTGTCTCCGCCTAAAAGCTCGGAAACAACAAAAATGTTTTTTTTTACAAATTTTGAAAAATCATATCTCAAAAAGTATTCAAGATATCAACATAATATTTCAGATTGTTAACCCAATCAAGACGGGTAGGTACAAGTACTTGCATTCCGTACGGACGGACAGTATTTCGGGTCGTACACAGTTTTTTTTCAATCTCGTTTTAATTGAATATAATAACGGTAAAAAAAAAATCTAACTATGTAGATATATGATAAAAAGATCAAAGATAAACAAAAGATCACATAAACTCAATGAAATTGAACACTTCATAATATAAACATAAGATAAATGAAGATTAATCTCCATCGTGGTTATCTCCATACAAAAAAGTACATGGCGTCATTGATATGTCACGTGATCCATCCGGCATTAGATGTAGATAAGGAATATGCGCCGATTTTGTATTGTTAAGGATCGAATTCAAAGCAGAATGTTGAGCGCGTAACAACAATATGAACTGACGCAGTATCCCTCTCTCCTACGCGCATGCGTATTAGATCCTTACAAAGCGCGGGAGAGTGTGAATTTCGCCGGCGATGATCGATGAATTTCAGTGTTAAGAGTTTTTAATTTTTTTAAATAATTTAACAATTGTTTTGTTGATTCACCGACAGATGTCTTGAAGTCAAATATATGGGAGTAATATTCATCCAATTTTCGTCTCAATCAAGTATGAATTTACTGAGATATGAAGGTTCACAATTGTGTATAGCCATGAGGGCATGTATAGATGACACTCGGCGTTTAGGCACGCTGCCGGTGGGCATCTATACATGACGCTCGTCTTAAAAAGGTTAATAAGGATGACAAACGGTATGAATAAAAAAAAATCATGACATTCTGAGACTATGGGTGTCATGGCCTGGATGAATTGAAATGGATTGACCCCCAAGTCTTAGATCTATCCATACATAAGGACCTTCTCTTCCATCGATTAATTTACTAGGAGCGTTTTAAAAATTTAGACTCGTTTTTAAAATTTAGATAAAATAAAACAAACATTTTTCGTTCCATGATGTCCTTCATGTACTGGAAATCTGCGTAATCCCCCCCGGAAGCAACCAGCATGTTCTTATTCAGCTTGAGGACCCTGGGGCAGTCCCTAAACCTGGCCAGTGAACCGTACGAACCCAACATATCAGCAGCAACCACCACACCCTTGTCAAACTTCAGAGCTATCACCGATGATGTCGTTGTGATAGGTGCCCTAGAAACATAAAAAATATTGTGAATTATACGAAAATCTATCGCATGTTTTTTTAGAGGCATAGACTTATAAAATGAAATTAAACACCATGGGGATGGCCACGAAAAATGGCATTATTGGAAAAATAATTATTATTATTATTATTTATTTATAGGCAGGCAGCCAAGGCTGATGTGCCTATATCCACTATCGAATTTTATTATTTGGTTGTAACTATTTTGCTTTGTCCAAAAAAAAGTCCAGTATATTCTTGAAAATATTAACATTTTCAGCATCCAAAACATGTTAGGGCAGTTTATTCCAAGTATTCACCACTCTATTAGAAAGAAAATGCTTTCGAGGATTTGTCGAGAACCAACTTTTCACAAGTTTTAAGCTATGGCCACGCAAATTAGTGTTAGGACTATATTGAAAGAGATTTTTCATATTTAATTGTATGACATTTGTCTGAATATGATTTATGGATATATCGCTCGTTTGCAAGAACAACGACATAAGTAAAAAATATGATTTTTGAGTTAATAATGCAGAAATGTTGTGTTTATCAATATTCATGTCATCTCCAATTCTCAGTACAATATCTCTCTATAAGTGCGAGAGAAACAGCACATGTGTCGTTGTTTCACTGTCATATATTCACTGTAATATTGATAAACATTTTTGCATTATTAACTCAAAAATCGGATTTTTTGACTTATGTCGTTGTTCTCGCAAACGAGCGATATGTGCTTGCTTGAATGAAACATAAGCAGAAACTTTATTATTATCAGACAGGCGGCCAAGCAGATGTGTCTTATGTTAACACTGCATATTGCACCAAGTCAGTGTCAGGACTAGCAACACCACCGACACCTATCACTCATTTCTGCCATAGAGAGAGTCATACAGTTCTTAAAGGAGTTCATATTTAGTACTATTTTCTCGAGCCGCCGTGGCCGTATATCAACAATAACTATGTAAATGTTGACTTACAAAGGTCTCTGATTTATCGGCGTAGACCAGAGACCACATATCTCTATAAATAAGTGGGTTGAGGGCAATCACTAAACTCTCCACTGCTACATAGGAAGTGTACATTTTTTTTTTCTTGAAAGGTTGACAATTCCTAATATGCATTTTTATGAAGAACATTTAACTTAGATACTTAAATAAATATAAGATTCCCAGAGGACAAAATTTTTCACAATACACCAAACATTCAAAAACATTGTCACAAAACTCATAGTATGCACTTTCTTACATGATACCTGTTGAGAAATTTTAAGTAAAATTGCATTACAAGCAAGATGAGCACATATGAGACAGTGTATCAATGTTGATGAGGCGATGTATTTGTGTCAAGATAGAAGAATGCGGTGTTCGGTCCTCACTGCCTACCCCTTGAGGAAGATAGAAGTGGAGAGTAAAAAATACACTTGTCTATAGAGACACATACAATATCAATATGAAGTTGATCACTCAATTTTCCCATACAGAAGCTATTTCATTTCTGTTATATACATTTTTCGTACAAATATGAAATTTATTTCACATTGATATGGCAGACCATAGATTTTTTTCTATAAATTTTGACAATCCTTGAATGCATTTTTGATGAGTGTATTTTTTTTGTATCAAAATTTTAAACAGTATAAAAATACCTCCATTTTCCAGACCATGAGAGCATTTTGAAAATTTGGACAGATGAAATCATAGAGAAGAAATTAACGGATATCTATGGAAAACTAATCAGCTCTAAGTTTATGGACTTTACATATATGATATCAATATGAAGTCAATCGGACTTATAGTTTGGGCTGTAGAGAGGACACAAAAAAAAACAACGTAAATGATGAAACCATAGAGCAGAAATTGACGGTTGTCTATGGAAAACTAATCAGCTCTACGTCTATGCACTTTACAAATATAATGTAAATATGAAGTCAATCTGACTTATAGTTTGGGCTGTAGAAAAGACACAAAAAGGATACGGCGTGCGGCGTATACAGCTTACGCCATATATACAAACATATCAAGACGAAACTCATAGTGTGTGCCTCTCAACATGATACCTGTTGAGAAATTGATGTATAAAAATATGCTTAAAAATTTTGAAATCATGTTTCTCCACTATTCAACAGTAGCGTCAACCAGAGGCGGCTCGTGATTGAAATTATAGGCGGTGCATATTTACATAAACATAATAATATGTAGGTACCTACATTCATCTTTATTAAAAAAACAGTTTTAAACGCTGTTAAGTTGGAAGAATTGCCAAATGCCACTTAATTCGCCACTTATGCAGGATGCAAGGAAGTATTTATTATTTTATGACAAATTGATTTGAATACTAGTAGGAAAAAAGTCCAATCTATGCGTATATAGTATATGTTATCATAAAATAGTCGATTGTATTTTTTTTTCTCAAGCAATTTAAATGTAGGTACTTATTCAAATATTAATTTAACACGTACCCAATAACAAATTGACACTTTCAGGATAGATATTTATCGTCTCATAGAGCTAGACTGAAAACACAATTAAAACTATACCTCATCTGGAAATATAACCCGATCCTTTATATAACTCTATAAGTTGATTGGAATGAATTGCCTAATGGCAATAAGCCTACGAGTGTGTAATAAATTTGCATATATTATGTACAAAGGGATTAATAAAAATTAAATACACAAGCGAGAAATTCAAAATTTTTGTATTACAAATAAATTACTACAGTAAGATTTTATAAGTTAATTTTAATTAAGATTTTCATATCGTTTGGCCAAATACATCACAATAAAAAATATATATAAAAACATTTTTTATTTGTATAAAAAATGGATATTTCTTATAAATTAAAGTTTCATTAAATGCTAGGTAGGTACTCACACTGGGTATATCTAGATGCAAATGAAAAAAAAAACTTTCGACACTTTCATTTGTATAAACACTTCGATTACACGATTGTTTTAAATATGGATTTGTTTTTGGACACCATTGATAAAGCAATGAGGCAGTCTTCTGTTATAATAAGAATATAATAATGTATTATCCTCAAAAATATTAGAAAAAATGCGTAGAAAATCACCGATGCCACTCCTCAGTTGTCATTGAGATTGTACAAATAATTGTATGATAATTTACTATAAGACTAGATCGTAGGTATTTCAAATAGTTTTTAAATTGTTATCACTCCATCGACGTTGAAAAAATACCACGAGAATAAAGAACACGCAATTCAGTCGATATTATTTCATATCTTTATTCACTCTAGAAAGATGTTTTGTTTAAAAAACAGATAAATCGATGAATGACACTTTGTGTTCTGTGTGGACAACCGGTCAAACAGTCAAACTTGAATGTTGTTGTATAACATTATACGTTGTATAACATTATACGTCAGTAAATGTAAAATAATCTTTACTGATCAAATCTAAAAGGTCGTTTTTACGCATATTTTTGGTAACTCTTATTATGGACAGAATATGTCTTCAATGCGCATGTGCGGGGCAGATCGGGCAGTGCACGACAACTGAATGATTACATCTCTTTCTAACGCATATGTAGACCAATGAGGCATTATAACACCGACGATTTTGAACAAAATATAGAATTTGTATGAGGTCTCACATTTATTTACGGGCATTATTGAAAGTGCACATAATCCTTAATGCGCATGCGCGAAATATATTTCGTACTACAGTATACTCACGGTCACGACTACACCGCGCATTCACCATGAACCTACAGGAAATTTACTACATACATACTATTATTGAAATGTATGTTTACAAGTGTTTTGATAAATTTCTAGGGATATTTCTCTTTTATTTTAGTAAGCAGTGCAGTGCACTTATGCACACACTAAGAAACCGCCTGTGGCGTCAACATGCATCAACTATTCACTGATTACTTATTTACATGTTTTTAATGTAACATTACATTTCATTATGTTACGTTACATTTCATAAATGTACCATTTCATAAATGTTACATTACATTTAATAAATGATGTTTAAGGTAAAAGATAACTTTATTTGTACCATAAAAATATCATATAGGTTTTTACGTAAGAATAGATTCAGCCAAAAAAAATCATGTTGACCTCTAAATTATTACCGTCAAAAATGGGATGAATGTGAATAATGAACATGCACGAATGTATATAGATGAGGCGATAATGCTTTTGTCAAGATATTTGACATTGGGGTCTCTCTGCCTACCCCGTGAGAACCATGGAACCATACCTAATTAACATTACTTTTCAATTTAAATAAAATTACATCTATCATAAGCAAAATACTCAGTTTACCTCGATTTACCTATTCGGAGCAAGCAAATAGAAGCAAACACCACAATCTCAACCCCCGAAACACATTTCACACGTCATTTTTACATCCATGCAGTCTCATACACGTTCTCCTTCTATTTTTTACTCTTTAGACCAAATGACCAAATAATGACAAAGCATGTTTAAGGTTATACCCACTACAATTTACTAACACTCAAGACTTAGCCATAAGTGTATAAAGGTTATATATTCTATAGTAATATAATATGAATTATAGTAAATACTCACTGAGAACGTTGTGTGTAATCCTGTACTCCAGAAAAATTACGAAAATCGTTCGAGTTTACTACACTACCGGGGAAATTATATATCCCACCGGGAGAAGGTCCATTGTGCCAAAAAGGCGGGCACGAGTCATTTCCTATAGAAAATGCCATATTCTATTACTGTATTAAATTCAAATATCACTAACTTGAAAGAATTAGATAGATTTTTAGTAAAACCAAAACGATGACAAAACAAATCGGTGCAATACGAATGACAATTGGAAATTTAAATATTGCCATATGTAAAAAAATAATAACGTCTTTTATAGATAAAAATGTTGCAAGTAACAATAAAAAAACAGTGACGTATCAAGAAAAATACAAACAAAATAATTTTCATCATGTACAAACAAGTTAATTTTCATCGTGTATTTTGTCAATTTTTAACGATCTGGAAGTAATTAAAACCATAATGCAATAGATCCAATTCAACATCACTCGGTATGACAACTGTATTTTCCATATACAGTTGTCATATTCTCTTTGAGGTACGAACACCGTATTTTTTTCACCTGAACTACAATTTTCGATTTATTTACGTCTTCTATCTTTTCAGCATCAAGATTTACGAGAAATTCGCGTATTAGTTGAAATAAAATCGTCGATAAAATATTATTTACAACAAGCACATTTGATTCCTTTACAAATTACAAATTTTACCTAAAACTTGAACAATTTGTACCATACCATATCATACCATCACGCTCTTTCCTTATTGGAGTACGCAGACAGATCCGAACGCCACTCCTCTCTCTTGACATACATTTCTCGCTTCTTTCACGTCCACGTATCTTCTCACCCATGCCTTTTGTTATTTTTACTTCTAACGTCTCCATCTTTCAAAATTCCATTATGTGATGGTGCCAACTTTTCCTTGGCCGACCTCTACTTTTCGTTACTCTTTTATCAGACTTGTATACTTTTTTCATCTTACTTAAGATATTTCTTTCAACTATACATTCTCGTCTAATATCCTTATTTCTTATTCTATCATGCACCATTTTACCACACATTCGTCATAGTTACTTCATTTCAATCGCGTTTATTCTATTTTCATGCGTCTTCTGCTATGTCAATATCTCGCTAGCATACATCAGAGTCAGTACGACGATACCATTGTGTACCGCGAGCTTTGCTTGCCTCAAAATAATTGGGTCAGCCATTACAGATGTTAATGCACCGTTAACTCTTTTGCCTGCCGTTATATACTCTCCTTTCAATATCTTTTTCCAGTCTTCCATCACGCTGAAACATGCATTCTTAGTATTAATGTTTATCCACTTGTTTTAATTATACATTATTCACACGCATCTCGCATTTTGTTCGTCTTTCGCTCTTCTCAAATACCATCACTTTAGATTAATTTAGTTGCATTCATTCTCAGTCCATTTTGCATGCATCCATCAAATACAATTTTTACTAAACATTCCAGGTCTTCCACATTTTCTGGCATTAATAGTTATCTGCATACAATAGATCACATTAAGTAACACCTTTCAGTTTCAACCCAATGTTTTCATTCTTTAGTGCTCGCACACAGTTGTCAATGTATTAATTAAAGAGCCACGGTGATAATACATACCCTTGCTTCACTTCCATATTAATGGAGAACATCCTGTAAGAGAGTTCTCAATCCTCACACAGGCTTGGCTTTCCTCATAGAGAGATGAAATTGCCCTCATCAACTTGCACCCCGCTCAATACACTGATAATACGTTCCAAAGCTTTTCACGGTTTACTTTGTCATGGGCCTTTTCCAGGTCTATGAAAGCACAGAGAAGTTTCCAGTTTTTTGCCAGAACCTTTTCAGTCACCATTTGAAGAGAAGAAATATGGTCGGCGCATCCTCTACCTCCAACAAACGCTCCTTGTGCATCCCATCCGAACTCAGCAGACTGATAGCTCAGTAGTTCTTGCAGTCTAATTTTGACTCTTTCTTAACAAGGGGCACAATCATTGCGATTATCCAATCTGTCGGGGTATGTTCTGTCTCCCAACATTTGTTGAAGAGGCAATGACACCATTCCATCGTCTTTTCGCCACCATATTTGATAAATTCGGTTGGTATACAGTCAAATCCCGCACCCTTTCCTATACGAGCAATTTGTAGTTGTACTTATTTTATATATTAATATTAAGAAAATAAAGTATTTAGAATAATGTAATTTTAATTTTATTTTAGCAATTATTTTTTGCTTTTTAAAAACCCTCATATTTTAACATTACTTGAGAAGTTTTTGTTCCACCACTGAAAATTATACTATTGCCACTATTATACCCCCATGATTGCCAGAGACAAAAATATTTTGACAGCTTTAATTTAGCCGGAAATCGGGGAAAAGACAATCCTCGTCCATTTGTAACTTCCTTTTAAATTCTGACTCGATAAAATGTCTAAGAGAGGTAAGTTTTCTGTGAAAATCTTTCGCCATCTGGTGTATATCTGTGTATTTTGCAATTAATTTATAGCGATGAGAATAGTTATACGTCGGATGATATTTGCAATCGAATATTTCCGACTTATATCAATGTTTGCTGTCAAATTTGCCTCCACACATATTCTCTTCACGTTTGTGTGCAAATGTCACTGACAGTATGTTTTTATTATTTCTTAAGGACGAGGAGGAGCAGCGGGAGCTAAATTCCGCATTTCCCTGGGTCTCCCAGTTGGAGCAGTCATCAATTGCGCCGATAACACCGGTAAGTTGTTTATTTTACACTTTATAACCTCTATTTTGTGTATTGTTTTTACATGAGACAAAGTTGTTCTTCAAATTTTAGACCAAGACTTTGCTTATAAAGTTAACCCTTAATTGCATCGTGTAGCATATCTGCTACATAGTGAAATTTGGCGGTAATTTTGTATTAAAAATGAAGATCTTACGTTTGCATGGTGTGTCTAATTAGATACAAAGCTGTTTTATAATAATGGTTCACAAAAAGGGCAGTAGAGGGACAATTATCGCTGAAATACTAACCTAAAATTTATTTTC
Source organism: Molanna angustata (assembly GCA_963576475.1). Classification (NCBI taxonomy): domain Eukaryota; kingdom Metazoa; phylum Arthropoda; class Insecta; order Trichoptera; family Molannidae; genus Molanna; species Molanna angustata. The sequence continues at coordinate 50,251,416 of OY754965.1, read as the reverse complement.
GATCGATCTGTCAGTTCAGTGAATTGTCACATGTTGTGATTTGAATTTTAGCCATCTTTTATTCGATTTTGCTGATGAAAAAAATATTCTGCGATTACTATGTAAGTATTTTATTGTTTGAAAGATAATTTGTAGATAATATTAGTTTTATCACATAGAAATATCAGTTTTAATCATTGTATCATATTTGCTACACCATGCAGTGGTGGTTCCTTTTTGTTCAGTATATATTTTATATAGAGTGTATTCAATTTTAAACCAATGTTGTATCAAATCATTCTCGATTTTAAAATTTGTGTAATATTTGCATTTTAGAATGTCACATCTACAAAAAGATATTAACAAACCTCTCACAGAAAAAGAATTATTGGAAATAGTGGCCACCTTCGAAAATAGCGAAGATGAATATGATTATTCTTCTGATTTGGAGAATGATATTGAAATTCAATCGCATGTATCAGACGACGACTTGGAGGAAAACAATCCAGAAAGTTCTGAAAATGCATCACCCCAAGGAACAGAGAGTCAATCTATAATTATTATTAACGAACACATAAAAAATCTTCAAAATTCAAAATCAAAATTCAGAAAACTTCCCGTGGTAGTTCAGAAGAATATGTTGCTTGCATTGACGGAGTTGATGTTAGCAATGTAGGATGGTTTGAAAACAAAGTTGTCAGTTTATTATAAACAAAAACTGGGGAGCTTCCCAAAGATAAAATTAAAAGATTTGATAGAAAAATCAAACAAAATATTGAGATAAGCCGTCCCAAATTATAAAAGAATATAATGAACATATGGGCGGAGTGGATTTATTGGACAGCCACATCGGGAGGTATCGAACCCAACTAAAATAAAAAAATGGTATTTCAGAATATTTACTCACTTGCTAGACGTTACTGCAATTAACGCATGGTTGCTTTACCGTCGAAAACATATTGAAATAGTAATAGCATCTAAAATGACTTTATGAGAATTCAGATTGGAAATTTCCAAATGTCTATGTCGCATGGGAATTGTTCGTCCTGATAAAAGAGGAAGACCACGCAATCTGGATAAAGAAATAGAAATTAAACGACATAAGGGTCCTACAGTTCATGTTCCTCCAATGGACATATACGGACTGATCATTTGAGTCATTGGCAAATATGTAGACTCCCAGGGTGTAAAGGGTTTTCCTTTATTAAATGCAGTAAATGAGGTGTCGTTCTATGTTTAAATAAAAATAACAATCGTTTTGTTGAATTTCACAAATAAATGTTAAAAATGTTTTTATTCTATTTTGACCCACTGTACCTTCCCATTGGTAAGACGGTTGCATGATGTAGCATATTTGCTACAACTTTATTTTCCCGCCATTTTTCATATTAATTTTTATCAATTTTTTTTTAAATATTTTTTCATATATTTACGACATAAAATCAACCTAAAAATAATTATATTTGAAAAAAATATTAATTCATGCAACTAAGGGTTAATGAATTACAGTACTTGTGCTTCCGTTAAAGTTATTTTTGACACGGTTAGACGTTTGTGTATATGATTATTTCTCTAAAAAGTAATTTATTTTTGTGTCTTCATTGGTCATGAGATTTTCTTTGTAAGTTCAAAACTATTATGCAGTGCTTATATTATATCGTTTAAATCAATAGTAATTAAAACTTCATATTTTTTTAATCGCTGTGCAAGTAGAACAATCTTAAGAGATTTTTAGAAGTTGGAAATTCATTGCAATAAACTCATTATTATCACAAATAGATTATCAGAGAATTACTCACCAACGTAAAGCTCTGTAAAGTCTCCTTCTTTGGCCATATTCTGAGAGGTGAAAAATATACAATCCTTCAGCTTGTCATGAATGCCAACATTGAAACCAAATGGTTTCATGATATTGACGAAAAAATGTTGCATTGTAGCTTTTATATTTATTTAGCTTGTTTTAAGCCTTTAGTCTTTAAATGAACATAAATACAATTAATAAAATCAATTAGTTAACATCATTGTATTTGATTACATTCCTACTGTAAGTGGGGAGATCCACGAAATTTTTATTGACAAACTTAACATCTCGATAGAGACGAAGTTGGGATATTTTAGAAGTACCAGGAACTCGAGGAACCTACAGGGCTTACGACCTGTCATCAGCTGGTTTACGTGATCACTTTATGCGCTTGCGCAACGTTCACCAATTATACCTTCTTACTTAGTTTCCTTATCAATGTAATTTTTGTAAAGTTTGTCAGTAAAAATATCATTTGACTCCCGAAAGGGAAAAAAACAATGTTTGTGTATATGCAATAAAAAAAATATTTGAGATCCATGATGCTGTTTTCGAGATTCTATTATATATTCAGCAGCTCTGTGCAGAGGAGAGTGCTGAGTGATTTAAAACTTTACATTCAAGTTGACTAATATTGTTGGGACATTAATTATTATAAATAACTTATTGTAATGTGTTGTTAAAGGTGCCAAGAATCTGTATGTGATTGCTGTCCATGGCATCAAGGGTCGTCTTAACAGACTTCCAGCTGCGGGTTCTGGAGACATGATCGTTGCCACCGTCAAAAAAGGAAAACCAGAACTAAGGAAAAAGGTAACTTTACCATACATATTTTGGAACCACGTAACTGCTTACAGCAATTATTAATATTTGTTACTAAAATTTTAATGACATTGTGTGGAACACATAATTTGTTGAAACTATGCAACTGGTTTCGAATCTAGCCATTCCCTCATCAGCGGATATACTGCAAATCCTATCCCAATTTCAAATTTTTTGCTAAGACCCTACCTATGTAACAGAGAATAATGTGGTAAGTAGGTCAGTTTTAATAGTTATAGTCGATAATTTGAATGTACGCAGGTGACAGGTAGGTAAGTTCTAAATGAAAATTCAAAATTAGGGTATTTTTATTGACAAACTTTTTAACATCTCAATAGAGACAAAGTTGGGATATTGTAGAAGAACCAGGAACTCGAGGCACTTACAGGGCTTACGACCTGTCATCGGCTGGTTTACGTGATCACTTTATGCACTTGCGCAACATTCACCAATTATGCCTTCTTATTGAGTTCCCTTATCAATGTAATTTTTGAAAGTTCTATATATTTGAATAATGTATAACAATTCACCTGAAAATAAGGAACTATACTATTGCCATCTATGAAGTAACGGAAAAGCCTTTTTTGTAACGCCATCTAATTTGTAAACAATGAAAGCATCAGTCCTTATAAATGAGGTGACAGTGTCTCACACAGATGTCACCCCTGAACTGCGCCAGAAATATTACATTTTTGGGTTGTTTACCTACTTGTATCAATGTGGGGAAAGGGAAAAAATCCAATGTTATGGTATATGCAATTAAAAAATATTCGATTTACAAAATTAGGATCTGATTTGAGTGTAAGCAACAGCCTGATACCACATTTGAATTTTTCCATTTTCATTCTAGCCTTTTTCCATCTTTTTAGATATTCATATATTTTATTGATGACCCCTGCCTTAAGTGCACTTTACACGAACACTATTTTCAACGGGTTTCAGGTTTTCGACGGGATTTTCAACGCGATTAGCTAAAAAATAGAATGTGTTCTATTTTCAACGTGATTTTCATCCTTTTTGGTAAAACAAATCTGTAAAATTATTCGCTGTCGTCGTTACCGACGAGTCAAAATGGCTGCCGTTTGCGTTGACTTTTACGTGTGACATTCGCTCGCGATGTATTTTGTTTATTTGGAAAGTGTCTAAACTTTCGATATACTATATTAAAAATTTGCACATATAATTGTGTAAACTGTGTAAAGTACTGTAAAGCGATGCTCGGAGTAACCTATATTTTGGATGCTGTTTTAAGCGTTGTGTGTAAAGCGATGTTTGGAGTAACCTGTATTTTGGATACTATTTTAAGCGTTGGAAACCGGGTTTCGTTGAAAATAGTGTCCGTGTAAAGTGCACTTTACACTTCACTTTAATTTTCTTTTTATATTATCTTCAATTGTTCTTAGTTTATTATTTCCTTGTTATAAAATTCTTCCATTATATACACAATAGTTGTGTGTATGCATTCATTAAAGTATTTAATTTACCTTCCTTGATATCATTCTTTCCTTTCATACCCTGTCTAATTAATTCTCTTTCGCGATCATGCATTATGCTGGAGGCTTGTCCTCCTGAATAATTATAGCTAAGCATGGTCCTTTTGACATCTAAAAGTTGTTGGTTTTTGTCAATGTATCTCCTCTTGTTATATCTATTTCTGGACCTCGGAGCCAAAGGATATTAAGTCCATCCCCTTGTTAAAAGTGAGGCTTTGACTACTTTCAGTAATATTTCGAAACACAAAACCTCACTTTTAACAAAAAGTGGTCTTAATACCCCTTGGCTCTGGGATCCAGATATGTTAGCTGCTTTTGTCTTGATAAATATTATTAATTTTTATTTCATTTTTTGCCATTAAACCTCCCTTTCATATTAGGTTAATGTTGTCACTATAATTAAATTGTGAATGACATAAGTGCCCATATTATTATTTTTAGCAGTTGTATCTATAAAATCAAGTAAAAACTGTCCAGCTATGATGAAAAAAAAGGGTTTATTTTATTCTGACGTTTGTGATTATAAATACCTTGGCAGACTGAGCTATGTTCTAAAACCTGATACATTATAAAAATACTGCAGACATTTTATCACGCTTCATGTCTTTCTCTTTTTAATTTCTAGGTTATGCCTGCGGTGGTCATCAGGCAGCGGAAACCCTTCAGAAGGCGTGACGGCATATTTATATACTTTGAGGACAATGCGGGGGTCATTGTCAACAACAAGGGTGAGATGAAAGGCTCGGCCATCACTGGACCAGTAGCCAAGGAGTGTGCAGACTTGTGGCCGAGGATCGCTTCCAACGCCAGCTCGATAGCCTGATCACTCCCAACATTAGATGATGATTATTATATGGCGATGATAAACATCAAGGGCTACATGTGTCGTCTTCTGTTCTGCTCTTGAGGGCCCCACAACATCTGAGGCCACAGTGACCATTTCAGCATGGGATTATTTAAAATGTTTTTGATCATATGCTGAAATTGTGACTTGTATTTTATTATATAATAAAAATGAGAAAAACCTGAATCGTCTTTTTTGTCATTACCCAACTTAATTTTTTGACATATTCATAATAATTCTGGGGGGCAAGTCTGGTCCAACCAGCGAAATCAAAACCCTCATGATTATCCATATTGATAATCGGTTTCGATTCCCGGTGGAGACACAGTATAATATTATCTTTAGAAGTTATAGATCTCCACATGATATTTATATCTATGATATGGGTTGCCCCCCAGATGTGTTCTGTCCCATGTCTCCTGTGTGGAGATCAACATAATAATAAAAGTGTAGTTATATTTAGTTTCAAGCAGGTAAGTTGCATCCCGATTATTCAATCTATCCAGTGAATTTATGATGGTTTGTCATCTGCATACCAGGATGCAGAGTCAATTTAGTGAGAAAATGATGACTATTGAAAGTTGTCTGAAGTATAACATACCTTCAGGGTAGCCTGCCACTCCCATACGTTGAGTTATCATTTCCATCGCTAAATTGACACTGACTAGGCACCCTGGAATCAACTGATGGAAAACAGATTGTGGATCTACTACAAGAAGGAAAAAAACAATATCACTAGTTGGAAAATCAATTTAACACACTGGTGTTTTATATGCCAAATATCAATTATTTTAGATTTGATAGAAATAAAATAAATTTGGTAATGTTTTAAGTAATTTTACACTTGGTCCAATAAAAAGAGATTTAGATTAAATAAAAGCATTTATTATCCACTGGTACGACTGCGTGTTCTCCATCCAGTCTTCCAACAACTTAGCAACAATATTTTATATAAAGCTATGTTAGTTAATTTTGTGACATGAATTACATAAAAACAAATACATTGTGTGGGATAAAAAATAATTATTAACATAATACACAGTATGTTGGAAACAAATACACTTTATAAATATTATACATAAAATAACCTGATGAATACTAATGAATAAATTTGCAATACAATTTACTCAATGATTTTAAGATTAATACAATTATGAGTGATGTATGGGTATTAAAAATTGACACTATTATGCATCACCATTTTGCCTATGAATAATGACCATAAAAACACTAATTTCCCGCTTTTTATAGAATGATAACTTCAAAAATAATCAATTACAAATTCCCTAAATTGAGAAAATATATTTTTGTTCTAAAGATGAATAGGCAGGATTTAATATTAGGTCCTTCGGATTGCGAATCCGATACACAAATTTCTATCACTGACCATATTTAGAATAGTAACATAACAGCTTATGTTTATATCATGTTTTACAGTGTAAAAAAAATATATTACAATCTTCATTTAAAATGTCACAAAATTATTCATCTTCTGGTTGACTTTTAAGTTATCAACTGTAAGGCCAAATTTATAAAACATACTTGAATTTTGCACAATTCTTAGCAAGACAAAATCTTACTATGTTGTTGTGCTAAGCATCAATGTACTGAGAATGTTTTATAAATACGGCCCTAAAAAATTAAAACTGTTCTCATATTGGACTGATGAAAAATGTTGACGGTAAGTATTTATATACTAGCAAATAAATACTTGGATACAAAATGGGATGAATAAACAACAATCAAGAAAAACGGCAATAAAACTACACATGGCTCAGTATAATTATTTTACAAAAGGTATCAATTACATTTAACTTTTTTTTAAACCGTAACAAGGAAAAGTCTACAAGTAACATTTCCCAACATCCAATAAATATTTGACCACAAATTAAATGTACCTATATATAATAATCATATAGAAATACAGATACATCCTCATTTTAAAATACACTGCGAAAATAACAATTCAATAGAAACCACAGAAATGCACTTACATTTTTGTATTATTGACCCTTGCAGATATTACAATGAGCCGCATGTAGTTTTATTTTGGTTTTACTTATAATAGTTCAACAAATAAAACGACCAGCAAGTATTCCATTACATTTTTCGATTACTTCAAATTTGAAATTGCATTCTTGGGTCGAGCAATTCCACAACAACTACATTAAATAAAAATGCAAAATTATTAAATTAGAGTGATCATCACAGATCAAATACTAATAATGTAAGTGAATCCTATACATGTAGGACATTATCATCTTGTGTTAAAAAAATATGATAGGTGTGTTAAAGCTCTGCAGAGATTAGGTTTGTATAAAAAAATTGGATAGTGATTCAGTTGTCGTTAGGTGACCTGACATCGTCAATTTTGAGTATCATCTTGACAAGTTGTGTCGCCAACGCAATCTGCTGTTTCTTGCTGTTGAGTGACTCAATGACGTGCATTGCCTTCATGTCGTTTGACCCTGAAACAAGATAAAATATTTCTTTAATGCAATTCAACTTTGTAACATTTTTGTGTTTTTTTTTCTAACTTTATATTAAAACATAAGGTATTTTTATATATTTCTTGTTGAACCTTAGAAGGCAATCCTGTTAATCATTTTTTTTTTTAAACTAGAAAATGTACTTAGAATTTATACTCTATCAGACTTATTCATAATATTTCCTTATATTGTTGAAATAACTAAAACACAGTAAATGCTCTTATATTCTTGACTATTTATAATAATATTAATATAACAATAATGTTGCTATCGGAAATGTTTGATCCTTATACTACTCTTATTCCTAAATACTCTTCTTATATTGCTGTTAAAACAACCTGGGACCGTGTTTTTCTTATATAGGCATAATGTAGCTGTTATGTAGCATTATTGTCTTAACATAATAGTGCTTCCACTCTTTTCTATTGTTTTCGAGTGTCCCGTAAGAGCCGGGTAATCGAAAATACAACAGGCAACAATAACATCTCACATAGTTCAGCAATGAGGTTCACCACCCATTCTGAATAAAGTACCTTTTTAGGTGAGACGAGACTGGTGTGTGGGTATACACAGATATGTTGTGCTCCTTTTTATAATGCAATGCACACCCGCACACCTTTCGCTGGTTACCCCACATTGTGGGATATGCCGTGATGGTATGAATGAATGAAATATGTTATTAGGAATAGTGATTTTTAGTAATGTTATACCTACACTGTTCCAAACCTAACAATTTATTATGAATAAGACCTATATCTTTGACTGAATGTTTAAGTAATTATGATAATATGAACACATATATATTGCACAATGAATTTATTTGACTTCCGACGAGCATTTCGGCTTATAAGCCGAATGTGTTCATATTTATCATAATTATTATGGAATTCTACAGTTTGGAAGCCTTGTCAAACGACAGATTGAAAACTGCTGAATATAAGTGTTATATTTACCATTATTCATACAATCCACACCAAGCGCTGGATTCTTTTCTGATATCTGTCGTGCCTTCAACTCTGACAATACGTCTATTGGAGATAGGCCACTGAAAAAGTAAAACATTACATAGGTTAGTAAATTTTATGATTCACATTTAACATTATGTAATATTGAAAAAATTGAAGTGAAAGTTGTATGGCGTGTTTTGGCTAATTGTTGGTAATACATAATTCTACCGATGCAAAATTAAGTTTTAGACATTTTTAGATTTGATTTTTCAATCATGAACTTAAACCAAGTTTTAATTTGAAAAAATATCAGATCACTTCCGAACTATTTGCTTACATAATTTATTAACATAATTTTTAAAGATTCTTAAATAGAAATAAAATTTTCAATGAGAACTAGAAAGATCCAACCCAAATTTTTATAATAAATGAAAAATCAAGCAAATATTACTACTTTTAATATGGTTTTAATATTTTGCGTACGAATATAAGGTGTCACAAAAACCAATGTCAAAACGAAGGCACCTCATAAGTTATCAGATTGTGTATTTTTGACAATGATATACCTGTTTTCAGCCAGAGCCAATGGAATACTCTCGAGAGCATCAGAAAAGGCCCGGAAGGCATGATGCTTCAGTCCCTTCTGTTTGTCTGCCAGGGCTGCTGTAGCTAGAGAACATGACACTTCAGCAGCACCTCCGCCAAATACCACACGAGAATCCTGCATAAGAAAACATACATAAATATCTCATCTTTAATATTAAAATAAGTCAATCATGTCAGTAGATTGTTTACACTTATACTGCCAATGTCAAATGCAGTTGTTTTATTCAGCAAACAAATTCAAAAACCCGTCAGTACCTCCCGTCCCTTCAGTACCTCCCGTCCCTCCAGTACCTCCCGTCCCTCCAGTACCTCCCGTCCCTCCAGTACCTCCCGTCCCTCCAGTACCTCCCGTCCCTCCAGTACCTCCCGTCCCTCCAGTACCTCCCGTCCCTCCAGTACCTCCCGTTCCTCCAGTACCTCCCGTCCCTTCAGTACCTCCCGTCCCTTCAGTACCTCCCGTCCCTTCAGTACCTCCCGTCCCTCCAGTACCTCCCGTCCCTCCAGTACCTCCCGTCCCTCCAGTACCTCCCGTCCCTCCAGTACCTCCCGTCCCTCCAGTACCTCCCGTTCCTCCAGTACCTCCCGTTCCTCCAGTACCTCCCGTCCCTTCAGTACCTCCCGTCCCTTCAGTACCTCCCGTCCCTTCAGTACCTCCCGTCCCTTCAGTACCTCCCGTCCCTTCAGTACCTCCCGTCCCTTCAGTACCTCCCGTCCCTTCAGTACCTCCCGTCCCTTCAGTACCTCCCGTCCCTTCAGTACCTCCCGTCCCTTCAGTACCTCCCGTCCCTTCAGTACCTCCCGTCCCTTCAGTACCTCCCGTCCCTTCAGTACCTCCCGTCCCTTCAGTACCTCCCGTCCCTTCAGTACCTCCCGTCCCTTCAGTACCTCCCGTCCCTTCAGTACCTCCCGTCCCTTCAGTACCTCCCGTCCCTTCAGTACCTCCCGTCCCTTCAGTACCTCCCGTCCCTTCAGTACCTCCCGTCCCTTCAGTACCTCCCGTCCCTTCAGTACCTCCCGTCCCTTCAGTACCTCCCGTCCCTTCAGTACCTCCCGTCCCTTCAGTATGTTAAGAAAATATAACGAAGAAGAAGATAAAAGTTTAAATCCAGAAACCTGCGAAGAGATGGAAGGAAAATTGAACCTTCTCCCAGGATAGTCCACCTTCATAGGTAAAATGACCTATTACCCGATGAAGAAGAAGAAAAATGTTTTAATCCAGAAACCATCCCGGGCATACGCACGACAATTCACAAAGTTTCACTGCAATCGGATAAACGGTTCCCAGGATAGTCCACCTTCATAGGTAAAATGACCTAATACCCGATGAAGAAGAAGAAACATTTTTTTGATCCAGAAACCATCCCTGGTATACTCTCGACAATTCACCAAAGTTTCATAGCAATCGGATGAACGGTTTAGGAGCGCATTCAACACATGCATATATGGGTTCATAGTTACATACAAACATTCAAATTTATAATATAGATATCATGTTTTCATCAAGGAACACAGTTTTCTCTTCATGTATTGCAAGTCAATTTTATAAATGAAATTATTGTGTAAGTACCTACCATTTATATTGTTTCACAGTAGGTAGGTATACAAATATGTATTTTCCTTTAAAATGTTCTTATATTTGAATTTAAACATCTGCGCATGCGCCGTAAATACCACAATGACATTTAAATGTCACCACAGAACATGGAATAAAAAGAATGAATATTTCCTACCTACTTACTGTGTGTTATATGAATATTTCTCATACTAAGCGGGTATATTAAAATTACGTTTTCCCTCTCTTCACCGTTCTATGGTACACAATAAATGGTTTGATGTGAAATATTTTTTATTTGATTTAATTTATTTATAACGCATATTATGTATTATTATTTTTCTGCAGTCCTCCTCCATATAAACTTTAACTATGCCAAATCTCAAACTCATCCGTGCGCCCATTTATCCAGAAATTGTACTTAACGTTTTCGCTTCACATATTAATATATAGAAGATAGATGCACTTTACCAATTACACTAAATTTTAATGAAATACAAAATTGTTCAATTTCATCAAAATATCAAATGAATCAGTTTTAAAATTAATTGTCATCGGTAATACACAAATTCTGTAAGTTTCAGAGCTCTAACTGGTTGGGAAGTTAGTTAAAAAAATCAATTGCAAAATTCCAGTACGTAAAGTAACTTGTTAGTAGAACTCCATACTCCAAGAGTCAGTGTCTGCCAGATTGCATTTGAAAAAAATTCTGTGCAAGTACACCACAGCAGGTGATAACAATCAATTACTAGTAATCCTGAATCATGATGGCTTTTTTGACGAATGTCAGGAAACCGAGATGAATTTATACAAATTTGCAACATTATAGCTTTTATGGTTTTTGAGATACAAAAATAAAAACAAATGTTGGAACAAAAATTGTAAATTTTAGTACGACAGTTTTGTAGGCCTAAAATTTTCTATACCTTCAGAAATTGTGTGCTCCATACATCAAGCGGACCAAAATATAATAATAACAAATTTGGATGATTTTTATAGCGCCGTTTTTGTGATAACCTCACCTCAAGGGCGCTTTGAATATATTACAGGTTTTTGTAAGACTCGCGGAAGAATTGTGTTTTTAGGTATTTCCTGAATAGTGCTAAGTTGAGTTAAGAAAATATGGAACACATAACTCAAATATGGCTAAGTTAAGAAAATATGGAACACATAACTCAAGAACGGTTAAAGATGGAAATATTTTGTAGAAAATACATTAGAATATTTTTTCTCTAGAACCTACAGTTATCAAGTTACAAGTGAAAAACAAAAAAAAGTCAAATTTTAAGCTCCCTTCACCTCGCCTCTCAGCGTCGTGGTAATTTTGAGATATTTACCTCCTAAGGACCCCAAACCTATTCATCAATATAGTATAAGTAATAAAAAAATGATATACCTGCACAAGACTCCTGACAACACATAGAGCGTCATGTATGGATCTCTTGGCCTCCTCGACGGCCATCTTGGTCCCGCCCCTGACAAGGATGGTCACAGCCCTGGTGTTGCCACACCCCTCAATGACCAGCATCTGATCAGAGGTGGTGCCGAAGCTGATCTCCCTAACGACGGCAGCCGAACCCAACTTCTCGGGGGACAGCTCTTCGAAGCGGGGCACAATGCGGCCCCCGGTGGCGATGGCGACCAGCTCTATTTCGGGGCCACCCACCCAGCGCACAGCGGGGAGGTCCTCGGACAGGAGAAGATGGTTGGCCTCATCGTCGAAGCCCCATTGACACAGAGCCAATGTCGCACCAGAATCCTGCAGGAAGAGTATATCTAAATAAAATGAGTCTTTAACATACTCCTTTAGGCCCAATATTTCAATAACATGATTAAGAGTATTGTCGGCCTTCGTGGCTCAGTTGGTTAGGTATTTGACTGCTGATCCAAAGGTCCCGGATTCGATTCCCAGTGGAGACAGTTTATAATTGTGTTTTCAGTCTGGATCTGTGAGTCAATTAATATTGTAAGTCTCCATAATGTGGCAATGTTTTATTGGGTGCGCGTTAAATAAATATTTGACATAGTACCTGTTAGTAGTCCGAGAATTACGGCTAATTTTAACAAATTCTAAAAATTTATTTACACCAAATTTATTGCATTCGCTGTTTTAATTCTCAGCATCTCTGAGAATTCTTAGTGCTTGAGTCAACACTTATCACACCAAAATGTATAGAATTTGTCTTGCCAAGTATTGAAAAAATGCTTGGAATGTTGTATAAATTTGGCACTTTTAAAAATTAGTGCCAAGGAGTCTTCCTTTACTTTACAAAAAAATTACTTATTATGTAACATAATTCAAGAATGTGGGGTAAGCAGTGACAGGTTTGCATATAAAAGGAAGCACAACATATTCTGGGTGTATGTTATGATAAAAAGGCACTACATTCAGAATGGATGGCGAACCTCAGATGAACTATGTGAGATATTTATTGTTGCCTGATGTATTTTCGATTACCCAACTCTTACGGGACACTGATTATAGAAAATAATGAAAGCACTATTCTAAGCTAGTGCCCAGTGGCGGCTCTTTCTAAAGGGCTCCCGGGCTCAGCCCTCCCAAACACTTTGTTCAAAAGATTTAAAAAAATGTATGTAATTAAATTTTGAGAACATATTATTTTTCTAAATAATGTTTGCTGTCTTACGCCTGTAGTATATTTAGCGAAAGTATTTAAGGGCGTAGATCAAGGATGTATACATTTTTCGATCTCAATGAAACTTTAGATTCATAAAAATTATGTATTTTTAATTATTTTTAAAATATTATTAAATATTTAAAATCAATTTACAAACTGATATTACAATAACAAAATAAACGTTGTGGCAGGCATTTGGTTTGACCATGCTTTTTTCACAAATTAAAAAAAAATAATTCGTCTGATTATATATGTGGAGAAGAACAATATCCTTAAAATGTAGTCTAAAAAATAATGCTATGTAATCATAATTTGATAAAATATAGCATTAAACATGGAGGAAAGACAACACTGACATTATTAGAATTTTATTTAAAAAAAATAAAACTAACAACGACAGATCATTGAGATATACAAACAAAAATATTTAAAAATATTTTTATTGCAAAAATATATTTGATCAATTTATTGCATTTTTTATAAAAATTAATCATTTATGCACTGATTTCAGCGCCATATTGGTGGTTCATTCAGATACTAAAAAAATATTAGATTCGAGCCTGCATTTTTTGTTACGCCATCTAGCGATAAGCGGTATATACGATTTGTCCGATACAATAGCTTACTTGACAACGCTGACATCATTTGACCGAGAACTCTATCTTCCTCTTACACACACACACACACTCTCTCTCTCTCTCTCCTCACAACATGTTGTACAAAAAAAAATAAGTACGTGTTTTTCAGCGATGCATAATACACCAGACAAGGTACTTAATAAAAATATATTCTTTATTCATAGTGTTTTTTCCTTCGCATAATAAATGGTAATATCTTTTTATTAAGTAAGCCCTTTTAATACTATTTTAAAATCACTCGCAGACGATTAGATAAGCCGGAACATAATAAATATACATATATTTATTATGTTCAATACTCGTACATTTTCATCATTTATTACATTACTATAGATAGGATTTTTTTTAATTTTACGAGTATTGTAGAATAATGACGGAATTGGTGTTAGCCACATTAGATTATTGGTCAGGGAATATTGTATACAGTTTATTTCTGTTCTAGTTTATAACAAAATAAGTATACCTACGCAAATTTTGTACCTAAACTAGTTGCATGTAACACATGAAATCCAACTGTCGATAGTGATAGTATGTACAGTTGAAGAATAAGTACCAATCTATAAACCCATAAATACAAATTATTTAATATTTTAAGATATTTGGTTTTCTATACAACACATGTTCCAAGGTATGTATGTCAAGATAGGATAGTATGGAGGTCAGTCCTTTGATCCAACCCAGAATATGAAAACAGCATGATTGTATGTATGTTTGGAGATTAGTATCAAACAATTAAGTCTTCTTAGATATTGTGTGTAGACGACTGCCATACAAATTGTATGAAACAATGTCGTCACTAAATTCAATTTTTATAAAAATTGTTAAAAAAAATTGAGATGTACTTCTACAATTTTATAGGAAATTAAATTATCTACATAGTTGGGGTGTGAGTAAATTCTGAGTAAATCCATGTATGGGAACATATATGCTGCGAGGCCTCTAGTTGGTGCTATTAGCATGCAAAAAGTCCACTATGTCATACAAAATGTACCTTCGTACACGCATCTTGGCTTTATAATGTCGATTCATTCAGAGAGTTGAATTCTCATGAACGAATCGACAGTTGGATAAGTAGGTAATGATAGTACAATTTTGTCAACATTTTCATCATTTATTACATTACTAGGATTTTTTTAATTTTACGAGTATTGTAGAATAATGACGGAATTGGTGTTAGCGACATTAGATTCTTGGTCAGGGAATATTGTATACAGTTTATTTCTGTTCTAGTTCCCTAAAATATTCCCTAAAATAATTATTGTGCTATATGTAAACTACTGCGAAATTCGATGTACTTGGGCCAAGAAGATAAATTTCAACTGTACCGGACGGATGGCAGCCCTAGTCATGCCGAGATCCGAATCTATACTATAATAATCCATCGCGCTAGCCGCTTAGCCATCAACTCGTCTAAACAAACTACCTATTAGAAAAATATATTATACTTAGGTATAAAAAAAATATATAAGCAGACGTAGCGAGAGCTCGGTATCCTCTAAAATAAAATATTTTGTGTAGTTCAGCGAATTATGTATAATTTTCTGCCATTTTATTTATGATATTTTTGTATTGCTTCTCTAATTGTCAGCCTCATTACATAGACTTTATGTCTATCTATTGTCTCAAAGATACAGTACAGACTAAAAACTGCTAAAAACACACAAAGTAGGTATAATTATATGTCAGTATAGGTACCTATTATAGGTAATGCATATAATATACGTCGCATCATGTTCATGTCAATCATAATAGTCTGCTTCTAAAAATTTAAACTAGGTATATGAAAAAAGCCTTGCTTTATACTGTCGATACCTCAATACGCAACGCGACGACTGACAAAATAATTGAAATATTCTTATAATAATAATAATAATATAGAATCTTAGAGTAGCATATCGTGTATACTGGCTATACATTTGTAGGTTAGGTTAGGTTTGTTTTGTAATAATAATAGCGCTTTATATATTGAATGATTTCGACTTATAAGCGAATGTGTCACTATTATTATTGTAAATAAACCAAAACTAACCAAAGAATGAGCATTTGAATTTGATAATAATCGTTGCGTAAAGACTCTTCGCGAGCCTGTGCGTGTGTGTGTGTGACATGAAGCGTATTACTTATAATACACACTTACAAGGAACGAAGCATCACACATTGTACTTTGACCTTGAAAACATCGAAACATCGAATATAATAATATTTTTATTTATTTTTAGCATTTTAATATTCGGATTGGTATTTATATTTAATTCTTATTTATAATATCAAATAATGTTAATTATATTTTATCAATCAGGAAGGTATGCGTATTTGATTATGAATTTATTATTATAATATATAGGTACCTACATAATATTTTTGCAATTCGTTTTTATACATTATCCAATAAAAAACTTTTCACGTTATCCGACAGATAGCGCTAAAACTATTTTTTAGCATTCAACCGAGTATTTTTTAGTTTTGTATACATATAGTAAATATGAAACACATTATGTATAAAATACATAAATAATAAATTAAATTAAATAGCTCTGATAACGTGTTCAAATATTGAAGCAATAAAAATATAATTTTATTCCAAAGTAACACCTGGTGGAAGAAACCAAAAGTTTTCTAAAAAAACTTCCTAAGGAAATTGGTAAATTTGGTTGATCTCTCGACTATTTTACGATTTTAACGCTACTCAATTATAGCGATGGTTGAAATACCCCGTTAAACCTACCTGCTTTGTAAAGCAAGCAAGATTCTATGAAATATTTCATTTCTCAGGCACAGTCGACTTGTGCCCGGAGAACCCATACAATTCACGCGATCGCCCGCTGCCGCCGCAGCTCGCCATACACGCTGAATGTATGCTGATTTCGAGCGAAAGGGGGCAGTGCCCACGAAGGATTACAGTATATTTTCATTTATTCATACTTTGTTGTACATTGCGATGGTCGAACGTTAGGTTAGCAGTTACAATTCCTTGAGGTTAACATTAATTGATATTGCATTGTTTTAACTAAATCATCTGAAATATATTAGTATTACCTATTATTTAATTAATTGATAGCATAATATTGCAAAAAAAAAAAACAAAAATTATATTAGACATAAAATGGGTAAAATCAGGAAGCAGTCTTGCGGCTGTAGCCAGAAGTTTTTTTTTCAATATTGTGAATACAGTTGGTAAATTAAATACAGCATAAATGAACAGGTTCACCTTTTAATTTCCGATAAACAAAAGAATTATGGAAAACACTGATGATTTTAATATACGAAAATAATATTGTTCCACATGTCATATCTGCTTTCTGATTCCTGTTGTAAGTTAATTTCTCTTCTATACTTTTGAGCCCTTCTAAAATTTAAGGTCCCCAGCAGCCACTGCTAGTGCCTCACAGTAAAATCGAGCTTAGTTTTAATAATGTGAAATATTAACCAAATGTAATAAGAAACTAACCTTGACTTGTTTAACCATTTGCCTAAACTTGTCTTGTTCGTACTGACGGAGGGCCTTGTAGTCTTCTGTGGATCCAACTGTCAACTTATGCTTGGTCTTTGGCTTTGGGGGTTCAAACGGACACGTCAAGATGGCGATTTTCGCATTCTGAAATATCAAATAAAAAAATGATTCAATTATTGAAAGAAGATAATAACTGATTAATGTATAGTCAGTTTTATTTGAATTTTAAAATGGTTCTTCTTCAGCCTGTTACTGGGGTTTCTTGCATTAGTCTTTATTAGAATATTTATTTATAGTTATAAAGTAATTAAAACTATTTTACTGAAATTGTTGTCATTATTAATTTAATTGTTGTAGTAAATACCTTGAGTAATTTAGGCATCTGTGGATGGCTCATTGTTTTATCTATGACAACTCCATGTACCAGCACTGAGTCTTCTAGCTTTCCTCCAACTTTGCCTTCAACCTTCATCAGTTCAAAGTTTACATCGCGTTTTTCCAAGTCAGCAACAGTTAGCACAGCCTGGAATTATTAAATAGAAAGTAATTCATAGTCAGTAAAATGTACACAACTCAAGAATGTGAATATACTTTAAAATTATTTCAATGGTTAATATAACAGTTTATTTACGTTGGTTAACCCTGTGGTGATTTACTGAAATATCAAAACTTGGCAACACTAATCGGTGGAATATTCTAGAACAGTCAAATGATCTATATAAACTCATTTTTTCATTCGCCCGCCATTGCTCTCTTGAAGTGTCAACGTACTGCGTCAATCAATATTTTATCAGCCGTGTGAATTTATAAATCTTATTGTAAAATATTTAGTAAATCAAAGATTGTTATTTGTGAATAAACAGTGTATTGCAAAGTAAGTTAATTCTTTAATTCTTAAGACAAATCATTCCTTATTGCATTATTTAATTAAGAAATATTTAGTGGGTAATTGATTTTAAAGATTAATTAATGAATAACAATTTTGAACACATATTTAAAAACCTTCTGATAATTATTATAACCTTCTGATAAATCTTAAGACTATCTTCAATCAACCCCTAAAACCCCTTTGCATCCCATCCTTTTTCAATTTTGTTTTGTATTAAATAAATCATGAATTTTTTATCATTTCTTTTTTTTAACTATTTATTAATTTTTATTTATAATATTTATACATACTACAAATGTATTTACATGTGGTTGACTAGTAGAAATTGCCTACAAAAAAATTTAAAAATAAATTTCGCTGCTGGTGATCGCAGCCAGGACGACCACAGAAACCAAACGGCTTACCAACTGTGCCACAGCAGTCGACATTGTACATAAATTAAACAAATCTAATTTATTTGGTATATTTATTTACCTCGACAGCAATCTCAGCCATCTGCCTGTGGCAACGGTTGATGATCTTACTGGCCAGCGTGGTCATGGCTGTCTGTATGAGGGGCTCGGGGTTGGCCCTGTCCACTGGGAAAGGTTCAGCGATGGCGTCCAGATGAGCGAGCGCCGCCCTGGCTGCCTCCTCGTATCCGTCAGCTATGCGGATTGGATGGATGCCCTTGTCTATCAGACCGCATGCTTGCTCCAACAGGGCGCCTAAAAATAATTGGAAAATAAATCATTCACAAACCAATAAAATGTTGCCAAAGAAAACAATTCATTTAACTATTTATATATTGTTCCTGAGACACTAATAAACCTCAAAACTATCATTATTATCTAACTGAAGAATGTTATCTCTCTACAAGTATAAAGTCACCCTTATTTCATTATTCAAAATGTCAGAAATTTTAAAAATTTAACAAATTGTCTGAAATTAGAAATCAAAAAGAAAAAGCATTGTTAATTTCTAAAACAAATATCTGTAATTGTGAAAAAATATTTAGTTATAATGCCTCTTACCAGACCAAAAATGGGTGAGACGTGAAAAAACATTTTTAATAACGTCACTAAATTGTTGTTTTTCTTTTTACAAATATAAATAAATAATATAATGAAGACCCAGTGCTTCATTGCTAAACAAACCCTCAGGGACCGCATCAGGTCTATATGCGTTGTCGAGGACATAACAAGATGGGGACTTCTGGAGAGACCACATTGAAACCACGTAAGATAGAAATACCCAACAACAGAAGTATCCGGAAGACCTGGGAAGAGATAGAAAGACAGTTGGACCTCCTCCTCCCAGGATAGTCCACCCTCACAAACAGGTCAAATTACCTAATACATGGTGAAGAAGAAGAAATAAAGAATGGATTTGAAAAGTACTCACATCCTCATACATTCCCTAAATTAAATGTAGGCGTATGAAATCATCGAGACAGCCAGGGTGGAGATTGAACTCACCATCACTGGATTATTAAGCCAGTATAACGCCCTCTGTGCCACTGTTAGTTACTCGACAGAAATCCTTTAGACGCTTCTGTACTCTGTTTATCTTGGGGCCAAAGCAACTAGGAGACTTCAACAAGAAGAGGATTAAGCCCGGGGTTAGCTGTCCTTCCACTTAACCAATCTTATCACAATTATAGGTGATTAATCCGCCTTCATGGCTCAGTCGGTTGGATATCTGATTGCTGAGCTAAAGGTCCCAGGTTTGATTCCCTGTTGATTTGTGTTTTCAGTCTGGATCTGTGAGACGATAAATATTGTAAGTCTCCAGAATGTGGCAACTTGCTATTGGGTGCGTGTTAAATTAATATTTGACCTAGTACCTGTTAGTTGCCCGAGAAGCAATATAAAATCTACTAATTTAACTAACTACAAAATTTTCTGTCTATAATAATGTTTTAACTATTTGAATTTGAAAAACCCGCTTTATGTAAATTTACCAGCCAATACAACCACTCCAGTGGTTCCGTCACCAATCTCATCGTCCTGACTCTGTGCCAACTGTGCCAACAACTTGGCAATCTCGTGTCCTGCATCCATCAGCTTCAGGATGGTGGCACCATCATTGGTGACAGTCACATCTCCGTCGGGAGACACCAGGAGCTTGTCAAGACCACGGGGACCGAGGGACGTGCGGAGCATAGATGCAATCTGACACGCAGCATTTATGTGAGACTAAAAAAACAAATAATATCACTGTATTTGTGGATATAGTTATCCTCAAACATCTAAAAAAAAATCACGTGGGTGCGCAGAAGACAAATTTGGTTTTGATCATGTGTGTGTGAAAATTGTCCCACTCCAGTGGTCCAACAGGTCATAGATCAGCGACATATGCTGTATACCAACCATCACCTGGACACCTAAAATTTCATAGGAGTTTCCTAAATATGACCGCACCCCCAGCAGATACACCTAAGACTGCAAGAGATACGCCTGTAGAGAGTCATCAGAGGGCATACAAGGGGCCATATTCAATACACAATAAAAGCACTGCCCCCAGGAAATCACCAACCTTTGCCAATGTGAAAAAATCCTCCACAGATTAGGACTGGGGTTGATTTTACAGAGCTGATGACACAGTGTGCGACTGTGGACAAATACACAACACTAAGTACCTCCTAGCTTGCCCAATGGCTCCTAGTCAGTGTGCTTGGGAAATTTTTTTTCTTCTATGTTCAAATTCGATGGTTTAACCCTAGCTACAATTCCATTTCAAATGGCAATTTTGACTTTGAAACTCTATATCATCCATGAGTGTTACCATGTCACAGTATTTGATCATCACATCC
This sequence comes from Molanna angustata, assembly GCA_963576475.1. NCBI lineage: Eukaryota > Metazoa > Arthropoda > Insecta > Trichoptera > Molannidae > Molanna > Molanna angustata. The sequence goes on along the minus strand of OY754965.1, from coordinate 50,230,472 downwards.
TGTTTTTCAATAATGCAGATTTTTTTATTTAAATTATTTGATACTTGTGATGTCCACAGAGAGTAGCTATTAACAAAATACGTGATTTGTCTTTCACTGTGTATACGTGCATGCAGCAACTGGGTAATTGTCTGTTTAGAAAACATTGTGTGGAAAGGAGATAACGTCTGAAATGTACATAGGTATAAGCAACAATTTCAATATTTTTTAGCCATGATGTATAAACCATGATATATTACAGCTTATACCTACATATATTTCAAACATCATCTCCTTTTCACACAGGGTAATCGAAATACACAATCACCCAGTTTGGTATAGTTAATATGCTGTGGGATCGAAATTGTCTAAATGTCCCGCATTTTTTCCTAAAAGTTATGAAAACTCCAATGATAATTGTCAAATAAGTTACAAAAATTATCAGAGCATAAAACTAAAAGATATTGATACCTAGGTGAAATGAACCTCTCTGACAATCGATTACAATCTATATTTTCTTCTTACAACAGCTTCCTGTTGGGCCTCATAAGATGTTTGCATTATCATTCAAGTCACAAATGAAATTATTTGCTCAGTAAAAAAATAAAATAAGTCATATGACTATTTTTTGAATTAAGAATAACCTCATTCTATTCCAGAACATCTATATGACTTATATCAGTAGTAATATTTCAGAATTAAAATCAAGATAAATGCAATAGTATGTATACTTTTAATGTAAATATATTATACAGTGTGCTCCTCCCACACAAATAGAACAATCTAGATTTGTTGTTTTTGACAGCTGACTTCTTAACTTCATTTTTCACTGAGAAGCTAACAAATAAGGTACGCTGAGGTGCCAAAAAATCAAAGGCAATGTAAGTAAATAATAGAAAATCGACATCATATAGATGAAATGTTTATATTAACGGAATAGAAAAATAATATATTCACCTTCAAGGCATCGTTGCCGGTAAGTCGTTTTTGACGTTCCTGGTCCCTAAGAATAATAAAAGGACGACCATACTCGTCAAAGGCTACTGAGCCTGGAAAAGACGACATTTTAGATGGTGATAATTATTTCAAAATTCACAGATGGTTCACGATTACACTTTTATTTAAAACATTCCTAAGCAAGCAACCATTTGTAAATTTTGAAGAACACAAGACTTTTTGTATTGCAATATGAAAATGTTTATATAATTTTCCCCGTATTTTGACCAATTATATTTAAAAATGGGTATTTACCTATACTTTTATAAAATTAATAAAAAATAAATACATATATATGGTTTTAAATAATAACGATTTTTTTACGTCTTTTGTAAAAATAGCTGTATTAATGCGATTAATTGACTTTCGTAAACTAAAATTTGAAAAAAATTGAGTACAATTTATATTAATAATCAAAATGTTTTTAGAAAATATTTTTTTACCCTAATTTATTTATTCATTGAACCATAAAAATATCATACAACATAATATAAATATAGGATAGCTGCTTCACTGGAATGAATCTGTTTTGAACCAGATACCTGTAATTTGATATATTATAATAATAATATAAATAAATTAAAAAAAAAAACACCAATTCAAAAGTTTTAAAACACAAAATCGGAACAATAACTAAAATAATACTATTTCAATAAATTATTATTGTGATATTACTTCCATATTGGTTTCTACCTACATCAAGTAAACACGTATGACGAGCTTTGAATCGTATTATAGTTATAATAAAAGAACTTGAACCTGTCACGTGGGCGCGCAGATCGCAAATTTGTGTATTTTTGCTTTGTATATGTGCAAGCCGTCCCCCCCACTGCGAAAAAGTTCAAAAAGTTTGGTGAAATCTGTACCCGTTTGAGATCTGATGGTAGTTTATTGTAAATTCGGGGTGGCTGTTTATTATTTAGAAGAATTTTCCTAATGGCTTAAAGTCCGCCAGTACATGAAAAATATAAATAAATAGGAATTATAACAGGAATAATACGCCCTATTCAGTAACTATTGTAACTAAAATAGGAACGTTCTAAAATTGTAGATTTTAGATTTACGGTCTTATTTTAGCGTCATAAAATATTAACTTGGACTAAATAGAATAGGAACGTACCTATTTTGGCCAGAACGTTCTAAAAAAGTTACTGAATCAGACGTATTATGAATAATTATGAAAATTATGAAATTTTCATCATTTTCATAATTATTCAAAATACGTCTAATTCAGTATCTTTTTAAGAACGTTTCGGCCAATATAGGTACGTTCCTATTCCATTTAGTCCAAGTTGATAATTTATAACCCTGAAATGAGCCCGTAAATCTAAAATCTGCAATTTTAGTATGTTCTTATTTTAGTTACTGAATAGGGGGTAGGTAGTATATATGAATTAGTTATTATAAGACAACATAACAATAATTTTTTTCTTGATAATAAATTATTATTGACAAGTGACGAACTAAACAACCTTATTAATTGATGGTAAAGAGTTTCTCTAATTTATTAACGTTACCTAGAAGAATTTAAAAATTGAATTTTATTTGAAAATTTAATCTGAATAAACGATTAAAGGAAGGGAAATGACATTTTCTTAGCTGGCAATGTGTCACTCTTTTTTGTGAGATTTCATGAGGTTTGTGTATTTTGTGTGTTCTTGAAGGTAAAAATCTTTTAATATTTCTGGCATCCTATGTTTATTTTGTATACTGTTTTGCTCGTTAGTTATTTTGTGTAAATTACGTGCTGATTGTCAATGTATTGGCGGATCTTATCTTGAATATTTCTTTTAACTTGAAATCAAAGTGACATGCTAAGCCGGAAAAGTTTTTTGTTTACACAAAAAATAATAATTTGAGTATTATATTCAATTAACACCAATTAAATATCTGTTCATTTACACAAAAGAAGTGTTGCAGGTGTAGTTTTGGCGTTGTGAATAGTAATATTTTCTTTTATTCTTGGGTTTTTGTAGTTAAATATATCCCCGGTAAGTACTCTTGCTGTAATAAACTTTCTATAATAATCCTTATCGTTTTTGTTTTTTTTTTCAAACGATTACAAAATGTAATTTTGATTAATAATTAGTCATTTTTATTGACATTTTAAGTATCTTGCATGTACAGTATTAATCGAATGCCAAATTTGGAGTTGCTCGCGACCTAACCTTAATTAATGAAATTATTGCGCATATTATGACAAAATTGTGCATCTCCTAGTTTTATATTGTATTTAGTTTTATTATTATTCTATGATTGTATAACATCATGATATAGTTGAAATATTTATTTTACTAATAAGTCAAATGAATATAACTATTTTAGTTATGCATTCAGATACAGATTTTTTAAAATTATCTATAACTTCTTTATAGCTATAATTTTTATTATTTGTGGTTTAATAAATCTAAAAATAACATCCTGTCAACTCAATATTATTGACCACTATCTATGGAGATGTTAAAATATGTACCTACATAATTTTCAATACACTCTTTATATTGCTATTATCTTTTATGATGTAAATGTATTTTTCCATTTTTTTCATTACTTCATACCCATTTTATATAACCAATTTTTATTGTTTAATTGTATTAAGTTATTAATATGGTGGTGGCAGAGCAGTTAGATCACAGGCTTAGTAAACCAGTGGCCGTGAGTTCGAATCCTGCCACGACCGATTTCGATCACCCATAGCACAAGCATTTGCTTAATTTAGGGAATGTATGAAGATGTACATGTTCTTTCTACGAGGTCAAATTAAGTTTAAATGCAATTTTAATTTTATTGCACTATTTTTCTGCTCGTTCTGTAAAATATGATCCACCACATGATTCAGAAATTATCGGTTTAATATTAGAAGAGTCCATTTTTATATTAGATATTATTTTTATGAATTGAAATCAAGGAAATAATTAAATTAGAATTTGGTACTATTTTCATGTAGTAGGTAGATTTTGACAATTTTACTAGCTATGTTTATGTCTTTACTATCGATAACGTATGATGGCGTTTGTGTCAGTTGGTGTCTCATGAAGTTTTGTAATTATTGTGTTATGTGCAAAAAAAAATGCGTTAAAATGCGATTCTTCATTAAATAGGCGTATTATGAAGTATGGTATTTGTACTCCCACACTTAGCTGTCAATAATTACGGAACTTCATGAAATGTCTTAACGTCATAGTGGCCATCATACGTCGTTGCTAGTATAGATGGCAGTAATAACGGAATACTTTTTTCATGACTGATTTGATTAAATCTTAAACAATATTATCCTTTGACAAATTTTTAACATCCCGATAGAGACGAAGTTGTAATATTATAGGAGAACCAGGAACTAAAGACACTTACAGGACTTACGACCTGTCATCGGTAACTCAATAAGAAGGTATAATTGGTGTACATTGCGCATAAAGTGGTCACGTAAACCAGCCGATGTCAGGTACCTACATTAAAGAGCTGTGTCAGAGAAAAGAGCTCTCTGGGAGGCATCTCACACTTGTCCGAATGCAGAGGCCTACCTAAATACTAAATTCTAAATACTAACCATTGCCCAGTTGCTTACTTAAGTTATGAGATCACGTGGCTTCCTAACTGGAGGATACTACCAAGTTTTTGTATGAGAATTGCATTACAGAGACATATCTAAATACTTAGCGCATGCGCGTCGGCGTAAACTAACATTTGCGAATTGTCACAAAGTAAGGTTGATGGCGAGAAAACTTACGAGTGGTTTAATCCTAAAATACGAGATATTTTCGGTGGCTGATGATTTTATCGGCTTCGTTAAATATGTATTTGGTAATGTTGTCAAATCAAATACCAAACAGAGTATTCAGCGATCCATACGAGATGCCGAAAATTCGCTGGAATTTCAGAAAAATCGTGACATCGAGCTGTCAGTGTGAAGTTGACTACATATGTGTGTTGTTAAAACAAAAAAAACATTTAAACCTCAGTCTATGGCCATAGAAAGCTATCTATCTCTTTTCTTCATACAAATTAATGTGAAATTCTACGCCATCGACCTTAAGATTGGCGTAGTTTTAGTTAGTGATGTCTCTACAACGCAATTATTGCTAACTTAAGAATACTAAATACTTCAGTGAGGTTAGGAATTAGTATTTAGGTACCTAGGACTGTGCATTCGGGTCATAGATCTTGTGGATCACAGATTACCAACTCCCTAAAGGAGTTGGACAAAGTCAACAAAGCGGCTTACTATGATCGATGCTTTGCTGTGAAAACAGCTTTGTTTCGTAGAGCAACATAATACCAATATACCTATCAGCGCCCTTGAAATGATCCTGAATCATTAAACTGCACTATAAAAATTATTATTGTTATTATTTGTTTCTATCGAGATGTTAAAAATTTGTCAATAAATATTATTGACTCGACGGAAAAAAACCAATGTTTGCATATATATAACTTTTAAAAATATTCATTCTTTACGTACGTAGATGCCACAATGCTTTGTTAATATTTGATGGAATAGGTTGCAACTTGTTAACGCATCCTTGTCTAATGCGTGCTGCGTATTGTCTTAGTTTGTTATCATAATTTGTTGGATTATAAGATACTCCTCTTTCGAATGTCAGTTGACATTATTTATGATGTATGTTAACATGAATTCACAAAGAGGTTAATTTATAAAAATATCATTCAAAAATTTCCACCATATTTACACCATTGCTCAATTGTTCTTTCGATGAAAATATAACCTAAAAAGTGACATTTATGATAAATGACATTTGACATTTAAAATACCCGATGCAGCTTTCAGATTAAAACACCGCTCAAAAGCGTTCACTGAGATTGGTGTGAAAAATGCCATAATCTGCAACTTCAGGTACATCTGACGCCCGACGTCGAGCGTTGTATCTAAACACAGCCCAGACACTGTCATACAAAACGTTTGTCAGATTACCGCGGGTATACTGTATTGTAATATTGAACAAGTATAATATGTTTTTAGCTCTAGAACAAAATACTATTACTTGAACAAAAATAAAATTATCATAATTCCCATTTACAGATAGATTCTATTGGGGTTGTTATTTAATTGAGAATATAATACAGTGAAACCCCCATTTAACGTTTTTTAAGGGTCTGTAAAAAAAAAACTTAATTGGAGGGAAAATGTAAATAGGGGGTATCAAAAAAACACATTTTATTTAATACAGATAGTGCACGTACATAGTGTGAACACATGGGGGGATATTGAAAAAACAATGTTTTATTTATTAATTTATTATAAAAGTAAAAACAGATTGTTCACATAGTGTGAACATAAACATTAAAATTTTATTTTTTATTAAAAAAGTCATTAATATTCGTTTGTTGCATTTTTTTCTTTTTTTGCAACTCTCTTTCAATATTATATATTGACCTAAAGGTCTCGTCTTGAACATCACTAATACGTTTGCTTCCAATTTTGGGCGATATCTAAATCAACACTACCACTGCGTGATTCCCCGCAAACTGACCTGTAGACCACATTATGTCTCTTTTTAAAACGATCTATCCACCCATTTGATGCAGTAAACCCTTCAATATTAAGACGATTCGCGATGTGCAGCGCCTTCACGAACAATCGAACCGCCGACGGTAATATTGCTGGCTCGCGCACTGACAAACCATTCTTTCAAAATCTCCTCCATTTTTTCGTATTATATATCGCTTTTCTCAATCGATTTTTAATGATTGACGCTAAAGTAGTAATAGGAATCCCTAAATCACGGGCCAGTGAAACGCGTGAATCCACATGTTTATCAACTTTTTCGAGAATATTCCTTTTCTCATGCACCGACAAAGCTTTTCTTTGTTGAGACATTTTTTTTCACTTTATAACGATTATACTGTAAATAAGAAAAGAACAGACTGTTAACCACTGAAACGAATACGAATGACGAATATGCGAAAGCACTGAAAGCAAAATGACAGATGATTAAAGATGTCGCCTATACCCACCCCATATATACTCGACCAATCACAATTTCGGAAATTAACCAATCACCACGTTGCGTCTTGAACTTCGACCGATCACAATTTCGGAAATAAACCAATCACCGTACGCCATTCTAAAGTCACGTCGCTAGTGTTTGTACTGTGCCGACTCATTGTCAAACGCGCGTAACTCACATATTTTGAATATTTCCGACGTAAATCGCGGGAAAAAAAAACGTAAAAGCGGGTATTAAATGTATTAAAATATACCGGGACCTAAAACTTAACACGCAATTGGCGGGAAAACGTAAAATAAGGGGACGTAAAATCCGGGTTTCACTGTATATCAGAAGGTTGTGATTTTAAGTGTGTGTTCAAATTACTTCTCAATAACATACATGACTAAATAAGATATTGCAATTTGTTAATCAGTCAGAAATAGAAATAGTAATTGAGTGATGAAGGGTTTCAAAATAAATGATAACTTACATGATTTACATCTATTTTCGGTTTAAATAAATTACGTACAATATTATACTTGATAAATTTACAGATGTTCGCGATGTTTGGGTCAATATTAATTTTACGATTATTACTAAAGAGTTAACACTGTAGTCGTATTGCTGGTTGATATGCGAATGGGAAACCGCGCTGTTTATTCGGTTCAGGATCTGATGACCTTCGACCATCTTCGTTAATATAATGAGATGCGAGACCATCCGACAAATGACGTATTCATTGACCAAATTGGTTGTCGTGTAGCATCGCCACATTCCAAATTATTTATGAAACAATAAAAAGAAAACTTCGCTTTAATCTGTTTCATGATTAAACTTGTCTGTGTATGTTTTGATTTATTCAAAGAAGCATCGTATTGTTTCAGAGGACACATTGTTAAGTCAGCCACAAACCTCCTGTAACAAAAACCAACAGAATGCCAGAACTGACAGAGTTGGACAAGGCCACAGCATCAATGGCTGAGAAGGCTGCGGAGAAGAAAACCGACACGGCAGAGTCTGACAGTGATTCAGATGACACCATTCCTGAGTTGGAAGATGCCGGTTCGTTTTATTTTTATTGATACAGAAAATACATTTTTTTACTGTAGAATAAAGATTTAATATAAACCTCAGATATTTTGGTATATTATTATGTACATATTTTGTAACCTTCATGGTGCAGGGTAAAACTCTAATACTTTTTTATTTGCCCGAGAAGTAATACAATAAGGCTAGAAGTTAGTCACTAGTCAGAGATGACAATAGAGCTCGCCAAGCGAAAGATTGCAGATGATGTCAACTCCTCACAAATCGATACTCAATACAAGTACTCTTAACTTAAATCAACCAATAAAATCAGTTTAATTTTGATGTTACATAGTGTAATGCGCGTCACTCCTGCCCTAACCTTATTAATCATGTTTATAAAACTCACTCGTTATCGAGGTCTGCAAAAAGAGAAAAAAGTGTCACAATTCTTGATGTAAATAATACAAATTTAATTATGATACAACAAGATGCAACAATTTCAAAAAATAATTTAATTCATGTACTTGGTTATTTCCTAGCTTTTGCTAGACATTACTTGTTACAGTACTGCAATACCTTTAATTATAGGTGCACCAGGCGCTGATGGCATCGTTAACCCCATCGCTGGGATCGACATGGTCTCAAAAGCAAAACAGTCAAGAGGAGAGAAGAAGGCAAGGAAGATCATGAGCAAATTGGGATTAAAACCGGTCAGTAAACTGTCATATTTCTAATTTATTCATAGTAGTGAAAATAAAAAAATTGCTGTACATTATATTATACCTAAAAAATTGATATTAAAAATTGAAAAATTGATGTGAAATAATATATTTTTATAGATTATAAAAACGCATTATAAATTTAATTGTATTAGAAATGGAGTCTGTGTTGGTGCACAGTTATCCAGTGGTTGCTAGTTCGAATCTTGCTTCGAGCGATTTCGTTCATATAAAACAAGCATTTTTGGTTAGTTAAAAATAAAGACATTCCAGCCTGGTTCCACCATTGGTTTAAATGGTGCAGCATGTGCTTAAAAAAATTCATAAAAGCATTGTTGAGGAAATTTTTACTATGTGAACTCAAGTTATTATTTTTGACCTTGGACAATTACAGTATTATTTGTACTGTTTAAATTTAGCATTTATTTTATATATTATATAAATATGGGGAAATGATATTTAGATGGGTGATTGTAGAGCAGTTAGCCCGCTGGGTAAGTAATCCATTGATTGCAAGTTCGAATCCTACCGTGGCTGATTTCGTTAACCTATAGCACAAGCATTTAGGCTTAGGTTAGGAATGTGTGAGGATGTATATGTACTTATTACAAGGACATATCTTATTTTAAAATTATATGGGTTTTTTTATTTATACTTGTTGATGCTTGGGTAAATGATGGCATTATATTTATTTTAGGTGGTCGGTGTGAACCGAGTGACAATTCGCAAGTCAAAGAACATCCTTTTCGTTATAAATAATCCAGACGTGTACAAGAATCCCAGCGTGGACACATACATTGTGTTTGGTGAGGCCAAGATCGAGGATCTGTCTCAGCAGGCGACGGTCGCCGCTGCGGAGAAGTTCATCGCCTCGGAGGCAGCACAGCCCACACAGCCAGACATGGCACATGCCAATACACAGGTAAATATCTGCTTCATTTATAAATATTGTTACTTTTCAACAGGGGTTGCCAAAACTGTGTACTCATTTCTAATCTCTAGCTTGTCTGGTGTAACCAAAAATTATTTTTTTCAGTTTCATAAGAGACATTTCAAGAGTAGTCATTTTGTTTCACTTTCATATAAATAATTTCAATATAGTTTCCTCCGTCCCCCATAAGATATAGTTCTAAATTACTACTTTTAGTGTTAGGAATGGATAGCAAATGAACTCTTGGATATGATACAAGAAAAGAGACAGCTAAAGAATGAGAAACAAGATAAACAGAAAATCCATGATATGGGTAAACATGGATGGTTTTGATTCCGCCAGTTGACCAGACTTCCCCACCAGGATATTTTTACTTAATTGAAAACATCAGTTGTGTATGGAAAAAAAAAAACTAAAAATAGATAATTTACATGTGTTGCGTTATGTTGAAAACAAAAACCAAAGAATACTAGTGTTAATCAATTGAAATGTTAAGTTAGGCAACATGACATAAATAAACATGGCCGAACAGTGTGCAGTAGTATGCATGTGTGGTCTAATACCATTGACATTTTGAGTTCATATTATTCATAGTTCTACGGTGCACTAATTTTGTAGATTTTAGTTTTAGGAACAACGTCAGTTACAGAATACAAAATTAAGTTCAAATACCTTCTAAAATTTTCTAACATTCCTATTTTCATTTTTTCAAAGTTTGAAATTGTCACTTCATGATAGAATTCCATAGGCCCGGTATTACAGTCGGCCCTCAACTCATTGAGTTTGTTAAACTTAAGATTAATGTTAAGGGGAGATTTAATCCATTTCCGTATTACAGTGCAATATGACATGTCAGTTACTAAATCTTCAATTATAGAAATATTTTACTTTTTCTGTGGTTATTATCTGTCAAATTTTAAATAACCTCAAATAATACGAACTTCAAAACGGGACGCTACCACTTGAAATACTATTGTTTTACTATCCAACATGGTAAATTTAATTTTTTTCACCAAAATAATGCTTTTAAATGCCCATGTTCGTTTCAATATGGCTGTCAGTTTATTTTGTTGTGTGGCGCCACCGTCGATACAGCTAACGCCTCTAGTGATAGAAACTGAAACTACACTCGTTGCCTAACGCCTCTAGTGATAGAAACTGAAACTACACGCATTGCCTAGCAAATGACAGTTGACTCACCGTTAAGTACTTGATCCGCCAGAAACGTTGAGTTAAATATTTGTCGTTTTAGTGACGTATTTGAGGGAAGATTAGGCCTAAACGGACACTGTAATACGCTATATTTTTGTAAAGCTTGAGTTTAGCTCTTAAACTCAGACTGTAATACCGGGCCATAATCACATAGAAATTATGATTAATAAAATTATATTTAATTTTTCTATTTTATTTTGAAAAATTTTAATGAAATAGAATGATTATATAAATATTGTATGAGAGGATTGTTTATGAATACATTGAATAATGGTTAACAGAAAATCCATCCATTAACTATTCTAAAGGTAATAATAGTGAAGAAGTATCAAAATCTATTTGTACATTAATCAAAGGAATGTTAATGTTTCCTTTTACTCTATTTATCTCTAATATTACAAATTTATCTATTTTTTTTTTCCTTTTTTAGTACATAAAGTTACAAAATTATACATACTGACATCAGAAAGGTTAAAAGGTTGTAACAAACCTGAAAGTATTGCGGAGGTAATACTTTTCAAGCAGTATGCAGACACGGAAGAATAAATAATTGATATATTTATTTTATTACCTTTAGGCTGTGGCTCCTATTGCGGAGGAAGAGGAAGAAAGTGTGGATGAAACGGGTGTAGACGAAAAGGACATAGAGATAGTAATGTCACAGGCCATTGTGTCTCGACCGCGGGCAGTGAGAGCACTCAAGAACAACCAAAATGATATTGTCAACGCCATCATGGTAAGCTTTATTCTAATATTCATACCAATTTATTACAATTAAATTTCTGTTTTAACCTCAGAGAAGCAAAAATTGAGAAAAATAAAATCCTGCACTAATTGTTATCAGTTTTCTACACACCTCCAGCTCAGTGGCGTAGCTACCTAACAACAGGGTCATACAAAGCATGAGGGCCCAGCTTGACAAGGGGCCCAAATTTCTAAACATTCCATATGAAAAAATAGTATCATACTGGAAATATTTTTTTCTGAATATACCTACAAAATTTAAATAAATTTTTACAGTACTTATAGATGATTTTGCAAATATTCCATTATTATTCGATTTGTAAGAAAAAATAAATTTTAAAATCGGTGAGTTTATTAATCAAATTTTGTTATAAAAGAATCCAGTTGTTTAATTTAATACATTTCTTATTATTTAAATGCTCGAGGGCCTACTCGTAATTTTTGCATAAGGGATGAGGGCATAAAAAAGGTTGGAGGGCCCTTTTGTAATTTTTGCAAGAGGGCCCATACCTTCTAGCTACGCCACTGCTCCTCCAGCTGTATCAGTTTTGCTATAAAATTTACCAGTCGTGAAAAATGTGTCAAAAATAAATTATTATTTTTTCTTGTACATATTGTTTTTCTAAATCATTATTATTTTTTTGTCTTTAAATATTTCAGGCATAATTAAATTTTTTCAAGTATTCATAATGTTGATTATTTAGGTAGCTTTTCGAAAGTTTTTTAATGTTTTTATTTTATTCTTTCCAGGATCTTACGATGTAGTGTGTAGCAGTTGTCCAATGTCCTGCAATTCAAAATATAATAATTATATTTAAGTCACAGTCATTTGGAAAATTCACACTCGCGTAATTAAGAACAAATTGTTCAAAGAGTAATTTCTTTATAAAAAACTAAAGTGGCCTCGACACATATACCCGCAGCAACCTAACAATATTATCTTACCAAGAATATTTATTTCATTTAATGTCTGTACAATGTACATATTTTTACTTAGTAAAATTTGTGTATATTTTTTATGTAAATTTTTCATTTTGTGATTTGCTTAAAATGACAAATGATATTGCATAGCTACTGATAGAAATGAATATTGTATCGAGGCTCTGTCGAATGAATTATATATCAAATGTGACTATGTACATTTTAACTCAATTTTCAAAGTTTTGATTAAGTAATATGGTAATTATGGGGGGGTTTTTAAGTGTTCCCTAGATGGATCTAGTTTGTACAATATGCCGTTCTCAATCTCAATTGTGTAAATAAAGATTTAGCCGTCACAATGGAATATAAAATTCTGTGGTTTTCTGATGTTTCTAATTTGTTTATAAGTACATAATAATAAATCTTTAAAAATCTGATGCCCTTGTTTTATTATTCATTATTGTCTCACTGTTTGGAGAGTTCATTCAAGATTTTTTTGATCTTGTGCATTTTTTATACAAGTCTTCGCTAGATTTATCCCAGGAAGAAATCAAGGCAATCACTCCCAAATTATAAATAATTTGTGCTTTCTCAATGTCGACAAGACAAACATATGTCGACTTTTATGGTTCAGTATGGATGAAGTCAAAGGGAAGAAGACGTCCAAAACAATATCTTGACAGTTGGGGAGTCCACATCACAGGAGATTACTGACTCAACGGGATAGATGGATCTCATGATACAAAGGAAGAAGTAAAGGTCTTTCCAGAGACACATTTCCATCTTATCCGTCTGGATTGTTGAGACCATCATAAATCCACAAAATATGGCAACTTGTTAATGAATATCTGAAGTATTAGTTAGTTTCCCAGAAGACATCAGAATTTTCCAGAAAATGAAACACCTAACATAGTTGATTTTGCTCGAAAATAATACATAAAATGGTAGCTTGTACCCTTAATAAATATATGGGAAATGGATTAAATAAACGTATGTGCATATATCAGTATCCAACTGTCGATTTGTTCAAGAGAATTCATTTCTATTGACAGTTTTGAGCCAGGATCCACAAATTTTGTATGGCCAAGTATACTTTTTACATGGTTTTACCAACTTTGAAGTAAAAAAATACTAACTTCGCAGCATGGAACGATCTTCCGAATTCTGTGTTTCCATCTTCGTACAACCCGGGTCTTTTTAAAATCCGAATTAATAAACTCTTTTCTAGATTGCAAACCCCTCCCAACGCTACGTAGTGCGCTTCTTCGGAAGAGTAAAATGGACCCAAATCCTAATAGCTGGCGTCCCCTACGTAGACATGTTAAAATAAAAAAAATATTCATATGTTATACATGGATGAGTTCAGAGTAGAACATTTAGTATGTGTGTCCCTTATAACTTTTAATTTGCTTGATGTATAGAACCTAAAATATAAGGAAATGTAAAAAAAATTAGGTCTACAAAAATTTATATTTAGAATTTTTGTTTCAGTCAGGGCTATCAACATTTGAATTTTTATTTTATATTTCCATATATCTCAAAATAGCTGCTTGAGAGTAGATTGAGATGGTACGGACACATCATAAGGCGACCAGAGGAAAATATGATACGTAGAGCGATGGACATCCAAGTGCAGGCCAGAAGACCAGGCAGACCGCTGACAACGTGGCACTCCACCATCACAAGAGAGTTGCGGGAGGCAGACTTGCGCGAAGGAGACGCACAGGGCCGACCCCACATAATGGGAAGAAAAGGCCAGGACAAAGAAGAAGATTTCCATATATCTCAAAAAGCTGAAATTTGTATAAATATTGAAAAATACAATATCTCAAAGTTTTTTTTGAAAGAGCTTCAGAGTTTTTCAAACTTTTTTTATTTAAAAAAAAATAATTATGACATTTGTATTCAACTGCCTATATTTCCATTTTTTTAAGCAGTACAATACATCTTAAACTTTTCCTATCAATTTTTGTAAAAATTTAATTAGGGACGATAGGTATTCTTTCATACAATTTGTATGACAGAATACACAATATCTATAGGAACTCACAATTTGTAGATACGATTTTCATATATAGCATCAAGCTGCTTACATATTGAGGGTAGGAAAAAGGACTGACCTCCACACTATCGTATTCTGGCATACATGTTTTGTATATAATACAAAATATATTAAAATATTCAATAATTTGGATTCAAAGGTTTATAGTTTGGTTCGTATTCTTCAACTATACATATTATGCCCTATTCTGATTCGTTTCAGAGTACGAAAACGTCTATATACAACGGGTGACCGTGATTTTTTATTTCATCAAATGCATTTTTAAGATCGAACGAGCTAGTTGAATAACAAAATTCTGTTTTCTTCAATACTATTCGACGAAGATAAATATTAGTGGCTTCATGCAAATATTAGTGTTATGGCAACAATTACGTTGCAAAAAAAGATTTTTATATTTAAATATAGAGCGTTTATACTGACTAATAGTTTATTAATAATTCCTATAAAATTTATTCCGTCATATTTTGTCCCTCAATGTGAATGAAAAAATAGTGCATTGAATATATATTTTTTTAAATAAAAAGATTTATCAGAACGTCGCTTTTTTATATGGTATTACTGTTGTAGCGATCTATCTGGCTGTCACAAACGTGGCTCTGTTCATGCCAGTTTGAGAGCTGTCATTATTGTGGGTGGTGGTGTGTGTTGTGTTGTTGATAAAAAATATTAATTTATAATTCGTGTTGTGATTAAAACGTGATTTAATAGTTTTCACAATGACAACGGAACAGAAATTCAACGCGGCTGTAAATGTGATTAGGGGCTTGCCTAAAAGTGGTAAGTTTCGTATTAATGTTGACCGTTAAAAATCTTTATTATGTTTCGAATGTTTTTGTTTCTTTCGTTATATATTTGTATTGTGCACGCGTTATCGATATGACTGGTTTCGTCGTGTTAATTAAACTGCGCATTTTCGTAACATATAATTACTTTGTGTTATTTTTATCTGCTGTTCAATAGACCATACTATTTAAATTATCTTATTTGTCATTGCCTCTCGATAATTGTTTTTTTTTTTATATATTGATTACCTTCCTTTGTTGGTTATGATTAATTAACGCCGGATTGAGTATTCAATAAAACAAATTAATCATTGTAGTAATAGTAATGGGCAGCTGCTAGTATCTTTATGGAAAAGTTCATTGTTAATTTTATTTCCTTTGCATTTTGAAGTCGTTTTTTAGACTTATCATTTCCCGCTTTATAATTTAAACCATTATTCGAGAACATTTTTCGCCCTATTTACAAAAATAAATTGATCTGAGTTTAGTACAAAAATATAATACCGCTTTTGAAAAAAATCACCATTTTAATTATTCTATTAGGTAGGTACTTACTTGAATTGTTTACTGAAGTCATATTTTTTGGTTTTCTAAAGTAAGACTATAGAAAAAGCAACTTTAAAGGCTTAATAAAAATGACATGGATGTCTTTTAAGATTATTTTAATATTAAATTCTTGTTATCTGAAGTAAATAGGATCACTTGTTTTGTCAATCGTTTGTTGTAGCATGACTAAATGCATGGAAATGGCTCTCACATACCCTCAGACAAACTGAAAATATTACCTAGACTTTCTTATGACAAAAAAAAAGAAAACTCACCTTTCTTGCAAATACTATCAGAGACAAAATTATATATGTTAGTCAATTTCAGCCGTCACAGAAAACAGAGCTATATAAATCATCCAATTATATTATTCCTAGTGATTCTCCAGAGGTCGAAATTCGGCCATAATTATTATTATTTATTTATTTACCTTTGATCACACCATATTTATAATGACAACAATAAGTAGATTACTGCTGCCCAACTAGGAATCCTGTTCTAGGGCTAGCAGTTTACAATTTTTACTGACAATTATTAACCAGGTGATTGTTCCCGTTCCACACTAAATAGGTACTCATTACCTCAACAAACACACAAAATAGATTAAACAGGTCCTAATGTCTGCCATAGTACCTGTCATAAATCCTATCTCTGACGCGATTTATATTTCAGAACCTTAGATTATATATTATACAGATACCTAGTCAGCGCTATGAAAGTATGACAACTAAAACTAAGAACAATGTTCTTAGTTTCACTCGCCCAGCTGTCAATACTATCATAGTACACGTAAAATCTCTTTTCTATGCAGTATACGTACACCTACCGATTCGATTACTGATCTATCGCCTTACACACACATGTAAATAAAACTTGTCATACATTTGAATTCGAAATTTATATTGCATGTGGATTCTGTACCTTATAATTCTTTGTTCAGAACCATAGAAAGAGACTAGTTCACTATATTGGTGTCGTTAATGTGAATCGCAAACACAATACGGCATAGTTAAAAATGTTAATTATTTTAATTTTGAATTACTTAAGTAGTTATTGTTGAATACTAAGTATTTGTGTTAGTTCTGTCCGCCCATAATTTATGATGTATTTTTTTAATATTTATTTTGAATATTAGAACCACCTTAGCATATTTTTTTCATTTTCTCAACAGCGTCGTCCTTAATTTATTTGTTTAAAAATCTTACATTTCATAGAGTACTGTTTATATAAAATAATGCATTCAACCTCACTAGGATAAACCTTTATTGAGATCAAATGAAGTCACATAATTTGTGTGAGAGACAAATTTCAAATAATAGAAATACACAAAATAATCTGTAACCAGAGTCACTTAAATTTATTTGTTTAAAAATCTTACATTTCATAGAGTACTGTTTATATAAAATAATGCATTCAACCTCACTAGGATAAACCTTTATTGAGATCAAATGAAGTCACATAATTTGTGTGAGAGACAAATTTCAAATAATAGAAATACACAAAATAATCTGTAACCAGAGTCACTTATAAACTTATTGTAACAATAATTTAAAATGCAAATTATTATTGCAAATGAAATTTAAATATAAGTCTATAGTAAGCCAAATAGTAAATTAAAAAAATCATATCCCCAGAATGCACAAAAGATACTTCTTTGAAATGAAAAATAGTTTATTTATTCAAAACATTTTGTTCACATGTGCACAATTGCGGGCATTTGGTGAATCAAATTGTTTTTATGACACATACCAATTTATATGAATTAAATATATAATACAAAAGCAATAAAAAAACGGAGGGGACAAGGATAGGATGAGGAGACAAATTTAAGTGTTATAATATGCAAGAAAATTATTCCTCTGATTTATTTGTATTCTATTGAGTTTTTTTTTATTTGAATTTATCATGCAGGATGGATATACTAGTAGTTGACCAGGCACCAGTAGTTGTCCATTTGCACATAAAAGTTCATTAAACAAGCCCTATAACCTATACTTAAATGCTTCTTACAACACTGAATGGTAATCAGGTCATGAGGATTCACAAATCACAGTTTGAGCGAAGTAAACATAATATACAGGTTGTTTATTCTATTATGTATTAAGACATTTCATATGGTGGTAAGTTAGTCATTTACTATTTTTATGTATAATTTAATATAGTGCTAGGGTAATTGAATATCAAATTGAAATGGAATTTGTTACTTTGACATAATTATTACAGTGGTTAACCACTGAAACACAAAAAACTAAAATGGACCCATGGTTGACCGACTGGTCAAATACTGAGTAAAACAAACATGTTTTTCCTCACCTGAATTTTATTCTCTTAACATATTGACAAAGTATCAAGCTAAGATACGCGAGATTTGTATGCAGGTTCTATATTTTTCACGGTTTTCCCAACTTTGAAATAAAAAAACACCAACTTAGAGGCTTCGCAGCTTATATGTTTTATACACAGATTTACTCAGAATTCGGAGTAGAGCATTTAGTGTGCCTGTGTCCCCCCCCCTTATAATTTTTGATCCGCTCAATTTACAGAGCCCAAAATTTCAGAATATATAGATAGCTATAGGCCTTTAAAGCTTTCATACTCAGAATTCAGAATTTTTAAACAATTTCAATTTTTTTTTCTTTAAATTCCAGAGTTTCTCAAACATTTTTTATTAAAAAAAAACAATTTTTTACGAAAAATGTTTGTGTTTAACTGCCTATTTTTCCAAAGTTTTTAAAAATATCGAAAAAAGCCGAAACACCCCAACTAGATAATTTAATTTTCTTTAAAAAATATGAAAGTTGTAGTGTTATATTTTTTTAACAATTTTTTAAATATTCATTTTAGTGACGACATCGTTTCATACAATTTGTATGGCAGTAAACACTACACAATATCTCATTCAATAGTTTGATACCTACTTAATCTACAAACATACATCATGCTGTTTTCATATTCTGGATAGGAAAAACAGACTGACTTCAATACTATCCTATCCTGACATATATACCTACAGACGGTGGCCAAATTAATACAATCAAAGGAAAAAAATGCAAAAATAATTGTATTTTTAGCTGTTATCCAGCAAAATCGAATCACATCAGTATATTTTTAATTGTGGCAACTCCCTTCATTATTGTTATCGTACTTGCAACACTTTTTAAGCATCAACATGAAGTTTGTCACATACAAGATACGATAATGTCAGTTTAGTATTGGTCTTCACAGAGTGTGCGGGTGTTAATGGAATATTTTGCCCATTGATTTTGTGTTTATTTGAGACAGTGTTTGAGTGTTTCTTACATTTTTTTTTAAATAACAGGTAAACCTAATATTTATTACTAAATATTTATCACAATTATACTACTTATCAAATTATTACGATTTTGATAAATTATTTTCTAAATGTATGCTGAATTTCAGAATTTTTTGGTTTATTTTAGAAATGGGAAGATCTTGTGACCTCACTCCAAGAAAAAAATCTAAAATTGCAACCCTTCTTGGTCACTGTGAATACAGTCAACGAGAAATTGCCACACTTACCAATGTTTCTCAATATTCTGTGCACAAAATAAGTAGGCAAATGAAAGGAAATGTACCCCTTGAACCATCTCGAATAGGAAAATGTGGACGAAAGCGCATTACTACTCCGCGAACAGAAAGAAAAATCAGAAATGTTGCTCTAGAAAATAGACAGAAGCCTCGAAAAGTAATAAAATCTATTTTGCAGACCACAGGAGTCAATATATCTGATCGTACATTGAGACGAAGATTGGTGGAAATGGACCTCAAATGTTATCGCCCAGTGAAAAAGCCAAAACTAACACCTGAAATGCGTAAAAAGCGACTAGAATGGGCACTAAAACACCAAAATTGGAACGAAGACGATTGGAGCAAGGTATTAGAATGTAAAATAAGTTTTTATGAAACTTTCTGTATTAAATAAAATTGACTAGTGAAAACTTCTCGTGTTCTTTCAGGTTTGTTTTTCTGATGAATCCTCAATCCAAATACTGCAGGACAAAATTCAATATGTGAGAAGAAGGCCAGGTGAAAAATATAATGAGGAATGTGTGGTCCAAAGAGTGAAGCACCCTCAGTCAATAATGATCTGGTCAGTGATTAGTGGGATGGGTATGGGAAGGCTGTATATTGTGAATGGCACAATGCGCCAGGACCAGTATATAGAAGTTTTAAAAGGGAGACTAAAGCCTCAAGTGGCCGAATGGTTTCCAAATGGAAAATATGTATTTATGCATGATTCTGCACCCTGCCACAAAGCGAAAACCGTTACTAAATTTCTAGAAGGAGAAAAAATAAAGGTATTAGATTGGCCAGGAAATTCACCGGATCTAAATCCAATTGAAAACGTTTGGGAGGCTCTGAAAAGGGCAATTGTAAAAAAAGGTGTCATCACCAACAAAAGACAACTAATAGAAAACATAATTGAGGCATGGCACAACACACCAGAATTAAAAAATATCTCAATTAAATGTATCTCCAGCATGCCCAGAAGAATATCAGCAGTAATTAAAGCTAAGGGAGGATTTACTAAATATTGATCATTTTACCATAAAACGTATTTTATTATCAATAAACTATTATATATTCATAGTAAATGCATTTCATTTTATAAAAATATATTAAATCTCCCATAATATTCTAGAAAGATCGAAATAAAATAAAAAAATAATAATTTTCAATGATTCGAAGTCTAAAAACTGCTATAAATTCATTTGATTGTATTAATTTGGCCACCGTCTGTACATGTTATACATAGAAAACAAAATATCTTAAAATATTTATTAATTTAATAAGTGTTTATAGTTTGGCACGCACGTATTCCTCAATTATCGCTATCGACAGTTGGATCTCATGTGTTACATGCAACTAGTACAATAAGTCTGTTTTTATCGTTTATATTTCTAATAATATTTATCGTTTACTTTGTTTCACTCTGTGGACGAAACAACATTGAATTTGTTACAAAAAAAACAAGTTTATTTTGATTTTGAATAACGTCTGATTCTATTTTTGCTGGCAAAATGTTGGAAATAATCTTTTTTTCTCTTTTTGACTGATCTATTTTAAGGGCCACCTCGTTTATCACAATGTCCGACCTAAATAATTCAAAGCTTTGAACACAATAATACATAGTACTTATTTGATGCGACATATTACAGTGGAATTTAATAAATAAAATTGCATTAATCGATTTATTAACACTCAAAATTCAACATTTGCACATTTTTCTATTTTCTATGATGATTTACTAATCCATCTGTCGATTTGTTCAAGAGAATTTATTTCTTTTCACATATCTACATAGTAGCGAGATGGCCAGGTCTACGATTATCATGATTTTCCAACTTTTAAGTAAAAAAAAACACAAACTTCGCAACATACAATATGTTCTATATATGAATTTACTCGGAATTCGGAGTAGAACATTTGGTGTGTGTGTGTCCTTTATAACTTTTGATCCTTGATGCACAGATCCCAAAATTTCAGAAAATATATAAAATATTTAGGCCTACAAAACTTTCAGGGGTTATCTCTTACTCATCAGGACTCAGGATTTCGAATATTTGTTTCAGTAAGGGGTTTTATTTCCACATATCTCAAAACCATAAAAGGCTAGAACTCAACTCATATATCTCAACTCATATATCTCTAGAGTTTCTCAATCTTTTTTATTATGAAAAATATTATTTATTTGACAAATTTCTGTACTTAACTGCTTATACATTTCCCAAAAAAATCGATAACGCCGAAACACATCAACTGGATTATTTAATTTTATATACAAATTACTCACATTACATATACTTAGTAGCACATTTCGATATATTTTTAACAATTTTTGTAAAAGTTGAATTTAGTGACGATGTAGTTTCGTACAATTTGTATGGTAGTATACACTTCACAATATCCACATGGACCCACAATAGATTTCACCACAGAGACCCCTATTCACACAGGGACTGTGGTGAAACTGTTTCTTTCTCAAGACGGACGAGAGAAAATAATAATAAAATTAATATAGTATTTATTAGTTTGTCAATAGACATTTACTCTTTCTGTGATGAAAGTTAGTATCGTGTTTAGCAAATATTGATTTGATACAATAAAGATACAATGGATGTGGAAGGGTTCAGTAATCAAGTTCACCGAGACCTTTGTGACGTTAAGTTAGTCACTTGATGTGATGTCACAATTTAGATCTTCTAATAATGTCGCAACAAATTAATGACGCTCGCAATAAACGCTTGTGAAATTAAGCTACCTTTTGTGGCGTGAAGTATTTCGTTCGTTTCACAATTATTCACAACTGTGAAATCTGGTGACACTTATTATTTATTTTATTTATTCATTTAACACGTCGTTTTAGCGTAATTAAGTAAATATTTACTAAGTAGTAATGGCAAAAAAGATAATAATAATAATTTATTTGGCAGATACATAATTACATTATACATAATACAGCGTTAAGTACACATAACAACAAAATTATTTCAAGATTACAGTGATAATATATCCTAAATTTAATGTTAGGTTACTATTATAGGTTTAAAGTAAGCTGGTACTAGCAAAAATGCTCCAGGAGGATACATGATTAAAATAAGAACATAAAATTCTTTATTATTTTTATACTGTCTCATTGGACGTCCAACTGGGTGAACCTGTTTTAGGACGTCCGATATGTAAATCCAATTGTGAGAGGTCTTCGGTGCTCCTATCATATCTATGCTGATGATCTTCAACTTAACACAGATTTTTTAGCTAATGACATAAATAATGCCATACAAACTGTGAATTCTGATCTCGACTACATAAGCAAATGGGCCACTGAAAATGGTATTCTTCTTAAACCTATCAAATCTCACGCCATTATCATAGGGAGTACAAAACTTCTGGCTAAACTTACTTCAAACACTATTCCCCTTTCTGTACTCAATGGCACAGCAATACCCATATCCAAAACAGTGAAAAATCATCTTTCCTGGACTGAACAAGGCAATGAAGTCAGCAGAAAACTTTTCTATAGTATTCACTCTGTCAAAAAACTTCAAAAATTTCTTCCAACCAACATCAAAATAAAGCTCGCACAAACTCTCCTTCTCCCCATTCTCGATTATGCAGATATTTGCTATTTGGATCTTACTCAGGAACTTCTAAACAAATTAGATCGATTACAAAACGTTTGCATACGTTTCATATTTAATCTTCGCAAATACGATCACATATCATTTTTTCGCAAGGAACTCAAATGGCTTCCTATCCGTCTGCGCCGTGATCAACACACTCTTTGTCTTCTGTTTAACATTTTGAACAACCCTAATGCTCCATCATATCTGACCGAAAGATTTCAACCTCTGGCCTCTCATGGACTCCCGCTTCGATCTAGAGAAGAGAGAACCCTCGCCATCCCATCACATGCCACGGCTTTCTATTCATCATCATTTACTGTCCATGCTGCCCGGTTATGGAACAACTTGGCCCTTGACATTAGAACTGCACCAACGTTAGGAACCTTCAAAACCAGATTAAAATGCGCGCTCATACTTTCCATTTCTTAACCTACATACTTCCCATTTATTTCCCTATTCCTGTAGTTAGTCATATCTCCTCTCCTTTTTTTCCCTTCCCTCCCATAGTGTTGTAACAGGTTTTAAGAATCTATGATTTGTTTAATTTTCATTGATGTACATATTTTTATTCTTCTTACTTTATTGTGTTTAAATGTAATATGTTTATGGTTTTATATATATTTTCTTTTTTGTACGTGTACCATTTTGTCTCATAACTGTCACAGATGGTTGTCTGGAAGAAATTGCCATTAGACAATAAGTCCGCCATTTGTACTAGCTATTAAGTAATGTACAATAACGTGTTTAAATAAATAAATAAAGGATAAAATCATATTTTATGACAAATTTTGACACTTCAATAGAGACAAAGATTGAACAATGTTAGGAGAACCAGGAACTCAAGGCACCTACAGGCAGGGCCGGATAAATCATAGAACAATCAGGAACAAGAAGTCAGGGCGGTTGTCTTAAAAAGGGCGCTTAAAATTCAAAAATGTTAAGCCTATAAATCAAAAATTCACAGGTATGGCACTCGATTCTCTTTGCGTACCCGGATAGAGGCTTGGCATTTAAGACCCGATGTAATTTTACATAATTTTAAATTGTTATACATTTAAAATTCCAAAAAAATTGGGGCGGGGGCGGATTCAAATATATTGCTACGGGCGCAAAAACACGTTTATCCGGCCCTGCCTACAGGGCTACGTTCACAATGAACGCCGAGTGCACTTATGAACGCTCCAAGCCGTTCATAATGACCGGAAACTGACGCTCGAAAGACACTCTGTGGTGTTCAGATTGAACGTACGCACCAAACGCTCGGTAAAATTGTCGGGTGAAAAACGCTCTGACAGTTATAGTATCTGTTGACTTCTATTTTATCTGTGGAATGATGACTTATATTTGTTTCTGTGGTATTTATTGTGTCAGTTGACATTATTTATGATGACAATAAGCATTCACAAAGAGGTTAATTTATAAAAATATCATTCAACAATTTCCAACAAAAGGTCAGAGATCATTATTTACATCACTGCCCTGTAAATGCAGTTTTTTGTAACTAATAAAGATAATTTAAATACAGAAGACTTTAAAGAAAAATACATACATAATATACTCTGAAACAATATATTATGTGGTACTTATATAATTACACTTTGGAATGTGTGAAAATATTGCTTTGTTCCTCTTGATGAATACATGATATTTTTTAAATATAAGTCCGGTCAAACGGCGGAATGAAAACCTTCCATTTAGATATTCGATTTTAGAACATTGATAACGTAGATTACCACCACGATATGGGTTACCATGGAACGGGACTTGCCCTGCAGGTTCAATGGCTTTACAAACTTGAAAAATTAACGAATTTCGGTCGATTTATCTTTGAATTATCACAAGTTATTATTCTATCACTGCGACCATTTAGATATTTTGTGCTTCTCCGTTGTTGGGTCATCTCACCTGCAGCTTGATCTCTTGAATGAAACCCAGAATCAATAATATTGATTGTTAGGTAGCGTCGATTCTCGTTTCTTAAATGCTTCACATAATATTAATTGTATGCTTCGTAATGAGAAATTATGCAGAAGACACTTCAATAAATTGAACTATGATGGTATGGAATTGTATCTTTGTATTGAACTGTATGTAGTCAGGGCACGTCTCACTGTGACGATAAATACCTTTTTATATTGCTCATAATGTTGTTACGATCTTTATGATTATAATATCAAAATGACCTCCGTACTGATTACTGATTGCTTTATCGTTTTGATCGACTCGAATAATAGTTACATGTGTTTGATTACAATATTATTTAGTCTGTTAATTATTTTTTTTTTATATTTGAGACGTGTAGTTTCAAATTCCTTATTAGAGATAAAATAACGAAACAGAAAAATACGTCAGACAACTCAAAAAATATTTTATTTTATTTTATTTATTTTATCGCCATAGCCCGACAACGCCGTCCAACCATCGTAGTTTAGGTCTCCTTACACTTCTTCTACCGGTTGGGTCATTAGACAACACCCTTTTAGGAGCTCCAGATCATCCATACGGTGTAAATGTCCCAACCAGCGTAGTCTGTTAATCTTAATGAACTTTACTACGCTGATGTCCTGATAAAGATCATCGACCTCGGTGCTATATCTTTTACGCCATGTTTGACAGTTGTTAATAGGTCCATGTATACTAGATGTAAGGAAGTACATACATTAAATAAATGAATTGTCTTACATCTAGTATAAACAAAAAGAATATTCACAAGTTGAAAATATAACAAATTAACACATTATGAATTATATAAAAACAACAAAAAACAATAAAATATATTCCAATTTACACAAAAAACGAACGAAGAACACGATATATCAAAAGAACTTTTCCTTTATGTATTCAACACCTAGGCGACAAAAAGCGGCAAGATCAGATGCTTCCTTCACACATATTATAGAAATTAGTTCGCATTACATAACAATGTATGTTGTGGTGAGTTCAATATTGGCTTCAACCCTCGTTTAGTTATGCAATAGGATCATGGTGAAACCCAGCTGCTGGGGGGCTTGTCTTCCTGCAACATAGCTGAGCATGGTCAGCATGAGTCAGAAAGGTTGTTTTTCTTTTCATTTGTTGATATAATATGTCTATGTATTTGTATGTAAACTTCTTATCGTCTCAATAAATGTTTATTTATTTAAAATACAAGACACTAGTACATTCAGAATGGGTGGTGAGCCTCGTTGCTGAACCACGTGTGATGTTATTGTTGCCTGTTGTATTTTCGATTAGGTATACGGTTCTTACAGGAAACCCGAAAACGATGATCATAGAAAAGAGTGGAAACACTATTCTAAGCCGGTGCCTCACAGCAACTTATTAAACAGTAAACAACAAAAAAACAACACAAAATTTCGAAGCTGTAGGTTAAAAAATCTAAATGATATATGCAATAAATCATTATACTAATATAATACAAAAAATATTGAAACAATAAATTTATTCTATGAATATGTACAGATTTATGAACGTACGTCACGCGTTTTTGCAACCAAATTAATCAAGATATCACAAAAGACATTGAATATAATACTGTTTTTACTCACCACAACTACGGAATAGTGGAGAGTAATGATTTTACAATTTTTAAGCATATATTTTAACATCAATTTCTCAAAGGGTATCAAGTAGAGAATGCACACTATGAGTTTCGTCGTGATGTGTTTCTATGTATGATGTACGCCGTATCCTTGATTCCTTTTTGTGTCCTATTGTACAGCCCAAACTATAAATTCAACTTCATATTTACATCACATGTGTGAAGTGTACAGACCTAGAGCTGATTTCCATAAACAACCGTTAATTTCTTTTCTATGATTTCATCATTTACGTTGTTTTTTTTTTGTGTCCTCTACAGCCCAAAATTAATTACAACCAACCAAAGCAACGTGAAGACATAGATAGTGTATGTATGTTTGTTATGTTTATAACAAAAAACAAACAGAAAGATAAACATACAACATTATTAATTTCTTTCCACATTTTTCTATCCTAGCACGCATCCCTCGCTTCGTCTACATTCGTGCATCGTCTCATGCATATTCGTATGTTGTTCACGCTTCTAACATTTCCGTCTTTCAGAATATCGTTCACATGGTCGTGCCATCCCTTCCTTGGGCGTCCCCGACCTCTCATTCCATTCCTGTCCGCACTGTATATTTTCTTTACAGCTTTAATCTTTTTTTAAAAAGTCGAATCGAGACGTCGTAATATCGTCACTTACGGTGTTCCATAGTCTTGCTGATTGTACTTCAAAAGAGGAACTGAAAAAATCAGTAGAATGAATGGTAATAGCTAGTGTGGTACGATCAGCAGATCGAAGAGGCAGACCATGATTTGACAAGAAAATAACATTTTTCTTAAGATATTGTGGTGAATATTTTCGGAATGGTTCGGAATGAAAATTGAAACAGTACCTACTCAACACAAATATCAAAAAGCTCACATTGTTAAAAAAGGGGTTTAAATTTCAAAATGCAAATATTTCTACTACTATAAAAATATATCATTAACATCCAATATATGTTTAAACATTGAATGTGTTTGGGATATACATTTTCCACCTCACTTCGTGTTCCAATCCCCTGGTCTAAAGTCGTAGCTTATGTTAGCTATGTTTGTTCCTTTCTGAATGAATGAATGAAAACCTAGTATATTTCCAACAGTATAAATATTATTACAATGGAACAAAAATACATTTTTTTTTAGTTTTTACCTAATTACAATTTTACAATTATTATTATTATTTTTCCACACATTTGGAAATTTAATTGCCTCGCTAGACATAGTTTGTTCTGAGGCAATACTAGTTTTGAATTGCTATGGCTACTCTGCGAGCATACGATTTGTTTTCATTTTTTTTACATACTCCATTCACTTAGAACATCGACAACCAGGATAAAAAAACTCTAAAACCTCTATCTCAAAAAATCTAAGAGTACCGAGGCAGATCCTTCTCTTCCAATCTGCTTCAGCCAACGAGTCTTTGAAATTTTTCCCATCATGCGATATGTTTTGTACAATATCCATCATTATTTTATTATAAAGTCTTGGTGCCAAAAAACTATATTGACGCTGCGCATGTGTCGTTCTTGGTTGTGGCGGTCTTAGCTGATGTCTGTTTCTAGTGCCATGTATCAGTATATATGTAGTCCGGTTGGAACTCAGCAGTGTTTTTATGCAAATGAGACAGTATCAGTCTTATATAGAGCTGTCTAACATACAAAAATCCACTGTTTATAATATAGAAAAATCTAAAAGATACCCTACAGAACAAATATATATTATATATTTGTTCTGTAGGGTATCTTTTAGATTTTTTTTCCTCTGTGAGTATTTTCATTTTTTGTTTAAATAATGTACCTATACTTCAGAAATTGACAATATAACAAAAAGTCTACACTTATTATGTTATAGAGAGTCTAATGTTGGCCACACAATTTGTTGTTTTTCATATACAAAAAAATGTTACTTGGAGACAATGCTTGGAGACTACATAGAGAGTTGTGTGTACTTTGAACCGGTAATTGGTTATTCATAATGGAATATTTAGGTAATTGTATGGGAAGGTGAGCATAACAAAAAAAAACTACACGATACTGCTTAATACAAAACAACGAACTATACCTACTTGATGTTTGTTTTATTCATTTATTAATAATGGACATGATTTTTGTTACAGAAACAGAGGTTTGACAACATTAATAAAAATAAATAATAAAATATTTAAAACAGTCAGTGGAAGTATACACATACATAGCACACATCCATACCATCGACACTCTCATACGTTTTGTTTTCAGTTACACTGAAAAAATTTAAAGTTAGCAAAGTACCTTTTTGGCTCGGTTAATGTTATATTGGTAGTTATTGAATTAAGATGAGATATTCGTCAAAGATTATCATTATTATTCACAAATATCGTGTGTTGATTTGCTTATATTTACATTTGAGATGTAATGTAAAGATGTTTATACTATTTTGATGTTAAAGCTTGATTACCAATTAGTATTTTCCGTTTTTCAAAAGAAAGAATGAATAATAACAAAGCTACTGGGTTAAAATTAGCAGATTATTTACTTGGCAATTTTTAGCAACGAACTTTGCAGGTACTATAATAACAGTTGCTTGGTTATTATTAGCAGTAAATTATTTATTTTTAACAACTACATTTTTTGAGTGTATAAGTGTTATTTTCTCTCCAATATGCTAGGGATAATCCCTGTGTTATAATGGGAGCAGTCTTTGATTTTTGTAAGTTAAACAACATTATTATTAAGTTTACTGATTTCAGCATAATATGTACATAGATATAACAGTTCCTAACATACACATACAGGCACTCTCCATACACACATTATACATTGTTCCATGGCTGTGTTCACATTCAACGCTCGACGTCGGGCGTCGAATATATTTATTAGCAAGTGTATGATTAGCCGATAATTTAGGTCTATTTTTTATGCCAAAAGTAATGTATTTTGTCTTTTTCACATTAAGGGCCAAAAGCTTATATTCTAGCCAAGTTTTGACTTTGAGAATCCCTCTTTGTGCGATGGTAAAAACATAATAAATACTTATATCTATTGAGTATATTGAATAAAACATTAGATTATCCAATTAGGTATATACTTATCCTAAGAATCCAATATACCAACACAACACATAGGTACTTCACACGAATACAAGAAACATTCAAATAAGAATATAATATCTGTCTCTATTGAGATGTTAAGCAGTTTGTCAATAAAATAATCATTTGTCTCCCGACAGGGAAAAAATCCAATGTATGCGTATATGCAATTAAAAAAATATTCGATTTGCATACACATTGGTACAAGTAGGTAAATCTGTGCGAGACACCGTCACCTCATTTATAAGGACTGTTGCTATCGTTGTTTACAAATAAAGCAGTTTCTCAATAGGTGTCGTTACAAAAAAGGTTTCTTCGTTACTTCGTAGATGGCAATAGTAATAATGTCTTATTTTCATGTGAATTGTTACACATTATTCAAATATATAGAAAATTCAAAAATTCCATTGATTAGGGAACTCAATAAGAAGGCATAATTGGTGAACGTTGCGCAAGCGCATAAAGTGATCACGTAAACCAGCCGATGACAGGTCGTAAGCCCTGTAGGTGCCTTGAGTTCCTTGTTCTTCTATAATATCCCAACTTCGTCTCTATTGAGATGTTAAAAAGTTTGTCGATAAAAAAGAAACATTCACTCATTCACATATTATCATAGATGATGTTCAGTAAATTTTCAAGCTGACCAGCCCCCCTAAACAACGTGTCATTTAGCTCAAGAAAAGACAACTCAATGTATGGAAGTGACAGTTGTCACGTGACTGGCACCGAAATGACACGTTGTCTAGGCCATAGGGAGACTGACACTGGCGATGACAAAAGATCTTTTTTTCTTTTTTAACATGTCCACGTAGGAGACGCCAGCTATTAGGATTTGGGTCCATTTTAATCTTCCGAAGAAGCGCACTACGTAGCGTTGGGAGGGGTTTGCAATCTAGAAAAGAGTTTATTAATTCGGATTTTAAAAAGACCCGGGTTGTACGAAGGTGGAAACACAGAATTCGGAAGATCGTTCCACAGTCGGGCTGCTGTATTAATAAAGGAGTTCGAGAAGCGACTTGTTCGTATATGTTGAAGGTCCACTGTGAATGGGTGCTGCGATTGAGTGAAGCGAGTGACTCTGTTGCGAGTGGGTGGAGGAGGGACCAAAGATGCAAGTTCTTCTGAGCAATTCCCGTGGTAGTATCTATAGAATAAACTTAAAATACCGACTCTTGTGTTCTAGTGATTGCAATCCATCAGTCAGTGATGGATCATCAATCAGACGTATAGCACGCCTTTGGACAGCGTCGAGGGTATTCAGTAGGTATTGGGGGGCGCCACTCCAGAGGTGACTGCCATATTCAATAATTGGACGTATTTGCGCTTTGTAGAGTATACAGATCTGGGTCTTAGTAAAATATCTACGCGTTCTATATAGTACGCTCAATTTTTTGGAGTTTCACCTGCATTAAATGTAAGTCAAATTCTTCGTTGAAGCTCCGTGGTCTGGTTATCTCGGGGGGGATTATATTGTACTATCTAGTATGTTGAAAAATTGTAGAGGATTATATTATAATACTATCTAGTATGTTGAAAAAATGTAAAAGTTATATTAGAACTAGAACTTAATTCAATATTTTTCGATTTATAGGTGGGTCGATGGCAGAGCGGTTAGCGCGCTGGGCTAGTAATCCAGTGGTCGCGAGTTCGAATCCTGCCTCGACCGATTTCGTTCACCTATAGCACAAGCATTTATTTGCTTATTTTAGGGAACGTAGGAAGATGTATATGTACTTGTTTAACAAGGACATATTCATTTTTTTTAATAAAAAAAAAATATTTTGAGGAAACGAGAGAGAAGTCGAGTCATATTCGCTTATAGCGTGATTGCACTGGAGTAAAAGAGAACATTTTTGTAGAACGTTTTGCTCTCATATAGGTAGCTTTCAGTGTGAGTAGACGTGTGTCGCGCGCGTGCTTTTCGTTAAGTCCTTGAAAATGCCTGGTGATATTCAGGCGAAACGTCGGAAGACAAATGGTCTTAGTCAAGACCTACTGACACGGGAAAACCGAGATAAAAATATTATAACATATTTCACCCGTGAAAACATCAAATATAACATATATATATATATATATATATATATATATATATATATATATATATATATATATATATATATATATATATATATATATATATATATATATATATATATATATATATATATATATATATATATATATATATATGTTATATTTGATGTTTTCACGGGTGAAATATGTTATAATATTTTTATCTCGGTTTTCCCAGGCGAAATTTATTCAGGCGAAACGTCGGAAGACAAATGGTCTTAGTCAAGACCTACTGACACGGGAAAACCGAGATAAAAATATTATAACATATATATATATATATATATATATATATATATATATATATATATATATATATATATATATATATATATATATATATATATATATATATATATATATATATATATATATATATATATATATATATATATATATATATATATATATATATATATATATATATATATATATATATATATATATATATATATATATATATATATATATATATATATATATATATATATATATATATATATATATATATATATATATATATATATATATATATATATATATATATATATATATATATATATATATATATATATATATATATATATATATATATATATATATATATATATATATATATATATATATATATATATATATATATATATATATATATATATATATATATATATATATTTATATATATATATATATATATATATATATATATATATATATATATATATATATATATATATATATATATATATATATATATATATATATATATATATATATATATATATATATATATATATATATATATATATATATATATATATATATATATATATATATATATATATATATATATATATACATATATATATATATATAAGTGTCATTGGCAATCCTTCATATTTTTTATACATCCCCTGTACCTAGATGATATCATAACCGGTATTGATATAATAACTTTATTATTGCACTGGACTTGAAGAAAATCATTTATTCATTCTACTTCCGAAAGATGGAGTAAGTGAATTAGTTATTACAATCAATCAACATTCAAAACGTTAAAGGTTGTTTAGGTATTTCACTGTATTTACTACTGGTATGTACCAACTTGTGAAATGTACACAAATAACTATCCGGTTTACGGGCAAAGCAACCGAGAAACACTACGAATAAAGGTACCTGTATGTATATATTATATATAGGTTCATATTTATGTGTATGCATTAATATAATATTATGATATTAGAAGAAACCTTCAGAAATATTAACAGCCAATAGGATCGATTCATCGGGACGAAGTTTGTAGTTGGTCAATTAGCATATCTATTATATTACCACTCGCATATTTTATACCACAACGTTTGTAATTAGTTGTATTACTAGCTATCTATATATTAATTGTACGTGTATTGAGTAAAAAAGACGAATTGTCTCTACTAGTGTTCGAGAGAAAAATACTCTGAAGGATATTCGGACCTGTGCAGGTAAACGAAGCTTGGAGAATACGACGCAATGATGAGATCTACAATATTTATAATGAGCCCAATATTATAAAGGTGATCAAAATAGGTAGGCTGCGATGGGCAGGAGCAGGACACGTGGAAAGAATGGGCGATGAAAGAGTGCCAAATAGGATCCTGCACACAAAGCCACAAGGTAGTCAAGCCACAAGGTAGTCGAAACGTTGGTCAATTAATGCAACCTTGATTTAACAAATAAAGTAACTTATAATGTTAAGCATTTCAGTAAGATACAAATTGGAACATAATCTACCGTGAAGCAATATAAATGATACTTAGACAATTACACTTTGCCATATTATGCGAGAAGAAGACTTTGTACACCTCGATGAATACATTATGTTTTTTTTATCATAAATCAGGTTCAATGACTTTACAAAATTAATGAATGAATTACCGTCGAATTTCGACCAGTGCGTGATTAACTGTGCCTGCCGACCTCCGTGGTACAGTTGGTAAGCCGTTTGGTTTGTGTGCGGGCGTCCTGTGTTCTGGTCCCCAGCAGAGGAGATTTTTTAAAATATTCTTTTATGCGTTCAAAATTTCAATTGTTATAAAAACATTTCAGTAAATAATACAGTAATTAACATAATTTATCAATTTTACGCTACGTATAAAGTAACACATGTGTTACGTAGCGGAGTTTTACTCAAAACATTTTTTCATAGTAAATATTCTAAGTACAGAGTTGTCATTTATAGTATTATGTTATATGTAGTTGTAATAATATAGTAAAAATAAGATGTAGGAATATAGTTATATAGTCTTAAGCGTACTATACACGAACGAGATTTTCAACGCGGTCCGATTTTCAACGCTTAAAGCAGCATCCAAAATACAAGTTACTCAAAACATCGCTTTACATGAGTAGCATTTTCTACTTTATTTTCGACCCCTATTATTGCAATTACTAATTATTAATGTATTTTTATTTTTTTTATTTTGTATAAGCTATAGACTTATCTCGTTTTTCTTTACTCTGCTTTTTGCTTTTATTTTCATTTTCATTGTTTATAGATTGGGTATGTTTGTTTTTTTTTGTATATGTATTTTCACACATTATTATGTAAGTATATTTTACTATATTTTGTGAAAACATTTTGTAAATGGCAAACGCTGTAAATAAACTAAATAAATAAATTACGAAAATATTAAATATACCTACAATTTATGTGAAAAATAACAACATTGTTTCGTTCAACAGTGTTATCTTTCTCTCATTTTTCTTCGTTTGACTTTGCATTTTGACTACCCGGCATTTGATTTTTTTGGACCCTGACTTTTTTTGTTTTTATTTGAAAACATTGCTCTCTGGTCGAGAGATGCCAAATAAACAAATGATACCGCGAACGTCAAAGTCAACACAACACGAACGGCAGCCACTTTGACTCGTCGGCAACGAATAATTTTACAGATTGCTGTTTTACTAAAAACGATACAAAACGCGTTGAAAAATAGAACATGTTCTTTTTTTCATGCCGCGTTGAAAAACCCGTCGAAAAGCTGAACCTCGTTGAAAACCCCGTGTAAAGTGCGCTTTATAGAGGATAATACTATGTACATATAAACAGACTTTTACTTCGACTTCAACAATTAGGTTGTAAGTTTAGTTTTTTTTTTGTTTGAATGTTGAATAGGGTTCTGTGATACGTATTACTAAATTTATTTTAATTAATTTTTCACGCTAATATTGCTTCTCTGGGTACTGGATATACTGGTTAGTTGGAAGAAACTGCCATATGAAAATAAATTCGAAACTTGCACAGGGTGCAAGGAAATATTGTTGTTATAACTAACTAGTATTAATAAATAAATAATACCCGTTGGTTGCCCGTGAAGCAATAATAAAAAAATATTTTCCTAATCAGGTTTCGGTAGATTTTCTGTTATCAAACATTATATCGATGTCGATCGATTATATAACAAGAGGTTTATCGGCAAATTTTATAAAGTGGTAAAATGATCGATCAATACTTATAATTATTTATTATATTTTTATAATCTCAGCCATATTATCTGATAATAAATATAAACTAAGTGTTGGGGTCAAACATAATTATAATCAAACATAACTAACGTTTTAATTATAATATAATGAATATTATGTCAACGACAACATAATGGACCCATATTTCGATTAATAATTTCTTCAATAATTATTTTGATTGAACTTCTTTATTTTGTTTTATTAGGGACAATAACAGCCTTAATAATCAAATACGAACATATACACCATCATCATCTGTGGTTCTACAACTCAGGTCGGGTCTTGACATCCTGTTGAGTTCGCCAGCATTACCGTCGGTTATGCGCAGCGCCACGTAGGTTCTGGACACCTATGTTATGAGCATCCTTCGCAACTCCATCTAACCACCGAAGATTTGGCCTTCCAGCTCTCCTTCTTTCCCCTGGTGCTGCATTCAAAATGCCTTTGGGATTCCAGCGCCCATTCTTTGTACATGTCCGGCCCGCTCCTAAAGTCTCCCAATCATTATCTCACATATGCAGTGGCTGCTAATTCTTATTTTTCCTCTCTTTTTAGGCCCGTTGGCCTGTGTATTTCCTTTGTCAGCTTCCCCTCCCCCCGTGACGTGGAATGCCAGCTGTCCTTTCATCTCTTGGGAGGACGTCCTGAAGGTCTGCTTTCCTGAGGAAAATTATCCTTGGCCACTTTGACGGTTCTTGAGTATGCCATTCTTGACACGTGTTTATTCCAGAACCTTCTTCTCTGTCGACCCCATCTTACGATATCCTCAACTTCGCACATCCTTCGGATCTCTGTGTTCCGTACTCTATTACGAAGGTTTTTTCCAGAGATGCTTCTGAGTGCATTCATTTCGCTGGTTTGAAGAAGATTTTTAGTACGGACAGTGTCTGCTCTGGATTATATTCCGTAAGTCATTATGGAACGAACACATGTCTTGTAGATTCGAACCTTTCTAGGGATGTTCATATAATTGTTTTTCAAGATGAAATCTTTCAGACAACCGGATATTGCTGCGGCTTTTTGTGTCTGTTCGAGTTATTCACCATAAATATCGTTGTTGCGCATTATGTTAGAACTTCTAATTAAATCCAAAAAATGACCACTGTATGAGCATTTACAAATACATCTAAACAAAATTAACAAAATACATTACTAAAAAAAACTTTAAACATGTGAAAAACTGAAAACAACAAACTAATG
The DNA here is from genome assembly GCA_963576475.1 of Molanna angustata. Classification (NCBI taxonomy): domain Eukaryota; kingdom Metazoa; phylum Arthropoda; class Insecta; order Trichoptera; family Molannidae; genus Molanna; species Molanna angustata. The sequence goes on along the minus strand of OY754965.1, from coordinate 50,194,041 downwards.
GCAAATAGTTACATAGATAAAGATGGAGGAGGTACTGTAGGAATAGAGAAGGAATGGAAAGTGTGAGGTAGAACAATCAATAGTTTTCCACATCACATTAAGGCAGTCAGATATCTGTCCGCATTCGCACCTAAAGCTCTCTCCGCTCTCGGAATTTATTTTGAGAAAAGAAGAATATGTCTTATTACAGCCAAGGGCAAACTGCCCAATTTTTTTATGAACTGTTATAGAAATATACTTCATAAAAATGCATTCAATGATTGTCAACATTTGAACAAGAAAAAAAGCGTAGTTTAGTTTTGGTCACAATCTGCTCATTTTTGTTTGATGTTTCTTATAGTTTGTGTACAATATTTTTATTTTTCTATGACGCTATAGTCCAAATCTGCATGGTCTCAGCTTAGGTCTGCTTTAAAAATTTTAGCCTCCAACTTATTCTGTCTTAGGTCTCCGTTCTCCAGTTTGAAACCTGGAAGAGCTCTGCCGCATATCTCTTTATGTCGCCCTCCTATCTCAATCTTGATCTCTTAGGCCCAGAATCATAGTCGCAAAATAGGTACTTAGATGAGTTTGAGTTACAGATTTGTAATCATAGAACTTTGTTTCTCACAGAAGTCATCAAAAATCGTTACTCATCTCCCGTGAGTTTGAGTCACCAAAATCGGTGACTTTAGACGCTGAGCATGCTTTGAACTGTCAAAATCGTTTACAAACCTAGTTCAATTTTAATTTTTATTCGAAATATTATTTTTGTGGTGAATATAAAATTATATTCATTAAATAGGGAGCATTAAAATGTCTGATATATTTGAGTTTTTGCAAGATATTGACAATATTGGGAATACAGATGTGATTAATTTTCCCGATGAATCATTTGCCGCAAGGCGAATGAGACGCCGCAAATGTTATATTCGAAATATGACATTTGCCCTATCGAATTTTATGAAAACTGTGAATTTAAAAAGCGCTACAGATTTTATAGAGAAACTGTCCTCACTGCCATATTGCCGCTTATTCACGATGGATTGCGAAAAATCAACAACAGAGGCATGCCTATAACGCCTGAAATTCAAATATTGATAGCCCTGAGATTCTATAGTACAGAAATTGCTCGGCGATCCACTCCCAAGCATCCTGTTTTTGCTAATTAAGGGCTGATATATTTTCTTATTTTCTACAATAGTAATTTTCTTCCCCAATAATTCCATTAAAAAATGTTAATCATATGCAGTATTCCTTTTAGCATTCATTATTAATTATTATTATAAAAATAAACAAAACGCGAAAGAAGCAAGCAGATGTTTTGAACTCAAATGACAGTTTTAATTCATAGATTGAAGAGAGTAGATAGGAATTTCAAAGACAAATTTAAAAAAGTAACCATAAATTTCAAAATAATTGCTGAAAACTTATGAAATTCCTACAGTTTGAGAACTATCAAACTCAACTGAGTTTGAGTCGTTATCTCAGCTCAGACACGTCAGATTTTGGACTATGTTTACCGAAAAACCTACTCAGCTAAGAAAGCCTTGAGCTATGCTCTCCTGAGGCACTATTGAGACCTGACTCATCTCATGTTTATGATTCTGGGCCTTAATCTCTCTCCCAATGTCTACGTAGGAAACATCAGCTATTAGGAATTGAGTCATTCAGCTCTTCCGAAGAAGCGCACTACCTATCGTTGGGGATGATTTGCAAACTGTTAAAGAAAATATTCGGATCTTAAAAAGACCCGGGTTGTAAGAAGAATTGGAAACACCAAATTTAGAAGATCGTCTCGCCGGTATATGGTAGCGAGACCTGAGGCGCGATTTTCGTTCTTTTTTAGTTATCCATAACGCCTTAAAATCCATAAGATCCTTATAATCCTTAAAATTATAGAAAACGCGATTCTCATTTCAATTTGTTGTGATAGTAAAAGGGATACTATCCCTCGCTGGTATCCATACCGTAGCGCTCACATTAGAGGTGTCACTAACGCTTAGCGCTATCCATAACATCGATCTGTCACTTCACTGACATTTCAATATTATTTCAATCATTTACACACGTTCATAATTTCAAATATAGGTTAAAATAATTCATACACTATAATATCAATAACATCCTAGAGTAAACTCGTATTTTGAAGGGAATTGTAACTAACGTGATAAAAATAACAAAGCATCTAATGATAAATAAAGGAAAAAATCAATGTACAAATGAACAATAATAATTAAAAGGCCAAGTACCTAATTAAGAATAATAGAAATAATGTAAAACCATTTAGAAAACATCCAATGTCTTCAAATGCCTAATATTTATTTTTAAAAAATCCTTTGTCACATGCATTTACTGCTAAAAATATGGATACTATCCATAGAATCCTTACATCATTCTGAATGGACACCTATCACTTACGCGAGAACAAGAATCACATTTATTGACATAGCATTCCTTCGCAAGCTCTAGCAGCCATAATTTCCAATCCATAACAACAGTTAAGGATTTAAACGAGAATCGCGCCTCAGGATGGGACGAAGTGGAGGAGGGCAGTAAGGAGAGCTGACCCCACCACCATGTGGGATAAAAGCTAAGAAGACAGAGTTCCATGGTCGGCTGCTATGTTGATAAAAGAGTGCAAGAAGCGACTGGTTTGTGTATATTGAAGGTTTTTCTGTGAATGCGACTGAGTAGTATGCAGTACCTTATTTACAATATCTCTTCTGTATATGTGCTCATACCACCGTAATCGACATTCCTTCATTTTTTCGACTATGAGAGCTACCTTGAATCTGCCTCGGATATACTGGTGTGCAATCTAATGTGTATATTATTATTATTATTAATACGTAAACACTTGCACCTTCAGCGATGTCTAATTTCATAATGCGTCATAATTATGATTGTAATCTCTTGGCATTTCTAACTTGTCTTGTCTTTGTACATACCAACTCGCACGGTGCCACTGCAGCTAACATTGCGGCATATGCCGGTTGGTCGGTCATGGCTGTCTATAGGAAACAACTTCCATCCATTTTGCATCTAAAAATTGCACAAAGATTGATAATAAAAAATATTTTATGACAAAATTTTAGGAGAACCAGGAACTCAGGGCACCTATAGGGCTTACAATCTGTCATCGGCTGGTCTATGAAATCGCTTGGCAGCGTTCATCAATGATTTATTTTATTGATATATACCTTCAACAGTTTATAATAGTATTAACAAAGATATAATAAATTACAAATTATGTTTTAAATCTTTTTAAGGCTCTTTTTATTAGGTATTATTAATTAAGTAAAATATTAAGAGATTTCTGGAAGGAGATAAAAATTGTTACAAAGAAAAAGAGAAGCAAAAATAATAATAAGTTCATTATTAATTATTATAAAATAATAATAAATTTGGATAATTTATATAGCGCCGTTTTTGTGAAATATCTCACCTCAAGGGCGCTATGCTTTCTTATTGAGATTTTATTACTTCGTCTATATTGAGATGTGAAAAATTTGTCATAAAATATCATTGACTCAGGCAGGAAAATTAAAATGCAATGTTTGCGTTGTGCAAATGTAAAAATATTCGAATAAAAATAATAATGAAAAAACCATTTGACTACCCAAATCGCCATCTATTTCATAATTTTGTACACGCCATGCCTTTGTACTTGACAAGAGAATACATACAAGAGCTGTGTCAGAGAAAAGATCTCTCTGGGAGGCATCCTCACACTTAAGTCTTCTGGATCACAGAGTACCAACTCCCTAAAGGAGTTGGACAGAGCCAATAAAGCGGCTTACTATGATCGATGCTTTGGTGTGAGTGGTCCTATAAAGTGGAATAAATTGCCTCTAGATGTCCGCGGTGCAAATAGTAAGAGCACTTTCTCTAAAGGACTGAAAACAGTTTTGTTTCGTCGAGCAATATAATATCTATCTAAATAACAGCGCCCTTGGAATGATCTTGAATCATTAAACGGCGCTATACAAATTATTATTATTATTTATTTATTAGAATAATAGACAAAATATTATGTAGTGGGTCAATTGTGTCTCCCTCTAACATCCTCAAACGCCAAAATCAGAAACGTTCAAAATATGTTCAGTAATGAAAAATATCAGTTCGATTTCGACAATGAGTTGTTAATTGTGTATTATGCAACCCGCTCATGAGAGTCGTTTTATTTTTTTGTACACTGGCGAGCTTATTGCTTTTTGACAATTTCTATCAAACAACAAATAACTATAAACAAATTAAAATTAAACGATTTGGGAAAGTGGCAGTTGTTTCATTGGGCGCCATTTAAAACGTACACCGACCTTTGAAAATCATTGATGCGGCTCTGCCCCCTTAGACAACATACCATTAAAGCTTAGCGTTATATCGCTAAGCGATAGGAAATGTATGAAATTGGTGGCTGTCACGTGACGTCACAGCCAACAATTCCATACATTTACTATCGCTTAGCGATATAACGCTTAGCTTTAATGGCATGTTGTCTAGGGGGGCTGACTGTCAGTTTATCTAAGTAAGTTATTACATACATACATACCATCACGGCGTGGAAGTGGATCGCGATCTCCCTCGATACCATCACGCCATGTCCCTCACGGGGTAGGCAGAGAGAACCGAACGCCAATTTTTTCTATCTTGACACGCATTCATTGCCTCATCAACATTCATACATCGTCTTATACATGTTCGTCTGTTGTTCACGCTTCTTACATTTCCATCTTTCAAAATATCGTTTACATGGTCGTGCCATCCTTTTCTAGGGCGCCCGCGACCTCTTATTCCGTTCCTGTCAGCTTTGTATATTTTCTTCGTCAGGCGTTCTTCGTTCATTCTCCCCAAGTGGCCAAACCATCTCAATGTGTTAACTTTCATTCTGTTAATTACATCTTTCTTTATCTTACATTCTTTCCTTGTATCTTCATTCCGAACTCTGTCATACATCGTTCTGTTACAAATTCTTCTAAGCGATCTCATTTCAACTGCATTTATTCTGCTTTCGTGCGACTTCTGCCATGTCCAGGTCTCACTTGCATACGTCAGGGTTGGCACTACGATTGCGTTATGAATGGCAACTTTAGCGTCTCTTGATATGTTGCGATCATTCATAACTGGTCTAAGTGCTCCATTCACTCTGTTTCCTGCCATAACTCTTCTTTCAATATCCTTATCAGGCCGTCCATTCCGTTGGAACATACTACTCAGGTAGACATACTCATCGACTTGTTCAAGCCATTCATTCTCTACTTTTATTTGACACACTGTTCTGCTTTCACTCTTTTCAAAGACCATTACCTTTGATTTGCTGGCATTCATTTTAAGTCCGTTTTATATGCATCCTTCATATACCATACTTACAAGATACTGTAACTCTTCCATAATTTCTGCTAACAATACTTTGTCGTCTGCATACATCAGATCACGTACTGTTACAGTACTCATTTTCAGACCCTTACTTTCATACTTAAGGGCTCTTATGCAGAAATCAATGTAGAGATTAAAGAGCCAAGGGGACAACACGTAAGTTATTATTCAACATATATATTATGTTTATATTATAAACACCTAAGTATATTATATTATTATCTTTTATAAGTTTCATTTCCCCTTCACTGTCCGTAGTGAAGATTTACTGCATTCTGCGGAAAGTTATAATAGGCGACATTCACTATTTCATGTGAAATGTATTTTATCAGCTAACAAACTTCATCTTCCGTTGCATTTCCTATTTGTTACGCAAAACTGACTACATATACAATAATATTATGTTATATTTAACTTGCACTGTCACTTTTAATATTGGAATCAATGATGGAAAATATTTTATTAATATACGTCACGCAGTACATATTTTTACTGGTTATTTTTGGGTGCCATAACTATTTTTTTTTAATTTAATTTATTGAGGAAAACCAAAAGGAAATGATATCACAGTAAATAACATACAATGAACAATGCAATTAAAGAGAGGCCACTATGTGGTTTCCACGAAAATTAACATTAGAGACATCATAGAAAATAATTAATTTAACTAATTAATTAAAGTTGTATATTTGAATAAATTCAAACAGCTGTTAAAAAGATTTCATACAGACAAAAGAAAAATATTACTAAACTATCAAATGACACTCTCAAGTTACTTGAAGAACGCAAAACTCTCGATAGGGATTCAGATCATTATAAGCTCCTAAACAAAAATATCAGAAAAGAGATAAGGAAAGACATTAGAAGATATAATACAAAACTCATAACAGAAACAATAGAAAATAACAAAAATATGAAAGTCTTAAAAGGAATAGAATCTCGCGGCAACCATAACATAACTAAAATTAAGGATCAAAATGGAATTGTCGTAAGAGACAAGCATTCTATATGCAAAACTGTTGAAAATTTTTACTCAAAACTTTACACATCACATATTCATCACGAAGAAAACCAAAAATGTATAATGAACGTAGGGTCAGAAGATTTACCAGAAGTGGAAATTAACGAAATTGAAAATGCCTTAAAGCAAATGAAAAGTAACAAAGCTCCAGGTGATGATCAGATAACAAGTGATATGCTAAAGTTAGGGGGGAGAAAGTTGATAGAAGCTATAAAAATATTATTGAACAAATGCCTAGAACAAGGCAGGATACCTAATGGCTGGCAAAACGCTGAAGTAAAAATATTATTTAAAAAAGGAGACAGCGATAACTTAGAAAACTATCGACCCATTAGCCTGCTTTCCCACCTGTATAAGTTGCTAACAAAAATAGTAACAAATCGCTTAACCCTGAAATTTGATAGTTATCAACCCGTAGAGCAAGCTGGTTTTCGCAAAAGTTTTGGAACCAGAGATCACATTCAGACATTAAGACTACTCATAGAGAAGACAACAGAGTATAACATACCTATACATCTAGCTTTTGTTGACTACCAAAAAGCGTTTGATTCAGTTGAAAAATGGGCAATTATCGAGGCACTCCAAAATGCAAGAATAGATTCCAGGTATATACAACTAATAAACTTTATATATGAAAATGCAACTATGACTGTTGTAATCGATGACGACACTAAAACTGAAAAAATAAAAATTCAAAAAGGTGTGCGACAAGGTGACACAATTTCGCCAAAGCTATTCACGCTAGCCCTAGAAGATGTATTTAAAACCCTCAACTGGGATAACAAAGGGGTGAAGATAGATGGCACATATTTGAGTCACCTAAGATTAGCTGATGACATAGTTGTTGTAGGTGAGAGCATTGATGAATTAAGTCAAATGATTAATGAATTGCATGAGGCTTCTAGCAAGATTGGTCTAAGTATGAACATAGCAAAAACGAAAATTATAAGTCCAGAAAACAAAATCATCACTGTTAACAATAAAAATCTCGAAATAGTGGATGAATACATATATCTTGGACACAAGATAAAACTGGGCAAAGAAAACCAAACAGCGGAACTGCCAAGAAGAATAGGAATGAGTTGGGCAGCTTTTAACAAACTTAGACACATTCTAGAAGATAAAGAGATTCCGATCTGTCTGAAAAGAAAAACATATGAATCATGTATACTGCCAGTGACTACATATGCATTGGAGACCATGGCCCTTACAAAAAGAAATGTAGAAAAACTCAAATGCACACAGCGATCCATGGAAAGATCCATGCTTGGTATAAGCCTAAGAGACAGAATAAGAAATGAGGAAATTAGGAAAAGGACCAGAGTAGCGGACGTCATGGATCGCGTAGCTACATTGAAATGGCAATGGGCGGGACATATTGCTAGACAGGAACCCGCAAGATGGACCCCTAAAATATTGAGATGGAGACCTTGGGAAAGTAAGAGAGGCGTCGGAAGACCGCAAAAAAGATGGTCTGACGACATAGCCGCTGTGGGGGGTAGAAATTGGCTGCAAGCAGCAAACGATAGAAGGAAGTGGAAGAATATGGAAGAGGCCTATATCCAGCAGTGGAAGACAGAGGGCTGAAGAAGAAGATTTGAATAAATATAATTACGTCAATAATGAGGTATATTTAATCAAAATGCATTTTTTATTGTTAGATTTTTGTACTTTATCCAGTCGTTTGGATTCGATATATTACTGATTTATTATTATTACTTGAAGAAAAAATTATTTGATATGTGCATCCTCCCAGTACAAATTGGAGGAGACTTGCTGTCGACAGGGCGGGATAGAGGCAGTTTCTTGAGGAGGGCAAGGCTCGAACCGGGCTGTAGCGCCATTGCTGATGATGATCCTCGAGGTACTGACATATGGTTTTGAAACTGTTATCTTTACAAAACGTACAGTACAGAAACTCCGAGTAACGCAACGAGCAATGGAGAGGAGGATGCTAAACATTAGTCTTCGTGATCGAAAACGCAACGAATGGATCAGAGAAAGGACAAAAGTTACCGATGTTGCATACATACAAGGTAGCTTCCTTAAAATGGAAATTGGGCTGGCCATGTAGTAACGACAGCAGATGATCGATGGACCAAACGCACCCTGGAGTGGCGACCAAGAACTGGACGCAGAAACCCGGGCAGACCGCAAACAAGATGGTCTGATGACATATAACGAGTGGCAGGAGGTCAATGGCACAGGGTGGCGAGGGATAGGGAAGCATGGAGGTTGAAAGGGGAGGCCTATGTCCAACACTGGACGAATAATGGCTGATGATGATTATTATTGTTATTAATGACGCAAACACTTTATGCGCTTGCGTAACGTTCACCAATTATGCCTTTTTATCGAGTTCCCTACCAATGCCATTTTTTCGAGAACAATTATATCTGAAATGAAATTATTTATTTCCATTTACACATATATAAAACAATAACAAAAAAATAGCTATATTTTAAAAAATACTTATCACTAGACAAGTCTGTTCTGAGGCAAAATCTATAAATAAATTATACAGAACTGTAAATAAATCTATAAATAAATTATACAGAACTTTTGAAAAATTGTATTGATAGGGAATTCAATAAAAAGGCATAGTTGGTGAACGTTGCGCAAGCTCATAAAGTGATCGCGTAAACCAGTCGATTACAGGTCGTAAACCCCTGTAGGTGCCGTGATCTCCTGGTTGTCCCTAAATATTACAACTATGTCTTCTAAAAAAATAAAAAATAAACTATTTCATACAGATTAGAAAGGTAGAACGTAAAATTAAAGTAATGATTTAAGTAGAATGTAAAATTAAATATATTTTTTTTTCATAATTTTAGTTGATTATCGAGTTCTATCATGAAGTGACAGTTTCAAACATTGATTAGAAAGGTGATTAAAGTCATCGTGATAAGCAAATGCATGTAGTGTATGTAGGTATCTTGTTATTTACATATATGTTATTAATTGCACAAATCAGACCATTGATAAATTATCTATAAGGAATAGACATATTCTTTGAATTGGTGTTAAATATAATCTACTTATTATTTCTTCTTCTTCGATGGCGCTACAGCCCAAATCGAGCCTTGGCCTCCTTCAACACGCGCCTCCAACCTCTTCTATCCTCAGCCGCCGTTCTCCAGTTAGGGACCTGCAGGAGCTTTTCTGCATCTCTCCGTATGTCGTCCTCCCATCTCAGTCTTGGTCTCCCCATCTTCCGTTTACCTCCCGGGTGACCAAACATGATTTTTTTGGGTAGTCGCGTGTTTGGCATTCTCTGTACATGGCCAGCCCATCTCAACCTAAGCAGTCTTATATGGGTTGAGATCTTTGGTGCTTCATAGATTTTGTACAGTTCTTCATTTTTCTTTATGCGCCATTCATCTCCTTCCTTCACAGGACCACATATTCGGCGTAGGACTCTCCTTTCGAAAACATCTAATGCTTCAGCGCTACTTATTATTTACATCCTTGTAATTGACTTCACATGTTTGTCTGTATTGGAATTTTGCAATTTTATTTAGATTTTTACCTAACATCTCGACCATTTCTGAAACTTTCAGATTTTGTGTATTCCCTATGACGATGCTTGTTTGAACTGTTTTCGTTTAATATTTTAATAAAATTGAACAATTTTGTATTTCAAACAAAGTAAACAGTGATGATATGCTTATTGCAATAAACCAGGAATAGGATAATATGAATTTGTTTTTACGTGAAGAAAATTTTGAAATAGATGTCATCATTTTTTTATTTATTTGTTTTTAAATAGTGTACTAAAAACCCCTTTGATAACATGTAAATATTATGTAGTACGTAGTACCTACATATTAATCAATGCTTGATAATTTCAAAATCATTAACTCTATAGCATAGTTGCTCTTAATGTAGATTAAAAAATTAACTAATGCGCATTACATATTGTCATACTGATGAATAGGTAATTATTTTTTGATAACAACGTATGTAGATATGTAAATGAGTATCTATTGCGTGACTGTAGAATGTGTTAATTCCATTCATGTCATGTCATATGGTTATATTAGATATTGTATTGTTCTTACTAGACAAGTGACAATTATTATTTGGATCAATAAACAGTCATCGTCAGTTGATAGTGGACACTGGTGGATGTATAGATGAATTAAATATGTATGAAAGTATGGGACAAAACACGTGGTTCTATCGATACCTCGAGACATCAAAACTATTCTAATGTACCTACTGTATTTCTTCGTTTGATGGAATAGAATTGAGTACTTACCTACCAAATATTTCATAAGATAAGTCAATTAATCCTATACCTCTTTATAAACTAGGTAGGAAGGTACTGGATCGTTCATTGTCTATTTGTTTGAAAAGTCATTGGAATCTATGATAAAACGAATGACAAAGTGTTTTTTTCGACAAATAAATCCGAAAACAATTCACATTAGTCGTTATTCTCTATAGGAAAACGATGTGGTCTGCACACAAAAACGTCAAAAATCCACCGTAAAAATACCTCACTTCGATTCATACAAAATTTGCTAACTAGGACATCTAGTATATTATAATAAAAGTCTATGTACCAAGTGTCTCCATAAAGTATTCAAATTTTGTATGGAATATTTTCAGCAATATCTTGAAATGAGTTTGTTAAATTATTTTTGATTTAAATATTTTATTATAAAAACTTGATAATTGCTTCAATGCCATTTTATGGAAGTGGTGTGGTTTAACAGCAATTTGAAAATAAAAATATCAAATTTTAAGTTTCCTGTGCTTGGGTTTACTTTTAAATATTTGACAGTTAAAAAAATAAGAGACACTCATCAGTTATCCTTCAAAATCTAATTGTGTTTAAGTATTAGATATACAAATTTGCAAAATTTGAAAATAATTGAATGAGTACTTTAGTCGATAATCGATAAAGTAGAATAAACACGCCGTACATAGCACACACCACACACATTGTGAAGAAACTTTCAGAATACAATTTCAGCATGATACTAGTTGATAATCTGCAATAAAAATAGGTACTTTACTGTACGTATGGTATTATATCAGATTTTAAAGTCTCTGCTCGATCGTATTCATGTATTCATCAAGGAGTACCAAGTAGTCTTTTCACATATTGCAAAGTGTACTGCTTTTAAAGTTTCGCAGTAGATTATTTATTTTTCTTTGATATGTTCTGTATTTGAATTTAATATAACTTCGTTTTACATAACATGTTTGAAAATAAACAATCTTTAGTTACGAATATATTTTTTAATTGCATATAGGTACGCAAACATTGGATTTTTTCCCTGTCGGTGGTCAAATGATATTTTTACTGACAATACCATCTCAATAGAGACGAAGTTGGGATTTTATAGAAGAACCAGGAACTCAGGCACCAACAGGGCTTACGACTTGTCATCGGCTGGTTTACGTGATCACTTTATGCGCTTGCGCTGACAGGTAAAACCAGCCGATGACAGGTCGTAAGCCCTGTAGGTGCCTGAGTTCCTGGTTCTTCTATAATATCCCAACTTCGTTTCTATTGAGATGTTATTGTCAATAAAAAAATCTTTAGTTTGACGTGAAATATTATTTTATTTGATTTAATGTATTTGTAACACATATATATATATATGTATAAATTTTAGCTTAATGCACCCTTTCTCCATGTAAACTTTTACTTTGCCAAATATCAAGCTTCACAACGCGCATAGTTTGCATTAAAAGGGGTCCGTAGTTTTCGCTTCACGTACATTAATATATAGATACTCGTCGAGAATCAAAATATAACTTTTTTTATTTATTACAGTGCTGGTCTTCGTGACTCGGTTGGTTAGATTTCTGAATCCTGAGCGAAAGATCCCGGGTTCGATTCACGGTGGAGACATAGTTTTTTTTATTGTGTTTTTAGTCTGAATCTGTGAGACAATAACCCCCTGGATTTTGAAGCCCTAAGCTTCGGCCTCGTTATCCTTTAGGTAATTGCGACCCTGCTGTGGACTGTAGACAAATGATAGTAGAATATCATAATATTGTTATTTTGTTGATCTGTGACCCTGTAATAAGATTCATAAATATCGACTGACGTACGATCGTTATGTTTAAAGTTATTTTATATTAAACGTGTACATAATACTGTAAAAACGTTACTTGACTATTGTAAATGCATTGTTACCACGAATGAGTTTTTTTAATATAAAAAAGAATGAATATGTTCTTATACTTACTTTGCGTATGGCATCGGCATCTGCTTGGCTCAAAGTCGAAACTCTGCTGTCAATAGCCAGTCGACCGCCGTTGGGACGAGTCTGTGGATGTCCTCTATCTCTCCCTCGAATCCGTGGAAGGTGCACTCCCCCACCAAATGTGCCACCGTCTGAGTCTCCGCATTCGCAATTGGGAGAGGTTCTTTTCCCCCACTTCCAGAGAAGGTAACACCATATACATCGTCATACATTCCCTAAACTAAACGTAAATATTTGTAATGTTTTTAATGACTATCCTATTTCATTTTTCCTGTTCATTTCCTAGATATCCGTAACCGTATCCTAAATCTCTTCCTTATAACCATTCACCAGGGGGGGGCAAGTCTGGTGCAACCGGCGAAATCAAAACCCTCACGATTACCCATATCATCTTTAGATTAGATATCTTTAGATTTCGGGTTTTGATTTCGCCGGTCGGACCAGACTTGCCTTGAATGTTCTGTTAATGGAATAACAATATAATGTTTTTTTACGGCGCTGGCCGATTTACTAATGATATAAATAACAATTAAGCACTACAATTAATAACACTAAATTATTATTAATTATTTATATTGACTTGACTATTCGAAAGCACTCTATGGTTTTACTTCCACTATATAAACAACTTTTCACAATTAACTTTAATAAATCAATATGTTATAACCTTTTCGGACTTTCGTCCATCATCAGCAACGTTGTTAGGTAAGTACTTAAAAACTTAAGCTAATAGTGAAAAATTGTTTAGTGGAAGTAAAACTATAGAGTGCGTTCGAATAGTCATGTCTATATACATAATTTATAATGGCATTAAACAATGTAAATAATAAGAAATTTTTAAACAATTTTTATTATTACCATTATACACTTCCTCAGAAGAAAAAGCAGATTAATGCGTAAATTGTAAATTATTTAATAGATCAAAATAAAATGCAACAAACGCACCCATCAAGCTTTCAATTGGGAATAATTCACCCATCCAGATAGGTACTTAACAAATCAAATGATTAGGCTCTGAGGAGCTCTCTATGCTACCTACCAACCCTACTGATTTCTGAATATTAACGCTTAAAAAGTCTTTAACGATTCTATGTACATGTATTCATTATTACCTGTTTTTGTATTTTTATTAATATTAAGTTTTTCGATAAATCTAAAATTTCTAATTTACGGCTTAACGATTTTGGAATAATGCCAGTGGCTGACATTATTCCAAAATCGTTAAATCGAATGTCAAAGATTTTTAATCTCGTTTCCTCAAGCGATGTATTTCCTAATTTTTTCATCAATTGATTTTATAATATTACTAGAATTTCATGTAAAAAATATCTATATAATTTAGTGAAACATTATTGGCTTATTTCTTTTTCAATTGTGTAACTGTATTTTGATGTATTTTGTAAGAAAGGTGTTATGTTTCTGAATAAAATAAAAATATACGACCGTTTACAAGGCGACTGCGTCTTCCTCAGGACGGATTACAACTCGGGACTGTTTCCTCTCACAAAACTTTGCAAATAAATTAAAATTTCAAATTCAATATATTTTCAAACAGTCTTTAACTCACAATATGTGATCTTTGTTCGAATTCGCGAGACGATAATATTGAACAACATCCGTGACTCTGTTAGGTGAATGTAGTCTTGCTATAAGGTGCTTGTCTAATAAAGACCGAAAATCGCCAATAAAATAATATTGCAAATTTTATGTGCTGGCAATAAATACTTCTTTAGCTCGACGTGACATTTAAATATTATGTTTTGTAATATCTTTTTTTATACATTTAGAAGTATTGTATATAATAATATTTAGTTATAACGCAGTGTTTAGAAATACTTAGTTCAAGACTGAAAGAAATAACTTTATAATACAAGTATAGTTATCTCCAAACTTCTAGGTTTTTTTCGGCGTGGAGGGGGGCGGTTTGCGCACACACGTGATCAAACCAATCAACAAAAATAAATTGTCTACACACCCACGTGATTTTATATACCTACAATACTATTACCAACCGTAATGGCACGATGGTAGATCATTTGACTTGTGCTAGCTGGGGCGAAATGTTTTCAAAATTATTTCTAGCGCAATCATTGCTTCTCTGGGCTAAAAACACTGCTTAGTTGAAAGAAACTTACATTTGTTGGACAGGGTGCATGTATGTACTTAAATTTTCATAAATAAATATTCTTTTGGTCAAATAATTAAAATAAATTCAGGAGCGAAGCACCAAATGGATCGTATTGAGTGGAACTTTACGATTTGACGAAAAAGCAAAACGTCAAATATGAAATATGTGAGTGGCGCTTATCGCTAACTCGAAAAGAGTGGGGCCGTGTTAGCGGACAGGGGCGGTGTATTATTTAAATTTCATAACAAATCCATGAGGTTAAATTAATATGTACGTTTTTACTATTGTGTATGTATGTATATCAGTTGCAGCATGGTGTATGAATTTAGACCCGCATTGTATGTTACTAAATAACATTCACTTTCCATCATTCATACCTAACTACATAACTGTATACTTAATACATTTGTTGTATTTTGCTCCATTACGTTTAACCTAGTTATAATATTGTATTTCTTATATGTGTAACAAGATAATTCACTATATTATATACACACTTAAGTTAGTTTCAATCAAGTGACTGAAAAACCGCCTAATACAAATTAAGTTACGTATTAGTAAGGGTAACTATCGCATACGTTAAAAGGGGTTTATACGTGATTTAAATTATCGGAAACCCAAAATATGTTGATTTTTGCATTTTAAGAACGAACATCACTTCAAATGAATACACATTATATATCATTCACTTTAATTTTATGCATTCTTTAAGCACTTAAGGGGGGGGACTGCTGCCAACGTACCTATTTTTCAATTTGATATATCATCATTATTTCTTATCAAATCGTTTTGAAAAAAATAATTTAGATAGTTTGGGTATTAATAAACAAAAATATACCTTAACTTTTTGATAATGTTCTGTATAAATTCTTGTAGAAAAATAATGGCATACCCCGATTTTCAACGTTTATCTTATATTTTTAATAAACTACAAGGCGTAGAGTAATATATATTTTTTTAAATTAAAGAATACAACAATATCTAGAAAAATATGATGTGACGTTGCAGTAATGCTTCAGTTTTAGTAAATAAACCTAAAAAACATTAATTTTCCATTCAGCGCCATTGCGTAATAAAGGTTTTTTTGGTTTATTTACTTAACCTGATGCATTAATGCAACGTCATATCATATTTTTCCAGGTATTTTGTTCTTCTTTAATTTATAAAAAAATATTGCTCTATACCTTATATTTTTTTAGAAATTTAAGATAAATGTCTAAAATCGGGGTATGCTTATTATTTTCTTACAAGAATATATACAGAACATAATCAATAAGTTAAGGTATATTTCTCTTTATTAATATTTAAACTAACTAGGTTATTTTTTTTTCAAAATGATTCGTTTAGTAATAATGATGGTATATCAAATTGAAAAAATAGGTACGTTGGCAGCAGTCACCCTCTTAAAAGATTTATTTCTCTGCAACTTATAGTTTTGAGTTATTAAAAAAAATGTAAACAGGATATTTTTTATATTTTCTTTAAGGGATTTATGGTGAATTTTAAAATTATGTGACAAACATTCACTAGAGAAATGTTGAAAATACTTGTGGTATTTTCTTTAGAAACACCCTGATAATACTAAACAAAAGTAGGTTATTAAAACAAAACAAAAGTTAAATGAAATTACTTAAAAATAAGTAAAACACAATTTTTGACTTTTTTTCGCTAATTTAAAAGTATTTACTTAATTTAAAGTTCCGCTCAAATAGTATTTAAAGAATGGTACTTGTGAATTAGTGGACCTTTTATTTATATACATAAATTCATTGCTAACAAACCTTTTTTTTTTACAAAACATAATACATGAAAATATAAAAAAATTTATAATTTTACTGGAGAACTGTTTTAAAGTCTATTTTCTTATCAGTCATGTTCGATCCACTGCTGAATTAAGGTTTCTTTTAAACTTTTCCACTTAATTCTGTCTTAGCTGTTTGCTTCCATCCACGATGTCGGACAATGTCACCTGTCCTCCTTTTTCGTGGTCTTACTACGCCTCTTTTGTTGGTCAAGGGCATCCAGGGGTTTTATAGTAGAAATCATCAATTTTAATTTCAATAAATCATACATACCATCACGCCGTATCCCTACTTGGGGTAGGCAGAGAGGACCGAACGCCAGACATCTCTATCTTGACATACATGTTTTGCCTCATTTACACCCATGCATCGCGTCATACATGCTCTCCTATTATTCTGACTTCGTATATTACCATCTTTCACAATCTCATTTATATGATCATGCCAACTCTTTCTCGGCCGGCCCCTACATCTCATTCTACTCTTTTAAGCCTTGTATACTTTTCAGCCTTGTATACTTTTCAGCCTTGTCAGGCGTTCATCGTTCATTCTCTCTACATGTCCGAACCATCGTAGTGTATTTGTTTTCATTCTACTCACAATATCTCTTTCAATCTTGCATTCTCGTCTGATGTCCACATTCAACAAATCAAACAAGAATTATTATTATTATTATTAAATGTTATCAGACAGGCAGCTATGCTGATAATGTCTGATCTCACAACAATATTCACTTGTTCAGTCTGTCAAGTCTATTTTTGAACACATTAACACTTTGTGCAACAACAAGTTCCGGTGGCAAACTGTTCCACGCATCCACAACTCTACTGGACAAGAAATGCTGGATCATTTATTTATCTTTTTAAAACATTATAAACAGGGTAAACAATGTTTTTGAACAGCCTTCTGCGTATTATGTGGAACAGATTTTCCTTTTTTTTTTGACTTGGGGGGGGGGGGGGGGGCAAGTCTGGTTCGATCGGCGAAATCAAAACCCCAGTGATTACCCATATCATGGATATAATTATAGTATGGAGTTCTATGACATCTAAAGATATTGTAGAACTCATATAATAATTATATCCATGATTTATTTATTTATTTAAACACTTTATTGTACATTACTTAATAGCTAGTACAAATGGCGGACTTATTGCCTAATGGCAATTTCTTCCAGACAACCATCTGTGACAGTTATGAGACAAAATGGTACACGTACAAAAAAGAAAATATATATAAAACCATAAACATATTACATTTAAACACAATAAAGTAAGAAGAATAAAAATATGTACATCAATGAAAATTAAACAAATCATAGATTCTTAAAACCTGTTACAACACTATGGGAGGGAAGGGAAAAAAAAGGAGAGGGGATATGACTAACTACAAGAATAGGGAAATAAATGGGAAGTATGTAGGTTAAGAAATGGAAAGTATGAGCGCGCGTTTTAATCTAGTTTTGAAGGTTCCTAACGTTGGTGCAGTTCTAATGTCAAGGGCCAAGTTGTTCCATAACCGGGCAGCATGGACAGTAAATGATGATGAATAGAAAGCCGTGGCATGTGATGGGATGGCGAGGGTTCTCTCTTCTCTAGATCGAAGCAGGAGTCCATGAGAGGCCAGAGGTTGAAATCATGATGTGGGTAATTACGGTGGTTTTGATTTCGCCGATTGAACCAGACTTGCCCCCTTGATTTATTCGTCGGATGGATTCCCTGAAAAAATATATTATGTAACATTGTCCTGAATATTATAAATGGATTGGTGAATCTGTCGACGTGTTTGTATGTTAGTTACATAATTACACGATGTGATTAAACGTTTAAGAAAACAAAACACGCCTCGAAATCACTTTCTTCACATAAAGTTGGCATTGTGCATGTATGTATGACAACATCACTGTAATTATTTATCTATTGCTTACAAGCCAAACGGGATAACTATGGCAACCACGATTTTTTTTATATACATTAATCATTTTAAGTTAAGAAGAAATATAACTCTAAATCGACTTTATATCTGAAAACATGATACACCGCCAAATGCACTATGAAGTTCTGTGTTATTAATGGTAAATACCGCGTGCTTATGAAAATAACTTATACCTGATTCACACTATTTTCAATGGCATGTCACTTATCTTGTAAAATTGTTAATTGAAAATGGTGCTAGTAGGATCCTTTACATCATTCTAGCACTTTATGCTTATTTATATTTGTTTTTCTATATTTTTATTCCTTTTCTAATATGTTTTTGTTTGGACTCTTTACTCTGTTGTACCATGCATGTCATGTAGTTTTAATATATTATTTTATATCGATTTGTTATAACCATAATATTATGTACTGCGTAATTTTGCTGTAACGATGAACTCAAGGGACAAAGAAAGAAACATGAAATACATAGATTAAATTAGGCTGTACAAAGACAATATTACGCAGTGTTTCAAGTAGGTTTAATTTTTTCTCTATGACTTCATTCATCTGTCAAATATTTAAATATTCTCATTCTAAGAAACGAGTTTCTTATTTTTTTCTATGCATTTCATATTACAGTACATAAATTAAAATCCTAAAAGTTATTCCTATTTATATAATTTATTTGTACACCAACTTATCTAGTAATGTCTTGGGTTTTGGCCAAAACTTAATCGGTTTTTATTTGAAAATAGGCTTCTAAAAGTAGTCATCTTAAGGCTAGCCAATAGCGTCAACTAGCGTCAATACAGGCCGGCGCAGCAGACGGAGCGCATCAGACGGATTTTAGAATTACAATTTGTATATGTAGGAATTCATACAAGTGCGTCCACTGAGGAAAAGTAAAAATCCGATCGGATCTGTCATTTGTATGTGCATTTTTAATGGTGATGTCATGTCGGCTTATTTATGGAAAATTTTGATTATTTTTTTATAAACTATTTTTTATTACTTTGTATAAACCACGTTATTAAAATTGAAATTGCGACCGGTTTTGAAAGTAATCGTTCCCTCAAGGAGGTTTTTTAACATTTTTACGTAGTTAGATAGTGGAAGCATTTCAATAATATTATAAATTCGAATGTTTGGATGTTTGTTACACAGTCAAGCGAAAACGGCTGAAAGGTTTTGAATGAAATTTGGCATTAAGATGGCGACATGTAGTAATCTCCTAGATCCTTTTGATTCAGATACACCATCATTCACGTGTTTTTATTAATTTTGTATATTTGTGTTACATATTCTGGTCCTTATGTAGGTCTTATTTAATGTATTTTTGTAATTGTGACTGTTTGTAGCCATAAATAAATAAAATATCCTAGAAAAGGCAATGGGCTATATATTTTTTGCATTCATTCTTATTAATAATTTTCTTTTAATATTAAAAAAAAAATTGCGAGCCGAGCATGCGATTTCCGAGCCGAAAATCGATGGAAAAATGTCAATAAATCCAAATGACAGTTGTGTCGGCAAACCGATTGGTGCGCCTCTGTGGACGCACTGCCACAAATAAATCCGTCTGATGCGCTCCGTCCGATCCGTGTGCTGCGTCTTTATGGACGCTAGCCTTTAACCCTCTTTCAGCAAATTTATGTGATATCAATTTTATGAACTTGAATGGCACTAGGCAAATTACTGATACAACTAAAAAAAATATATGCAATATAAAAATATTCGATTACTTACACATTGGTACAAGTAGGTAAATAAGACAAAAATGACCTTATAAGTCTGGCGCAATTCAGGGGTGACTTCTATGCGAAAAATGCATTTGTCACCTCAGGTATAAGAATTGTTGCTCTCATTATTTACAAAAAACCAATTCTCTCAATAGATGGCGTTACAACAAAAATAAATAAAAAATAATAAGAATGTTGTACATAATTTCACACATACATAGATGGCTGTAGTAAAAATTCCTTATTTTCAAGCGAAAAGAATTTCAGTATTACAATATATAGAACTTTCAAAATTGAATTGATAGGGATCTCATTAAAAAGGCATAATTGGTGAACGTTGCGCAAGCGCATAAAGTGATCACGTAAACCAGCCGATGACAGGTCGTAAGCCCTGTAGGTGCCTTGATTTCCCGGTTCTCCTTCAGTAAATATTCCAACTTCGTCTCTATTGAGATAATTAAAAATCTGTTAAAAAATACCTTTGACTCCCGACATGGGAAAAAAATCCAATGTTTGCGCATATGCAATAATAAAAATATTCGATTAAAAAAAATAATGAGTCAATGTTAGAGCGATGGCCAAAGTAACTACGTTGGCTTTTACATTATTACATAATGTAAATATATCAACGTGCGCCGGAGTCGCTCAAGGCCAAGGGCCTTACTTAACTATCTTTGACTTGACCAATTCACAATGGGTGACAGGAAAATTAATCGAAAAACAATTATTCGAATGCTCAATTTTACGAAAATCAATTTTACGAATGGCAATTATTCGAATCACATTTTTTCGAAAAACAATTTTCCGAGCACACAATTATCAGAAATTACAATTGTTCGAATTTTTATGACGTCATTTTGGTAGTTTTGTGAGAGAAATAAACCTTAGATTTTTATTATAATATACTACATGAGAATTTTGTATGAATCGAAGTGAGGCATTTTTCCGGGGGATTTTTAACGTTTTAGTATATCGTTTTTCCATAGAGAATAACGACTAATGTGAATTGTTTTGGGATTTATTTGTCGTAAAAAAACACTTTGTTTATTTAGATTTAGAGAAAAGTTATTTAGGATGTGTTGAAATGTAAGGAAAACTGAAATATGTTGTCAACCAAAACGTCAAACGCGCGATATTCCATGACTCACTTTTTGCATTGAGTACCTCCTACATCTACATAGTATATAAAAATCTATGTAATAAACAACATGGCGACGCACCGCGCTGTCAAACATCAATTATTAAAAATGTGCAAACATACGTACCTACCCAACAATAATACAACAAGTAATAATAGTCTTCATCGAATGTATGTTACTGGCAACAAATATGCCAAAGGAGGCAACATAATGACACAAAAATATATTGAATTCGGTCAATTGGTTGTCCAACAAATGTTAGTTCGAATAATTTGCTTTCGGACAATTGTCATTCTGATAACTGATTTTCGAAAAATTGTTATTCGTACAATTGCGCATTTGAACAATTGTGTTTCGAAGAATTTTCATGTAATCTTCACAATGTAGGTAATATTTTTGTCAAACTAATACATATGAAATTATTACCTGTAGTTTGTACAAATTCTTCGTATCAATTCGTTCTTATAAATATTAGTACGAAAAGGTATAATTGAAAATGTATCATTTTGCTAACTATTAGAGGATTGAACTATGAAGCAGATAACCTCAAGGAGGTCAGGACAGCTAATTATATTAAGTATTATTTTATATAGAAATATTGCTTCACTGAGCATTCAACGATCTTTCAATGTCCCGATTTTATAATAAATTGCTATAGAGTTATAATTAGAAAATATATTTGTCGTACATTTTCTTCTTCTTCTTCGTTTCCTCAATGCTGAGGATCGTGATCTATGGGGCCGCCAATGGACAGAACGAGTCGCCTCCAGTCCTCTCTGCCCTCCGCAGCTCGCACCTTTAAAAACTCATTTTGAATATATGTTCACTTAAGGGGGCATATACACCTAAAACATCCTAATTTGAAATCAAATGTTATACAGTGTGTTTCTAAAAAAATACCGTAAGTAATTTCAAAATTTCTCTAGGAGTGAATGTTCGTCACACAATTTTAAAATTCAGCATAATTTCACATAAAAACATCTAAATATCGTATCTAAATATGTGTCATAGAGAAATAAATCTTTTAGGTGCTTAAAAAGTGCATTGTATCAAAGTGAATGACCGATAAAGTTTTTTCATTTCAAGTCAGGTTTGTTCTTAAAATCCAAATACAAAAACAACAAATCTTGGTTTTCCAATAATTTAATATACATATCATGTTTTCAGTCAGAAATGAGATCACTAAGAAGAGTATGTAATAGAACGATATATGATAGAATAAAAAATTAGGACAAGGATAAAGAAGGATATTTTAAGTAAAATGAAAGTTCCTTGAGGTGGTTTGGACATATTGAAAGAATGAACGATGAACGTCGGACCAAAAAAATATGCATGGGTGTAAGAGATAGAATGAATAGCAGTGGTCACCCCAGAAAGGGATGGCATGACCATGTTAATGATGTTTTGAAATAAGGAAACATGAAGCCTGAACAGTCGACGAGCGTGTATGAGACGATGCATGGATGTAAAGGAAGCCAGGAATTTGTGCGAAAATAGAGAAGTATGGCGCTCGGTTCTCTCTGCTTACCTTGTAAGGGACATGGCGTGATTTTATGTATGTATGTTTTCAGTCACTAGATTTTGCGTTATTTTTATTTATTTATGAGTATTGTAAATAAGAATTAAAAAAGAACATATTTTCAACTTAGGAAGGTTAACGATGAAAGAATGCTTTTGCCATCCTCAGACAATACAAACATCTTCATTTTTTTGAGAAAGGAATTGATTGATTTTAGATAGTCGGGAAGAATATTGAATATTAGTGGAGCCTGATAACAGTAACTTCGCTGCCCAAAAGAAGTTTTAGTATAGACTGTCATTAAGTTTAGGGATGTGCCTGTTCTTGTAGTACGGATTTGTTGTGTTCTTTCAGCAAGTTCAATATTTATAAAAAATCTACAAAGTGTTTGTGTAATGTTTAACTGTTTTTAATACTCATGTTATTGCATTCTTTATAGAGAAGGTTGGATGGATAGCGAATTATTTTTTTTTTGTACATAACTTTTAGTATCAATTTCTGAGCAATATTTAGTGGCTCTACATTAGATTTGAGACAAGACCCCCAACATACAATATTATAAGACAGTAGTGATTGTATCAAGGTAAAATAAGTAGTTTTTAAGTTATATTTCTTTTTTTTCTATTCCTCTTAGCGCTTATGTCGGGGTACGCTTTGACCATGATATGTCCTCTTAAATTAGAGAATAAGGAAATATCGGTATATCGCCGAGTTTAAATGTTATGAGTTTAGTTTCTTCAGATTTTATCAATTAGTTCTTGAAAACAGATGCCACATGCGGAAGTAAATTCATAATTAAGTCGTTTTAATAATAAATTCATAGTCTTAAACATACTCGTGCACATTACCCATAATAACAAGATTGTTGGATCTCTGAAGGCATTGTTTGTGTTTATATTTCTTAAGAGATTAATTAACTTAACCTTTGGAATCACCTTCAAGTGTTTAATTGTAAACTTAATGTAAAAACATTACATTTATGTAAATAATTAAATGTATAATTATGTAAATATAATAATATAAAATCGAATATTTTATGATCTAATATACGCTAACATTGGATGTTTCCCTGTCCGGACTCAATGATATATTTTTTATTAGATAGATGGCGATGGTGTTATTAGCTTATTCTCAAGTGTCGTAAATTTACTATTTAAGTCTGTATTATAGACTAAATAGAAAAAAAAGACTAAATAGAAAATTTTGAACATCTTTGTGTGTGCGTGCTGTGTGCTATGTAGGTACGGCGTGTTTATTTTACTCAAGCTTAGGAAACTTGGAATTTGAAATGTTTATTTTCAAATTGGTAAAAAGACACATCACTTTCATATAATGGCATTGAAGAGTTATCAAGTTTTCATATTTTTTTTTAAATGAATATGTCTTTGCTAAACAAGTACATATACATCTTCCTACGTTCCCTAAAATAAGCATAAATGCTTGTGCTATAGGTGAACGAAATCGGTCGAGGCAGGATTCGAACTCGCGCCACTGGAATACTAACCCAATGCGCTAACCCATCTTAAATATAAAATTATTTAAATAAAAAAAATAAATAAACTCATTTCATGAAAATGCTGAAAATTTTCCATACACAATATTGAATACTATATGGAGTGACTTGTTAGTGGGGAGTTTAGCGTTGGCCACAACTCCTATTTAAATAAAATGGTCATATCCTTGTTAAACAAGTAAATATACATCTTCCTACGTTTCCTAAATTAAGAATAAATGCTTGTGCTATAGAGAAAGTCAATATTGGAAGAGACTGCTGGATTCAGCCAAGGCCCACCCAAAGCTGTCGGGCTTATGATGATGATATATTTTTGGTTAAATATCTAATGCAACTCGCTCATGTGAGTCGCAATAACATAGGTATACTGACGCAATTATATATAACAAATATAAAAAAACTTCCTCAAATAAATCCTAATAAATAACAAGTACCAAAAAAATGTGGCGTTCGGTTCTCGTTTGTCTTCATAATGTTTAAATGTTGCTTTATTTACCTATATAGGTATAGTTTTCGGCAAATAACTTGAGAGATCATTTGGGCTGCGAAGAGTGCGAATTTGTATGTTTTTTCTTGATTGATATATTATGTGCATACCGCCCCCCTCCACGACAAAAATTCTCAAGTTGTTTGTCGGAAACTATACATAATTTATACCATCAGCAATTTCTCGCGAATAAAATAAATCTACTCGACATGGACAGGTACGGCATCTGTGTGATTGATCCAATAACATTTTGTAAAATACTAATTGAATAAGTAAATGAATTTATCATTCAGTTCTTAATAAGGTAGGTAAATATAATTTACAAATAAGCGGTATTCAAATGATCAATAACTAAAGGATACCTTAAAAGCTTAAATAGTTTTAAAATAAAAGTTTTTACTCCTCACTACCCCAAGGGGATATAGTGGGGAGTTATGATTTTGCAATTTTTAAGGCTATTTTTTATTGCAGATTATCAACTAGTATTTTATTTATTTATTTAAACACTTTTTGTCTCTATTGAAGTGTCAAAATTTGTCATCAAATATGATTTTATCCTTTATTTATTTATTTAAACACGTTATTTTACATTACTTAATAGCTAGTGCAAATGGCGGACTTATTGCCTGGTGGCAATTTCTTCCAGACAACCATCTGTGACAGTTATGAGACAAAATGGTACATGTACAAAAAAGAAAATATATATATATAAAACCATAAACGTATTACATTTAAACACAATAAAGTAAGAAGAATATAAATATGTACATCAATGAAAATTAAACAAATCATAGATAAGACCTGTTACAACACTATGGGAGGGAAGGGAAAAAAGGAGAGGAGACATGACTAACTACAAGAATAGGGAAATAAATAGGAAGTATGTAGGTTAAGAAATGGAAAGTATGAGCGCGCGTTTTAATCTAGTTTTGAAGGTTCCTAACGTTGGTGCAGTTCTAATTTCTAATGTCAAGGGCCAATTTGTTCCATAACCGGGCAGCATGGACAGTAAATGATGATGAATAGAAAGCCGTGGCATGTGATGGGATGGCGAGGGTTCTCTCTTCTCTAGTTCGAAGCGGGAGTCCATGAGAGGCCAGAGGTTGAAATCTTTCGGTCAAATATGATGGAGCATTAGGGTTGTTCAAAATGTTAAACAGAAGACAAAGAGTGTGTTGATCACGGCGCAGACGGATAGGAAGCCATTTGGGTTCCTTGCGAAAAAATGATATGTGATCGTATTTGCGAAGATTATATATGAAACGTATGCAGACGTTTTGTAATCGATCTAATTTGTTTAGAAGTTCCTGAGTAAGATCCAAATAGCAAATATCTGCATAATCGAGAATGAGGAGAAGGAGAGTTTGTGCGAGCTTTATTTTGATGTTGGTTGGAAGAAAGTTTTGAAGTTTTTTCATGCCGAGATTTATTTTCTGAAAGTATCAACACAATGTATCTGTGTGTGTGCTATGTGCTGTGTGCTATGTACCTACGTGTTTATTCTACTTTATCGATTATAGACTAATGTACTCATCCGATTCTTCTCAAATTTGAATAATTATGAAAAAATGATGAAAATTTTATAATTTTCATAATTATTCATAATACGTCTGATTCAATAAATTTTTAAGAACGTTCCGGCCAAAATAGGTACGTTCCTATTCCATTTAATTCAAGTTTATATTTTATAACACTGAAATAAGACCGTAAATCTAAAATCTACAATTTTAGAACGTTCCTATTTTAGTAACAATATTTACTGAATAGGGGGTATTATAGGTGAAGAAAATCAGTCGAGGCAGAATTTGAAGCCGCATCCGCTGGATTACTACTACGCACTATATACCTAATTTTTTTAAATAATAAAAGGCGATCAGTCGAATAAACCTGTTTTTTTTCTTGTTTAAGTCGCGATTTCTGATTTAAAATTCAGGTTTATAACTGATATTTTTTTTCTTATTTATTTAACTATATTTATCACACGATATTTTTTACTGCACTGTATAGTCTTTGGACCTACAAAGTACAACATTTTATTGCATTCAGTGCTAGATCGATGATTTTGAGCGCCCAAAACTCGTATAGGCGCTTTCTTCGTGAAATTTTCTAAAAAAGATATCATGTTGAAAATTTTAGGATTAATCACACACGAGTGGATAGCCGTAAATTATACATATGTAACACTGTCCGTTCCATTTAATAACTCCTTTTGTATTTTCGCGACGATAAGCTTGCATAGTTAAAATCTGGCGATTTTGTTCTACGGAGTTGCTAGCACTTGAAATATTTCGATATTCTGTGAATTTGCGGAGACTTTCTTCTTCTCGTGTCATGTCAGGTTCCCCGACGTTGACGACCACCGTAGAGAAAGCCTCCTTGTCCTGGGCAGTGTAAAACAGTTCCTCCACAGTTCTCATTCCGGTCCATTCCAGCTGCTTTCGTCCTACCCCTCTAAGACTCTCGATCTTCCCCTTCATGATAAGCTGAGGGATGGTATATTTTTCACCTCTCAGAATATGGCCGAAGTACGACACTTTACGGAGCTTAACATTGGTGAATAATTCTCTGCTGGTGTTGGCTCTACGTAGTACCTCAGTGTTACTGACCATATCAGTCCATGGTATTCTCAACATTCTGCGGTGGATCCACATTTCATTTTCTTTGATAAATTAATAAATTTAAAACTAATTTTACTGTTTTTAAGGGTATTTAACTAAAATTATGAAAAAATTATATTTAATTTTACGTTCTACTTAAAAAAAAATTCCGCAAACGCGACTCCCAATCACCGGTATCGCTCTATGATGAGCATCGTCAGAATGGTGGACAATAATGATGAAGACCATCTATATATAGATTCACAAAGAGGATAACAATAATAGATAAGGAAGGGGGCAATTCTAAGAAAAATTAAATACCCGAAAGACATTTAGGTAAATATATATTATGTAGGTATAATAAAAATACAATTGAAGTAAAGAATATACAAATATTGTATTAAAAGGACAGCAATTATATTGTATAATGGCCAACAGAAAAACCCGACATTAACTATTCTAATGGTAATAATAATGGAGAAGTATTAAAATCTATTTGTGCGTTAATCAAAGGAACATTGCTGTTACATTTTACTCTATTTATCTCTAATATTTCAAGTTTGTCTAATTTTTTACCTTTTCTTAAACTATGTATAAGATTGATCCCAGTTTGTGAGTTAAACGAATGCTCACTCTCAAGTAAATGTGTCGCAAAGTTCGAAGTGTCTTTTTTCAAACGGAAACATGCAAGATGTTCTTTAAAGGCGTGTATTTAAAGATCTACCCGTTTGACCTACATATAATAATAATAAATTTGGATAATTTATATAGCGCCGTTTTTGTGAATATCTCACCTCAAGGGCGCTGAAAAATTGATTACGTTGTATTATTTTAGCTCTGGTAAGATTTGCGAAAAAGGTGCGTTTTGAGTTTTTTTCTGAAAGAAGATATACTTTCGGTTTGTCTGAGGGTATGTGGGAGCTTATTCCATGCATTTGGTCCTGCCACAGCAAACGCACGATCACCGAAATTAGTTGTGTGCACCCTGTTTATTTCAACTAATTTCCCAACCATGGATGAAGAAGCTGAATGAAGTGATGATTGTCTGTCATTTATTGAAAGCGGAATGCACAGTTCGGAGAGGTAAGTAGGAGCCATACCACGAAGTGCTTTAAAGATTATGAGACAAAGCTTATATTCAATTCTTTCGGGGACTTTAAGCCAATGTAGATTGCGAAGATGGTGAGAGATGTGAGAAAATTTGGATGCTCCAGTGATGAGTCTGGCTGCAGCATTGAAAACTGACTGAATTTTATTAATTTCTTTCTTTGGTAAATTCGCATATATACCGTTACAATAATCCAAACGGGAGACAACAAAGGCGCTTACCAAAGATTTCATGGCTTCAATTGGGATACTCCTTCGGATTGACTTTAAACGTCTTAGTTGAAAGAAAGCAGAAGAAGTAACTGTGTTAATTTGGTTTGAAAAGCTTAGATTTGAATCTATTTTGACTCCAAGAAGTTTAACACAGGATTTGGGAAGAATATCTGAATTTTCGAAAGTTAGTGGAGAAGTGTCTATTAAATGGCTTCGTTTGCGTGTTGCTGTCCAGAGTAGTTCTGTCTTTGTTGGGTTTAGCTTAAGTTTGTTTGCTGACATCCAAAAACCGATATCTTCGATACATTTACAAATTGTGGTTTTTAGATGGTGAGCATTTTCCGGTGTGCAATAAAAGTAAAGCTGCCAATCGTCCGCATAACAGTGTGCGAGTAGTCCGTGGGAGTCAATGATTGAACATATGTCTTTTGTGTATAAGATAAATAGTAACGGACCTAGCACTGAACCCTGGGGAACTCCGAATTTTACAAAAGCGGGAGATGATTTTAGGTTATTGAATTTGATAGTTTGGTGCCGCCCTGTGAGATAAGATTGAAACCACTTATATGTGTTTTCTCGAATACCGTAAGTTGTTTTGAGTCTTTCAGTGAGAATAGTGTGATCAATCGTATCAAAAGCTGCACTCATGTCGAGAAATGCTAATAGAACATGATTTCCGGTTTCAGTAACTAGAATCGTATCAGATAAAATTCGAAGAAGTCCAGTCTCAGTTGAATAATATTTTCTATACGCAGATTGAAGTTTGGTAAACATTCCGTTTGTCTCAATGAAGTCATTTAGTCTTGTACATACAATTTTTTCTAGTAATTTAGCGATAAAAGGTAAGTTGGATATGGGTCTGTAGTTATTAATGTCATCAGGGTCGAGGTTTGGCTTCTTTAGAAGCGGGGTTACTATTGCTTCTTTAAGACATTTTGGTGCTACACCAAAGCTCAATGATAAATTGAACAGTTTGCAGAGATAGGGTGCTATTATAATAGAGCATTTTTTCAAGAGCCATGTTGGTATCGGATATAAGGAACAATGTTTGTTGGGTGAGTAATTGATGAGTTTGATAATTTCTTGTTCACTTGTTTCAATGAAATAATTTAGAAAACTATTGCTTATGTTGGTTGAATAAGAGGTAGGAGATGGCGAAATTGTTGTAGAGTGAATTTTCGAAATTTTGTTTTGCAGAAAGTCAGAGATGGCGTCTGAAGAGATATCCTTAGTAGTTGAAACTCCATTATTTTTATTTCCTAAAACTGTATTTATGGATTTCCACATTTGTCTAGGGTTATCTCGTTCTTGTTGGATTTTATCTGTCCAGTAAATGTTCTTCTAGGCTGCAAGTGTGTTCTTATAGTCGGTTTGCGCTGCAATCCAATCTGATCGTTGTAGAGTTGAGTCCTGGTGTTTATACGCTCTCTCTATTTTGCGCATTTTTTTCTTCTCCCTGCATTCTTCGTCGAACCTGAACATGTATTGCATGTATGAGAGTAAACACCACTACGGTTTAATTTATCAATTTTATCTTTACTGTTATTTAAGAATTTACCTGTATTGTGTATTGTCATTATAAAATGCAATGTTTTTATTGTTTTTTCTCAAAATATTTCCTATTTTGTTTGAAGGTTTCCCAATATAGTTCAATTTAACCCAACGATTTTTATTTTTTTTTGTTAATGTTTGTAACCCCGGAGCTAAAAGATGTAAAGCATTCTTTTTGTTTTTTCTATATAAAAGAGAATCAACCAACTTTGAAGTATACCCATCCCATTATTCACAGCTAAATTTTTAATAACATTTAATTCTCTATTGAAACTATCACTACTCAAAGGAACAGATAAAAGTCGATGAATCAAAGAGTGAAAAACTGATAATTTATGTGCTATATGGTGGCCACTAGTCTTATGTATAATGTTATCGCTAAAAGTTGGTTTTCGAAAAATATCAAAGCTAAGTTTATTATCAATAATATTAATAGTTAAATCCAAAACGTATAAAGTATTTCCTCCAATTTCCATTGTAAACTGTATGGAAATATTTATCTTGTTGATCTCATTAAAAAAGCAATTCAACTCGCGTCTGGTGCCATTAAATACCGGTGAATGGGAGTCGCGTTTGCGGAATTTTTTTTAAGTAGAATGTAAAATAAAATATAATTTTAGTTAATTATGGAGTTCTATCATGAAGTGACAGTTTCAAATATTGAAAAAATTGAAGGGTATATATTTATTTATTATAAATGACCACTTACAGCTAACAAGTTATTATACATCATATTTTTTTGACATCTCAATAGAGACGAAGTTGGGATATTATAGAAGAACCAGGAACTCAGGCACCTACAGGGTGTTAGGACATGTCATCGGCTGGTTTACGTGATCACTTTATGCGTTTGCGCAACGTTCACCAATTATGCCTTTATTGAGTTCCCTTATCAATGTAATTTTTGAAAGTTCTATATATTTGAATAATGTGTAACAATTCATCTGAATAATACGAAATTATACTATTGCCATCTATGAGGTAACGAAGAAACCATTTTTTTTGTAACGCCATCTATTGAGAAATTAGTTTATTGGTAAAGAATGAAAGCAACAGTCATTATAACTTATAAATGAGGTGACGTGTCTCGTATATTGTATAAATAAATAAATAAAAATACTCGATGTTATGGGTTTGAGTTAGTACAATTTATTTTTTATTTATTTTTTTATTATACAATATATACGATTACAAATACTTAGTTACATTTATCAACATATTAATATTTCCTTTCCTAATTTAAGCTAGAAACTTGTGTTTAGGAAAGCAGCAGCTCTTTGCTTACATTATATGAATACTTCACAAAAATACATAAAATTAATCTTATAAAATATATAAAACAAATCAATTAACAATTATATATAAAAAAGGACACAATTTCAGAACAAAATATAGAAAGAACAAAAAAAAATACATCCAAAATCAAGAAAACACCAACATTAAAACTAGTTGCATGTAACACATGAGATCCAACTGTCGACAGCGATAGTATGTATAGTTGAAGAATAAGTACCAAACCCATAAATACAAATTATTTATTATTTTATGATATTTAGTTTTCTATACAACACATGTACCTAGGTAGTCAAGATAGGATAGTATGGAGGTCAGTCTTTTTTCCTACCCGGAATATGAAAACAGCATGATGGTATATGTATATTGTATGTTTAGAGATGAAGTATCAAACTATTAAGTCTTCTTTGATATTGTGTATAGGTGACTACCATACAAATTGTATGAAGCGATGTCGTCACTAAATTCAATTTTTATAAAAATTGTAAAAAAAATTTGAGATGTACTACTACAATTTTAATATTTTTTATATAAAATTAAATTATCTAGTTGGGGTGTTTCGGCTTTTTTCGATATTTTAAAAAAAAATGGAAATATAGGCAGTTAAACTCATAAATTTATCATAAATAAAATATTTTTCTTTATAAAAAATGTTTGAGAAACCCTGGAATTTAAAAAAAAAACTAATTTGAGATTTTGTATTTGTCTATCTTTATACCAATTTTTAGCGTTCTAGCTTTTATGGTTTCTGAGATATATGGAAAAATTAAGTAGAAATTCAAAAGTTGATAACCCCTGACTTAAACAAAAATTGAAAATTCTGAGTATAAAAGTTTTGTAGGCCTATAACTGTTTATATATTCTGAAAATTTGGGCTCTATAAATGGAGCAGATCAAAAGTTATAAGGGGGGACGGACACACAGACAGACACTCACAAAGTGCGCTTCCTCGGAAGAATATAGGTGATGGACGCAAATCCTAATAGCTGGTGTCCCCTACGTAGCCATACACGACGCCTATATTATCCTATGTCATTTACACAAAATCGATCATCTGTCGTAAAATGCATACAAGTACATACATATCTCTAAGTTTCTGAGGAAGATTTTTATTTTCAAAAATTAACTAAATTTTTAACTTTGTTTACACCATGTGAGAACGTGGTGTAAACAAAGTTAAAGGTTTAGTTAATTTTTGTTAAAATGTACCACAAAGTTAAAAATACGATATTTGATAATATTTTTATTTTCAACTACTTTGCATACCTACTTGTTTTTTTTCTAAATTGTCCATTTTTGCGCTCACACAGTCTTTTGTCAGGGGCGAGCATTACTAATTTTCCATTCTGGATTCGCCTCTGTTACTTTTTAATTTCACTTTTTACGTTTTATATTTCAATTTTGTTTTTTTTTTTTTGTACTTTTAAAGACTGGTTTTGTTGATAAATTCTGAACAAATATCAGGGATTAAGCTTCAGTATATTAGACAATGTCGTAAGATGTGGGATTGAAATCTGTGTAGACACGAAACAAATAATATCTATCAATTTGTGAAATTTATAAAATGATAGTTTTTTTTTTTTAATTATATCAGCGAAGAGTTTGTGCAAGAAAATACAGGAATATCTTTGACCTTCGATTGGTCGCTGGATAAGTAGGTACTTTTCAACCCATCATTCGTATTTTGTGGTAATTTTAATTATTCTATTTCACTTGCGGTTTTAAGCGGTAGATATATATATGAGGTTCGGAATTTATTTGTATAAAACATATTGTACACATGTGGCGGGCTTATTGCCAACTGGCAATATCTTCCAACCAACCATATTCATTTGGTGAGGCAAATTATTTTTATGATACATACCAATTTATGTGAATAAAATATATAATGAAACATATAAAATAGAAACTATACAAAAACGAGTGGGTTGTGGCCAACGCTAACCTCCTCAGTAACAAGTCATTTTGTATGGAAAATATTCAGCATTTTCATGAAATGAGTTTGTTAAATTATTTTTTTATTTAAATATTTTATCATGATAACTTGATATTCTTCAATGCCATTTTATGAAAGTTATGTGCCTTCTTACCAATTTGAAAATAAAAATTTCAAATTTTAAGTTTGCTGAGCTTGGGGTCACTTTGAAATATTTGATAGTTAAAAAATGTGAGAAGCACTATTCAGATATCCTTCAAAATCTAAGTGAGTATCAGGTATACAAATTTGAAAAGAATCTAATGAGTACTTTAGTCTATAATCGATAAAGTAATATAAACATGCGGCCGCCGTACATAGCACACAGCACATAGCACACACACACAGATACATTGTGATGAAACTTTCAGAATACAATCTCAGCATGATACTAGTTGATAATCTTCAATAATAAAAAATACCCTTAAAACTTGCGAAATCATAACTCCCCACTATATCGCCTTGGATTACTGAGGAGTAAAAGAAGGGGAGACGAGAGAAGGATACAAGGATATATATGATAAGGAGACAAATTTAAGTGTTATGTGTAAGGAAAGATCAGATTCAGATTTCTTTTGTTAGTGAAGTGTTAGTGAAACTCGAAGTTGCAATGGAATGTGATTAAAACGGATTCGATTTGTAATGCGTTATATTGTAATTTGAAAAAAGCTTAAAGTTAAGTTTACTCTATTCTCTCTAAATTACTTCTCGGGTACAACTAACGGGTACTTATGTCAAATATTAATTTAACACGCACTCAATAACAAGCTGCCATATCTTGGAGACTTACGATATTAATCGTCTCACAGATCCAGACTGAAGACACAATTAAAAACTGTGTCTCCACCGAGAATCGTACCCGGGACCTTTGGATCAGCAGTCAGATACCTAACCAACTGAGCCACGAAGGCCGACATATTAGCCGAAGTTGTTATTTTTTTTTAATTAATTGAATCAATTTTGTTTTTTTTTTTTTGTTGATGTTTCTTTTATTTTATTATATTTCTCAAAGTGTTGTTGCCGTAGGTATGTGAAAATTTATACCAACATTCATAATAATATTAAGATATTAATATTATATATATTTCACATTCATTCATTTGTACGCGTACCGTCACAGCATATTCCACAATGTGGGTTAACCAGCAACAGGTGTCCGGGTGTGCCTTGCCTTATAATAACCTCACGACACATGCGTGTATCGTTACTCAAAAAAGCACTACATTCTGAACTATGTGAGATGTTATTTTGCCTGCTGTGTTGGGATTATTCTTATAGGACACCCCAAAAAAGACTATAATATAAAAGATGTGGAAACACTATTCTAAGCCGGTGCCTTACAGTAAATTATATATTCATATTAAATTAAAATGAAATTCCATCAAGCGCTTTCAGTTGATAAAATATATTTACATAAAATATAGGTAGGTCCTTAAATAGCTACGCAGTAGGAATTTATAATCTGTGACGGCAGAGCAAAAAATATAATATACAGCTGACATAAGATATGGCCAGGGGATTGGTACCAAAAGTGAGTTGTAATGGGGGAATCCCAAATACATTCAATGTTCAAATATAAATTGGATATTAAAGGCACATTCATATAGCAGTACCATCCCGAAAATGGGATATATTGATTACCACCAAATAATGGTACATACTAAGAAATTTTGCATAATAAATTATATATAGTATAATTCTACTGGGCCCGGGCAGAACTCATTTTATGTATTGTTCTGCCATAGACTGCCATCCATGTAGATAGCATATTATATAGACCTCATTTTATGTATTGTTCTGCCATAGACTGCCTTCCATGTAGATAGTATATTATATAGACCTCATTTTATGGATTGTTCTGCCATAGACTGCCTTCCATGTAGATAGCATTTTATATAGACCTCATTTTATGTATTTTACATATTTTTTTTCGTAATAGCTACTACATGCACAATACAATGTCAATGTATTTGTTCACACCCACATCAATTGAAAGAATACACAACTTAAAAATGAATTAGTGTTTTCTATACAAAATTTTTGGGCGGATGAAGAAAAGACAAAATTTATGGTTATGGGTATATATTTTTTACACAAGAAATCTAATAAAAATATAAAAACTTTCATTGAAAATAATAAAAATATATTTTTAAGTATCGATAACAGCGCCACCTATACTGCCCAAAACTATCCCTTCTTTCAATCAGGAACCAACCATACAAATTTAAAAAAATTCATTGAAATTGGTTGGGCAGTTTAGAAGATTAGCATGAACGAACATCCATTGTGACATTAGATTTTTATATATTAAGATATCATGTCTGTGGCTGTGACCAATCAAGTAACATTGTTTTGTTGTTTTCACAGAAAATAGTCCATAGTATTCATATTAATGTTGTGTATAATAATAAGTTTAGTGAGTCCAATGTACAATGTCGATATATCTCTAGAACTGGTTTTTCTTACACGTACTTTATGTTCATTTTTTGCTGTGAACATATATAATATATATGTTACAATGATACTGCATTAGGTTTTCCTATGAAGCATTATTATTTGAACACAATCAAAAATATTCACATACTTGACATGTTTTAGGATTTACACAAGGAAAAAAATATGGTTTAATTTTTGTTTTTCTGTATATTATGATTTGTTGTCTTTCTTAGCTGAGATTCAAAACATTTTTGATTTTCCCTTTGATTAGTCAAAGAATATTTACTTTCAATTTGAAAAGGCATATAACATTAAATCAAGTGACTGAAAACATGATATATTAAAACTGCCAAATACACAATGAAGTTACGTGTTAGTAAGGGTAACTATTGCATGAGTTGAAAAGGGTTTATATGTGATTTTAAATCAAACGACGGAATAAATTCAATTTAGAAGATAGAATACCCTTGCTACATAAGTTTAAAATGTGGGTTACCACCACGACATTAGTTTCCTTGGAACGGGACTTGCCCTGCTGACTTGAAATAAAAAACTTCACTTTGAGTTTATGCACTCTGTATATAAAATATTTAATTCTCTACGACATAGTTACGGACTAATTTTTAAAAATATTAAAATAACTGCCTACATTTCCATTTTTTTTTAATATCGAAAAATGCCGAAACACCCCATATAGATAATTTAATTTTTAATAAAAAATATGTCATTTTAGTAGTACTTCTCAAATTTTTTAAAATTTTTTTTATAATAATTGAATTTAGTGACGACATTGTTGAATACAATTTGTATGACAGTATACACTACACAATATCTATGGGAACCCTCAATAGTTTGATCCTTAATCTCCAAACATACATAACATCATATTCTGGGTAGGAAAAAAGGACTGACCTCCATACTCTCCTATCTTGACATACATACCTACATGTGTTGTATGTAAAACATAATATCTGAAAATACTCAATAATTTGGATATATGGGTTTATAGTTTGGTACATATTCTTCAACTATACATACTATCGTCATCGACAGTTGGATCTCATGTGTTACATACAACTAGTTATTTACAAATGTGTTTCACAGAAAATGTTGAGATCTACTTATATAATATGTATTTTGTTTCTGCTCATGTGAGTATCTCTTGTTGAATTTAATGTAATGGGGACCCACCTAATATATTGCCATTTTGATTATTTCAGGTTCCTACCAGCCCAGTAATAATTTAATGCTAAGGTTCTATGCGTATTTCAAACAAGCCACTGAAGGAAAATGCAAAAAGTCCAGGCCAGCGTTCTGGGATGCGGTGAACAGGTTAATTATTTATTATTTTGTTTGTTTATTCAGACATACAGCATCTGATTACATTATTTAACATACAGTAGAGTAACTTTTTATTTTATATCGCCAATAACAGTATTTCATATATTACTTAATGCGCCCATATACATCTATGTGTAGGTATGGGTGTATTCAACATTTTTATTTCACCGGGACAAGCAGCAGTTTCTCTCTGCTATATTACAAATATTGTTATGACAAAATTTACTTTGGAGACGGATATGTACAGGGACAGAACGTAGGAGAGAGAGACGAACATAGTATGTCAGTCCCTGCGCACAACGGAACAATTCGTGATATCACACTGTTATGCAATAGGTACATATATATACACATACATTAACACCACCATTTGCATTAACAGAACGGAGTGCAGATTCAAGGGATTGTATATCCATTTATTGATTTCATTAACTCTTTTTTATAAGATGTAATATTTGATGCAAACAGGTCAATCGTCGTGTTGGTCATACAGTTATTATTAAAGCTTGTACATGCTCTATTGACAAATGAGTTTAATATATAATAATGTCTTGTTTCTATTTCTTCTCGTTGGACAGTGAAAAGGAATTGCACTCAGAAGCACACTACTATAGACTATACTATTTAGGATTTTGTACAAGTAGACCAAATCAATAACTTACTATTCCTCGGTCTTCCAGTGGTTTTATTTTGTAATGAGTTAGTGCCTAACAAATAAGTATCTAACAAATCCAGCCCGAAATAACTGTGACCTCTTTTCTTTTCTTTACTTTTTTTTCTTAAGCCCTCCTTCATCCAGTAATGGACATAAGCCTCCCCCTGAGGCCTCCACATCTCTCTATCTTGGGCAGTCTGCATCCAACTGCCTCCAGCCACTCGTCTGATGTATTATATCGTCAGACCACCTTGTTTGAGGTCCTTCCAACACTTCTTCTATCCGGTCTAAGTCTGATTATAAAAATCAGCCATAAGAATCAGATTTCAATATTATTTCAATTGATGTGATGAATAAATGCATCATTTCTTCTAAAGAAAATGGATTTAAATTTTAAGATGTTGATTCTGCATCAACATCTTTCGGGTTAATATACCCATGATCTGTTTATTTTTATTATTATATTGTAATTAAATATGTTTTCTTCTAATCGTGAAGTCACTCTTGTAATGAACTTAAGAGTTTATCTGCATAATATACAATATCAAAATATGCTTCTTTGATTAATACTTTTATATACCTGCAAATATCATTTGAACAAACATTTCTGAAAAACATAAAATACGTTGAGTTTTGTTTAGTAATATTTGAAATATCTGTGATCTGTTACTATAATTAATGAAATGTGTAGTAAATTTTGTAACAAAATGTAATATTTTACAGAGCAAAGTGGGACGCATGGAATAAGCTTGGTGACATGTCATCAGAAAGTGCGATGGAAGCATATGTTTCTGAACTTCATAAGGTATTTACTTTATCCCTTTTGTATTACTCCACCACAACAGCTGTTCATTTTTTCTTACATATAAAATGTCTCTGAATAAAATCTTAATGAATCCATCGCAATTTCCAGAACGTTGAGAGCATTTTGACAGATGAAATCATGGAGAAAAAAATTATATGGAAAACTAATCAGCTTGATACACTCAAGTCAATTGAACTTTTGTTCTGAATGTACAGAGGATAGAATATTTCACAGCGCGCCATTAATAATACGCCATACACAAAAAAAGTCATGACAATCTCATAGGATATATTTTACGCTCTGAATGGAGGATATATTTTACACTTTCAATGGGGCAATATTATTGATTTGTTTTATTTTTATATCTTCTTCTCCTTCCTCTGGTTTTAGGCCAAAGGCCTGTTTTTTTAGCAGGAGACTGCCTCTTGTGCTCTGGATGTCCAGCTGTCACTTGCTGGTCTCCCCCTTGCTCTACATTCCTCCGAGACAATTTTGAGTAGTCGATTGTCTCCCATTCTCTCGACATGGTCTCTCCATTGACACCTTTGCCCTCTACCCCAGTGGATGATGTTGTCTACATCGCATCTCCTCCTTATATCCTCGTTCCGGACTCTATCCACAAGTGTTACGCCGACTATGGAGCGCAGCGTCCTCATTTCAGTAGTCCGGAGGAGATTTTTTGTTCTGATGGTATCGGCTCTGGCTTCGATGGCATAGGTCATTATGTACTATTTTATTTTTCATATAAAAAATTAATAAGCTAAAAAAATAATAATAATCTTTGCATGATACTTGTTGAGAAATTAATATAAAAAATAAGATTGAATAATTATAACTCTTCACTATAAAATTGAAATAGAGTGTTTAAATTTTATTTTGCCAAAACTTTACAATATACCCATTTATCTGTCATAATTATGTGTGAAGAACTGAAATATGCACTGTGCTGTCTTCAAATCAATAATGTTTATATATTATACCCATATTATCTGTCATAATTATGTGTGAAGTACTGACATATCGTCCCTCTCCTGACTAACAGTCGTATCTGACATTTTTTGCAAAATCGAGTTAGGACCACCAATGTGTATTTATATGTTGTACGCATGTTCTCACTAAAGGTCTCGACTGTATCACCTCCCGTTAACTTGGAATAGCTTAGTGATTTGTTGTCTACCAATTACTGAAAATATAATATCACTAATAGACCTATGTGCAAATACGATTCTAATATATATAAGAATGATTCATATAAAGAAGAATACAAATAAAATATTAAAATATATTTACACCGTGTCACCGTATGCTGGGAGAGATTAAAATATGCACGCGCAAAACACTAAAAACGCTCTCCTGAACAATTTGCATTTTGCCAGTTACGACCTTTAGTCAGGTGAGCGACGATATGCGCTGTGCTGTCTTCAAATCAATATTGTTTATGTCTTAATTTCAGATTGTAGAGACAATGTCATACACAGATAATGTGGCAGCCTTCTTCGATACGATCGACTCTGACATTGCTGTGTCCAAAGACGATCTTCTTCTTGTTGCCGGTGATGTTCTCAAGAAAACGCTATCGTCTCCTTCTACACCTACCGGTACCTGAAATATTTAAATTCATTATATCTTGTTTAATTTGTGTTTCATATGCAAAGAGGCTCTATCTTGACATACATTTCATCCTTCATCATTCGCATCCATGAATCGTCTCATACACACTCTTTTATTGCTGTCTCGTTCCTCTTTTGTCAGCCTTGTCTATTTTAATTGTCAGACGATCATCACTCAATATTTATATGTGACGAGACCAACTCAAGACATTTATTAATTTTAAAATGGTACAAATATTTATCAAAATTGTATTCGATATTGTCTGACCAAGTAGAAACTGCAAAATATCACCATTTGTAATATTATGGTAATGTCTAAACGTAAAAAAAGTCTAAATGTATTTAAAACAATAATATATTGGTAATTTTTTTGTTTGTTTCAGGAACACGTGAATCAGCGCAACTGAAGCAAGATTTCTTCGGCCACAATGGCCACAACGGTGTCAACGGACACAACGGGCATTTGGACTCAGAAGACGAATATATTGATACGGTAGATGTGGGTATTACTTGATGTAGTTTGCACGGGGGCCATCGCATGTTCACATCATACATATTATCTCCTATTCTGATTTGTTTCAGAGTACGAAAACGTCTGTAACCAACGGGCGACCGTGGGTAAAAGGATTTTATACGCGCTGTGACATAATGAGTCCCGTATAAATGCAAGCAACTTTTTTACATTTCTCAGGTACTAAATTTATTGACGGATAAATTTAGACGAATCTGGATAGGACATATCATGTACCTATACATACAGCCGGTTTGTTAATGATCAACGACAGATACTTTCCATATACGGTTTCTTAAAAGTCATATTATGTAACAAATATTATAAATGATCATCATAAATATTGATAAAACTCTCTTTCAAAGCAAATCCATCATGGATTTACTCATCTTTCATTTAATATTGTATTAAGGATTGCCTAATTTTCACAACATTATCCCACAAGAAACATGGTGGAGTATTTTTACAAGAACATGCAAGTTAGTTTTATTGTAATGCAATTATTGGGATTCGCATGAGCGAGTTGTATTATTAAAGCCGTCCTAATATTAACAAACTATAATAAAATTGTCACTGAAATCTATGGTAAACAAACTTCATATTATCATAGATAAATCGTATATCTTTTATAAAAAAAAATGTTTTTTTTTTTTCAATAAAAGTTATCTTTCTTTACCTATACATTACTTTTGTAATAGGCACTTACTGCTTCTGGTACTCTGCATCTTTTTTATTTCAACAGAGTTGAATGTGGCTCATGTGAATCTTTTTTAAGTAGATAATCAATATTAAAATAATTATGTTTAATTTCATGTTGCCACTTCATGGTAATTTTTTGTAAAATGTTTGCCAACCTGTAGTTGCTT
This sequence comes from Molanna angustata, assembly GCA_963576475.1. Lineage (NCBI taxonomy): Eukaryota > Metazoa > Arthropoda > Insecta > Trichoptera > Molannidae > Molanna > Molanna angustata. The sequence goes on along the minus strand of OY754965.1, from coordinate 50,152,229 downwards.
TTAGAACCTTGCGGTGGTTTTATATAAGATTTTTTTAGAAAATTATAGGTTTTCCTAAAACTCAAAGTGCATTCCAGTTTGAAAAACAGAATTGCTTAGAATTTTCTAATGAATCTTTCATAAAATCACCAATGTCATCAATCTTATACTTTGTTTTTTCGTCATTGTATGTGCATGAATTATTATTCTGTAATGCTGTTGAAATAAGAACTGAAAATTAATAAGCCTGTCACATAACAGCGTATGACAGAATTAAGAAATATAGAAATAAGATAAAAAAGGATGTAGGAAAGAGTTTGAGATACTGTGGGGTAATTTAGTAATTTAATTTATATTAAAAAACAGGTAAGAATATCGATTATTATTTTACAAGTTGCCAGACTTGATGATACAAATGTCTTACCGATCCTTACTGTAATACAGAAAAAGAAGTGTGTCATCATTGGGAATCACACTCAGGTGTTTGATGAACAACTCGTTGAGCCATAAAAGTCGAAATTTGAATGAGTGATCAACAAAAAACAACTAAAATAAGGCCAAATGGAACGTAGTGAGAAGAAGAGGTCGTCCGTAAAAGAGCTAACTATGAAATCTTTAAATTGGGTATCTAAAAAGGCAGAATATGCCTGAATGTTAGAGAAGTAATGAATGTATGTTAAGATATGCCTGGTTTTTTCGTCTCAACTTCCTACCCTACAAGAGATACAAAGTTATTTTTTATTTATAATTATTATTTAAAATATGACCTGTGTCATCCACTATAACAGTTTGTAATTAAGACTCGAATGCAGAGTCCAACTTAAATACTAACCATGTTTTCATTGCACAGTCGCTCACTAAAGTTAGGAGATCACGTGGCTTCCTAAGTTAAGAATGCTAAGAAGTTTTAATATGAGAATTGCATTGCATAGACATATCTTAATACTTAGCGCATGTGCGTCTGCGTAAACTAACATTTGTGAACTGTCAAAAAGTAAGGTTGATCGTGAGGAACCTTTCGAGTGGCTTAGTACTAAAATACGAGATGTTTTCGATGGATGATGATTTTAGCGACTTTGTTGATGTATTTGGTAATTTTGTCAAATCAAACCTCACACAGAGTATTCAGCGATCGATACAAGATGCAGAAAATTCGCTGGAATTTCGGAAGAATCGTGACATCGAGCTGTCAGTATTAACTTGGTTGCATGTGTTTGTGTTGTTATGACAAAAAACATTTTTAACGTCAGTATAAACTCATAGACAACTATCTCTTTTCTTCGTAGATAATACTGAGAAATTCTACACCATCGACCTTAATATAGGAGTTGAAGACGCGAATATGTAATAAAAAATGTGAAAAGTAGAAGTGAAAAGTGGACTGTATTTTTGAAGGGCGATTGGTTGCAACCACTGCAAGGCAAAGGAAGGATATAAGGAACACTCACTTACTTGATTTTTCCTTGATGCTCTGCCTTGTTAGATGGTCACAACTTTCAGGATCCCACACACTCGCGGTAAGAAGACAATTATGGCAAATTCAGTAAGTGTAAAGGAGCGGTAAAATGGAAGAGATGTGGGTGGTGTCGACAGGACGCGGTTTGAAAGGAGACTGATTTTGGGTGTAGGGCGGGCAGCAGTTGCAACAATATTATGTCATTTTATATATAAAAAATATGACAATAATTATAATGACATATTGGCGTCAACAGGCGTTATATTTAGTTAGTGATGTCTCTGCAATGCAATTGCTATCTTATGAATACTAAATACTCCAGTGAGGTTAGGAGTTAGTATTTAGTTACCTAGGACTGTGCATTCGGGTCTAAGTATTGATTTAATATATAATATAAGAAGTGTCTTTTCAATACAAAGATGTACATATATTTCAGAGCGAAGATTCCGAGATACAGGTGAAGCATATTCCTGCCAACACAGCTCTATCCAATGGTCACGCAGCCCTTCCTGCTTCAGAGCACTCTTCGTCCGTATCAGCTAAAGCTTTGGATGCCAGTACGTTTCAACAGTTTTACATAAAGCACATTAAAGATAGATTGAAATTTCATTTATAGAATTATTTGGTCATAAAGTTTGATTTCATATAATTTTTTTATTTGCTGAACAATGACATTGTCTTCTATTAGATTTTATTTGTCTATAGTTGTTTATTATACCTTGCTTCATTAATTAAATGCATGCCATTCATATTTTGTTTTTCTCGACTGTATAATAATGATGAATTGAAATATTTGTGTTTTTAGGCAACCGAGTTCTGGACGAGCTGAGAAGAACGGTGTCTTGTCTAGAGACTGATGTTTATCTTCTGAAAGAAAGGGTCTCAGACATGGAAAAGGAAAGAATGAGACTTCAAAGAGTATGAATCACTTTTTATTTAATTTTTCCCCTCAGATAATACACTAGTATTAATTCAACATATACTTAATGATTATATGTTGACGCATCTAGAACCTCTAAATGAATCTCAATTATGTTTCTACAGTAGTCATTAAGAGTCGTATGTTTAGATAATTCCTGTATTTTGGGTCCGTTTCTTTTACCATTATGTACATAGATAACTTCTTAAATTGTTTCTGTGCAGGTTCTTTCCTCCAAGTATGAACAGACTCTGGTCTAGTTGAGTGTTTTTCATATTAAGTAATGTTTATATGAAACAAAATATATAAATAAAAAAAGTTTTTTTAAGGATTGGCATTGATTTCCTTACAAATTCTGACTCAGCCAACAATTGTTGGCTGAGTCAGAATTAATTAATCTCCTTAAAAAAAAAAAAGAAAAAAAAACTTTGTCTTTGTATGCTTATAATGTGATACAAAATTAACCAATGACTTACAACCACTCTTTTGTTATTTTTATATTTTATAAATCATTTATTACAGAGTATTATGTGGAGACGTCCGTCTTGGTGGCCCCTCCAGGATGTGAGCCCCGCTCTCCTGGCAGCGATCGTCGTCTGGCCCATTGTCGCCAACCGCTTGGTCGCGATTCTCAGAAGAAAGAAATAATACCACCCCTTGTAGAACGTCTTGTGTTTGAGATGCCACTAGGCATACGTAGAGTGTGATAATTTTTGATTTGTCGCATTGGTATAAATGTTGTGATAAGTAAATTTATTTTGTAAATAATGTATAAGTATCTTTTTTGAACAAAATAAGTAAGTTAAATTGGCTTTTCCAACAAAGTAAATGAAAATGTTTACCCAAAAAATTATTGTGCATAAATATGATGTAAGAGAGGGGTGCTCACTTGTGCATCACTATTTTTAACACATCTTATTATATTTAAAAAATACCGAATAACTTCTAGGTTTGTTTCTTTCGTTCATCCAATAATGTTACATGTTGTGTAGTTACTTTCCATCCAATGGTAATGAGAAATAGCCACACAAGACAATAAAAAGAAAAAAAGTTTAGCAAAAATTTGCTTGATATTTATTTACGAATGAACTTTTTAAGAGGGAATATAAACTTATACACCCCAATGGGATATTTTCCTCTTAGCGCTTTTGTCCCGTTTCTATCGGGGTACACTTTGACCATGATCCTGGAATTGGCGAGTCTGGTTATTACATTGAAGTGACTGCCATCTGACCTTCGTAACCCTTAGAAAGGGGAACCAGACAAATTGGATCATGGCTACACATAGCTGGTGATATAAATTCGCACATAGATTTTTTGAAAATCCAGAAGTGCGTGCCCCGCCCGGATTCGAACCGTCGACCTCACGCATGTAAGACGACAACCTTACCGCTGGGCTATCACCGCTCTCCCAATGGGATATTAAATTTCTAAAATATGTTAACCAGTGTATTTTAAAAAAAAAATATCTAGTATTTTCAACATCTTGGAAATCTCTAGCAATTTTTAAATTCAGCATAAACTCCCCTACAAGAATTATTAAAAATATCCTTCTTCAGCATTTTTTAAAATTACTCCATAAATATGAATCATAGAGAAATAATTATTTTATGTGCTTAAACAGAGCATAAAATCAAAGGGACAGTTTTTTTATTGCAAGTCAGGTTTGTTCTTAAAATGCAAGAAATCAACAAATTTTGATATGCCGATAATTTAAATCACATATAAACCCTTTTTAACGTATTTGATAGTTACCCTCACTAACACGTAACTTGAAAGTACATTAGGTGGTTTCAATATATCATGTTTTCAGTCGCTAGATTTAGCATTATATGTCCTCTTAAGTGTATATTTATTTAACCATTTAGTAGCTTATTCCCACAATGTTTTTATTTACTTTGTTGGAAATATGGCAAACATTTCGTCCAACATATGTTGTCATTTTATATAAATAACTATGACATAATCGTATGAATAACTATACGTTTCAATAAATATCAACAGTTCAATTATTTTATTAAAATACTGCCATCTGTTGATTTATTGTGAAGTTATTAAAATATAAAAACAGTATAATGGTTGATAAAATAGATGGAACAAAAATATAACTGGGATTCAAACCAATCGTTACAAATTTATTCGATTGATTTACATCCACGTGATATTTTTTATTATATTTGAATTTATGTACAGTAAGTAGGTATGTTCAATCATTGTATTTATTTATCTATAAAATTATTTTTTTTCTGTGATTTATTTTGCTCATATGTTTTGATTTGTAATTTTTGATGTAACATCTCAAATCTGATCTTAGGTATTAATTTATTATTTGCTTTCAATATAATATGCTTGTTCACCTTTTTGGTAAATGTAAGCAGAGTGTTGGTTACAGAGTGAAAGGAATATTGCACCTACATTCGTGGCGATTTTCCTCCTTTGTGTTGGGGATAGCCTAGTCTTCACACCATTTTTTTAAACCTAACCTACAAAAGTTTGATAAACATACCAATTTAGTTTTTTTTTTGTAATATTTTATATACTTTTTTTAATATATAATGTGACTAGCTCACGGCAGTCACAATTATAACTACAAACAAACCTAACCAACGTATTTTTACCAAACTTTTGTAGGTTAGGTTTAAAAAAAATGGTGTGACTAGGCTATTTTTGTGTTGGTGGGCTTCGTAAGGCACCCTCTCACACCTCGTACAACACCATTATACATTTTAAATTTATATTGCTTTGGCTTCTGGACGTTTACTGCATATCCAAACACGGTTTGGATATTTGTTGCGTATGACGCGTGTTTTCGATTATGATTTATAGATTTTATTTAGACTATCAGTGCAACGTACTCTTGACACGCTAAGTAGGTAGTACTATTTTGGGATCAGGAAAAGGATGGAAAGTGTTGCCACATTTTCAAACAGCCAGACTGTTGGCCGATATCTTCGAATAGCAAATATATAATATGTAACGGGATTCTAAGATTTTAAATTAATATTTGAATAGCTTTTGAGGAAACTTACAAGTATTTCAAATAAAAACTCCAATAATAAATAAAATCAATGATTTTATTGAATTGTACAACTCGTTATAGATAAATTATGATAAATTTTCTTTAAAACCTTTTATTCTCAGATTTATACGATTACTAAAAAATCTAGTGCAATATTTTTTTTTATTTACCAATAAGCCATCCATTTTATTCGTTTGTTATAGTTTTTATGACATAAATTGAGCTTTTTCGTTGTGGAGTGGAGTAGTTTGCGTATATACCAACCAAACAAAAACCACTCATTGCTCTCAGTGCGTCCCATGTGACGTGCTCAAGAAGTTTGCTGCTAACTATAATCCAATTTTTTATTATTATTGCAAGCACCAGACATGCTAATGCCATCTATTAAGAAAATCATGAAAGTTTTAGTCAATCTATTATATTGTATCTTAATTATATTAATATATAATGATTATATGGTGGCATATAAAATATATTTTATTCATATTTATTTGCTAATCAAAATATTTTATCATTTTAATACTTATATACAGTTGATAATGTGTATATTTTTAACAATGGCCAAATTTGTACAAATACAATTATATGTAGTTTTGTTTTGTTATTTTTTATGGTTATCATGAGTATGTATAGAAATAAATAAATAAAATTGTGAATATATTACATTTCTATATGGTTGTAGTTGAACTTTATTCAATATTTAAATATAAACTAAGCCACTTCAAAATACAAGCCGCAAAGTCCCGCAATCCAATGTTTTGGATCCAATGTTTTGTATTGGGAATAATTGAGATTTAACACATCAGTTATTGAGTTTAAATTGCAATTTTGTTATTTTTGTGTTGTTCTGTCCGTGTATCACTTCTTCTTCTTCTTCCGATGGCTCTACAGCCCATATCGAGCCTTGGCCTCCATCAATCGTCGCCTCCAACTCCTCCTGTCTACCGCTGCTGTCCTCCAGTCTGCCACTTGCAGTAATTGTTCCGCATCCCTTTTCACTTCATCCTCCCATCGCAGCCTGGGTCTGCCGACCTTTCTTCTTCCACCCGGATGTCCCTCAAGGATCCTCTTGGGTGCCCGTGATGACGGCATTCTCTGTACATGCCCAGCCCATCTCAGCCTGCTCAGTCTAGCATGTACAGAGAGCCTAGGAGTCTTATAGATGCTGTATATTTCATCATTATACCTTATTCTCCAAGCTTCTCCATCATTCACGGGTCCCAGTATTTTCCGTAGCACTCTCCTCTCAAATGTATCCAGCATCTCTGCGGATCTTGCTGTCATCGTCCACGCTTCGCTCCCGTATGTCACCACTCTCCGTGTATCACATTTGACCTAAACAAACAAACAACAAATCTAAATTTAAGGCTATTTATTGAGAATAGCTGTTACAATTAAAATCATACTTTTTTAATCAGACCTTAGGGCATTTATTTTCTTCTTTCTTACGATATCTCTTTGATTCTTTTTTTAAAGAATGAATATGTCCTTGTGCGCCAGCAAACACAATGTTTCGAGCATAAGTGTATTTAAAAATAAAAAGACTTTTCCACACAATTCAGTCGTAGTTGACTGGATTTGGGCACTAAATCCATCAATCCAGAAAAATTTACATCGTCCTTTGCAGCTTAGTTTTTTTTCTTGATTGTTGTAAGGTTTTCATTACGGCTATGAGAATTTTAGAAAGACAATGAGTTGGCCATTGTATCGTACAAGGTGGGAGAATGCCTTATTAAATGATGATAATTGGTTTGCTGATAAGGAACGAGCTCTCTCAATACTCATTGACTTAGGAAACACTCAAATTGGTGACTAATCTGTGTTTTCCATTGCCTGTAGGTAAAGTTATTAGAATTGTTAAGCAATAATTTTCAGGATGAAATAAATATTTTTATGCTAGAGAATTGTTTTACGGAGCTTCTCAGAGTAATACAGAGAAAATTAAAGATTTTGCATTGAGATAAAGAGAGTTAACTACATATTACACAAAACAATTATAAAATCTTATGTAACTTAACCTCATTTTCTTAGATCAACACTTTTCTTCGGCTTCTGGGAATCTGTAAATTACAAGTTTTGTTGTTAACAACATAACAATATTATGTTGTTAAATTTGTAAATTACAAATTTAACAACATAACCTTGATAACATTGTTATGTTGTTAATTTAATGTTGTTAAATTTATGTTATTATTATTTATTGAAAGGTTTATACTAAAAATACAGCGTATCAAAAGACAAAATTTCTTAGGCTGGGTTGTTTAAACAAAAGTATCGGTAATAGTATAGTCAAAATACTTTGATTTCATAAATTTGTTCAAAATCGAGTCGTTTGACAGCACAAGATTTGAAAGAAACAAACAAAAGTATTGATTACTTTTATGAAAGCAAAGTATTTTAACTATACTTTAATCTTTGTTTGAGAAACACAGCCTTAGTGTATGTAATATGAATATATATTTATTTTGTCTTGATACTTTGCAGCTATTACTTTGTGGTTCATTTTAACTAATAAATTAAAATAATAACTTCTTTGTTTACACCACTTTTGAGTATTTAATGTTAACCCGTTTCAGAGCTGACCCGCTCCCATATAAGTTTGTTCAGTTAACATCAAATAATCAAAAGTGGTGTAAACAAAGAAGTTATTATTTTAATTTATTTTTATTTTTACTTTTTGTGGTTTATCCATTTCTTAATTATTATAAATAAATACATTTAGACATTCTGAAAAGTGGAAATTGCCATCAGGAAGACATCTTACATTGAGATTATCTGGATAACAGAGTACCAATTCTTTCATGGAATTAAACAGAGTTTATAAGGAGCTCAGAGCTTTAACACCTTCAGTAAATTTCTTGAGACTACATACTTTGTTTTGTAGAGCCAATAATTGATTTATAACGATCTAGTATCACTAAGAGGTCCTTGATAAATTGTTATCATGTACCTATTTGTTATTGTTACATATTGAATCCAAAGTAATTAATGTTGATTACCATAATGTTTGCGCCAATCCTATCTTGAGGGTAGATATTTGATTATAGATCATCACAATAATTGTAAGTACTTTTAATATTATGTGAAAATAATATATTAAGTGAATATAATTATATATGAATGGAATGGATAATAGATATAATTCTGTATATTGATTAGTATAATATATTGTGTAAACAGATAAATATAATGTTTTAAATATTTTTAACAATGCTGTTTTATTTTGTTTTTTGATACTTATTAAAAATTCATTTTATACACATCAAAGTTAAACAATACAATTTTTTTTTTACAAAATAGATACTTAAGAACTAGATGCGGAACGTAAAATACATATACAATTATAATAATAAACACTTCCTTGCACCCTGCGGAAGTGGTGAGTTTATTGCGGTATGGCAATTTCTTCCAACTAACCAGTGTTTCCAGCCCAGAGAAATTTGAAGATTGATATTTGCGTGAGAAATGAATGTAAATATATTTCTCCTCTGCTAGGGATCGAACCCAGGACGCCCACACAAAAACCAAATGCCTAACCAACTGTGCCACGGCGGTCGGCACTAAATTAAGTAATTTAAAATGTACCATGTATATTTTGCGCTAAATAAATGGGCAAGTGTTGCCAGTTGCCACAACTAGATATATAACTAATATATAAGTCAAAATTAATAAACCAGTCATTGTTCAAAATACGCTGTAGAAAAACTATTATTGAAAAACAATCCACAGATGCTAAGGAGAAAACATCTCACAATGATTTTTGACTTGCTTTTATCAAACGCTTGAAGGTGCTGAGGCTGTTTGAGAATATGTCGAGGTTCTCAATTTTAGTGTGTAAGGAATTAAAGATAAAGAACCCATCATTCTGCTCAGTGGACTGTAATGTCCTACATAATTGTAGTATCTATGAAACCTTATATCCTATATCCATTGAGATTGAGATTTACAAATTGAGATTTACTTCTACAATATTAATATTTTTTATAGAAAATTTAATTATCTAGTTGGGGTGTTTCGGCTTTTATTGATATTTTTAAAATATTTGGAAATATAGGCAGTTAAACACATCATAAAAAATATTTTTCTTAATAAAAAATTTTTGAGACAATCGGGAATTTTTTTGAAAAAACTGATTTGAGATTTTATATTTGTCTATATTCATACCAATTTTCAGGGTTCTAGCTTTTATGGCTTCTGAGATATATGGAAAAAAGTTAAAATTCAAAAGTTGATAAACCCTGACTGAAACAAAAATTCTGAGTATAAAAGTTTTGTAGACCTATAACTGTTTATATATTCTGAAATTTTGGGCTCTGTTGATTGAGCGGATCAAAAGTTATAAGGGGGGGGGGGGGACAGACACACGAAATGTTCTACTCCAAATTTGTAGTAAATCCGTATATGGAATATATATGCTGCGAAGCCTCTAAGTTGGTGTTTTTTGACTTCAAAGTTGGAAAAACCATAAAAAATATAGACCCTACATACAAATCTCGCGTATCCTGGCTTGAAACATTGTCGATATGTTAAGAGAACAAAGTTCTCTTGAACAAATCAACAGTTGGATTATTTTCTTTTCTTAAAGACTACATAAAATCAGTGAATGAGCTAGATAGTTTTCCATTTCAAGTCTGTGGGCCTAGTCAACGTGTCATTTAGCGGTGGAAAAGAAAAGATAAGTGAATATATGGAAGTGACAGTTGTCACATGAGTTATTTTGACTTACATACATTGAATTATTTCGATCGCTAAATGACACATTGGGAGGGGGGGCAGGTTTGTTCTGAAAATTTAAAATCAAAAAATTTTAGGTTTCTGATCATTTGAACTAGGTATAAACTCTTCATGAGCATACAATAGTTACCCTTACTAAAGTGGAACTTCATAGTGTATTTGGCGGTTTTAATATAAAGCATTATATGCCCCCGTAATTTATTTTCTATGCTTTTATTTGTCAAAAATTTTAATACGTTTTCGTGTTCTGGAAAATTCTATATTATGTGAAATTATATAATATGTAAATGATACCTACATATTTCAATTAATTAAAATAAATGATTATTAATTATCATAAAGATTGCTTATAAGTTTATGCATTGTTTTGACTGACTATATAGTAAATCATAATTAGTATATTTGCTGACACGAAAGAAGAAGAAGAAGAATTAGTATATTAGTTCTGATAATAAATAATTTAGTCTGTAGAATATTTATTGTTTATGAACAATATCTTCTCCCGGACATCTGTTAGAAAAGTAACTGTATTACTGCAAAGTTATTTCACCATTTTATCAACGTACCTTTTTCCATTGGAAGCATCTTAAACTCCCTTTCCAGACCAATAAGACTGGATTGAGATGGTCCTCCAAGTTGGCTCCTCCCACAACTCCCCTTTGGTACACTCCGCTCCCACCAGAGGACACTCCAGCAGGTGTGCCATCGTCTGCTCCGCGCTGCAGGAACAAAATCCATCTTGGTTATTCTCTGACATTCCCAACCTCGCCAAATTTGCCTCGCTCCTTCCACACCCCGTTCTTTTTTTTAATCAATGCTCTAGGGGGCGAGTCTGGTTCAATCGGCGAAATCAAAACCCTCACGATTACCCATATCATGGATATAATTATTATATGGAGTTCTACAATATCTTTAGATGTCATAGAACTCCATACAATAATTATATCCATGATATGGGTAATCACTAGGGTTTTGATTTCGCCGGTCGAACCAGACTTACCCCCCAGATTACAATTGATGTACAGTTGATTTACTTCAGTTTGAAAGTGTTTTGTGATATCAAAATTATTTTCTTTTAAAATATTTTTTAAAAGTTGCATATACGCAAACATTGTTTTTTTTCCCTGTCGGGAGTAAATGATATTTTTTGGCAAAATTTTTAACATCTCAATAGAGATGAAGTTGAAATATTATAGAAGAACCAGGGAACCAACCAATATTCAAACTTTGTCTCTATTGAGATGAAAAAAATCCAATATTTGCGTATATGCAACTTTAAAAAAATATTTGATTTACATACACATTGATACAAGTAGGTAAAACATGCCAAAACTGAAATAACAAATCTGGCACAGCTCAGGGGTGGCATCTGTGCAAGAACACTGTTACCTCATGTATAAGGACTGTTGCTTTCATTGTTTACAAAAAACCAACTTCTCAATAGATGGCGTTACAAAAAGGTTTATTCATTAGTTCATAGATGGCGATAGTAAAAACAGCTTATTTTCAAACAGTCTGTTTCTCATTATTAAAATATATTGAACTTTAACAAAATTGCATTGATAAGGGAACTCAATAAGATGGCATAATTGTTGAACGTTGCGCAAGCGCTTAAAGTAATCACATAAACCAGCCGATGACGATGGTTCTTCTATAATATTCCAACTTTGTCTCTATTGAGATATTAAAAAATTTGTCAAAAAATATTTTCTTTTAGTTTGAACCATGTCTTGTTGTACAAAAATTTTGTAGATTATGAGATTCTATCTGGAAACCAGCAGAACATTAACTTAAGAAATCCAGCAGCAAAACCTGGCTTATGAATGATTTATTTAACAACTTTTTAATGAATATCTCATCTAAAGAACTGGGAGTAATAAATTTGCACTACAACACCAGTCTAAAATAATTATTAACATAGTTTCATCGCCCCACATCTCTCACGCGATGGGCAGAGAGAATCGAATGCCATATTTTTCTATCTTGACACACATATGTCACCTCATCAACATTCATGCATCAACTCATACAGGTTTGTCATTATCTGGTCATGACATTCTTTTCTTGGATAACCCCAAGAAAAAAATGTGTTCACATTGATTCTATTAATTGCATCTTTATTTATCTTAAATTCTTTCCTATGTAGTGCTTACTCTATCATACATTATCTTAACTACACATACGTCAATAATTATTGAAAATACTACAAAGTTCTGTAAAATAAATTTCATAACGCTTATTTATTGTAATCATCGTGTACTAAAATCCTTGTCATATCTGTTGACCTTAGACCGCTACAATATTTTATTATGTTAAAGTGAACTGAAAAATTGTCACGTTTGCCTCCCATATCTTTAATTTGTACCTCTATGAATCCGGTTTCTTTTAATCACGCCATCTTCTAAAAATAAACTTCTTTACATAGTTGTCAAAAATAATCACCCTAATAGTAGTCAAACTTATACTTGATTCCAATTTTAATATATGTACAACTACCAAAGCATTTATAGGTACTTGATTCCAATTTTAATTCATGTACTACCAAAGCATTTATACTTGATTCCAATTTTAATTCATGTACTACCAAAGCATTTATACTTGATTCCAATTTTAATATATGTACTACCAAAGCATTTATACTTGATTCCAATTTTAAAACATGTACTATCGAAGCAAGTACAATAATTTATACTTATACAATTGAAAACCTATTTTTATTTTGAAGGGGTGCAAAGTTAGTTCGCCTCCTCGTGGTGCACCCTGGTTAACACTAAATGAACTAATACATCGGTCACCAGACAATAACTACATCAATCTCCTGGCGTACATCACATCACAATTTTCTCTGACAAACAATTATATTGTGCAATTTATATTTTGTGTTAAATGAACAGATTAATGTGATGTACTTTTATGAGACCATATGATAAATAAATTTATTTTGAAATGCACATTATATTTGGTTTTTGTATACTCTTCTGTAATTGCTCTGATGAACGTAGAAACAACATTCATTTATATTTTTCCTCTGAGGCTCTGCTGAACATACTACATTAACTATCCCAATTCACAACACTGAATTTTTCAGCTCTTCCTTTGAAGTACGTTCAGTAAGACTCTGGAATGATTTGAGTCCTGATATAACTTCGTCAAACTCGCTTTCTATTTTCAAGAAAAGACTAAAGTAGGGATATCTCTCCGAAAATACCTGATCCCTCTCCTTTACCTTCCTTTCCTTTGCTACGTAATATTTACTAAAGAAGGAATATTTATCCCTAAATACTTGATCTTGATTTCCTATTCTTGTTCTTTCCCAATCCTTCTTTTTTTGTTATGATGTATATTTTCTTTGTTCTTTTTTAGCTTTCATTTTTTGTTTATGTACATATATAATTCTGTCACTCGATAATCTGGTTGGTTGGAAGAAATTGCCTAATGGCAATAAGCCCGCCAGTGTGCATTATATTTGTTTATATTATGTACAAATGATGTTACATTATAATAGTAATGCTATTTATTCATGTTTCACTCAGAATAATAGTGACATGGTTAGATTTTTTTTTCTCTGAATAAATTACTTTAAATGCATTTATATATTATCTGATTACACCCATTTTTCATAATGTACATTGATCTTTGGAAGTTTGTACATACTTATAAATTACAAATATATCTCGATGGATTAACACAATAATTTAACGATTGTTTTTCTTCTATTTCTATTACATCAGTATGTCCATTTTTTATTTATATTTTGTAATACAAACAACTAAGGTACCTAAACTAAGATTTTTTTAGAACAACAAAAAATGTGAATGGTTTGGCATAATTATATGAAGAAAATGTTTTGAATTTCTTTTACTTCTTATCAGCTGGTGTCCATAAAAAAGGATATGCAGGGAGAAGTGATTTAAAAAAAAAAACAATCTTTAACAAATTAAAAGACTTGTCAGATAGAAAACATGGTGCGATGTGGCAGAAAGAAACCTACATGGGTGCCCAGAAAAACTGCAAGGATTTTACTGTTCAAATACAGATCAATCATCTAGAACAAGAGAAAAAAGAAGATTCAATCTATGTTTGAACAGGATTTTGTGGTATGATAAGCGTCAACAGTTCTGCATTGTACCGATCAAACACATCATATAAAACGGATTTTAGTATTTTTTGTATAGGAAATAATACAAGTGCATCCACTGATCGGCATCATATGGACAACACGAATTGGATCATTGGCGTTGCCTATACAAATAATACTAAAGTATGTTTTATGCGATACGTCCGATGCCGATCTGTGGACACTTTCCTCTATATATTATTCAATCTCAGTAAAATATATTACATTAATGGTTTATTTGTAAAGTCTATCTAACACGTCATGATTTTTATTAATAAAAAAAAAATATCATTATCTTTAATAATGAGGTCAATTCATAAAAACGGTCACATACAGTAGCATTCCATTTATTTAACAAAAAATGTTTATTTATTCTTTAGCTTTTTATTGCTTAGTTTTATGTGAACACAATATTTACAGTTTTTCTTCATTTTTCGTGTGTATTTTGATAATTTACTGATTAAACGGGATTACTATATTTATGATCCTTCTCTTTTTATATATAATAAATCATTCATGATTTACTTATTCATGAGATAAATAATAATAAAGAGTGCTGTGTAAAATCCTGAAACCCGTGAATGGATGGACAAACATGGAGAATTAGATACAACGATGAGTTGTACAGCATCTACAAAGCACCCAAACTGTCTGAACATATAAGACTAAGCAGTCTAAGATGGGTCGGGCATGTTCAGAGAATGCCATCATCACGGGTACCAAAAAGAGTCTTAGAGGGGCACTTAGATGGCAAAAGAAAGGTCGGGAGACTGAGGCTGCGATGGGAAGATGATATTGGAAGGGACACATCTCAGCTTCTGAATGTGCCAAACTGGAGGGTTGCAGCAGGTGACAAGGAGAGGTTGGAGGAGGAAGTTGCTGGAGGCCAAGGCTCGATATGGGCTGTAGAGCCATTGAAGAAGAAGAAGAGATAAAAAATATATTGCATTTGTGATTAATTGTATATATTTAAAATTAATATAGTTAAAAAGATAGGTGTGTATTTTTTTTCTAAAATAAAGATTTTATTTACTGATCATTTTAAATCAATAAGAAAAGAACAACTCTTTTTACTTTTTATTACCCTAAGGAGATAAATGTGCCAGAGGGAGATGGATGCAGGATGCAGTGTGCCCAAGACAGGGAGTTGTGGAGGATCAAGGGGGAGGCCTATGTTCAAAAATGGAAAAAAAAACAGGCTGGAGTTATGAGTATTAGGGAGTTATTATAAAAAAAAACGAGTGGGTTGTGGCCAACACTTAACTCCTCACTAACAAGTCTCTCCATAAAGTAGGTATCCAAATTTTGTATGGAAAATTTTCATCATTGTCATGAAATGAGTTTATTCAATTAATTTTAATTTAAATAATTTTTTATTCAAGATGGGTCGATGGCAGAGCGATCAGTGCAATGAGCTAGTAATCCAGTGGTCGCGAGTTCGAATCCTGCCTCGACTGATTTCGTTCACCTATAGCACAAGCATTTATTCTTATTATAGAGAACGTAGGAAGATGTATATGTACTTGTTTAACAAGGACATATTCATTTTTTTTATAAAAAAAAAAAATAATCAACTAGTATCATGCTGAGATTGTATTCTGAAATTTTCATCACAATGTATATGGGTGTGTGTGCTGTGTACTATGTCTATATACGGCGTGATTATTCTACTTTATCGATTATAGACTAAAGTACTCATTCAAATATTTTCAGATTTTGCAAATTTGTATATCTAAAACTCCGTTAGACTGGTTAGACGCCATTAGATTTTGAAGGATACCCGATCAGTGCTTCTCATTTTTATTAACTGTCAAATATTTCGAAGTGACCCCAAGCTCAGGAAACTTGGATTTAATATTTTTATTTTCAATTTGCTAAAAAGGTACATCACATTCATAAAATGACATTGAAGAATTGTCAAGTTTTCATAGTGTAATATTTAAATCAAGAATAAAAAACTCATTTCGTGAAAATTTTCCCGAAAAATTTGAATACTTTGTGGAGTGACTTGGTAGTTTTGGTTACAACCATAGATTTTTATTATAATATACTAGATGTAGTAGTTTGCAAATTTTGTGTGAATCAAAGTGAGTCATTTTTCCGGCGGATTTTTGTCGTTTTGTTTCCAGACCACATCGTTTTTCTGTAGAGAATAACGTCTAATGTGAATTGTTTTCGGATTTATTTGTCTAAAAAAACATTTTAATTAATAAAGTTTAGAGAACAGTTATCTAGGATGTGTTAAAATGTAAGGAAAACTGAAATATGTTGCCAACCAAAATGTCAAACGCGCGATATTCCATGACTCACTTTTTGTACGGAGTACTACATCTAGTATATTATATTAAAAATCTATGGCTACAACCCACTCATTTCTATAATGATACCTTTCAATATCCGTAAGGTTATATTCTCTTTGCCTTTCAATTGACAAATGCTCTTATAAGTTGATGTACAGTTCATCTTTTTTTACATGCTGATAAATGACACAAAGTTTCATAAAATAAATCAAAGCAATCAATTATTATTATTATTTTCAATAAACATATCTGACTCATGCATATCAGGTACAATTTTCCGCAAATCAAGCCAGATACTTGAATATGCTGATGTCGCTGACATAATTCCAAGAACACCAAATAATGTCAAACAAACGTTTATATACCTACCTGGAAAATGCTTCTGTCAGTATGGGACTTCAAATGAACTCCTCTAAGACGAAATATATGATTGCAGCTAAAATGTCCAACCACAAAAACGTCCCAGGAACACTAATTAGTGCCAGTAATAATACCATTGAAACTGAGGGGTCGTTGCGATACCTCCGATCAATAGTAACCAATAACAATGATGTTTGTATCAAGATAAAAAAAGAACAGCTGTAGCAAATAAATGCTATTTCGGTATTCACCGACATCACAAGTCTCGCTTGTTAATGTGAAACACTAAATTATTATTGTACAAAATACTTCTGCAACCAGTACTTGTGTATGGTGCTGGATGTGTATGAAGAAAGATGAAAATGCATTGTTGGTCTTTGAACGGATGGTGTTGAGAAAAATCTTTGGACCTCTTTGTGAGAATAGAAAATGGAGGATAAGGTATAACCATGATCACATAGAATTATGAAGAAAAAATAATATATAATTTTTCGTTCTATTTATGTAATTGAGTTCGCAAACGCGACTCCCGTTTGCAGGCATCGCTCAATGCTGGGTATCGACAAAATGGTGCTCCAATCTGACTGTGATTATGGAGTTATATCATGAAGTGACAGTTTTAAACAATGAAAAAAGTATAAACATGACCTGAAGAACCTTTACAGCGATCCGAACCTAATAAATATATACCTAGGTACTTATATAAATTCATCAACTTCAAAAAAAGATTTTTCACACACGAGGGGCGGGGAGGGGAGGTATGAGGAGACCCAAGTTGAGGTAGATGGACGGTATACAGGAGGATTTAAAGAGGATTGGCTTTGCAAACTGTAAAGTACAGGTGATGGACCGGTCGAAATGTCAAAAAATTCTGGAGAAGGCCAAGGCTCACAATGGGCTGAAGCACCTATGATGATGATGATGATGAAACATATCGGACTATAATTTATGTAAACAAATTTTTGTTTTTATCAAACTCACCGATTATGATACACCTATTGTATATATTTCCATAACATTAATATTCTATTACAAATTTATATGAATATTTCATTACACTTATTTTTGTTTTAGTATGTTTGTGAACATCTTGCATGTAAAACACTAAATAAATACATTTTTATATTTAAATATTTATATTTAGACATTTTTCAATTTTGTTTAGTTATTTATTAATTTAACGTGAGTGCAATGTTTTGAATATTATAAAAATTCCTTTATGAATTTGTTATTTAATTCTTTTGTGATATTGATTTTATAATTGTGACATTAACCAAAGATAAATTAAACCTATTCAAGAACTGAAATACTTATTATTTATTGTTATTTATAGAGTTATAAAAATGAATTATTTTATAATGTATTAATTTTAACTATTTTTTTGTTATCGTTGAATAATCTCGAGCATGGAAAACCCACAATTTTTTATTATTTTTAATAGTGAGATTTTTTTATAAATTACAGTGTGTTGTCAGTATATAAAAAATTCTTTATAAAATAGAAATAGATTTCTTTAAATTTCTATCCAAGTATCATTGCAACAATCTTATGTTGTCAAAATTTGTGTGTATCACAACTTGAAATACAACCTATATCTTATACGAAACTAATAAGCATAATACAAAAAATGGGTGTGATTAAATTTATAATTAAATAATATATAACTTTGCCTTGTTTTACTGAGCTAATGTTTTTTATTATTCTTTGTGCATAAATTTATTGCTACAAACATTTCTAAGTTTTGTAACTTGCACCTATACACTGCATCAGTTCAAATAAAAAATATTTGCTAGCTTTTAATAAATTTGTAGGTGAATTATTTCTAAGTCTATGTGTGATATATTTTGTTTAGTTATGAAATGTAGTATTGGTTTATTTCTACTTATTTTATCTTACTTGCATTGTTTTTTTTAATTATTCATCTAAATGGCATTTATGTTAAATAAGTGTAGGTAAAAAACGTTTTATTTCATCAATTGTTTATAACATTAATAACTAATTTTAAAATTATTTTAGATGGCGACAGGAAAACGTCTTGTTTTTCACTCTGTGGCTCTCATTCATCACATTATAACATTGGTCATCATCAATGCTTGTGAAATACACGCAGCCAGCAATATTATTGTCAGACAGATCCATGAGTTCTCACATTGTTATTTTACTATCTGGACTTTCGTAAGTTTATTATTTATTTATTTGTTACATGAGATGTATATTGTAAGTTTACATTAATTATAGGTATTGTTGAATGCTTTTAGGCTGAGTTGACTACATTGGTTTTTTCTGCTTTTGAATTTGAGAAAAGTTCTAACGGAGTGTGTGTTATTTAATTGGCAAGTGATTAATTTCTCAGATTCATATAAAATATAATAAATAAATATTTGTATAAAAAGATAGGTAATATTACAAAATTAATAAATTGAGGTATTGTAAAACTCTACTTTTATAGATTTGTCACTGTAATTTTTTTTTAATGTTATTCAGAATGACAAAGTAATTTAATAGACCTACCACAAAAGCTCAAATTTGTGTTCTGCATATCCACGGAAATTCTCTAGATACTTGGTGATAGGTATATTAAATTTACGTCCAATATTTAATGATATTTCAGGTTTTCCAGATGGTTTTCTTGACATGTTCAATCCTATGCGATATAGGAGAGATAAAACCTGAATTACTTGAACTGTTCTGGCCAAAGCATGAATTAATGAAACGCTCAGCTGAAGTCAGAGATTTCCTCTTCAAGACAATTGTGTTTCCATGTACTTGTGTAAGTAATTTTTTTATGTGACTCCTTTCCATATGTTGAATGATAACATCTCTACCAGTATCATACCTTCATGACTCTCTCTACATATTTTATCCTGACCATTTGCAGAGTGATTTTTTCTACATACCTACATAAATTGCAAGAAAATAACCTTTGATAAAATAAATATTTATTTTATTACAGGTAACAGCAATTTTGTTCTGGACTGTATATTCATATGATCGCAATTTAGTTTACCCAGAGGTAGTGGACGAATATATACCTCAATATTGTAATCACGCTCTTCATACTAACATTATTCCAGTTGTTGTTCTGGAAATGATTCTAGGAAAGAAGAAGGAAAAAACTAACATTAAGAAGAGTATGATCGGAATAGGAGTTTTGGTCGTCTTGTACAATTCCATGTAAGTAAATGAAAAACTATGTTGGTTTTTCACTGATTATTTTCTCTTTCAAATATTGATTTAACACATTTTAGAGACTTATTTCATTGAATTCCCATATTGATTGTATTTTGGTGTTTAAATATTGCAACGGCAGATGATGACAATTAACTTGAAAATACCATGAAACATTTATGCTATATATTGAGAATCAATGCAAAATCAGCTTTATCATTTAATATTAAAGATGTCGCCAACATGAAAATAGTTTTATTTTGGTTAATTAAATAATTAATTTCTTTCTTAAGAAATTGCGACCATCAGGCACACAAAAACATCAACACCTACCATGTAGTTATTTGAATTTCATTGAAACCATTTTGTATTTAAACATTGATAATTTTTCAGATTTCTTTGGACATATTATTCAACTGGCCGTTGGATCTACGCCCTTTTCGACGTCTTCAATTGGACAGAGCGATGCTTCTTTGTTGCGTTTCTTACATTCTGCACATATGTACTTTTTTTCCTCGGCACTCACTTGCAGGAGATTGTTCATGAGTACAGTATTATTAAAAACCTTCACAAATCCTCAAATCGTAAGGATAACGATGTTAAAGAAATAAACAGAAATGAAAAGTATGAAAAACAATCTGTAACAAAGCATAAAACTAGTCATAGAATTCTTTCAGAGTCTAAATTAAGTACCTTGGAGTATATATTAAGAAAATTCCCAATTTTTGGAAGATTGGAAAGCTAATAGAGTATTTTTTTGTATGAATAGTAATTTAAGCATTTTGGAAATAATCAGTTATGAAGAATATTTGTAATTTTATATTATTTATTTGTACAAGTGATAACTGGAATCCATACAGGCAGCCTGATAACTGATTTTAATTCAACTTGAAGGTCATAAAGTATATTTATTATAGTTTTCAGCAAATAACTTGAGAAATCATGTAGGTAGCAATGAGCGAAAATTTGATTTTATTGCTTGGTAAGTATATATGCAAACTACCCCCCTCTACCACGAAAATTCTCAATCTATTTACTGCTAAAAAAATATTTAATTTCAGTGATTTTCTAAATAACACTTAATAAAATGCCATCTGTTGATTAGCATTGAAAGTTTTTATATTATTTAATCATCGTAATAATAAATTATTTAATCGAAAACATTCTTATGAATTCAAAACAAGCAATATTTTTGTGTCATTCTAACTTTAAATTATATTTTTACAACTCAAAACCAAATTTAATACCCAAAATAAAGAGTCCAAATATTTATTTGAAAAATGTGATACTATAGGTTAAGAATCTTAGATTGTATATTATTATGATACAGATACCTAGTCAGCGCAATGAAAGTATGACAACAAAAACTCAGGTGAAAACCGGAGTTTCACTCGCCCGGACGTATTTACACCTACCGATACGCACACCTACATAATACGTCCATCTACCGATCTACCGCCTCACACACACATGTAAAAAAAACTTGTCATACATTTGAATTCGAAATTTGTACTGCACGCGGCTTCTGTGCCTTATAATTCTATGTTAAGAATATATTTTTTAATTTTTATATGTATAAAACTATTTATTAAAAGTGGATGAAATTAAGAAATAAATATTTATAAATATTGTTTTCTATTTATTGTACCTTACCATATTATGCACCGAACTATGTAAAAATAAATTATACACTACTCCAAAGCTTTCTCTACATTGATGTCCGAGGGAATTTATTTGGAGCCATTGGACATGCTGACCTTGTAGCCGCGAAGAGCAACTTCAGGGCTTTAAAGACTTTAATTAATTATGTAACTCTATTTGGCACTTTAAGTGCAGTTTCTGCAAGATTTTAGAGTTCTCCGGACTCTACTTATGTTCTTTCAGAGTTTTGCAAGAGGACGTTATTAATCCCCATGAGTGGAATGGGTGGTAGTAGAGGAAAAATAGTTTTCTGTAGTAAATATAAAAAATCAGTACTCAAGAGTATTTTTACACTATACACATACTATCGCCTTCGAAAGTTGGATCTCATGTGTTACATCCAAATAAATAAGGTTTGAATATTTTAACACTTTATTATATACACTTTTGAATATCATAATAACATGCTGTATTGTCAACTATACTTTTATTGCAACAACAAAAAAATCAACAAAATCTTTTATTCCAGTAATTGTCAAATATTTTTGAGGGAGTCATAAGCGTTTTTAATTTAAAGGTGGAGTACCATATTAGGTAAAATAATATAATTAATCATAATATAACTTAACGTGTTCCTAAATTTAATCACAATATATATTTTACGTCTTCTTCTTTAACCTCACATGTCCGTACTGCTTCATACCATCACGGCATATCCCACAATGTGGGGTAACCAGCGAAAGGTGTGCGGTGTGCATTGTCTTATAAAAGGGAGCACAACATATCTGTCTATACCCACACACCAGTCTCGTCTCACCTAAAAAGGCACTATATTCAGAATGGGCGGTGAACCTCATTGCTGAACTATGTGAGATGTTATTGTTGCCTGTTGTATTTTCGATTACCCGGCTCTTACAGGACACTCGAAAACAATAATAGAAAAGAGTGGAAGCACTATTCTAAGCCGGTGCCTCACAGCTAGTACCTCACTGCGGAATATAAAAATAAAATTACTAAAACATTAGTAATTTTAATTTTTTTAATTTGAAAAGAATGAATATGACCTTGAAACAAGTAGGTACAGTATCTATGTATCACTACACAGTATCTATGGGGACTCAATAGTTTGATAGCTAATCTCTAAATATGCATACATACATACCATCGTGCTGTTTTCTGATATAAATAATTATAGGTCTACAAAACCTTTATACTTTGTATTTTGAATTTTTGTTTCAGTCAAGGGTTATCAACTTTTTGTTTCAGTCAGGGGTTATCGAATTTTTACTTTATTTTTCCATATATCTCAAAAACCATAAAAGATAGAACGCTGAAAATTAGTATAAATATACACAAATACAAAATCTCATACGGGTTTTCTTTATAAAAATTCCAAAGGACAGAATTTTGCAATCGTTTTTTACTCACTTCCCGACCAGTTATGGCTCTGAAATAAAGAATTTGTGTATTCTTCGATGACAGTGATTGTAAAAACTGTTTTCCAACTTAATTATTTTGTGATTTTGATTAAATTATAAATTGATTAATTTGTTTAAAACGCCTCGATATCTGCAACCTGTATATCAATCGCTATTTCAACACAAAGACAACTTTAAAAATGGTGTCTTCTATTTTTTTATGTACTACGTTTTATCCTTATCCCTAATCGTTTAATATGACATTTTTTTATTATATGATAATCATAATAAATCATTTATATGGACAAAAAGTAGTTTTTTTATTTTATTTTAATGAACTTTACAGCTTTAAGTCGTATTAAAAATAATATAAAATTACATTGATTCATAGCGCCAATTACAAAGTTCTTATAAGTTAATTAAAAAACAAAAAAAAAACAAACTATTGAACCTACATATAGCATTGCAGGAGGGTTTAGGATATTGCTCCCTTTTTTCATTTTTCACAATCGCCATCAAGCATTTTCTATATGTATAGGAACTTGAAGTAAAATATCAAGCCTAGGGTCACTTATACAGTTTTTATTGTAAGAATACATACAAATAACAACAAAACAAGAGGATATACATTTACAAAAAACAACTTCTACAATGGGTATTTTAAATCAAACAAATGATTTGGTCTACATATATATTTTTTCCTGAGTCCAGGACGACCGTTTCAGCTTATTAGGCCCTTATCAACTGGTAAACATAAAAACTCTGCTTTTTCTTATATACTAAAATTCGGTACATTTTTGCAGTTATGGATTGTTCAAAACAGTTGTAATATGGTTTATGTTGGGAATTACGTTGATGCAGGTGTTTAGGTAGGTAATGAAAAAACCTACAGTACAGCTGTTTAAAAATATAAAGTCTTTACCGAAAAGGGTGAAGATCAGACGTTTTATTGTGGGTTAGTTTTTGTCTGTATACCAGTGGTCCAATACAATACAATACAATACAATACAATAGGTGAGGCAAAATTACAGGTATTAGGTATACAACCAGATTCACAACATTTAAATCGAGATCATTCTAAACAAATTAATAAAATAAAGCTAAACGTGGACTATACAATTAAACTTACATGGTGTGTAGGTATATAAAAATAAATAATTGCACATAATTAAAAACTAGGCATATCCAAGTTTTTAATTATGTGCAATTATTTATTTTTATATACCTACACACCATGTACCTACCACTATTATTCACCATTATTTTTTTAAGTGTCTCTAAGTTTAATTGTATAGTCCACGTTTAGCTTTTTATCTTTTTTTAGTATATAAGAAAAAGCAGAGTTTTTATGTTTACCAGTTGATAAGGGCCTAATAAGCTGAAACGGTCGTCCTGGACTCAGGAAAAAATATATATGTAGACCAAATCATTTGTTTGATTTAAAATACCCATTATGGAATTCTACATATTCAACACCGTCAGCATTGACAAAATTAAAAAACAACTTCTACATTTACAAAAAACAACTTCTACATTTACAAAAAACAACTTCTACATTTACAAAAAACAACTTCTACATTTACAAAAAACAACTTCTACATTTACGAAAAACAACTTCTCCATCTCGTGCTGACCATGCTCAGCTATGCCAAGCCCCCAACTTGATCACAAGATCTTTTAAAAAATATTTTTTAACGTACTTACGTACGTACGTTACATAAGGGAAACTCGAAGACATTAAGGATTTGGGTCCATTCTGCAGCTCTTTCGAAGAAGCGCACTACGTGGCGTTGGGGAGGGTTTGCAATCTGGTGAAGAAAAGAAGATAATATCTGTGCGGATCTTTAAAAAAACTGGGTTTTAAGTTGTAAGTAATTCATAATATTTTTTTATATACATAATTCGGAAGATTTGATGTAGGTATCTTTCATGCGTTAGTGCGGCAGGTTGAGTCATTAATTTTGAGAACCAGTGATATATCAATAATTATTACTAGATACCTACTAATATACTTGAGGTTTAGGTAATATTATTTTAGCGATTTTTGCTTAGTGTAATTCTTTCAGTTGAGGTACGGTATCGTTTTGTAGTAACATAAACATAATTTGAACAATTGGTCAATTTTTACAAAATTTGCAGTTTTGCGTTGACTCGAATTTCATAATTATAAGCAGTTTGTTATATTTCTTGTCATTCTTTCGCAACAATAACAATAATATGTACTGTATATAACCTAGTTTGTAATAATGTGTTCATGAATCGGTTGTGTTCTGTAAGGTTTTTGGCATAAACAATTCTCAAAATCCGAAGACAAATAAATTAAAGGTAGGTATTTCATATTTTTTATTTTACGAATTAATTTTTGTGACCGATTTTTAAAAAAATATATATTTTTTCAATTTTTTAACCACAAATGAGTTATTTATATATACGACCGGTTTAGAAGCAACAGCTACTTGCTCAGAGCGTGTGACAGTTTTTAATTATTATTATTTATTTATTTATCGTATGACATAGTGAACACATTAAAATCAAACCAACAAACACACAATTAAACATGAATAAAATACTATCACACACTCAGGTCGAGGGCTCCGAGCCATTCCACAAAATGCAGGTCTCAGCTCGCAAATATCCGTATTTGGGCCCACATTATTAATTTAATTTTTATTGAAAGATATTATTAAATACATACACGAAATCTCTTAGAATAAATAAATATTCAAATAAATTAAAATTCTGGTAAAAATAACTTTTAACTATTTCACTTCACATTTATAACAGTTAGAACGTTTTCCTCAGTAACACGCAAATGTGACTTTAACGAAATTTTATGATTGAATGTAGACTAAGATTAACATTAGATTTAGGTAGAGTACAGGGGGGCGACTCATGACACATTCTTAATACCTTCTTATCTTGCCTTAATCATAAATATGTATAATCCTTAAATGTTGATTTAAGGATTATATAGCTCCGTTTAATGAGACTAGATCATTCCAGATGGCCATTTATATATCATATTTAAATATGGAGGAACTTATACATAATATCATCACATCATTTTTAATAATAATAATTATGAACACTTCCTTGCACCCTGCGCAAAGAGTTTATTGCCGTATGGCAATTTATTCCAAATAACCAAAGTTCCCAGCCCAGAGAATCAACAATTTCAGATGAGTGATTTTTTATTTTTATGTAATCGGTGTTATTTTTAATGAAAAGCATACATCAGATTTTCAAGTTTTTTCCCACTATAAATGATAATAATTTGTTTAAATAATTTTTCTGTCATTAAAAAATCACCGATTTTTGGTTTTTATTAAAAACACTATTTAAGCGCCATTTTCTATTCAAAACACATTTGTTCACAAGTTTTGTGACAAGTGACAAGAGGATATCACATTTTTTTTAATATTATTATTTTCTATGATAAGTCATAGGACAACATATTTTTGTGTTAAGTTATAGCAGAATATCACAATTTTGAAACACATCACATCGCAAATGTCAGATTAATAATAATGTTCAATATTGACAAAAAATTGAAAATAAATATAATGCATAAAATGCAACTTTTAATATTCCAACTTTGAAGTAAAAAAATACCAATTTAGAGGCTTCGCAGCATATATGATCCATATACGGATTTACTCAGAATTCGGAGTAGAACATTTCGTGTGTCTGTGTGTGTGTGTGTGTGTGTGTGTGTGTGTGTGTGTGTGTGTGTGTGTGTGTGTGTGTGTGTGTGTGTGTGTGTGTCTGTGTGAGGGTGTGTCTGTGTGTGTGTGTGTGTGTGTGTGTGTGTGTGTGTGTGTGTGTGTGTGTGTGTGTGTGTGTGTGTGTGTGTGCGTGTGTGTGTGTGTGTGTGTGTGTGTGTGTGTGTGTGTCTGTGTGAGGGTGTGTCTGTGTGTGTGTGTCCCCTTATATCTTTTGATCCGCTCAATTTACAGAACCCTAAATTTCAGAATATATAAACAGTTATAGGCCTACAAAACTTTTATACTCAGAATTTAGAATTTTTGTTTCAGTCAGGGGTTATCAACTTTTAAATTTTTGGTTTATTTTTCCATATTTTCCATATATCTCAGAACAATAAAATCTAAAACGCTGAAAATTGGTATAAACATAGACAAATACAAAATCTTAAATGAGTGTTTTCAAAAAAAAAAACAGGGTTTCTCAAACATTTTTTATAAAGAAAAATATTTTTTTTATTAAAAATTTATGAGTTTAACTGCCTATATTTCCAAATATTTTAAAAATATCGAAAAAAGCCGAAACACCCCAACTAGATAATTAAATTTTCTATAAAAAATATAAATATTGTAGAAGTATGTAAATCTCAAATTTTTTCAACAATTTTTATAAAAATTGAATTTAGTGACGACATCGCTTCATACAATTTGTATGGCAGTCGCATATACACAATGCCCCCAAGTCAAATTGAAAACGCTGTTCGTTTTCGCCAAGCGCTAATTTTTTTTGTATGGGATTTGACGTTTGTTGTAGAAATTTTTTCTACAATAACAAACAACAAACGTCAAATCCCATACAAAAAAAATTAGCGCTTGGCGAAAACGAACAGCGTTTTCAATTTGACTTGGGGGCTATATGTAATAAGACTTAAAAGTTTAATACTTAAATCTCCAAACATACATACATACCATCATGCTGTTTTCATATTCTGGGTAGAAAAAAGGACTGACCTCCATACTGTCCTATCTTGACATATGTATCTTGACACCTACATGTGTTGCATAGAAAATAAAATATCCTAAAATATTCAATAATTTGGATTTAT
Organism: Molanna angustata; assembly: GCA_963576475.1. Taxonomy (NCBI): domain Eukaryota; kingdom Metazoa; phylum Arthropoda; class Insecta; order Trichoptera; family Molannidae; genus Molanna; species Molanna angustata. The sequence goes on along the minus strand of OY754965.1, from coordinate 50,124,311 downwards.
GGGTTTACATGTCATACTATCGGTATCGACAGTTGGATCTCATGTGTTACATGCAACTAGTGTTGCATGTAACACATGAAAAAATAATGTGTTAATTTGGCTCCAATGCAAGTCTGTTCATATTAAATTTTTATATCAAGTTAATTTTTATCGAAATATTTTTCCATTTCATCACAGGCACTGAAAATTTTTAACGAGTTGTACCTCACTTCTCGTATTCAAATGGATTTCGTCCCTCCATAAATTTTGTACGACTTGACTAGCGCGAAAGGAATGACATTAAGAACAATAAAAATTATACATCTGTTTAAAAAATCAAGACACAAATTTAAAAATGTACCTACAACAATCAAAGTGTTTACATCTATTTAGCGATATTTTCGCTAAATTATAGTTTTACATGTATAAAATTAAACGTATGACGAAGGAATGACACAAAATTCAAGGGTACTTATGGAACTAATTTTTATCGCGGGAATTTTCAAATGTTATGATTTTAGAACTGTCAAGCTGTAAACAATATTATAATTTATCCATGTCTTTATTTTTAAGACGATTATTTCAAAGTTGGCTGAATAAATAAGGAAACGCCATTGCAAGTAATCTCAGTTGTGTATCAGTGTGGCCATTATCAATTCGGTAGCGCATTTATTTTTATTTTTTCCATGAAAAATTATAGCTTACTCTTGTTCCTGGAGCCTCCTTTTCAAAAACGACACATAAATAATTATATTATATCTTTATTTTATTTCAGATGAGTTCTAGTATAATAAGACTGGCCTTCCACGCGTTTGGTTTTCTTCACCATACTGTCGTTTTGACATTTATGTTGACCATAGATTTCCACAGGCACAATATTCACAAAGTAATTGAAATGACAGAGTATTCTTTTGGATACTTTACATTTTGGAATTTTGTGAGTATATTGAACGTTTTTTATAAGCGTACAAATCAATGTTTTATTTATTTACTAGCATCATTGCCCCTCTGTTGTCCAGGAATATGATTATGTAAAGGAATAAGTAATTATTTATATAATACTAGCTGTTACACAAAATTTCAGTAAGATGGGAAGTGATTTAAAAATTGATTGATAATAAGCATTGTAATAATTTTTAAGTTGGCCAGCCCATTCCTTTGTATAAAGTGTAAACAATATTTCTGCGAAATAGGACTAAAGGAAGAGGTTTGAAATTTGATTGCATTTAAGCGTTGTAAAATGTTCATGTTTTTATATATTGCCATCAAGTATGAATAAAGTATGTACAATTTCTGCACGCTTGGACTATGGGAAATGGTTTTAAATATGACTAATGATCAACGTTATAACGAGTTTAGTATTGACCACAACCCCCAATTTTATATATTGTCATTAAAAGCAAGTTTGTATAGAAAATTTTAACACTATTGGATGATAGGAAATGGTTTAAAATTTGATTGAACAAAAGCATTGAAAATAGTATAGTGCTGGCCACACCCCATTCGTTTTTATATTTTTACATCAAGAGTGCATATAGTATAAAATAATATTTCTGCACAATTTGACTATGGGAGATGATTTCAAATTCGAATTTAAACGTTGTAAAGAGTTCAGTGATGGCCACAACCCCCTTTTTTGCTATCTTGCTATCAGAAGCAAGTGTGTATGCAAAATTTTACCAATATTGGACGATAGGAATTGGTTTATGATTCGATTGAACAAAAACATTGAAGGAGTCTAGTATTCACCACAACTCATTCGTTTTCATTATATTGTCATCAGAAGCAAATATCTATAAAACAAAGTAATATTGGATGATGGGAAATGGTTTAAAATTTGATAGAACAAATCGAGTGCTTGCACTCTGGAAAAGAGAAATATATATTTTTGTTTTCAATGTCTCTTTTACACTCGAATGCCTGCACTCTGGTAAGAGAAATATATATTTTTGTTTTCAATGTCTCTTTTACACTCGAATGCCTGCACTCTGGTAAGAGAAATATATATTTTGTTGTCGATGTCTCTTTTACACTCGAATGCCTGCACTCTGGTAAGAGAAATATATATTTTTGTTTTCAATGTCTCTTTGACACTCGAATGCCTGCACTCTGGTAAGAGAAATATATATTTTTGTTTTCAATGTCTCTTTTACACTCGAGTGCTCGCACTCTGGTAAGAGAAATATATATTTTTGTTTTCAATGTCTCTTTGACACTCGAATGCCTGCACTCTGGTAAGAGAAATATATATTTTTGTTTTCAATGTCTCTTTTACACTCGAGTGCTCGCACTCTGGTAAGAGAAATATGTATTTTTGTTTTCAATGTCTCTTTAACACTCGAATGCCTGCACTCTGGTAAGAGAAAAATATATTTTGTTTTCAATGTCTCTTTCACACTCGAATGCCTGCACTCTGGTAAGAGAAATATATATTTTTGTTTTCAATGTCTCATTAACACTCGAGTGCTCGCACTCTGGTAAAGAGAAATATATATTTTTGTTTTCAATGTCTCTTTTACACTCGAGTGCTCGCACTCTGGTAAGAGAAATATATATTTTTGTTTTCAATGTCTCTTTTACACTCGAGTGCTCGCACTCTGGTAAAGAGAAATATATATTTTTGTTTTCAATGTCTCTTTTACACTCGAGTGCTCGCACTCTGGTAAGAGAAATATATATTTTTGTTTTCAATGTCTCTTTTACACTCGAATGCCTACACTCTGGCATATTTTTGTCAGCCTTTTAAAAGTTTAATATTTCATTGTTCATTATATGGCTGACCCAGATTTGCTGAAGTATTTACTTATTTAATATTTCACTTGGTTTTTTTATGTTTTCAGACGATCCAGTTAATATTCATGGCTTTGAGTGTCGTATGCGATGTTGGAGTGCTTTGGCCGGATCTTTTTGAGAAGCTGTCGCCAAAATCTATTTATTTGAATACAACTATGAAGATGAGGGACTTTCTATTCAATACATTCGTATTTCCGTTTACCATTGTAAGTATGATAGAGACTAGAGACCATCGTTCCTTAAGGCCGCACAGGAACTGAGAATTTTCAGCGAGTTGAACCTCACTTCTCGTACTGAAGTATGTAGAAGCGATGGAGTTCGTCCCGCCATACATTAAGTACGTTTTGACTAGCGCGAAACAGGAATGACGTAAGCGACAATATGAATTATACCTTTTTTTTAAAAATCAAGACACAAATTTTAAAATATAAAACAATCAAAGTGTTAGTATTATAATTATCAATACTTTCGCTAAGTTATAGTTTCATATCTAACAAATTAAACGGCTAACGAGGGAATCCCACATAATTCAGTGGCAGAGAATTTTCAAATGTAATCAACCCATCATCCATTGTGCAACTTTGAAGAAAAATATGTATCTTCGAAGATCAGAAATTATAAAATATATCTAAAGAATAGTTGTGTCCTTGCGGGGAGAATTCTTAAGGTTATTTATTTTATTGCAATTATCAACTAGTATCATGCTGAGATTGTATTGTTGTGTGATATGTGCGATTAAAAACTAAAATGCTCATTCGATTCTTTTCAAAATTTACAAATTTGTATATCTAATACTCACTTAGACCCCATTAGACTTTGAAGGGTATCTGATCAGTGCTTCTTAATTTTTTTAACTGTCAAATATTTCAAAGTGACCCCAAGCTTAAGAAACTTCAATTTTGATTGTTTTTGTTACTCGTTAGTTTTTTGTTGTCATACTTTCATTGCGCTGACTAGGTATCTGTATCATATATAATCTAAGATTACAAAGTATTTTTAAAGCATAAGTAGATAAATGATATGACCAGACGCCGAAAATAATCCTCACGGCACGTCCGGAAGGAAAGAGAAATGAAGAAGGTCTATAGACTACGATGGATGGATGGAGTCGAGATAGATATTTTAGATAGCGGCATAATTCTTTAATGATGGTTTCGTATTTATGTTTAGATAACAGCAGGGCTATTTTGGATGGTGTTTCTATACGACCGTGAGCTGGTGATGCCGATAGAGTTCGACCTCTTCATTCCATCCCAGGCCAACCACTGTATCCACTCCAATATAATCATAGTCATCTTCCTGGAGCTGATACTTGGAGAGAAGAAAGCATTACCCTTTACGAGGACACAATCGTTCTCCTGTCTGGGATTATTCATATTGTCTTACTATGCTGCGTAAGTTATTTTAGACTTTTTCCACTTTAATTGTTGGACATTTTATTTCTATTGCATAGTTTCTCGGACAATTAAAACAGGTAGTTACTATTTTTTTTTCTGTTTTCAATATGACAAACGCCAATTTATAGAATAATGTCAAAAGTACGCAATTGATTGTTTAGTTTTCAATTTAATTTACCTTTCTCCTTTCCTATCATGTATTCAAAATTGTTAACATCTTGAAATACATATATTTTAGAATACTATAGTTGGCAATATGAAAATAATCATTGTATATTTTATAATTTTTTCTTGTTTGCTGTTGTATACCATAAAAAAAAATAAAAAATAAGTAAGTTTATAAAATTTTGCAAGACTTTTGCATGTTTTGTCTTGCAAGACTATAGGTTTTGCAAACGCAGTCTTGGTCTTGCAGCGACATAATATGCGGATTTAGTTTTGCAAGACTGCAAGCCTTTTGCTTATCACTAGACCTATTTAACTAAGCCACGAAAGTAAAAATTTGACCTTTGTTTCATATGTTCATGCTTTATTAGATGTTTATGCTTTATTTCAGATGTTTATAATTTATTTCAGATGTTTATAATTTATTTCAGATGTTTATAATTTATTTCAGTTGTTTATCATTTATTTCAGATGTTTATAATTTATTTCAGATGTTTATAATTTATTTCAGATGTTTATGCTTTATTTCAGATTTTTGTGTATTTACTGGATGTCCGGTCGCTGGATTTACATCATCTTCTATACATGGAACTGGACTCAACGTATGATCTTTTTCGCATCCCTCTATATCCTCACCAACTCTGTAATGTATGCTGGACTGTTGCTGCAAGACGTTATTCATGGAAAAGAAACTGTCAGGACAGAGAAAGATGTTATCAAGGAAGAAAAGTGTCAAGAACATGAAAATTATACATATAAAAATGAAATTAATTGGAAGCAGTGGGATAACATTATAAAACGGCTTTCAGCCATTCAGAGTCTGAAGAGTTAAACTTGTTTTTAAATGTTTGTTTAAGATTTTATTTATTTTATAATATATTTTTTTTATTTTACGCGAATTATTTAATAATTCTTATAAGGTGATTTTACAAATTACACGTAGGTACCTAGTAAATACTACAATGACAGAAAATTGGAAAATAAAAACTGTTTTAAAAACCATAATTCCGTTTAATAATTCAAGAATAATAAATATTTTAAATGGAATTCTGGTTTTTAAATTTTAATATAATCTATCTGTGTATCCAAAAATTATATTCATCATATATTATACTTAAACGATTACTTTACGCGTTGTATGAAATATTTTCAGTATCTCCCTTTCAATGATAACATTATTGATATAACTATTTAAGTTGAGTTGTATAAAATATCTACAAACGTACGTAAATTGCTATGAATTTTTGAAATTATTTTTGTATAAACATTTTACAAGTTGTATAACATCCAATTATATTTTTAAACAGTATTGTTGGAATACTAATTGTACACGTTGTAATCATTTGTAATATAGGTAATGTAAAACAATATCTTATTTATGCAAATTTTACTCGTCAAAATATGATTTTTAGATCAAAAACAATGTCAGTAGGTAATTATGTGATTCCTATTTTGTTTTAGCAATATTTATACCATTTTTTTATATTATAAACATGTACATAAAATAAGAATTTTGTAAATATACTTACACAAATTATTTTATATGTTTGATATATTAATATGTATTTAAAAATTGTGATATTTATTTTTAATATATGTATTTAAAAATCGTGACAACAATTATTTACATTTTTATGATATATTTCTGTAATATTTTATGAAAAAACATACGTAATGTATTATATTAAATGTAATCAATACCTGATAATATTACTATTTTTAGTAGCAGTATTAAAATATTTATATAAACATAAAATATGTGCAAAAATATAGTGTTATAAAATGAGTTCATGTCTTTTAATTATTGTAATAAAATAGATTCCTATTTATCAATAATGATACCTAATAATATAATTGTTTTCCATTTGTACCTAATACCGTATTTCAAGTTTTGCAGGGTACCTAAAACCGAAATATTTATGAATTTTATAAACAAACAAATATGCTCTTTCAATGAAAAAATATTAATAATAAACCATCAGCAACTATTATTTAATTTTAATTATAAAATAAAAAAAAATAATTGCTTGATAAGTAGATACTTATATTAAAAGGGAAATACTTACAAAATTAATATTTTACTTTTTTGATTAACTGAAAAAATAAATAGTTGATTGCTTATATTATATAAACATATACATTTTGAATGTAAAGAAAATTAAGAACATAAAATTAAATTATTTCAATTTATCCAATTGTCGATTTGTTCAAGATTTTTTATTTCTCTTAATACCTTAGTCCCGCGTGAGAGAATAGTATGTGTAGTGTACTTTTTATATTGTTCTATATAATATATATGAATTCAGAATTAGAAAAAATGAAAAAAGTGAAAATTTTAGCCCTACAAAAGTATGTTCTCAGAATTTTGAAGTTTTGTTCTAGTCAGGGCTACCAACATTTGAATTTTTATTTTGTATTTCAAAAAGTATAAAAGCTAGAATGCTGAAACTTCGCACAGATATAGATAATGACAATATCTCAAACGATTATGTTTATATAAATGTTCCAGGGTTTCTCATTCTCAGTTTTTTTTAGTAATAAAAATATTTTATTTCTGACAAATTTATGAATTTAACAGCCTAGTTTCAAAAAATAATTATCGAAAAATGCCGAAACACCCCAACTAGATAATTCAATTTCAGTGAAAAAAGTATACATTACATATATTATGTAGTAGGTACATCTCAATTAAAAATAATTGAATTGGTTTCATACAATTTGTATGGCAAAATACACAATATCTACGGGGACTGATATTTAAGCCTCATACATAATATATACATACCATTAAGCAGTTCACCTACTCGGGGTTGGAAAAATGGACTGAACTCCATAGTATCCTATCCTGACATATGTGTTTTTTTATAGGGAAACAAAATATTTGAATAGATTCAATAATTTGCATTTAAGGTTTTATAGTTTGATACCTATGTACGTTTATTTATTTGTTATTTTACGTAGGTATTCTTACTTTTTACTATCGCCACCGACAGTTGGATCTCATGTGTTGCATGCAACTAGTTTTTCAATGAACATTTTATTACCAGCAGAAGCTTAGACCACATAAAACATAACATAACACATGCAACTTGTTATTGGGTGCGTGTTAAATAATTATTTGACATAGCACCTGTTAGTTGCCTTAAAAGCTATATAAAATAAAATAAATTATAAATCAGCATTGTGCTGGATTTTGTTATGAGTATCTATACGCGCAACGCTTTCAATCTTTCAATTTTAACAACACTTTCAATTTTTCAATTTCAACAACACTTTCAATCTTTCAATTTTAACAACACTTTCAATTTTTCAATTTCAACAACACTTTCAATCTTTCAATTTTAACAACACTTTCAATCTTTCAATTTTAACAACACTTTCAATCTTTCAATTTTAACAACACTTTCAATCTTTCAATTTTAACAACACTTTCAATCTTTCAATTTAAACAACACTTTCAATCTTTCAATTTTAACAACACTTTCAATCTTTCAATTTTAACAACACTTTCAATCTTTCAATTTTAACAACACTTTCAATCTTTCAATTTTAACAAACATCCGTCATCTCATCATCTACATTTATGCATCTTTTAGAAATCATTATCGTTGAAAAAGAAAAAAATATATATAAGTACAAGGAATCAATTGATTGAAAAATAGTATTTTTTAAGTTACATTAATTTATTTCATTTTCTCTTATAACTAGTTATTAATTATTTTTAAACAAATTAATGCATTAAAACCTATGCATGTATTTTTTGGTGAAAATTTATAATAACAATAATTTTAATGCTCCAATTTTCATGATATTTTACATCGCAAAAAATCTAAATGGATGGTATACCCTCACAAACAGGTCAAATGAAAGAAAAGAAGAAGAAAAAACAAAAGTGTAAAAAATACTTATTTTATTTAGATTGATCGGTGGCAGAGAGTTTAGTGCGCTGGACTAGCAATCCACCCGGGTTCGATACCTGCCCTGACTGATTTCATTCACCTATAAAAAGCGCAAGCAGTTAATTATTTTACGTAATGATTGCAGATTTTTTTAAAATTATTTCTATAAAAAAATTATATAAAATACAGGAGTGCCTAGCAGGGGCGAGCCTAGAACCTTCGGACTAGGTAAACCCTGAAATAAAACGGGGAAACGGCGAAAATTTAATGTTTTTTTTTGCATCGTTGTTTATTTCAGTGACCATGAAAATTATTTTTTAAATCACATTTCAAAATAATATTTACATTTGTGGTCCTGTAAAGCATTGTATCCATATAAGGTTCAATTTATAATATTTTAGTATGGTTGTTATAAAATAAATTAAAAAATATTAGTTCTTGTATTTCTTAACATAATATTCATAGGCTAGCCAAGATTTTCGTTTTCTATAACCAATTCCGCTACTGGTGCCTAGAATCTTCAAACTACGCAAACCCCGAAAGAAAACTGGGAAATGTCGAAAACCCATTTAAGGTTTTTTAGCATAAGTTCTTTGCTTTTCATTTCAATGGCCATGATAAATATTTTCCAATCTCATGCCAAAATAATATTTACATTTTGTGGTCTTGAAAATGATTATTATTGAATGTACGTTTCATTATTATTTTGTATGGTTGCAAAGAACAATCAAAAAATATTTTGTCTTGAATAAGCAATAAATTATTCTTTTCTTAAAACGTCAGTTTTCTAATTTGTGAAAATTAATCAATATTTGATGCGTTTCTTTAGATATTATATTTATAGGCAAGCCAAGGTTTTCAGCTTCTATGAGCTCTTCGCTACTGTAAAAATATATAGATTACACGTCGTAAATTTAAAAGCGATATTTAAAATCATGCAACTAATAATCATAATAATCACTTCCTTGGGGACACGGAAGGAGCCTCCACGTAGATTGAGTTTCGGTTAACTTCGGAAAAGCAATCGGGCGTCCCTGGAAACGGCAGAATGCCGGCCAATCCTTCCACCACCGGAGCACCAACCAATATGATGGTGTTCCGGACACGGAAAGTAAGTAAGTACTTCCTTGCACCCTGCGTAAATGGCGAGTATAGTGCTTTTTGGCAATTTCTTTCAACTATGTAATATATCGGAATAATATTCAACTTCATACAGCTTTTCAAATGTTTATTTTATATTTTTACATATGTTATAGAGACGCACATTTTTTTTCCCATTTCATCCAGCTCTAAAAATATAAGCTTTATCTTCCATTTGCATTTTTACCTATACATATAAAAAGCTCATAAAAATTAATATTGCAGATCATTATATGTTTTGATTAAAGCTATTTTAAATTTAATATTTATAACTAATTATTCATTTTTCCTGTCGTTCTGTTTTCGCTTATTCAAGTTCGTATCTTTTCTTTGGGGGTTTCTTCTTCTGTTGTTAGTGGTTTCTTTTTCTTTTTTCGTTTCATCTTCTATCAATTCGTTGCCAGCTATATCTTCAGACTCTCCGTGGCGGTCCATGGCCGCCATGTTAGTATCTCCGTCTTCCTCGGTCATCGTCCCGTCAGACATCGCGTCTTCTTCTTCCTCTTCTATCTTGTTTCCGAAATTGTCGTTTAGTCCGTAGTATCCTTCAGATTCATCACATTTGATCGTCATGTCCTCTTCCCTGACGCACACGAAATTTTCCTGGAAAAATATTCAAGTTAAAACTTCTTTGAAGACGACAACCTTCTTATCTATTGGTTCTTTTACTCCCGAGAGAACAACCAGATAATGCACATATGACCGCCCCCTTTTGACAATAAAAACTATGTAACCTTCCACTAACTGAGAAAATAGATAGGGTAAAAAATAACCATGTATTTTTTAAACATATTTTTTTTTACTGACAATACCTTTTTACGCGTAATATTTAGTTGTTACTTATTACTAGAGACATAGGAGAAAGTCCGGTCAAACGGAGGGGTCAAAACCCTCAGTATAATTATATCCATGATACGGGTTCCATGATCTATGATCCGTATAATGGATATAATTATCTTATGGAGTTCTATAATATCTTAAGATATTAGAAGAACTCCATATGATTATTATATACACTTATACACGATATGGGATATCATGAAGGTTTTGACTCAACTGTTTGACCAGACTTGCCCCCCCTGAATTATTCGCGTATGCGACAAAACCTGATTTCATTCGAGAATTTTGCATTCTTTCGCGAATAACGCGAATTTTCACGTTACAGAAATGGCTATTTTATGACATTATCGTAAAAAAATGAGGACAAAGTAAACCACCTTGAGGTGGTTTGGAATATTGAAAGAATGAATGATGAACGACTGACAGAAAGAATGGCATGACCATGTGAAAGATATTTTGAAAGAAGGAAATATAAGAAGCTTGAAAAATCGGCGAGCATGTATGAGACGATGCATGGATGTAAAGGAAGCTATGAATGTGTGCAAAAAAGATGAATATGGCGCTCGGTTCTCTCTGCTTATCCCGTAAGGGATATGGCGTGATAGTATGTATGTATCGTAAAAAATACACATCAATTATCAACCGAAGAAGCAGAATTAAAAAATAGTTAAGAGGGTGACTGCTGCCAACGTACCTATTTTTTCAATTTGATATACCATCATTATTACTATACGAATCATTTTGAAAAAAATAATCTAGTTAGTTTGGATATTAATAAAGAGAAATATACCTTAACTTTTTGATTGTGTTCTGTATATATTCTTGTAGAAAAATAATAAGCATACCCCGATTTTAGACATTTATCTTAAATTTCTAAAAAAATATAAGGTATAGAGCAATATTTTTTTTTATAAATTAAAGAAGAACAAAGTACCTGGAAAAATATGATATGACGTTGCATTAACGCATCAGGTTAAGTAAATAAACCAAAAAAACTTTTATTACGCAATGGCGCTGAATGGAAAATAAATGTTTTTTAGGTTTATTTACTAAACCTGAAGCATTAATGCAACGTCACATCATATTTTTCTAGATATTTTTGTCTTCTTTAATTTAAGAAAAAAATATATTACTCTACGCCTTATAGTGTATAAAAAATATATGATAAACGTTGAAAATCGGGGTATGCCATTATTTTTCTACAAGAATTTATACAGAACATTATCAAAAAGTTAAGGTATATTTTTGTTTATTAATATCCAAACTATCTAAATTATTTTTTTCAAAACTATTTGATAAGAAATAATGATGGTATATCAAATTGAAAAATAGGTACGTTGGCAGCAGTCCTCCCCTTAAATGTAGTTAAAATAAGCAAGACGACTATAAGAATTTGTTGACAAAAGACAAAATACATAAAGATATATCATTATATGGATGCCTTATAATATGCTAATGTCGATTCATATAGGTTTATATCCTCTTATAATATTTTTTGCCAGACAAAAGAACACTTTTCACTATTTTGAAAAAAATAACACCGCTTTTCTATAAAATAACACCCATTTTCAAAAAATAACGCGAATAATAACACCGATTTCTTAAAAATGTCACCACTTTTCTGAAAAAATAAAACTCCTTTTTTAAAAAATAATGCTAGTCTCTACTTATTACAGATTCAGAAAAATCATTTACAATTTTTTTATCGCGGTCACTAAAAGATTTAGCGTAGAACAGATGGTCGTTTTCTCGAGAAAAATAATAGGGGTTCTAGTACCTATGAGCGAATCGCGATATTATTGGTCACAAAAAAATGTGAAATCCTATAATTGACGAAATGGACGATATCACATTTTTTCATGACAAGTCATATCACAAATCGCTTATAAATCCCTAGGTTAAGGTGCGTTAAACGATGTTTTCTTAGCGAAATATTTAAACCAAAAAATCGTTATTGGAAAACTACTGCCTTGGGTGATATTTACTTACTTGATTGAAGACAGTACTCTCGGGACAGATGAAACTCCAGCGGAAGGTTTGGTTCTTTCCATCAGAGTATGTGACAGGAAGACATACGTGAAATATTTGACATTCATTGTCGACATCGGCGTAGTACCCGTACGTCTTGTTTTCACAACTGTCAAAATAAAATTAGTCAATCATAAACTACTCCCAATAAAACACGGGGTCGTCCCTAACACATTGGTGAGAAAAATCGCCTACTGAACAATTTTGACTAACAAAGATTAGATGCTAGATTTTTTCATTCAAAATAGGTGAATTCAGACAAAAAAAATGTGAGCCGATCTGATTCCATAGCAAATATTTAAATATTGGAATTATAACTAATTGACACAATTTTTTTAAAGGCATGATGGCATCAGGGGGGGCAAGTCTGGTCCAACCAGCGAATTCAAAACCCTCACTATTACTCCATATCATAGATATAATTATCATATTATGGAGTTCTATGACATCTAAGATATTATAGCTAGAACTCAATATAATGATTATATCCATGATCTGGGCTATCGTGAGGGTTTTGAGACCGCCGGTTGGACCATACTTGCCCCACCAGATCGTCCCACAAATGTTTTTGTGACTTCAAGGTATAGGTACCTACCATTCACTTATTTTGAAAAAAAAATAGCATGTATCTCGATAATTCGTGTCTGCATGACTAATCATGTCTTGTTAGTGAAGGTTTTACTAAAGAATACGAAAAAAATATATATCTCAAAATTTACAAAAAAATGCGGAATGGGGGTATTCGGGTACCCCCAGGGTTGTTCCACATCTAGACTTTCGTTTGACTGTATTTTTTGGGAAACCCTGTATAATATTACCATTCGTGATTTATATATCCAATGTCAAACTGTTTCAATTACAATTCTAAAAAACTTCATAGTACTTATAATATATTGTTGATTAGAATTATCACTATTTTTTATAATACATTGTTTAGGAATAAATAACAGTGCCAATTTATTTGTTTTTTATAATCCAATGGAAGTAAATCTGGTTGAATAAATTATTTAAAATGATAAAGGATATTTATTTATTCATTCAATTATCCACAGCAGATGTAGATACATAGATATATTGTATGTAGATAAATTCGCTTTAAATATATTAAATGGTAAAATTTATAATCATTTTATTTATAATTTAATTTATTTTATTTAAACAATCAATTGTAAAACATACCTAAAATTATCTGTAATATCATCCCTTATGGAAGTGGCGTTACTTGGTAGCATCAATGTATCGGCTTGAGATTGCTTTGTCACTATCTATTGAAAATAAAAACATTGTTTATAATTATTAATAAAACAATATATGATAGCTAATTAATTATTCTTGTATGGAAGAAATATAAGATAGAGCGAAAATTTTTCAACGAAAGTAAAAAGTTGTATTAAGATATAATGGAAATAGGGAAATGAACGTACTTATTTATTTATTTTAAATATTTTTGGGCAAATGTACGGGCTTATTGCCAAATGGCAATATCTTCCAACCAACCATATTCATTTGGTGAAAAATATTGTATTTTCAACTTCATAAATACAACATATACTAAAAATTTAATTACATATAAAACAAAAACAAATAAATGGAGGGGACAGGAGAGGGGGGACGGGACAAGGAGAGGATAAGGAGATAAATTTAAGTGTTATGTGTTAGTAAATGATTCCTCATATTTCTTTTGAAAGCGGAAAGTGTTAATGAAACTCGAAGTTGCGATGAGATATGATTCCAAAGACGATCTGTTTGTACTTGTAGAGAAAGATGTGGTAAAAAGGTAGTATTGTGTACTGGTATACTGAGCGTTCTTTCAATATTTGAATGAAGAGGCAACCCATGTTCTGAGAGAAAGTGAAATTGATATCGTAGATAAACTGTAGCGTAGGGGTTGTTTAGAAGTGTGAGGGTATATGGGTTCCTACGCTGCCTGATTGGCCACCACCTTAAAAAAGTTCGGTATTCCGATATGTGGTATTTTTTTTTCAATTTAAAAATATATCGAACGCATGTATTTTGTAATCGCTCCAATTTGTCTGAGTTCTTGATTCGCTTCTAAATAACACATCAGCGTAATCAAGGAAACGGAATAATATTGATTGGCATAAAAATATTACTATCAAGGGATAGTTAAAGTTAAGGAGACATTAAATTACACTAGAAGAAGATGAATGAAGAAATTAAACTTTTTTATCGGACCAAATAAATAACATAAATATTAGTTTAAAGGATCTTATAAATAAAATGTGAATTTATTAATAAAAAATATAACACAGTTACAATCCATAATCAGCATAAGCTTTAACGATAAAACTTCCACTGTGTTAACTATAAAACTTATGATGAAAGCATCTCATTAACTTATAAAGCAATACTCTATTTAATCATTTGGATACAAAATATCATGATTTAAAAAAAAATATATTTAAAAAAATTATATAATTTTCCTTGGCTAAATATAAAATGGGAAAAACTATAAAGAAAATAATAATATCTTCTTCATTTTTCATTAAGAGTGGGTAGAAAATTCAAAAAATCTTTTTGGGCAGATTTTTAATTATCTCAATAGAGACTAAGTTGGAATATTTATTGTAGGAGAACCGGGAAATCAAGGCACCTACAGGGCTTACGACCTGTCATCGGCTGGTTTACGTGATCACTTTATGCGCTTGCGCAACGTTCACCAATTATGCCTTTTTAATGAGATCCCTATCAATTCAATTTTGAAAGTTCTATATATTGTAATACTGAAATTCTTTTCGCTTGAAAATAAGGAAATTTTACTACAGCCATCTATGGGTGAAATTATGAACAACAATCTTATTATTTTTTATTTATTTTGTTGTAACGCCATCTATTGAGAGAATTGGTTTTTTGTAAATAATGAAAGCTACAATTCCCGGTTCTCCTACAATAAATATTCCAACTTCGTCTCTATTGAGATAATTAAAAATCTGTTAAAAAATATCTTTGACTCCCGACAGGGAAAAAAATCCAATGTTTGCGCATATGCAATAATAAAAATATTCGATCTTTTTGGGATAAAATAGAGTGAAATACCATTTTAAAGACAATATGAAATACCTTCAGCGACAACCTGTAATTGGCTTTATTATCAATCAAATCATCTTTTTTATATAATTTATTATATGCTGTATATTGTCCTCTAAATAAATAAATAAAAGCTTTATCATAGGTATAAGTATATTTGTTATATGTATATTCCCATTTTTTCTGTCAATAGGTACACTATTTGTATTTGCTTTTTTCAATATTTTGAAAATTGATTATATTATTTGTGTATTTGTATCATTCATTTACATTTTTTTTTGTTTCTTCCTTTATAACATGTGAAAATATGTAAATAACAGCTGAATTAAGATACTTAACTTAGTAAATTAACAGTCCCAGAACAGGCCTTTGCCTAGTGGGGCGTTATTAGTCAATTTATGTATGTTATATTTGTTTTGTGTAATAATAATAAAAAAAATGATCATTGTTTTCATGTCATTGCGAAAATGTGAAAAAATTAATAGTTTATCCCTATATAATTCCATGATCTATTATTTATTTTCATGATTTATAAATGATTTGTTTAATCACATATAAAAAAAATTAAATAATGTATCATTAAACACCATTGATATATATTCTCTTCTCTGGTTTCAATCCTGGGATTGGTTTGCAGCAATTTCTAATTCTGTTCTTCCATTCTTCCCTGTCTTGTGCGGCTCTTTTGAAATCAACATATGATGAGCAGCGCACATCTACCAGCAGGCCCTCAATATACTCTCGGCGTGGGCGTCCCCTAGAGCTTGTCCCCTCGGTTATACCCTCCATTATGGCGTGCAAGAGACCCTCTTGTCGTATTACATGGCCGATCCATATTGCACGCCTTTCGGACAATGTCCTGAGCAGGAGAATCTCCTCATTTGTTATGTGGTCTCTCCAGGAAATTCCTAATAGTCTTCTATAGAACCACATCTCAAAAGCCTCCAGTTTCCTTTTATCTCTATCGGATAGGTACCATGTCTCGCAGCCGTACATCAAGTTACTCCATACATATGTAGGTCTTGATGAGGAGTATTCTTATTTTAATATATTATTTTAAATAAAATGAAAAAAATAAGACTGAGTCCTCGTCAATCCTCATATTAGTCTGTGAATAAAACGGATGTGATTCACAATTATTACTTTTTATGCATAAAGCTCTTTTTTACTAGTATGCACTTATAAAAAAATAATCTATTTCGATTGTGTTTCCCATGTTATACAGGCTTCGCCTTAGTGGGATTATAACATATTTAATATTTTGTAACATTAATTAACCTATTGTTATATAACTATTTTTAAAGGATTTAAAAAAATTAAATAATTAAATAAATGCCACTTATCAATATTCAAATTGAATTGCGGAGTTTGGGAAAATCAATCAAAGGTATTTACGAGAGAAATATGAAATGACTTCTTATTGATCTGAAAATATTTGATTTATGGATGTTTTAGAAATAACTCCCCGTTAATTTTGCAAACATACTTAATATTGAAATATTGTTTTTTTTTTCTTTTTAAGAAGGTAAGTACATTATATATAACGAAATGTTTACATACCCTCATCCTCAATTCAGGCGCACAATTGGTTGATGTAAATAGCACAAATAAATAAAAACACACGTAAAAACACGATATTACACTTAGAGCCATCTTATTTTTTTATCACAATTAAAAGTAGGTACCTATTTGTGTGTAATTTCAAAAATAAATTAGTCAAAAAATTTTCACAGAGGTACACACACGATCTTCACAATTTCTATGGTCTAACGGAGAAAATGGAGCGAAACGTCAAGTCAAAATGGCCGCTGGTTTCGTTCCGAGCGCGAAAAACGATATGTGCCTTTATTAAGTTCGTTATCTTTATATTGGCAAATGAAAAACCCCGACCTTTCTAGGAGGCTCGTGTAGATTTTTACATGATGCGTGGACGTAGAGTATATTATTCACATCAGGGTTCATTTTGAATACAAATTGTCTGATGTCAGAGACCATGTTATAGGTAAACAAAAAAATACTATAAAATGGCATAGACTAGCGTAGCTTTTAATGCAGACATGAAACTATGTCATATTGAAAGGAATTTGATATTTAAAATATAATACGCAGTAATTTTTAGATGGAATTAGATATTAATCTGTGATTATACCATTTTTCTTGGTGATTAGAAGCTTTTTAGAGAATTTTATAATAATTAAACTGTACTTGTAAATAAAAGGTTTTATTAATTCGGGAATCATAAATGTTAGTTGGAATATATTTAGTTATCGTCAAACTTCTAGAAAATTTTTGACTTCCGACTTTCGCGGTTTACCCACACACGTGATCAAACCAACCGAGCTAGAAACACTCATTTTGTTTTCTGCGCACCTACGTGATTTTTCTAGATGTTTAGGGATAACTATTGTGATAAGATAATATTACTGCTGAGGCCAACTGCTCAAAACGGTTGTCATTTAATGCTATAATGTATTAGATGTGAACCCATACGTTTTTAATTTAATTTTATAGTTATAAAAAATACCACAAATAAGATGCTGTCAAGATATTATTAAAAAAACCTGTATTATTTTTATTTACCTGCTTCGTAGACTTTAAAATGAACTCTTGAAAAAGCTTTTGGAGATAAATTTCTAAGCAATTCAGTTTCGTATTGAAGTACAAAATAAACACATTAGGTTTTTTAAGTATAGGTACTTAACCTTTATTATATAAACTTGTTCTCGTAGAATGGCGACCGAGAACAAGCCGAAGAGGTGTCAGCAGACCCCAGGCAAGGTGGTCTGATGACATAAAGAAATGTGCCGAAGGGAGATAGATGCAGTGTGCCCGAGACAGGGAGTTGTGGAGGATCAAGGGGGAGGCCTATGTCTAAGAATGAAAAAAAAACAGGCTGAAGAAGAAGAAAAAGAAGTAAACTTAGGTCATTTTATTGTAGTCCTTGATGTTTATTAAAACGAATTCGCCCCTGCAATGTTAATAAAGAATAAGGAATTTATTGTTGTGTTTATTATTTGTTAGAAGAACATAATACCTTATACTGAATTGAGGTATGCTAATGATTATGTTATGGGGTATTTTGTATCTCTGGGAGCGGTATAATTGACAAAGTGATGTCACAAAGAAAACTCCGTGCCTTGATAATAATCATTTTCTACATAATATGTAGTTTCTATGTATTTTCTACGTTTACATAATTTAAAATTCACAGGGTTTGATACATAGAAAATATCAAAGAAATACTTACGGAACGTTTGCTGATATTTCAACAACTTTCTTGGAAAAGTGTATACAATTTAATTATTTGTACTGCTTAGACTGCTGGAGTCCGAGAGACGATAAAAGACTACAGGGGTGGCCACATAAAAGATGGATGGAAAACATCAAAAGATTCGTTGGACCCTAGTGGATGGGAATCGCACAGAAACGGGAGGAGTGGATGATGACTACTAATAGTTAGTAAGAGATTAATGTTCTTGCATCATTTTATTTCACATAAAAAAGTCATTGAAAATTACATGAAATAGGTAGGTACATCTTTCTCAATTAAGGGTCGTATTGCAAGAGTTATTTGAGAAAAATGTTAGAAAAAGGTAAGGTCCCGTACTGCGAGAATACTGCTTACGGGACCTCAACTTTTTCTTACATTATTCTAAAATAACTCCCGTAATACAACCCCATATCAATAAAAATATGTACATATTTATATATTATTTGTGCCTTTATCACAGATTTTCATATAATAGTCGCAGTTAGCAAATTTTGTATGGATCGGGACTTTTGACAACAAGGTGTGCAGAAAACATCGTTTTTTTATAGAGAATAACGACTTATTTAACAATTTATTTGTCGAAAAATACGCTTTGTTCGTTAAGATTTAGAGAACAGTTATTTAGGAAGTGTTAAAATGTAAGAAAAACTGAAAAATGTTGTCAACCAAAACGTCAAACGCGCAATATACTCACACTGACTCACTCATTGCACGAAGTACTTCATCTAATACATTATATGGAAATCTTTGACCTTTATCTGATAATAAACAAATGTATTTCCCATAAAATTTCAACGATATCGTGTCAAGTACCTACCTACCGAGTACTTTTTTTAGCTTATGACTTATAAAATGAAATATTACTTAATGTCAGGACAACTTTTTCTACTGACATTTGTCTATTACCGAGTTCCACTTGGTACCTATACATCATTTATAAAATACATTTGCGGAAAATTGCAAGTAATATTGATATTATACAAAAAGAGTTTCATCTTGATATTTTCTCACATATATTTAAAACGTGCTGTGACTAGATGGTTTAAATATAATACTTTTGATCTCTGATGCCTATCACGCCAAGATTTGCCAATTGTTGCCCGTGTCACGCGCCGCCTTTATCATTGCACAAATACTAATATACATAAATATCCGTCGATTTTTACCGTTGGCATCACTGGGTGAATGACATGGACAGATCCTGATGTCGAGACGAAACCAGGGTCAGATGGGAGAACTGAAGAAGATCTTGGTTTCAAGGACACACAAATATGACATGTATTATAAAACATATACTATTCGTAGTACCTACCTACCTACAAACAGTATGTAACACCAAAATGGCAACTTTATCATAAGCTTTATTGAAAGCTATATAAGATTGGTACATTATAATTTTAATTAGTTATGTTGACTCTATCTTGATGATTGGAGTGAGTAACGAATTTCACAATATTTTGCATGCATTCAATTTCAAGCAGTTTGGTACCTACCCATGTCCAATCAAGATATATACCTACCATATAACGTTGGATAGCTCTTTTCAAGTGTAAAAAATATATTATGACGACAAACCCGTATAAGTCAGGTATAGTTATCTTAAAACGACTTGAACCAGTCACGTGGGTGCGCAGGGCGCAAATTTGTGTAATTTTGCTTGGTTTGTGTATGTGAAAATCGCTCCCCTCCACGGCGAAAAGGCTCAAGAAGTTTGACGGAAACTTTATCCGTTTTGAAATATACTTAAAAAATAAAACTGAATTTTTTTATATTTATTTACTTATTTTAATTTATACGCCCTAAATGGGCTTTAACATAATCATAAAACTAATACATAGATTTATGAACCACGAAGTAAAATATATACGCACATAAGTAAAATAAAAAAAATATCCAATAAGAAAAATATTAAAAAAGAATAAGCAAAAAAAAAATATAAAATAAGTAATGAAGAAAAAAGAAGTACCCAGTAGTACTTCGACCTTTAGAAGTATCTTTTTTTAAATTTGTACCTACCTATACCTATTGAACAGCAGACAACAGAAGATATCAATAGAGCCTAACTCATTACCAATTCTGTAATGTAATCACTAAATAGATCAGTGAATATAATTTTAATTTATATTGCTTCTCGTGCAACTAACAGGTACTATGTCAAATATTAATTTATAACGCACCCAATAATAAGTTGCCACATTCTGGAGACTTACGATATTAATCGTCCCACAGATCCAGACTGAAAACAATTAAAAACTGTGTCTCCACCGGGAATCGAACTCGGGACCTTTGGATCAGCAGTCACATACCTAACCAACTTAGTCACAAAGGCCGATAATAATTATTACTAGATTTTAAAATACAAAGTAGTGATACCTGCGTTAGTCGTGTACGGGTTATCGGGAAGTTAACTGAAATGATATTTTTCAAAAAAAAAAACTCACCAAAAATAAATAACTTCCAAGGAAGGATTACTCTAATCGTACAGTGAATCTGATTTTTAGTATTCTACATAAAATGATATTTCCAGCGATATATCATTCGTTTCTAATGGTGCCGGTACCTACCAAGGTTCCATATAGTTATGCCCATCATCCATTTTGCAGCTTTTAAAGAAACATATTTATTTATCTTCGAAGATCAGAAATTACACCTTTATCTTAAAAATAATTGTGTCGTTGCAACAATGATATTTTTTGGTCGTATTACAAGAGTTATTTGAGAGAAATGTAAAGTCCCGTACTGCGAGAATACTGCTTACGGGACCTCAACTTTTTCTTACATAATTCTTAAATAACTCCTGTAATACGACCTGTATTTACTATTGATATTTATCGTCCCACAGATCCAGGTTGAAAACAATTTAGTAATAGTAGAAGTCATGGTAGTAAAATTTATTTAGATGTATAAACATATGTAAAAAACAATATAATATATCTAGTATAAACAAAAAATATAAGAATATAACTTTTTGAAAAAAATAATTATGAGTATGACATTAAATTATTATATAAACATCATTTAGAACTATGGAGAACAATATTAGTGTTTGGTTATGTATTCAGCACCTAACGTACGAAAGATGACAAGACATGTGGTTTCTTTTATGTTTGGTGGTAAACTATTATATGTACTTCTTGAGACCTTTATGGTTTAATCTATTTTGTGTTATCTCGTTTTTGTATTTAAAACTATATCTCCACCAAGAATCGAAAACGGGACCGATTCAGGAGTCAGATAAATTTGGTCCTTTACTCTGGGAATATGTCCCGCCCATGACCACTTCAGGTTTGCAACTCTTTCAACGACGTCAGTAACTTCTGATCTTCTACGTATTTCTGAATTTCTCACTCTATCTGAGAGTCTGAGATTCAGCATGGCTCTTTCATTTTTTCTCTGTGCCACTCTTAGTTTTCTGACAGCCGTTTTCGGTAGTTTTGATATGTACTAGTGAGTGCCTATATATAGTATGGGGTGACCACTCAATTATCTTTTGTTACTCTATTAAATTAAATTTTACTTCAAAATGCCTAACAACTAGAATCTGGTGCAAACTAGATCCAAGACGTCAGATACTCCATCTGCAAACGACATTCAATCAATCAATCAGTGGCGCTACAACCCATAGAAGCTTCCTCCATCCCTCCCTGACCATCGCTTCCTGCCGCCAATTTACAACGCCCATCGTCCGCAAGTCCCTCTCTGCTCCATCTAACCATCCCAACTTTGGCCTACCGACGCTTCTTCTGCCCATTGGTCTTGTAGCAAATACCTTTTTAGTGGACAGGTTTCGTCCATCCTTGCTACATGACCTAGCCATCGGAGCCGGCATATTTTGATGTACTGGGTGACATGTACATCAGAGTACAACTGGTACAGTTCGTGGTTATAAATGCGTCTCAATATTTTTACAGCCATCGACATTCACTTTGAAAAAAATTCAAATTATATGGATAAAAAGATGGATGAATTTAAGCAACAAGTTTTCGCTAAAATTGAACAAGAATTAAAAAAAATGTGGATATCTTAGAAAATGAAAATTCTATCAAAGATTTAAACATAAAAAAATGGAAATTCGCTTTGCTGATATAGCTACAACTGTGCTGAATTATCTCCACAAATCAAAAAGTACAGTTTCTTAGCAAAACAAATCACATTTATATTATAAGAAGGAATGTTTAATACCGTTACATATACCTACATATGTTAAATAACTTCCAAAGATTTATTCACATTTGGGTCACGTATTGTCGAATCGACTATTTGGTAGGAATTTGCACACAACTATCGGACGTTATCAGGATAAAAAAATCCTTTAGTATTCTGACCACAATAACTGATAGTGTTAGCACCTGTACTAAATATGCGTGTTATGTAACTCAAGTGTCAAGAAAGGTGATGATATTATTTGACCAATCATTATAAAAAAATACAAGGTTATAATGTATATTTAACAATTCATATAAATGTTTCATGGAAATATTTGTTTTTATGAGGGCATAACGACACCCCAATTTTAAATCAAATTTTACATAATATGTGTTTAACAGTGTGTTTCTAAAAAATACCATAAGTACCTATTTTCAATATTTCTCGTTCGTCAAAATCGTTCATCACAAAATTTAAAAATTCAGCATAAATTCCCTTAAAAAATTATTGAAATATCTTGTTTTATAGAGTTTTTTAATTACTCCATAACTAATATAATATATCGTAGAGAAATAAATATTCTGTGTGCTTAAGGGGGGGACTGCTGCCAACGTACCTATTTATTCAATTTGAATTTGCGTCATTACTACAAAACGAATCATTTTGAAAAAAATAACCTAGTTAGTTTGGATATTAATAAATAAAAATATACCTTAATTTTTTAATTATGTTCTGTATATATTCTTGTAGGAAAATAATAAGCATACCCCAATTTTTGACATTTATCTTAAATTTCTAAAAAACTATAAGGTATAGAGCATTATATTTTTTTATAAATTAAAGAAGATCAAAATATCTGGAAAAATACGATGTAACGTTGCATTAATGCATCAGGTTAAGTTAATAAACCAAAAAAACTTATATTTCGCAATGGCGCTGAATGGAAAATAAATGTTTTTTTAGGTTTATTTTCTAAACCTGAAGCATTAATGCAACGTCACATAGTATTTTTCTAGATATTTTTGTCTTCTTTAATTTAAAAAAATATGTTGAACTACGCCTTATATTTTATTAAAAATATAAGATAAACGTTGAAAATCGGGGTATGCCATTATTTTTCTACAAGAATTTATACAGAACATTATCAAAAAGTAAAGATACATTTTTCTTTATTAATACCCAAACTATCTAAATTATTTGTTTTCAAAACGATTTGATAAGAAATAATGATGGTATATCAAATTGAAAAATAGGTACGTTGGCAGCAGTCCCCCCCTTAAATCCAATGGAAGTAAATCTGATTGTAACAGATGTAGGTCCCCCCCCTTGAATGTTCGTGATAGTTTTTTATTTAAAATTTTGATATTAAATTTCTTTTTAAATAATTTTGGGTGTCCGATAATTTAAATCACGTATATATAAACCTTTTTTAATGAAACGCGATATTTACCCTTACTAACTCGCAACTTAGGTATACATATAGACCAGAGATTATCAAACTTATTTCTTCTACCGCCCCCTATGAAAATCAATTATTTTTAAGCGCCCCCAATTTTTTATTCACACCTAAAACTTAAAAATCACAATTTCATTACTTTAATTAATTTAGTTATAGTGTATTAATTTATTTATATGGTGTTTAAACTTACATTCTAGTGTAGAAATTTTTACCAGTGAGAGCAATTAAAACGTAACTTTATAATATTATTAAGAATATAATATTTTAAACAAATTAAAAGAAACAATATAGATAGGTTATCAATTTTAGTCTTAAAACAAATCTAATGAGATGGTTGATTTGATGGTTTTTAACAAGTTTGTTGATATCAGGTTCGATTTTACTCAAAAACATCAGTAGATAGGGTAGATATATAGGTAAACTAATTATTCGATATTGAGGAGTAGGCAGGTTTTAATTTTAGTGAAATTTAAAAAATCAAGTAAATGAAATTACAAATCAACTATCGCCCCCCCTACATCACGCCAACGCCCCCCATTTTTTCTGGGCCCCTGAACGCCTGAAGGTCTCCAACGCCCACAAGGGGGCGTTTTCGCCCACTTTGAGAAAGACTGATATAGACGGTTTGAATATATCTTGATTTCAGTCACTAGATTCAGCGTTTTAAACTCTCTTTATAGTGTGTTTTAAAAAATTGCAATAACTATTTCATAATTTCTTTATTCTTTCTACTTTTTAAAAGGCTTTATTTCACCGTTGCCAGTGTTCTAGCCATTTCTTTATTGAATGAGCGTTATAGTTTTCGCCAAATATCTTAAGCCATTTCGCCGTGAAGGAAAGCGATTTGCACGTATACCAACGAAGCAAAAAAACACTAATTTGCACTCTGCACACCCGGAAGTCTGGTTCAAGATATTTGGCGATATTCCAACTGTCGATTCGTTCATGAGAATTCAATTCTCTGAATGAATCGACATCATTAAGGCAAGATGCGTGTACGAAGGAACATTTTGTATGGCGTAGTGGACTTTTTGCATGCTAATAACACCAACTAGAGGCCTCGCAGCATATATGTTCCCATACAAGGATTTACTCAGAATTCGGAGTAGAACATTTAATGTGAGTTTTGTGTGTCTGTGCGTCTGTGTGTGTCTGTGTCCCCCCCCCCCTTATAACTTTTGATCCGCTCAATTTACAGAGCCCAAAGTTTCAGAATATATAAACAGTTACAGGCCTACAAAACATTTATACTCAGAATTGTGAATTTTTGTTTCAGACAGGGGTTATCAACCTTTGAAATTTTGGTTTATTTTTTCATGTATCTCAGAAACCATAAAAGCTAGAAAGCTGAAAATTGGTATAAACATAGACAAAAACAAAATCTCAAATTGGTTTTTTCAAAGAATTCTTTTTTATTAAGAAAAATATTTTTTTTTATGATAAATTTATGAGTTTAACTACCTATATTTCCAATTTTTTTAAAAATATCAAAAAAAGCCGAAACACCCCAACTAGATAATTTAATTTAATATAAAAAATATTTACATTGTATTAGCACATCTCAATTATTTTTTAACAATTTTTATAAAAATTGAATTTATTGACGACTTTGCTTCATACAATTTGTATGGCAGTAGCCTACACACAATATCTAAGAAGACTTAATAGTTTGATACTAATCTCCAAACAAACATACATACCATCATGCTGTTTTCATATTCTGGGTAGGATCAAAGGACTGAACTCCATACTATCCTATCTTGACATACATACCTTCATACCTAGGTATATGTGTTGTATAGAAAACCAAATATCTTAAAATATTAAATAATTTGTATTTATGGGTTTATAGTTTGGTACTTATTCTTCAACTATACATACTATCGCTATCGACAGTTGGATCTCATGTGTTACATGCAACTAGTTATACCTACACAATTTAAAAAATTAGCATTAACCTCCAAAAAAAATTGGAGAGAATTTGTCTATCTATGGAGCAAGATCACATGGGATGGAAACAGTCGTATCCACCAAGCAGCGAAGCTAGTACATATATCTAATAATGCACACTCTGATATACCGATACCAGAGTGCCTTTGATAAATAAACAGTGAAATTGAAAATAATTTTATTCCATATTAGGTAGTAGAAATATTGTCATTTGACATATGAAAATCGGATAGAGTTAAGAAATGTTAAACAATCAAATGCAATAGTACCCATTTTTGAATTATAAATTAGCTATAAACCACTTGTTTTTTGAGTCACTTCGCGACATGTTTCGGAAGCGCTGTCCTTCCATCGACCGGCGTGTCGAGACTAACATGTTGAATTTGTGTGTATCTGACGTATCTGTCTGTGAAGCGAGGGGGGTGGCGGTTGAGGGTTGGTTGGGTTAGTGGGGGGAGGGGAGTATTGTGAAGTGTTTTTGTTTTTGATGGGGAATATATTAAGTATTGGAGAAGTGTTATGAAAGGTATGGTTATTTATAAGTTTTATACCGGAATTTATGTGTTTATGTATTTCGAGCGTTTCGTAGTTGTTAAGTCGGTATCCTTTATTCTGTGTTTCATGTAATAGTTTTAGTTTGTGGTTATTGAAAGAGTGATTAGTTTGGATAATGTGGTTAGCAAATTCTGAGAAATTATTGTTGTTTAAGCATCTTCTGTGTTCGTTAATTCTTATATTTAGGTTA
The DNA here is from genome assembly GCA_963576475.1 of Molanna angustata. NCBI lineage: Eukaryota > Metazoa > Arthropoda > Insecta > Trichoptera > Molannidae > Molanna > Molanna angustata. Next base: position 50,097,451 of record OY754965.1, on the reverse strand, counting down.
CGTGATGTCTGTCCTATGTAGTGTTCATTACAGTCACCACATGTTATTCTATAAACTCCACTTTTTTCTTTGTAATTTCTTTTAGTTTTAGAATTTAATAATGATCTACTGATGTTGTTGTTGTTGGTGTTGGTGTAATAGTACCCCTTTAGTTATTTTTATATATACACTCCATCCATCCATCCGATGGCGCTACAGCCCATGTCGAGTCTTTGCCTCCTGTAACTTTTATTTCCAACTCATTCTGTCCTCGGCTGCCGTCTTTCAGCCTGTCACCTGAAGGAGCAGCTCTGCATCCCTCCTGACATCATCCTCTCACCTCATCCTGGGTCTTCCCACTTAAATAGCAAAAAATAATATATCCATCCAACTACTGCAGCTCAACATAAACTCTCACGTTCTGGCACACTGACTTTTCATTATTTTATTTAAAGTCTGCTTGTGTTTATTGTTTTAATCTTGTGCCTGTCCTTTATGTTTTGTATTGTTTTATTGAATTTGTACTTTAATTTGTAGAAATAAATAAAGACATAGGAAGGTCGCACCATGCCTTTGTACGTGTGGCGAGTGATGGACAAAATATAGTGGGTCAATTGTGTACCCCTTTAACACATACAAGTTTTCCACAACATAACTACACGTACAATGGGGTGGTGTGGTTCAACCAAGTCGAAACAGATCGGAGACTGGCAACTGAATTTTAAAAGATATATATTTTTTTTCTTTTGTTTTAAACGTCTCCTTTACACACAAGTGCTTACACTCTTGTATAAGTCAATATATTTTTTATTGTGTATCTTTTTTCTGTATCTTGTTGATTGTGTTTTAATATAAATAAAATTTTAATATATTTAGGTCCATAAAAACGCATACAATAATTAAATAATAAAGTATATTATTGTCCATAAACCCACTAGTGTTTTACGCACTTATATATAATTGAAAAAATATGTTTGACACTAAATTTAATAAGTATTCTCGGTAAATGGATTTCACAAAACGTTTATTTTGACATTTTTATCCCTTGGAAAGTTTTTATATATTCAAGATGTTTTCTGAATTCACAAATTGTATTCTTTATCATCAAACGGTGACTAGTTTCACAATGCAAGTTCTTCCAAATAAATTTTAATACTAAATAGTAGGCGGCGTCTTTTATCTCAGAAATTTGTATTCACATAGTTTTTGAATTTTTATTCGTAAATAATTTACAAACGAGTCATTCTTTCGAGGAAGTGTATAATATATAATAGTAATTATTAACGTACAACAATAAATATATTGCTGAAAAAAACGCATATAGGTATATACATACTTACTCAATATGGATAACTTTTTAACGCAAAATAGAAGTTAGTCAAATTTATACAGTGCCATTATATGATAACAAAATCGATCATCCCAGATGTTATTTTTAATTATTGTTGTAATCTATTAAGAACTTCGAGAAACTGCAGTACGAATAATAATATAATTTCAATTCTTAACTACTCAATTAATTTCGGTATAGTAAATAAATTGATTTGAATTTTAGGTAGATATAAAAATCTATTTTTCTAATATATTGTATACCCACATACAGGCATTGCCTTTGTGGGAATTTTGGTAATTTGAATTCTACTTTGTAATTTTATTTGATTTTTTTTATAATCTTTTTGTTTTTTTTTTTATTTTGTAACATGTGGCAAAAATAAAATAAATAAACACCATGTTGTAAGAATATGTTTTAGTAATGATATTTATAATAAAAATAAAAAAAAATATTACGCGCAAAATCGCGAGGTTTGCGGCTTTCGCATGTAAAACGAATTATGACGTCATTATGATGTATTTTTCTATGGTTTCTGTTTTCTATTTTTCTCACTTTATAATGACGTATTTGAGACGATTCAAATAATAGTTAGTTTTTTTCGGGTATTAAAGACAATAATTTTTATTTTATTTTTTTGAGGCAAGCTTTATAATTTTTCTATTGAAAAAGAAGTACGCTAGTAGCAGTCACCCTCTTGAATTCAATTAGGTATCCATTTTTTTCGGCGACAAAAATATTTGCGAAATTAATGAACCTATTGAGATGTCCCATTAAGGTCGCATAAGTAGGTAGGTGCCACTTTATCGACATATTATTTCGAATACCTGATATGATGATTGATAAGTACAATATCTTCGTGACTTACGATACGTTTGGTACCTACCTATTTCGCTAAGGTAGATCTGCAGATGCAGGTCAGCAGTTAGGTTACTTAAAAATGCAGGACATTGGTATATGTAATCAATATGCAATTCGACGATTACATCCAAAAATGCATCACGATTTGGCCTTGATTACGATATTGATAATATGACAATGCATTTATTTGGTCATTTTCGACCTCACATCATATATTTCCATGACTATTCCCTTTGAATTTTAAACGATTTAGTGCATCCTACACTTTAGTATAAATTTGCGAATTTACAAAAAAAAAATGAACACAATTCAATCAGTTTTCAAAGCTGCAACCAGCATGGCTACTCATGGAGATGTTAGAAAGTTGGTCAGTAAAAATATCATTTGACTCCCGACAGGGAAAAAAACAATTTTTGCGTATATGCAATTAAAAAAATATTCCTATTACATACACATTGGTACAAGTAGGTAAACAAGCCAAAAATGAAATAATATTTCTGGCGCAGTTCAGGGGTGACATCTGTGCGAGACAACGTCACCTCATTTATAAGGACTGTTGCTTTCATTGTTTACAAATAAACTAATTTCTCAATAGACACAGATGCTCGATTTTGTGTAAATGACATAGGATAACATAGGCGTAGGGTTGCCAGATGGTATCCTAAAGGAGGACATGTCCTCCTTTTCGACAAATTGTCCTCCCTTACCTACCGTATGTCCTCCTTTTGCGTTGATTGTTATCCAGTATAATTTAAAAAACATGTCTACTAAAGATTTTTATACAAATTTCATAAAAGAGCACCAAGAACTTATTACAAAAAAATATATGTTTTGGTGAAACATGATGTTTAAAATTAAGTGAATTCATTTTAAAAAATCTTGTTTCATTGTTAATAGTTTAAGTAGTGACTAAACTATATTATATAAGTTATATAGCGACTGCATTGAAGATATAAAAAAATGAAGAAATAAAGTAATTATGAGACGATGAAAATTCTTCGATATGCGTCTGTAGGTATGGCGTTTTTTTTTTGTCATTGTCCTCCTTTTTAAGGAAAATCCTCCTTTTTTGTGCTATTTGTCCTCCTTTTTCAAATTTCCATCTGGCAACCCTACATAGGCGTCGTTTATGGCTACGTAGGGGACACCAGCTATTAGGATTCGCGTCCATTATACTCTTCCGAGGAAGCGCACTTTGTAACGTTTATACGCTGTGATCAGTGGCGGCTCCCCCAAAGGGGCTCTCGGGCTGAGCCCTCCCAAAAATTTTGTTCGATAGATTCCAAAAATATTTGCTAAATTAATTCTGGAAATTCATTATTTTTTTTTTAAATAAATGTGTTTCCGCCTTACGATTGCAATAGTAAAATACTGCAATAGTTCGTTTCATACAGCGAGATTCTATGAAAAATTTTGTCCCGCGGGCACAATGTTCTTGCGCCCGAAGAACTGTATGTAAACTCATATAATTGATTCCAATGCCGTAGAACAATATAATGCGAAATGTATGGAGCTCTCGGGCACGTTCCTATATATGTTCATGAATTTACCGAAATATATCTCTTTCCAGTAAGTTGTAGATGAATTAGTAACTCCTCCAAGGTCTGCGCACTTCGCAATAAGCGGTCAGCTGGAGTGCTGAAGGCCGTTGATGACAGCGCGCCATTTTGCATGTTGTGTTGTGGTTGTGTTTGCAGAATGATGAAATACGGTTAATTTAATATTTTTAATGATAATTTTTGACAATAGTACACGGTGAATAGTATACATAATTTAATTTCGCGTTACTTTAATTACGATGATCGTGTGAATGTGAAAAAATAAGGGCCTCACGGCCAATCATTTCACTATCGCAAATTAGTTATTGTAAATCACGTAAATAATATTCGAAGTTTTAAGATGAATTTGTAATAAAAAACGTCATGGCTTTGCAGGTGTAGTGAAAAGAATGCGTATTGCGGGCGCAGTGAAATGTTGTTGTCCGTGTTTACTTTTTGACAATAATTCTGATGTAGGTATTTAATTCTGTCTCTGACAAAAACAACTAAATCCAACATGTATGATATATGATCTACCCGACCCCCCTTTCTTTCAGGTATTGTAATTGCAGCTTAACAGGAGAATGCTGATGAACACTGATCATGCATATGCATGAAAATAATATATTTTCACCTCTGTCGAAATTTCACAAGTGTACTTACTGAATATTTTCTCCTTTTAAATACACATTTCCTTTCAAGAAAAAAATTGAGCCCCTCTAATATTTTAGGTCGCCAGCCGCCACTGGCTGTGATTTACGCTCGTAAGTATTTCAGCACAGCATCATTATATATGTATATATAAAGGCATTAAATTATTTAACAACCTACCAATAAATATTAGAACAGAAACAAATTACAAATTATTTAAAGATAAACTCAAGACACTTTGAAACACTCTCCCTCATATTCCATTCTATAAATTTGCTGTTTTTGTGGTTCATTTTTATTTTTCTATGTACCTACCTATATAATTTTAATGTTGGTGTTTTCTTGATTTTGGATGTATTTTTTTTTATTCTTTCTATATTTTGTTCTGAAATTGTGTCCTTTTTTTATATATAATTGTTAATTGATTTGTTTTACATATTTTATAAGATTAATTTAATGTATTTTTTGTGAAGTATTCATATAATGTAAGCAAAGAGCTGCTGCTTTCCTAAACACAAGTTTCTAGCTTAAATTAGGAAAGGAAATATTAATATGTTGATAAATGTAACTAAGTATTTGTAATCGTATAAATATTGTATATTAAAAAAAATAAATAAAAAATAAATTGTACTAACTCAAACCAATAACATCGAGTATTTTTATTTATTTATTTATTTATACAATATACGGGACACGTCACCTCATTTATAAGGACTGTTGCTTTCATTCTTTACAAATAAACTAATTTCTCAATAGATGACGTTAAAAAAATGGTTTCTTCGTTACCTCATAGATGGCAATAGTATAATTTCGTATTATTCAGGTGAATCGTTCACACATTATTCAAATATATAGAACTTTCAAAAATTACATTGATAAGGGAACTCATTAAGAAGGCATAATTGGTGAACGTTGCGCAAGCGCATACAGTGATCACGTAAACCAGCCGATTACAGGTCGTAAGCCCTGTAGGTGCCTTGAGTTCCTGGTTTTTCTATAATATCCCAACTTCGTCTCTATTGAGATGTTAAAATGTTTGTAAATAAAAAATAATTGATTTTAACATAAGATTTAGATCAAGTTCAGACTTAACAAATCTATGATGTTAAAATTAATAAATCAATTGAATTAATTTGTAAAAAAATAAATGACAATTTCGTACTAAACTTTGATTCGATGTACATAAAGATTAAGATTACATTATGATCGAGTGATGATTTATACATGTTTAAGATTAAGACAAAATAATGAAGAAGGTATTAAGAACGTGTCATGGGTAGACCCCCTGGCTCATCACTGGAGCCTCCAGGTTTTCTCACATCTCTCATCATAAATAATAAATAAATTTGGAATGGTAAAATAAAACCAAAGTTTTCAGTTCTACTAATTTAATGACATCCAGTGACCATTTTCAAAGTGAAATCCAGTGACACTTTGAAAATGGTCACTGGATGACCGTAACTAGTCAGTGTCATTAAATTAGTAGAACTGAAAACTTTGGTTTTATTTTACCATTCCAAATTTATTTATTATTTGAAATGGAGTTCTACCAAGAATTGTCCGTAGAAAAGTTAAAAAAAAATCTCTCATCATCTTTACAATCTGTATTCAATATTTTAAGATATTTATGTTTTCTATATAAAATATGTATGTCAGGATACGATAGTGTGGAGGCCAGTCGCTTTTTCCTACTCCGAATATGTTAACAGCTTAATGGTATGTGTATGTAAGTATAATATGGAAATCATGTATCAAACTATTGAGAGTCCCCGTAGATATTATGTAGTGTTCACAACCATAAAAAATGAACGAAACGATGTCGTCATTCAATTCAATTTTCCACATCTTGTATAAAAAGTTTTGGATTTACTACTATGATGTATGTGTTTTACACGCACACAATTCTCTCACAAGGAACTTAGGTTAATACTGTCGATTTATTGAGAAATAAATTCTCTTGAACAAATCGACATTTGGAAAACTAAATTATTTAAATTGCATTGGGAATTAATAAAAACGACGGAGATTAAACATTTATTTCTAAAAGGTAATGTACCTAATGCAGAAGTAGGTAACTATTCGACATCGCTGTTGTTTACATCTTCTTCAATGGCGCTATACAGCCCATATCGAGCATTGGCCTCCGTCAGTCTTCGCTTCCAGCTTCTATCGTCCGCAGCAACTCTCCAACTGCCCGGCACTTGCAATTGTTGGGAAGCATCCCTTCCAACTTCGTCCTGCCATCGCAGCCGCGGTCTTCCAACCTTTCTTCTTCCATCACCTGGATGTCTACACAGGACTTTCTTTGGTATTCGATATGGTGGCATTCTCTGTACATGTCCAGCCCATATCAATCTGCTCGATCTGACATGCACAGAGAGCCTGGAAGTCTTATATATGGCATACAGCTCGTTATTATATCTAATCCTCCAGGCGTCACCATTATGCACAGGTCCTAGGATCAAGTAACAATTTTACTCCTTGAATGCCCTTAAAATTATCGTAGGATAATCCTAAGAGTAAGAGCGTTTTACCACGAAATGCCTCCTGTAGCCTGGCTACAGAACCTCCTGTTGTATTAAAAGGCCCACTCTTAATATACTCTATCAAGACGAAACGCCTTTGGCTTTTTGAGACACATCGCCCTTAGAATACCTGTTATGCGCTGGTCCTAGAACCCAACTTAAGCCAATATTTAGGTAATTCTAAGGCAAATCTAAAGCAGTTTTGAATATTTTTGTCGGGCGAAAAGTAAAATAAAACCAGTAACATATTTTATCTTACATTATATTTTAGTACTTCACAATAACATGGTTCCACAAAAACACAACTCAAGAGAAATGTTAAATTAAAATGGACTACATTTTACGCGTGAGATAAAATGTGTTTTTTGAGGAATAGAATTCCATTTTTTTAATGGGAAGACAAGTTTATTGTTATTGTTTATCATAATACCTCTGTAAAATTAAAGCGCCTCGAAAATTCTTAATATTTAAAGAAATTTTTAATTAAAATATGTATGTACCTCGCACTATATTGATAATATGTATTATTTTTTTATATGCTCTAAACTAAAAATTCAATAAAATGTTTTTTTTTTTGGGTTATTATTACCAGAAAAATAAAAAATATAATTCATTATCGTCATTATTATTAAAATAATCAATAATAAAAATGGCGATAACAATAAAATTACAATCAAGTGTATTAGTATGACAACAAAGACAATTTTAAGAGCGATTACCTGTATTTTGGGGTACGCAATGCAATTTAAAAGCAAAGTACCCTTACGACACCTTTTTACCGGTATTTGAAAGCAATTTCGAGGGTATTCTAAGAACGTTTTCTCTTATTCGTTTTGTCTTAACCGCGTTACTCTCCACACTATGGAATAGTGGAGAGTCATGATTTCACAATTTTTAAGCGTATTTTTTTACATCAATTTCTCAACGGGTCTCATGTAGAGTATTGTAGAGAGTGCACACAGTTTCGTCGTGATGTTTTTGTATGTTAGTACGGCGTACGGCGTATGGCGTTCGACGTACGGATTATCCTTTTTGTGTGTTCTCTACAGCCCAAACTATAAGTCCGATCGACTTCATATTTACATCATATGTGTAAAGTGCATAGACCTAGAGCTGATTAGTTTTCCATATACAAGTTTTAATTTCTTCTCTATGGTTTCATCCATGGATGATTAGCGGACGTTACGGAATCATCCTTTTTGTGTCCTCTCTACAGCCCAAACTATAAGTCCGATCGACTTCATATTTACATCATATGTGCATAGACCTAGAGCTGTTTAGTTTTCCATAGATATCCGTTAATTTCTTCACTATGATTTCATCTGTCCAAATTTTGAAAATGCTTTCACAGTCTGGAAAATCGAGGTATTTTTATACTGTTTAAAAATTTGATACAATAAAAATACACTCATCAAAAATGCATTCAAGGATTATCAAAATTTAAAGACAAAAAACTATGGTTTACCATATCAATGTAAAATAAATTTCATATTTTAATAAAAATGTAGGTATATAACAGAAATAAAATAGCTTCTGTATGGGAAAATTGAGTGATTAACTTCATATTGATATTGTATGTATTTATATTGTATAGACAAGTGTATTTTTTATTCTCCACTTCTATCTTTCTCAAGGGGTAGGCAGTGAGAACCGAACACCGCATTCTTCTATCTTCTTCTTCTTTTCGTGTCGGTCAGACTACAGCCCCCTTCGCTCCCAAAATGCCACAACTCCAACTACTCTGTCCTCGAGGCGGGCTCGCTCCGCAAAGTCTCTCCAGTCACACCGTTCGGGAATCAATGGACATGCGAGGAGATGCTCGGTGTTCTGCTCCTGCCCACACTCACACATCGAGTCCTCAATAATTCCCTATCTCTGTAGGTTCTTCTTTGTGCGGCCTACCCCAGTCCTAATCCTGTTTAAGGTTTTCCACATTGGCCATGGGAGGTCATGACCTTGTGGTAGGGTTTCCATTGGGGTGTTGAATATAGTCCCTTGCGATTCCCTTGCTGAGTCCCTCCATAGACGTTTTCTTGCATTCTCGGGTGTGTCTGTCAAGGGGTTGGTTGCATTTAGGAAGCTCCTCCTGGATTTGAGGCGACTAATTGGTGGTTTGGTGTCCATATAGCATATTATGTCTCTGGTCAGTGATTTCTCCGCCTATGCTATCACCTCCCGCCTTGACACATATACATCGCCTCATCAACATTGATACACTGTCTCATATTATACTCATCTTGCTAGTAATGCAATTTTACTTAAAAATTCTCAACATAATCATGAAGAAAGTGTATAGGTACTATGAGTTTCGTGACAATGTGTGTATGGTGTATTGTGAAAACTTTTGTCCTCTGGGAATCTTATATTTGTTTATGAATCAAATATAAATATTCTTATAAAAATGCATATAGAGATAGTCAACCTTTCAAGAAGAAAAAATGAACACTCACTATGGTGTGGAGAGTTTAGTGTTGGCTACAACCCAATCGTTTATTTCTGTTGTGTCCTCATTATCTTTGTTGATTGTGGAATCCAGGTATTTGTTGTTTCTATACTTGATCATAATTATATCAGTAGGTATTATATACACTTTGTACTCGATATCTTGTGGAACGCCAAAAATAATAATAATAATGCAGTGCATTTAGTTTGCTACAGGCGTATACAAAACATTGCAGTAACCAATGAGATATAGGTATACCTATAGCTCATTGGCAGTAACCAACACCATGACCAACACAAAATTTAACTAGCGCCATCTTTACAAAACATTTAAATATAGATTTCAACACCAAACAGTGACCATTATTATCGACATTGCTTATTTAGTTCTATATTTTACCACCAGAACACGAAACATTTTATTATCGTTCTCTCTATCATTGTAAACTCATCTCTTTCAATTTTATTTCATCCGAAAGGTAGGTAGACGAGTTTTTTTGAAAGTTAAAATTGCAAATTATATCTAATATTTTTAATTTATTTTGGTTTTAATTTAATATTTTATTTCCGCAGTATGTTTAACTTTGTGGTTTTGGTTTCATTTTTTACTTTTTAAGCCTTCATACTTTGAATTTTACAGCTGTGAAGCAATCGACCTCTTCGAGGTTATGTAAAACGTAAAGTGCACTCTACTAAATATAGATAAAGCATTACGGATCATATGGGCGAATCTCTCGCGATGTTCAGTATTCATTATCAACTCGTAAAGTTTGTTTGATAACATATAACGATTGTTAAGTCTCGAGCCATTGATAAATATTAGAGTTTCAGATTTTTCTGATCGTTTATTCGAGTTGAATCCAGAACATTCCTCCTATCAAAGTGCCATTTTTAGGGGATTCTGAAATAAATTTGTTATATTAAAAAGTACTTTACGGTCGATTTGTTTACTAATTAATTCGAAACAATTTCAAAATTATTATTTTTTTTTTACAAAAAGGAGCGAGCGGCTTTTAAGCGGCTGTAAACGATTGCAATGAAGACTACACAAGTTGCACAGTTAGCCCTTAGATTGTCCTATACACATACACCGGTGAGTTTATTTAATATTTCTTTATATTTTCTTATATGTAATGCTGTGATTTTTTTGCAGCTGAAATTCTAAATGGCTTTTGACATAAATTTCTGCCTTATCTTCCAGATTTAAAATGACATTTTGTAGATTCCAAAGTTTTCGTAATTTTATTGTTTATGTAGAATTATCAAAAAAGATTATGTGGGCTGCGCAAGGCGTAAATTTAGGTTTTTTACTTGATTCATATCTGCGCAAACTGTCTCTTTCTTCTCAGAATATTTGTTTATAACAATCCTTACAGGTAACAATATTTTTGTTACAAGTGTTGCTCGGCAAAATAGTTGCTTGACTTTTGATATTTTGTTTTGTAATAATTTGGAATAATTCAAGGATGTAGAGAACAAAATTGATATAATTTAAAAACTCGTCACTTGCGCAGGGTGCAAGGAAGTGTTCATTATTATTATTATGAGTCAAGTTTGAATCCCACCCTGCTGATTTCTTTCATCCATAGTACAACCATTTATGCTTAGATTAGGGAATGTTTGAGGACACATTCGTTCTTTTAAAAAATTGCATATAAGCGTGTATGAGATGGTGTATGCGATTAAGTCAATGAGTGTATGCATAGATAGAAGTGTGTGGTGTTTGGGACTCTGCTGGTGGTCAATTAATTGTTTTTAATTTTGTCCATAAAACTCTACGAGCTCTTAGTCTCTCTATCATTGAGAAGCTGATGGATGTGAAAGGCGAACATCTGATCTTCTTAATATTTATTTATTTATTTGGCACGATACATAGTTACATTATACATAATACAGCGTTAAGTACATATAACAACAAAATAATTTCAAGATTACACTGATAATATATCCCAAATTTAATTCTAGGTTACTTTTAAATGTTTACAATAAGCTGGTACTAGCAAAAATGCTCCAGGATTCATAATTAAAATAGGAACATAAAATTCTGTATTAATTTTATATTGTCTCATTGGACGTCCAACTAGGTGAACCTGTTTTATGACGTCCGATATGTAGTTTCGATTTGTAGGTATCAATAACTTAACCAATTTAATATTTTTTATAAGTTTGCCAATATTATACAAATTGTATGCATATTACTAACAAAGTAACACTGTTTACCTGTTAAGCGATTGTTTATTTTTAATCTTAATTTAAGCAGTTTATTTTCCTTAAATATTACCTGGCTATCCTTGACTTTCGGTTTGAGTCGTATAGATACAGCTTACAAAACATATGCATCTTATTTATTCAGTCATTTTGGCACCATCTTCAATTTTTTATCAGTATTGATAGTAAATATTTGCAAGTGGGTCACGGTTTAACATCCATTTCGTACATGGTATTTTTAATTTGCTTGTCATATTAAGAATATATTCCTTAATGATGATTTTCACCTGTAGATAGTTGCGATGTGTCACTCACGAGTGAACGACTTCTTTGTCACATTTCTCACACACTATTTACGCTTCAAAGTGATTCAATTTCAAAATTATGGATGCATCTGAGGGATGAGCGATCACTGCCATGCAAAAATAATGAATTATATATAGTATTTTTTTTTATTCTGTTCATTAGTACCAACATGACTTATTCCACACGTGTGAGTAACTAGTGAAAGGGTTTGCATTGCCTTATAAAAGGAAGCAAGAGATGTGCGTGTATCCCCAAACACCAGTATTTTCTCACCTAAAAAGCTACTACATTAAGAATGAGTGGTAAACCTCATTGCTGATCTATGTACAATGTTATTTTGCATCTTGCATTTTCATCTAGCATTACCAAATACTGTATAAGATATTGAACGTTTAAATAGAATTGAATATCTATAAAAGTATTTACGTTCTGTGTAGCTTTAATTTTATTGTTCAAATAACCAGATAAATAGAAATCATTGAATATGGCTTATTACTGTATTTTGTATTCTCTGTTCAGCCCCAAACTGTAAGTCCAATTGACTTCGTATTGATATCATAATATGTGCAAAGTACATCGACAGAGCTGTTGTAGGATTACTCATGACACAAACCTTATACGTTCTTGTCTAGTTTAAATATTAATCTAAGTACATTCAATCATAAATAATAATTTGTTTACTATGCAATTGTAATTTATTTTTGTATAGATATAATTAATATTTTCTGATTGATTTCTTAAGTCTGGAACTAATCTTTATCAACTTCACGGGTTCACGGGTAGACCTGTGAGTGATTAGTTTTCCATAGACATCCGTTCATTTCTCAAAATGCTCTCATGTTCTGGAAAGTTGATTTTTATAATTTTTGTTAATGTAAAAATGAATACAATAGATATGTATTAACTTCATAAAACTGCATTCAGGGATCGATCAATGTAGTTACATGTTCATCAGTATACACTTTTTACATAGTGAAGAGTTTAGTGTTGGCCAAAATATAGAATGTCTACATAAAAGATTATTCATAATTCGTCATATCCTTTTTATTATTGTTCTGGAATAAATTCAAAATAATTATGTTTTACTAAACACATGCATACCATCACGCTTTGTCACTAACGGGGTAGGCAGAGAGAACCTAATGCCATATTTTTATATCCTAGCTTGCATCCAATACCTCATCAAAATTTCATACATCAAATATTCTTAAGGAGGGCTAGTTGTGGACAACGGCAGGCGAAAGAATTCATAGAAGGGCCCTCCAAAAAGAGGACAAGAAAGCTGCTGAGTCTCAGCAGAGAGCAACTAAGAACGATGACTGGTCTATTTACTGGGCATTGTCATCTAAAAAGACACCATTACATAATGGGGATCGCTGATGAACCAAATTGTAGAGAGTGTCAACAAGAGGAAGAAACAGCCTCTCATGTGATCTGCGAGTGTCCAGCTCTAATGGAATCCAGACACAGACACCTGGGAGCCTTTATACTAAGACCCCAAGATCTGGGAGGCATTTCAATCTGCAAAATATGGGACTGTATTCAAGAAACCGGATTGCTGTTGAAGTGACATCCCCCTAAGGGAGGCACAATAGATCAAACTATGGTCGCGGTGCAGGGGCGTATAATAAATAATAATTCTTAAGGAGGGGGGTTTACCTCGTAGAAATTCATTTTAATAAATATTAAACCCTCTCTACCTGTCCACCCTCTCCTGCTATATCCATAAAACTGCCATTCACCACACCATATTAGTTGAGGAAGAGAATGTTAGTTCTTGAAATAAACAAAGTGATGTTGTTTTAATATATTTCATTCAAACATGTTCATCTGTTGTTCGAGCTTCATTCAGAATTTCTTTAATATGTTCGAGCAAACTTTTTCTTGGACGGCCCTGACCTCTAATTCCATTCCTGTCTACATTGTATAGGTATTTCCTTTGACAGGCGGTTCTCATTCATTCTCCCCATGTGGCCAAGTCATCTCAATGTGTTCACTTTCATTTTACTGATGACATATTTTCTAATTTCTTACCCTGTCATGCATCACTTTGATATTCATATTCTTCTCAGCGATTCATGTTCACGTCTCACTTGCATACGTCAGGGTTGGCAATACAAATGCACTGTGAATGGCGACTTTGACTTCCTAATGTAAAATGCATAAAAATTATATTTACATACAAAATGCGGCAGTTGTATTATTTCTTGAATTATTGATTATCACATGGGAGTATATTAAATGTTTAAATTGTTTGCACAAATTTTGCTGTTGTTAAGTGATGATAACCTACTTCATTTGTCGTTGCAGTTAGTTTTGATATTACCGTAGACATAATAGTATCTGTATGCTAATAATGTGTTAAGTAAATATCTATTTTAACCCTTAGTTGCCCGAGGTATTTGAAAAATAAATTACACTTTATGAATGACTTTATTTTTTTTGTACGAGTATGACATACTTTAAATTAACAATATAAACACTTCAACATAATTTCGTAACAAACACCCATTGGTATAGTAAATGAACAAATTTTCTACTGTTCATTTTATTTTTTCCCTAAGAAAAACTGATATAATGACAATAATAATAATAAACTCGCCATTTGCACCCTGCGCAAGTGGCGAGTTTATTGCCATAATGGCATTTTTTCCAACTAACCAGTGTTTCTAATAAATGTCATTCTTGTGTACCTATATATCGTGGCCATAATGACCAGAACTCCTTTATTTTGCACTACTTTCATAATATTATTTTTACAAAACATAATAAGTTAGTCATTGTTATTTTCATTTAATTTTGTATTTTGTGCCTATATTTTGTTAATGCGATAAAAACTTTAACATTGTTTTGCTTGTACACTGAAATTTTAACATTTTTTTTGCTTGTACACTGAAATTTGCTTGTACATTGAGGTTTTGTACAACCAAATGTTTTGTGCACACAGCCAAATATTACAGTCATAAATAGATATACCTTTATTTATAACAAAAGTTTGGCTAAAACTAAGGTAGCCAGTTCGGTTGTCATAATATTTTTTAGTGTATTAATTTTAAAAAAGTGCCTAAACCTCATTTATATCATAGTAACAAGACCACATTTAAGAATTTGAATCATATGCGTGGGTAATACAGGATAAATTATGTTCGATACTTATAACTATCGACGGTCAACTAAGGGTTAAGTAAAGGGTCGGTAGTTTAAAATATTCAATTGTTATTTATTTTTTAGCACACCATATTGATTACAATGATACAAAAAAGTAAATTACTGTGGTCCAACTAGGAAGCCATGTTCTAGGGCAAGCTGTTTACAATTTTACAGTGACAATATACTTACGAACTTCAGGGCTACTCATGTGGGGTCGTATTGCGGGGTGACAGGAAAATTATTCGAAAAACAATTATTCGAATGCTCAATTTTACGAAAATCAATTTTACGAATGGCAATTATTCGAATCACATTTTTTCGAAAAACAATTTTCCGAACACACAATTATCAGAATTTACAATTGTTCGAATTTTCATGACGACATGTTGGTAGTATTGTGAGAGGAATAAACCATAGATTTTTATTATAATATACTAGATGTCGTAGTTAGCAAATTTTGTATGAATCGAAAACAAATGACTCACTTTTTGCACGGAGTACTACATCTACATAGTATATTATGTATAATAAAAATCTATGGAATAAACAACATGGCGACGCACCGCGCTGTCAGATATCCTAGGATGTACACCTATTTTTTAAACCAAAACCTACAAAACTTTGGTAAAAATAGGTTGGTTAGGTTTGTTTGTAGTTATAATTGCGACTGGCGTGAGCCAGTTGCATTATATATTAAAAAAAGCAAGTATAATATTAAAATAAAATAACTAAATTGGTGTGAATACCAAATAAACATAAACTGGTGTACAAACTAGGCTATCCCGCGCTGTCAAACATCAGTTATTAAAAATGTGCAAACATACGTACCCAACAATAATACAACAAGTAATAATAATCTTCATCGAATATATTTTACTGGCAACAAATATGTCAAAGGAGGCAACATAATGACACAAAAATATATTAAATTCGGTTAATTGGTTTTCCAACAAATGTTAGTTCGAATAATTTGCTTTCGGACAATTGTCATTCTGATAACTGATTTTCGAAAAATTGTTATTCGTACAATTGCGCATTCGAACAATTGTGTTTCGAAGAATTTTCATGTAATCGTATTGCGGGAATTATTTGAGAATAATGTAAGAAAAAGTTGAGGTCCAGTAAACAGTATTATTGCAGTACGGAACCTTTTCTTTTTATCACATTTTTTCTCAAATAACTCTTGTAATACGAAAGATCAGGTTCAGACTTTACAAATCTTTGGGGTTAAAATTCATCAATCAATTGTATTAATTTATACAAAAATGAATGACAAATTTATCATTCTAAACTCTGATCTCAACAATTTTTTTATGATTCAACATGATGTATAAAAATTAAGATTACATTATGATTGAGTGTTGATTTATACATTTTTAAGAGAAGGTAAGGATGTGTCATGGGTAGCAGGTGATGATCGTTTCCAGTCTACATTATGTTAATTGTAATAATCAAATGTTCATTCATATCTCACACTGTGGGGTAACCAGCGACGGGTGTGCATTTCCTTATAAACGAAAGCACGACACGTGCGTGTATTCCCTCACACCATTCTCGCCCCGCTTAAAAAGGCATTACATTCAGAAGGGGTGGTGAACCTCATTGCTGAACTATGTGAAATGTTATTGTTACCTGTTGTATTTTCGACTACCCGGCTCATACGGGACACCCGAAAACGATTATAATAAAAAAGAGTGATATCACTATTCTAAACCGGTACCTGATAGCAAAATAATTTAATGAAAACAATTTAAATGTGTTGGTTAAATCATGACATAGCAAATGCGTGAGCATTGCTCATTGCATACTCATGCATGCGTTGATGCTTCGTTTTGCATTCACAGATTAAAAAAAAAATTGTAATTCTAATTAAACAACATGCAAAATAACATTTCGCATAGTTCAGCAAAGAGGCTCACCATCCATTTTGAATGTAGTGTCTTTTTAGATGAGATAAGATTGGTGTGCTGTGCTTTCTTTTATGAGGTAATACATACCCGCACACCTGTCGCTGGTTACCCCACATTGTGGGATATGCCGTAATGGTGAGTGTATGTATAATAAAACATTAAAAAAACATAAATATACAGTAAAAATTTCTATAACAGTTGGTAGGTAGTAATTGCTTTTTAATTTAACATAATCGGTCTTACCGAAGTTACAAGTTTTTTTTTTCTTAAAAGCCGCACCCCTGACCTTGACACTTGCAGTCCTGGTCTTAAATACAATGGACTTGCTCATCACTAGTGTAGATAGTGTCGCAATAAATGCATGAATGTAAAACCAAAAGTGATGATGAAATAGTTAGCAATTGACTATGGATACTTCTATCAAAAATTTATTGGTGGTTTGTTTCTGAGTTTGAAAAGTGATCGGAATTTCTTAACATTTTTGTAAGAAGCAATTTGTGAGCTTGCATCACTTCACATAGCTAGTCATATTTTGTCAAATTACTCCCATGTGCTTACATATTATTATGGTTGTATGTATGTATAGTATTTATTAAATAGTAACTCCCGACTTGGCAAACGATACAACGCAAAATATTTTTTTGCTATCGGGTCAGAACCGGTTAACATTAGTTGAAGCAGATACGTACTTCGTATGTACCTACATAATTATGTTAAAATTATTTAACATATCAAATATATTATGATACCATCTTGTACTTTGATCTATTTCTACTCGAGTAAATAATATCATTTGATATTTGTATCATATTTGGTTTTGTGGTGCTTATATTGTCATTAAAATATCATAAAAATAATAAGTCATAAACTTGTCTAGGTGGTCTCGTCTAGGTCACATGTTCCGGTGATTATCTTGCAAATATGGCACCTTAAAATAACACTTTTTTTTTCAAACATGAAAAATTGCAATTTGTAGTCAAATTTCGACTGTAGATCAATGATAAGATATAAAAATAATAGATACATTACCAAATTCGGTCAACAAAAAGTAAGGCACATGACTCACTTAATTCTTACAGACTTTGGTTGCACGCAAGATATTGTAGTGTTCAGACGTATTGACGTAGTCATAATTGTGAAGGACCGACCAAATATGTAATTTCATGCTGCATATTGGATGATCAATATATTCATATGTATTTGTCGATGATTATTTTTATTTTGAATAAACGAGAGAGAACGATATTATGTCAAGTCAGCATATTTACAAAATCTACCTTTTGAGAACGCCGCTATCGTCGCGAGTCTTAAAAGATATACTATTTCAACTGATTGGAAGTAGAATTTACATGTACATTTTATAAATAATCGTCAAGTCAGATTTGCTTGTGACAGCAGCGAATGCGATGCTGAAAGGGGTGCGCTTTTTCCACAGAACAGTAAAATCTATTTTCTGTGGCTTTTTCGTACATCCATATAAGTTCGTTTCTTTTTAGAGTCATTTGCTGTGAGAGATAATTATATTGTGATTACACGGGAGTGAAAGAAAAAATACGTCTGCGGTGTGTGTCTGTATATTTAGTGTTGTATTATCTCCTTTTCACTTGTTTTCCGTTGTTCCGTACTGTTCCGTACTCTTTCTTGGTGATGTTGTAAGAATTATTTAACTGTATCATTTTTGTAGAGCCAGAGCGTTTTGTTCTCATATAACGTGTCTATATATAAACTGTCATTGCTGTAGATAGATTAATTTCTTACTTTTTATATAAAACAATACCTCTCTCTCTCTCTCAGCATAGTTTCCTTCATGACTGAGCGTCGTGTACCCCTACAGATGTACCCCGCACAAAGCTCCCCAGGCCTCTCTGTATCTAACAAGGTTTATCGCATCTCTAATCGTGAAGTTGGCAGCTTCTTTGACCTATTGATCCATCTCGATATTCTTTCCAGAACGCTCCTCAGCATTACTGACCTCTCGATGCTTTTACTTTCTCTCCGCGAAACATGGCAGAAGAATCTTGAGTATCATATGGATACACTGCAGCTGGAGCTCCTGATTTATGGTTACATTTGTCCTCTCCGTCCATGATAAGCGGAGCATTCTACTTTAAAACAATAGTTTCATAAAATTTTAGAAGACCGTTATGACTTTTGCTAGCCTAGTCTTAATCTAGTTATTACTATCTTGGTCTTGAAGTTACAAGAGTATATAGTCTTGGTCAACTTAATATAATCTTTTATGTATGGATTCAGCTAGATGTATTTTAAGAGCGGCCTTAAACGATGCATTCAGTGTCAAAGGTCACATCGTCAGAGACCCCTGAGGTGCGCCTTCCACCCCGTGGCACGTTGGCTACCACGATATAGATTGATATTTGTTTTTATTCAGCTAATGCCACAGCAGTAGATAATATATTTTGACTTGGTACTTGACTTGCATGTGCTTCTGGCAATATGGCGATAGTATTGATTCCCTAATCGGATTTACAAATATTTTATGCAGCATTGATTTTGCGTAATTATATCAACTAGGGGCTAATCGCCATACCCGACACGAATTAGGTAATATCCAACTTGAACCAAGGAACGAATTCGAATATTTCATAATTATAATTTATCGCAAAAGGGTGATTTTTTTATCGTGGAACATGACATAAACCTGTAATATTTGTTTAATTTTAAGGTCAAGGCGACCGTGAGTCTTATAATAACATAGTGTGGATTTCGATTTACTCTGCCTGTTCAATGAGGAACACGGCGTGGAGTTTTGAAAGATTTATCTCGGATAAAAAGGAAGAAAAATTTTTTTTCACAAAATTTATTAAATCTTTAATTACGAGATCTACTTTATTTATATACAGATGTACAATGTACAGGCAGTGCTGCCAATTATTTTCTTTTTGTTTAATAAAACGCAATTCGTTCGTTATCTCTTTATGTTTATTTAAATATTATGAAATAGGCCACGGCATATCGCAATAGCAATAATTTTGAAGGAATTTCGGCTTTTACAGATACTTACTCGTATATTTATTTAAATTTTATCTGCATATGGAACAAAAACGAAATTAACACGGCTGTTGTAAAACTTGTGTTTGAGAAATTAGAAAGCTTGTTTTTTTCGAGTTTCATACATTCGAAGGTAATTTAATGTTCATATTTGTGTACATCTGTATGACCAGGGTATACAAGGACCTTTTATCATATTCTGAATACATTTTTATTGAGCCCATTTCTATTTTATATATAGTACAAACGAAAGCTTTCAGAACAAACATTTTCTTATACAACGTTTCTTACCTACATAGCAACAGCGTCTTTATCAGACATAAAATAACGGCTTTGATTGTAAGTATTATGTTTTATTGCATTCATTGTTTTCCTGAAAATAATCAATATTATTATGTAACAATGTGGCTATAACTTACTTTTTATGATTATATTCAGTCAATTTTACACGAAACAAACTATTATTCTCAAAGGTTTGACTGTAAAAATGTATTATTCAAGCTTTAAAGACATTGTAGAAATAAAACGGTAAATACTCAAAACATGCAAATATACTCATTCAAACTTAAATTGTTTCATTCGTGAGGGATATGGACATTTACACACAACGTACATAGCTATATTGATGGTTCGTCAATTTTTGTTGAGTTCATCTTAGGAATTTCAATGTTGAAATTTTCATCACAAGGAGTGATCCATTACAAGAATTTCAATGTTGAAATGTTCATCACAAGCAGTGATGAACCACCATAGGAATTTAAATGTTGAAATGTTCCTCACAAGGAGTGATCCATTACAGGAATTTCAATGTTGAAATGTCTATTCCCACTCTTTGTGTAGAGATGGGCGTAACTGAATTAGAAACTTAGTTTGGGTCATGAATGTTGTTATTGTTTACAAATCATCGACAGACATTTGTTTATTGTTTACAAATTATCGACAGACATTTGTTTATTGTTTCCATCATAGCTTTTCACGTGGCCCGCCAAAAATTGTTATGGAATATTCGCAAATAAAAAATCAATTTGGCCGATCGGAAATAAAGCGAACTTCAAAAATAATTCATTATTTTGATATCTTAAAATTGTATTTCGCTAACCCATTTGCAGTCTATTTTCAAATAAATGCGATTAACAACTCTTATCTCTAAGAAATATTTTTGTAGGAATAAAAAAAACTTTTAAAATGGACCTTTGCTTGTCAGCTATTTTTATTGCCGTATTTTAAATTACTGTTTTTTAAGTACCTCGCACAATTGAATTAAATCGCGTACAAAGTCACGAGCAAATTAATTATTTTTTGATTTTTTTTTGTATTTACAAAATAGGTCCAAACACTGATCCTTGAGGCACTTCAAATTTTCCATCTTCAATTAAGAACTATCGTTACTAACCCATACTAAGACCGAGGTTTCCTTCTCAATGTATATTAGTTACTAGACTCATAATTTAACGTTGATTGCTTTATTAATTGAACAAGTTGTATATGATGCTACTGCAATGGATTAGCATATTATCTACAAATAATGCAATCAACAAAAACTTTCATTATCTGTCTGTTACAAAATTTAACGATGAAGAAATAACAAATCGACCTAATGAGTCAATTATCGCCGAGACAAATTGTCAATGAATGCGATTGCATATTATATTTTAATCAAACGTATTGGGAAAGTCCCCATAGATGATACCATCGTATATACTATCTACATATTTACAATATACTCCACATACACATATAATATATTTAAAATACGTTTAGAGTTTGTTTCTTTGCCAAATTCCAAAACAACTTTCTTGTGTGTTGTATTTTTAGCTCGTCGCTCGTATCCTCCGACTGTCTTGCCGCGCAAATTGATTTAAATTCCAAACGGCGCCATCTTTTCAGGAAATGACCTCTAATTCTTTGACTCAAACCGTCTTTAGATATATGTAAACAAAAAAATACACCAGAAACTCTTTCTTTATTTGGATTGAGAACTGTTTGAATTTAAATAAAACATTCGTTCGATTCTAAATCTTTGAACGTAATAAATAACGGCAAATTTGTTCTTTATCACGCGAACCACGTAATAGAGAATCTATCTATCCCTATTCAAATTATGTTACCAATGGCTGGCAGTATTCTTCACCGCACTCAATTATATAGTAACTAGGGGCTCCGCCCCTGGCCGCTTCGCGGCCCAACCCCGGTTTGGCGCTACGCGCCATTTTTTTTGGCGCTACGCGCCTTTATTTGTGCGCTGCGCGCATTTCTTTAGGCGCTACGCGCCATTTGTTTTACGCCACGCAAACCGAGGACGGGCCGCGAAGCGGCCAGGGGCGGAGCCCCTAGTTTTATATTACAATGAGTAGAAATTATACGCAAAAAAAGGGAAAACGTAAAATGAGGGTATGTTAAAACCGGGGTTGGAGTTGAATAATGAAACTTGTGAACTCAAATTGTAGGATACTTGTATTACATATACATACCATGTCTCTAACAAAGAGAACATAACGCCACAAATATGTTCACCTTATATCTCTTTCAAAAAATTAGGTTGATAAATGAAATATAGAAATTTTATCAAATATTTTCTATTTTTAAACAACTTTACTGTCTTCCATATTGGTATGTTTTTGAGTATAATATGGTATATTTTTTCTAGCAATTGTTGAACACATTACCTACTTATTTAGTTTTACCTAGTTAAAAGAACTCTTATTTTATTTTATTGATTTTATAGAACCAACAGTTAAAAGACTAAAAAGATATTTTTACAACTCTTAAAAGATATTTTTATATCTGAATACATTTTTAATGTATGTACCTATGTAAATATATTATGTACTGATGGTTCTGTACACCAATAAAATAAAACAATGTTTATTAGGTGATATTTCAAAAATCCGTCTGTTCTATTAGTATTATCAGAAAGAACAGACAAAGAAAACTGATAAACTTCAAAAATATAATTTTAGTGAGAAAAAAACATATCATAATATTTCCTTGTAAACAATGCTTCTTGTGTAAATATCATTCGATTCATTAATTTTCTTCTGTTCTGCACTTTCAAAAATCTGAACATGTAATGCACTCTGAGAAGAAACTCTAGAACAACCTACATATAATTGACCATGTGTGATGACAGGTTCGGGAAGGAAAAAACCAACGCGTTGAAATGTCTGTCCCTGTGATTTATTTATTGTAATAGCAAAAGCTAATTTAACTGTAAACTGTTTACGACACATATTAAATGGAATTGACACATCAGAAGAGGTATTTAGACAAATTCTAGGAATAAAGTGTGGAGTCCCTTGCTTTTCTCCAGTTATGACTTCTATATGAATATTATTTTATTTCAAAAATCCGTCTGTTCTATTAGTATTATCAGAAAGAACAGACAAAGAAAACTGATAAACTTCAAAAATATAATTTTAGTGAGAAAAAAACAGATCATAATATTTCCTTGTAAACAATGTTTCCTGTCCATGCAACAGTTAATTTTTTTTCCTATTCCTCGCAGATAATGAAAAAGTGTTTTATACAAAAAAGTTTTTCTAAATAAATAAATTTGAATATGGCATCAGTAAAAATGTACATACTTATTTGTCAAAATGTTGTTCAAAGCATACATATGAGAGTACAAAATGTGTATAAATCAATTTAAAATCTCTTTAAATACAATATTTTCTGTATAACATCCATTTGAAATAATTCCTTGTTTTGAACCTTCTATAATTTGTACTTTTAATGCAGATTGTGAGCGTACCCTGGAACACCCGACATATAATTGTCCATGAGTAAATACTGGTTCTGGCAGTAGAAGTCCAACGCGATCAAAAGTTTGTCCTTGTGACTTATTCAAGGTCATACAATATGCTAATTTAATAGGAAACTGTTTTCTACACATATTAAAAGGTATTGTTTTATCAGATGTTGTATTTAAACAAATGCGAGGAATGAAATGTATCGTTCCCTGTTTTTCACCTGTTACAATTTCTGCTTGTATAATATTAGTACTCATATGTTTTACAACCATTCTTGTTCCATTACAAAGGCCATCTCCGATAGATAAATTTCTGAGAAGGATTATGATTGCTCCAATTTTAAGATTTAAAGAGTGTAACGGAAAACCATTTGGATTTATACTGTTTAAAAATTCTACTGGATAATTAACTTGCTCATTTACATCTAATTGACCATTGTCATTAATAATATAGTCTAAAGAATGGTATGTATGCATTGTACCTTGTAGCCTTCCCAGTACATCTTCATTAACCATTCGAGCATGATCATTTTTAGGGCATAATATTGCTCGTTTACACATTATTGGTACATCTGAAACTGAATGACTTTCATTGTATATGCTTTGAATAACATTTTGACAAACACTATCATTTGGGATAAGCACCGATGACTCTTGCTTTCCTGCAACAGAAGGAAGCTGTCCATTACCTAAATCTAAAAGCCACTGTGAAAATATGCTTTCCCCTTCTAAAGCTCTTATATTGGTTTTTAAATGGAAGGTAATAAATTTTCTCCAATGTTTACTATTTTTAATGGACATTGCAACTAATTGACCTCGAGAGGCTCTACGACAAACTGGAAGAATCTGTCTAAAATCTCCACCTAAAACAATAACTTTATTACCAAAAATATAATCATTACCCATTATATCGCGAATAGTACGTTCAATAATATCTAAGGCTACTACGGGAGCCATCGGTGCTTCATCCCAAATGATAACGTCAGCATCTTTTATAATTTTACGGTTCTTTGAGGTAATTCTGCAAGTAGTATTATCCTGTAAATCAAGAGGTAAATTAAAAGCTGTGTGACACGTCACTCCACCTGGAAGTAAAATAGCTGCAATTCCTGTCCAAGCAACGGATAAAACTTTCTTTCCTCTTCCTCTTAAAGTATGTATAAGAGTCTTGTATAGGAAAGTTTTACCTGTTCCACCAGGACCATCGATGAAAAAACATCTATTTCCATCACGTTCATCTGAAAATACTTTGGAAGAAATAACTTCGAATGCATTGCGTTGTTCATCATTAAGCTTATTCGCCATTTCAGCACCTAAAGAAAACTCTAACATAAAATTTAAATCTTCAATTTCATGAAAATCACTGCTGCTATCTGGTTCCGGCAACCCTTGTAAACTGCAAGAAGAATTTTCTTTCATTAGTGCGTTTTGTATGTACAGAAGTGAACAATTAACAGCAACTTCTTCTATAGCTCCTCGCTGGACAAAATCTTCAGACATTAAACTCTTGAAATCATTCCACAGCTCCAATGGATCTGTTGGGAGACAATGAATCATTAATAATACAAATAAATCTCGAAGAGCTCTAGGCATCATATATGATGACGCTTCTGCCATGCAATTATGCCATTCCCTGTTGTCGTGGATTAGTCCTAGTTCTCGAGCTGCATCACGAAATGTGGGCAGTAAATTACCACCTACAGTCCGCAATGATTCATATGATGTAGCGCCAGTCACCTGTAAAAGAATAAGCCTTAGATGATATAATTCTACGTTTCTGGGAGAAACTGATGCAAGGCGCCCAATAATCTTATCGCCACCACGTTGTCTCTTAGTCCATTTCTTATTAACTGAAAACACATAAAAATTTGGTATATCTTGATACTTGATTGTGCGTGCATCGGTGTCTTCTAGGTTAAGTTGGAACCACGCAGTTAAAGTTGTGTTTCTTGAGGTTGCTGCTCTAAGAGCTTCTTCTTCTCGTCCTTCTGAAAAATATATAGGCTGACCATTAGGCAAATGTACTGACAAAAGCAAAATAGCATGAGAATGACCATATATTGGATTTTCCATGATTCTCCATGCAGCTTCTGGTGCGCTTACATATCGACAGTTAATATACTCACATATTTCATCATATACCAGAGTCTCATTGCGTTCAACATTTTGATGTATTTGTATCCGGGCACAATCAAACCCTTTTGATATATATTTATGAATATACTTAATACTAAGAACCGAAGAACAAATTTCTACATTAATGTGAGCATTATATTTTTGACTAAGATAAGGATTATATGGAACGACAAAACGATTATCAATACGTATTCCTCGAACAATATGATTACCAGAAAAATTATCGCGTCTCCGATATTCTGGATACCCTCCTACATTATTATTGGTGTCATCTCTGAAATTCTTTGGAAATTTTTTAGAACACTTACCATCAACCATACACACTGAATTTGGATTTAGTATACCGCAAGGTCCATGAATATTATGTTTCAAAATTATGTCATACAAACCATGAAAACTTCGATCGGGTAATTCAGCACTCACAACTGTGTCAATATCTGAAGTTGTGCGAAATTTGTCCTGCTCACACAACGTAAATACTCCATGAAGATGGGGAAGACCTCGTTTCTGCTCTTCTATAACATAAACCCAACACAACACTTTACCAAATATATGTTTTTCAGTCATATCTCTTATAAACTCTTCCACTTTTAACTGAAAAACCCGGGCCACTAAATCAGGCCTATCCGATGTAGTTTGATTTGGTAATAATTCATTCTGGATTTCTGGCCACTTTGGGTTACAGGTAAAAGTGATGAACAAATCTGGACGACCAAATTTTCTAACCATAGCCATAGAGTCTTGGTAAAGTTTATTCATATGACGTGGCCCACCAATAAATGTAGAAGGAAGAATTATTATATTACCTGCTCGTCCACTTTCAATAGCCAAATTCTGTACATAATCCTGTAGACCCTGGTAGCATTCAACTCTCAAATGTTGTTGATTTTCTCTTATGTACTTTAAACGAAGTGATTCACAAACTATGTATGCATGAATTATATATTGTTGGAAAAGCTTGCCAGCAAAATGTATTGGATTGAAGACCTCCCTACGTACTGCTATTTTACTCGAATAAAATTGCATAGTTGTTACAGATTGACGACGATTTGTTTGAAAATTTGGATGATGCTGAATACCAGTCGTCCATCCATACTCGCCTGAGGGAAATAACAATGGAAAAACCATGGGGTCCAGATGTTTTGATAACATATTTATGCGCTGGAGGCCTTCAATATTTCTTGGGTGAACAGCTACATCTACATCAAATGGTATCTGACCTTCATGATCTGCGACATATACAATGGCAACGTCACTATTGTGAGATGGAGCATTATACCTTCTTTGATCATCTGCTTCTGACCGTGTGAATAGGAGTCTAACATCTCTCATTGGGCCGCCATTAATTGCAACTCGAGCTTCTTCTTCTTCTACAGCTTCTTTTAACCTTTTATACTGGAGAGCATACGGACTTACACGACGAATGACATTATCAATCGTAAACATAATATTTTGTTGACACCTTGCATTTGATGGGTGTCTCATACGTACCCTTACAGCTTCATCGGCATCATAAACATACAGCTGTGCATAAGATGGAGTTTCTCCGTCAATCTGCATGCTTCTTGAAGTTCTATGATATACTTCACCTGAAATTTTCAAACAGTATGGTCCGGTACCAGGTACGTCTGCAATCTGAGCGCCAAAGGATGCAAAAGCATTAGCACTATTGTATTGACGAATAAATTCTCTAAAATTTTTGGATTCATTGCAGCTTCCTAACAATAATGCTTTCAATTCTTCCGGATATGTTGACAGTACTTGAGGTGACACTTTGCCACTGTGGCAACAACTATGTAATAGTTTGCCCTTTTCAGCATTAAAATGAACCGCTCTGCAATTCTCCACTGTACACAGCTTGTCCATGCGACCCATATCATGCTGATCTGGAAGAAAATTATGAGGTGTATTAATAATTGCACACTTAAAATAAGTGACAGAATTTCTTCTGCCTGCATTCATACTTCTATCTCGCTGCTCTTGCATAACATTTTCCACTCTTCGCCTAGAATTCCTACGATCTCGCTGTTCTTGTGTTATATTTTCCACACGCTCCCTCGTATTCCTACGTTCTCGTTGTTCTTGCGTCATATTTTCCTCTTCGCCTAGCTGTTCGCTGTTCTGTCATATCTCGCTCATCCAGATCTAGCTGTTCCGTCATATCTCGCTCATCCATCTCTTGATTGTTTTGATTGTAAGTATCCATGGAGTTTCGGTAAAAACCTGCAACAAACAAAATAACACCAAATAATTAGATAATGATGTTAAAAATAAATATTTTGAACGATCAAAGTTAAAATATGACTTTTAAACTCACGTCAAAGCCATAGATTAGATTGTTTTAACGCGTTCCATAGAGAGTTCGTACAGAATGGTGCCATAATTTAAATACGTATTCCGCAGATTTATTAATAACGTTTGATAAAATTGATGTTTAAAATTCCTTTTTGAACAATAATATTGTCAATTGATATTTAAAATACATTTTAAACGATAATTTTGTACTTTTTCGATTCAATTTATTTTTTATATTGGAGAAATATTTAGAATGCGTAAAATAAAATTGGGTAAAATTATTTTACTGGCAATACGCGCACATGCTAAGCGGCCACGACCACGTACAGATTGTGGAGGGAGACGTATTCAATATAATAGATATTTGGTAAACGAATACAGCATTACCAACAATCATTGCTATGAACTGACGACTGATGTAATAAAACTAATCCGCATTACGGATGTGACGTGACAACAACAAGAATTACATAATTGTTGTCCCATCCCTATTGCGGATTAGTTTTATTACCCCATTCGTCAGTTCATATTGATATAATGTCACTACAGAGATACATTAATGCGTAATTTTACTTCTCAATTACGCGCTACACATAGAATGAACTACGTATTTCCTGCCACTAATCCTTTTCTATTAGCTCTGCTTACGACATAAACGCACGCTTTTTTTTAATATGCGACAAGATATGATGTAAACGGCGATTCCAGTATTTACTAATCGTTTTTCTATAATATTAATTCTACCAAATGGAATTTAAGGTTTTTGACTTTCACTAAAATATGTACACCGCCGCGCGCCGCGCACCTTACGCGTGACCTTTGAATAATGTGAATAACCACAGCAACCTAATGCAATGCTACAAAGGCAAGGTTGTCAACTGTCAGATGTTCATACAGACAGTAGGTACTACCTACTTGCTTTTCCCAGAATTATTCATATACTGAACAATTTGAAAATGTAATGTTTTTTAAAATAGAACACAACATAAAAAGGTTATGTTTTGAATGCCTTATTTGAAAATTCTAATACAAAAATTCCAACTTTTCAAATACATTTATTATTTTAAAATTTTTGCACACATTGAAGCTCTGTGAACTCTCTCAGTGCGTTTAGGACAGCTGTCTCCTCCTGTCTTCCCTAGTACTTTGATTTAATCAGCTGTCTTATTTTAGTGTTTTTTTTTTTGTTATGAATATTGCATGTAGTTTTCACTGGTCCACTAATAAAGCAATGTATGTGCATTGTCTGTTTTATAAATTGTGTAGACTGTATAGTCTTTATCAACCAATAAAATAAGTGCACAATGGCGGGCTTATTGCTATATGGCAATACTTCCAACCAACCATTTTAATACTTTGTCAACTGAACTGAAAACAGCTTACTTCGCAGGTGCATCTTGACGCTTTTAAAGTAATATTTAAAAAAAAATACTATGCCTTGTTTCTTAAATTAATGCAAAAAATATATATAGAACATGATAAAACAAAACAAAAATGATTTTATCTTGTAGATTGTTGAAATATTTAAACCTTAATTTATGACCTTAAGATATTGCACTTCAGTTGTCTTATACGTTTTATATTTTTGTTTATTAAAATAACCACGAAAACTACGTCAATTGTATTTATTTCCCAACGATTTGATGTATGTATGTAATTATATGCCTTATGTAACAGTGAATAAATGTAATTATATAGGCAAACTCGCTCGCACATGTTAAACGTTTGTGCCGTCCGTGCTGAATGTCTAGTTCAATGTCGTTTTGATACTTTTTGCTGCTTCACTGCACAATACCTTCACTTCAATATACGGATCAATAGACTTGTTTTTATAAATCACTTCCATACGTGTTTGGCTAATTGAAGGGTACTTTTAGTTCTTTGTGTTTTATTATTATTGTATTTCTTCTCAGGAAACTAAAAGTTATTAATGCCAAATATTTATTTAAAACGCACCTAATAACAAGTTGACACATTCTGGAGAATTATGATTTTTCATCTTACAGGCTCAGACTCTGATATCTTATCAACTGTGCCACAAATCCCAACTGATCTTTTTTTTTTTTTCACAACTGTGCAGCAATGGAGTGTTGCTTTGTATTTTTTTTTAAAAGAATGTATCCTTGTAACAAGTACATATACATACTCATACTTTCCCTAAACTAAGTATAAATACTTGCCTATAGATGAACGAAAATCGGTTAAATATAGATGAACGATCGGCCATTCATCTATATCGGTCAGATATAGAGAACAATCGGCAGATTTCGAACTTGCGACCTCTAGATTACTAACCCAGTGCGCTAACTGCTCTACCACCACTCATCTCAAACTGTTTATTTTATGATTTAATTTAAAACGATGTTTTTATAATTTCATTTAAAAGTGTCACATAGCTTGAAAAGATTAAAAATAATTTATTTACTATGTACATATTTAATTTATTATGTCGATAACTACAATGTCCTTGTAAAATAAAATAATAGTATTTTGGCTATTTTTTAAGTTGTAGTTAGAGAGCTGTCTGTTTCATTGTTGTTTATCAGCACAAAGTTTTTCTGACCTGAGACAATACTCGTCCTATTATCAATTGAAGTGTTTACACCATCGACCAATCAGCAATCGCCCTGTGGACCGTCCCACTACATTCATTTGACACTCGGGTGACGTTGTTAATAACATAAGGATGGTTATGTCCTTCAACTTGTACTGTGTACCACCAATCAAATATAAATTTGTTTACTCCGTTGTCTGCTTGTGTCACAGTATACTACATATACTTACGAGCCAAGCGATAAAACTATTTATAGCTTTATTTGGCTTGAGTCTCATCACTCAACTTTTTCTTTGTGTTATTGAAAATATTACACTACACTGGTTGAAATGTCCAGAATGAGTAGACAATAAGATTTGTCTGATAGTGTTTAAGGCTCTGAACGACTTGGCTCCACACTACATACAAGAACCGTGTCAAAAGAATGTTCCATCAAGAAGACAGCTTACATTGAGATCATCTGGATCACAGAGTACCAACTCTTTTTACTAGTTTACTATGATCGTGGTTTCGGTGTGAACGGGCCTTTAAAGTGGAATAAATTTCCCCTTGCTATATGTGATCCTCAGAGCATTGACACCTTCGGTAGACTTCTTAAGACTGCCTTGTTTCTCTTAGCCAACAAATAAGCTAAAAAGCACCCTTAGAGTGATATTGTATCACTAAACTGTGCTTTATAAATTATTATTATTACTGGATTGACACAAAAATATGAAACAAATCACACACAAGAATGCTTCTAATGTTTTTAAATATTTTTATGCACAGTACATTTGTAACATTGACTACCTAATTTACCATTTTATCTATCAATATACATAATACTAGTTGCATGTAACACATGAGATCCAACTGTCGATAGCGATAGTATGTTTAGTTGAATTATAAGAATAAAACTATAAACCCATAAATCCAAATTATTGAAAAATTTAACACATGTTGGTATGTATGTCAAGATAGGACAGTATGGAGGTCAGTGCTCTTTTCCTACCCGGAATATGAAAACAGCATGATGCGGTTCTGTATGTATGGAGATTAAGTACCTATCAAACTATTAAGTCTTCTTATATATTGTGTGTAGGCTACTACCATACAAATTGTATGAAACAATGTCGTCACTAAATTCAATTTTTATAAAAATTGTTAAAAAAAATTTGAGATGTACAAATACAATGTTAATATTTTTTATAGAAAATTAAATTATCTAGTTGGGGTGTTTCGGCTTTTTTCGATATTTTTAAAAAGTTTGGAAATATAGGCAGTTAATCTCATAAATTTATCATAAAAAAAATATTTTTATTAATAAAAAATGTTTGAGAAAC
Organism: Molanna angustata; assembly: GCA_963576475.1. Taxonomy (NCBI): domain Eukaryota; kingdom Metazoa; phylum Arthropoda; class Insecta; order Trichoptera; family Molannidae; genus Molanna; species Molanna angustata. The sequence goes on along the minus strand of OY754965.1, from coordinate 50,065,487 downwards.
CCTGGAATTTTAAAAAAAAAAACTTACCAGTTTATTTGTCTATGTTCATACCAATTTTCAGCTTTCTAGCTTTTATGGTTTCTGAGATATATGGAAAAATAAACCAAAATTTCAAAAGTTGATAACCCCTGACTGAAACAAAAATTCACAATTCTGAGTATAAAAGTTTTGTAGGCCTATATTCTGAAAATTTGGGCTCTGTAAATTCAGCGGATCAAAAGTTATAAGGGGGGGACGGACACACACACCACACACACACACACAAAACACATAAAATGTTCTACTCCGAATTCTGAGTAAATCCATGTATGGGAACATATATGCTGCGAGGCCTCTAGTTGGTGTTATTAGCATGCAAAAAGTCCACTACACCATACAAAATTTTCCTTCGTACACGCATCTTGGCTTTATAATGTCGATTCATTAAGAGAATTGAATTCTCATGAACGAATCGACAGTTGGACTATGTTTCCCGTCAGTATCCTTGTTCCAGACTTTTATTGTGTTACTAGCTTTTATGTCCCGCCGTTGGCCAAGAATGTAAAATTGTGAAAGAAAAAGCAATCGTTTTTATAATATTGCCCCCAAGTCAAATTGAAAACGCTGTTCGTTTTCGCCAAGCGCTAATTTTTTTGTATGGGATTTGACGTTTGTTGTTTGTTATTGTAGAAAAACTTTCTACAACAAACGTCAAATCCCATACAAAAAAAATTAGCGCTTGGCGAAAACGAACAGCGTTTTCAATTTGACTTGGGGGCATTGTCACCCAATTATTTTGCAATATCAGACTATGAAAAGTGGTTTGAAATTTGATTGAGTTTAAGTATTGTAAAATGTTCAAGTGATGGCCACAACCCATTCTTTTTTATATATTGCTATAAAGTGTGAATGAAGTATAATATTTATACAATTTCTGCTCGCATGGACTATGCGTAATGGTTTTAAATATGACTGTTTATCAACGTTGTAAAGAGATTGGTTTGGCCACAACCCCCATTTTTAAATATTATCATCGAAAACAAATTGTAATGTGTACCTATTGAAAATTTAGTAATTTTGGATGTTGGGATGTGGTTAAAATTTGATTAAACAAACGTAGGTACTGAAAAGATCTAGTATTGGTCACATCCCATTCGTTTTTATATTTTTTCATCAAGTGTGCATTATATTTTTGCTCAATTTGACTGAAAGTCTTCATTAACGAAGAAGAAGAAGACTTGAACTATAGTAAATAGTTTTTAATTTGAATATAAATGTTGTGAAGAGTTCAGTAATGGCCACAACCCCCATTCTTTAAATATTAGGTGTTGAAAATTATTCAAAATAGGATGATATAAATGGTTTAAATTTAATTAAACAAAAGTATTGAAAAGATTCTAGTGCAGGTTATATCGTCACATCCCATATCCCATTCATTTCATATGTATTTTCATCAAGTGTGCATATCGTTAATAATATTTCTGCACAATAGACTATTAGACTTAAAACTAACCCAAAAGACTAAATAAAAAAGAGAAAAATAAGTATAAGACTATAAGAAATAGTTTGTATAAAAAACTATTCCAATGGTCTACATAAAATAAGTAAAAATACATATACCTAATAGAAGAATTAGACTATTGGAAATAGATTGTATAAAAGCTCACCCAAAGGTCTACAAAAAAGAAGAAGAAGAATATTTAGACTATTGGAAATAGTTTGTATAAATACTGACCAAAAGGTCTACATAAAAGAAAATGAATAAGACTATTGGAAATAGTTTGTATTAAAACTCTCCCAAAAGTCTACGTACTTAAATGAAGAAGAATAATAATTAGACTAAAGGAAATAATTTTTATAAAAAAATGACCCAAATGTATACATAAAAGAAGAAGAAGATGAATTAGACAATAGGAAATAGTTTGTATAAAAACTGCCCTAAAGGTCTACATAAAATTAAGAAGAAACAGAATTAGACTCCAGGACCCGCCGCTTCAGGCCCTTCAGTACCTCCCGTCCCTTTAATCCCTCATTACGTCCCTTCCCATCAGACCCTTCACTACCTTCCGTCCCTTCAGGCAGTTTTATACCTCCCGTCCCTTCAGGCCCTTTAGTGCATCCCTTACCTTCATTACATCCCGTCCCATCAGTGGGTTAAGAAAAGTTTAAATCCAGAAACCATCCTGGAAGAACCGCGAAGAGATGAAAGAACATTCTTTTCCCAGGATGCTCTTCTTAATAGGTAAAATGACTAAATACACGAAGAAGAAGAAAAAAGTTTAAACCCAGATACCTGCGAAGAGATGGAAGGACAGTTGGACCTTCTTCTCCCAGGATTCTCCAACTTCATAGGTAAAATGACCAAAAATACACGATGAAGAAGAAGAAGAAGAAATAAGTTTAAATCCAGATACCTGCGAAGAGATGGAAGGAAAATTGGACATTCTTCTCCCAGGTTAGTCCACCTTCAAAGGTAAAATGACCAAATAGACGATGAAGAAGAAGAAGAAAAAAGTTTAAATCCAGAAACCTGCGAAGAGATGGAAGGAAAATTGGACCTTCATCTCCCAGGATAGTTCATCTTCATAGGTAAGATGACCAAGTACACGTTGAAGAAAAAGAAGAAAAAAGTTTATATGCAGAACCCGTCCTGGAAGACCTGTGAAGAGATGGAGGGACAGTCGGACCTTCTTTTCCCAGGATACTCCCCCTTCATAGGTAAAACGACCAAATACACGAAGAAGAAGAAGAATAAGAAAAAAGTTTAAATCCAAAAACCATCCTGGGCATACGCTCGACAATTCACCAAAGTTTCATTATAATCGGACAAACGGTTGATAAATAAATAAATAAAATAATTTTCCTATAGGAAATCAGTATAGGTATATTATTGTTGATTTGTAAGTAAATAGTATTAGGTAGGTACCTACCTACAACAACCTTCTAAATAAATTCGATTCCTAACAAATTTTATTTGAATATCACATTCTTTCTGTAGCCATGGAAACGATTCGAACACGTAAGTAATATCGAATGGTTCGGATACATTTTTTGAATATGTAGGTACCTACATTGGTTTGTTCGATGCCATAAAAATGAAAATTGTCCGAAATATCAAATATTATATACAAATTATGCAATTTTATTATGCCCATATCTTTACTAATAATTAACAGACTTTTACAATATACGTCTTAAAACTTGCTGTAATGTCTTGTGTTTCATTTTATTATTTCATATTTATATTTATTTCAAAGGTTTATTATTTTCAAGAACATATTCATTCGGTAGGAAAATGAAATATTGTATGAAAAGATATTAAAATGGCGGCATTTATGTACAAAACGCTTACTTTAAAAATAAGTTAAACATTATAATTATACAAAATATTCACCATGTTTTTCACTTAAACGCTAAGTTATACTTGAAAGTAAATTTTTTTCGTGTAAATACGTACTTCTAACTTTTAAACTAACAGATATATGCGTGCAAAATGTACACTTTTTTGACAGATACGACTTGGAAAATTTTGTATGAAAAAAATAATTATTGAAATATTTTTAAAATTCAGCATTTTTATCCCATTATTTTTAGCGTGACACTGCATCAGGTATACAGGTACACGTTCGCACATAAATTAGATTTTTAGATGCTCTTGGTTTTTCAGAAGGCGTGAGACAAACACACACACACACACACACATACACACACACATACACTAACATTTTGATTGATTTATTACTTTAGATAACATACTTCTTTTTAGTATTAACGTTGTCGATGTTTGTGGTTCAGTTGGCTATATATTTGACACAAAGGTCCAGGTTTCGATTCCCTTTGAAGGCAGTTTTATTCTGTTTTCAATTTGAATCCGTGAGGCAATAAATATCAAGTCTTCAGAATGTAGATACTTGTTATTGGTTGTGTGTTAAATTAATATTTGACATAGTACCTGTTAGTTAGCCTGGATCCACCAATAGATTCAAATGAAGGTCAATATCTTATATTAGTTGGTACAACCTCAGACTATTTCATCTCAAGGTAGTGTTGTTTTCTCAAAATTAAAAACTGAAGGAAAAAATATATGATAATATTGAAATAAAACTTATCAATGTGTTATGTTAGTATGATCTAACTCTGTTGTTATTATATAACATTGCCAGATAGCGCTAGACAATGTTCTTGAAATTAGTCACATAATATTAAACTACAAAGAACGCTACTCATTAATATTCTTACATATTTTATGATAAATGGAATAAAAAACTGGACCGTTGCCAACACGACTTTATTGAAGTTATATTTAAAAAAAAATTAAATTAACATTTTTAGGTACTGAACATTTTCATGTAAAACATGATTATCATTGAAAATGTGTGTGGCCTATTTTTGTATTATACAACATCTGTACCTCTTCTGTTTCTTGGGTTTGATTCTTGGTGAAAACATGTCTTTTTACTGGATTTGTGAAATTGTCAATTTTATTGGAATTATTTCGATGATGTCTTTCATTCATTACAAAATGTTTCCTTCGTGGGTTAATATTTTGCCTTATTACATACCTTCTTGTTAATATAATTATTGAGAATGTTTAAAAACTGAATAGATTCAATATTAAGTGGATTACTATGATTGTTTTTATTGCAAAGGACCCTTCAAAATCTAATAAACGAATCCTCCACCTACTCTATTAGAGTTATGCTCAGAGTATCGACACCATCAATAAATTATTAAAGACCACTTTGTTTCGTAAAGCCAACGATAAACAATAATTCTCTTTAAAATTATCTTTTATTATTAAACAACACCGAATGATATTGTTCTAAGATACTTCATTTTAATGAACATACATATTTATTGCAAGAGTTAAGTAATTAAAAAGTAATATTGAGTATAATGAAAACAAATCTTCAATTAAAAAAAATTGTTATATTTACAGGGACATGTATTTTGCAGATTGTAAACATGTGACAAACTGTAGCTAAAATTATCTTATAGTATGGAGTTGTTAAATTGTTGTACCTACAGTTTCTTATATTTGGATAAGATCCAAAAATCTGTCTCACCGCCATGCGTTAATGATATGTGGATTATTTATTTATCACGGATGAACTAACTGATACAACCAGTTTCACGCCTCTCTCACTTAGGATGACAAAGTTGCAAAGTCCTAATGAAGAAGAAAAAGCTTCTTCATCAGGACTATCAAATAACTCAAAGTGATTTATAGTCAGTAAAAGTGTTTAGAAATAAATATAAATGTCTGTCTGTGGCAGTTTTCCTGTCAGTTTCATTAGTATTGCTTTTGCGAGTAGGGACTTAAAATCTACATAATTATAACATTGCCAGAAATGTAATTATGACTATTCAAATGCGATAAAATTAAATACTGTAGAATTTAAATAGAACGGCCGATAAGTGACCGGAGCAGCGAGGTATTGTCTGTGTGTGTGAAATGTAAACAAAACGAAGTGCGTTGTTCCAATCGGACAATTTAGCAGTTGATCTCTTAAACCCGGTACTATAATCGTACTATATGGATATGTTTTTATAGTACTTCTGTATGAAACCTAAGTATGTAGTTACGCATTTACATCACTAAAAATTTTATCCATTATAAAAAATGTGATAAACGGATTCTACTGTACAAGTTTTTGGCAATCTATAACATTTTGTTGGTATTTTTCCTCATTAATTGTCATTTGATGAGGATAAACCATTGCTTTTAACAATTAATAAATAAATGATCACTCAAAATGTACTCAAGAAAAATAAAAGAATTTCAATGAAATCAAATTATAGAAATATGTATAAAGAAAAACAAAAATAAATTAGTTTATTACATAGTCAAATCAATTCTTTAACATCGCAAGTTTTTGAAATTACGAGAGGTAAAAATCAGCACTAAATAAAACATTATCTTTACCACTAAACATAATTTTTGTTCACCATTTAATGAGTAGATGTTGTCAGTGTCCACTCTGAATACAGTTTTAAAAAATCTCCGTTAGAATAGTAAATCTATTGTTTTATTAGGTCCTATTCTGATTCGTTTCAGAGTACCAAAACGTCTGTAACCAACGGGCGACAGTGGATAAAAGGATATTTTATAAGTGCTGTTACGTAATGAGTCCCGTATAAAAGCATGCAACTTTTTTACATTTCTCTATTCAGACGGATAAATTTAAACAAATCAGAATAGGACATATTGTGTATTGCTTCTCCGGCAAAAGGCACCATATTAAATATGAATTGGCTCATCATAGAGACTTAAGGTGTGATTTATAAAGGTTAACAAACTTATGTTTTGTTTTTTCCAGCGCCCGTCATCTGACAGAGCAGTCTTCAGGACGGCTGCGTTCCTGGCAGCTACGGGGGTGACCCTGTCCTGCTTCAGCATCAAGCAGATGTTTGACTCCCAAAGACGGAGAGTTCTGTAATTTTGTGGCGGCCGCAGCGTTTGATTGTCGTCTCGTCGATGAGACACACAATATAAAACATCAAAACTAAAATCACACCCACCAGCATATAACGGCAATACACACCAACACTGTGAGGGAGCACGCTGAATTAATCTACAAGCCGATGAAATGATATTTTAATAACAAACAAACCAAATAATCTAACAACAAAACTCTTAAACTATTTGTAATGTTAATCGAAATTTTGTAAACATTATCCATATGTCAAATTTAAATTCAATTACAATGTTAACCTGACTTTGTTTTTGGTATAATACAATGTTGTTACAACTAACTACCTTCATCTTCTAAGATTTTTATCAGTATTATTTTGAATAATTTATTTGTTTTGTTGTTAATTGTTATTTAAACAAATAGGATATTATGACGTCTGATAGGTAGTTACTAATTGTCATTTTAACACGTTATTGCTTTGCTAGAAAAGACTGATTGCATTATATTTAATGTCTTATTTTTATCTTTTAAGTTTCTAGTGATATTTTTTGATTAGATGTGGTGTTTGAGCGCCTTTAATTAATAATAAAATAAATTAATAGATTTATGTTATTAGACTAATATATATATTTTTTTTCTTTTTAAAGTCATGAAAATTGAGGAATTTTTATTATTCGGCGTGTTGCTTGTAGTTTGCTTTGAAATTTAAATAATCTAACGTTCAAATATGTAAAATGATCTATGGTTTGACTGTAAATAAAAGATTTAATAATGCTAAGTGTGTGAAGGTTTATATTATATTAGTATATTTGAATGCAATTGAAACTATTGCCATGTGATTGTAATACTGTGATTAGTTTGCTTTTGAATATGCAATTGTCGTCTTATTGTAAAATCTAATTTGCACTTGACTGTAAACCATTTTGACATATTTAATTACAATTGAAAATGTGTGCATCGAACATCAAAAAAATGTGCATTATGTATCTACAGCTGTCTTGTCATTTTTAGCAAAGCATTTTAAAGGAATAATATTTTGACTTTTCATCTTGTCCAACATTGGTAAAGTAAATTTTTAAACATCTCAATATGTCATTGAATTTAATTTTGTATTGCTGAAAAATAACAAACTTTGAATTTTATTAAAACGATCTTATATTTTTGTTGTTTTAGTAATAAATCTTTTACTTCTCATTGTGTGTTTTATTATTTTATTTCATTAATGTATATGCGAGGATTTATTTATCAATTTAGTCACAAAATACACATACTTAACTATTTTAAGAGAACATATAACTAAATTGAAATTGACTAAATGACTGAAATCATGATAATTTAAAACTGCCAAAATACATTGAAGTTGTGTTAGTAAGGTAAACAATTGATTGCGCTATTTTATATGTGATATAAATTGAGAGACCCATAATTTTTTGATTTTATGCATTTTAAGAACAAATCTGGGAGACAAGTCCGGTCAAGGAATAAAAACCATCCATTAAGTTATTCAATTTTTTTAATTTTCTATATAAAATACTCTCATTTATAACGTGGGTTACCATTAGAATGGGACTAGCCCAGCTGACTTGAATGAAAATCCATCTCAAACATTCACTTTGATTTTATGCACTCTTTAAAAATAAATTCTCTATGATAATTTAATAAAATTATTTTTGCAAACTTTGTGGAATTCCATATTAATGCAAATATTTTAGTAATCTTTACTAAAAAATAATAAAAAACATTGTATAATCCACTTCAAATTTTAGTTGGTACTGGAGATGAATTGAAAAATCCGAAAACGTTTTAACGAAAAATAAATGTGAGGTGGATTACACAAAGTTTTTTTGTTAATTTTTAGTAAAGATTACTCGTACAACAATGTAATTTTAAGGGGAATTTATTAAGGGGAAAGATATTTTTAAGGGGAATTTATGCTTAATTTTAAAAAATGTGAACATTTATGTTTTTTTTACACTTCATATTTCAGGAATTTGATTTCAAAATGTGATTTTTGAATTTATATGCCCTCTTGATAATGATAAGTTTATTGCCAAATGGAAATCAAACCCACACAGAAGCCAAACAACTTGTTATGGCAATTGAACTCCTCAACAAAATTAAATTTACTTTAGATTATCATTTCTGCTTAGAGTATCTATGCACCACAATACATTCAAGAAATGTGTCAATAAAAAATGACTGAGAGGCACCTTACACTCAAGTTGTCCAGATAACAAATCGACAACTAAAAGGAGGCATACAGCATCAAAAAATTAACTTATTATGAATGACGAGTTTCAAAAAATGCTATTTCTTAATTCAAAACAAATTTTTGTGAAAAATATTTTTATTGGACTTAAAAATTATAAACATATGAGGTGCGCATAATTAAAAAAAAAAACAATGGTTACCTGTACAACAATAAACAAATAATAATGTAAAGTCCCATCCCATCCACACATTTATTGAATGTTCTAAGAATACCAGGATCTTGACTTAAAAATGATCAAATTTATAATGTACTAGTTACTGCCCATGCATTATAATTTTTTTTATGGTTATATCGATTATAATCTGAGGATTCGGAAACTGACTCGTTCCACTAATAATTGGAACTATGACAGATGACAATTGGTAATGAAATAGTAAGTAAATAAAAAATATTTTATGGATTGTCATAGAATTATAATATACTGGATTGTATAGGCTGGGCCGTAGAATTTTTTTTAGAATCCACTTATGAAAGGAGTCTTAAAAGTTGCTTATCTGGATTTTTTTTATCTAAAAAATATTCTATACCTACTAGATTTGGTCCTCAACCAGAGGTCAAAGTTTTCAAAATATTATTTTTTTGACTCAAGTTCAATAATATGAAAATATTTATTAATGGTTGTTGCAATACATAGAATGCAGAAGTTAAAATAAATGTCATTTTAATAATAATAAAATTCTCTACCTGCATAAAAATGTTTATTATTTAGTTTGGTTAAATCAAGGAATTTCAAACATCCAAAATAATTCATATTTTCCATCAAACATCCTACAAGCCCCAGCTTCAAGTAGTATCAGTACAGGACTAAAAGTACTATTGAATCTGAAAATTATAAATGCATTTACAATCTAAATATTTTTTTAAGACCCCTTTCAGCCCAGCCTGGTGTAAATTAATCAAATTTTGGGAGCAAAACTTTCAAACCATATTATAAGCTGTCATTTTTAGAAAACTTTATCTCAGATAGCTGAAAGAAATTCTCTTATTGCAAAAACACTAATTAATATACTTGTGTCTAGGCTAAAATAGTAAATGCAGCTTTGCCTGTGTATCAGATTAATACATTGTAATAATGTTTAATACTGCTGCAATATTTGGATCCGATATAACATATATTCATATTAAGCTTAGCATATTTTTGTCTCCTAGCAACAGCGTCGGTGTTGCTGACAATACTTGCTAAAGAATACTAAAATCCGTCTCATGTGCTGCGTCCGATTAGTATGCTGTACCTACGTGGATGCTGACCCTTAAACTAATTTGTAAAATAGACCATGAAAAATGGTTTTTATGTTTCCACTCAACACAACATTCAAGAAAGTGCATGTTCCAGGAAGACATCCTACGTTGAGTAATTCTGAAGAATTAGAAGGATAATCAATAAAACATGCCGACCACCATGGCACAGTTGGTAAGCCGTTCGGTTTCTGTGCGGATGTCCTGGGTTCGATTCCCAGCAGAGGAGAAATTTATTCAAATTTATTTCTCACGCAAATATTGCTTCTCTGGGCCGGAAAAACTGGTTAGTTGGAAGAAATTACCATACGGCAATAAACTCGCCACTTGCGCAGGGTGCAAGGAAGTGTTCATTATTATTATTAAAACAAGGTAATGCGATTTTACCACTGACAGGGTAATGCCACCTTCAGACTTCCTTGTTTTGGATCCAACAATTCAGAAAAAGTCCCCTTTATATTGATTTTAATTAATCATGAAACTGTGTATTAGTTTTTTTTGTAACATTAAATGTACTATCCATTATACACATTTTATTAATAATAATATTAAGATTAATAATAATTGTAACTAACATTTATTTTCTGTGTATTATATAAACAAAATTTAAATTCACACGTTACGTTTCATACCGCAAATAAAATTATGAATAGAGTTAGTTAGCCAAGTCATCATCAGATTTTTTATTTGTTTTATTAGAAATATTCAAGACCGCATTACATAGTAGTTTCTTATATATTATCTTACAAATATTACAGAATGAATGTGACATAAATAATTAAGAAATACAGACTATCGCCTTTTGCTGCGAGAATGTTGCTTGTTCGGTCCTTTGGTGAAACACCAGTCAACGGATATTGTATTGCCAAGGATGTCTGCGCCGTTCATTGCTTCACGAGCACTCTGGAATGAAAAATAAAAACGTCATATTGACACAATATATTTTTTTATTTTAGGCAAATACTACGCACTCCATTCATCCGATTGCGACAAAACATTGGTGATTTATTCAGCGCATACCCGAGAAGGCTTTTAGGTTTTCATTTATGTAATTGACATCTTACAAATTCATTAAAAATGATTTATTTGGTCCAGTGTCTCATTCAACGATACTGTGACGTGTTAAATGTGCAACTCCCAACAGAAGCTGTAATCTGTACACTCAAATCCGATCCCAATTTCGATTTTTGTCTAGAACTTACTTACCTGTCGCCTGCGTACATTCAAATTATTGACTATTACAATTTGAACATACCTACCTACCACATTATTCTCCGTTACAAAGGTAGGTTCTTAGTGAAAAATTCGAAATGGGTATCGGATTTGCAGTAGAGAGTAAGGCCGAAGATCATTCCCATGAACCTTTGATGAAGAATGAATATCAAAGGTTCATGGGAAACACTGGTTAGTTAGAAGAAATTACCATATGGCAATAAACTCGCCACTTATTATTATATTGAAATGCATGTTGAGGAATCACTAGTATATTGCTCGTTTGCGAGAACAACAACATAAGTCAAAAAATCCGATTTTTAAGTTAATAATGCAGAAATGTTGTTAATCAATATTAGTGAATATATGACAGTGAAACAACGACACATATGCTGTTTCTCTCACACTTATAGAGATATTGTACTCAGAATTGGAGACAAAACGAATATTGATAAACACAACATTTTTGCGTTTATCAATATTCGACGTAAGTGTTCTTGAGTTCTAATTTTAAAATTTCTATTGGTTTTACCAATATAAAATTGATTACAGTCATTGCAACTTAATTTGTATACTCCCGACTTTCTAATTTATTTACCTTGTCTTTATTATTAAGTATTATATTTTTCAGTTGTCTGAAAAATAATAATTTTTCAGAATTCGCTGAACACCTTATAGAATTTAATCATCATTTTGACATCAATACAGGTTTACAGATATTACATACAGGACATTCAAATTTAAAATTAGCTGATTTGGAAATATTAGAAATTAGGAAAAGTTTAAACAATAACCAGAATATAATAAACAATCAAATTAATTTTTCTAATAGTCCGCTACTAAATATATTCCCTATCATATAAATTAACATATATTAAATTAATAATAATAAAAAAAAATAATAATAAATATATATATATTAATAAATAATTTATATCTAGCGTTTCCTAAACACCAGGTTGTCGCTTTCCCCACTACTTTCAAATTGACTCCTCCCACATCTTTAGTTTAGGTTAAGTCTATATTTTCATTTTTAATTTTAAGTCATCCTGAAGATGAGAACATCGTTCTCGAAACCGGTCGACAGTTATTTGTGCTCATAAGTGGTGTATACCAAGTTATTATATATATATTATAAAATAAAAGTTACTTCCTTGAAAATAAAACTGAATTAATATAAAACTATCCCTAGTCAATAATAAAACAATATGATTTTGATTCTATGTACCTATTCTATGACATGTATCATTCAATCATATATTAAACTCAGATTTAACTAAGTTTAGTTTGTCGAAGGACAATTCTTGATAGAACTCCATTGTATGTTGATATGTTATAAATATATAAAAATACTTGGTAATAGTTCTATTATATTTATTAGATTATCGACGCATTTCGTGCAAGGCACATCGTCAGAATAATTCGTACCAACATAAGCACTTCAGTGCATGTGCATACGGGGCAGTTTTGGAAACACTCGATCACGCGTTCTTTGAATGTCCGATGCACTACGAATATGACATCTATCCCAACAACTCTCTTCCTATTTATTCCGCAATAACTATATTTATCTTAATCAATGGTATTAATCTGTAAGTCGTAATATTCACTAATATATTTGAATGTCCGATGCACTACGAATATGACATGACATCTATCCCAACAACTCTCTTCCTATTTATTCCGCAATAATGATATTTATCTTAATCAAGGTATTAATCTGTAAGTCGTAATATTCACTAATATATTTTTTCTTCCATTTGGCACAAATCACTCTTCTTAGGGTGGGTTGCCTAATATTATAAAAAAATAAGCATGAAGTGCACTTTTCAGTGAAACACAATTTACCACCATTGAGTTCTTACCTATATATTGTAAGTATATAATTATATGGAATACAAAATATAATTCTATACATTGAATGATATATAATAAAAAAAATATTTACCTGAGCTTGTTTATATGTTTCATACTCAACAAGAGCATATCCTTTCAGGAATCCTGTTCTACGATCCAAATTCAAGTGTAGATTCTTAATTTCACCAAACTCAGCAAACTTATCCTGAAAATACACATTATATTAAAAGATTCAAAACTAATATTCCAATTTGTCTGAATTCACTGTTCACTTTACAAGAAAAATTTGAATTTTGACTATAGAAGAAAATTTCGAAAAGAAAATGTTTAGCTAATACCAAGACCAGAGACTGCTCCCAATATAACACAGGACCTATCTCTACCATATTGGAGAGCAAAAACATTAACTGACATAAGAGTGTCGATGGAATACATATATATGTACACTAAAGATAAGTGTTTAATTTAGTGTGTCCTGTCTGTTGTTGATGTATGCATGTACTTTCCTACGTATATAGTGATCTCTGTTTCTTTTTTCATCGTATTTTTTGCTGTCAAACCTTTAAATTTTGTAAAATTCATGTGATAAATAAACAAGCTATATTTTGATAAACATATCAATATATTGCGGTAGAATATGTACTTTAATGGGTAAAAAAAAATTCAATGATCTAAGAAAATCAATAGTTTCCCTAAAATGAAACATTAAATCATTCTTTATATCAACTAGAAAAGGTAATTATTTAAGCAATATTTTTTGTATCAATATATATGCGTATATATTACGGGAAAAATAAAAACTTACTTTTTTAAAAATTACATGATTTGACACAAAATGAATGGTTACCAAAATATATGGTGAATTAAATGTAGAATTTGAATTGTATTAATAACCAGTATATCATCCTCTTGTGCTTCTTCGTTGACTCCGCTGACAAAGAGAATCCATCCTTCGACAGAACGCTGCGGTCCCGGATCCGCAGAATCTCCAGTTGGCCTCAATCTGTCGTATCGCCCCGGTGTGGACCTCCTCCCTCCAGCCTCTGCCCCCTGACCTCCAGACTCACCAGCACCGAAGCCACGACCTTTCTTGTTGCGCGCTTTTTCCTTCAATCGAGCGATGCCCTCTGGAAAGAAAATAATACATTAAAAAAAAACAGGTTACAATAATAAAACTCAAAATATTCCGTCGTGGATATTGCGTCTTATTATTATAATAATCTATCACATATTTAAGTCCTACATGCAAAGATCTTAATACCATGACACTCCACTTCATGTTCACAAAAATTAAATAATATGAATAATTGTAAAGTTGTCAATGAGATATTCCAACCTCAAAATTTGTACTATGTAAAATATAATGTTTATAGGAAAACATTTTTAACTATACTTACGTTCGCCTTCGTCGTCAACTTCAAATTCTTCTGAATTTTCAATATCTAACACATCTGCCATTTTTGTTTAAAATATATCACAATAATTACAATATCAAAATTGACAACCCGATGCGCGTTTGTATCTATTTTATTTAAGATCAGGGCTGTCATCTTATAAAATGTTTTCCCCCAAACACATGTGATGTCCAAATACCCATAAAACCCCCAAAAGAATTTAAAAATACCTTTATTGAAGCTTGTTAAGGCGTGGGGCCAAATCGTTAAAAAATTAAAAAGGGCACCACGTTGGAATACCAAATTGTTACAAAAAACGTAAAAAAATATTGCCAAAATTGTTTACGTTAAAACCTACTGCATTGAAGGCCTAACGGTGGATAACGCCAAATTATTAAAAATTAACTAGGCATCACGTTAGAACGCGCTAAATCGTTAAAATGGTAGATTATAGACGTTCAGAATAATAAAAAATTGCTGAAAAGTACAAATTGAACACATCAGCTCCCACTGGAAAGTAAAATACAAAAATAAACATTAAACACTGTTATATCTATAATTGAAAGTAAACACTTTTTGATTCTACATTATTTTTTTTTATTCTGCGCGATAGGCCTATTTCGCCTTGTTAGGGCATTAACCAGCTTAAGCTAGTTAATGCCCTAACAAGGCGAAATAGGCCTATCGCGCAGAATAAAAAAAAAATTAATGTAGAATCAAAAAGTCTTTACTTTCAATTATAGATATAACTTATAATGGAATTCTACCAAATAAAAACTTCGTCGATAGTTAAACACTGTCTCTGAAGACAGTAATCTTATAAAACATAATCGGCTTTTATATGCCTGAAAGACTTAAAAATTAAAATACAGGCATGGCAAACATAATAATAAAACTGGAAAGATCTTACCAAACTGCTTTTTAACCAGGACTACAACGAAGCACTTACACTATCACTTAATTGCATTTTCATAAATTAAAACTATCTTAAAATCACCCCCGTTGCTAAAGGTATCTGAAATAAATTTTATTATTAATACTTAATTTCACCCCCGGAGATTATATATATGGATCTGAAAAACACTGAATCACTACTTTATACAATTAAAAATTCTAAGGCCGTAATGTTTTAATATTGTATGTACAGAATTTTTAATACATACAAAAGGCATTTCCAAGAGATCGACATATTCTTACTTAGCGCCCCCACATTTAAAAAATATATCAAACTTAAAATTTCATCCTCATAATCAAATTTAACACTTAATATACTGACACATTTATATATGCAATTTCACACATGATTCACACAATATCTCACCATAATATGTAATTATTCCTAATGTATCTTAATATACTACAATAACTTCAGCGGCAACCTGTAAATGGCTTTATTATTAATCAAATCATCTTTTTTTATATATAATTTATTATATTATGCTGTATGTTGTCCTCTAAATAAATAAATAAATAAATAAATAAATAAAAAAAAAAAAATAAATAAATAAATAAATAAATAAATAAATAAATAAATAAATAAATAAATAAATAAATAAATAAATAAATAAATAAATAAATAAATAAATAAATAAATAAATAAATAAATAAATAAATAAATAAATAAATAAATAAATAAATAAATAAATAAATAAATAAATAAATAAATAAATAAATAAATAAATAAATAAATAAATAAATAAATAAATAAATAAATAAATAAATAAACAAATATACGAACAAGAACTGGGGGCCCAATATAAGCCGTTCCTAGATTTAATAAAATAAATACATTATGCCAACGCAAAATAATGAAATTTGGGTATATTTGATATCAGTAACTATTGTTACTAAAATAGAAACGTTCTAAAATTGTAGATTTTAGATTTACGGTCTTATTTTAGCGTTATAAAATATAAACTTGGACTAAATGGAATAGAAACTTACCTTTATTGGCCGGAACGTTCTTATAAAGTTACTGAATCAGATTTATTTTGAATAATTATGAAAATTATGAAATTTTCATCATATTCATAATTATTCAAAATACGTCTAATTCAGTAACTTTTTAAGAACGTTCCGCCCAATATAGGTACGTTCCTATTCCATATAGTCCAAGTTGACATTTTATAACTCTGAAATAAGACCGTAAATCTAAAATCTACAATTTTAGAACGTTCCTATTTTAGTTACAATAGTTACTGAATAGGGGGTAATATATCGATCACAATACTTATGGAAATATCAAGCTATATAACTATAAAATTTTTATTTACAAAATATTCAATAAATATTTTGAACAATGTCTCTGTTTTTTTTAAGGTTTCAAAATTTTTGAAGTCATACATTTTAATATTAAAATAATTTAACTTTTTTTTCAATGAATTAAATGCTTTGTATGATTTTGTCATTTGAATCGGACCATCGTTATACTTTGTAAAATTTCTATGACTATTGAAAAAACTATTTATTTATAACATTATAAATTTCTTTAATATGCGTTGTACATAATTAAACTGATCGAATAAGTTCAACGTAATCTCATTACTTATAATACCCCTAAAATTTGCCCTAAAAATATTAGGCCCCAAAAAACCCATTCCACATTTTTTTCCCCCAAAATTAGGGGAAAAGCCCCAATTTGGCATCCCTGGCGATAATACAATGCTACCAGTAATAAGAAAAAGAATTGCCAATAATATATGTCAATGACTCTTTTTATTGGCAACACTTTTATCACGTTCTTTTCACTCACATAATCTATGATTTATAAATGTCATTTTTGATTTTTTGTCTGAATTACAAGACGAAAACATTTATTTATAAACAGGTTATTCGAATATTTATTATTTTAATCATATATTGATTCATTCAAAAATGTTCGGAATGTTGATGAGATTATTCAGCGCTATTTTCGTTATTATATTGTTTGCGAAAATGTAAATTTCAAGGATGTAATGCAGGGTATTTTCAAGATAACCTATTGGCTGAATTTCAAAAAATGAATACCTCAGAACTTGCTCAAACTTCGGTTTTGAGGGCGATGCATTATCTCAATAATAACAAAGGGAAAGCTTTTGCCCACTTCATTGTTGCACTCAAATTGTGTCCTGAATGGAAGGAGGAAGCCAACCATACATTTACAACATTGACCGAAGAAGTTACCTCTCATTTACTCGAAGAAGGACGAATCGAAGACTTTTTCAAATGTTACGAACAAGCTCTCATATTGTATCCTGAGTGCTCCAAATTGAATCGTTTTTTTGCAAGGCGCCTTTCTGATCTAGGACATCATTACAGAGCATTTGCATTTCTCCGTAAGGCAACAATAATAGAACCAGAAATTCCACTATGGCAAAAGGAATTGGACGATTTAAAGAATTTTCTTATTGAGAGATGGCATTTTAAAATGCTCAATGATAAAATAAGAAACACAGCTTACCGAGAAGCAATTTCTGCATTAGTAACACCCAAAGATTCAGTCATTGATATTGGATGCGGAAGTGGTATTTTGAGTCTGTTCGCTGCAGAAAAAAGTCCCCAAAGGTTGATTGCGGTGGACTTCAATGAAGCTTTGTACAACGTTGCTTTGGGGGTTTTTAAAGATCACAAGCTTGATAACATTCAATTGATCAATGATATTTCTACATCACTGCAAGCGAATGATATCGGTGGAAGAGTGTCTGTTATTTTAACTGAGACATTTGACGCTGGTTTCTTTGGCGAAGGAATTTTACAAACGATGATCCACGTACATAAACAGTTGATAGACAATCAACAACCACCTATTATTATACCCAAATCAGCCGATTTATATATTTGCGGTATTGAAAGTTACTCCCTGTCTAAGAAATATATGTTCAGTGAAGGTAATTTAAAAAATATCAAATTTCACGGATTGAAAATATTTGATTCTACAGACGAACCTTACGACACCGATGATTTATCCCAATTCAAAGATTTGAAATATATCACAAATGTCGAAAAATTCTTGTGCGTGAACTTGTTTAATTTGGAAGAGATGGAAAATTTGTTCAGTGGGAAACGAAAAATGAACAATGTAACTTTGAAAGTTTTGTCGGAAGGAGAAATACACGCCTTCGCTGTTTGGTTCGAGTTGCACTTGTCGGATACCGTTTCAATATCCACAGATCCGAGGTTAGCAAGCAAAGCTGCAGCTTGGGAACAAGCGATATTCAATCTCAAGTCTCCGTTGACCATAAATGAATTCAAGAAAGATGTCGTTGTAAATTTGGGTTGCGAAAAAGGAATGTTAAAATTAAATGACAACGAAGAATCAAGCGACGAATGTTATCCTGTTTCATGTAGCGTTATCGCCATTCTGAATGATTCAAATTATATCAACTACGGTGACACGGCTGCTGGGGCTGCCTGTGTTCACTTGGCACACAATTTCACACTAAAAACAGTTAACGTTTTGGATTTGTCTCCGTTTCCTGTTATAGGACTCTTGCTACTATCTCGTGGTGTAAAACACTTGACGTGTGTAACGAAAACTCCCTCTGAAAAAGCTTTGATATTAAAAATAGCTCATATGAACGGTATCAACGAAAATAAGTTTAATTTTGTCAGCGGATACGAAGATATATTAGATATCCCTTCCAAGTATCATTTGATTATAAATAACTTCTTTGTTCATAACTTTGGAGACTTGAATGTGGAAAATATAATTACTTCCAGGAGTTTTGCCATTCACAAACTGGAAAGGAACGGTTTGATGATGCCGCACAAAATAGAAATGATGGCGAAACTTATTTACTCCGATGAACTAGAGTCAATGACCAGAGTTGATAATGCGAATGTTTTAGGATATAAAATTGCTGAAAGTATGAATGTGTATCAAGTAGGACAGACGTTTATATCAAATATATCTTTGTTTCCTTACAAAGCAATGTCTGAGGAAATAGTTGTATTTGAACAATGCTTGTTTCCGTGTGACAATAAAATCATTGACATAGAATTAACCAGCGAAGGTTTGATCAACGGAGTATTATTTTGGTTTAATGTACAGTTTTTGGAAAGTGGTGATATTTACTCTACGTATTCTACAGATTCATCTATGAAATGTACAGTTCATTTGTTAGAGTTAGGTTTATTAGGTAATATGAACCAAAAAGGCAGCCTTCTTGTATGTTGTGATGATAAAGGAAATATGAAGGTAGCGGTGGATTTAGAATAGTACATTATTTTTTATTGCAAAATTATTATAAATACATATAATACCTAATATATTTTTCTGAAAGCATCAAACATACTTTGTTTATAAAACAGTTTTTATTTTCATAATTCCAGTTATATTCTCATAAATGATTATATAACAAAAAAAAAACATAATAAAATAATTTTCTACTGAAATGATTGTTTTTATTAATATACATTTTATTTACTTATTCTGCCTTTTCTCTTCCATGATTATTTGGATTAGAAGGTTGTTAAGAACTTTAATTTATAACAAACACAAAATTGTAAAAACACATTTTATGGTAAGTACTGTATTTTTTTTAAATAATCAAAATAGATGGGTCGATGGCAGAGCGGTTAGCGTGCTGGGCTAGCAATCCAGTGGTCGCGAGTTCGAATCCTGCCTCGACCGATTTCGTTCACCTATAGCACAAGCATTTATGCTTATTTTAGGGAAGCTAGGAAGATGTATATGTACTTGTTCAACAAGGAGATATTCATTTTTTTTATTTAAAAAAAAAAAGATGTTGAGATTCAATATTTTTTTCCAACTTACAAACTAGTAAAAATCCGAAAATATATTTTTTTAAACCTAAAACTAATTTGATGTTTGCTAACGTAGCATAGTTTGTCTTGTTTGGCTTACCGAGATAAATTGTACTGAAATTCTGGTTTATTGAAAGAAATTGCCATTCACTACATGCACACTACAAGATCGCGCAGGGACGTTATTATTATTCAAGTTCCTGTAATTTAAATAATGGCAATCTTTGGTAATTTGTTCAACTGGCAACATTTAACTGTCATGTGGAAGTGACGTTTTTGTGACGGCTATAGTTTTAATTAACCAAAATAGCGGATTCGTTTAAATTTCTCAAGCTATTAATATTTCTTTGGTGATTTTTACAATTGGACATAAAGGTGAGTAATAAATTTAATACTTGTTTAGTTCAAATTATAATAATTCATTCATGTTTTTCTTCAAATACATATGTTTGTATTGTACCTTCCATTATTTCAATTTAATGGCTTAATGTTTAGTTTCATTTATATGTTTCTCGTAAATGAACACTATTAATCTCATCCTAGTGAAATATATACTTAACAGCAACGGACGGTATTCTAATAAAGCAATATTTTGCATGTGATACGTTTACTAGTGCAGTTGTATTCTTGATGGTTTCTGTAGAGTTATAAATAAACAATGCGATATGCGTATCTTACAAGACGGTTTTAACTAAAAGTTTTAGGCGATAAAACGAAAATAACAAACACAGTCTTCGCCGGCGTCATAATGATCGTTTGGCTATTGCCTTTACAAGCAAGCATTCACAAGATATTTTATGCTCGTACTACGTTAGTAATATTATGATCCTTTCAACGTTAATTTCTGAGTAACATTCTTGAGTAGGTGGAAAGTGTTTTGGAGTATTTTGTGCAAAATAATATCATTTCTATTGCTTTTAAAACATTCAAAACAGAGTTCGCAATAGACAATTAAAGGAACACAGTATTTTTTTTTTTCATAAAAAGAATATGTCCTTGTAACAAGTGCATATTATACATAAGTACAAATTTGGTAATAACTACAAACATGAATTGCAGACTTTATACAGACAAGACGAAGGACCTCAGACTTAATGTACCTTTATGACATAATAAACTTCAATATTGACTGTACAAACCTTCTGAAAATTATTAACTTCTACATACCAAACAGACGAACAAGACACACCTCAACGTTCTTTTTAGACAAATAAAACACTAATGCCGCTCAAAATTCGCCATTGTACCGATGCCTTACCACGTATAATAATTTGGAAAAGATCAGGTCCGTGGACATATTCTGTATGTCCAGGACTCTTTTCAGGAGCCACGTTAGACAGGAATAATATTTTTTTTTTATTACCAGTAGTGAGTACAATGCACCATGAAATCAAAGGTGGGCTGATTAAGTTACAATTACTTATGTTGCTATTCTTATTTATTATATTTGTTTAAAAAAATATTATTGTACGTTGCCTATTTTTTCAAATTAAAAAAAAAAAAAAAATCCTCATACATTCCCTAAACTAAGCATAAATGTTTGTACTATAGGTGAATGAAATTGGCCGTGGCAGGATTCTAACTCACGACCATTGAATTACTAACCCAGCGCGCTAACCGCTCTCCCACCACCCATCATTCATTACATTAATATTTTGTACACATATACATACATTCCTTTGAAATCTCTTAAATTTTTCTGTCAGTTAATTTTTATGCTTTCCAATATGCTAGGGATATTCTTTATGTTATTTTGAAAGCAGTCTTTTATTAAATAAATAATATTTAGGATTTATATAGGTACCACCGTTTATACATTTAATTTATTTTATCTTTTTGTGCATAATATAAAGAAATAGTTAACTGGGTGCAGAACTATTACATATAAGTCCATTTTACCAATTTTTTCAGGAGAGCCATTTTAGCTTTTGTAATAAAAATTTTACAAGTATAAAAATATGATTGCTTCTTAATTCAGCATTAAAAATAAAGTCATTTATTCATTCATTCATACCATCACGGCATATCCCACAATGTGGGGTAACCAGCGAAAATGTGTGCGGGTGTGCTTTGCCTTATAAAAGGGAGCACAACATATCTGTGTATACCCACACACCAGTCTCGTCTCACCTAAAAAGGCACTATATTCAGAATGGGTGGTGAACCTCATTGCTGAACTATGTGAGATGTTATTGTTGCCTGTTGTATTTTCGATTACCCGGCTCTTACGGGACACTCGAAAACAATAATAGAAAAGAGTGGAAGCACTATTCTAAGCCGGTGCCTCACAGCTCACAGCACCGGCTTAGAATAGTGCTTCCACTCTTTTAAAGTCATTTATTATGGATCTTTCATACATCGTTAGCTGTTAACTTGTAAAGCTGCAGTCGATCTATTGCCACATTTGTTTTTTCTCTATTATTATTATTTTTTTATTGGTATTATTATATTGTAGCTTTGATTAATACATTTATTTTTTTGTGTAAACAATTTTATTTTAATACTTCTTTTATCCATGTTAATTGGGCGCGTACTAAAGTTTTTTTTCAGATGATTTAAATTTTGTTTTAATAATTGCACCATTATCATTGTTAATTTTATTTTATACTATTTGTACCATTATTATTGTTAATTTTATTTTATACTATCTGTTATTTAAGAGGTCTAATTCTCTGATTCTTTTTTGTCTATTTTTATCTGAATCTATATTTTCAATTGTTTCTATATTTTTATCTTTGTTTATAATTAATTATTTTTAGTATTGTAACAAGAAAATGGCTAATGCCTTATATTGTATAAATAAATAAATATAATACACAACATACATACCATTGCACCATGTCCCTCACGGGGTAAGCAGAGAGAACAGAATGCCACATTTTTCTACCTTGACACACATTCATCATCTCATCATCAATATTCATGCTTCGTCTCCTGCATATTTGTCTGTTGATTAGGCTTGTTACATTTCCGTCTAAATGTCCAAAGATATGATTCCAAAGAAAATGTAAATTTTCTAGATTTGTGTGAGGGCTGAAAACACTTTGAAGGCCACCTCTACTCAGGGTTCATATTATCCAATCGTTGTTACCTGCTGTGGTATCCTTGTACAAAAAAAATCACCCTTTATACTATGACTATAAATATAAATTTTGTCCGGGCCCACCATACGTAATCACGGAAGTCTAGAATCTTGGGATCTTACACAATATATGTTGGCAGATGTTTTGGCATCAAAAATCGATTTTTGTTGATAGTGTGACTTATAATCTTATACTGGTGAACTTATTAGATTTAAGTTGGCGGGTACCCTCAGTAGATGTTGGATTCAGAGTTATAATAATAATAATTAAAATTTATAAAGCGCCGTTCAGTGATACAAGATCACTCCAAGGGCGCTGTAGCTTATTTGTTGGCTCTACGAAACAAGGCAGTCTTAAGAAGTTTACCAAAGGTGTCAATGCTCTGAGCTCCACGTATGTCAAGAGGCAATTTATTCCATTTTAAAGGCCCGTTCATGGTATGAAATATGCCGGTTAGTAGCCCTGTGTGGTCCCAAGAGCGGCCATCTCGGGGGTGAACAGGATATAATGTCCTATAACGTTACCAATGTGGTGGAACTAGAAGTGCTCTACGTAGCGTTGGAGAGGGTTTGCAGTCTGCTAAAGAATATATTTATTTATTCAGACCCAGGTTGTAAGAAGGTGGGAGCACGGTCAGGCTGCTGTGTTGATAAGGGAGTTCGAAGAGTATGTGGAGTTAGCGAAAGTCTTCTTTTGTGAGCTTATAGCCATTACGCTATTTTATCCGACCAACCAGTTCGCTATAGGGGCTCTTGTCACTTAGTATGGTGTTGATCTACAGCTAGCACTCGTAGCTTAGTAAAATGCTCTCGCTTAGAGTACAGCAGATATTTGTTTTATTTTACATATTTTGAATTAATATTTCATGATATTAGTAATGGCTGCAATACCCCACTAGGTAAAAAACCTGTGCTGGGGCTAAAGAATTTTGAAATAATGATACTGTTAATTATCAATCATACATTAAATAAATGAGCATCACACTGTATAAGAGCATCACAAAAATGAAAGCAGAATACAAAGTACAAAAAAAAAACAACAGATATAAGTATTGAAAATGCCTTATGTTTTGTTTGTTTTTTTCTCATTATAAGCTGAACTGAGGGGGCTGTCTATTACTTCGATTCTTTAATTTTCCAAAACGCCTGGTGTTATGTAATTTTCATAACACAAGTGTTTTATTTTATATCAGGAGTAATGAATATTTTTATTAATATTATGAAATGGAAAGTTGGCTATTTAGTTCACGTGTCCGTATGCATTAATAATGTTATATAAACAAAAAATAAACGAAAGTGTTCCGCGCACTTAATGTAAATAATGAAAAAAACGAAATTACAACAATGCATCCTTTTCTACTTTTCTTAAAATACTTTTAAACCTGTACGTACTCTTTTTCTATACCATTTAATCTATTTGTATTGTTATCCTCCCATTATTATATGCCTTTATGCGCGAGCATTGTACATTTCTTTTATTGTTCTCAATATTAAGTTTTTCTGTACACAAAATAATTTATTGCAGTGCGGATTACCCCTATAAATAACAATTAATTATTTGATACACCTTTTTTTGTTGTTTTTTCGCAGCTCTGTTTTGTCAGACATCTCAATTTATTTAAATTTCATCGAGTAGGTATGTCAACATGAAAATGTATACGGGTTGCAGTTTTTTATATGAACAAATTCCACATAATATAGTGATAGGTACAGTAATTATTGATAAGTAAGTAAGTACTTATGTTGGTAAAGTACCAAGTACCTATCAAAACCCGTTATACGCCAGCATTTTGAATTTAGAATGTTTTGGAAATGATTCGAAGTACGCAGGTACCTACTCATTTGAAATTTGAAATCGATTAGAACAACAATTAAACATGGCTACCAGTATCGAAACTGGAAACGCGGCAAAAATGAAATAAACGGGTTTCAAGTCGACCGCAGACAATCAAAATATTCGCGGAGTGCGCATTTTTGCGAGAATCGTTATTTTAGTTACAAATTTTACGCGTTTTATGAATTGAGTATAATGATGAGCGTGGTCTTGTTCTTGGCAATGGCGCACGCATAAATTGCATGATTCTTGATGTAAGACTAGAATAAATTATGAATTATTTCAAACAGTATATAACACATACGGTTGAGTTATATTTTATAGTTTGATCAATCCAATATAGGTAGATTTACTTTTGACTTTGAAATCCGATTCCAAATTCGAATTTTTACAATGGAAAATGGCGGTAGGTAGGTATGTTTAAATCGCAATAGTAAAAATATAATTAAAAAAAAATATGGCAAATATATTATACCAGCAATGTCCGATCCAAGCATCTTAAAAGAACCCAAAATTGCCGTACATAATGCAAATGTAGTGCTTACTTTGACGTATGCCATTGAAACATGGACGTGGCAAAAGGCGCATGAAAGTAGAATAAATGAATAAATACTGTAGAAATGAGATTACTAAGAAGAGTATGTAATAGAACGATGTATGGTAGAATAAAAAATAAGGAGAGAATGCAAGATAAAGAAGGATATGATAAGTAAAATGAAAGTGAATGCCTTGAGGTGGTTTGAGCATATTGAAAGAATGAACGATGAACGACAACCATAAATATATAGGTACATTGGTGTGAGAGGTAGTGTGAATAGCAGGGGCCACCCCAGAAAGGGATTCCATGACCATGTGAATGATATTTTGAAAGAAGGAAACATCAGAAGCTTGAATAATCGACGAGCATGTATGAGACGATGCATGGATGTAAACAAAGCCAGGAATGTGTGCAAAAATAGAGAAGTATGGCGCTCGGTTCTCTCTGCTTACCCCGTAAGGGACATGACGTGATGATATGTATGTATGTACAGTAAATTAATGAACAATCGTCCGCTGACGAAATGGCATCGGGTTATTTATAATAAATGATTTATTTATAATAAATAGTTTATTTACATACATAATATAAATAATAACAATACCTAATGATGATTCTGCATCACAACTAATAACACTTTATGTTGTGTATTTACAAAACCATATGAAAACATCCAAGTAATACATTCATACAATTGAGATGTAACCCGTAATATGGAGTAACCAGCGACAGGTGTGCGGGGTGCATTACCATATAAAAGGAAGCGAGATGTGGGAATACACATGCGTGTAAGTATCCCCACACATCAGTCTCGTCCCACCTAAAAATTAAGTATTTTTTCAAAGAATATGTCCTTGTAACAAGTACATATAAATCCTCAAACATTTCCCAAACTGAGCATAAATGCTTGTGATGTAGATTAAGGAATTCAATCAGCATCAGTCGATGGTATTAGAACTTCACTTGAGTTGTAACTGGTATTGAGCCCCGCTGAAACGGATTTAGAACGTTGAAAAAAAAAGCCTTTTATATTTGAATGATTTTTATGTTGTATTAATTAAACCGATCCTAAGTCACTTACGAACATATCTTTTTATTTTCTCTCAGAAAGCTACAGCTATAATTTATTTATTTTACATTACATTTATTGTATAAAAGTTGAACAAAAGTACTTTCTTCAATTTAAATTATTGATTATACAGTAGTTTATTACACAGTTGAAAACTTCATAAGAAAATACAAGATAAAAGTAAAAAGATATATAAGAAAATAACAAAGACATGCACAAATACAGTAAACGAGTATGTTTCAGGATGAAGAAGAGTGATCTTTAGTGAATGAGGAGTGGATTGTTCCATTGTGTATTAGAGTTTAAGAACATCTTTATCTGTTTTTGGTAATGTTGTAAAGTGTCATGATAAATATCTGTATGTTTGAAATGTGTATTATGATCTCGCTGAATTCTAAATATATTTGTTGTTAAGCACCGGCATAGAACAGTGCTTCCACTATTTTCTGTTATCATCGTTTTCGGATATCCCGTAAGGCAGGGTAAACGAAAATAATATAAAAAAAGCAAAATAAAATCTCGCATAGTTCAGAGATGAGGTTTCACTGCCCATCCTGAATGTAGTGCCTTTTCAGGCGAGGCGAGACTGTTGTGTGGGGATACACGCACGTCTCGTGCTTCATTTTATAAAGTGGTGCACTCCCGCACACTTGTCGCTGGTTAACCCACATTATGGAATATTTATTTATTTAAATTGATCTATATATTACAATACATAGTCTAATCTATAGTAACATAATATATAAACAATTATTTCAATTTTTTATGATATAATTAATACATTTTTTCTTAAAAAGATCAAACTTTATTTTCTTTTTATGTCTCTCGTCATGCTCTCATATAATTCAAACTCATTATACATTAGAGAATTCTTTGTTAAGACTTTATTTCGTTTGTCTAATCTAATATCTTCTCTGTTTCCTGTGTTATATTCTTGATATTCTTTACTATATCTAATTTTGGTTCTGAGATTTTTTTGTACCATCCCATAAAGCATTTTATGTATAAAAATTAAAACATGAAAGTGTATTTATTGTTTGACAGACAATAGGTTTAGATCATTTAACATTTTTTGTATCTTTGTTCTTCTATTTCAATTTAAAACAATTATCATAGCTCAGAATACCGTGATGGAATGAATGAACATATTTAACTGCATTGACACGTCAAAAATACTAATATCAAATAATAAATTTTGCAGACCCTGTTGGCTTCATTTTACGACAAAGATCCACTCGGCCAACATTGGTAGGTATGTTAAAAACAGAACAAAACGATGGACAAATTCGGAAGAAATGAATTAAATGGAAAGTTGGACCAAAGGTAAGTTTGTGATTATTATGATTATTAACTAGATTAACGATTAACTCCATTTTGATTATGTATGGAAATAATCACCCTAATTTTATTATAACATATCAAAAGATTTCCATAGATTACATAGATTTTTAATATACCTAATATACTAGATGTCATAGTTAGCAAATTTTGTATGAATCGAAGTGAGTCATTTTTCCGGGGGATTTTTGACGTTTTGGTTGGCAGACCACATCGTTTTTCTATAGAGAATAACGACTAATGTGAATTGTTTTCGGATTTATTTGTCGAAAAAAACACTTTGTTTATTAAGATTTAGAGAACAGTTATCTAGGATGAGTTGAAATTTAAGGAAAACTGAAATATATGCCAACCAAAACGTCAAACGCGCGATATTCTATGACTCACTTTTTGCACGGAGTACTACATCTAGTAGGTATATTTTAATCATAGATTTTTATTATAATATTTTATTATAATTAAAGGTGTCTGTCGTAGATATAAAGCTTGTTGTAACTAGTTATTTTATTCGACCGGTTAAATCACGAATGAATTATTTTATTCGATCGGGTAAACTACGAATTATTTATTTTATTCGACCGGTTACACTACGAATGAATTATTTTATTCGATCGGGTAAACTACTAATTAGTTATTTTATTCGATCGGGTAAACTACGAATTAGTTATTTTATCTCTAATCTCTACATTGATTTCTGCATAAGAGCCCTTAAGTATGAAAGTAAGGGTCTGAAACTGAGTACTGTAACAATACGTGATCTGATGTATGCAGACGACAAAGTATTGTTAGCAGAAAGTATGGAAGAGTTACAGTATCTTGTAAGTATGGTATATGAAGGATGCATAGAAAACGGACTTAAAATGAATGCCAGCAAATCAAAGGTAATGGTCTTTGAAAAGAGTGAAAGCAGAACAGTGTGTCAAATAAAAGTAGAGAATGAATGGCTTGAACAAGTCGACGAGTATGTCTATCTGGGTAGTATGTTCCAACGGAATGGACGGCCTGATAAGGATATTGAAAGAAGAGTTATGGCAGGAAACAGAGTGAATGGAGCACTTAGACCAGTTATGAATGATCGCAACATATCAAGAGACGCTAAAGTTGCCATTCATAACGCAATCGTAGTGCCAACATTGACGTATGCAAGTGAGACCTGGACATGGCAGAAGTCGCACGAAAGCAGAATAAATGCAGTTGAAATGAGATCGCTTAGAAGAATTTGTAACAGAACGATGTATGATAGAGTTCGGAATGAAGATACAAGGAAAGAATGTAAGATAAAGAAAGATGTAATTAACAGAATGAAAGTTAACACATTGAGATGGTTTGGCCACTTGGGGAGAATGAACGAAGAACGCCTGACGAAGAAAATATACAAATCTGACAGGAACGGAATAAGAGGTCGCGGGCGCCCAAGAAAAGGATGGCACGACCATGTAAACGATATTTTGAAAGATGGAAATGTAAGAAGCGTGAACAACAGACGAACATGTATAAGACGATGTATGAATGTTAAGGAGGCGATGAATGCGTGTCAAGATAGAAAAATGTGGCGTTCGGTTCTCTCTGCCTACCCCGTGAGGGACATGGCGTGATGGTATGTATGTATGTATGTAGTTATTTTATTCGACCGGTTACACTACGAATGAATTATTTTATTCGATCGGGTAAACTACGAATTAGTTATTTTATTCGATCGGGTAAACTACGAATTAGTTATTTTATTCGATCGGGTAAACTACGAATTAGTTATTTTATTCGACCGGTTACACTACGAATGAATTATTTTATTCGATCGTTTCTCATTCTAAATTACCCATTTATGGTTTAAACAAAGTTTATTAGTGGAAATATAATAATTGTTGAATTCAATGACATTGATGGATGACAGGTGCCTTGATTTTTCTATTTTCCGCTTGACTTTCCTCTACATCTTATCTGAATACGCACACCTCAGGGGGGCAAGTCTGGTCCAACCGGCGAAATCAAAACCCTCGTAATTACCCATATCATGGATATAATTATCATATGGAGTTCTATGACATCTATAGATATTGTAGAACTCCATGTAATAATTATATCCATGATATGGGTAATCACTAGGGTTTAGATTTCGCCGGTCGGACCAGACTTGCCCCCCAGGTCTCAAAAAATCACTCCATGGGGCATTATAATTTTAAAAAGAGCTACCTACGCAAAATGAAGTTCCAACCCTCTAATTATTTTGCTTTTTTAGAATTAACCTGACTTAAAATGAAAAAAACGTTTTGTTATTTATTTGTGTATACCTATGTTATGTATAAAATGAGATTTTCAGCCATTCTAATCGATAAAATACATAATAAATTACTCGTTGATTTTTAATTCATGTGATGGAATTAAAGTTCGGCTGCCAGAGTTCAAAACAAATTATGAAAAGTACAAACCCTTTTAGGTAGGCAGGTTAACACTTAACTGGTATACATGGGTCAAAACAAACCCGGACGAAACTTATTTCGATAATAATTCGTTCAGTCGTTCGATATTTACACAGACCGCCCAATGTATTCCTCTGTTGTACAGAACACCAACGTGAGTGCACCTACGTTTGTTTTAGGTAAGTTTTTTCGGATCACCTGTCGGGTCAGAAATGATCCACGTATACCTTAAGTGAATATTTTTTTTTTCGGAAAAGATTTTTCAATATGGCGAATAATGAAGAAAAAATCATGCAATGGTTACAAGAGTGTAACAGTGACCCGAACTATGGTTATAACTGTTCATTATTGCCATCGATTCATCACGATGCAGCAGCAAACAAAGTGTCTTAAAAATCTAAAATGATTGAAGATTACAATATTTACAAACCCAACAGACCCAACCCATAGTGCGATTAAAAGAAGGATTTTCAACGCTAAATTAGGCAGAGCTCTGGTTGACCCCCTTATAAAATCTCGTTTATCGATTCCTCAGCTAAAAAGAGAACTAAGAATGTTGATTCAAAGAGTCAACAAAGAAGAAAATATGACATCTAATTATCAGACAATGACATCTAATGATCAGACCCAGTCAGTGGCGAGAAACAGGAAACGAAAACGTTGTCAGATTTGTCCTTCAAAAAAGTACAATAAAACTAACATTATCTGTTCAAAGTGTAATAAATATGTATGTAAAATAAACTTATATGTCTGTAACATGTCAAAATTGTATTTAACTTTATATTTCATCGTTTTGTACGCTAATTTCAAAGAATATTCTTTCAACGCAAAAATATTGTTTTTTTCTTAGTTAAAAAAATTATCAGAAAGGGTGATTGTTATTTTTTTATATTTTGCATACATTGAAAAAAGTGAATTTATTTTATGTTTGTTAAATACTTATTTTTAGTTTTTTATTACAGTTATAATGATATTAAAAGATTTTATAATAAAAAAAATAAAACTTAGTAATTATGTTTTTTCAACAATAAAAATTGCGGTTTCATGTATACCTATGTTTTACTGCACTAAAAATTTATTATTATATGTTACTATTAATTTTTTTAAACATGACGACAGCAAGTTTAATTAGGAGAAAAAAATATTTTAAAACACTATATATACAATTTTACACTACGTAACATAACTCGGGTCAAAATAGACCCATGTATACCGTTTACGCGGCTTAAAATATGTATACCAGTTAAGAGCTAAATATGCAAATTTTTATATTCGCATATAAATGCGGGCTACAGTGGCGGGTGAAATTCCTTTGCAGACCTCAACCTGTTGGTGACTTATGGTCATTATTAATTATAAACTTCGTCAAAGTTGCATACGATTCACATCCTTGTTGGCGCAAATTTTATGGTCATAACCATGTCTCGCACAAATACACGAGCATTGGATATAAATAAATAAAACATATTGCAGTTTTAGGAAAAAACAACCGTATTTGTGTGTTTGTAACGGGACACAGATCAAATCAACATTCAATAATATATTTAGATAAATACAATCACCAACTAACTCTGATTTTCGAGTGATTGATCAGCTTTTGGTACCAAAAGTGCAGCAGTTTCCCAGCTTCAAAACACGACAAAGTTTCTACAATAATAACGTGTTTCGTTCTTTTTAGCTCAACATGCTACAGCCCATATCGTCGCACATATCCTCCAGATACTCCCGACGAGGGCACTCCCTGGCATTTGCCCTCTAAGTAATCTCTTTTATTTTCTGCAGGAGACTCTCTTGTCAAATTATGTGCCCAATCCATCTGGTACGTTTTTCTAAGATGGTTTTGAGGATGTGCCTTCTTTTAGTGTTCTCTCTCCAAGAAATCCTCCGAATTATTCTATAGGACGGCATCTTGAAAGCCTCTTGTCTCCTTTTATCTCTTTCAGATAGGCACTATACCTACATACATATAAAACCATCATCAAGATGAAATTCATATTTTAAACTCTCAGCGTGATATCCGCTGAAAAATTGATGTAAAATATGCTTGAGAGGAAATATAATCCTAAACATCGCATATTAAAATAAAAATTCTCAAATATGTTATGCAGTGTGTTTCTAACAAAATCCCATAAGTATTTTCAACAATTAACAACAGTGAATGTTCGTCACACAATTTTAAAATTCAGCATATTATGCATGCTGAATATAATTCACCCTAAATAAATATCATTTATTTAGGGTGAATAAATTATATTTATAAAATAATTAAATTATATTCAAGGATAGTGTTGGATTGAAGACCGAGAATGACAGTCAGAGGTGTTGGAAGACCGTCAATGAGATGGAGAGATGACATCAGCCGTCATGCTGGTGTCAATTGGTTGCTCAGAGCACAAGATAGAGTGGCGTGGAAGGAGATGGAGGAGGCCTTCGTCCAGGAATGGACGGGATATGGCTGAGAAGAAGAAGAAATATCATTTATTACAGTTTTTTTTTAATTTCTCCATAACTATGTGTCGTAGAGAAATAATTCTTTTATGTGCTTAATGAGTGCATTAAATCAAAGTGAATGTCCAAATAAAGTATTTTTTAACAGATTTTTAATTATCTCAATAAAGACGAAGTTGGAATATTTACTGCAGGAGAACCGGGATCTCATTAAAAAGGCATAATTGGTGAACGTTGCGCAAGCGCATAAAGTGATCACGTAAACCAGCCGATGACAGGTCGTAAGCCCTGTAGGTGCCTTGATTTCCCGGTTCTCTTACAGTAAATATTCCAACTTCGTCTCTATTGAGATAATTAAAAATCTGTTAAAAAATACCTTTGACTCCCGACAGGGAAAAAAATCCAATGTTTGCGCATATGCAATAATAAAAATATCCAAATAAAGTTTCTTTCATTTCATATTAGGTTTGTTCTTAAAATGAAAAAAATGACAAATTTTGAGTTTCCAATAACTTAAATGATTTATAAACCCCTTTTAACGCACACGATAATACCCTTACGAACACGTAACTTCATAATAGTGTATTAGGCGGTTTTGATATATCATGTTTTCAGTCGCTAGATTCTCTCTTAAAATTTGTGAAATCATAAATCTTTAATATTCGAAAGAGTAAAAATATTAATTTGCCTTGATTGGCAAATTCTGTCATAATGGTTGTAAATTGATAATGTTTAGTTGTACATAATAATATCTACCCAGTTATGTGGCGTGGTCTTTAGAAAATAACATTTTTAATGTGTTTTCTCTCAATCTTGTTTTACAAGCGCTATCGAGTGGTCGTGTTATTGAATACTCAAAAGTGTCTCAAGAAATAATTACATACATAACTATATTTATTTTATTAAAAAAGATCTATTACAACACATTGGTTTTATCGTTTTTTTACGTGTGTCTATTACCGGGTGTTTTACTTTATTTTAATTTTTAAGTTGTGTGTTGAAAAAAATATTCTGTGTTGAGTGAATTATTCAAAACATTGTTTGTGGTCATCAGAAAATAAACAATTTGGAATCAGGTAATTGTTTAATGTTTGTACTATGTTATGTTCTGTTGGTTTACTATAATATTATAGACGCTTTTCGCCCAAGTTACATCGTCAGAATAAAAAAAAACAAAACCAAGTAGGTACATTTATTTTAACATAACTATAAAAGATGCAGTTTTATCAACATAACTATAAAAGATGTAGTTTTTTATTGTATTTTTTTTTATTTATGGATATCCAACAGTACAGTAGAATATAACAACACATCATGATATTAAAAACAATGGAAAAAAACAGTAGATGATAGACTATGGTACATAATAACAGGACATCATATCAAGTAATTTTTAAAGTTTCACATACAATTTTTAACAAATGAGAAAAACAAAATTTAAGGATCATACCTGAAACATACAAGGAACAGTACAAAGAGGATTATATTCTAGAATCATAACATGGGATTCTAACGTACTTAAGGATTAACGAAAAACGTGTTACAACCATCAACATAACTATAAAATATAGAGTTTTATCAAGATTCTTCTTCTTCTGGTGCCCTGTATTAATTTCTTCACATTGTCAGTCACATTGTTTTGTCTACATTTATAGATAGGTCCAACTCTTCACCAAATACATTGAAATTATTTAGCAGCTCCTAGCAATAGAGTCCGTCTTCTTCTTCTCTCGTTCTTCTTCGTCGTGTATTAAGTCATTAGACCTGTTTGTGAGGGTGTGGACTATTCTGGAAGGAGGAGGTCTAACTGTCCTTCCATCTCCTCGAAGGTCTTCCGGGTAGTCTTCTGATGTTGGGTACATTTCTGTCTTGACAATTCTATTGTCGTCCATCATCGACGTGGTCTCTCTAGAAACGTCTTCTGCGACATCACCATCTTGTTATGTCCTCGACCCCGCATATTATAATTGTAGACCTGATTGTTTCATTTCTGATGCGATCCCAATATATTTCCAATATAAAAAATATAACTTATTGATTTCACTATTATTGCGGTAGGCAGATAGAAACGAGCGCCTCACGCTTATTTTTCCATTCATTATTTGCCTCATTATTATATATTTACCTAATCTAATAAATAGGATATTTATTGATGAACACATGCATGTGAACATTTTTGAAGTCAAAAAAATCTCCCCACTTCATCCTTCCTCAAACCCCTAGTCCCTCTCCCACTAAATTTTCTTCTACCTTTTTTTTCTTTTAAATAATTGTGTTTATATGCTTATATATATTTTTTATGTATTACTTCTTAAGTGAAAACCTGTCATAAGTTTCTTTGTTTATATTACCTTACATTAATATGTTTTTTTAGTAAAAGACTTGGTTTTCTAATAAATAAATAAATAAAAAAGGTATTTAAACCTAACCTTACCTTATCTAAAATAAAGAAGATACTCAAACAATGGTTAGTTGGAATACATTGCCATATGGAAATAGAATCGTCACTTGCGTAGGGTGCAATGAAATGTTTTTATCATTATTACATTTTGAATTTATTTATTTATACATACATATATATAATTGATAAATAATATTCGTAACTGCAATGCCCCACTAGGTAAATAAAACCTGTGCCGGGGCTAAAGCATTATGAAATAATGACACAATAAATAATGCATTAAAACTAACTTGAGTATACTTAACCTAAATAAGTTAACTTTTTTATTGAATTGCTGATAAAGTTATCGGCAAATATATTGACAATTTTCGGCGGAGTGGGGGGCTATTTGCGAATCTAACAACCAAGCAAAATTTTGTCCTGCGCAGCCCACACGATTTTGCCGATTCAAGATGTTTACCGATAATTCTAGTATTATTTTTTTTTGTTATTGTATTAAGTCATAGGAAAAACGTGTTTATGAATAAATTAATAAACTTTTTCGTACACTCGTAAAAAAGCAGTTTTACAAATTACTGTTATTTATGACATGTGTATTACGTATTATAGGCAATTTATTATTCTAGAACTCATTTATATATAAAAAGCTTTGCTTTTCATGCAATTAATAATAATAATAATAATAAACACTTCCTTGCACCCTGCGCACGTGGCAAGTTTATTGCCTTATATTAATTTCTTCCAATCAATCAGTGTTTCAATCCCAGAGAAGCAAGAATTGCGTGATAAATTAATTTGAATATTTTTTTTCTCTGCTGGGGATCGAACCCCAGCACAATCAACTGTTGCTTTATACTTACTTCTGAGTCGCTTTCCTCATCACTGAGGGTCGTGATCCTCTCTTCTCTTCGCCATCATCACCTGGTGGACAGCACTCCTCCATCTCTCCTGACACTCCGCAGTTCGCAATGCACCTACTACTGTTAGGCCAGTAACCGTTTTGATCTGGTCAGTCCATCTAGTCGGGGATCTTCCTCTACCTCTACTCCCCTCCACACTTCCGGTCACGACCAGCTTTTCCAAACAGTCCTGACCACGTCTTGCGATGTGTCCAAAGAAACGGAGGATATGGCCAAGACAGACATTAGGAAAGTCGCAGTCACCTACCCCACTCCATAGGGAACGTTATAGAACTAAGTGTTCTGTTCATCCCCGGAGCGGCTGCTCGTCGGACAAAACAAGAACTACCACCATGCATATTTCATACCACTGCCACTAAGAGTCCAACCACACTCGTGAAGGCCCGTGAATCATAGCAGGGGGCTCCTCCACCCCTTAGTACTCATGTTGGCGAATTTCAGGTACACCACCGGACAGTACTTTCAGTGCTTCGATTTCCATCGCCCGATGATGCAGACTTACTCATCGCCACGTTTGATGAGTCACCGCCGAGCGAGGCATTAAGGCGTCTGCCCTGCTCTTCCATAGGTAAGAATTGAAGAGGGTACTGACCTGTTACCCAGAATCCTAGGGTGGGGCTGCAGCCACCCTTAACTTTACTGGCTAGGCCCCTATGGCCGCAACCTAGCCCCAAAGACAGACAGCCGACAATCTATCCTCAATCTCAAGTTCCTGTAGAATGGAGATATTTGTTCGATGTGCTGTCCAGGGGATCCGGAGCATGCGACGCCAACACCACATCTCAAAGGCACATTTTTTTGTCTCTCTCTTGCCTTTATTGTCCACGATTCCACTCCGTACAAAAATATTGGGTGGATCAATTGTACGGACGAGACGAATTTTTGTGGCTGTGGTGATGTATCTATCTTTCCAAATTTTATCCAATTTGGCCATTGCACTTTTGGCCATGCCAATACGCTTGCGTATCTCCATCTCACAGCTTCCGTCTACATAGATCGTTGAGCCAAGATAAACAAAATCATCGACAACTTCGAGATCTTGTAGAGAATCTGTTGTTGCTTTATAAGATATCAATTTATCACTTATCCAATCACTATCTGCCAAATTTTTGAGAAATATTATTTTGATAATCTCAAAAATGCGTCATAAAATCACAGCAAAAAAATCTGTCTTGGCTGGGGATCGTACCCGGGACTCGTGTCTGATGTCTTATTTACTGAGCCACAAATAATAATGGCAAATTGATGCTTTGCAACAGTAAAAATCTCACAAGTGTCATTTTTGGATTTTGTGTATTTTAGTGCTAAAGATTTCAACGCTTTTGTTATTTTAACATAAATTTGTAATTCTCGATTATGTCCAAATAAACTTCGTAAAAAATATTTTCTATTTATTTAAACAATATATATATATATATATATATATATATATATATATATATATATATATATATATATATATATATATATATATATATATATATATATATATATATATATATATATATATATATATATATATATATATATATATATATATATATATATATATATATATATATATATATATATATATATATATATATATATATATATATATATATATATATATATATATATATATATATATATATATATATATATATATATATATATATATATATATATATATATATATATATATATATATATATATATATATATATATATATATATATATATATATATATATGTTGTTTTTCAGGCTCTCGCGGAGGGGAGTAAATGATGTATCCGTTTCTCGGGTACTCCGCGTCGTGTTCGTTTGGTTTCTGGTGAAACCTTGTCTTCGACGTTTCAGCCGTACGTTGACGGCCATCCTCAGGAAGTCAGGTGCTTCGTCTGTAGTCTCTGGCTGCGGCGAGGAGGGTTGGTCCAACCCTCCTCGCCGCAGCCAGAGACTACAGACGAAGCACCTGACTTCCTGAGGATGGCCGTCAACGTACGGCTGAAACGTCGAAGACAAGGTTTCACCAGAAACCAAACGAACACGACGCGGAGTACCCGAGAAACGGATACATCATATATATATATATGATGCGTCGATTTCTCGGGTACTCCGCGTCGTAGTTTTATGGTTCCTCCTGGAACCGTGTCCCTGACGTTTCAACTGGACGTTGCCAGTCATCCTCAGAAGGGTAGACTTTGGTAGGATGACTGGCAACGTCCAGTTGAAACGTCAGGGACACGGTTCCAGGAGGAACCATAAAACTACGACGCGGAGTACCCGAGAAATCGACGCATCATTTACTCCTCTCCGCGAAAGCCTGAAGAATAACATATATATATATATATATATATATATATATATATATATATATATATATATATATATATATATATATATATATATATATATATATATATATATATATATATATATATATATATATATATATATATATATATATATATATATATATATATATATATATATATATATATATATATATATATATATATATATATATATATATATATATATATATATATATATATATATATATATATATATATATATATATATATATATATATATATATATATATATATATATATATATATATATATATATATATATATATATATATATATATATTTGCCTACAGTAAATTTTGATAATAAAGAAAATATAAAAATGATTTAAAGAAAATAAATAGAACAATTTTATTTCTATTGACAAACTTTTTTTAAAATCTCAATAGAGACCAAGCTGGGATATTATAGAAGAACCAGGAACTCAAGACACCTACAGGGCTTACGACATGTCATCGGCTGGTTTACGTGATCACTTTATGCGCTTGTGCAACTTTGACCAATTATGCCTTCTTATTGAGTTCCCTTATCAATGGAATTTTGGAAGTTATTTATATTTGCTAGAGACTGTAAAAGTGTTTTGGGCCTAGGTTGCGGCTCTAAGGGCCTAGGCAGTAAAGGCGGGGGTGGGCGGCCGACGCTGTTGTGCCCTCGTCAATTCTGTACTTAGAGAAGAGCAGGACGGACGCCTCTAGTCTCGCTCGGCAGTTACTCGTCAAACTGTGGCGAATGTTGTTGTGTGGTTCGGGCACACCGCCGGCGCAGACGTCGGGTCAGACATCCTGTGTTGACAACTAGACGTCAAATCTGACAGGTGATGATTGCGTCGGATGCCCCGGTGTTAGCCCGCGGAACCTTCGGACGCCAACACGAGGACCGAGGGGTGCGGGGGCAAGCCCTTCCGTTCGATCGGTTGTGCTAGGGGCTTGCCCCGGCTGCCAATCTTGAGCGGTTGCCCCGCCGTTTGAGGTTGGATTCTCGGGGGCAGTGGTTGAACCCGATGGATGGTGGATATTTTGTGTTTGTCCGATGTTGCGGCTGCGTCCGGTGGTGAACAGGGCCAATGGGCTCTATAGCGTCGCCGGCGTGGAAGTGGATCGCGATCTCCCTCGATGTAAAAGTGAAAATTGCAGATTTAAACATTTCAATATAATTTGTACTTGATATTATTTATACCTATGAAATCAGCCCGTTTGTGAAATATGTAAAAAAATAATAATAAACGAGTAGGTTGTGGCCAACACTAAACTCCACACCATAGTAAGCGTTCATTTTTCTTCTTGAAAGGTTGACAATCTCTAAATGCATTTTTATGAAGTACATTTCTATTAGATTCTTAAACAAATATAAGATTCCCAGAGGACAAAAGTTTTAACAATACACCATACACACAAAAACACTGTCACGAAACTCAGAGTATGTATTTTCTACATGATACATGTTAAGAAATTTTAAGTAAAAATGCATTACTAGCAAGATGAGTATTTATGAGACAGTGTGTCATTGTTGATGAGACGATGTATATGTGTCAAGATAGAAGAATACGGTGTTCGGTTCTCACTGCCTACACCTTGAGGAAGATAGAAGTGGAGAGTAAAAAATACACTTGTCTATAGAGACACATACAATACCAATATGAAGTTGATCACTCAATTTTCCCATACAGAAGCTATTTTACTTCTGTTATATACATTTTTCATACAAATTTGAAATTTATTTCACATTAATATGATAAACCATAGATTTTTTCTTTAAATTTTGACAATCCTTGAATGCACTTTTGATGAGTGTATTTTTGTTGTATCGAAATTTCAATTGGAATTGAGCTGGCCATGTAGTAAGGACAGCAGATGATCGATGGACCAAACGCACCCTGGAGTGGCGACCAAGAACTGGACGCAGAAACCCGGGCAGACCGCAAACAAGATGGTCTGATGACATCAAACGAGTGGCAGGAGGTCAATGGCACAGGGTGGCGAGGGATAGGGAAGCATGGAGGCTGAAAGGGGAGGCCTATGTCCAACACTGGACGAATAATGGCTGATGATGATGATGAAATTTCAAACAGTATACAAAAAACTCGATTTTCCAGACCGTGAGAGCATTTTGAAAATTTGGACAAATGAAATCATCAATCAACACAACACATCACGACGAAACTCACAGTGTGCACTCTCTACATGACACCCGTTGAGAAATTGATGTAAAAAATACGCTTAAAAATTATGAAATCATGACTCTCCACTATTCCATAGTGTGGAGAGTAAAAAAAGAAAAGATTATTTTTCAGAAATCTCGGGTTTCATTATTTCATTGGATGGTATAAGAGCACAAAAATGACTTAAAAAGATACAAGTAATACTAAAATCTGCAATTTTCACCTATATAATATATTATATAGGATGCTCACTGGTAAACGCATCCTCTCCCAGGTGCCAGACTTACCTTTTTCATACCTACATATATTCAATAAGAAAGGAAATATAAAAAAAACAGCCATTAAAAATAAATTGTTTTTTGACGTTGCAGGAATAATCCCTGTGTTATACTCGTATTGCAACCAGCGCAAGTGGTTGTGGTATTAATTCGGTGTTGTCGTTGGCTATTTTATCCTACGAGGACACTATCAAAACAAACGATTAAAAATTGTATTAAAGCATAATGGAATTCTGCGAAATAAATAATTACGTATTAATTTAATTAAAAAAGGTACTGTGTTAAATATTGACAACATCCGCCCAATAACATCTCAAATTCCAGACGCCAGTCTGTCGATGTCGGCCATTTCGTAAATCAAAAATATGACATCACTTTCAAAAATATGAATGTGATGTGCTCTTTTACCAATTTGAAAATGAAATAACAAATTTCGAGTTTCTGGAGTTCGGGGTCACTTTAAAATATTTGACAGTTAAAACATTGAAAAGTACTGATCAGATATCCTTCAAAATCTAATTGGATCTTAGCGAGTATTTGATACACAAATTTGCGAAATTTATAAATAATCGAATGAGTATTTTTGTCTGTAATCGATAAAGTAGAATAAACACGCCGTGCATAGCACACACACATAGATGTACTGTGATGAAACTTTCAGAATACAATCCCAGTATGATAGTAGTTGATAATCTGCAATAAAAAAAATTATCTTTAAAATTGCGAATTCACAACTCCCCACTATATCCCCTTGGGTTAGTGAGGAGAAAAAAATCAACTATTTAGCTTCAAAACATCATTATAATCAACCGAGAGTTTTTGTCCAGGACATAGACCTCCTGTCTCCTGCTCCAGTCCTACATATGTTCCTGTGCCACTCCGCTCTTTTGGTCTCAAACCCCTCCTCTTAAAACTTAAGAAGCTATAGTAGGCTAAATAATAAATTTGAAAATCATTTCTCGGTACCCTCAAAAGATACATCTTTGAAATAAAGAACATTTTATTTTAGTTTACCATTTTAATAACTATTCTTACTATTTAGGGCCGGTCTTATAAACGAAAGACCAAATATTCGTAAGTATGTTAACGATTTACTAACGGATGGATGTTCCTAAGTAGATATTACTATCGGCGGTATTATAAAACTATTTTAACTGTCCGTTTATTTGACAGTTACAGTCTAATTAGACTACAATGGATTTTCAATAGGTTTGTAATGGACCATTATGGATTGTAATGGATAAAGCGGTGCTGTCATTTTGAGTGTTTAATTTTTTTGCTTACTTCAAACAATATCAAAAATTACAAAAATGGTGATAATCTTTATTATTTAGTAAGAGCGCTGGATTAGCAATTCAGTGGACGCGGGTTCAAATCTCGCCTCAACTGATTTTGTTCACTTATATCACAAGCATTTATGCCTAATTTATGGCATTAAAATGAAATTTATAAAACTTAATGCATATGTAGGTACTAGTTACAATTAATTATTCATTAATTTTTTAATAATTTTGTTTTTTTATATTTTATTTTTATTTAAAGATTAAAAAAAAATAATTAAAATGAAATAAAACGAAATTCAGTGTCATCCATGTCAAACACAAACTTGTCATCAAATTCGTTTCGGTTATTCAAAATCACTGTTGACCGACATTATTTATCGAAAAAAAAACAATTCAATATAAAAATCCAAAAAATATGAAACAGTATTTTTCAAAATATTCGTAATATTAAAAATGTACCTCAACACAAAAAAAAACAAGTGTGGTAAAACTCAATCCTTCCATAACTTATCGTTAACGAACGCTTAATCGGTGGTCCGACCGTCGGTAAAGGCTATCGGTAAAATTTTACTAAAATTTAACTAACGGATTGTTATAAGACGAAATATAGAGCATTTGTATCAAATTTCGGTTTGTTTGGTCTGAAATCTAACTAACGGACGTTTATAAGACCGGCCCTTAAAGAAGTCTTGTAATTTTACCTTTTCTTCTATATCACAGATACTTTTTCTATTGTATATCACAGATTTGGTGATATTCAATATTTTTTTCGTGTTTTATACATTAAAAAGTAATTTAGTGTACATATTTGTGTACATCCGTATTCCCAAGGTATATAAGAGCCTTTAGAAAATATCAACCTGTCTGATAATAATAGTAACAAATTTAAAAACCACAGAAATCCTTTGAAAATAGCCTTATTTTTTGGTATTAGAATGATTTTACGGAGTTTTTCTTAAATTTCTCAATTGTTCTAAATACATCGCGTGATGTGGACGTAGCAATATAAATTGCAAATTTTATTGGCTACCGTTTTACCGGCCAACGAAGGGGCGTGGTGTTATTTTTGTTTACCTAATCGGACTGCCTGAATTCATTAGTTGTACGCATTCAGAAACTCGTTTTCTAAACGCGTTTCACGAGATATACATACGACATTGTTGGTTGGTTCTGCCTACAGAAGCTTCATTCCTCTGAGAGATCT
Organism: Molanna angustata; assembly: GCA_963576475.1. Taxonomy (NCBI): domain Eukaryota; kingdom Metazoa; phylum Arthropoda; class Insecta; order Trichoptera; family Molannidae; genus Molanna; species Molanna angustata. The sequence goes on along the minus strand of OY754965.1, from coordinate 50,022,051 downwards.
TTAACTTGGAACTTGTGTCGTCTTGGCGTGAATTTGTCGTCCCTAAACATACTGCAAACTCCTGTTGCGTCTTGACAACCATTATTATAACATGACTAATCTCGCTTTAGTTCAGCTTCAAATATTCCTAATCAGACTCTTAACACACTGTAACGCGACAACATCGAGAAAAAAATGTAATTTAGAAACTAAAATAACGTCAATAAAATCGAAAGAAATATTTTTTTAAACGTTATTCTGGTTTTAAAATCAATATTTTTCTCATTGTAATTTTTCGTTTTGAGCCTGCTCAATCTATTCCTAAGGAGACTTATCTACTTGTATTCCTAAGAAGACTCCAAACAAACATTTGCGTGACATGTCCAGTTTTAATTCAGCTTTGTATTATGTATTTCTAAAAAGAACATAATTAGTCTCGTTGTTATTTATCCCTAAGCAGACTTTAAACTCACTTTGTCATGAGGAGTGGTTTTAATAAATTTTGGTATATTCTTTAGTAGACCAAAACATCACTATGACTCTATGACCTTACTAATATTGAGTAAATATTGAGAAAAATCTATATATTCCCGAGTAGACTGTAAACTCATATTTCTACTTTTATTCCTAATTCTTCTCCGTCCACTGTGACATGACTGCTCTATAAACTTCTTTGGATTCTAAATAGAATCCGAACTTAAATTCAGCTTAGTCCATTTCCAATTAGAATTTAATCTTATATTCAGTTTAGTCCGTTTTCAAATAGAATCCGAACTCTTAATTCAATTTAGTCCGTTTTCAAATAGAATCCGAACTCTTAATTCAATTTAGTCCGTTTTCAAATAGAATCCGAACTCTTAATTCAGTTTAGTCCGTTTTCAAATAGAATCCGAACTCAATTCAGCTTGGTTCGTTTCAAAGTAGATTCCAAACTCAAATTTATATTTTTTCATTCTGTAAACTTGTTTTCAATCTCTTAACAACAATGTTTTATATTATTTATTTTTTATTATTACTTTGTGATATTGTTTCGTCAAACTTCGATATCTTGAACACTGTCGATAAAATTTAACGATTTGACGATAACGCGAACAAAATAAGACAATATTGACGTGAACTGTAGGTATAAAATTATTGCTTACATACTTACATTATATTAGGTACTTCTCGGGCAACTAACAGATACTATGTCAAATATTAATTTAACACGCACCCAATAACAAGTTTCCACATTCTGGAGACTTACGGATATTAATCGTCTCACAGATCCAGCCTGAAAACACAATTAAAAACTGTGTCTCCACCGTAACCTTTGGATCAGCAGTCAAATACCTAACCAACTGAACACTTTTCTAAATCGGAGCCTCACAGCTATCATCATCATCATCGTAAAAAGTGATCACGTAAACCAGCCGAAAACAGGTTGTAAGCCCTGTAGGTGCCATGATTTACCTGTCCCCCTATAATATTCCAACTTCGTCTCCATTGAGATATTAAAAATTTGTCACGAAAATAGCATTGACTCCCGACAGGGAAAAAAATCCAATGTTTGCGTATATGCAATTAAAAATATTCGAAATAAGATGTATTTTTTTCGGATTTTTTTATTACTTGTATTTGTGACACGTCAATTATAATAAATAAAAACAATAATTTTACAGTGAATTTTCTAGAGTTGTAAATACAAATTTATAAATATTTTTATATCTAACCTAACATAACCTAACCTAACATAATCTTAAATGAAGTATACTGCGGGAAAATCTGTTTTCACCATTTGTTATGTATTTCTATGCATCAAATTTTTGTACAGTTAAGTGCACAAAGCGGGTTTATTGCTATAAGGCAATCTCTTTTGCATTTTAAGAACAAACCCGACTTGAAATGAAAAAACTTCATCTGTTATTCACTTTGATTGTATGCACTCTTTAAGCATATAAAAGATTTATTTCTCTACAACACATAGTAATGGAGTAATTTTAAAAAAATGCTGTTAAAAAGGATATTTTTAATAATTTATTTAGAGGAATTAATGCTGAATTTTAAAATTGTGTGACAAACATTCACTAGAAAGATGTTGAAAATACTTATGGTATTTTTTTTTTCTGTTTAACATATTTGAGATATATGCCCTCTTATACTGTAACAATTGTATATAAAGGATTTGGGTGGATCTTCTCTGTATGCTGTGTCAGGTCCACCCTAGGTCACTCTGGTATAGGCTTTCCTTCTCATCTATGATTATTTTCAGGACAACATCGGATAGGATCTCCTTGGCAGACACAACTTAATATCTCTTGAATCCTCCAAAGTACGTCACATCACCCTTGAGAGGTCCAGGGAAGCTTCGCACGATGGAAGTCATAACGGGGGACATGGTCTCGGGTCCTAGGACCAAGTTGGCCAAGACAGTGAGCACTCTGGAAGAACTCATCAGGGAACTGCACAAGGTGTTCGAAGCTGACGAGGTGGACACTGACCACGTCAGCCAGCTGATGCTGAGCTACAAATCCAATCCGGCGGAGTGGAGGAAATATGCCAAATTTGACAGATACAGGTTAGTTTTGTTTGTAATGGTTATGAACATTCTAGGTATGGATGTATGATGTAGTCTATGGTCCTTTTTTAACAGGCCTAGTTTTCACACCATTTTTTTAAACATAACCTATAAAAGTTTGGTAAAAATACCAATTTAGTCATTTTTTTAATATTGGAGTTACTTTTTTTAATATATAATGCAACTGGCTCACGCCAGTCGGTTGATTATAATTATAGCTACAAACAAACCTAACCAACCTATTTTTACCAAACTTTTGTAGGTTAGGTTTAAAAAAATGGTGTGAAGACTAGGCTATCCTTTTTAACATGGATACATAGAGAACACCCAATAATAGGTTTTGAACAAATTTTTAACATTTCAATAGAGACGAAGTTGGAATATTATAGGAGTACCAGGAACTCAAGGCACCAACAGGGCTTACGACCAGTTATCGGATGTTTTACGTGATTACTTTATGCGCTTGCGCATTGTTAACCATTTATGCCTTCTTATTGAGCCTTCATAAACCAGCCAATGACATGTCGTAAGCCTTGTAGGTGTCCTAAGTTCCTGGTTCTTCTATGATATTCCAACTTTGTCTCTATTGAGATGTTCGAAATTTGTCATAAAGTGTTATTGACTCCCGATAGGGAAAAAATCCAATGTTTCGTACACTTTCAAAAAAGCTCCATACATAGTGTTTGGGAGGGTTTGCAATCTTCTCAAGAAAATATCAATTCGAATCTTAAAATGACCCTGGCCATAAGAAGGTGGAAACACAGAATTCAGAAGCTTGTTCCGCAGTCGTTATTGTACTTATCCCTTCTCTTATTCACTGTCTATGGTCCAAATTTATAAATCGTATATATATTTAGGATTTGCTCAAGACAAAATCTATGAGCATTGACTTTACTGCAAAGATTTTAGTAATATGGTCCTAAATCTCTAAAACTTACTGTTGTAATGTCTCACTGTCTAAAGCTCAATTTTGTAAATACTACGAAATTTCTATGAAGATGAAAATGAAAATTACATAAACCAGCCGATGACAAGTCGTAAGCCCTGTAGGTGGCTTGATTTCTAAGTTCTATAATATTTCAACTTCGTCTCTATTGAAATGTTAATTTATCAAATATTTTAATAGTTGCATTTACACAAACATTGGATTTTTTTCCCTGTAAGAAGTCAATGGTATTTTTAACAATTTTTTAACATCACAATACAGATGAAGTTGTAATATTATAGGAAAACTGGGAAATCAAGGCAAGCACGCGGCTTACGACCTGTCATTGGCTGGTTTACATGATCATTGTCACCTCATGTGTAAAGACTGTTGTTTTCATTGTTTATGAACCAATTTCTCAATATTTTCTTCGTCACTTCATAGATGGGGTTGGTATTTCAGCTTATTCTAGTGAAAGTGAAAAGATTTTAATGAATTACAATATTTAGAAAAATTGGAACAAGGCATAATTGGTGAACGTTGCGCAAGCGCATCAAGTGATCACGTAAATCAGCCGATGAATGGTCGTAAGCCCTGTAGGTGCCTTGAGTTCCTGGTTCTTCTATAACATTCCAACTTCGTCTCTATTGAGATTTAAAAAAATGTTAAAAATACCATTCACTCCTGACAGGGATAAAAATCTAATGTATGCAATCATAAAATATTTGTTCTAATAATTTTATGCAATAGGAATGAACACCATTGAAATGTTTTCATGTCAGCCTTTGCAAAAAAAAATATTAGGCACTAACTTCCAAGGTTTGATATATGGGAAGGATTTTCATGCACATAAATATAACATATCTTCTTTTGCTTCTAATGAATGTTTACTACCACATTAATTTGCTATGAGTATAATCTATATGTCAAGGTGGTCGGGTCAAACATGTCAATTATTTGGTACAAAATACTTTCGCGTTTTGTTTTTCAATCAACAGAATCTGTTTTGTTTATCCAAAGGCGAGCATCAAATTCAAATTAACATACTTTTTTAATACGATTTCAAAGATAAAGTCACACGTAGACTGAGTCATAATATGAAGTATTCAAACTCACAGCGGATTATGTTAGAACTACTTTGTTTTAAAGTATATTTGTGAGATTTTTTATTTTAATTTATGTTTAATTTATTTATTCTTCCCACAAATTACTTGAAAACGCTTAAACAATAGACGAATATATATGAGATGATGTGTACATGTTGGTGAAGCGATGGATGGGTGCCAGGATAGAAAAAATATGGAGGTCAGTTCTCTATAACTACTACATTAGACACATAGTGTGATGTATGTACAAATAAATAACAATTCAAATGTATTTCTTGAAAAATTTGTTGTAATTGTATGTATATATTATTTCTTTATGTATAACTTTATATCATTTCACTATTCTCAGCACAAACATTGGATGCATTTTGGGAGAGGACAAAAGAAAATTGTGTACTGATATTCTGAATGTTGTTGTATATGTATGTTATATATTCTGAATGTTGTTGTATATGTATGTTATATATTCTGAATGTTGTTGTATATGTATGTTATATATTCTGAATGTTGTTGTATATGTATGTTATATATTCTGAATGTTGTTGTATATGTATGTTATATATTGAAATAAATGTAAAAAAAATAAAATTGAGAATGAATAAGTTTAGATGCAGAAAGCTAACGGATGCATAGAGTAAAGTAAATAAAAATTAAATGATTAGTAAAAACTTTTTCCCATTATTATTAGCAGTCTATGAAATAAACGAGTGGATTGTAGCCAACACTAAACTCTCCACGACATAGTTAGTGGACACTTTCTCTCTTCTTGATAGGTTGACAATCCTTGAATCCATCTTTCTCAAAAAAATTACATTTCTATTTTATTAGAAGATACATTTAAAAAAATTAATGATTGAAGAAATATAAAAAACTGACAGGATCGGAACAAGAGGTAGGGATTGTCCACGAAAAGGATGGCACGACCACATGAAAATCATCCTGCTAGAGGGAAAAATAAGAAGCTTGAACAACAGATATAGGTTTTCTCTTTCTGGCCTGTTAGGGACTTGGCGTGATTGTAATGTGTATATAAAAGAGATCATTTGTACATAAATTGTTTTTGATTAAATAAATAATATTATTGTACTTAGTAAAGATGTAATTCATTGAGTTGTAAATGTCCCTGTAATGATTTACTGAGTATAAAATGTAAATTACTGATATTTAATTGTATTTTAATGTATACGGTAATCAATACCTACCAAGATTGACTTCTACTTATTCATGATTATATTTTGTACCTTTGTCAATAAATAAAGTAGATAGGTAGTATAGGGTGGGTCTGTTGTGAGTATTTTATTTTTCTATAAAAACAAAGCAATTAAACTTCAATAACAAGGCCATGGATATCATAATAATATCTGTAAACAAAACATTTCTTTGATCCAACAGTTAAATTTGTTTTTACTATCAATATTTTTCCTGTTGTACATAATCGTAATGTCTTACTTATAATATATACAAACAATTAATTAAAATCACTCACCAATCTCCACTTAATATCCAACATCTTTTGTCTCTTAATAATTCACGTGTACTGTCCATTATTTCAAAATTCCTTTCATTGAATGACATAAATTTATAATAAAATTAACTTTTCTCCTCTGACATGAAATAATTGGCACATAGCACTCTTTACAGGGTGAATTGCCTTAAACAAAAAAAAAATGTCTTACTTCATGATCTGGTTGGAAGAAATTTCCTAATTGCAATAAACCCGCCAGTGTTTGTTTAAAAGGGCATATAATGCTAAATCTAGTTAGTGACTGAAAACATGATATATTTAAACCACCTAATACACTATGAAGTTATGTGTTAGTAAGCGTTACTATCGTGTGTGTTAAAAGGGTTTATATGTGATTTAAATTATTGGAAACTAAAGATTTGTTGATTTTTTTGTAATTTAAGAACAAACCTGAACTGAAATGAAAACACTTTATCGGTTCACTTTTATTTTATGCATATAAAAGATTTATTTCTCTACGGCATATAGTTAGCCGACCGACGTGGCACAGTTGGTAAGCCGTTTGGTTTCTGTGCAGGCGTCCTGGGTTCGATTCCCAGTAAAGGAGAAATTTATTTCTCACGCAAATATTGCTTCTCTGGGCTGGAAACACTGGTTAGTTAGAAGAAATTAACTCGCCACTTGCGCAGGGTGCAATGAAGTAATTATTATGATGCAATTTTAAAAAATGCTGTAAAAAGAAAATTTGAATAATATTTTGGGGGTGAATTTATACTGAATTTTAAAATTCTGTAAGAATTGTGTTGTATTTAATAATAATTTAATTGTATTCACTGGAGAAATGTTATTTCAAAATGCGATGTTTAAGTTTATAAGCCTCTTGATAACAAATAATAGAAATAACAGAAATGGTATTATTATATTGTTTTATCATATTATTTGTATATAAAATAATTTTAAAGCCAGATTCAGTGTATTTATGTTTTATTTATCTTTTTGTACATAATAACTATATAAATATATTGTTCACTGGTGGCTTAAAGTTATTAAAGTTATAATTCTTACTAAATCTTGTTAAAGCAATTCTATTTTATAACTCAAATAGTTTGGCCACAATATTTAATAGCGTATTAATTTATTAACAATTCTAATTCCTACGTAAATTATCACAATTACATTTAAGAAATAATACAGCTGTTTTATCACTTTTCAAGTTTATTTGTTTTCTTTTTACAATACTAGTCATAAATGTTTGTCGCACTTATAATAATCTTAAAATAATATATACATACCATCACACCATGTCCCTCACGGTGTAGGCAGAGAGAACTGAACTCCACATTATTTATTCTTGACACACATTCATCACCACGTCAACATTCATACATTGTAAATCAAAATATTTATAAAAAACACATGAGCCTAAGCGCTTTCGCCGAACACAGCCGGCATCCTCATAGGCAGAAATCAAACCAGCATCCAGTAGCCGGCATCCTCAGAGACAGAAATCAATCCATACATTGTTTTATACATGTTCGTCTGTTGTTCACACTTCTTACATTTCCATCTTTCAGAATATCATTTACATGGTCGTGCCATCCTTTTCTTGGGTGACCCCGACCTCTTATTCCCTTGCTGTTCACCTTGTTTTTTTTTTCGTCAGGCGATCCTTGTTCTCCTCATTCTTTCCAAGTGGCCAAACCATCTCAATGTGTTGACTTCATTCTATTTATAACATCTTTCTTCATCTTACATTCTTTTCTTCTAAGCAATCTCAATCCAACTGCATTTATTCTGCTTTCATGCGTCTTCTGCCATATCCAGGTTTCACTTGCATACGTCAAGGTTGGCATTACGATTGCGTTATGAATGGCAACTTTGGCATCCATTGATATGCTGCGATCATTCATAACTAGTCTTAGTGCTCCATTCACTCGGTTTCCTTTCATAATCCTTCTTTCAATATAATTATCAGACCGTCCATAAAATATTCGATATCCTTATCAGGAGGGCAAGTCTGGTTCAATTGGCGATATCAAAACCCCAGTGATTACCCATATCATGGATATAATTATTATATGGAGTTCTATGACATCTAAAGATATTGTAGAACTCCATATAATAATTATATCCATTATATGGGTAAACAAGGTGGATTTTCATTTCGACGGTGAACCAGACTTGACTCCCAGGCCGTCCGTAAAATAATATATGTACCTACATACTTACATAAATACAACTTTCAATCTTACGTACCAGTTAAAATTTAAACTTTTGATTTTAGCGGCTAACAATTATTTTACATTTTTCATTTATTTTGGAAACCCACATCACAATAACATACAAAATTATTTACGTAATGACTTTTCATTCTTATCAACCTACATGTTTTGTTTCTAAATGAAAAATCCATTGTAATAATCGCAACCGGTTTCAGAGTTGACCGCTCCCTTTTCATGTTCATTTATAAATATTCAGTTGTACATACGGTGTGTTGAGATTTCATGAAATGTTTGCATTGTTGTCAGGTATACAAGAAACTTGGTTGACGAAGGAAACGGCAAATTCAACCTGATGATTCTGTGTTGGGGGGAGACTCACGCATCGGCTATACACGACCATGCTGATGCCCATTGCTTCATGAAGATACTGGACGGTGAACTGGAAGAGATCAGGTAAGACAGCTATAGGATAATTCATGCTCTTAAAGGTTCTGCTGCGTGAATTGACCTATATGTTATTAGTTGAATTTATTAAATTTATATTTTATCTTAAGCTGCTTGACTATACAAAGACAAGAAAATTGCAATACTTTGGGCATAATATAATGAAAGGGAAATAGGACACCTCCCTCTACAATCAAAAAGTTTATCAAAAGAATGTGCCACTAGGAAGACAACTAACATTCAGACTTGATACTATCAAAATTTTACTACGAAACCAGTTTTATTTTTCTTATAGTGTTGTTCAACTCATCTATTTTGTAGCGTCTTCTAGATGGGCTCGATCGGTTAAAATTTCTCAAGCACACTGACCAGGATCCATCGGGTATGCTAGGAGGTGCTCGATCAATTAGCATAACGCTTTCAATATCTATATGACAAGTCAATATCTTTATTAAGAAAATTTGCTAGTTTTATTTCTTTTTCTTCTTCTGGTGTTATGTCAGATCCTTCCTATGATAACTTGAGATTACATCTCTTTACCTCCAGAGGCTCGAAACAGCTCCTCCTTGATACATAAAAAGTTTTTCTTAAATTTCAATGAAACGTGTTTAAAAGTTGTGCATTTTTTTCATAATAGATATGTTTCTTCAGGGATAAACAAGTATAAAGACTTGGGAGGAATGTTTGGTTAAAATAGTATTCGATGGTGCATGCAAATTGGAGTGAGAATGAAAACAACTAACTCTAAAGTGATTATATTAGAGAAGAGTGAAAGACAAACAAAATGTGAGATACGAGTGGAGAATGTACAAGTGAACAAGAACAACAAGCATGTTTCAGGGTGATGACTGGAAAAAGATACAAATGTGCGGTAAAATGATGTATGAGAGAATTAGAAATGAGGATTATTAGACGAGAATGTATGATTGAAAGGGATATCGTAAGTAAGATAAAAATAAATGCCCTTAGGTGGTTTGGCCACATAGAAAGAATGAGTGATGACCGTTCTGACAAAAAAAGTATACAAGGCTGATAAAAGAGGAACGAAAAGTAGAGGTCGGCCAAGGAATAGTTGACACGATGGAATGACATAAATGGAATATTGAAAGACATTAGAAGTAAGGGATGTGATAAAGCAAGAAATGTATGTCAACAGAGAAGAGTCTGGCGTTTGGTTCTCTCTGCCTCCCCTAATATGGAAATGGCGTAATGGTATGGTGGTAAGATTATTTATCGTCATATACGGCTAAGACTACAAGCATTGATTGCCAATCAGTTTCCATTTAATTATATTTCAAATTGTTTATTTTTTATGACGACATGTTTTTTTGTGACAAGATGGCGACATGACATGTGAACTGTCACGTACTACTGCTGTCATTACGGTCAAATAATTTGATTCGTGTTATTTTTTTTATGACAATAATGTTATATCTTTACGAGTTGCAAAATTTACGCTACAAAAACAAATCACAATGTATAATAGACAATGCTCCTTGTATGTTTGAAATAACGTTAGATAAAATAACTATTATGATTTGATACTAGGATGGTGACGCCCATAAGCAAAGATTTACTATGTAGCTGCTTAGGTATTTTATTATTCAGTCACATGTCACAGTAATAGCAATGACATTACAAAAGGAAGAAAAAATATATTTGATTTTATATTTAAATCATACAATACTTGTTCATCATTTTAAAAAAAAAAAACTTAAACGAGTGGGTTTTGGCCAACGCTATATACTCCTCACTAACAATTCATTCTATAAAGTATGTATTATAATTTTGTATGAAAAATATTCAGCCTATTCATGAAATGAGTTTGTTAAATTATTTTTAATTTAAATATTTTATTACGAAATCTTGATAACTCTTCAATGCCATTTTATGGAACTGATGTGCCTTTTTACCAATTTGAAAATAAAAATATCAATTTTTAAGTTTCCTTAGGTTGGGGTCACTTTGAAATTTTTTTCAGTTAAAAAAAATGAGAAGCACTATTCAGATATCCTTCAAAATCTAATGGGGTCTAAGTGAGTATTAGATATACAAATTTGCGAAATTTGAAAATAATTGAATGATTATTTTAGTCTATAATCGATAAAGTAGAATATGCACATGCCGTACACAGCACACACACACACACAGATATACTGTGATAAAACTTTTAGAATACAATCTCAGTATGATAGTAGTTAAAAATCTGCAATAAAAAAAATAATCTTTAAAATTGCGAATTCATAACTCCCCACTATATCCCCTTGGGGTAGTGAGGAGTAAAAAACAGCGTGATACAATTGGTTTGTCTCACATTTCACGAATAAATGTGATGCATGTATTTAAATTGATTTACAAAAATTGTAGTGTTTTTGCAGATGTTTTTTTTTTGAGAATAAAATATGAAATCATTCCCATATTTTTTTTAGGCAATAATGATTTGTTTACAGACATATACTTGGGATTGATGAATATACAAATAGGCAACATTAAGACACCTTCTATTATATACGTTTTATTTTCGTGATTCTATACCGTCATTTTCAACGGCACTATCATAGTAATAATTTTCATGTTATAAAAACCTGTTTCTGGGTGCCCAATAACGCAAATATCGTAATGCTGTTGGACTTGTATATACTATCCTATAATTATTTATTATCATTCATCGTGTGACGAATTTTCCTCAATGTATCTATCTACATATATAATAAGTAGGTGTATTTAGTAAAGATGAACTCATCGACCCAATAGATAGGTAACATCTTGATATTTTCCCAATCTTCATATTATATTGTTTACACTTGAGATTGCTTCATAACACTTTTGGAATTTCCCTTTTTTTATATATCCCTAATATCCCAATTAATATTAATTTTATAGAAGAATAGATAACATAACATGGAATTTCCTATATAACATGGAATCACATAACATGGAATTTCCCTTATGTTCAACTTGAGGAATTATGATTATATTTTCCTCTTAAAATCATATTTTTAAAGTAGAATTTACGCAAACATTGGGTTGTTTCCCTTTCGAGAGCCATTAATATTTTTTGACAAATTTTTCAACGTCTTAATATAGACGAAGTTGGAATATTATAGGCGAACCACGACCTGTCATTGGCTGCTTTGCATGATCCCTTTATGCGCTTGCGCAATGTTCCCCAATTATGCCTTCTTATTGAGTTCCCTTATCAATGCAATTTTGAATTTTTTATATATTTTAATAATGAGAAACTGATCGAAATAAACAATTTTTATACCTATTTTTTTACATAAATCTAAAATTTCAAAAATTATGATAAAACGATTTTGGAATATTGCCAGTTGCACACATAATGAAGGATAATATTCATTATATATATTATGTAATAGTAAATTTAAATTAATTTTAAATTTCATCACAGGTATGCATGGCCCACAATGTACGATCCAAACCTCACAAATTATTCAGCGACAAAGGAACTTTGTTGTCATAGAAATAGCGCGCAGATGATAGACAACGGTAACGATGAGGTGATCAATCTAATATCCGAAGTGAGGATGGACGGTGGCACCACAACGGGAGGAAACAACAACAGGCTGGACGACAAGATGGCGACCAGCGAGAAAACGACAGGCGAATTCTCTGAAATTAATGAAGACGAAGAATGCGGAAAGCAGATGATGGAGCTGGGCAGATCCAGACTGGAGACCAATGGAGTTTGTTACATAAATGGTAAGTTTCATAAATTTATTTTACATTACTTCTCGGGCAACTAACAGGTACTATGTCAAATATTAATTTAACATGCACCCAATAACAAGATCCCACAATTTGGAGACTTACGATATTAAAGGTCTCATAGATCCTGACTGGAAACAATTAAAAACTGTGTCTCCACCGGGAATCGAACCTGGGACCTTTGGATCAGCAGTCAGATACCTAACCAACTGTGCCATGAAGGCCGACGATAACTGTTGTTTCAATATTATGTATTTATTAAAAAAGTCTAATACGATTTTTACTCCTCACTAACCCAGGAGGTTTTAGTAGGGAGTTATGAATTCGCAATTTTTAAGGCTATTTTTTTATTGCAGATTATCAACAAATATCATGCTGAGATTGTATTCTGAAAGTTTCATCACAATTTATCTGTGTGTGTGTGTGTGAGTGTGCCGTGTACTATTTGCTGTGTGTTTATTCTACTTTATCGATTATAGACTAAAGTACTCTTTTATTTTCAAATTTTGCAAATATGTATATCTAATACTCGCTTAGACCCCATTAGATTTTGAAGGATATCTGAATAGTACTTCTCATTTTTTTTAACTGTCAAATATTTGAAAGTGACCCCAAGCTCAGGAAACTTAAATTTTTTATTTTCAAATTGATACAAACGCACACCACTTACATAAAATAGCATTGAAGAATTATCAAGTTTTCATAATAAAATATTTTATTAAAAAATAATTTATTTAACAAACTCATTTCATGAAAATGCTGAATATTTTCTATACAAAATTTGAATATTTTGAATGACTTGTTAGTAAGGAGTTTAGCGTTGGCCACAACCCACTCGTTTTCTAAATGTTACAATTACTGAATTGAACAAAATGTTGAAAATATAAATAGAGAATATCTTGCAAAAAACTTTTATATTGATATAATATGTTCAGATTAATGTGCCAAGAAGTAAATTGACATTTTCATCCATATTAAGTATGTCTTTCATTTTCATACCTAAAGTAAATATTTACATTATAAAGATTTTTATGGTATTCAATTCACCCACGCTAAATAATATTTATATTTTATAAATTAATATGATTATTGTGACATTTGAATGTGAAATAATTTTCAAATGATTTCCTTAAATCTGGAAATTTCTAACCACAAAGCAGCACCATTACACCAGTCATGCATTGTTGATTGGTGGCCACAAACCCAATGTCTTTTTATGTAGTCATTCAATAATTATTTAAAATATACATCTAATTTAATTATACCAATTCTAATTTAAACTTTCATGCAAGATGTTATATGAAATTACATACATAAATACATACCATCACGCCATGTCCCTCACGGGGTAGGCAGAGAGAACTGAACGCCACTTATTTCTATTTTGACATTTATTTATTTATTTACATAATTGAACTGCACACAAACAACACTAGGTAAAAAATTACAATGAGTAGGCTTAATATATAATTGTTAAACTATCCCTACCTAGTGTCAATTACTTGTGGCAAATCAATTCATATAATTAATAAAATACTGGGATGTGAATGTGTAGTGGGTGAAAATGTGTAATGAGGTGTGTAAAATGTGACTTGCTATGCTGATTTTAAATTGAACAGTAAGTTCTTATATTGGTAAGGCGAGTTATGAAAAATATCTAGATGTAGGGTACTTTGATGCTTATTATAAGTGGTCAGGATTCTGTTTATTGGTGAGTTTAAAGATATATATTCATCGCCTCGACAACATTCATACATCGTCTTTTACATGTTTGTCTGTTGTTCATGCTTCTAACATTTCCGTCTTTCAAAATACCGTTCACATGGACGTGGCATCCCTTCCTTAGGCGGCCCCGACCTCTCATTCCATTCCTGTCCGCAATGTATATTTTCTTCGTCAGGCGTTCCTCATTCATTCTCCCCATGTGGCCAAACCATCTCAATGTGTTCACTCATTTCTGACCCTGTCATACATTGTTCTATTACAGATTCTTCTTAGCGATCTCATTTCAACTGCATTTATTCTACTTTCGTGCGACTTCTGCCATGTCCAGGTTTCACTTGCATACATCAAGGTTGGCACTAAGATAGCATTATGAATGGCATATCTAAGGATGCTAAAGTTTGCCATTCATAATTCCATTCATAATGTTATATGAAATTCCATAGAAAAAACCAAGATTAGACAGTAATTACCATGTAGGTATATATGAGTAATTAGTGTAATTACCATGTTAATAACTACTTATGTCATAAATCTTCTAAGATGAACGCAATAATAATATTTAATATATCAATTTTTAATGTTTATTCCTTTGAAATCATTGTGCAAATAATGAATATCATCACTTTATTGAAGGGATTATTTTATACATATATTATTTTATACATATCTCTTGAACTAGTATATTCTAGTTTTAACTCATAAATAATAAATTCCTCATAAAACACTAGAGATTTATTTTTTATTCATAAAATAAAATAACAGATTAATTACTAATGATAGTTAAGATTTATTTATTGTTGTTTTTTTTATAATATTGTCACACAAAATTTTTGCAAAATCGGGCTGTGAAAAGGGGTTTGAAATTTGATTGAGTTTAAGCATTGTAAAATGTTGTAGTGTTGGCCACAACCCATTCGTTTTTATATATAACTATCAAGTGTGAATAAAATATATACAATTTTTTCACGCATAGACTATGTGAAATGGTTTTAAATATGACTGATTATTAACATTGTAAAGAGTGTAGTATTGGCTACAACCCCCATTTTTATATGTTATCGTCAAAAGTAAATAATGTGTATGAAAATTTTTGTAATATTGGATGATAGTCAAGTGTTTGTCACATCCCACCTTTTTTATATTTTTTCATCAAGTGTGCGATAGTTTATAATATTTTTGCATAATTAGACTGATAAGACTTAAAACTGAAACAAAAGTCTACATTATAGAAGAAGACTTTACTATGGTTTTTAATTTGAATATAAATGTTGCGAAGTGTCCAGTAATGGCCACAACCCCGATTTTTTTTATATTGTCATTGAAAGGAAATGTGTAGGCATTTAAAAATTACGCAATATAGGATGATAGAAATGGTTTAAATTTGATTAAAAAAAAGTATTGAAATATTCTAGTGTTGGTCACATCCCATTTGTTTTGGTATATTTTCATCAAGTCTGCATATCCTTGTAATATTTCTGCACAATAGACTATTAGACTTAAAACTGACCCAAAGGTGACCTAAGGTCTACGTAAAAGAAGAAGATGAATTAGACTATTAGAAATAGTTTATATAAAAACTCACCCAAGGTCCACATAAAATAAGAAAAAGAAGAATACGACTAAAGGAAATAGTTTGTTTAAAAACTGGTCTACATAAGAGAAGAAGAAGATATATTTGACTGTAGTAAATAGTTTGTATAAAAACTCACCCAAAAATTTTTTTCTGAAAAAAATTATTATTAAAATATACTTAATAATTCAACATTTTTATCAACTCTCTTTTTTAGCGTGACACTGTGTCAAGTATACTGGTACATGCTCGCACATATATTAGATTTTCTTATTTTTCCAAGACGCATGAGACAAACACACACACACACACACACACACACTATCATTGCTTTATTATTTAATATTTATTTATTTTAAACTAGCTTTTATGTCCCGCCGTTGGCCAAGAATGTAAATTAGTGAAGGAATAAGCAATCGTTTATATACCTACATAATATTGTCACACATAATTTTTTTTAACCGTAGTATGAAAAGTAGTTTGAAATTTAATTGAGTTTAAGCGGTGTAAAATCTTAAAGTGATGGCCACAATCCATTTGCTTTTATATATAAGCACATACAATTTCTGCACGCATGGACTATGGGAAATGATCTTAAATATGACTTATTATAAAAAGACAACGTCGTAAAGAGTTTGGATTTGGCCACAACCCCTATTTTTATATATTGTCATCGAACGCAAATAATGTGTTTTAAATATTTAGTAATTTTGGATGATGGGAAATGGTTTAAAAATTGATTAAACAAAAGTACTGAAAATATTCTAGTGTTGGTCCCATCCCATTCGTTTTTATATTTTTCGTCAAGTGTGCATATAGTTTATTATAGTTTTGCACAATAAAACTGATAGACTTAAAACTGACACATAAGTCTACATTACAGAAGAAGAAGACTTAAGCTATGTTAAATAGTTTTTAATATGAATATAAACGTTGTGAAGATCCAGCAATGGCCACAACCCCGATTTTTTATATATTGTCATCAAAATGAAATGTGTAGTTATTGAAAATTAAGCAATATATGATGATATAATAAATGGTGTAAATTTGATTGAACAAAAGTAATGAGAAGATTCTAGTGTTGGTCACATCCCATTCGTTTTTATGTATTTTCATCAAGTATGCATGTTGTTTATAATATTTCGTTACAATAGACTATTAGACATAAAACTAATCCAAAAGACTAAATAAAAAAAGAAGTAGAAGTATAAAACTATAACAAATAGTTTGTAATAAAAACTGACCCAATGGTCTACATAGAAGATGAAATAGAAGAATTACACATTAGGAAATGTATTATATAAAAAACTGACCAAAATGTCTTCATAAAAGAAGAAGAAGATGAATTGAACTATAGGAAATATTTTATATAAAATTCACCCAACATCTACATAAAATAAGAAAACGAAGAATTAGACTAAAGGATAGTTTGTTTAAAAATAGTTTGTTTAAAAACTAACCAAAAGGTCTACATAAAGGAAGAAGAAGACGAATTAGACTATAGGAAATAGTTTGTATAAAAACTCACCCAAAGTCTACATAAATTAAGAAAAAGAAAAATTAGACTATAGGAAATAGTTTATTTATGAACTGTCCCAAATGACTTCACAAAAGAAGAGGAAGAAGATTTAAACCCCAAGAAATAGTTTGTAGAAAAAATCACCCAAAGGTCTACATAGAAAAAAGAAGAATTTCACTATAGGAAATAGTTTGTAGGTATATTGAATGTGTATTGTAGTTAACCTAAAATAGTTTAATAATTTTCCTACACAAAATCAGTATATTCTTGGTTTTTAAGTAGTATTAGGTATGTAGGTACCTACCTACAATGATGTTCTAAATTAATTCGAATTCGATTTATAACAAATTTTATTTGAATATCAGAATGTGTCCGTTACCATAGTAACCATGTTCCAACATGTGAAAAATATCAAATGTTATGGAGACATTTTTTGAATATGTAGGTACCTACATTGGTTTGTTCGATGCCATAAAAATGAAAATTGTCAGAAAAATCAAATATTTTTAACAAATTATGCAATTTTATTACGCCTATATCTTAACTAATAATTAACAGACTTTTACAATATATGTCTTAAAACTTGCTGTAATGTCTTGTGTTTCATTTTATTATTTCATAATCACATTTATTTCAAAGGTATATTATTTTAAAGAACATATTCATTCGGTAGGAAAATTAAATATCGTATGAAAAGATATTAAAATGGCGGGGTTATATGTACATTTGTACAAAACGCTTACTTTAAAAATAAGTTAAAAATTATAATTAGACAAAATATTCACCATGTTTTTCACTTAAAAGCTAAGTTATACTTGAAAATATTTTTTTTTCGTGTAAATACGTACTTCTAACTTTTAAACTAACAGATATTTGCGTGCAAAATGTTCACTTTTTTGACAGATATGACTTGGAAAATTTTGTATGAAAAAAATAATTATTGAAATATCTTTGAAATTCAGCATTTTAATCGCATTATTTTTAGCGTGACACTGCATCAGGTATACTGGTACACGTTCGCACATAAATTAGATTTTTAGATGCTCTTGGTTTTTCAAAAGGCGTGAGACAAACACACACACACACACACACATACACTAACATTTTGATTGCTTTATTACTTTAGATTACAACGACAATCTGTATATCCATGAAAAAATGCATCAATAAATCCATAGTTCTTGATTATTTTTTTAACAATTAATTACATTTTATCGTAAGGAGCAAAATTAATACCTGCCAATAAATTTTTTACCACTTGTATTAAAAATTGATAATCTGAAAGCAGAGTATTAAAATTTTTACTATGTTTTATGAAAACATTATTAAAGTAATTTGTAAAACGTAAAAAATAAACAATAGGCAACGGACTGATAATTGTGAGTAAGTTGACATTTAAAACAAATGATGATTTTTTTGCAAATGACAAAGTTTATGATAAATATTTATATTGGATATTTAAATATTAAATATTATCAGTGGTTTTCCTGGATGAAATTATAAAAGTACCCTCCCACGAAAACCAAATAAATGTTCCGATTACATCATAAATAGTATTTAAACAATACAACAATAATACATATAATGCAATATTTTATACTTTGTTTTTATCCATAATGGATATTGCAGAGTCTTATCAATAAATAATAGATACATGTTTTGGTATGTAACTTTTGCTTTTAAAATCTTATTTTATTTCCAACAATATTATCTTAACATGATACTATGTATGTTGAATCGACCTTAATAAATGGAAGTAAGACATGCAGACTTGCACTTGGCATTAAATTCCAATCCCCATTTCAAACCTACCTTTGTAATGTAGAAGATGACAGGTAGATAGGTTCTTAGTGTAAATTGAGATTGTAATTGGAATCGAAGAAACATGAAAGTAGAATAAACACGATTGACGGAAAAACGTCGTTTATATAATAATCTATAATATCTTTGTTTATAGCTTTTAGCCATTACAATAAAAAACTAGATGTTGTTTTGCACTGTTCCTCCTACATTCCCCGTTTTTTGGGCATACACATTAATGCCTAGTCCAGACCATGCTAGTAATTTAGTCAAGTGGTGACTACTTTGGCAGTTAAATATGCCTGTCAATAAAAGCAAAAATTGAGTTAAGTAGTATAGTAAGTGATCAATTTTGTTCTATTTTTACCAGCGAGTAATGACCCCCTACATCACTGCTTACTTGTTCCTCAACTGAACAAAGCCAAACCTGTCGTTTTAGTTAATTTCATTAGCATGCAAAAACAACGTATCGCTAAAGCGAAGAAAGTATTTTGAACTTTGTTTGTGATTATTAAGAACATGAGTGCCTGTAGAATATTAAGCCCCCACATTATAAAAAGAAACAACACATGGATTTGCAAAATAACCTTTAATAGCTTATTTACTTTATTGCATTGCAGCCTCTTTATCGTACAAAATACCACTTACTTGTGTACTGTACTCGACTGCTTACGAACAATATTTTGGGCAATAGTATGTCCAATTCTGATTCGTTTCAGAGTACGAAAATGTCTATAACCAACGGGCGACCATGGATAAAAGGATTTTGTTCGCGCGGTGTGACGTAATGAGTCCCGTATAAATGCAAGCACCTTTTTTACATTTCTCATGTACTAAAATTCCGTATAAATTTTTTAGTCGAATCTGAATAGGGCCTAGTGAGTCACTAAATTAATAAATATTCTACTTACTAATAACACAGTTTGAACTAGATTTAATGCCACAATTCAACAATCCAAACAAATGTCATTACCAAATACAAGACATTTTTTTTTGTTTAGGCTAGCATGTAATTATTGTGTTATATGTAATATAAATCCAAAAATATGAAACGGTGCAAACTAACCTATTTATATATCTCGGTTCTAACATATTCAGTTAGAACCGGTTTCCATGATGATCTAAATAATGATATATTTGACCTGTACAACATATCAGGTCACCCCTCAATAACTTCTGCATTAAATGTTATGAATGATTATATTAACATAATTTGTTTCTCATTCACTACTTCATCTGACAGCAGATTACTTGACCTGACAAATTCAGAGACAAATTAAATTCATAATACCAAGATGAAGAATTAAACTGTGTAATGTATATAGTCAATCACTCACGAGTCACTCATCAATGATAATTATTATATTATCCTTCTTCTTTTAGTAGATCTCTAGGTCTGTAATTTAAATACTATGCCTCCTGAGATGACAAAGTCCAACTATCCTTCCATCTCTTGGGTGGTCTTCCGAGTACACCGAAAGATGTCCTCTATTCCACATGTTTTTCTTATTTCAACATCTCGAACACAATCTCAGAGAGTTTATTCAATGATTAACCTTAGAACCTTCATTTCCGTTGCCCTTAGGAGATCCTTGGTTCGTACAGTGTCTGCATGTGTTTCCATAGCATACGCCATGATCGGTCACACACATTTCTTATATATTCTGACCTTGCTGTCAATGCGCCTGTGTTTTCCAGGCATATCTTTTGATGCTTTATTGATTTGTTCGTGGACTTCAGTGTATAGGTTGTTATGGCTGCAGATCTCTACTCCTAAATATTTGAAACTCATTACTTGTTCCACGTGCTTATCATCAACAGTTAGCTTACACCTTGAAAGGTGTTTGGATATAAGTAATACTTTTTTTTTTACTGACTGATATTTTAGCCTCTATGATACCATGTGGAATTTTTTCAATATTGATTTTATTTATTATCATCAACAGCTGTTGTTAAAAGCACGAATGAACTATTTTATACAACTGATTTTGATAATAATAAATAAATAAATGTTTTTTTTTAACAGAAATATTGATGTTTTTTTTTAACAGAAGACAAATGAAGTTGTCATCCATCCTGAAAAAAAAAGCAGCCTCCTTTGAAACTGATAAAATAAAATAGTTAAAATTAATTCTGAAAATATTATATATGTAATTATATAAAAAATTCTAAGTACATTTAATTTGTGGAAATTTATTTAAAAACAATAACAACATAACTTTTGTTTAATTCCACTTATTATTTTCATTAAATAAATTAATATTAAATCAGCTGAAGAAGAGAATGTTATTTTTTGAAACTAGTTTTGTATTGCTTCTCAGGTAACTAAAAGATGTTGAATATTACTTTAACAAGTACCCAAAGCATTGAAAGAATGAGAAAATGCTATGTGTGGTCTGTTTTATTGTATGGATGCGAGACGTGGACCTTGAAAGTCAGTATGATGAACAGACACTGGAAGCATTTGAAATGTGGCTCCATCGACGAATGCTCAGAATTCCCTGAACAGATATGATAATCAATACAGAAGTCCTGAGGTGAGCTAGAGCAAATAGGGAGTTGTTGTCTACCATCAAGGTCCGTACCTGGATCATGTGCTGCGTGGAGAGAAATATCACCTTCTCCAGCTCATCTTGAGGGGCAAGATTGAGGGACACCGAGGACCTGGCAGAAGACAGATGTAAGAGAATGGACCGGCATCCTGAGTATGGAGGAGCTGTTCCAAGCAGCTTAGGACAGGGAGGCATTCGCCGGAGTGATTGCTGACGTTGAGGGAACCCAACAGGGCACTTAAAGAAAAAGAAGAAAGCATTGAAAAACAGTGTCTCAACAGGAAACCAAACCTTTAACTCTGGGAGGTAAGTCTGGTGAACAGGCGGAATCAAAACCATCCATGTTTACCCATATCATGGATATAATTATCTTACGGAGTTCTATAACATCTTAAGATATTGCCTGTATACCAGACCCCCCCAGGAATTTTATATATCTTACAAACTGAGCCACAAAGACTGTCAAACACCTTAAAATATTATTGAACCTATTTGATAAATTTGAAACAAAATATCAATTTAAGAATCATTATCCCGGGTTGACGTGCTACAGATGATTTTAATAAAAATTATAAAAATAAAAACACAGTTGTAAAAGTAATGTTATCACTTGAGATAACCTCTTTGATGTACCTAACTCATAGTCTTATTTGTTATAGATGGTATCCACAACATTTCTCCAATCTCAAATAGTATCTTAAATGATAAATAATTATATTTATAAGGACGTTTACAATTTGACTCAGGGAACATCTCTCACTTTCCGTAAAATTGACACATTCAGGATTGTAAACTTTTAAAGAATAGAAGTGTACACTAATATTAAAGTGTTAGCCACATCCCACTGTATTTTTTTATCCACCATTTGATATTGTATTGTTCTGAGAATTCATTACCTAAAAGGTTGATCATCCAGTCTCAGCAGATCTTCTTTTTTTATGTATAATATATCGTTTTTTTTATTGTTTTCCTTTTATGTTGCCAACCACATAAAGATATGAATTGTTTTTATGTTATAAACAAATGTTTTTATCATTGCATCATTATTTGACATGGAATTTCAAGTCAATAAATAATCCAATTCGAGCTGATAAATAATTGTAATATTATTTCTGCATATACAAAATATTTACCTTCAAATAAATTGTAACCATGAGCTGTTGTTATATACCTATTCTTGTTATTATTGATATCAAACAATTCAAAAACAACTAGATTCACTAAATACATACATAGATAGTATATGAAAAACAAGAAATTAACAGACCTTAATATAACTGTTATTAACGTGGAATGAGATCAAAAATGCCCTTACACTGGCAACAATTATCTATTTTAAATGTATTGAAAGAAACATAAAATATTAAAAACACTTGTCAATCATAGAGGTGACATGCTATGAAAATGGAATATTTAGATGGTTTAAAAATGTTTTTTTTAAAGATAAATATAAAAATGTGATTACATGTCTTGGAAAGCTCAAGATGGCCGCTCAAATGCAGAAATAATAAATAGAGTTCAACAGGCAAGAGTTGCCTTTAACAAAAAATATATGATATTTAAATCTCGTAACATTGATGTCTGAAGTGTGCTGCTGTAAGGCAGCGAAACGTGGACTATCAGCCGGAGAGAATCTGGACGTCTGGCTACCTTCAAAATGTATTGCTACAATCGCATGGCTAGGATCCATTGGTCAGACCGCATTCCAAACGACATGGAACTGAGCAGAGTCGAAGAAACGAGGCAACTCCTAACAAACAACAATCCAAATGGATAGGCATAACAACCGGCATCCGGGTCTGCTTGTTACTTTCCCCGACGGAATGACAGAGGGCAGAAACTATAGATGTTGCTCTATAGTTGTATTGTCCGGGCGATCAGTGATGTGCGCTGTAGCAGCTTCAAAAAGATGAAGAGGTTGGCTGACAACAGAGTTATGTAGAAAGATGGAGTGCTTGATACAAACCAATGGCATATGTTTTTGCTTCATTCACATATGGAACACATCATACATGCCCTTCTATTATTCTGACAATATTTTTTTGGGCAACCTCTACACTTTTTTCAGTCTTGTATACATGCTCTATCAAACATTTGTGATTTATTCTTTTTATGTGGCCAAACCATATTAAGAAATTTATGTATTTTCATTTTAATCACGGAATTGGAATGTATGATTTAATATTTCAATCATAAATTCTTGTCTTATATCCTCGTATCTACATTCATGCATGCTCATTCATTGTTAGATTAATAAATAATTGTTTTTTTCATTAATTTTTTTTTTTATATTTTTTTTAAGAATTATAACAACAAAATATATTAGTACATTAACAAAGTAGGTGCAGTTTTACATGTAAATTTGTCCTAGTTGTATGCTATATATAAAATTTTTACACGTTGGACGCCCAACTAGGTGAACCTGTTTTAAGGCGTCCGTTAGGAATAGTTACTATAGTATTAATAACCAACACAACTCAACACACACATACAATAATGATTCTAAAAATAAGGTAAATTTAACAAATTTTCAGGTCCAATTAAGTTAGAAATGAAGTCAATTTATTATTTGATTCATCTATACCTATGGATATAAGCCAAGCAATTATTGTTTTTTTCAGCACATTTCTTGTCAACTGTTTCCAGTCATCAGGTAGAAAATTAAACATTTTAGGGCCAAGGAAATCTAAAATTACGCTGTGCGAAAGTAGTGTTTGTTTTGTTCTTCATAATAGTTGACTTTAGAGAATTACGGGTAGAATAATGATGTCTAACAATTGGGTATTCCTGTCTATGTTTATGAGTATGTAGAATTATTTTGCTGATATATAGTTGTCTGACATTTAAGACTTTAAAATCAGTGAATAATAGATTACTGGGATATCTGAATGGTTTATTGAGAATTATGCGTATTATTGATTTTTGAATTTTTAAAAGGTAATGTGACTTTTTACATAAAATATTTTATGATTACATATTGGATATTTTATGATCACATATTGGATATTTTATGATCAAATATTGGATATTTTATGATCACATATTGGATATTTTATGATCACATATTGGATATTTTATGATCACATATTGGATATTTTATGATTACATATTGGATATTTTATGATCACATATTAGATATTTTATGATTACATATTGGATATTTTATGATCACATATTGGATATTTTATCACATATTGGATTTTTTTTCCTGGCTGGAGTCAATGATATTTTTGACAAACTTTAATTCTCAATAGAAACAAAGTTGGAATATATAAACCGGGAATAGGTAAACTGGGAAATCAAACACCTACAGGCCTTACAACCTCTCATCGGTTGGTTTATGTGATCATGTCACCAATCATTGACTTCCAAATTTTGAGAATTCATTATATATTATGTTGTATGGCATTTTTAAAAAGCCAGATTTCCACCTATAGAATGACTAAACTAACTTTTTACTCGTTACAGATTCCATGGGACTCCATCGTGTGGGGAACCCATCCAACGTGGACCCAGCCGTATCACTCCACCTGTACTGTCCACCGTTTGATGCTTGTCACGTCTTCAACGAACAGACCGGCCGCAAAACCAAATGCAACGTCACTTTCTGGTCCAGATTTGGTCAAAAAAGAAACAGAGTTAGTACCAAATGACAAAAGAAATTATATATTAACAAATATAGACGATTACAGAAAATAACAATTACACGTGATAAAAGTTTTGGATGAGAATAATGATGAAGCAATAGGAAGAGAAGTGGAAAAGGATGATAAATCGTAAAGAAATGAGAAACAAACGGTACATGCAACCAATTTTGTATTTTTTTTTTTTAAAAAAGAATGAATATGTATTTGAAACAAGCACATATATATATCCTCATACATTCCCTAAACTAAGCATAAATGCTTGTGCTATAGGTGAACAAAATTGGTCATGGCAGGATTCAAACTCAAGATCATCGGATTACTAACCCAGCGCGATAACCACTCTGTCACTACCCATATAAAATTTATTGATTATTTTACAATTAATCCAAAAAAAAGTATAAAGTGGATCACCATTTGATACCCATGTGTTTAAAATAAATTTTATCGAGAGTCCAATATGTGAGTGTGTTCAGGAGAAAGAGATTTTAGATAATTTATTTTTTAACTGCTTTAACTGATTATATCTTCTAACAATATTTAATTATAAATAAATCATTTATATTTCTTTAACCACTTAAATTCAGTTTAACGCGACTAGTTTCGGGAGAAAATGACCTCCCATCGACAACCGAATTACAACTGACTAATATTGAACATTTGTATAACCGAAACTAGTCCCATTAATCTCAATTTATGTGGTTATAGCAATTTAAATTATTTATTCATAATAAAATTTAACTATGGAATACCACAAGGTAACCGTCAAAACAATGAATATTCTTAACATTTTGTGTTTTTAACCTAATAAATGTAACAAATTATCTCCAATCAACATTTCATTTTACTGTCTACTTTTTAATAACATGAAACTGCCCCCCTAGACAATGTGTCATTTAGCTCAAGAAAAGAAACAAGAAAAGATAACTCAATATATGGAAGTGACACGTAACTGGCAACTGTAATGACACATAAACATAAATGACACGTTGCCCTTTGTTCCAAAAGTTTGCTCAGCTCTGCCTTAGTAAATTTTGAAGGACTTTATTAATTTTAAAACCATTTTTATTTATCTAGGGGGACTGAAATACTCAAAGACAAACGCTATGATTGATAATTTGAATTAATCTCAACTTCACATTTAATCAAATTTTCAATATGCAAATCATGGCACAAAACACCTTATCTAGGGTGATTTACCAATCAATAACATCTATTATGTCAGAATCCTAGTGCTTTTTTATGACTTCTTACATAATTTATGTTTTTAACACTGGTTTTAAGAAAATACACTTTATCAAGATGCAAAAAAGTGCTAATAATAAAATTAACTATCACCAACTCTGTTTTTTTTTTACACTTTTTTTTTTCATTTCCAGGAAATTCAAGACAGCAGAGCGCCCGAAGACAATTAAAAATTTGATATCGACCGATGTCTATTTGATATCGACTGATGTCTATTTGATATCGACCGATGTCTATTTGATATGCTTTTAATGGCACAATATCTTTATTATTGTGAAACATCAAAGATTGATACTATGAAAATTATATTGAGCCTATTATCATAAATTTTTATAAAGTCACACAGAAAAAAAAAATTAAATATATGTATCTATGTTGTAATTTTAAAATATCTCTTTGTCTCTAGCTTTTAAATCCTGAGGTGGTGGGTCCCAACTTCATGTAGGATCTATTAGGAGCCATTATTTTCTTCTCCACATTAAGCATCTGTTATTTATATCAGACTGTTTGTTAGTTATCTTAATTTGATCATTCCTACTCTTCTTTGATTGAAAACTAGTTTTATTTATTTATTTATATTGCAAACAAACAGTCAAACAATATACATTACAAAAAATAAGTGTTACTTTAATTTATTGTAAACCAAAACAGTTTGCAGTTATTTTACTGTTTTAAAAATAATATGGCCCCAATTATTGTACGTATTTATTCATCTTTCTGTACATAATATAAACAAATATATTGTACACTGCCATTAGGCAATTTCTTCCAACCAACCATTATACCTTGTATAATTAATAAATGAATATGTGCAGTGGAATCTCGATATTTAAATTGATTATTAAAAAACAGTATAAGTTCTGATAATTTGGACTTATTCTGTTTCTTCATCAAGTTTTTGTCTTAGCTATTTTTAACAAATTAGCTATTTAAACTTATTCTGCCAGTTAAGTGACAAAATTGTAAAAATTTTACACATCGTAATGTGCCAAATACCTCAGGTTTCACTGTATTCATAAAACATGTTTTCATTCCTGATTTTATTAGATAAATGACATTAATTTTATTTAGGGTTGTCAAAAAATAAAATAATGAGATATTTTATTTTTTGTTTTCATTGAGCAAAAAAAATTTCTTTCTACATTTTAAAATATTCTTACAATCAATAACAAAAAAAATCAACATTAAAATAAAATGTAATTGATGTAATTAATCACTAAATCAAAATGTAATAGAAAATTAATTACATGTTACAAAATGCAAATAATTTTCTCTCGTTATCATCTATGGAATTAATCAATTTGAAATTTTATTACAAATAAAATTATGAACTAAAATTATGAAATAAGAGACTGATCCTTGACTTCAAATGTAATATTATTATTTTAATTTTTGACATACACTAGTATACGTAGGAGGGATCAATATATAATTGATAATAATGCGTAATTGGCATAAAAATATTTCTTAATAAAAATATTGAATTTTATCAAGATATTGTAAGTTCTATCAGATATCTGGCAACCCTGTTGATAAAATTGCACATACAGCTACAAAATACATACGTATGAATTACATAAATAAAAACATATTTTGTCTGTCCACATATCTCATCTGGAAACCATGTTTATATAATAATGAATTAAATTAAGTCGAACATTATTAATGTTATTTAAATCAACCATAATAATTTATTATTGTGATGTCATATTAGTTTACTATTTATTCTTACGTATTATGTTTATGTAGATTCAGTTCTCATTTATATTTCATTATACAAACAAAATATTTAATTTATAACTCATTTATTTTCTCAATTAAACTACAATTAATATTTTAAGACAGTTACAAAGACGATAGTATTTTTTTAAAGAATTAATATGTCACTGTAAAAAGTACATATACATCCTCATACATTCCCCAAACTAAGCATAAATGCTTGTGCTATAGGTGAACGAAATTGGTCATGGCAGTATTCTAACTCTCGACTACTAGATTACTAACCCAGCGCTCTTGACTGCTGTGCCACCACCCATAATTTTATATAATAAAAAATCATAAAAAAGGTAAAATTATTTTTTTACCTGTTAAGTGCACTTTTTAAACATCATATTTTTATCGAACAAATTAATGGGATATTTGAAAAGTACCTATCAAAAAGATTGGGTATCATAAAACAAATCAATTTTGAGATAATTCTCGTATATATTGTATCCTTGATTTCCAACAGAGGGGGAATTTCTTTAAAATTGTTTCTTACACAAATTTTGCTTCTCTGGGGGGCAAGTCTGGTCCGACCGGCGAAATCAAAACCCTAGTGACTACCCATATCATGGATATAATTATCATATGGAGTTCTGTGACATCTAAAGATATTATAGAACTCCATGATATGGGTAATCACTAGGGTTTTGATTTCACCAGTCAGACCTGACTTGCCCCCCTAGACTGGTTAGTCAGAAGAAATTGACATTTGCCGCTTGCACGGGGTGTAAGAAAATGTTAATTAAATTAATATTGTATAAATATATCAGTGTTGATTCTTTCATATTATATTATAACTTCTCATATTTTTACTATTTAATTTGACAAAGATGATTTCATTAATCATTCCAATATTTTACATTCCATAGATTGTTATAAAACGCTTTAATTTTACGACACATTTCATTTTCTACTTTAATTATCTATCTTATTCTATTAACACTTATTTTATCTAACTAACACTTCTTTCTAAATTAAGATTTCAATTCTTACTTATTTTTACATCAATTTGCTCTTTTCTTTAAAAATATTGTTATTCTTTACTTATTCAAATTTGATATGTTTGTGAGGTTTAATGCAGATAATAAAAATAAATATATATTTTTCTAAATGTTGTCTTTTTTATTTACATTTGACAAATCATATTGGTATTGAAGGGAAACCAGAGTATTTGACAAATCATTGCTACACAAAAACAATACACGATTAAATCACTTTGACAAGACGAATGCTTATATTTTAATAGTCAAAGTAGAACATAGCCATCACATTAAGATGGGTACCTGGACACTCCAATTATAAAGGTAACGAGGAGGCTGATGCTCTGGCAAATAGGGGAGCGGACATAGCTACCTATGGGCCGGAGCCTCACTGTCTCCTAGCTAATAGTATTGTCAAATCAACACTTTACCAAAGAATGCTTAACAATGCCACTGAACTCTGGTTATCTACCCCAGGACAAAGACATTCAAAAGCACTCATTTCAGGATTCTCTTCAACACACTCTAAGCGGATCCTAACAATGAGCAGGAATAACCTTAGGATTCTTACTAGAATCTTAACTGGTCACTGTAGACTCAATAAACATCTATGCACGATGAATTTATCGGAAATGTACCTATGCAGGTTCTGCATGGATGAACATGAAACACCGATGCATCTACTTACAGAATGTGGCCCACTAATGCAAACAAGAGTAAAGAAAATAGGTTTGCATATTGCTGATCAAAAGTAAATCAGAGACACCGATCCACAAAGGATTTTACAGTTCTTCCAGGAGATAGGACTATGGAATGACATCTAGCAGGCAAAGTATCACAATGGACTACTATTGAGTCGACGTGAGAGGGACTCTGGATGGGTTATAAAAAAAAAAAAAAAGAACATAGCCATTGCAAGTACATAGTAAGCTTATGTTCTTTCGGGAAAAATTTTAAAGAACATAATTTTCTGTCTTATCTAAAAAGGTTTTTCTTTGGAAACATTTTATGAATTACAAGAATCCAAATAAAAGAAATATATTGCTCTGGGTGCAAAAACACGTTTATCCGGCCCTGAAAAATAATGTTACCTGTCTGTATTTTTATCCCTCTTGAGATTTGGCATATGTGTTTGTTATCTTGTGTTTGAGATTTGGCATATGTGTTTGTTATCTTGTGTTTGAGATTTGGCATATGTGTTTGTTATCTTGTGTTTGAGATTTGGCATATGTGTTTGTTATCTTGTGTTTGAGATTTGGCATATGTGTTTGTTATCTTGTGTTTGAGATTTGGCATATGTGTTTGTTATCTTGTGTTTGAGATTTGGCATATGTGTTTGTTATCTTGTGTTTGAGATTTGGCATATTTAAAGTTTATACGGAGGAGAGTAGAAAGCTAAAATTTGTATATAATATAAGTGTTACAAATACATTAAATTAAATAAAAAAAATATTTCTTGACAAACCATAGATTTACTTTCATATTGCCAATGTAAAATGTAGTTGTTTTTTGTAAGTATAGCTAATAAAGATAGATAGATGACTTTTATAAAAGATGGGTCGATGGCAGAGCGGCTAGCGCGCTGGGTTAGTAATCCAGTGGTCGCAAGTTCGAATCCTGCCTCGACCGATTTCGTTCACCTATAACACAAGCATTTATTTGCTTATATTAGGGAACGTAGGAAAATGTATATGTACTTGTTTAACAAGGACATATTCATTTTAAAAAAAAAAAGACTTCAATCTTAAAAATTAAATGAATTATAGATTAATACCTCTGCGCGATAACTAGTTCCCTCCCCTGTGTTAAATTCTGCGTCACAACCCGCATCCTCACGTCACAGTGCACCATGGACAAACATGTTGCAGGCGGTCGTCCCTTTTCAGTTAAAATTATTTCTCTACGTCATATAACGGGTGGTAAAATTTCAAGGGCTGATGTTCAATGTGAACCACACCTAAACGTCAAGTTTTTTTCTGCATTTCATTTGACATTTCTCAATTTCAGACTAACTCAATTTGAACCATGGAAAGATACACAATCGACCAACGCGTTAAAGTTATTCAGGCCTATTATGAAAATGGGCGTTCAAATCAAAATGGATATTGTGCACTTCGTGATTTTTTCGGTCAATTTAATCGTCCAAATGTGAGTACAATCGGAAAAATCGTGCAAAAATTTGAGCAAACCGGGTCTGTAGGAGATGTGAAAACACCAGTGCATGCTCGTACAGCTCGTACTGCAGAAAATATTGCTGCTGTTCGCGATAGTGTGGCTGAAGAGCCGTTCACCTCAACTCGTCCTCGTGCCCAACAATTGCACCTCTCACGCTGGTCGTTGATGAACATTATGCATAAACACTTGCATTTACACGCTTACAAGGTTCAATTGACTCAAGAACTAAAGCCTCTTGACCATTTCAAGCGTCGTCAATGGTGGCAAGAAATGGCAACAGTGGGTTATCAATTTTCGAAGAAAATCATCTTCAGTGATGAGGTACATTTTCACCTCAGTGGATTCGTCAATAAATAGAATTGCCGCATTTGGGCGAATAATAATCCAAGAGTGATTATCGAAAAACCAATGCATCCACAAAGAGTGACTGTTTGGTGCGGTTTATGGCCTGGCGGCATCATCGGGCCGTATTTTTTCCAAAATGAGACCGGTCAGGCAGTTACTGTGAATGGTGTTCGCTTATCGTGAGATGAACGAACTTTTTATGGCCCGAATTGGAAGATATGGATGTGGACGATATGTGGTTTCAACAGGACGGTGCCACTTGCCACACAGCTAACGAAACAATGGCTCTTTTGCGCGAAAAATTTGATGGCCGAATAATCTCACGTCGCGGCGATGTCAATTGGCCGCCAAGATCATGTGATTTGACACCGTTGGACTTCTTTCTTTGGGGTTATTTGAAAGAAAAGGTGTATGTCGATAAGCCAGCAACAACTCAAGAGCTAAAGGATGAGATAATTCGGCACATTAACGACATAGAACCTCAATTATGCCTCAGCGGCCATTTGGCCGATATTTTGTTCCATACATAATTGAGCCATACCAATATTATCATAATAAAAAGAAATGTCAAAATCAACATCGGCCCTTGAAATTTAACCACCCTTTAGTTATGGAGTCATTTTAAAAAAATTGGCTATAAAGGATATTTTTAATAACTTTTTTAAGGGAATTTATGCTGAATTTTAAAATTGTGTGACAAACATTCACTTTATTCCTCCAAGAGAGAAATATTGAAAAACATATTTGAGATATTTGGGGTGTTTAGTTTTACATGCCCTCTTCATATTAAAGTCAATTAACCTTATTCTTGTCTTCATAGTGACTTACTTCATCTGAAGAATAAAATACCTAAACACTTCCTAAGTACTTCACTTATGGGTAGTGTCTCCATCCCATACTTCGCTCCAAGTTATCATCATTGTTCAGCCATCTATGTATTAAATGTTATACTTTGAAATAAACAAAATTTTGGAGATGAAATAGATTTTTAATATTTTTTGTATGTACATTTTTTTTAAATGAATCATTTGTTCGTTTCCGCATCTGGACCATCTATGCTGACCCTCTCCAAAAGATTGCAGCCTTGACGTTTGCAGCTAGGAGGTCCTCTTCATTACGAGGCTCCCCCGTGAGTGAGTTTTGCACTTCTCCACAATCGCATGTCACATCCTGCTCGACTCCCAACAGTTCCCATCTCTGCATATTCACCTTGCATCTACTCACGCCGGTTTTGAGTCTCGCTTGGTTCTAACAGTTCATTCTCCCCAAACAGCTTAATTCTTCTTCTTTCATGCTTGGTGGTGTGTGCAATTTGTTGGTTTCTGCTAGGAAACTGCGCCTGGCATCGTTCAGGACCACATTGAGTATCGACACCACACTGACGCTGCGTATATACATATTCAGCATTAGAGTAACAAATGGCGAGTACAGATGTTCGCAACACGTTGGGTTGGGCTCCCCAGCTTATTCCAGTGAGCTTTCACAGAATACTGGTAAACGTTTAAAATTAATAGTTTTTGTGAACAGTGATTTTTCTTACAGTATTAAATTTAAATTAAAACTACAGTCATGTATTGTGATGGTCAATCACTATCATCATCTTGTGGTTGATGAGCATCATCAGCATCATCATTGAGTCGAGCTGCAATCTCTTTGGCGGGGTTGAAAACACCGGCAGTCTGAGTGTTGCATACAAAGCATCTGGTGGTCTTCTTGTAATGGTTCAGAGCGCATTTCTCGCAGAAGTAATGTTTACATCTAAGAAAAATTAAACACATATTAAAAAAATAACAGATTCTTATAATTTTAATTCAGATAATATATTTATGTAACATACATTTTCATCTAATAATGATATCAATATCAAGAGAGAAGAATATCTAGAACAATATTTTAAATATTGTATACCTGTTCATACATTTTATTAGCAAGTACTTTGTCAAATGTCAAATAACCAACGATGGCCAAGATTAAATTAGGATTATATGCTCAATGGGGATATACTTCCTGACACAACAATATACTTACTTAGTTACGACAGGATCCTTGAAACTCTGTCTGCAAATGAAGCATTTGAAAGGAAGATTATCTTCATCACTGTCAATCTCATATCTTCCATCGTCTCCTGAATCTGCTGCAGCTGCCTCCTGTCTCTCCAACTGCCACCCGTGCTTGTAATCACCGCGGTCGTGGAGAAACTTACAACTGTCTATAATAAAAAATCATACATATTGATAGAATTTTTTTATACTACTTACTACATTTCTTAAGTCACCAATATTGAGCATCGACATTGAACAGTTAACAGTGATTTGTGTTGTGTTTCCTACCCACCAATTGACTGCACGGTGTTATGTAAGATTATTTTATTTTCATTCTTTATTTTTTTATTTCTCTATTGTTTGGTGACATTGTTGATATTATACTTTTGTTAATATTTTTTTATTGAGGAAGATACAAAAAAACCGCCTGAACCTGGGCCTACCATATTCTTTTTCTTCATCGTGTATTAGGTTATTCGATCTGTTTGGGAAGGTGGACTATCCTGGGAAGAGTAGGTCCAACTTTCCTTCCATCTCTTCGCAGGTCTCCTGGGTTGTCTTCTGTTGATGGGTTTTTCTGTCTTTACAATTTTGACAATTTTACTGTCATCCGTGCGTTCAATGCGGTCTCTCAATGGTCTTTGGGCCTATCATTGAAATTTTATACATCCGAATCTGGCGCAAGTCAAATCCCTGAGATAATTTACTGAATGAGTCAATACTTCCACAAAATCGATATCCTACCTCCAAATCCACAAAATCCAGTTTCTTTGTAATCCTTACAAATATCAGGTTGATAATCCCATCTGAAAATGGAAAAGGATTAATTTTACTCAAACATTTTCAACCTGCAATATATTTTAACTAGTTATGCAACGGAAGTGTCAACAGAAGCAGAAACATTGAAAAAACTTTAACCGGCTCGCTGGCTGGAACATCCCTCGCGCCTATACCCCACCCCACTCAAATGTTGTTAAACTCCGCATTTGAGGAGGCAGAAGCAGAGGTCTGTTGCATCACTAATTTTAAACAACTGTATGCATTTGGTGAATTAATTTCAAATATCCCATTAATAAAAGTAAACGAAAAAAGAACATAAAATGAACAAAAGTAACAATTATTTTTCATGTAATTATTGCTTCCTCAACTAGAACACATAGAGATGAGAGAGATTGTCATTTTGAAATAAACTCTCCACTTGTACAGGGCACAAGGATTTTTTTTATAGTACATTATAAATACAAGCTTTTGTGATTGTATGATGCTGTGATTTTGTAATAGAAAAATCAGCCTATGACTGCCAAGCAATTGATTATAAATTAATAAAAACATTTCTTTTTATGCTATGATACAAACTTAAGAAATTTTAATTTTATTATTATGAAACTGGATGTATAAACAAATAAACTAATGACAATGGTCTGAATTATAGTTGTCACCAAATATCTTGAACCATTTCGCCGAGAAAGGGGGAGATTTGCATGTAAACCAATGAAGCAATAAGACACAGATATGTGCTCTGCGCAACCGGAAGCCTGGTTCAAGATAATTGGTGATATTTTTACCTGACTGTGGATCTTAAATTAGATGGGGCTCTGATTGGTCCTTTCCTGACTAATCCAGAACTAGCATTTCCTGCCGCAGTATCTTTCTTCTTGTAGTACATAGCATAATTGTTTATTCCTCTGTATACCTAAAAAAATATTTCAATACAATATGCAACAAGAATTATTAAGATATTCACTGTGCAGATAGCAAGAGATGAAGAGACTGGCGGACAAATATGTGGTGGAATGAAAAAAAGAGGTGGAATGCTTGGTGTAAACTTGGTTAAAAATATTTCAATACAATATGCAACAAGAATTATTAAGATATTCACTGTGCAGATAGCAAGAGATGAAGAGACTGGCGGACAAATATGTGGTGGAATGAAAAAAAGAGGTGGAATGCTTGGTGTAAACTTGGTTAAAAATATTTCAATACAATATGCAACAAGAATTATTAAGATATTCACTGTGCAGATAGCAAGAGATGAAGAGACTGGCGGACAAATATGTGGTGGAATGAAAAAAAGAGATGGAATGCTTGGTGTAAACTTGGTTAAAAATATTTCAATACAATATGCAACAAGAATTATTAAGATATTCACTGTGCAGATAGCAAGAGATGAAGAGACTGGCGGACAAATATGTGGTGGAATGAAAAAAAGAGGTGGAATGCTTGGTGTAAACTTGGTTAAAAATATTTCAATACAATATGCAACAAGAATTATTAAGATATTCACTGTGCAGATAGCAAGAGATGAAGAGACTGGCGGACAAATATGTGGTGGAATGAAAAAAAGAGATGGAATGCTTGGTGTAAACTTGGTTAAAAATATTTCAATACAATATGCAACAAGAATTATTAAGATATTCACTGTGCAGATAGCAAGAGATGAAGAGACTGGCGGACAAATATGTGGTGGAATGAAAAAAAGAGGTGGAATGCTTGGTGTAAACTTGGTTAAAAATATTTCAATACAATATGCAACAAGAATTATTAAGATATTCACTGTGCAGATAGCAAGAGATGAAGAGACTGGCGGACAAATATGTGGTGGAATGAAAAAAAGAGGTGGAATGCTTGGTGTAAACTTGGTTAAAAATATTTCAATACAATATGCAACAAGAATTATTAAGATATTCACTGTGCAGATAGCAAGAGATGAAGAGACTGGCGGACAAATATGTGGTGGAATGAAAAAAAGAGATGGAATGCTTGGTGTAAACTTGGTTAAAAATATTTCAATACAATATGCAACAAGAATTATTAAGATATTCACTGTGCAGATAGCAAGAGATGAAGAGACTGGCGGACAAATATGTGGTGGAATGAAAAAAAGAGGTGGAATGCTTGGTGTAAACTTGGTTAAAAATATTTCAATACAATATGCAACAAGAATTATTAAGATATTCACTGTGCAGATAGCAAGAGATGAAGAGACTGGCGGACAAATATGTGGTGGAATGAAAAAAAGAGATGGAATGCTTGGTGTAAACTTGGTTAAAAATATTTCAATACAATATGCAACAAGAATTATTAAGATATTCACTGTGCAGATAGCAAGAGATGAAGAGACTGGCGGACAAATATGTGGTGGAATGAAAAAAAGAGGTGGAATGCTTGGTGTAAACTTGGTTAAAAATATTTCAATACAATATGCAACAAGAATTATTAAGATATTCACTGTGCAGATAGCAAGAGATGAAGAGACTGGCGGACAAATATGTGGTGGAATGAAAAAAAGAGGTGGAATGCTTGGTGTAAACTTGGTTAAAAATATTTCAATACAATATGCAACAAGAATTATTAAGATATTCACTGTGCAGATAGCAAGAGATGAAGAGACTGGCGGACAAATATGTGGTGGAACGAAAAAAAGAGATGGAATGCTTGGTGTAAACTTGGTTAAAAATATTTCAATACAATATGCAACAAGAATTATTAAGATATTCACTGTGCAGATAGCAAGAGATGAAGAGACTGGCGGACAAATATGTGGTGGAATGAAAAAAAGAGGTGGAATGCTTGGTGTAAACTTGGTTAAAAATATTTCAATACAATATGCAACAAGAATTATTAAGATATTCACTGTGCAGATAGCAAGAGATGAAGAGACTGGCGGACAAATATGTGGTGGAATGAAAAAAGAGGTGGAATGCTTGGTGTAAACTTGGTTAAAAATATTTCAATACAATATGCAACAAGAATTATTAAGATATTCACTGTGCAGATAGCAAGAGATGAAGAGACTGGCGGACAAATATGTGGTGGAATGAAAAAAAGAGGTGGAATGCTTGGTGTAAACTTGGTTAAAAATATTTCAATACAATATGCAACAAGAATTATTAAGATATTCACTGTGCAGATAGCAAGAGATGAAGAGACTGGCGGACAAATATGTGGTGGAATGAAAAAAAGAGATGGAATGCTTGGTGTAAACTTGGTTAAAAATGAATAAATAAAAAAAATTAACTAATCTTAGGATTGTAAACCAGAAGAAATAAATATAAAATTTAGCAATGAAAAATCATGAAAATTATTGTGGAGCTGGCAGCACAAGGTGTCTCACAGGAGACGACCCAGAGTCGTAGATCATGGCGACTGATGACTAGGATGGCCTTCCCCGGATGAACTGGGATAGAGGGGCAGGAAATGATGATTGTGTTTTGAATAAGGAAAATGATTTTATTTTGAATTTTGAATGTGATTGTAATTTGAATATGATTGTGTTTCGAATATGGAAAATGATTTTATTTAGAATATTGAATGTGATTGTAATTTGAATATGATTGTGTTTTGAATATGGTAAATTACTTTATTTTGAATATTGAATGTGATTGTAATTTGAATATGGAAAATTATTTTATTTTGAATATTAAAAATAACACCTTGCTCTATGTAAAAATATGTAGCAGAGAGTTTTACAACCCACGAAAAAACCATGTTGTGATATTTATCAAAAAAGATTAATTTTATGTTCCTGCCACTCTTGTATTCAATAACAATGAATTGTGACTGAATTTAAAAATAACTTACAAATCTGCCTTATTCCTGACCATTATCAGAGCA
Organism: Molanna angustata; assembly: GCA_963576475.1. Taxonomy (NCBI): domain Eukaryota; kingdom Metazoa; phylum Arthropoda; class Insecta; order Trichoptera; family Molannidae; genus Molanna; species Molanna angustata. The sequence continues at coordinate 49,983,649 of OY754965.1, read as the reverse complement.
AGTATTATTAGAAGAGTATGAAGTGGAGTAAGAAAACAATTTATAACTATGAGTATAATATACCTTATCATCAGCTTGTCCTTGTAATGATTCATTGACGGCCATGGCTCGTTCAAATATAGCTTGAGCATCGCGATCCTTTTCTGTGTCCATTTCATAAGTAGCCGTAGCATTCTGATCACCGTGAGACAATTCACTCCCTTTTGACTTATAACTGACTCCGACCTGAAAATTTACCGTTCAATTTATGTGCGATAATTTACCAAAAATGCAAGATATATATTTATATTAACAAATTGCAATTATAACCTAAAAAACTAAGTACTATTTCAATTTCAGATGGGTCGATGGCAGAGCGGTTAGCGCGCTGGTTTAGTAATCCAGTGGTCGCGAGTTCGAATCCTGCCTCAACCGATTTCGTTCACCTATAGCACAAGCATTTATGCTTATTTTAGGGAAAGTAGGAAGATGTATATGTACTTGATTAACAAGGACATATTCATTTTTTTTTTTTTAAAAAAAATTATTCGGATTTATTATTATTATCGGGTTATTTTGGTGATTAATAAAAATGAAAAATGTGGAGACTGTTTACCAGTAGGGCCGATCCTAGTTGAGCTGGGAAGAGGCTTGTAGATAGGTATACATATTTTTAATTATTACTAATATAAAAACTTATTTTCCATTGAAAAGTACACATTAATCCCTAGTTTATTTACACAAACTTTTTATGAGCTACAATATAGTGAAGATTGTCTCACATTGAATATTTACAAACATAATTGGCTTAAATAAAATAAATAATGCAACTTACAGCATTTTTTTCTTCATCACTACTGGAGTGCTGTACTTTTTGTTTAGTGGAAATGCTACCGGTTGCCTTTCCTGTACTCTGAACGTTTGGATTCTGTTTCCTTTGCTTTCTTAAAGGAACATTCACCACAGGACCATCATCTTCGCTGCCACTACTACTTCTATCTATACCATAAACATATTAATACAATTAGAATCTGTATACCACCGTATAATGATGCAAGATTCAAAATATTATGAGATCTATAAAAAAACTTGGTGCTTCTCATAAAATATTGAAATGACAGTTCCTATTGTAAACATAACCTCAAAATGACTGTTTCAATAAAATACTCGTTATTAACAAAATATAATGTGCCGAAAATAATATTACCGTTTTCAGAACTTGACTGTTTTCGTTTCCGAACACCTCCACGATTTTTCACATTACGTTTTTTAAACCCAATCTTTGACATCTCACTCGCGCCATCGGCCATTTTTAAAATAATATTGCCATACTACAATAGAACACACTAACTACATACTACCACATACTACCATGGATGTTTAAAAGCATTTAAAAGGTAATGGATGGAAGCATAGATAAAATTGTTGTAACCGCGGGGGGGGGGGGGTCGCCGCCATCTTGCTCGAACCAAGTTTCATAGTGACCACGGATGTAACTAAAGTAATGGATGGAAGCATTGATCAAATTTTTGAAGCTGCAGGGCGATTTCAAGGAAGTGCTGATTATCTTCATATATATATAATTTATTTTAGTAAATGAAGCACAAGATTGGTGTAAACTGGAGTAAATAAAACCATTATTTCACTATAGAAAACAAATATATTATATGTATATAGAAAACTGCATATTTTCAAGACTTTACTGTACCTACATACTCAAAGCAAAGAAAAAATATAAAATGTATACAATGTATAACAACAATAAAATTATAAAATGTATAATTTATAAAATGTAAATAAAGCAAAGCAATAAAAGTTATTATGTACTTTTAGAAATTATCCGAATAAGTACAATATATTTACAATATTATATAATGGCCAAATTGTATTAAAAATAAAATCTGGTGAAAATAGATTATTTTCTTGATTTTTTAATGGAGTTCTACATGTGCGCCGTCAGCGATAAATATGCGGTACCTACAATTTATATTTTCAAATGAGATTAGATTAAAAAATGCGTTTTATCTTTAAAAAAACACGGGTGCTCCCAGAAAATACACGTGTTATTTTAATTTTGTATTGCTACTCGGGCAACTAATAGGTAGGTGCTATGTCAAATATTAATTCAACACGCACCCAATGACAAGTTGCCACATTCTGTAGATTTGTGATATTTATGTGTCCCCACCGGGAATCGAACCCGGGACCTTTAGCTCAGATACCGAACCAACTGGGCCATGAAGGCCGACAAATGTTAAAAAAACACAAGTTACTTTAGGGACATTATTTTTGTCTGTTGAATACCTACAGCCCAATTTCTAATGTATCATACATATAACAACAACTTCAAAGAACATATTAACGGTGAAAATAATGTTAAAAAAATCTAAAAGACCATTAATATTTAATGCAACACAAATCCACTTACCTAAAATGTGACAATCCTCTTTCTTGGGATGATTTAAATCTACTCGATCGAGTTTTGCAACCAAAAGCAGCACACATCACCATATTCGTTTTTATTTAATATTTCATAGATCAAATAATACACTGTTTCTACACAAAAATGATTTTAAAAATAATAAATTAGGTATGCAAAGGACACCCTGATAGCTAGAGGTCAAATGACAGACTGCTTGGAATAACGCGCAGCTTCAAAAATATTACGAATGCCTCTATCCATCCAGTTAGTGTACATCCATGTGCTACATTTGGTTCGAGCAAGATGGCCGCCAGGGGGTTTCTCCACACCCCCTATTGGACTCAAATGTCTTAATACATATTGGTTCGAAAGTTCCATCCATTACATCCATGCATACTACAAAACATTCATGCTACAAAATGATATTTTTTATGGTGATTTATTTATTGTAGGCGGAGGATGGATAAGTATTTTCACTAAAATAGAATTTTATTTAAAAACAATGTTATAATGAAGAGCATGATTTATGGACTCAAAGAAAAACAAAACTGGATGTGAAAACCGAATAGGAAAACAGTTTTTATTATTTGGTAGAATAAAATGTGAAGCGCTTATTGATGTGAATTGACAATAATCAGTAGATTTTGTACAATGTTCTTCTCCTTGGAATTATTAGTCCTACATGGTAGTGGAGTCTGCCTTTCAAATCTTTCCTATGGATCTTCTGAATCGGCGCTTGGGTGTACTTCAAGACCTCCTAAGATTCGAGACCAGGGACACTTATGAGTCTGTGTCCTGTTACCAACATACTCCAGCGGCCTTCTACCCACTTGTCCATACCATCGCAGCCTGCTTTCCTGAATTTTTCAGATTCTGTCATGCCTTGTGACACCGCATTTTCTGTACAATATTTCACCCAAATAAAAATCATTCCATCTATATAAAGATATCTGAAGTGCAAGGATACCCCAAGGGAAGTTATTAATAAAAAGCACTTTATCAATAAAAATATTCTTTAATAAGTTAAAAAAATACCAATAACATTGCATATTTTTTTAAAATTGATACACAATTTCTGTACAAGAACAATTAAATATCCTATATAAAATAAAGAAAATAAAAAAAACTCACAATATTCTTGTTTAAATTTAACTCACTCGGAAAATCTACATGGTCATTACTTCACAAGAAAAATAATATGAGTTGCGCATACACATTTGTAGCAAAAGAAACATTTTAATTTGAGTAAATAAATAAAAAAATAACAGTGTTTAAAAATTCAAATATATTCATCTTAAAGTGTTCTCTTATATTCTCAAAAACAAACACATTTTAATTTTTGTTTCTGCATATTATTTATAAAAGGTGAGAAATATATTTTTAACAGGCAGTAAAGTCTGATTTTTTTTTAAGTGTCAATTCTATACATAAACAAAAAAAATGCATAGTATTTACGCATGTAAATGTATTAGTAGAATCATGGTTGCTGATTGGTTTACACCATTTGGTGTCCTTAACAACAAACATCAACAAACCCGACAGTACGTATCTATCTCTCGAAGTGAGCGCACGTTTAATTTTTTATGGTGACCATGTGTTCTAAATTAAGAATTTCATTTTTTATTTCTAATTTATGTATTTTATTTTTTGTTTAATATCGATATATAATTATTATTATAAACATGTGTTATCACCGTCTTAGTATAGAATAAGTGTCCATTATTTATTTGTATTAGTTACATAGATATATTATTTATGTATGTGTGTTTGCCTCAATGAACTATTATGTAAATATTTTGTAAAATATAATTTATTATTTTGTAAAAAAATATGTAACTGTTTATTATTATAAGGATTAATTACTTCATAATGTATTATTTTATTTTCCTAATAAAAAGTATCAAATAAATATTTTGTTTAAATATTACTTTCCCAGGAGATGCCCATTAACATTTGCAGAAAATACCTAATAATATAGACCCATTAAAGCCGCATGGTACCGGGAGTAAGAATAGGTATGAAAAGATTTGAAGGTTTTGAAGATATATGCATGTGAAAGTTACAACCGTTTTATATCATGAAATAATAAAAAAAATCCCATAATATTTTTTTCTTTTACACCATGGTCACTCTATGAGCTTTGGCACTCTTAAAAAAATCAGACTTTACGAACCACAAAACAATGTGTTGTTGAACCAAGTTCATTGATAAAATAAATTTACAAAATGCTGCAATATTTTGGCGATGATGTGATTTGACACTGACTTTTTTCTTTGGGCTATATTTGAAAGAGAAAGTGTATGCCAATAAAATAAAGACATGTCAAGATTTAAAAAGGAACATTTACATATGATGAATTTTAGCTATGGATCCACTTTTAAATCACTTACTAAATTAAATTTTCTCTTACATTGTTGAAATCTTGATGAAAGATTACAATTTAATTTCCCCAAAGTTACATTCTTTTCTTTAGCTTCCTAGCAATACTGAAAAATAGTCATTAAGGTAAAAAATTCTATGAAAACGAAGCATATACTATATTTTATACACAAGAGTAACATACAAACATATCAACAATGGCCTTGAATATTGAAATTATACAGCGTGTGCCTTATAATAGAAAAAAAAATGAATCATAGGACTCCAGGATGTTGCCATAGACTAAAATAAATTTAAATTAAGTACACACCCCTTTATTGATGAAATGAATATCCATTCTACATAAAATCCACGATAAACTTATAACATACAAAAATAACTGAAAATTACCATAATCCCGAATACTTTTTTTATCCATACGCAAATATTTCAATAGTATTTTATCATACTCTTGAAATAAAATAAAAAATATATGTAACAAAAAAAATGGTTCAAGCAATCGTGCAATTTCTGCAATAAATTTTTGATCAAAAATAATTAACAAACAAAAAGGTTAGGTGTATTGTCAACCTACAGTGTTGCCAACTTTATGTTGTTTTTTTTAAGACTTAGTTGATTTGTAACTTACATAGAAAAAGGAAAATTCCTATCACAATAATTGTATGCGATTTTCTCAGAAAAAAACGAAAAATCCTTTTAAAGTATTGACAGGAATTCATCTTCAACTAGAATTATGAAAAAAAAATACATATATATTTATAGAAATTCATCTTCATTTAAAAAAAATTGATTTTATTATCTACATATGTATATATTTAGAATATTAATTTATTTCAGATATTTGATGGTCCTTATATTATGAATTCATACATAATAGTGGTGATTTAATATTGATAATAACATTTAAAAAACTTAAGAGTTACAAGAAAAGGAATGTTTTGAACAAATATATAAAAAAAACTTACAAGTTTCTTAGATAGTATCATACATATTATGTAAATTAGTAATACATAATCATATAATTTAAACTAAATATATTTCTTTTCAACATACACAAATTGAAAATATTCACAACATATTTTTGACAAATCCAAAGAGAAAAATCTTATTTGAATCAAATTTTAAATAAATAATACTTATTGTAAATTCTATGTCGGATACAATCAAGTACATACAAAGTAGGTACCTGTAGGTACTATGTTCTAGAGACAATATTTTAAACAATTTTACTTTAATAATATTCATATTATTGAGCAGGATAAAGAAGTACAGGAGTACAGAGAGGATAAAGAGATCTAAACTTATTTGTTCTGTGATATTTGATTGTAAATATCTCTCTCAAACTACTTCATAAATAATTATGAGTGAATGAGATAGCAAGGTATAATTTGAATCTCTCACAGTGGAATATTGTGACAATTGGAATAATTAGTTACAATACCTAATCACACAAGTAGAAAACTTAAAATGAAAAAGACAAACTAGAGACCAGCGCATGCTTTCCATAGATGTTAATGTTCCCAAGAGCAATAAATCAGTGGACACAGATAGCTTTTCTAGTATGCAGTACATATAATTGAATGATTGTACAGTAAAACAATTGCTTAAAAATTTGATTCACATATTTGTCCAGGGCTCTATATAATTATTTACATTTGTGTTAAGATCATCTGTATGCCTAATTTGATTTGCCCAAAAAATAGATATAAATTAAAAGTAACATAATTGTTCATCTTAAATATAAATACAAGCAAGTGTGTATTTTTATGCAGTACAATATTTATTTTATTCAATTCACAGCATAAACAGCATCAAAGAAAAAAGTAAGACACATGAATAACAACCGTAGCAAACATATAATGCTTCATAAAAACAGTAAAAGTACTTAAATTATTATTTGCGCGACAAAATACAATTTATAAAATCAATTCTGGCAATGCACGTTTTTACATTTGTGACAAATCTTACTAATGAATCTCATTATGTAATATACAAGTTAACCAATGAAGTTAAAGTGCCAAAATTTTGGAAATCAAATATATTCATACATTAATAATGGAATGATTTTGAATCATCAAACGGCGCGTAAAAACCCTATTATTACTATCGTAAGGATGTATACATACAAGATTTTTATCAATTGTAAAAAAAATCAGCAATAGCAATGCAGACATCAATATCAAATAAAAATATATTAGAATTTAATTCTAATATTTAATTTAAATATAATCAAACAATGGGCAATGAAAAAAAATACTGCGACAAAATCTGCAGTCAAAATTGGAATACTACACTAATGAGACTCTTAGGTAAAGATTTTTCTACGTGATCATTGCATGCAGCAACTGTGATAAACGTCAAACACAAAAAATACTATTTATTAACTGTATCATCTCCTTGCTATAAATTGATCATTAACAACCATCAATTTATGCGCATGACAGATGCTCACCAATCATACCATTGAGTTTTCTTATTAATCTTATTTCGTATCATGTATAACATGTACAACTCCTTGAAAATAACTAAGAAATGAAAACGCCATCTATTGAGATAAATTATAATCAATTTAAGTCTCTATTATTTTTTGGATGACACTACTAGATAGCGCCCATTGTATACGATTTTTAAATTGTATGCTATCAATGAATTTCATTACCTACAGTGAATGAATTAGATATTTTTGAACATATTGTTTCAGTGCATACATTTTGAACACTCAAAAAATGAATATAGGTTGACAATGTGTAATATTAAACATAAATAACTTCAACCAAAGAGACAAATGCACACAAATACTACATACGACAATCGCATAAACAAAACTGATTCTATGAAAAATATATGAAAACACTCAACACTTTGATCACTCAACACAACAAATTTGATCCCTCCCATTAACATATAAATTAATATTTTAATACAGATTGTGGTTTTTCATTGCTTTGTAGAATACAAAAAGACCAGCGAGGGTTGATCTTACGCCCAGCAAAGCGTGAGATCTTAATAGCCACCCATCCTTGGCAAAGTATTGTAGAGGCGTTGGGAGTCGATATCGCTGGCTTCTGTGCCAGGTTGGGCTAACTTGCGTTGACGACACACATCACAACTATTGAAAGGTTTAAGTTTTTATACATCTTACAAAATGTTTGTTAATAGCCCCACTAGTAGAACTTTTTCGCTTGTGATTCTTTTCTATCCCTGCAAAATAAAATATTGACAAATGTATAGAAAAGGAAAACAAAAACTTGCAAAAAGAATTGACTTACACCAGTTAATTTTCTGCAATCTCTAAATGTGCATATTGCTCAAGTTTGGTTAAATCTAGTGTCCAATTTGAGGTCAAATTTTGGACGAAACCAAATTGACTACTAAGAAATTTTATAATAAAACTGTTTATTAAACATCTAAATACCATAAAAAGATGCAAATTACGAATTTATTGTTATACCTATTACTACAATCAGCGGCCTTACTTCCCATTGCTAATCCGACCCCAATACGATCCAATTCACAAGAACCTACCTTTGTAACAGAGAATAATGTGGTAGGTAGGTAAGTTTTAATCGTAATAGTCGATAATTTGAATGTACGCAAGTGACAGGTAGGTAAGTTTAAAAAGAAAATTCGAAATTGGGATCGGATTTGAGTTTCAAGAGTAAGTACTGGTCTCATATTAATACCTTCATGTGCTGGTCTAACTATTTTAACAATTCAATTTGGCCAAATTCACGAGCATTCTTTCATGCACAGTCAGTTTTTATTGTTTTAGCAGCTGATTGAAAATTTCGGCTCCAGATAAATCTTCGGCTTAATTTTGGCCGATGTCGAATTTGCTTTTTTTAGCTGAAGGCGGCCAAATCCGAGATTACATGAAAATTCTTCAAAACACAATTATTCGAATGCGCAATTGTACGAATAACAATTTTTCGAAAATCAGTTATCAAAATGACAATTGTCCGAAAGCAAATTATTCTAACTAACCTTTGTTGGAAAACAAATTGATCGAATTTAATATATTTTTGTGTCGTAATGTTGCCTTCTTTTGACATATTTGTTGCCAGTAAAATATATTCGATGAAGACTATTATTACTTGTTGTATTATTGTTGGGTACGTATGTTTGCACATTTTTAATAACTGATGTTTGACAGCGCGGTGTGTCGCCATGTTGTTTATTCCATAGATTTTTACTATACATAATATACTATGTAGATGTAGTACTCCGTGCAAATAGTGAGTCATGGAATATCGCGCGTTTGACGTTTTGGTTGGCAACATATTTCAGTTTTCCTTACATTTCAACACATCCTAAATAACTTTTCTCTAAATCTAAATAAACAAAGTGTTTTTTACGACAAATAAATCCGAAAACAATTCACATTAGTCGTTATTCTCTATGGAAAAACGATGTACTAAAACGTCGAAAATCCCCTGGAAAAATGCCTCACTTCGATTCATTAAAAATTTGCTAACTATAACATCTAGTATATTATAATAAAAATCTATGGTTTATTCTTTTCACAATACTACCAACATGACGTCATAAAAATTCGAACAGTTGTAATTTCTGATAATTGTGTGTTTGGAAAATTGTTTTCGAAAAAATGTGATTCGAATAATTGCCATTCGTAAAATTGAGCATTTGAATAATTGTTTATCGAATAATTTTCCTGTCACCCAAATCCGAAGCATCGGTCGGACACTAGTTAATTTAAACCACAGATTTCAAGACAAAAGATCATGTTATACAGACATATTTGAATGTCAATTTAGAAATATGGACATACAGTGGTACCTTGACATACGAGTGCCCCAACATACGAGTTTTTCGAGATACGAGCCGGCGAACAAGTGATTTTTTGCTTTGAGTTACGAGCGAAATTCGAGATACGAGTTCGGTTTAGCAGAGGAGATTGTGTCTCTGGGGAAATCCATGGGTCTAGGGGTGGAAGAGAGAGACGTGAACGAGCTAGTCGAGGAACACACCCAGGAACTGATGACTGAGGAGATACAAGAGTTGCAGTCACAGCAGCATACAGAGGTTATACAAGAAATTGGTTTCGAAGAGTCAGAGGAGGAGGAGGTTATTTCTACAAGTGAGATTAAGGAGATCTTAGGAATGTGGGAGAGAGTTTCACAATTCGTGGAAAAGAAACACCCAGAAAAAGTTGCAACAGGTCGTGCATCTGATCTTTTTAATGACACTTGCCTAACTCATTTCCGGAACATTCTGAGAGGGAGGAAGAAACAAACCTCCTTGGACATGTTTTTTTCTAAAAGGCCTACAGGTGAAAGCGAGAAAAATGTAGCAAAAGAGGCAAAGACCAGTGAGAATATCTAATTTATTTCTTTACAACATTCTCTTTTTTGTTTCTGTACAATAAATATTTGTCATTTATAAATACGTTTTTACCATTCAAAACCACGTAACAAAAATAACTGGGGTGACATTTTGGGGGTTGGAACGGATTAATGGTAGTTCAATTGTTTTGTATGGGGAAATTTGCTTCGAGATACGAGTAATTCAAGATACGAGCAAGGTTGCGGAACAAATTAAACTCGTATGTCGAGGTACCACTGTATGTGAAAAAAGTAAAACTTCTTTCCACTTTATTTCCTGGTCGCTAATTGTTACATATTAATTGCAGTACATGAAATTTGAATGGACAATACAAAATAGATCAAAAAATGACTAATGATTCAATATTATTTCCACAGTTTTACACTTATTTTTCTTCAGTTTCACTGGGAAATGAATAAAAATAAGTTTTATAAAATTAAGCAAATAATGATATATCAATTAACACTTTTACACTGATAAAAATTCCTTCTGTATGTGGGGAAATCTGAGAAGATTCATGCATGGTGCCATTATCGAGACTCTGTTGTAACATGCAGTAGCTCTGCAGTAGAGGAGAGTACTGACCTACATTTGAGCTACTTACTCAAGTTGAATAGTACCCTAATATATTAAAATTATTTTAATAACAGTACTTACTTATACAAACTGTAGAGGAACATAATTAAAAGATGTGAGGCAAGGAAGAGTCCAAGAAGACCAGCTGTAAGACAATTGCTCTCTGGACATGAAGTTTGAGATTGTGCTCCCAATCTAAAAAAATCAAATAGTTTTAATATATTCAATAATAATGGTTTATAATCTGAGATATATAGGGCCGGTATTACAGTCTCAGTTTAAGAGCTGAACTCAAGTTTTACAAAAATATAGCGTATTACAGTGTCCGTTTAGGCCTAATCTTCCCTCAAATCATCATCAATAAAATGACAAATATTTATCTGAACGTTTCTGGCGGATTAAGTACGGTGAGTCAACTGTCATTTCTCGACTCGTTGCTAGGCAACGCGTGTGATTTCAGTGTTCTATCACTAGAGGCGTTAGTTGTATTGACGGTGGCACCACACAACAAAACTGACAGCCATATTGAAACGAACATGGGCATTTAAAAGCATTATTTTGGTGAAAAAGATTTAATTTACCATGTTGGATAATAAAACAATAGTATTTCAAGTTGTAGCGTCCCGTTTTGTAGTTCGTATTATTTGAGGTTATTTAAAACAGATAATAACCACAGAAAAAGTAAAATATGTCTATAATTGGATAAGATTTAGTAACTGACATGTCATATTGCACTGTAATACGGAAATGGATTCAGTCTCCCCTTAACATTAATCTTGAGTTTAACAAACTCAATGAGTTGAGGGCCAACTGTAATATCGGGCCATAGAGGTTCCACTTTATGTAATATACATGTTCACAATACATAATACAGATTATATCCAATTCATTCTTTATGCACAAGCACAACTCCAAAATCAATAAAAATCTTAGGTTACAATTAATTAATTACCAAATATCCTAGTAGTATTTTTGTTCCTACTACCCTTATTTTTTGACCTGTTAGATGTATATTGATTAGGAATAATACAAAAAAGTAAAAACAAATGTTGTTTTGAATTGTAAATTTAATAATAATAGCTGAGGTGGATCTAACCTTTGTCCGATGGCAGCAATATTCTGTTTTACAGAGTTGATGGAGTCCCTTAGTTCATTCATGGCAGCTTGTGATTCATATCCCACAGACTGTACCTGTGCTGTGGGAGCTCTCGCCTGTCCCTGGATTATGCTGTCAGACTTGCGGGACACGTCTATTAAATAGTTCCTAAACACAAATAATGTTAAAAACAGTAGTAATTAATACTTATAAAATTTATTTATAAAAGGCACAGTTATACAATAGTAACAATAATATTATCAACCAAATTCCTAACAATAACAATATTTTTAATGTGTATTTTTAGATAGAATTAAAATGAATATATAAACTTACTTGAGTTCCCCGAGTGTCGCCAGGAATACATTCTGTGTTGAGAGTATCGCCTCAACTTCATGCCTCTGTATTGGCATCATACCAATCTGAAATGAAAAACTTGAATATAAATTCTGCTCCCAATATTATAATATTGGAGAGAAAATTCACATAGTGACTTCCATAAAGTTGAAATGAATGTGTAAGTAGTTACACAATTCACACAAATGGTATAACCATGGTTATTTCTCCAGTGTCCTCCCATCTTGATACATATATGAGCAAAAAACCATTGTAGCTTTCCATGTGTGTGTATGTAGTACTTGATATTATTGTTACATTGTGCCTACAATTTGTGTCATTCACTATCCAAGTTGTCTAGTGATCTATGAATAATTAAAAAAAAAACATCAATTTCATTACGCCAGAACCATGGGGATATGATCGAGATATACAAAATCTTATATGGCTATTATCACTGTAGTGTTTTTGATCACTGTAGTGTTTTTAGAGGGGCCATCACTTAAACTTGAATAAAGATCCTTTTCCCTGAATCCAAGAGAGCACTTCCTGACCAACAGGGTGGTGGATGCTTGGAACAGTTTACCAGATAAAGTTGCGAGCGCTGGAACACTCAATCAATTTAAAAACAGATTAGATGCACATTACACAAAGAAGCACATGATACAGACCCATCATCAATACCTGCCTGCCTGTTAAATAATAATAATCTTATAACAAACCATTGAAAATCATTATTTGTAAATAAGAAATTCTTTTTATTAAAGATAATTTTGTTTTAACCTGAGGTGGTTGTTGTGGATGACCAGGCTGAGCATGTGGCTGTACCACTCCTTGCCCCTGTTGCATCTGATATACAGAACTCAACAAGGTGAGCGAGTTCACTTGTTTACCTATTATCTGAAATAATAATACAATATATTATAACAGAATTTTCACAGATACAAACTATTGAATCCCAATTATATTTCACAATACCATAAGACAAAATAACTCAACGTTATTAATACATCCAAGAATTCATTAATAATTGTAAGAAAGATATTACAAAAACGTTAAAAAAAGTCCTTTAAAAAATTACCTCGTCGACTTTTTTGTGCAAATCCTTGACAACTTCAAATATTGATGACTGCCCTTGGAAGATCTGACGGAGTTCCCTTTGATTGTCATTCTCAAACCAATCTTCAAACTCCCCTTCCTTTTCTTTGTGCTAAAACATAATTAATGCATTATTATTAATCTCTTGAAATGCTTTGAGGTGGTCTTTGAAGATTTCTTTTAATATTTTTGTGATAAAACTTGTAATAATAAATGGAAATAAGGCTGCAGATGTTATTTTTGAATATAACATAGAACACTTATGCCTTATTGAAAAAGAGTATAAACTATTAAACCATCTTTCCTTTATTTTGTTGATATTACTTACTGCTAAAATTAAAATTAACACGGATAAAAAGCACTAAAAAGCAAATCACTTAGGAGGGCATCCTAAACACCCCAATTTGAATTCAAATTTCCTAAATATGTTAGTGTGTTTATAAAAAAAGATACCATTAGTATTTTCAAAATTTCTAGAGAATGTTCATCACACAATTTTAAAATTCAACATAAATTCCCCTAAATAGATTATTAAAAATTTCCTTATTTAAAACAAATTTTTAGATTACTCAGATCCAATATGTAACACAATCGTGATATTCTAGAATAATATTGAAATAAATAATAAAAATTGTAAATGATGCTATATAAATTATTTTTGTAGATAATACAATACGAAAATAGCAAAAAATAATTTACAATCCCACTACAGTTACACAACTACTGCAGCTCTAAAACTGAATTTATATTTTTTTTATTAAATAGGGCATATAAACCTAAACACCCCAATTTGAAACCAAATATGTTAAACAGTGAATTTCTAAAAATAATACCTTAAGGGGGCAACTGCTGCCAACGTACCTATTTTTTCAATTTGAAATTGGATCTTTACTACAAAACGAATCATTTTGAAAACAATAACCTAGTTAGTTTGGATATTAATAAAGAAAAATATACCTTAACTTTTTAATTATGTTCTGTATATATTCTTGTAGAAAAATAATAAGTACACCCCGATTTTTGACATTTATCTTAAATTTCTAAAAAACTATAAGGTATAGAGGAATATATTTTTTTTATAAATTAAAAAAGAACAAAATATCTGGAAAAATATGATGTGACGTTGCATTAATTCATCAGGTTAAGTAAATAAACAAAAAAAACTTTTATTTCGTAATGGCGCTGAATGGAAAATAAATGTTTTTTAGGTTTATTTACTAAACCTGAAGCATTAATGCAACGTCACATCATATTTTTCTAGATATATTTGTCTTCTTTAATTTAAAATAAAATATATTGAACTACGCCTTATAGTTTATTAAAAATATAAGATAAACGTTGAAAATCGAGGTATGCCATTATTTTTCTACAAGAATTTATACAGAACATTATTAAAAAGTTAAGGTATATTTTTTTTTATTAATACCCAAACTATCTAAATTATTTATTTCAAAACGATTTGATTAGAAATAACGATGGTATATCAAATTGAAAAATAGGTACGTTGGCAGCAGTCCCCCCCTTAAGTGTTTTCAATATTTCTCTAGTGATTGTCACAATTTTAAAATTCAGAATAATATAAGCATTAAGCATTATTATTTAAGCATTTTTTTTCAAATTACTCCATAACTACATAGATGTCGTAGAGAAATTAATCTTTTATGTGTTTAAAGAGTGCATAAAATCAAAGTGAATGACTGATGAAGATAAAGTTTTTTCATTTCAAGTCAGGTTTGTTCTTAAAATGCAAAAAATCAACAAATTTGGAGTTTCCTATAGTTTAAATCACATATAAACCCATTTTAACACAAGCGATTGTTTCCCTTACTAACACATAACTTCATAGTGCATTAGGTGGTTTAAATATATCATGTTTTCAGTCACTAATTAGATTTAGCGTTATATACCCTCTTAAACAAATATATGTAGTGTATACAGCGTACACTGGCCGGTTTATTGCCATTAGGAAATTTCTTTCAACCATCTAGATTATGGAGTAAGACAACATTAGTATTATGTACAACAGGAAAAATATTGATAGTAAAAACAAATTAAACTGTTGATCAAAGAAATGTTGTGTAAACAATTATTATTATATCTCTTTAACTAAATTAATATGTATATCCTAATAATATAATATCCTAAGAACCAAAAATGTTTTTGCATTATTAATATAAGTACTATTTTAATTTTAAACAAACTTTTTATACAATTGAATACTTGAATTCATCCTAAAAGGGAGTTGATATCTAATTACACATATGTATATCTCAACAGAGACAATACAGAAATATACTGTAATAAATGACTCACCTCATCAGGATGTTCTTTTCTATAATCTTCTTTTTGTTGTTCCAACTTCTTCTGATAATCCTGATATTCCTGACTCAACTTCTGTTGTTCTTCCTGATTTATTTGACTCTCTGAAACAACATCCATGCAAATGTAAGTAGGGATACTCTGTGAAACACATATTGTACTTGTATTGGTTGTGTGCATAGCATTTAACACCAACACTTGGTATCCACGTACTGGATCCCCAGAATGCCTAACGATGCACAAAAACAAACCAGGCTGAACAATTCTGGAGCTTCTATGGAACTGTTACAACAAGATCCTGATCGTTTTTCAGCTCGATATACAACCATGGATGAAACGTGGCTTCACCATTACGATCCAGAAACAAAATTACAGTCTATGAATTGGAAAAGATCATCATTTAAGACGAGTCAGAAAGATCATGGGCTCTCTTTACTGGGAAAGTAAAGAGGTGGTTATGATAGAATATCTCAACCGTGGAGCTACTGTTACGGGCTCTTTGTATATATAACAAATAAAAAACTTGCACAACGAAATATGTGAAATTTGTATGATATTAGTGTTTTAAAATATGGGACAGTTTCTTTTCTTTATAAAAAGTGTATTTTAACCACCCTACCTGAAATAATTAAAAAAATATCACATTTTTATAGCAGGCTATAATCATTGGTTGAATGCACATCAACCCATTCATCTGTAGTTGCAGAAACTTCGTCTTCCTCTTGCAAAGACGAAAAGTTATCACTGATTGATGTATGACTCCCGGAAGAGCTAATATTTTCGTACTCACTTCCACTGGACACATTTTCATGTTCACTTGACATATTTATGGCAATGATAAAAAAATTTAAATAAAAAAATGTCAATATGTATATATTATTATATACATATACATTATTATGTAGTAAAATAGACACAGTAATAAAATAAGTATTCACAAAAATATGTTTTTTTTTTCACATGCATGCGATATGGAATAGCGCTGAATGGTACAGTTAAGGTGCGCATATCACGTATGCATAGGGCAGTTAAAGTTTCTTACGTGTATTTCCCGTGCCAGGCACATGAAGAGATGAGGTCAGGAAGTGTATAACATCGTGGTCATCGGCCAGGCCTCCGGTAGCGGCTGATACCCCAAAGTATCCATTGGCTGGTAAGATCACATTTTCAGCTCGGAAACACATCTCGTAATCAGCTTCATTGTTGGTCATACCTAGCAAATAATAATAACAGTGAGTGAGTTGGTCATACATAACAAATAATAATAATAACATTGAGTTGGTTATACATAACAAATAATAGCATTGAGTGAGTTGGTCATACGTAACAAATAATAGCATTGAGGGAGTTGGTCATACATAACAAATGATAATAACAGTCACTGAGTTGGTCATACTTTTTTGATATCTGGTTAGATGTGCCTTGGTGAAAGCGGCTGTTAATATTATATTTATTGAATATTACACAAATATTATAAAAAATTATAATTATCAATGAGCTACTTTTTAACAGCTCAATAAAATTGGTAAAATTTGAGTATCTGAAGCTATAATTCAATGGATATACAAATAAATATGTAATATACAGTTTTCAATTAACAGTATAATAATAATATGTTACCATTATGGAAGAGAACAGTGAGTGTATTTTGGTAATATTCCACACGAACTCTGGTTGGGAACGGTTTGTTACGGAAGTCTCTTAAACATCCCGATAGAAGTTGAGTTGACGCATCACTGAAATAAATAGTAATTAAAATTACTTTTTTTATAAAACTAGGTATTTTTAAATAAAAAAAATTGACTATGGTTTTACATATATATTTTCCTTGTAACAGGACGATCGTTTCGGCTGACTAGGGCCTTATCAACTGCTCTAGGATAAGGGCCTAGTCAGCCGAAACAGTTTCCTTAAAACAAGAAAAATACATATGTCTTATTCTGATTCGTCTAAATTTATCCATCTGAATTTTAGTACATGAGAAATGTAAAAAAGTTGTTTGTTTTTTACGGGACTCATTACGTCACAGGGCGTATAAAATCCTTTTATCCACGGTCACCCGTTGGTTACTAACGTTTTCGTACTCTGAAACGAATCAGAATAGAACATAATATGTAGAACCATAGTCAAATTTGTTTGATTTTAAAATACCTAGTATAATGGAGTTCTACACCTTAAATACCGTCAGTATTGACAATTTAAAAACTATTATTAATTCAAGACTGAATTTCGCTGATTGATATAATAATAATATGGACTTTGGGTGAACTTTAGTCATACCATTACAATTTATGGCTGTTGTATGCAATTATTGAGCAATGGCATCACATCTGTTAGTATTGCCAACTTAACAGTTTCCTACTTAATCAGTTTTTTTTGTTTGGCAATGAAGGTTGACTAAATAAAAATAAGGCTAGGGATATTTTTACGACTCAACCATAGATAAATTCTTATCATTCTTTCTATACCCATAGAAAACGCAGATAAATCAGGTTATAAAAATATTTACCTTTGTTTATTCTTTGTTATAATTGTAGATCTCGATGAAAAAATGATTTATAAAATTAAGTAAATGTAATAAGATGATATTATTATTCATTTTTTCTTCAAGTTGGTTTCCATGATGCGTTTATGACCATTGAAAAAATGACAAAGGTAAATATTTTTGTATTTTGATTTATCTGCGCTTTCTATGGTTATAAATGACCTAAAAACATAGACGACGTCAGAAAATTTGTCGTGTAAATAGACGCTTTTCCCGCCAATTCCGGTCGTAAAAATAGTGGCACCGTAAAAATAATTTAACTTCCTTTTACACCGTGTAAGTGACAAGATTATTGCTAAATAGCCATTTTTATCACTCCCAAAGAGCAAGATTTGCGTTAAAAATAATTCAAAATAAATTTCACCTGGTGTTGCTAGTTTCAACAGTTGGACTATACAGTGTACCATACCATAACATCAAGACATTTCCCTATTTGAGGTAGGCAGGGAGAACCGAATGCCAGATTTCTCTCTTGACAAACATTTCTCGCTTCATTCACATCCATGCACTCTTCTGTTATTCTTACTTCTAACATCTCTATCTTTCAAAATTTCATATATGTGATCGTGCCAACTTTTCCTTGATCGACCTCTACTTTTCGTTCCTAAGTAATCTAATTTATAAAGTCCACTCATCAATATGTTCCCATTAGTTAAATTGTTTCTGTCCCTGTTACAACTTCCCGCTCTCTTTTAACAGCCTTAAATACTTTTTTGTCAGACGGTCATCAGTCATTCTTTCTATGTGGCCAAACCACCTTAGCGCATTTATTTTCATCTTAATCAGCTTGGCTACCTCTCTAATAATAATAATAATGGAGAAATGTCTCACTTTTGATGATCAAACATCTTAGTTCCGTCGTTGATGACAGCCATGATGTATGGATTGTTGTGTTTGTTGTCGTTGTCAAATGAATCCATTATCACTCCCAACCCCACCCACTGATCAGATGAACCAAACACGTTGCCATCGTAAGCACCCTTGCTTTGTGTGTACCAGAATGCCTGAAAAATTATATTCAAATTGATTGAAACTTAAAACTTGGAATAACGAACATGATGAGACATCACTTAACTAAGATTTGCCGATGAGGTGTTTATATATTTTATTATTCTGAAGAAAATTTTCACAGGGCACAGTATAACAACAATATAAAGACAAAAATAAAGTTATTTAATTTTGAAATGAATATCATACAACTCTTGTTCATCATTTTTTGCAAACAACATGATACGATTCCTGCGATATATATTTTTGATAAATTTCTCGAGAATTCTAGAAATATGGATATTTGAAAAAAATTATTCAAATGGCGAAGATAAGATGAGCAGCGTTATTAAAATGAAAGCCGTTTTATGTAAATCGAATATTTTTTAAAATTGTATAGAAGCCCGACAGGAAAAAAAATCCAATGTTTGCGTATATGCAATTAAAAAAATATTCAATTTACATATACATTGGTACAAGTAGGTAAACAAGCCAAAAATGATAATATTTCTGGCGCAGTTCAGGGGTGACATCTGTGCGAGACACCGTCATCTCATTTATAAGGACTGTTGCTTTCATTGTTTACAAATAAACTAATTGTTACAAAAAAACTGGTGTTACAAAAAAAAGGTTTTTCCGTTACTTTATAGATGGCAATAGTATAGTTCCTTATTTTCAGGAGAATTGTCACACACTATTCAAATATATAGAACTTTCAAAAATTACATTAATAAGGGAACTCAATAAAAAGGCATAATTGGTGAACGCTGCGCAAGCGCATAAAGTGATCACATAAACAAGCAGATGACAGGTTGTAAGCTCTGTAGGTGCCTCGAGTTCCTGGTCATTCTACAATATTCCAACTTCGTCTCTATTGAGATGTTAAAAAAGTTTGTCAATAATAAAAACCGTTTTATGTCTCAAAAAATGTCTTTTAAAAATTTTATTAAAAAAAAATAAGAAAAGAAAAGAAAGATTCTCAAGAAATTGTTGAGATGAAATACTTTATAGAAATGTATTTATATTTCAAATGAATGGATTGGATTAAGATAATTAAAAAATTGATTTAAATAGTCATACCAATCCATCGGCACCAATTCTTCCTCTTCCAGTGACCCTAAACATGATGTCCACCTCCCACCATTGGAAGTTGACAGGTTGGCTGGTCCATACGGCTCCCTTCTGACTTCTCAACGAAGGTGCTAATCTCACATTCTCCGACGAGGCAATTGCATCTGAAACAGACAATATGATACTATGTAATAAACATGTATTAAATGTTAGAAAATCAGAGTTAGAAATATATATTTTTCCTTTTCCTCATGACTGAGGATAGCGGCTGCAGTCCGTCGCCACACGTATGGCCCGCCTCCATGCCAATCTGTTTTGGGCTGAACGCAGAGCACCAGTCACTGAAGACCACATTGTGAACTTAACCAAATCGCTCCATCTGGTCGGTGAGCGACCACGAGATCTCCGTCCTTCCACGGTGCCCTTCACAACAAGCTTCTCGAGGCAGTCCGGTTCCCTTCTGGCAATGTGTACAAAGAATTGAAGGATACGCCTGTAACATATCGTCGACAGACAATCCTCGATCTTCAGCTCGTCTAGAATTGACACATTCGTTCTTCTGGCTGTCCATGGGATGCGCAACATACGCCTCCAGCACCACATTTCGAAAGCATCGATCCTCTTTCGCTTTGACACCATACAGGAACATCGAGAATATCAGAGCCCTGATGAGTTTAGCCTTCGTGTTTTTTGTGATGATCCTGTCCTTCCACACTCTGAGCTTTCCCAGTGCTCCCTTTGCCATGGTGATGTGTCTTTTCACTTCCACTTCACAACCACCGGTGTCACATATGTTGGAACCCAGATATGTGAAGTCATGTACTATTTCAATATGGTTTAGAGAGTTTATTGGGAGAAGTTTACATGCTCTATCAATCACCATCAGTTTGGTTTAGCATTGGTTTATGGTCAGACCGAGTGATAGACTTTCCCTCTCAACACGAAGCAAGAGTTGTTTCATATCGGTCTCGTTTGTGGCTACCAGAGTTGTGTCGTCTGCAAAGCATAAGTTGGATTTTCTTGCCACCAATGCTGAATCCGGCCTCCCAACCATCCAGAACTTTCCTCATTATATACTCTCCGTAGATGCTAAAGAGAGCAGGGGACAGTATATATCACTGGCGGACACCCTTCTGGACTGAGAAGCCAGCGGACAAGGCATTATTAAATCTTATTGAGGCAGAACTATTTGCATACAAGTTTTTTAGGATATTTATAAGATGCTTAGGGACTCCCATCTCATCCAACACCATCCACAGCTTACTCTATCTGACGCAGTCAAAAGCTTTGCTGTAGTCGATGAAACATAGAATAACTGGTGCATTGAAATAAGTTATCATAAATAATTCTCATATCTGTGGCCAAAATGCTCAACGCCTCTCAAGTACTTCTGTCCTTAAAAAAAAACAAATTGATACCTTCCAAGATGTTGCCAATTTTCCAAAAACAAACTAAATCTATTTTTTACCATATTCTCCATAACCTTAATTTGTTATTTCATTTATTGATTCAACTTCTTGTAATTTCTTAAGTTGCTTACAATTGACCAAATGAAAAATGTCTATATTTTTTCAAAAATATGTTAAAAATTTTGTATACCATTTTTCATTGTGTACCCCCTAAGACAAATTGTAAACGCTGTTCGCTTTCACAAAAGGTTTTTAATTGTATTGTATTTGATGTTTGTTGTACAGAAAGTTTTTCTACAACAATTAACAACAAACAACAAATCCCATTGCGCTTTACGAAAACGTACAGCGTTTTAAATTTGGCTTAGGCCGAATATATTAGTATGACTAAAAATAAATCTAACAGAGAGTAATATGAATATGAAAGACTAGTTTTAATAAACCTTCAATGAGAGATAATGTACCTATATTATTTAATCATCTGTCTAATAAATAACATTGATTACTTTTATGTTATAAAATAATTAATAAATATTTAAAAGTGTATTGGAGTTATTGACAATGCAAAAAATATAACCAAAAATATGTTGTTTTGTTTAATGCAAAAATAACATTCAAATATAATATAACGTATAAATTGACGACACATATAGAAATTAAAAATTGCAAATTAAACATTAATATCAATAACATCTGTTGGAAAAAAATAATTAATTTTTAGATTCTGCATTCGTGGATCCAGTTGTACCAAATAAATCTGACACGAATTATTTGCATCGTCTCTTTCTCGCACACGGGATGTGTATGGTGGGTGAACGGAACGAATGTGATTAATAAATTGGAAAACAGACTGACGTGTACTGTTGTCAAATGAAATGAAAATTATGATAACTGTATTGTATCACGCACGATGAGCCGTAAAAAGAAAAAGATAATTGTATCACTTTAAAATAAACTATATCTTCATAAAAAAAAACAATTATCGATTGTACATTTAAGACAACTCATTTATAAAACGAAGAGAAAACAATACTTACTTCCACCGTATTCCCAAAACGGAATGGAGCCATCTCTTTGCGCTAAATACGGCGGTTTAAAGGAATATTTATATTCAAATCTTTTAATTGCGGGTTGTGCACATATATTTATTGCACAGTTTATTATTAAAACTATTAATAATTTACTAAATATTCCGACTGACACCCGCCGCGAAGGATCCATTTTTTTCTAGTTTTGAAAACTGAACAAAGTGAAGTTTATACGTATAAACAGCAAATAGTGCTGCCATTATAATAATTAATTCTCCCATCTAACGTGAAAAATTGACCCTAATACATATGTTAGTACCTTAGTCATTCGAGAATCTTGGACAAAATTCATATTTATGTAGTGGGGGAGTTTTATCTCCATCTCACCACATCATAAATTATCTTACCACAATCTTCTTTGTTGGCCCAAGATACGCCAGCCGCGCAAATATACACATTCTGTCACTATTGTACAATATTCTTTCTAATCCAAACCTGCAACAGTACATTAAAAATAAATTCACATATTTATCCTAATCATGGACTTCCACTCCGATTTGCTGAACGAACAACAAAATATCTCAACTCGTCGTTCGAAGTACAATCAGCAAGACTGGGATAGCCTTAGTCCGAATTCCCAATTCTTTTTTTTGCTATGAAGTGTTTTTTCGCTTTCATTCTTTTGTCGATTGTACATATAAAATGTTATCATACTTTGTGATCTGGTTGGTTAGAAGAAATTGCCTAGTGACAATAAGCACGCCAGTATGCATTATATTTGTTTATATTATGTAATAAAAGATAAATAATTGAATAAAATACTGTGACCTTTTTGAATGCCTAAAGGCATGGTTTAAGGAAAGTCAAACTAAATCAATATCTCGCATTACATAGCCACAAGATAAAACATTTTCTAATGCTCTGACTTTTAGTTTTTTTTTTCTTTAAATGATTATTTAATTAAGTATATATACTTTAGTTCCTTTGTAAGTCTGGAGTACTTAATTTTATTCTTTTGGTGTATTTGAATTGTACCACAGAAAGACATTACAGTAGCCTTACTCTTGAAACTCGAATCTGATCCCAATTTCAAATTTTCGCTTAGAACTTACCTACCTGCCGCCTGCGTACATTCAAATTATCGACTATTACGATGAAATATACCTACCTACCGCATATTATTCTACGTTACAAAGGTAGGTTCTTAGCGAATCGGATCGTATTGGGTTCGGATTTGTAGTGGAGAGTAAGGCCACAGGCAGCAATCAACTTCAAAGTTAGTAAAAAGAAAACAACAAAAATTGTACCTACTTGAAAATATTAATTTACTAGAATATTTTTTTTTTTCACGGGTTATTCATGGACAGATAGTTGAAAACCACTGTATATGAAAATAGTCAAAACAAAACAAAAAAAACATTATTGAGTATTTATTTCATATAAATTGCTTTATACATACACCAAAATAGGATAAAATTCAATATTGCTTTGATACATAAATGCTTACCTAAATAATAAATTGGTTTATACACAACATTCTTTTGTAAACATATGGTATGTTCAATATGACAATTTTGAAATTATTAAAAACAATTATATAACGTTTTGTAAAAAAATACAGAGAAAGTCCAACATTATATACATATGTGATATATTATTTTATTCAAGCGAGAGATTTGTCTATTAAAATATTTGAGGATAATATAATAATTTTAATATAGACAATTTAATATAATATAGAACCCTGAATATTATGTATTTGTAGTGCCTGAGATTATAATATTATTTTGTGTAATGTTGCACAATAAGCATTTACATAAAAATAAATAATTTATCTAATATTTCATTTATATATATAAAATTGTACAATAATTATGAACAATGTTGTGACATGAGCAATTATTTATCGGTAATAATTTTTTTTTTTTTTTTTAAAAAATGAATATGTCCTTGTTAAACAAGTACATATACATCTTCCTACGTTCCCTAAACTAAGCATAAATGCTTGTCCTATAGGTGAACGAGATTGGTCGAGGCAGGATTCGAACTCGCGACCACTGGATTACTAACCCAGCGCGCTAACCGCTCTGCCATCCACCCATCCAAATTCAAATTCAAATTAATAATGTTTAAATACATTAAACGGACATATTGTTGAACAGAATAACACATATATAAAAATTAGCAGTCTTTAAAAATAATATCATTATAAAACTTAATATAATACATAATGTATAATTTATCTAAAAAAATCTTTGTTGTGATCACAAAGCGAGAATCGGCGACATTATTTATAAATGTATTTTTTGATCTACAGATACAAGAGATCTCTATTTATTTTAAAAAAACAATATCAAAATGCGCATAAGCTTACACATAAATAAGCGAATAGTTTTAAACATATCACATTGAAATAAAAATTATATTATATAAAGTATTTATGTGTATATGAGTCCTTAAGTTTCAAAACACACGTCATCACAAGAGCTAGATAATTTTTTTTTGTACTGGCAACTCATCGACAAAGAAACTACAATGCATATTACAAAAATGTATACTTTTCAAGAAATATGTGACACACGTATCTAAGTGGAAGTAAATAAGGTTTGAATAAAATTTTAAATGCAATGTTCGATTCTGTAATGGATGCAATTTGATTTCAAGATAAAAAATCCTAACTACATCCCTTCGGGGTAGTGAGAATCCTCATAATTTTTGCATTTATTTCAAGACATTGAAGATAACTACTATTATCTGCCAAAATATTAATGCTTGTCAACTATACACACACTTAATGGTAAAATGTTGATATTATTCGAATATTTTATTCAAAACATATCCTTTGAACCATGAAGTTGAATATTAATTATGACAAGCTTTAAATGAATATTGAAACTTAATGACTCACATATATATTTTTAATAGATAATTTGGATAAATACAGATCAGATTTGGCAAACATAGTTTCAAAAAGTGCACCAGATAAATTGAAAAACACCAAAAATAAGCACAATATTTTTTACAATAAAATTAAATCTGTAAAAACTAATTAGTAGAAATATTTCGTTCGATTTAATTTTTTTGTTTAACTCTTTTACAAAAACATTTATATTTTTGATTTAGGGCACATTTAGAATAAACTTCATCGAGTGCTGAAATCATCAGGCCCTGTATAAATAATATAATGCTTATAAAAATTTAATTTTTAATGGTTGCAATACTTGTATTTTTATTTTTTTTAACATGTCTACGTAGGGGACGCCAGCTATTAGGATTTGGGTCCATTTTACTCTTCCGAAGAAGCGCACTACGTAGCGTTGGGAGGGGTTTGCAATCTAGAAAAGAGTTTTGTATGTTTAAAATGCACAGTAAAATTTGTCTTGTAATTAGTCATTGAATAAAAAAAATAAATATTTCTATATTATTGCGCAGTGGGAAGACATCAATACTTCTTTACAAGTAACATAAAATATTTTTGTTTACTACATATTGTTCGAGTTGCCAGTCATAAAAAAAAAATCAGAATATTGATACAGTTATGGTGGCAAAGCTTTGTAGTTCTTATTTTTTTTTTTTACACATTGGAGAAAAAATACTTAACCCTTTGAACGCACTAAACAAAATATAAAGTTTGATCTGAAAATGCAAATTTTCCATAAAAAAAAGTATTATATAAAATTGCTTTTAATTTTTTTTTATCAATACCTTGATTTAATACACAAAAAAATAGTTGTCACCTTATATTTTGGGGGAGGAGTGCTCAAAATATTTAATTTATATATATATTTTTTATATTTTTTTCGTAAATTAATCGATGATGATTATACAATTATTAGTCATTATTTATGATTTTAGAAAATAGAAAAATTATGATATTTATATTGTAAATATTTATAAAAACCTTTTATGAAAATATTATGAAAAATAACAGAAAAAAACTGAAAAATATAACAATTAGTAATGTCATGAAATAATAATTATTATGAAATTAATTTTTATTATTATTAACTTGAATGCAAATTATAATAATTCTATATAATACAATAAAAACACGAAAACGTTTATAAGATTCTAATGAAAATTACTCACGTTTAGTATCCAACATGGGATGATAATAATCTCGGGAGCAGCCACAGCAGTATACACAACTTCACCAAACACTAACTAGAATCGTCTAATAATTCTAAATATTCAGCGTTAACAAATGTGTATAAAACAAAAAAATGTGTATAAATACATATAACAAAAATGAATACTTTTCTCTATAATGATAAAAAGAAAAGAGACATACATTTGGCATCTCTTTCCCCCACCCCTGCGCAATATTAAAACAAAAACAATGGGTCTGTATATCACAGACATGTCATAAATGCGGAGCGACTAAAGTGGACTATCGCGTCCAAAGGTAACGTTTTTTACAAGCCATGTACTATAGTCGATTTACGCATCTAAAGGGGAAAAAAATCAATTTAATCTCGATTTACGCGTTCAAAGGGTTAAAAAAGGACAAAAATATATTTTGGATTGTTCATTATTGTATGAATACTTTTACATTGTATAATGAATCATCCTTGTTTCCATTTTTGTTATAAATGAAATTCTCTCACAGCCCAAAGTTTTACTGTATATCAATAAAGAAATGATTGTTACAAGTTTGATATGCACCTAAGATAATATTATGATAAAAGTAAACCCTTTATTTAAGCTTACATAATATCATATAATACAATAAATACTACAAACATGAGACACAATGTATTATTGTGAATTTGCTTATTACGTTCCTACAACAATTTTATTATATCGTCAAGAATAAATAAATATCGAAATATTCAAGTGTCTTTTTTAACAAATTTAATAATTAGTGGGAACAACATGAAACCACCACAATAATTCTAAAATTCAAATTACCTGTGTTTTTGTTCTAGGCTATTTTTCTATGTCCATTTTCAGGAAGACATACTCTATGTCACAAACCAAATATTTAAAGCCTCAATTCAGCTATGCATATCTTGTGTTGACAGTCAATCAATATCCGTGACAATAGTACAAATTAAAAAATGATTCTGCAATAAATTGTTATTTAATATTAAACTGAGTGCCTCAAATTCCTTATAATGTCTATCATAAGTGAAATATGAAGTTTGGAAAAGAGCCAACCTGCAGAAAATGTCAACACGAGAAAGAAACTGCCTCACATGTAGTCGTTAAATATCCAACTTTGGTGTAAGTTAGACACAGGTAACTGGAGGGATTATGTGACACAGAAATATGGCGATTATCTCAGCCAAAAAGATCAATAAAATTGTTATGAATTTTTGCAGTGCTAGAGCATTCAGCGTCTAACTTCAAATGAATAATTAGACCAATCAAGAAGTAAGTATTGGAAAAATTCCAAATAGTTTATGATTGGTGATTTCTTGTGGACTCTTATTATAAAAATAAAATAACATTAATTAGTGGAATATCACATAGACATAAATTAATATACATACAAAATGGTACTTATATAGTAACTTGAATAAAGCCCTAATTCACAAGCACATAATAAAAACACAACAGTCCTAATACTTAAATGCCAATTTAATTATTATTGTTCTTCTCTGACTATACATAATATATATATTATTACATAATTATAACAATACAATACATAGATTATGTAGGCTCGACAATATCTTGTCATTGGCAGGTAAATATTTATATTATCTTAGCATTTTCCTACTTAAAATTATGTAAAACAACAACACATATACAATAATGTGACTAAAAAATCAATACAGAAATTACAAAAAGCCACTTCAGCTGTACAGATTAAATTGAGTATCATAAACAATATTACCAAAATATTTTAATAACACAATAAATAATACAAAACATATCTAAGCATGACATTGAAAAGAAAACATATGAAAATAGTTTAGAAATATTGAATTTTGATTTAATGAGACATAATAGTGAAACAAATTATATAACATTTAGGTAAATAAGAGTCTTAATAATGATTTTTTATTATACATAATACTTATAAGTAAATGTTTTGATTCTAAAACATAAAATTTGATTTTTTTTTATCAAATATCAAAGATTCATTTTTGGTAAGGATGATTACAATGGAACTCAATTAAGAGGGTGACTGCTGCCAACGTACCTATTTTTTGATATACCATCATTATTACTAAATGAATCATTTTGAAAAAAATAACCTAGTTAGTTTGGATATTAATAAAGAGAAATATATCTTAACTTTTTGATTATGTTCTGTATATATTCTTATAGAAAAATAATAAGCATACCCCGATTTTAGACATTTATCTTAAATTTCTTCAAAAATATAAGGTATAGAACAATATTTTTTTTTATAAATTAAAGAACAAAATACCTGGAAAAATATGATATGACGTTGCATTAACGCATCAGGTTAAGTAAATAAACCAAAAAAACTTTTATTACGCAATGGCGCTGAATGGAAAATAAATGTTTTTTAGGTTTATTTACTAAACCTGAAGCATTAATGCAACGTCACATCATATTTTTCTAGATATTTTTGTCTTCTTTAATTTAAAAAAAAAATATATTACTCTACGCCTTATAGTTTATTAAAAATATATGATAAACGTTGAAAATCGGGGTATGCCATTATTTTTTTACAAGAAATTATACAGAACATTATCAAAAAGTTAAGGTATATTTTTGTTTATTAATATCCAAACTATCTAAATTATTTTTTTCAAAACGATTTGATAAGAAATAATGATGGTATATCAAATTGAAAAATAGGTACGTTGGCAGCAGTCCCCCCCTTAAGATGGTCTAAAATAAATTTGAAAATACATATTGAATTGTGCATTTTAACAAAAATATTGACAATGATTTTCTTTTTAAATTACACGATTGAAACTTATTTCATTTAATTTTTTTTTTACATATTATGATAAACACAAACAGTATAAATGTGTTACTTTGTGAAAATTATGTGAAGTAACTACAAGGTCTTAGTGAAAAAAATACACAACTTCACAGCTAATTTCAATACAGTAATTAACAGTCTTTAAAATGAATTACGAACTTCACCCGATGAAATATTAAAAAATATTAAATACATTAAAATGGACGGTCGCCATTATGAAATTCACAAATCAAAAGATTGTGGATTATAAATTACAAATAATAATAACTATTGGAATAAGAGTTCATAAAATCAAAACCAAAAATAAATCACAGCATTAAAGAGATAAGAAATATTTATAAAGATCATTTAAATATGTTCATCAAAATGATAAAGAATTGCTCTTACATTAAATGCAATTATAAAAAAGTTAAAATTTTAGCCTCAATAACGTGAAATACAAACATATTGTGCGTTAGCACCTATTGCATTGTGTACAGCGAGTTTTGCTGGCTTTGAATTATTAATAAAAGTACAAGATGTAGGAGAGTTGTAATTTTTTTTGGTACTAACTGTGTATAGTATAGCCATGTGTAAAATTCAAATAATAAAAACAAGGGAATAAGCAGATTTGTGAATAGGTACTTTTGTTTTATTACTGACCATAAAACAAACATTTTAATGATTAAATACTTTTTTTTTATTTACTTACTTTTTATTTTATATACATACAAACATATGTTTTTACACACAATTTTACACCACATTGGCCTATCGCATTTCTAATACAAAACTACTTTGTTATACATACATATTTACTATTTAATAATAAATTTATAATACATTTATGTATATATATTTTCTTTTGAATAATCATATGTAGCGTGGTCCCAGCTGTTATTCATTCAAAAACAATTTTAAATCTTATTATTGTTTTACTAATGTACTAACTACAATAAGACAAAATGAAAAATTAACTCAATAAAATTATCTACGTGTGTATATCACAAACGTTTGAAATTTGAGATTCTTTCTAAAACCAAAGGACGAGCTAAGTTTCAACAAATTCGATGTGTCTGAATACAAGCTGGCAATGTATTTGTTATGTAACTTAATACTAAATTTATAGTTAGACCATAACTTGATTCAATACAATGACAGTATAATTATGAAAATATTATATTAAAAAACACTACACAAGTACGCATATCATCTATGATTGTTTTGGTAATGTGTTAAGGCTGATAAACCATAGCTACCTGAGACAAATTGCAAAATATGCAAAAATGAAATTAATCAGTTGTACGGAGTTTCGTGTATAAATGAGAATATGTTATTACATGCCATGGCATTCCATTTTCATATTCTTACAACTTGAATAGGAAGCCATGTATAAAAAACTAAGAGACAAACAATTATTATGACCCGTATTGAATGAGACGCTTTGAAAATGTTAGATGGGTCGATGGCAGAGCGGTTAGCGCGCTGGGCTAGTAATCCAGTGATCGCTAGTTCGAATCCTGCCTCGACCGATTTCGTTCACCTATAGCACAAGCATTTATTTGCTTATTTTAGGGAACGTAGGAAGATGTATATGTACTTGTTTAACAAGGACATATTCATTTTTTATAAAAAAAAAAAAAAAATACCTTCTAATAACTACTTTGAGAAGAATTGATAAATCTATATTGTATCATCACTTTGTCCCAATCGGGGGAAGAAGATAAAAATGAGATTATTCATAAAAGTGTAACTCTTACATAAGGATTTTCACAGGAGAGATAAAAAACTAGAGATGTTTACATTATATAGTTGATTAAATTAAAGCGCTTATTTTTATGTGACAAGAAGACAACTACGGTTGTTCAAAAAATGTATTGTTTGTGTTAAACTAGCATTTTATTTAATGTTATATACAAAATAGATGCAAAACTTGACTGTGTGATATCTTGTTATTCTGGCTAGTGGTGTCTTTATCTTTTTAAATCAAGTAAATCTCATTATTCACACTATACACTTACATCTTTTTCATATATTTTCTTTGAAATATAATATGTAAATTGTATATAGAGATTTGTGGTCTAACTAGAATATTGAGAACTGAAGAAATAAGACTATTTATGAAAAGATTCGCAGTCTCAAGAGTGTAGCAAATAATATCTGGAGCCAATAGTGGCAAGAATAAGCAAACTATGCTGGGAGCTGAGATCATCGGCATTTCGAAATAAAACAGATAAATAAAATATTGTAAAAGATTAATAATTCTTAGATAATAATTATTAGATTTTATCCTCCTTTCTATGCCCATCATTTAATTACATATTCTAAACCTTCTCTTTTTTTCCACCATCAGACTATGAATCCTTTATCTGACATTCTACTGGCTTCAATACGTAAAAAACAATAATTAAATTAAATTAAATTTTTAGACAAAATGTGTCATTTTTAAATAATCATAGACATGTTTATATATTTTATTTTCCTTCAAGATGTAAATATAAATGAGATTATAAATGAATAATATTGAATGCTCAATATTTAGAGTAGAAAAAAATACTCAAAATTTAAATGATTTTTTCATAACAAATAGTCTTTCTAATTTAATGTTTCAATAATTTGGCTAGTTGATTTGACTAGAATACCGAAATATAACGTGTACCTAAAGAATTTATAAAAAATAATTATGTAAATTAAAATTTTATAAACAATTTATATACATTAAAAAGAAATTAGTATAATACAAAGAAAAACGTAAATATGTACATTATTTTAGTAATAAAAAATACAAAAAAATACTTTATAAACATTTTAGAATAATATTAGTTTTTTTTTATATATAAATACATTCAAATATATACACTGGTAAAAATAATGAATGGGAAAATATGTACCATATAAAAATAAAGATATTAAATGTATTATTTTGTGTAGATAAATTAATAAAAAATATAATATTTAAAATACATAGAAAAAAATAGAGTTAAAACACATCAGTTATACATAGTACATATTTTTTAGAAAATAAATTACACATTCACACCATCGTGCGATGTCAGAGTCTAGAGGGTAGACATAGAGAACCAAACGGCACACTTTTCTATCATTTCAGTTATCACCACCTTGTTAAAAAATATATATAAATTAAAATAGTTGACGATTGCAGGTCAGAGAATATATTGATATATGTTATTGGATATTGATGTATAAAAGAAAACGAAAGATGAATATATACAGTCAAAATGAGATTTAAAAATAAGACGAGATTACAAGATCCAGATAAAAATTGCCCTGTGGTGGTTCAGTCATATTGAAAGAATGAGGAATGAATGGCTAATAAGTACAATAAAAGAATGGAATGAGAGGCAAAAATCTTGCTAAGAAATGCTAGAGAATATGAGAAGTCAAAAAGTATTTGTTATTTTTTTTTTTTAAATGAATATGTCCTTGTTAAAAAAGTACATATACATCTTCCTACGTTCCCTAAAATAAGCATAAATGCTTGTGCTATAGGTGAACGAAATCGGTTGAGGCAGGATTCGAACTCACGACCACTGGATTGCTAGCCCAGCACGCTAACCGCTCTGCCATCGACCCATGTAAATGTAAAAAAGCAAATGCACCATTTTTATACCAACTGTTATTATATCAGATACAGAACAATTAAAATTTGCACAGATTATAAACAAGCACCAGCCAAAATAACAGAAGAATGTATATCAGAACAGAGAAGTGCGTCATTTGATTCTCTCTACGTACCCAGTGCAATGGTATATATGAATACTCAATACTAGATTATCATACTAATTAATTTGCAAGAAAATGGTAATATGTAGTTATTTTGAAAATTGTTAATGGCTATTTAAAATAAATATATTTGATATTGATATAAATTAAATATTTCAATTACTGTGCAGAGATAACTTCTAGTGGTTATTTTATTTATATTATATTAAAATTTGTATTTAATGCTAATAATATTTTTGCAAATTTGTTTACAAAATAAAAATAATATTTAATATTTAATAATAAAATAATAATAATATTTAATATTTTAATATTTAATATTTTAATATTTAATATTTTAATATTTAATATTTTAATATTTTTAATATTTTTAATATTTTTGTTTAATATTTTTGTGATCCCATTTAGTGAAAAAAATTAACAGCATCTTCACACAGTGAATATATATGATATAAGCAGCCATTTTCTTCATAAAATTCAGTATAATTGTAATAGATTGATAAATATTTTATTTCTTTTAGGGCACTCGCACACTACAGACTTTTTAATCGGCCAATAGTTTGGTCGGGCTCTTGATCAGTATGAAGATGTATGCAAGTGCGCATATTACAATAATTCAATGTCGGCTGATCTGACATAAAAACTAGCAAACAGTCCAACCAGGGGGAGTATTTACCTTTCCGTGTTGATTAGGAGGCAAGTACTGCCTCGAATTAGGCACTAGTTTGTTGCGCTAATGCACTTAAAAACTCGTGTTGAATTCACGGCAGGTGTCCCTGCTAATACGTGTTCAATTCAAGGCA
Source organism: Molanna angustata (assembly GCA_963576475.1). Lineage (NCBI taxonomy): Eukaryota > Metazoa > Arthropoda > Insecta > Trichoptera > Molannidae > Molanna > Molanna angustata. The sequence continues at coordinate 49,949,625 of OY754965.1, read as the reverse complement.
CGCGTCTTTTAATCGTAGACATGTTTATAAATTTTACCATACGTATTGATTGATCGTTACAAGGCTGTGTTAGAGGCATTTTTTGTTTGATTGTTTTTGATTTAATAGATTAATCTACACAAATCTACATTTTTTTGTATGAGATTGGTACTCATGAATTATTCAATGAAATAATCACACTTTGCATCGTAATTACCTTCACAAGATATAGAGCATCGAATTTTACATTGGTAATTATCCTTGTCTCCTTCGTAATTTACAATTTAAAAATTGTCCAAAATACCTACCAATTTTAAGTTCCATATTACTTAAAGACTTAAACAAAATTACTGATTATTACCATAATATAATCTGTGAACGTAATACAAATGTGACCAGTGACAGACGAAATGCGAGCGAAATGAAATAGCGCACCAACTTCATGGCTATATATGTTCCATATTCAATAATTAATTGCCTTGAATTCAACTCGTATTAGCAAGAACAGTTTGCTTTGCTAAACCGTGTGCATTTGGATGACATGTGCCTTGAATTCAACACGAGTTTTTAAGTGCATTAGCGCAACAAACAAGTGCCTAATTCGAGGAAGTACTTGCCTCCTATTTTTTTTTTTTTTAGTAAGGCAACCAGTCCCTATACAGGACTATTTGTGCCAAAGACGTTGATCAATGTGTATATGCAGTCAATAGTACAACTCCAGTGAGTGTGAAAAATAATTAGATAATGTGGAGGATTACAGTATAACTATTATATATCCATGATAATTATATCCATGATATTGGTAAACATGGATGGTTTTGATTCCACCTGTTGACCAGACTTACCCCCCAGACCAAACTATCGGCGGATTATAAAGTGCGCGAGTGCTCTTAATACATACTTTTTTTTTTTTTTTCAAATATAATATATTATTCTGATTATTGTTTGAAAAACTTTTTAATAGATGAATTTAGAACACTGAGGATTAAAAGAATAACTATTTTAAATTTTTTACCATATATAAGTTGTATAGTATCAAAAACAGCAATCTGTTTTCGGACTTACTTTGAGCAAATTAAAAAAAGCGTTTTTTTTTATTACTGTTGTCAGAAAGTATCGTATACCCTTATTTTCTCATAATTGTCTTAATTTGTTCAAAATCATTCCGAAAACAGATTGCTGTTTTTGATAATATACAAATCATATGCTTGTTTCGTTTCAAAGTTAATAAATGATGCGCCATTTTTACCAATCAGTTTACATGAAAATAGCTTGGTGAACTAAATAATCTCCAAAAGCGTCATGGTTTTTTTCATGCCTCACTATCAAAAATGACTTGAAAAATTGCCTCAGATCAGCGACAAGGTATATGAAAGTCTGAATAATTTAGCCTCTATACAAATACCAACAATTTCCAAACGTCTAAATCGCCAATATTTTTGGTACTAAAAATTATCGGCTTTAATTTAATTCCTCACATTAAAATACAAAATCTCTATATTTTCGAAATAACAATATATTATTTTTCTTTAAATATTTTTGTGGTTCTAATCCTCTGCGATATATTTGAACTATCGAGGAATGTTTGAATTTTCTTTAAGTACCGACAAATCGACCTTAGTATACTTAAACAAAATAAATTTTGTTGAGATCTGAAATAAAATGCACGAGCCCGCATGCACAAGAACGACAATTTTACAATGAGGAACACATCTTTTGTTTGATACGATGAGAAATTGGGGGTATTTTCACGTACGGGATGAGTCGAACCTGCGAACTCTCTCGGGAATGGCAGCATGCTCCACTGGAACAAGACCGGAGAGCTCGTCCAGTGTATGAACGTAGGTCAGCTTGCGAGAGAACTTTGAACTGGAAAATGAAAAGCATTTAAATCAAAAAAGAAGCGATTTTAAAATATGTACTAATATTTACTAACAGTAAATAAGTAGTATCCTACCGAATCTTTGGCCTCGGTCAAAATTAAACCGGAAGTTTGGCCGAAGCTGAAATTTTCGGTCAGCTGCTAAAAACTGAATAGTTTATACGAACGCATGCAAATGGCTGAACCGGGTTGTAGTAATAGGTAAAACAAAAATAACTCAACAATCTGTATTGATATTTTTATAAAAATTATTATTATAAAATTTCTTTGTAATTAAACCTTCGGCCGAAGCCTGCGCCTAGGGCTGAACATTCAGCTCTGGCTTCAGCCAAAATACCTTTAGTTTATATGTTCTACAAATGTCAAATACCCCTTAGTTTATAAGTTCTATGAATTGCAAATACTTATTCCTGTAATAGGTACCTGTTTTCTTTTTTAGAAAACCATTCTATGATACTGAGCTCCACTTCTCTCTCCATCTGTTATGTGCTCTGCCTCGTGGTCAACCAAAAAATTTCAAATACACTAGTATTTATTTGAAAAGAAATTATTTATAAAAGTATTTATTTATATATTTTGTTATGTTAAAAATTTTATGTTACATAATAATAATAATAATAATAAGGACAATTTATAAAGCGCCGTTTAGTGACAACCGTGGTCACCTCAAGGTACAAAACAAATAAAACCCGCACCTGATGAAAGGTCGTGTCATCCACATGATGGATTTGAGCCAGAATGTAGGATGGACCAAATATAGATGCTTTAAACTTTTTCGTAACCTGCAACAGAATATATTTCATTTTTATTAAAACGCTGTTAATTTTTAACTAGAGAAGTAAAAAAATACATTTATATTATTCTAAATTTTTATATATCTGTGCCAATACCTTTTACACAAAATAATAATACAAGGATATAAAAAGTAACAGTAAATTTAGCCAACATAAAAAAAAAACAAAAAATAAGTTGAGAAATATTTAAATAGATAAATTTGAGGCTGTCTTTGTTTAATAAAATATCCCTAAAAATTCAGACAGAAAAATTTAAATAACTACTTACTAAACAAATATTAAACAACATGAAAGTAAAAATTATACATGGTATGAATGAAATAATATCAAACCTTCTATCTATAAGTTGATAGCACTTCTTTAACCAGTGGAATGTCGGCATACTACGTTTAGCTGCGCTACCGTGAAGGTATATTAATATGTAATCATCTGTTACCAGCTGTTCCATTGTACTCAAAACATACCTAGAAATAAAAACACACAATTTGAATTTAAATTGTACCATTTCTTTAAGAGCAGCTCTACCTCTAGCAACTTAATCCCACGTGAGAAAATTGTATGCAGTTGTTTTTCAATTTTGAAGTCAAAAAACACCAACTTAGAGGCTTATATATTGTTAACTACATATTTTAATATTGGAGCCACTCAAATTAGTTACCCAGTTGACCGCCAGAGCGATTGTGGCGCCTACCAATCAATCAACCAATAACACGCATCTGCTTGCGCATGCACGTTTCCCAAGCAGGATGGTAACATTACCGACTCAATTGTTGGCTACACTGAACAACCGTTGGGACTGCCGACTTTTCCAGTACTGTTGAATCGTAGAGATCTCTTTCGCGCAGTATAGATATCTGTATTCCGTTTGAATTAAATAACATTAATAAAATTGCTAACAATATGTTACATGTATGGATGAACTCAGAATTCGGAGTAGAACATTTAGTGTGTCTGTTCCCCCCCTTTATAAGTTTTGATTTGCTTGATGCACAGAGCCCAAAATTTCAGAAAGTATAGAAACTTTTAGGCCTACAAAACATTTATACTCATACTAATTTTCGTTTCAGTCAGGGGTTATCAACTTTTGAATTTTTACTTTATTTGTCTATATATGTCAGAAACCATAGAAACCAAGAAGGCTGAGATTTGTAAAAATATAGACAAATACAATATCTTAAACTTAATTTTAAGAAAAAGTTTAGGAAAAATATGTTATAATGTATAAAAAACAGCCTATAATTCCATTTTCTTTTAAATGTCAAAAAATGCTGAAACACCCTAACTAGATAATTTAATTTTCCATAAAAAATAGTTACATATCAGTACGTCTCGAACTTTTTTTAACAATTTTTGTAAAAATTGAATTTAGCGAAAACATTATTTCATACAATTTGTATGGTAGAATACAAAATACCTACGGAGACTCTTATATATCGTATAGTTATACATACTATTGCCATCGACAGTTGGATCTCATGTGTTGCATATAAATAGTTACTATACATAATTTATATACATACTGAAGAATAACCAGGGCTATATATTATATATAATTCAAATCATTTTGTAACAAATACCATTGCATTTGACATATTTTAAATTGACAACTGCAATGATCTACCACATATTAAAGAACGGAAGCTCATTATTTATTGTAAAAAGTTACATTATTTAGATGGTATGTATAATTTGAATACGGCTTTTCTATGGTATTTTTATAAATTTGCATAATTTAATAATATAATTACAATGTTTCTTACATTTGAATGAAATATAATTAATTACTAATTAAATGGGTGATAAGTAAAGAAACAAAAACAGTTGCTGAGCAGTAAGTACACTGGACTAGCAACGCAGCAAGTACACTGGACTAGCAACGCAGCAAGTACACTGGACTAGCAACGCAGGAAACCAACTTCATTAGATTAACATTTGTGTGTGTAAATATTTTTGAATGTTTACATCCTCAGTAAAGAAACTTACAAGAACAAATTGTCCATAACATAATTATAATCGACCCTGGAGCTATCAGGAAGGAAGCAAGCACTGAAGACAACAATAGCATCTCGTCGTCCTGACAAGGCATATCCTCCGTGTGATAGTACGCGCTTGTATGGTTCTATCACCTATAAACAAAAAAATAATGATTAGGGTATATGTAGAATAAAACGCTATGGTATTGGTCAGTTACTCAAAGTTGACTCATACACACTACTCACACAAATACATTATTTATACATTATTATCAAAATACATTATTTCGTGTGTATAAATCAAGTGTAATCGCATGTAAGCGTACCTAATATGTTTCCTTACTTTCTACTTAATTTACCCACCGACTGTGAATATTTAATTTGATGGAACATGTACCCGAGTATTTAGTAATCACCCTCTGTGAATACGTCGTCTTTTTATTGTGACTTGTTAAATTAGTTTATAAATTTAAGTAAGTTTCACTTTTCTATGGCGACCTCGTTTTCAATCTTCGGAATTGATCGCTAAAACATCACAATAGGAAGTGATTCGGGTACCTACTCTAACTGTATTCCCCTCAGGAAACTTAAACCAATGAGTTAAGGTTTAAGTACCTTAAACCTTAACTCATAGGCCCTCAGTTCAGTCTTTCCCGAAAGTACCTTAAACCTCAGGGGCTCCAGTCTACAATAGTAATACAAAGTGAGCGAAGATATGCAGCGATACAGTCAGTAGGTATGTATCGCGGCACTGAATTTGTTTGAGCAAAAATTGTCACAAATCTTTTAGCTGTGCTGAGGTAGAGAGTATAATATTTACAAATAACGAGTGAATATTCTTTAAAGTCGAAATATTCTTTAAAGAGTAAAAGTGGAAATAATCTTTAAAGTGAAAAATTACAGAATAAATGTGAGACCAATTATGTAGGTGTAGGTACAAAGAACATACATATATTTTTGTGCATCAGAGTCATAATACATATACATACTGAACTTACTGAATAAAATATAACTAAAATATGCTATACAAGTTTTGTTTAATATAAAAAAAATATTGTGTGTGTACAAGTTTCATCAAGGACTATTTTACTCTTACTAAATTTAAACTAATTATGTATATAAGTGGAAACTCCAAAGGTGACTTACCTTCATATCTATGGTTCTCCTTTCACCAGTGGGGAGTGTAACCTTTAACCACCTCCGAGAATCTGTTCTTTCTTCGCTTAATGAATACTCTGGTATCTTCTCTATAGAATCATCAACTTCGGGCAGCCTCTCATTACTTCTAACAAAAATCATGTTTTTACTAATTAATATTTTTTGGTATTAACCTCTAAGTGAGTATGGCCGTACCCGTACGGCTGGAAATGCCATTGCAAATTGGAGTATGGCCGTACCGGTACGGCTAGAGAAATGAAGTGAAGATTTTTTTTACTAGATTACGAATATTTTTGACACCGCAACCAATAGTTGAAGACATCTGAAATAATCAGACGATATTTCAATTTAAACTTTAAAAAATGGAAAGTTGTAATTTTTTTTTCACCCGATTATTGTGTCAGAAGTCGTCAAACATAATACTTTTTAAAATAACTCACTCCGTATAGGCATGTACATCATACCAAAACTCACTCTCATAGAGGTTAAGGATTTGAGATTAATTTTGTCAAAGATAGTAAAATGTTAATGGATGGATTACTGTAATGCTATTTATGCAGGTTTGCCCAAGTATCAACGTGATAGATTACAAAGGGTTTTCAACACAGCTGCGAGGTTGATATATGGAGCTGACAAAAGATGTCACATAACACCTCTTCTTAACGAACTACACTGGTTGAAATGTCCAGAACGAGTGGACTATAAGGTATGCCTGATGGTGTTTAAGGCTCTGAACGATTTGGCTCCACTCTACATTCAAGAACTGTGCCAAAAGATTGTTCCATCAGGAAGACAGCTTACATTGAGATCATCTGGATCACAAGGAACCAACTCTTTAAAAGAATTGGAGTCAATAAGATGGCTTACTATAATCACGGTTTCAGTGTGAACAGGCCTTTAAAATGGAATAAATTGCCCGTAGACTTACGTGGAGCTCAGAGCATTGACACCTTCGGTAGACTTCTTAAGACTACCTTATTTCATAGAGCCAACAAATAAGCTACAGTGCCCTTGAAGTGATCACTAAACGGCGCTTTATAAATTGTATTTATTATTATTAAAAGTAATTTTACCTGTGTAGAGAATGCGGTGTACTATGTCCTTCTTCAGATTTGAGACTGTAACCGCAGAGGCTGTCAATGCTGCTACCACTACCAGACCAAGATGTTCTCCGTAGGCTTGGCAAATCAGTCTCCATGTTCAAAGCAGTCATTGAATCTGTATCAGCTTCACTCTAACCACAAAAAAATATTGATTGTAATCAAAACAAGAATTACTTCGGACCAATAACTAATGCAGATTTTGAAATTTGATAATTCTGATTGTAAAATGGGTAAATTATAAGTCATTAATTTCTACATACAGGAGACAAAAGTCATTAAATCAATAAATTTATATAAAATATACATTATTTTTACCAAATTTTCTATTGTTATATTTTAGATGTGATTAACAAATGAAAGAGATATGAAGCTTTTGATTTTCTTAACAATACTGATGCAAAATCACAAATTTGCCGAAAAATGACAGTTGACTTAATTGATATAATAAAAAAACATTTCCTTTCAATAATTGTTCTGTGGCACACTGGACAATGTTATCATTTGTCCTGAGAAAAAAGCAGTCACTTTGAAACCAGTCATATAAAATAGTTCATTTGTTGTTAAAACAATGTGAATTATAATGAATTAAATAATATAAGATGTAGAAATAACTTACAACAAGTGGTTTAATCCTCCGTCTGGTTGGAACGTTGAGAGGAGGCACCTGTACCCTCGGACGCAACGATACCCTCCCCCCATAGGGATCCAACTCTGTACAGTAGAGGGATTTCTCATTTTCACCGTGGGACTCCGATGAGCTGTCTCCTGAGGCATCCTGTAATATTAAATTGTTATGTATTTTAACGAGACTAATTATTATTATTAACAGGCAGGCAGGTATTGGTGATGGGCCCATATCATGTGCTTCTTTGTGTAATGTGCATCCAATCTGTTTTTAAATTAATTGAGTGTTCCAGCATTCACAACTTTATCTGTTCCAGGTATCCACCACCCTTGAAGGAATTACATTTTTTAAGCTATTTTATTATAAGGCATCAAGTAAATCAAAAGACACAGTATAGACTAGTATCATACCTTCATGGTATAGACACTAAAAATAAAAGAAAGAAGTGTTATTTGATTTTAAAATGTTACAACAACACTTGGTCATTATTTTTACAAAAAAATAAGCTCTATATTATAAACCCATGTACAAAAATAAATTGTTCGCTACTACAGCTCTCTTAAAATCAACTAAAAACATGCATCCACAGAGACTTTAATCACATGTACAGTATAATTATTGTTGAATATTATATTCCTTAGAATAAAACCGTGTTTTCGTGTGTTATTATTAAATGACATATTGAATAATTTAATACTCACATCCTCAATAGAAAAATTAGACGGATGTTCGACTGGGAGTTCGTAGTTGAGCGAAGTCCTCAAGCCGGACGGAGAATCAGGGCATTCTGAAACCTACATTTACAGTAACATAAGTAAAATTACATCAATGATATAGTTCACGGTAAATAACTTGTGAATTTTCATTGTGGTTTGCACATATAACTGTAACCATATACAACTTGAGCCAATATCAAAAGTTTATATCCTTTATTTTTCAGTCATTTTTTTGTATTCCCAATTAAGTTAAACGTAAATAACCTCGTCACTGATTATTTTTATGATATTGTTTCTATAACACTGTGGATTGAAAATGAAATGCTGTGATTTTCATTATGCATTCTGAACATATTGTAGTTAGTTGGCAAGTAATAATTTGCAAATGGAACACGGTTACGAATGGGCCCCAGATGGACACCTTGTAGAGTAATATATTTGCAATAATCAAAAAACAATTGACAATGTACATTTCTAAAATCTACACACAAACAAAAAAACTAAATTACTTAAAAATTACATTCAGTAAATTGATCTGAAACAAACACAAGACAAAAATGTAAGTACTAAAAAATAAAGTTACTAAAGAACACGCATATAATTATCCAAAACCACATAGTCAATCGCATATCACTTGTAATATAAAATTTCTATCTTTCAATGATCTCCAATAATCGCATGCCAAATATCATATCCAAAATTTTACTTACATATTTTGTGCTCAATTATTTTTAACATGCATCTGGATATTTTGTATAAATAAATAATTATAAAACATGCCAAACCAATATATGTAGGTACCCATTTCAAAGTTTTCTTCACGTTGAAATGCTAATGTCAAATAAAATTCATAAAAATACTCCTAGAGCTCTAACTGACAGACATGTGAAGTTATCAAAAGGGTGTAAAAAAGTATGTATTTATTTAACTTCTTACGTAACCAGAATCATAACTTCAATACACTGAAGTACTCAACTAGACAATAATATAAATGTGCTTTATTAAGTTAATGGGACCAAGACTTTACATATTTTATTTATATACATACATACATTGATAGACATTAGAAGAGTTGTATCTGTAATGTCCCACAAGGGAAAAAACCTGTGCCAGGGCTAATGCATATTAAAACATACTAGGGCAAAGAATTTTTTTTTTGATAATTTGTGAGAAATAAATCCGGAATCTCTAAAGGTATACAAACTATTCAAGTACAAGGAACTGGTAAATAAAACTGGATTCATAAATCCAGTGAAATCACGATTGCCTTTCTCTTTTGTATCTTATTTATAAAACTACATCTAGACAGAGAGATCTGACCGCTACACTTTTGTCTTTACAAACATTCTTTGCCTTACTCATACATGAATTCGATAGAATCAAGGTTGTCATATAACCATGTCAGCCTTTCCATGGATTTTAACTCCATCTCATTCAATAAATCGAATTGCATTTTATTCCAATAACAATATCATTTATTCATTATCTTGAATTTCTATTCATTATCTTATTCTATCATACTTACGACATTTTAAACTGTTCCATTGATTAGACGGAATCGAATCATGTGTCATATTAATAAAATATAAATACATACATCCATCAAAGCAAGATTTATGTTTCTTAAAAATACGTCACTAACATATATAAAAATACAACATGGTAGACAATCACCTCAGGCACATAATCATGCATGGATGGATAACTATCAAAACACAATGCTAAATCCAATGGAACAACCTTTCCATCGTGACCATCCATAGATACGCTATCCTTATTGACAGGTCCAGTCCGTCCCAGGACCATCTTCTGCGTGGCTATATCGGTGTTCAGTCTTATGCTGTTTGTTTTTATTTTGGGCGCTTTGATATCCGGCTTCACTTTCTTTCTCTCAGTCACGTCAGGTCGAGACTTTGTGGACGAATCTCTGTACTTTTGATTCTCGGGAGAAGTTCGATCTGAAACTGGACTGTGCAGACTCATATTTCTACGTCTCGAATCCAAGATATCCGGCTGCATGGACATTTTAGTCGACGACGACACGACAGACAGCTTCCCGTCTGCCGTCGTCGAATAGCTTCTGGGTTCGTCGTTGCTTACGCTACCCTCTACACTTCTGTTTCCTTCAAAGCCGATGAAGCTATCCGAGAAATAGAGATTGTTTTTGGAAGTGTTCCGCTGCGGGCCTTCGTGGTTTGTGAATCCTTCAGCGTACAGACTGCACACCTCTCCGTTCACTATGCTCGGATTGAAGCTTTCGTCCTCCGTACTGGAAAGACTGAGCATTCCCGAATCTGAGTTAAGAAAATTTCCCCCTTCGTTTCCCAAAGATCTAGCTTCAGCTCTTGTGTCGTCCCGGTTGTGCTTTCTTGATTGCAATATTAGATCGGGATAGTTGCTCATGGAAGGGGGACTCTCTGGACTCGACAGAGCCATCAAGGGATGATCATCCGTGAGAGTTAAGGTAGAAAGCAATCTTGGTGGGTTAGAGCCAAGCCTCAAAGGAACGTGAAAATTATCAGATTTCTCTTCTTTGCTAGTATAATTTTCACTTTTACAGCTTTCGTTACTCTGGCGTTCACCGTTTTCGTCTTTGAAATTGTTTACATTGTCTCGTTTGGGACCATCTGAAGATTTAGAGAAGTCGCTGCTTCCTTTCAAAGAAACCAAACTTGATGTGTCCTCGTACAGGGGACTGACTGTGTCCGTATTAACGCTCTCCAAATCATAGTTTTCTGAATTTCTGTAGGCGTCGTTGTCGTTTTCGCACTCAGGCGGGTTAGCGAGTCTCAACACGCCAGGATTAGATACATAGGAATCATCATTTCTAACGAAATTGTTGGATTGTTGATTTACATAGTGATTTATCATTTTTCCATCGCAAGTGCTCATGAGTTGTTCACTCTCCATGAAATGTGTGTTTGAGGCGCCATCTTTATCATCGAGATCTGACGGAGTATTGGGTGTGTTTTGACTGGAAGGGAATGACTCTGAGGCAGTATCCATTTTCTCATCGGAAATAGAAGGACTCAACTCCTCCTGTGTCACTCCTTGAGGACAATTGCTGAAACAAAATGTACAATAATTACAAAAAGAAAACATATTGAACTAATTTATGCAATCCATCTAGCGGCATTGAAAAGTGATTCAATTACTCTTTATCGCCAATGTGCTGTCACAAAAAGGTAAAAAAACTTGAGTGAAAAACAATTTTTAACTATACTAGCAGCATAGTATGATGACCTTTTTGACATATGGAATAAAGTTTCGTGAAGTACATTTGTTCCCCAATGCTTAGCTGTAAAAGATTACAGAACATTATGAGAGACCCAAATCATCAAGGTCATCTATCTAATCTTTTGTTCGTTTCCGTGTCCAGACCATCTATATTGACTCTTGCCAATAGTTTTCAGCCGTCACAGTCTTGTCGATTGCAGCTAGGAGGTCCTCTTTATTACAAGGTTCACCCATCAGTGGGCATACTAGTAGGTGTGCCATGTTTTGCACTTCTCCACAATCGCATGTCACAACCTGCACGCCTTCTAGCAGTTCATATATTCACCTTGCATCTACTCATGCCTGTTCTGAGTCTATTCAGGTGACCGGCTGATAGTCTCACTTTGTCGACTGCGACAGTTTTCGGATATTTTGGCAGTGCTAATCTAGCCAGGAAGAAGTACCATTTCCAGAGAAGTAGGCCTAGAAAAGGCTTATTCTGCGACAAAGTAACAAATAACGAATGCAGATGTTTGCAGGACGTTGCTTGTTGCAGCTCTTAATTCAACATGGCCATCTAATTATGCAGAATCATTCTAAGGTCGCTGACAGCTTAGTTCTTTATGAGTATAAGAAACACAGAACTTGAGTGTAGAAATAAAGTAAATTATTAACTAACTAAATACAAATATGATTTTGAGGCAGTAGATGAATTCACCTACATGGGTTCGGCCATAACAAAAGAAAACGAGGACCACATAGAAATTAAGAGAAGAATTACAACAGGGAACAAAACATTTTTCTCCTTACTCTCGGTGCTTAAGTCAAGAAACGTCCACAGAAAAACAAAAATTACCCTGTACAAAACAATAATTAGAATAGTGGTAGTATATGGATGCAAAGCATGGACACTGACTGCCAAATCTGCAGAAATGCTAATGCCTTCGAGAGAAGGGTCCTACGTAGGATCTTGGGCCCCGTGAATGACGGCGAAGCCTGGAGAATCCGATACAACGACGAGCTGTATAATATCTACAAAGCTCCCAGGCTATCTGTTCATGTCAGGCTGAGCAGACTGAGGTGGGCTGGACATGTACAGAGAATGCCGTCCTCGCGGGTACCTAAAAGGATTTTGGAAGGACACCCAGGAGGAAGAAGAAAGGTGGGCAGGCCAAGGCTACGATGGGAGGATGAAGTTGGGAAGGACACATTCCAGTTGCTGCAAATACAAAATTGGAGGACCGCAGCGGATGATAGGAGGAGTTGGAGGCGAGGATTGATGGAGGCCAAAGCTCGATATGGGCTGTAGAGCCATCGAAGAAGAAGAAGAAACTAACTAAATTTAATTAAATGCAAAGCATAAAAACAATGTTCACCATTTTAAATACCAAATGTTATTTCATGAGGTACAGAACCATAGATTTTTGTTTCAAAACACGGTCCCCCTTAAACAAGTACCATAAAATGTTTAAAACTGAAAGATAGAAGAAATGACCAACAAAAATGAATGTAATCAATACTCTGTGAGACACATTCATGTGTGGTGGTTTGTATTTAAATAATGATTGCAATTTAAACTAAGTAAATACAATATGTAGGTATTTAAATAACAAATACAGATAAAAGATTTGTAATAAAATTCATTATCTCAATATAAATGACAGTACATGTGTGTCAATATTGTCCTATATTTATGTAATTAATTTAAAAGAGTTCGTTGACTGCATCAATAATACAGAGAGACATATTTCCCAACCACAAATTTTTTTGTAAAATTGTCATTAAACTATGACCACACTGATAAGAAAATGAATGCAATAATTCATAAAGGAAATATTTATTGAAGACGCAATTGAGTAATTTTGTGTCAAATATATCGTTGATCACATCTTCTTCTTCTTCTTATATTAGATTGTAAATCTGTTTTTCGATAAAGCTATTATAATACGCATTTTTATAGTAATAAAAATGCGTAGCTGGCATTAGTAACAAATTATATTATACTATTTTTATCCCCCGAGTTCCTTCAAATTATTTGTTTTGAAATATTAATTACTTATCAACACTGTTAAATACACAAATAATAATTTATACCAACACATGTAATAAACTTTGAGATATCGATCTCAATGTTTCGATGTTTAATACTGAAATACTAAAACTTTTCGACACGCATGCACCTGTTGCACGAGTGAAGCTCAAGGATACATCATGTGCATGGATCATCGACGAAATTAAAAATCTCATGGCAAGCTTGAAGATATGTATGGAGATTATGTATCAAACTATTGAGAATACCCCCTCTAGTTACAGTGGTATCTCCCTCTAGTTACCCCCTTCATCTCTCCAGTCACTTCCTCCACCCCCACCCTATCCACAATGTACAGCCTACCTATCCTACTTAAATTTTATCACAGTTAGTTTGTAAGTGAACTCCAGACGAAGGAGAGGTACTCTCCGAAACCGGTCGAGTTATCGACGGAGTTAAGTGTGCAACACAATAAATTTATTATTGTTATTATTTTGAATATGGCACACAAATTAAGTTTTCATAATACTTATAAAAGTAATATTTGAATACTACTTACATTTCAGGATTTGAATTTTTTTTCGATACCATTTAAAACGAGAATTCCGGTGAGGTTCGTAAGTATACCTAACCAACCTATTCTAAATAAACTTTTAGTAAGAATAGATTGATTAGGTTTGTATTTACTTACTATTGCGACTTGCATGAACGAGTTGCATTATACATTGAGTGAAAATTGACTGTAACTCAACCTAATCAAATTGAAAAAGGTTGAAATGATATTTACACATAATATTATTATTTTTTATGATATTACAAAAGAGAATATCAAGTAACTCGCTCACGCGCATGGTTTGTATGTAGTTATTATTTACGGAATAATAACTATATACAAACCTAACCGACCTATTCTAAACAAACTTTTGGTAAGAATAGCTTGGGTTGTATTTAGATATTACTGCGACTCGCATGAGCGAGTTGCATTGTACATTGAGTAACAGTATATAACATGGATGTATATAAAGTAACGGTTGTAACTTTCGAACCAATATGTATTAAGACATTTGAGTCCAATAGGGGGTGTGGAGAAACCCCCTGGCGGCCATCTTGCTCGAACCAAATGTAGCACATGGATGTACACTAACTGGATGGATAGAGGCATTCGTAATATTTTTGAAGCTGCGCGTTATTCCAAGCAGTCTGTCATTTGACCTCTAGCTATCAGGGTGCCCTTTGCATACCTAATTTATTATTTTTAAGATCATTTTTGTGTTGAAACAGTGTATTAATTGTTCTATGAAATATTAAATAAAAACAAATATGGTAATGTGTGCTGCTTTTGGTTGCAAAAGTTGATCGAGTAGATTTAAATCATCCCAAGAAAGAGGATTGTCACATTTTAGGTAAGTGGATTTGTGTTGCATTTAATATTAATGGTCTTTTAGATTTTTTTTACATTACTTTCACCGTTAATATGTTCTTTGAAGTTGTTGTTTAATTATATGTATGTATATACACATAGAAATTGGGCTGTAGGTATTCTACAGACAAAAATAATGTCCCTAAAGTAACTTGTGTTTTTTAACATTTGTCGGCCTTCATGTCCCAGTTTGTTAGATATCTGAGCTAAAGGTCCCGGGTTCGATTCCCGGTGGGGACACATAAATATCACAAATCTCCAGAATGTGGCAACTTGTTATTGGGTGTGTGTTGAATTAATATTTGACATAGTAGGTACCTGTTAGTTGCCCGAGAACCAATACAAAATTAAAATAACACATGTATTTTCTGGGAGCACACGTGTTTTTTACTCTCCACACTATGGAATAGGGGAGAGTCATGATTTCGCAAAATTTAAGCGTATTTTTTTAAGATAAAACGCATTTTTTAATCTTCTCATTTTAAAATATAAATTGTAGATACCGCATTTTTATCGCTGACAGCGTTAACATGTAGAACTCCATTAAAAAATCAAGAAAATAAACTATTTTCACCAGTTTTTATTTTTAATACAATTTGGCCATTATATAATGTTGTAAATATATTGTATTCAGATAATTTCTAAAAGTACATAATAATTTTTATTATGTACTTTTAGAAATATATTTATAATTTTATTGTTGTTATACATTGTATACATTTTATAATTTTATTGTTGCTTTGAGTATGTACAAAATTTCCTTTTTGTTATTTATATTTTATAAGTTTGTTATCTATACAATTTTATATTCCTTTGCTTTGAGTATGTAGGTACAGTAAAGTCTTGAAAATATGCAGTTTTCTATATACATACAGTATATTTGTTTTGTATAGTGAAATAATGGTTTTATTTACTCCAGTTTACACCAATCTTGTGCTTCATTTACTAAAATAAATTATATATATATTTTTTTTAAATGAATATGTCCTTATCATTAAAACAAGTACATATACATCTTCATACGTTCCCTAAAATAAGCAAATAAATGCTTGTGCTATAGGTGAACGAAATCGGTCGAGGCAGGATTCGAACTCGCGACCACTGGACTACTAGCCCAGCGCGCTAACCGCTCTGCCATCGACCCATCTAAATATATATGAAGATTATCAGCACATTCTTGAAATCGCCCTGAAGCTTCAAAAATTTGATCAATGCATCCATCCATTACTTTAGTTACATGCATGGTCACGATGAAACTTGGTTCGAGCAAGATGGCGGCGATCCCCTCCCGCGGTTACAACAATTTTACCTATGCTTCTATCCAGTTACATCCATGGTATATAATTCAACTCGAAAACGCGAGTCACAATAATAACTACATACAAACCTAACCAACCTATTCTAACCAATTCTTTTGGTACATATTTTTTATAGTAAATTTGATAATTATGTATTCGCATTTGATTATAATTTACAAATAAATTATATTTCGTAACATATTTAGGTATTTTTTTGTGAATATAGTCGGTCATCAACGCTTTTGGCTTTTATCTGATGTTTAATATTCAGTTTACTGTCGCGGTTGATGTATTGACTTAATAAATGTTAAAAATAAGAATATATTAATAATATTTCTGTTTTTTTATCATAAAAAACAAATGTTTATAAAATATTATGTGTGTTTATTAATTTGTGTAAATTGTGATTTAATAAAATTACTATTTGTAATTTGTCGTTTAAATGAGAAAATAGTTACTCACAAATTCAGCGATATGTGTCGTGAAATCAGACATTTATGTGAATTTCTTTATTGATTTTTCCCGGAATAGCTGTGAGGCACCGGCTTAGAATAGTGCTTCCACTCTTTTCTATTATTGTTTTCGAGTGTTCCGTAAGAACCGGGTAATCGAAAATACAACAGGCAACAATAACATCTCACATAGTTCAGCAATGAAGTTCACCACCCATTCTGAATGTAGTGCCTTTTAGATGAGACGAGACTGGTGTGTGGGTATACACAGATGTGTTGTGCTCCTTTTTATAAGGCAATCACACCCGCACACCTTTCGCTGGCTACCCCACTTAGTGGGATATGCCGTGATGGTATGTATGTGTATGTATGTATGTTTCCCGGAAAAATGAATATTTTTCCCGTAATCTGTATAATATCTATAGACAAAAAATTATGTAGCATTACACACTATGTTTAAAAGTATATTTTCTACACTCATAAATTTACAATTTATTAATAGGGACACCTTATAATATTGAAAAAGTGTCATGAATAGTGACAGGATGATAAAAATATTTTCATAAATTATGAAAATTCTTATTTATTTTTTTCATATATATATAGCAAGTTTTTAATGACTAAAGATATTTTTTCCTCACTTTCAAGGTTTTTCCTGTTGACATTGACATGTAAATATAGCTACAAAAATCATAAAAATAGGTCACAGAATCCTTTTTACCGAATATAATGTATTATAAGTTAATAGAATCACAGTATACAAGGGCTAATCTTGGAAAGAATAAATAGATACTTAATTTTGTATAATCTTATAATAATCAAACCTAAACAATTCGGCTAAATTCATATAAATAAAGAATACTCAATTACTTTCACTGGAATACAATGAATTTATAATAATGAAATAAAATCTCATGCCTAAAAATACACAAAACTCAATGAATTAGTCATTCATCATTGTTTTACTTTCAAAATTGTGAAACAAAATTACCCACACATTTAAATGTGACATTCACCAAAATATGGATGACACGAAAACATACAACACACATTGAAAAGTTCATAATATATATCAATTAGACATATAAAACAATGTTCAATTTCATTATATTATTAAAAAAATATCAAAACATTGCTCATTATTTTATAAACAAAGTGAATATCGTGTACATAACATCAATGGAACGTAGATTCAATATACCTACACAAAATTGTACAAATGCAAATCTCAATTAGGTAGTTTTGTAACAAAAAGTCAAAAATAATTACCTCATTTGTATTTGATAAGAAATTTCTATTTAATAAGGTTTTCTTTTTAACTTTTCTTATAACTTTACAAATATCACTAACAAAAAGACGTCCTCCACCATCTTTAAACAATGCTAAACATTGCCATGTATACAAATTTTGACACTAGACTTTTGATTTGACATACAAAAGCTTCTGCGGTGATAAATTAAATGAATAGTATTTTTTTATATTATTACGAGTCGATTATTGTTAAATTTATACGATAACTTTAACTTTACATAACTTTTACTTTTTATATAACTTTTTGCTTTTGAAATTTTATGAATGAATTGGATATAAAAATAATGTTTAAACTCAGAAGTCTTTTTTAGACATTGAATGAAGCGATTCTTTTCGCTGACAATCTTTAACATTGTCCGACCGTACAAAGCCGCGTTGACACAGTCAGAGTGCGTTCGGATCGAGCACACTCGGATAACTACTCGGACGCTACTCGTATTATGTCAACCGGTAATCCGAGCCCGCTCGGATGACGACGTTCGATCCGTGTAGACCATGTAGTTAGTGATCCATTGATTCGTGTAGTACTTACTTTACTTTACTTTTTGTATGGCTACAGCTTTTCCTGCGCCTTTGGCTGCGTCATTGAGTAGTTCCCTTCTACACTCTTGGCTCCCGTTCGGCCAGCCACTTCACAGCTTCTGGAGTCGCCCTATGGATGTCCATCCAGTCTCCTTCATACCTCCGTATCGGGCACTCCTCTACTAGATGCTGGATAGTTTGGCTTCTTGCTCCACAGTCACATTCTGGAGAATCCCTTTTCAATCCCATTCGTGTAGTTAGTGTGTTATATGGTGTAGACTCGGACCCAGGGCCGGATAAATCATAGAACAATCCGGAACAAGAAGTCAGGGCGCTTGTCTAAAAAGGGCGCTTAAAATCCTAAAATGTTAATTATATAAATCAAAAATTCCCCAGGTATGGCACTCGGTTCTCTCTGCCTTCCCCGAAAGGGACACGGCGTGATGGTGTGTATGTTAAAATTCTGCGGTGATCTTGTCCGTCTATTACCGTGTTATTCGTAAACATATACCTACCTACCAAATACTAACAACACGTTTATGCTGCTCGACATTCGATTCACACACACGCACACATAATCATTGTAATAATTTACTTGCTTAAGTGTAAAAATTATCTACATAATGAAGCCAGCGCCCCCCTATCTGAAATCGCCCGGGCGGTTCATAATGAATTTCATATGAGATGGTAACGGCATGTTTGAAAACATTCCAGATGCTACACACCATAGTAACTTTAATGATAAATTATACTAAGAACTCTTATTGCTTGTTAATGAAACTACATAAGCCGTTTTAAATATGCGGAACCTGTATACAACCAATAGCAAGGTTTTCTAAAAAAGGGAAACAATGTTCTGTAGAAATGTTATGACAATTTCAGTGAAGTTTTCCCTTTCGACTTTAGCGACATACTTACGTATTTTCTTGACCTCGGTCGCCGACTCGTCACCTGACTCTTTCAATTATTCATATATTATTGTTTCTATCTCTCTCTTCTGTCTGATGTCAAGTGTTAACACGTGTCAATATTTTTTACGAGTCTAGTAGAGACCATAGATTTTAATATATACAACTAGATGGAATACTAGTCGGCAAAGTGTGTCGAAATCAACTGGAGTTTTCGTGTGCTGTTTTGTGTAAAATTCATCGAAATACCTCGTTTTATTAATTTTAATTTATGTATTAATTATACCAAGAACTTATTTAGTGTTTTGTGTTAATTAGAATAGCGATTTGTTTTTTTATTTTAAGTTTGGTGTGATTTTAAATTTTTACTGGCATTTTATAGTTATATTGAGTTTTTATTTAATTAGAAATAGTTTTTATGATAAAATAAAATAGTGTTAACATTAGTTTTTAAGTTTAGTTTATTTACATAATATTTGTGATAGTTAAGAGGACTTTTAAAATTATATTTTACTTTAAAACGGTTTATGTGATGAGACCCAATACTTTAAAAATTGTAAGACTTAAGGTATTAGTTTAAAATGCCTACTTCTCAGGATTCGTTACATACATGAATAGGAATAGGTAGAATTATAATTTATTTTTGTTCTTTGGTTTATATTATGTAGGTATCTTGATTTTTACTGTATAATATTGAATTATACTGCATAATATAATATTAAAATTCCAAACATTTGGGAAGGAGGGGGGGGGGGGCGGTTTGAAATATATTGCTCTGGGCGCAAAAACACGTTTATCCGGCCCTGCTCGGACCACGTCCTATTGTTCCGAGTTAGCTCGTATACGAGTAGTCAAACAAAATGGCGGACAACAACAAACATAATATGTCATCTCGTGGTAAAAAAACAGTGGTCTGAGCGCGATACCACTAAATTTTTAGAATTATGCGAAGCGAAAGTTACACCAGCTCTCTCTCTGCGGGAGTTCTATGGAACGTTAAATTAAAAGATTATAAAAATAAAGACGCAAGGAACGCGGCAGTGCCATTTTTTGTACTTCACGAAGGAAATTTTCAGATGCGTTCTGCTTTGTACGCCATAAAATCCATTGACGGGTCCAAATTTACCTTTTGCGTTGCTTATTTTTTTTCCTTGTAATGGTTTTCGATCTATTTAATTAATGTGTCTGCTACAACTCCGACACCTTGCAGCAACAGATCTGTCTGTGCCATATTTATGACCTTAAAATCGAGTAAAACAGCTTGTGTGTTAAATGAAAACTAACACCTTACAGCAACAGAGCGGTTGCAGTTATAATTTTGAATCCGAGTAAAAAAGTTTGTGTGTAAACCGTTATCCGTGTACACTCGGATGAAGCTAACTCATACGAGTCCACTCGATCCGAGCATACTCTGACTGTGTCAACGCGGCATTACTATGTTGTAGTCATAACAAAATTATTTGTTGATAAATTAAAAAATCACGTTATCTTAATTTCTAATTATTATTAATCATTTGATTCTATCATATCGCATTTTTACATAAACCAGAGATTTTTATTATTATATACTAGTTGTAGTACTCCGTGCAAAAAGAGAGTCTTGAATATCGCGCGTTTGACGGTTTGTTTGGCAACATATTTCAGTTTTCGTTTCAACACATCCTAGATAACTTTTCTCTAAATCTTAATAAACAAAGTGTTTTTTTCGACACATAAATCCGAAAACAATTCACATTAGTCGTTATTCTCTATATAAAAAAATATGTGGTCTGCCCACCAAAACGTCAAAAATCCCCCAGAAAATGCCTCACTTCGATTCATGCAAAATTTGCTAATTACATGTCATGTAGTATATTATAATAAAAATCTTTGCTAAAAATATATATCGGCGCACAAAACACACTTTTTCAGTATTATCATAACAAAAAAAGATTGTGTTTAAGAATTTATTCATTATAAATTATTTATGCCTTAGAGCTATTAGGCTAAAAAGTAAATTTTAAAAAACTTTTCCTCAGTACATGCTCAGCAATCAAAAGATACGTCTACCAACGATATAATGGAGTTTATTTTTATATTTTTAATCTATTGAGTTTTTTGAAATTTGGATTTGTTAAATTCTTGTAAAAGTAAAACCTATTTTTATTTTAACTAAATAAAATACAAGGGGCCATGAAGGAAACATTTTACTTCAATCGAAAAAAAAAAAGAAAACCTATGCTGGGTTTTTTTACGATTTAGATATTTTAATCACTATTCTTGCTATTTAAAAAAAACTCTAAATTTTACCTTTTCTATACATTACAAGGTAATTTAGTGTGCATATTTGTGTACATCCCTATGCCCAAGGTATACAAGGATCTTCAGAAAATTTTGATATAAATGAAAACATTTACCATGAAGCATCATATAATATAATCTAAGCCATGAAGGTATATTATTATTTTTTTAATCGGCAAAGTACAAAAATAAAAATTTCAATATTATAACAAGAATGACAAAAGTATTGAAACAATCAGCCCACCTTTGATTTCATGTTGCATACTCTGGTTGATAGCAAAGCTATGAATTATTCTTGTTTAATGTGCCTCCTGAAAAGGGTCCTGGACATAAAGAGTATGTCCACGGACCTGATACTTTCCAAATTATTAATGTGGCAAGGCATTGGAATCCTGAGGTGAGTTAGTGTTTCTTTTTAGCCTAAAAAAAAGTTGAGATGGGCCTTGAGAAGGTCTGTACCATGAAGCTATAATACTAGTACAGGTCTGTACATTCAATATTGGAGTTTATTATGTCATATAGTTACATTGAGTCTGAGGTTCTTTGTTTTGTCTGTAAAGTCTACAATTAATGTTTGTAGTTATTATTATTATTTCTCCTAGCAACGGCATCGGCATTCCAACGATCCGCGCTTTCCGTCCCCTGCCGATCAGTGGACGCACTTGTATGAATTCCTATACAACGAATTTTAAAATCCGTCTGATGAGCTCCATCCACTGCACCTGTATTGACGCTAGCCTTTAACCTCTATGATAGTGAGTTTTGGTATGAAGTATATACCTATACGGAGTGAGTTATTTTAAATATAAAAAATTTAAATAAAAAGTATTACGTTTGACGACTCCTGACACAATAATTGGGTGAAAAAAAAATTTACCATTACAAAAAAAAAATTAACTTACCATTTTTCAAAGTTTATATTGAAAAATCGTATGATTATTTCAGGTGTCTTCAACTATTGTTTGCTGTATCAAAAATATTCGTACTCCAGTAAAAAAAAATTTCACATCATTTCTCTAGCCGTACAGGTATGGCCATACTTCAATTTGCAATTACATTTCCCGCCGTACAGGTACGGCCATACCATGGCCATACTCACTTAGAGGTTAAGATACATCTTTCAATCATATATTCTTGTCTCATATCCTTGTTATACATTGTTTTACCGCACAATAGTTTAAAATGAAACAGTATAAATTAATATTTTTTATTAATAAAAATATTGAAAATATACAAAACAACAAAAGCAAATTTTGAAAATACTATTTTCTTAAATATTGTCATTATATTCAGAAGCTCACCAATTAATATCATCATCATTTAAATATATACAATAAGTTCTCGATTGTACTCGTGTCATATTGTAAAAAGATTTTACAATATCTTTTTCTATTTTTCTAACAGTTGTAGAAAAGGATTAAAAATATATTTTATCCTTGTAAAATCGAGAAATTAATGCATCAATTTCACACATAAGTATTTTTCACATCAGTCTAGGATTTTTAATAACTCAAGGTTTTTGTATCCATGGGTTCATTATAACAATAATCCAATGCACATATTAAAATACATTGTTTTACACAAAAATTAATTTAAGTACGGCGACCCCACAGCTTACAAAATCTTACAGTAGATGGTTAATAGGAATAAAAATAACTGAACGAAACAAAAAATAACATAAATAATAAAATTCTTTCTATAAATAATGCCCTTTGAACAGTCCTAGATGAGGTATTTCAAAACATATCATGGTATACCTTCATGCATTAAATTAAAGAAAACTTGGTAAATAACACTGGTCGACAACATTTTTGTAACACAAAGCAGATCTTTATTTTTAAAATGCAAATACCTTTTTAAGAATAGGAAAAATATTCCTAAAGCCCTAACACGTACCACTTTTCAATAGCTCAATAAGACCATTTTACATTAGCAGGTAGTCAATTTTAAGAGGGGACGGATAATATGGATGCATTTTATAACAGGAAAAGTACCTAAACTTTGTTGTTTATAATTTTAGACATAAAATTAAGATTAAAAATCAATCTTCTGTTGAGTTTCGAAGTGAGTGGTTCTCTGTGTGTAGATAAGAAAGTGTTTTAAGGACGAAAATGTCGAGACAGACGCGCCTCAGTTGCAAATTCTCTCCGGACAAATTTTGTTATATTTGTGGAGAATTTATAGCGAAATCACAAGCCAGGCCATTTTCTGAAAGTTTTAAAAAAGCCTACTTCCAATATTTTGGTGTTTTAATTGGATATCAAGACAAGCAGTGGGCTCCCCATGTGTGCTGTGTTAGTTGTAGCGTATCATTGGTGCAGTGGATGAATTGGAAGAGAAAAAGCATGCCTTTTGCAGTCCCTATGGTATAGTGATAACCCACTAATCATTTAGATGATTGGTATTTTGCCTGACAAAGACTGAAGGTTATTCCAAAAAGGGAAAGCACATGATCGACTATCCAAATTTGCAGTCTGCAATACGATCTGTCCCTCATAATGCAGATTTACCAGTGCTGATCGCACCTTTAGATCCGCAAAATGTTGTTTTGGAAGATATTGGAGACAACGCATCACCAGGCAGCTACGAAGAACAGTGCACAGACTCTACATTTACTAAAGGTCCCAGTTCCGGCGAGCCACATTCAATTACTCAAAGTGAGTTAAATGATTTAGTACGTGATTTGGGGTTATCAAAGCAACAGACAGAACTTATTAGTTGCCGTCTTAAGGAATGGAACTTATTAGTTATTATTAAATGAAAATTACGATTTTCAGAAAAATAAATGCTCCGTTTCCTGCATTCAACAGTATTGAAAATTTGTTATGTGCGTGTACTGATATTGATGGTTTAATGCAGGAACTTGATATTGAGCATTTCCCCTCTGTGTGTTATTGCATAATGGAAATTTAAAACCCTTTATACCAGTTGCCCATTCAGTGACGATGAAAGTAAGTTATGAAAATATGTTTTGCACTCTTTTGGATAAAAGAAACTACAACACGTATAAATGGCCGATATGTGGGGACTTGAAAGTTTATAGGAATTTTAGTAGGGAGGATTTACAAAATATTGCTGTTTTCTTTGTCTATGGGACATTCGTGCAGTAAATCAGCATTATATAACAAAAATTTGGCCAGAAAGAAGTGAATTTCAACCGGGATCTCAAAATGTTTTAGACCTCTTGTAGACCCCAAAAAAGTCCTTCTGCCTCCTCTTCACATTAAATTTGGGCTGATGAAAAATTTTATGAAGGCTATGAATAAAGGTGGTGATGGATTCAAATACTTCAGAAAATCAGAAAATTGCTGGACGACGTTGATTTTACACAGAAGCTTACCAGGCAGGACCTCAGAATCTGAAAATTTGGGAACTGTCAGTGACGAGCAGGATGAAAGATTCCACCGAGATATTAGGACGATGGAAATTCGCTATCAAGGATGATGGGATCCAGCCATGATGGGTGATTACTGCTGGTTTTTGAAGAGAGAAGATATGACCCTTCATAAAAGGAGAAAATAGAATTTAATTAGTATTTTAATTCAATATTTTTAATATTTGGGTTTTACTTAAATGTAATCATTTGTTTTTTCAATACATATCAGATATTGTAACATTAAATGTGGTTCTATAAATGTAACAAGAAAACCTTACGTGTTACAACTTTTTTATCCTCATTTTCGTATTTGGATACGTCCATTCTACCATAAAATGCTATTCAGCTTTATGTTACAACCAAAAAATTTTTTTTTGTCAGCCAGTGTAATATATAAATATTTTTTATTAATTTTATAATTTTATAGATGTTATATATTTTATAATGACAGCTCAACAGAGGGTTACATGCTGGAGTGTTTATGTCAATGTTTTATTATTTTTGTTTTGTGATTTTGTGGATTTATAATCAAAAATAATTATCGAAAAACAAAAAATTTACTTGACTCAAATGAGCATTGAAAATTATTATTGGAATTTATACACAATTATGTATGTAAACAAATGAAAAAGGCAGATTTTAAATATTTGGCAATACAATCACATCTCACAAATTCTAGAAAAATCTTCATAGGACTTATATCAATGCAAATTACATAGGTTTACAAATAATGCAGACAAGGCATTTCATGTCTGGGTGCTCAGCAGTAATGATGTTTATTTTTCAAGTATTGTCATAAAACAAAAATGTTCATACCCTGAATATCAAATTTAAAAATGAACCATTATCCGTTCATGTCAATTGCACACATTGGAGAGACCTATAGAGTAATTTGAGATGAACCAATGTGTGGATGGATAAATATGTTAATGTCCAACAGACAAAAAATTATGTGTGGAATGTATGGCAGCTTACATTACAGTCTAATTATGTGTGGAATGTATGGCAGCTTACATTACAGTCTAATTATGTGTGGAATGTATGGCAGCTTACATTACAGTCTAATTTTTTTTATAATCCTTATACAAATTACATATATTTAATAAAATAGATAGAGTAAGAATGTAAGAAAATAATTTACTAAGTAGATTCAAATTTTAGCAAAATATGAAAGAGACTAACATTTTTATGCAACTATGAGTATAACACAACTGATTTATAAAATTTGTTAACTATTCAACGGAAACATCAGAAGCTACATATAATATATTTTATGTATTATGTTTACACATATAACAATGCAATTTATAGTTAATAATATTAATTTAATATACATTTTCATTTTACAATATAAAAATATTTAAATAGGCACTGTTTCTTTAAAATAAATTCACTCACATAAACAACCATATATTAAAATAACATTGATGCAACATTTTTGTTCTTCTTCATATTTTAAAAATAGAAATATTGTATTTGATATATTTAAAAAGACAAAATAATTAGTAAATTAAAATAAATATATTTGTGTACATAATGACACTTGTTCCATTCACAACATATGACAGTTTTTACTCATTGCAATTAATAATAGAGTGAAACTTAAGTTAGGCTACAGTATTATACCTCGCCCAGCGAAAGAATGTGTCTGACATAACCTGTGCACAAACCAATTTTAGTGCAGAAAAATACTCGTAATTTGTATTAATCAATAAAATTAGTTGGCTTTCGACGTTGTGCAATGAATTACGTGTCACTTTTTCCCTGACCTTTGCATCCATAGATTTTCAACAACGCTTTATAAAACTGTCACCCGCATTCTCTTGTTTGTCGAGTCCTACCCCACTTTTCATACTGAAGTAAAAGTGGCGAGGTTCGTCGCGCCATACATTTTGTACGACTTGACTAGTGCAAAAACAGGAACTACGTAAGCGACAATATGAATTATACCAAATCAAGACACAAATATAAAAATCTAAAACAGTCAAAGTTTTAACATCATATATAGCAATATTTTTGCTAAATTATAGTTTTACATCTAACAAATTAAGCGCAAAATGAGGGAATCCCGCAAATTTCAGGGTCACTATAGGAATTACTCTTAATTAAGTGAATTTTCAAATATAATGATTCTGGAACTGTCAAACTGTAGACAATACTATAATTTATCCCTGTCTTTAGTTTCAAGATGATAACGTTAGTATTGGGTGGGTAAATGAGGAAACGCCAATGCAATTAATCATATTTGAGTGCCCGTGCGGCCTTATTTAAGATTGGTTGACAAAAAAATTTAATTATAATTAGAATTCACATCTTATATGTACTACAAATAAACACTACAGATATATATTTTTATAGGCCCGGTATTACAGTCTAAGTTTAAGATCTAAACTCAAGCTTTACAAAAATATAGCGTATTACAGTGTCCGTTTAGGCCTAATCTTCCCTCAAATACGTCACTAAAACGACAAATATTTAACTCAACGTTTCTAGCGGATTAAGTACTTAACGGTAAGTTAACTGTCATTTGCAAGGCAACACGTGTAGTTTCAGTTTCTATCACTAGAGGCGTTAGTTGTATCGACAGTGGCGCCACACAACAAAACAAACTGACAGCCATATTGAAACGAACATGGGCATTTAAAAGCATTATTTTGGTGAAAAAAATTAAATTAACATGTTGGATAGTAAAACAATAGTATTTCAAGTCATAGTGTCCCGTTTTGTAGTTCGTATTATTTGACGTTATTTAAAATTTGACAGATAAGAACCACAGAAAAAGTAAAAATGTCTATATTTGAAGATTTAGTAACTGACATGTCATATTGCACTGTAATACGGAAATGGATTAAATCTCCCCTTAACATTAATCTTGAGTTTAACAAACTCAATGAGTTGAGAGCCGACTGTAATACCGGGCCATAGTCTTCAAAAGTCTCACTTTGCAAATATCATTTTATATTTTCTTAACATAATACAGGTCAAATCTCTGAATAACGAATACCAAAGTAATGAAATTTTCAGTATAATTTTATATTTTCTTAACATAATAAAGGTCAAATCTCATTTTTTTTCATTCAAATCTAGTTTAATTTTATATTTTCTTAACATAATACAGGTCGAATCTCTGAATAACGAATACTGAAGTAACGAAATTTTCAGTATCGTCGTTCAGCATTCAATACCATGAATGTAGCAATAACAAGATTTAACAGGAGGTCAAAATAATGCGCGAATGTACATTCGCGGTACTATTCTATTTGACATTTTAGCCTTTGAACGATTTTATGCAAAAGTTTTCTATACACAATCGCATATTTGAACATTCTCTACCGATTTCAACAAAAAACATAATTTAACCAAAATTGTCGCATTCGTAGTATTGAACGCTGAGCGACGATATGTAATTTGTCCTCGATAAACTTTCATACAAAATGTAGGTACTGAACCAAAATTCACTGTAGCAAACAGCGGTGACTCTATATGAAGTGCGTTGGATCAATTGCACTACCAATTTTTAAATGGTATATGCGAAAAATTAATATTAAAATATGTTTTAAATATATTATTATGCTTTTATTTATTACTGTTATTTTTTTAAACCAATTGATTATTATATATACCCTCGCAATCAACATAATATTATGTAATATATCAACAATAACATTATACCACTTTGTAAGAAAGTAAAAGACCTGGGGATAATAATAGACCAAAACCTATCTTGGCGGGAACAGGTTGCTGAAGTGAGCAGGAAATTTCATTATACCCTTCACTCATTAAAAAGATTGAAAAATTTCTTGCCTTTCTCCGTCAAAATATCGTTATGCCAATCAATATTACTCCCTTTCCTTGATTACACTGATGTATGCTATTTAGACGCTAATCAGGAACTCTTAGATAAATTGGAGCGATTACAAAATACATGCATTCGATACATTTTTAAATTGAAAAAATTTGACCACATATCGGAATACCGATCTCTTTTAAGGTGGTTGCCTATCAGACAGCGTAGGAACCTACATACCCTCACACTTCTATACAAGGTCTTAAACAACTCCAATGCTCCAGTTTATCTACGAAATCAATTTCACTTCCTCTCTGAACACGGGTTGCCTCTTCGATCAAATACTGAAAGAACGCTCAGTATCCCAGTACACAATACTTCTTTTTTCACCACCTCTTTCTTCGTACAAGCAGCTCGTCTTTGGAATCACATCCCATCGCAACTTCGAGTTTCATTAACACTTCCCACTTTCAAAAGAAATCTGAGGAATCATTTCCTTACACAACATAACACCTAAATTTGTGTCCAGCTTTTGCTTGTATTATTAAATGTAATAGTTTTTCACCAAATGAATATGTTTGGTTGGAAGATATTGCCATCTGGCAATAAGCCCACCATTGTGCACTTGTGCGCAGAAAGTTTAAAATATATAAATAAATAAATACAAATATTATTGTTATGTATGGCGTGCGATATGATTGATTGATTTTCAATATAGTGTATGTATGAAGAGACAAAGATAGTCCCCTAGAAGATGAGATAGCGATACTTGTACTGAATTTATTAGACAGACTCATACGCTGCACCGAGATTATCATATCATATCTTAGATGTACTTAGAATGTATACCTCTATCTCGCTCTCTAATACATTAGCCATTCTTATTGAAAGAGATGAGCGTCACGTATACATGACATGTAGCCGATTCTGCGCCTAAAATAGGAGTGTCACCTATTAACACACAACTTTACGACCTGCATACTTAGTAGATTTATACTTGATTGAGACAAAAATTGTATGAATAATACTCCCATACATTTCTCATCACGACATCTGTTGATAAATCAGTTAATATTTTAAAATAACAATCACTTATAAAAGAGAACGGCACTGATTCAAATGTGAACTTATCCTAGCACCATATACATTCATAAAAGATCGAAATGAAATAGAAAAGCAAATTAAAGAACGCGCAATGGAACCACAAAGGAAGATAATTCTGGGTATTTTGAATAATATGGATAAGGCTACATTCTCGTGGCTTCAAGATCTACGGTCACAAAATATTCCAGTAAATGGATCATTGACCTTTCTTGTTATTTTTATTATGTTTGAGTTTTAACTATTTTTTTTTAATTAACTTCTTTTAAATCTTCAATTTATCTCAAATGAAACAAATAAATACAGTAGGATCACAGTTTAACAATCAGTGTTTCATTTGTTTACTGTCCTTGAAATCACGTGATTGTTTGCCCAATATCCATGTACACTCTGTGTTTTTTTATGAAGTAGGTAGATATGTACTGTATACAATAATATAGTACCCAAAACTATAAAATAAAAAAAAACTATCATTCATAATAGCGAATTTTCAGTAGGTATCACGAAACATTTTCAGTGGTCCCGTGAACTTCGTTATACAAAGATTTGACTCGCATGTAATTACTTATACATTTTTTTTAATATTTTCCCCTAAATTAATTAAAAAGGCCAAATTTTAACTCTTCTTAAAATTGGATAACAGTTTCATTTGATTGGAAAGTTGACAAACTGTACACTTTTTATTTAACATTAACAAATGGAATCATAGAAAAGAATTGGTTTTATATGAAAAAAAAATAACAATCAACAAAAGTAGGTACATGATAATTATTTGAAATTTGGACACAAAACATAGAATATGTCAGACATACAAAAATGTCAACATTAAACACATAGGCCCGGTATTACAGTCTGAGTTTAAGAGCTAAACTCGAGCTTTACAAAAATATAGCGTATTACAGTGTCCGTTTAGGCCTAATCTTCCCTCTAATACGTCACTAAAACGACAAATATTTAACTCAACGTTTCTGGCGGATTAAGTACTTAACGGTGAGCAGGGCCTACCAGCCACCCAACATTGAAATCGGTCCAATTCTGCGGTGATGGTATGTGTGTGTGTGTGTGTGTATGTATGTGTGTATTATAATATCAGAAAGCTTTTGTACAGTTTAAAAGATGTCTCTGTTTAGTAATCAGAAAATTTAGCCATAAGTAAAAAAAAAAAACATCGATTTGGTAATCTTTCAAGTATATTTTAAATTTTTCATGAGCGAATACATTTTAACTACTTAATTTATTAATATAATTGTTATTTCTTATTTTTAGCATATGTCGCGTTTGCTAAAAATATTGAGATGAATTTATTTACTGAAATAACTGAAAATGATGTTGGAAATTTGTTTTATTCTGGCAATAATATATTCTTCACGTGTTGGTGATGTGTTCTGTCATCTGTCATTGTGTTTTCCGTGAAACGCGGTCCAAAACTATTATTTCTTATTTCGCATTTCATATTTAAAAGCTTTGTAAACAACTTGAATATTTTAAAATACCACGTCAATGTTGTGTCACTTCATGTGGTTCGAAGGAATCAATCAAATCAATACAACGGCAATTTTGTTTTCCGTCTATACGAGATCGTTGTAGATTGATAAAGTGGATTTCCGCTCGTGGAAATATTCATCTTCTCAACAAAGATTTTAGCAAATTTCATTTAAATAAGACAATATGATATTGTGGTATGATTTGGCATTTATATTTCATATTATATTATTTTATAAATGTCGAGTAATTCGTTATAATAAACACCATTGTTCATTACAATTGTCTTTTCTTTTTAACCTAAGAATTTTTGTATGTGAATTTTACTTCCTTCTTGCAGTGTTTCTCATAATGGTTGAATAATATAAGCATATTATACAATTTCAACCATTATAAGAAATAACTGCAAGGCAAGGAGGCAATATTCGAATAAATAAATAAATAAAGTCCGCCTCTTAATGAGCTTTTGTACGGTTTAATAGATGGCAGAGGATGGCAGTAAGCAGTATTGTTATGTTGCCAACTTCAAGTTGGTACAATATGTAACCAACTTCAAGTTGGTTCAGAAGTTGGTACAATTTCAATGTATGGTGGCTTGCTTTCTATAGTTAGTGTGTTCTATGATGGTGAGTCAACTGTCATTTGCTAGGCAACGCGTGTAGTTTCAGTTTCTATCACTAGAGGCGTTAGGCAACGAGTGTAGTTTCAGTTTCTATCACTAGAGGCGTTAGTTGTATCGATGGTGGCGCCACACAACAAAATAAGCTGACAGCCATATTGAAACGAACATGGGCATTTAAAAGCATTATTTTGGTGAAAAAAATTAAATTTACCATGTTGGATAGTAAAACAATAGTATTTCAAGTGGTAGCGTCCCGTTTTGTAGTTCGTATTATTTGAGGTTATTTAAAATTTGACAGACAATAACCACAGAAAAAGTAAAATATTTCTATAATTGAAGATTTAGTAACTGACATGTCATATTGCACTGTAATACGGAAATGGATTCAATCTCCCCTTAACATTAATTTTGAGTTTAACAAACTCAATGAGTTGAGGGCCGACTGTAATACCGGGCCATAGAACCTTACTTAATATTTGCATCTGACGCTTAACCAGTTTTGGAAATACAAAAACTGAGTTAGCGTCTGATAGTTGCAAATAGTAAGTAAAGGACACAATGAATAAAATTATTTATAAACATTCAATAGATTTAATTTGAATTAGAAATAAAATAGAAAATTTTGGAATTTATTTACAACAGAAACAGCCAAAACAAGTTATTTTTGTAAAAAAATAAAAAAACAAAACAAATGTGTTTCACAGAACACAAAAAACCCTAGATATAAACATTTTTTAGTCATGAATAGTTACGTTGTGACATTATTTATATATTTCCTTACTTGGGGATAAAAAAATACTATATACGACTTAAAAAATCAACACAACAGTTTCATTCATACATATTTTTGTGACAAATTGAAATAATATAAGTAGAGTGTTTCATTTTAAAGTGCACTCTGTGGTTAAGATGGTATGATTGCATTTGGTGTTGTTATATGTTACAAACAGTTAGTAAGTTTGTTTAGTTTTTAAAATAATTACAGTAATGTATGATTCTGTCATATCATACTCGATTGCTTTCTTTTAAAAGGAACCTAATTTGGAGATATGGCAACATTATTAAGTTTATTTGACTGATAGACAGTTGTACCATCTACAAGAAGTGCACTTTTATTGTGAAACACTGAATAGGAATATTCTAGATTTAGATAATAATTGATGAATTACTGTATGAAAGATAAAATACTTTCAATATTCAGTAACAGTACATGCATAATATCACAAGTCAACAACTACTGTTATTTTCAATCAATATTATAGAATAAATAAAAAAGTTATTTCAATTACAAAAAAAAATAAATCATAATATCAACTTTGTCGGAATGATTGTGATAACACATAGGAAATTAAAACAAATATAACATAACAATTAAAATCTCCTTGCTATTCTGACAATGTTTTGTAATAAAGGCAAATGCGAAATATGGAGTCACATAAAGAATTGTCGGCATTAAACTAAATATACACTAGACAAATATATATATTATAAAACTTCTAGGCAGTTGTAATGATTGTGGAATTTTAAACCACAGTAAATTCTTGAACTTATATTTTCTTATAAAAAGTGTTAATTTAAAAAAATGGGTTTTCATTTCATTGGTCTATATTATCTATTCTGTAATACATGTATATTTCATTTGCTTATATCAGTTGCCTTAAACTTTTGACATTCAAATCCTTTCAAATCTTGACATTCATTTTCGCTAAGAACCTATCTACCTGTTGCTTTAGTACATTAAAATATTTATTACAACATTCTCCATTATAAAGATAGGTTCTTAGAAAAAAATCTGAAATCAGGATCGAATTTAAATGTCAAGAGTATGGCCGCAGAAAATGCATAAGGACATATTCATTTTTAATTTGAAAATTAAAAGAATAGTTTAAGTTTGCATATACTTAAAAAAATAATAAAAGATTAACTTAATATTGCTGTGGATAAAGTGGATGCACTACCACAAATGAATCCGTTTGATACGACGCGGATCTGCAGACGATTACCAGTAACAATCTGCACAGAAAATTTAATGAATCAAATAAAGTTATCAAATACACATCTGCCTAGAAGTTGAAATACCAGTTTGAAATTGGAATGGAGTATAATTTTGTGACATAAATATTTAAAATAAATATAATATTATATTACGATTGATCCCATCCAAACCTTTCTTAGAATACCAGCCATAAAGTTTGATTTGGCAACATTAAGAATGTTCATAGAAGTTACGATAAACTAGTCATATATTTGTGGCAATAGGGGTCTGATAATTAATATATATCATTGTGTTCACTTTGCATAATTTTGCAATTTAAATTACAATATGATGCAAGGAGAATGCACACTATCAGTCATTCATGTAGCATAAAGAATTCAGACTAACTATCCACACACCATGTTGCAAAATGATTTATAATTTCAATGTACTTTCTTAGTTCATTTATATCAATGTTGATATATAATTTGATTTGTATTGGCGTGGCGAAGATCATAATGATGATGATATGACTGCAAATGATATTTAAAAATCAAATAAATATCAAATAAATAACTTCATAGCTAATAGTCTAAGAAGGATTACAACCGGTTCCGTAAAAATTTAATAAGAGTCATCCTAAGTTTCCTTTAAAAATATGCATTTCATAAACATAAAACTTCACAAGCTTTCTTCATTATAAAATAAATTGTTCAATTTCATCATATTTCATACACACGTACTATGTCTCTGGTGGAGTTTGGAGAGAGATCCGAATGCAACATTTTTAAATCTTAATAAGCATCCATCGCCTCTTCTACATTCATTCATAATTTTATAGCTGTTCCTTTGTTATTCAAGCTTCTTACATTCCTGTCTTTCAAAATATCACTAACCTGGGCGAGCCATCTATATTTTTGGAACACCCCAATGTTTTTCCATTCTTGTATATTTTTGTGAATATCATTTGCAATGTGTTTTGCGTTTATTTTGTGTTCAACATATTTCGAAAGTTTATAGAAACACTAAAGAAGTTCAATTAGATGACAAATAACTGAAATTTATGTCTTAAGTTATGTAAATGGAGCTTTTGTCACTTTTGTTTACAAAATGCATAACTTAGAGGAAATTTAAATTTCAAAACGTAAATTTCATGTAACCAGTTGCATTACACATCAAAACTTATATAAGGACTTATTTTATAATTCCTCTTTCATTTCTAGAACTCCGGCGTCCACCTCTTCGCCCGCATCATAAAGCTGGTCTGAATCTTCAATGTGTTGAGAAGAAGGAGGCACACCTCCAAAGCCGTAAGGGTCACTGCCATGGGTCTTTGTGTACTCCCGCTGCTTTTCGGGAGTCCAGTCTCGGTCGTCTGCATTGGGAAGCATCCATTCCTTGCAAAGATTGAGATTGGTGGTACAAATCTGAAACAAAAAGTTAAAATGGAAGAATAAGAGCAAACTATGATTAACTTAGAAATCATATTTTGAATTTATTTGCAATAGATTGACATATTAATGATATCATCAAAAACGGAATAATTAACATTGTGAAACATTTTAATAAAATTTTAATTATTTTCTTTCTCTCCCTCATCAGGCTAGAAACCGGTGGCAAGATGTACAAATAAATGCACATAAACTCTACATAACTATATTTTATTTAAAAAATAATGTATTTATTCTAGCACAGGCGGTTTCTTAGTGTGTGCATAAGTGCACTGCTCTGCTTACTAAAATAAAAAATAATGTATTTATTCTAGCACAGGCGGTTTCTTAGTGTGTGCATAAGTGCACTGCTCTGCTTACTAAAATAAAAAATAATTTATTTATTCTAGCACAGGCGGTTGCTTAATGTGTGCATAAGTGCACTGCTCTGCTTACTAAAATAAAAAATAATGTATTTATTCTAGCACAGGCGGTTTCTTAGTGTGTGCATAAGTGCACTGCTCTGCTTACTAAAATAAAAAAAGAAATATCCCTACAAATTGATCAAAACACTAGCAAACATACATTTTAATAGTATTTAATAAAGGTGTATGATATATAGTAACTTTGTTGTAGGTACATGTTGGTAGCGCTGTGTACGAAAGATATTGGTGTATGTACATTAGGATTGTGTGCACTAGTCAATGATGCCCATAAATTAATTTTAAATCTCATACAAATTCTATATTTTGCTCAAAATCGTCAGTTTGAGTGAGAAGGATAATGCTTCATTGGTTTACATATGCGTTAAAAGGAATAAATTATTCTGATATTGTGCATTGCCTGGTCTGGCTCGGACAAGTGTATTGAAGATATATTCTGTCCATAATAAGAGTTATAAAAAAACATTTCGATTGAGGACCAAAAACAGTTAGAATGAGGATCTTGGGCAGGCCCCAAATGGACATTGGATCCATACCCTCATTGAATCTCCTGTGGGTCCTAAACTTCCTTAGAGAGCTAGGAGCGCAAAAGATCCTAATGGTCACAGTGCATAAGAACAACCTCTAATAATAATAATAAATAATACCAAAAACATGAGTAAAAACAACCTTTTACATTTGATTATTAAAGATTATTTTACATTAACTGACGTACAATGTTATACGACAATAATCTATGTTTTGAATTTTGTCCTGTTGTCAATTATCTGACATTCATCTGTTTTTCAAATTAAGCATCTTTCTAACATAAATAAGAATATGAAATAATATCGACTGAATTACATGTTCTTTATTCCCGGGGTATTTTGTCAACGTCGATGGAGTGATATCAATTTAACAACTATTTAATAATAAATAAATTAGGATGATTTTTATAGCGCCGTTTTTGTGATAACCTCACCTCAAGGGCGCTTTGAATATATTACAGGTTTTTGTAAGACTCGCAGAAGAAGTGAGTTTTTAGGTGTTTCCTGAATAGTGCTAAGTTGTCGATTTGCCTCAGTTCAGGTGGTAGTTTATTCCACGAGGCTGGTCCAGTCACAGCAAAAGCACGATCACCGAAGGATGTAGTGTTGACTCTAATTATTTCAGTCAACTTGCCAATCATGGATGTGGTGGCTGACCGAAGTGTTTGTTGTCGCTCGTTTACGGTGAGAGGGATACAGAAGTCTGAAAGATACGTGGAAGCCATGCCATGGATTGCTTTGAAAGTCAACAAACATAATTTTTACTTGATTCTCTCTGGCACTTTAAGCCAGTGAAGATTTCGTAGATGGTGGGATATGTGTGAGAATTTCGCGGCTCCGGTGATTAGCCTAGCAGCAGCGTTGAAGACGGATTGAAGTTTGTTTAGCTCCAGCTTTGGGAGGTTTGCGTAGATACCATTGCAGTAGCCCAGGCCATTAAGTCTTATAGTAATACAGCATAAAATTATTTGTACAATCTTAATGACAACTGAGGGGTGCCGTCGGTGATTTTCTACGCATTTTTTCTGACATTTTTGAGGAAAAATACATTATAATAATCGTATTATAACAGAAGACTGTTTCAATGTTTTTTCAATGATATCCAAAAACAAATGCAATTTTAAAACAATTGTGTTATCGAAGTATTTGTACAAATGAAAATGTCGAAAGTTTTTTTAATTTGCATCTAGATATACCCAGCGTGAGTACCTACCTACCTAGCATTTAATGTAACTTTTATATATTTGGAAATATCCATTTTATACAAAAAACAAATGTTTTTATTTTATTTTTTTACTGTGATGTATTTGGCCAAACAATTTGAAAAACTTATTTGTCTTCTTCTCCATAATATATGCAAATTTATTACACACTAGCAGGCTTATTGCCACTAGGCAATTCATTCCAATCAACCAATTAGAGTTATAAAAAGGATCGGGTTCGATTTCCGGTGGAGATACAGTTTTAATTTTGTTTTCAGTCTAAGACCCGAATGCACAGTCCTAGGTACCTAAATACTAACTCCTAACCTCACTGGAGTATTAAGTATTCTTAAGTTAGCAATTGTGTGGCAGAGTCATCAATGGTTATCACTAACTAAATACTTAATACTACGCCAAACTTAAGGTCGATGGGGTAGCATTGCAGACTATTGTATGTGAAGAAAAGAGATAGATAGTTTTCTATGGGTTTAGACTGACGTTTAATGTTTGTTAACAACTTAAACATATGTAACCAAGATCTCACTGACAGCTCGATGTCGCGATTTTTCTGAAATTCCAGTGAATTTTCGGCATCTCGTACGGATCGCTGAATACTCTGTTTGATTTGATAAAATTATCAAGTACATATTCAACCAAGCCGATAAAAACATCATCCACCGAAAAAATCTCGTATTTTAGTATTAAACCACTCATAAGGTTCCTCGCTATCAACCTTACTTTTTGACAATTCGCAAATGTTTGTTTACGCCGATGCGCCTGCGCTAAGTATTTAGATACATATGTCTCTGCAATGCAATTCTCATAGAAAAACGTCGTAGCATCCTCCAGTTAGGAAGCCACGTGATCTCCTAACTTAAGTGAGCGACTGTGCAATGAAAACATGGTTTGTATTTAGTATTTAGGTAGGACTCTGCATTCGGACCTACAAAGGTCTGTGAGACGATAAATATTGCAAGTCTCCAGAATGTGTCAATTTGTTATTGGGTATGTGTTAAATTAATATTTGAAATAGTACATTTTAATTGCCGGAGAAAAAAAATAATAAATACAATAGAATATTTTATGATTGCATATTATATTATATACGCATAGATTGGATTTTTTTTCTGCCGAGACTCAAATAAATTTGTCAAAAAATAATAAATACTTGCTTTGCATCCTGCGTAAGTAGCAAATTTAGTGGCATTTGGCAATTCCTCCAACTTAACGGTGTTTCTAACCCACATAAGCAAGAATTGTGTAAGAAATAAATTTATATAGATGAATATTGGTATATATTATTATGTTTATGTAAATATGCATCACCTATAGTTTCAATCACGAGCTGCCTCTGTATCCCAGTCTCCACACCATCAATATACTAATATAATTCTCAATTTGAGATGGTTCAGTAAAATTTTTAGCAAAAGTGTGTTTATTTGACACATAGAATGACTACTGCTAAATATCAAATATACATAGCTGTGCATAACTTACACATTTATAAAATAAAATTAAGAAAATAAATAATTTACACTGATATTACTAATGAGAAATTCATAGTTTTAGAAAACAATCCTGACAGATGCTCTTGTAAATCTTCCACATTATTTTGAATAGAAAAACAATTGTTTATACACGGACATTCAAATTACTCTGTTATTTTTTTTTTTCATTCTCTTGTCGTTTTTCAACACTTTTAAAAAAATTTAAGATAGTTGATTGACATTCTGGTAAAAAAACCTACCTCTGTTTTCCCATCAGGTAGGGCGATACCGGGTCTCTTGCTGTACAAGTCTACAATAAAGTCTTCATTTTCACCAATTATTCCATCACACTGAAATAAACAAATTAAAACATTATTATAATATAATACATAATAATATGAACTAATACAACTTAAATTTGGATGGAATTGCATTGCCAGTATGATTCATTTGTTAAAAAAAAAAAACAAATATTATCAATCTAAATATAAGGATATTTAGTAAAATGGCAAAAATTGTGTAATACACTGCCATGCTAAGTAAAAACACAATGATTACAAAAAAAAAACAAAATTACTTAAGTTTCATTTTTATATAATATTGATAATATTTCATAAGAAACAATTCAATATTTCCAATTACTTCATAAATTATTCATTTTTTTTCAAAATATTTTTCCTATAAATTAAGTAATTTAGATATCTATGATGACTTTGACATGTTTTTTTTCCAATATTTGAAAAATTCTATGACATAAAGGTAAAGAAGTAAAAAATAAAAAATGAATATGTCCTTGTTAAACAAGTACATATACATCTTCCTACGTTCCCTAAAATAAGCAAATAAATGCTTGTGCTATAGGTGAACGAAATCGGTCGAGGCAGGATTCGAACTCGCGACCACTGGATTACTAACCCAGCGCGCTACCCGCTCTGCCATCGACCCATCTGGTACTTGCAAACTTGAACTGTGGTTTTGACACATTTATGTTTTGATAATTACTGTGTTTTTTTACTTAGCAGGGGAACAAACAGTTAAGAAAAACATGTAGGTATGTACATTAATGTATTAGAAATAAAATTAGGACAGCAAAAATATGGAAATTGGAATCAGGGGGGGCAAGTCTGGTCCGACCGGCGAAATCAAAACACAAAACATTATTATATGGAGTTCTATGACATCTAAAGATATTGTAGAACTCCATATAATAATTATATCCATGATATGGGTAATCACTAGGGTTTTGATTTCGCTGGTCGGACCAGACTTGGCCCCCAGGTATTTATTTTGTTTTGTATTGCTTCTTTTTAAATATTCAAATTGGTCAAAAATTGTTTTGACAAAAAGAAGTTTTTGTGATGTAATATGGTAAGTTAATATGATACTATTTAGTTTCAATAAATTATTACAGTGGAACCTGAAACCAATTTTTATATCTAACCAAAAACATATTTTTACCATTCTGTTGTAAAATTCAATATTCTTGCTTTAATCTTTCTTAAAGATATACAGTGAGCTTGATGACATAATAATATTGAGACTAAAACCATTAGAGTGTTGCTCAATATACTGAAAATGAAAAGCTGAAAAATTCTTTGTTGTCAATTAGGATAGACAGTGAAGTATGTTCGGTAGATTGGAGTGGATGATCACGGTTAGATAAATAGGTAAAACATTTTGCTGTCATGAAGTCCATATTTTTTCCAATAATAAATGGCTTAAAGCTCATAAATCCAGACTAAAAATACAGTGTAAGTAAGATACAGAATATTTACTTCGGGATTCAAAAATCAAGACCAGTGAATAGTTGCCAATGATTTTAAATACGAATAAAAATATTAAGGTTGTGGGAGTTTAAAAGAAACAGATCCTTACGTAGAATTCCAGACTCTTGTTGAGATCTTCGTCCGTAACAAAGTCTGTATATGAAAAGTCGGGATTCATCTTTCCATCGACCATCATCTTCATCACAGCCAGCTTTTGGGTAGCCTTGTATTTGACTCTCACGTAGTCTCCCATTGACTTACCTGTGGAAAAAAATATTCATTCATTCACACAATCACGGTTAAAACTGTTGTAAATAACTTCATGGGATATTTTTCTCTAATTCCTCATCTTCCAGCTCTATAAAGAATGTCAGTCGTTCTTCATTAATTCGTTCCATGTGACCAAACCACAATATGTTATAATTCACTTTATTTAAATCAAGAATGAGCTATTTTATAGAAATTGTCATCCCTCCTGAATACACATAGTGATATAGGTATACATATATAGAAATTATCATCCCTCCTGAATACACATAGTGATATAGGTATACATATATAGAAATTGTCATCCCACCTGAATACACATAGTGATATAGGTATACATATATAGAAATTGTCATCCCTCCTGAATACACATAGTGATATAGGTATACATATATAGAAATTTTCATCCCTCCTGAATAAATATAGTGATATAGGTATATATATATACTTTTTTATATATTTGATTATTAAAAAAGCCGATTGGCTCATCATTATTCTTTATTGTTAGCAAA
The DNA here is from genome assembly GCA_963576475.1 of Molanna angustata. NCBI lineage: Eukaryota > Metazoa > Arthropoda > Insecta > Trichoptera > Molannidae > Molanna > Molanna angustata. Next base: position 49,907,982 of record OY754965.1, on the reverse strand, counting down.
ATAACTTAAAATTAGGTATATAACTGCTTGAAAAAAAAACAAGAGATGTTAATGCCATCTATTGAAATAATAGATAATATTTATAAATGATTTTGTAAGTGTCGAGATGATATAAATAAAAATAAATAAATATATTAAATAAATAAATAAACATTTATTGAGACGAAAAGAAGTATACATACAAATACATAGACATATTATATCAACAAATGAAAAGAAAAACAACCTTTCTGACCCAAAAGGACTATGCTCAGCTATGTTGCAGGAAGACAAGCCCCCCAGCAGCTGATTTTCAGCATGATTCTATTGCTTATGTATAATATTTTATTATTTATACAAGGTCTACTTTATTTATATGCAAAGTAAATACAAAAAATGCTACTTAAATACAAATATACATAAATATACATACACGCACATACATATATATATATATATATATATATATATATATATATATATATATATATATATATATATATATATATATATATATATATATATATATATATATATATATATATATATATATATATATATATATATATATATATATATATATATATATATATATATATATATATATATATATATATATATATATATATATATATATATATATATATATGTATATATATATATATATATATATATATATATATATATATATATATATATATATATATATATATATATATATATATATATATATATATATATATATATATATATATATATATATATATATGTTATATTTGATGTTTTCACGGGTGAAATATGTTATAATATTTTTATCTCGGTTTTCCCGTGTCAGTAGGTCTTGACTAAGACCATTTGTCTTCCGACGTTTCGCCTGAATATCACCAGGCATTTTCAAGGACTTAACGAAAAGCACGCGCGCGACACACGTCTACTCACACTGAAACTTGACGGTGAGCTTTCAGTGTGAGTAGACGTGTGTCGCGCGCGTGCTTTTCGTTAAGTCCTTGAAAATGCCTGGTGATATTCAGGCGAAACGTCGGAAGACAAATGGTCTTAGTCAAGACCTACTGACACGGGAAAACCGAGATAAAAATATTATAACATATATATATATATATATATATATATATATATATATATATATATATATATATATATATATATATATATATATATATATATATATATATATATATATATATATATATATATATTATAATATTTTTATCTCGGTTTTCCCGTGTCAGTAGGTCTTGACTAAGACCATTTGTCTTCCGACGTTTCGCCTGAATATCACCAGGCATTTTCAAGGACTTAACGAAAAGCACGCGCGCGACACACGTCTACTCACACTGAAAGCTCACCGTCAAGTGACTCGTAGCGTACAAGATGGCCGCTTATGTCAAATATTGTTAGCGCGACGTGATTGGCTCCTTGTGACACGTTTGCCTAGTACCTGGAAGAACATTTTATATGACAAACAATACAATAATAATATTAATAATACCATAGCGAAAATAACCCGAAAACACAACAATAATAATATTAATGTCACAACTAAAATTAACAATAAATCACAACACAAAAATAATGATAAAATATTATTACCAACGAACACGACAGCAGGTGGGCGTGTCACAAGGAGCCAATCACGTCGCGCTAACAATATTTGACATAAGCGGCCATCTTGTACGCTACGAGTCACTTGACGGTGAGCTTTCAGTGTGAGTAGACGTGTGTCGCGCGCGTGCTTTTCGTTAAGTCCTTGAAAATGCCTGGTGATATTCAGGCGAAACGTCGGAAGACAAATGGTCTTAGTCAAGACCTACTGACACGGGAAAACCGAGATAAAAATATTATAACATATTTCACCCGTGAAAACATCAAATATAACATATATATATATATATATATATATATATATATATATATATATATATATATATATATATATATATATATATATATATATATATATATATATATATATATATATATATATATATATATATATATATATATATATATATATATATATATATATATATATATATATATATATATATATATATATATATATACACACACACACACACATTTATTTATACACACCCCACACATAAATACACATAAATTCTTACATACTTCACACTATGATTGCGAGACCAGAAGCATCGCTCGACAATTCTCTTTAAAATAATAGAATTTTTCCGCTACTTTTAGTGGTGGAGGCAAGTCATTCCAACATTTTGTTGCAGCATATTTGAAACGGCCTTCAAACGCTTATTTATACGTTTATTATAACTGTCACTATCCTTATATTTTAGGTATTCATAAAAATTGAAATGTGTAATTAATTAATGTGTAATGTATTTATCAAACAAATAATCTAGGAGGAGAAAAGCTGTAGCAACTTTTAAATAAAATAAAACTGTTTTTTTTTTTCTTTCAAATAATACTTACAGACACTGTCCAACAGCTCAGATATATGGACTTGTGATTTGGACAAAGGAACACGATTTTGGTGAATGTTACCAGTTTCGTCTAATCTATAATTGCCCACCTAAAAAAAACAAAATTCATAATCATACCAGACACAGCTGTATAATATTTCAAAAGACAGAATTAAATATAGAAAACTTATATAAAGACAAAAATAATTTATTTTAATTTACATATATATTACGTCAAAGATACAAAATACAAAGAACATACACACTTGTGGTGTACAATAGATTTTTAGATGGCATGACACAGCAGAGAAATATGCATAAATTTCCCTTTTTTTGTGGAAGTCAGAACGCAAATTTGCTCTCCAATATTCTAGGGACATCCCTGTGTTGTATTATCAGCAAAATTTATTTATATTATTATAGTGGAATGATATCAGAAAATAATCCAAATATCAACATATCAATATATATATATATATATATATATATATATATATATATATATATATATATATATATATATATATATATATATATATATATATATATATATATATATATATATATATATATATATATATATATATATATATATATATATATATATATATATATATATATATATATATATATATATATATATATATATATATATATATATATATATATATATATATATATATAACATTGTAAAGATGTAACGGAAAAATAATTTCTCTTGTAGAAACGTAGTGTGTGCTGTAAAGACTTTTCTGACAGTAATCGATGGGTCAATGGCAGAGCGGTTAGCGCGCTGGGCTAGTAATCCAGTGGTCGCGAGTTCGAATCCTGCCTCGACCGATTTCGTTCACCTATAGCACAATCATTAATTAATTCTTATTTTAGGGAACGTAGGAAGATGTATATGAACTTGTTTAACAAGGACATATTCATATTTAATAAAAAAATAACTTAATTGTTCAGTAAGTTCTTACAGGGAAAAATGAACTATAATTCCACTTAAAATCGTAATGTAAAACAATAAATGATAAATGTATTTTTCATTGCAATTTATGATGAAATAATACAAATTATAATAATTTATATAGGGCTGTTTTTGTGAATGTCTCAAGGGCGCTAAAAACTGATTATGTTGAATCATTTTGGTTCTGGAAAGTTATGCGAAAAAGATGCATTTTGAGATTTTTTCTGAACGAAGATATATTTTAGATTTGTCTGAGGGTATGTGGGAACATATTCCATGCATTTGGTCATGCAACAGTAAACATACAATCACCAAAATTAGTGGTGTGCACCCTGTTTATTTCATGTAATTTCCCAACCATGGATGAAGATACAGAACAAAGTGATGATTGTCTGTCATTTATTGAAAGCGGAATGAACAGTCGGAAAGGTAAGTAAGAGGGATTATTTTATAGAATGTTGTAAACAATTAAATATTTACCTCAACAGTTTTCTTCGGGTCGATATTACTTATGGAATCTTCTAGTTCATCTATTGAAGCTCTACACACTGTAATTATAATAAAATTTAATCACAAGAAATGACAAGACAGAAGAAGACCAAGATCCGCTCAAAATAATTTGCTGTTTATTGTGTAGATTTGATTTTTTTGGTTAATTGACAAGTATATTTAGCAGCAAATATCCGAAAAATTCTTCACCATGCATACAATACAAATCTGTAAAAAATTGTACAGAGGCACAGTCGGATATATTGCCGATTGAACATCTCTTTCGATCCACATGTTTACATTGAATAAAACATATTTTTCCGACAATTTATAAAAATATGTACTTACCAAGGCACATCAAATTGTCGGGGTCTATTTTAGCTGAACATAACGCACAAAACGATACGAAAACAACTAAAACAAAAAGTAGACTTTTCATTTTGACCCTTTTACTTCTTATTCGAATCAGTGAATAATTCGCTTGATAGGAACAAATAAATAAATAATAATAGTTATTTCAAAAGTCAAGACGTGTGCAACTTATTATCTGGATTGTCAAAATACACGAACTGATTTCTCATTGGTTCAATCTTGACGTCATTTAAAATTAGAATTAACATTGACCAATCAGTACACTGATGGAAAAATATTGTGGTGACCTCTAGTGATACATTTATGAAAAAGAATGTTCACAAATGAACTTATATTATGTTTTATGTTGTATAATAAAATAAAAATTCAATATATTTTCCAATATAAATTATGTACCTAAATAATTATATGTCATTCTGATTTGTCTAAATTTTAATATTATAAGAAATGTAAAATAGTTGACTGTATTTATATGGGACTCATTACGTCACACCGCGCGGATAAAATCCTCTTATCCATGGTCCCCCATTGATTTAGACGTTTTCGTACTCTGAAACGAATCAGAATAGGACATAATGTAGATTATATACATAAATTACTTTTCTTTGCCTGTCATACATATATGTGATAAAACAGGCAGAGACCTAGTGCCTCACATTTCTACCCTTACAAACTAATTGCTTTCTTTATATTTATGCTTCGTCTAATACGAACTAGACGAACATGAATAAAACGATGTATGAATGTTGTCGAGGCAATGAATGTATGTCAAGATAGAAGCAAGTGGCGTTCGGTTCTTTCTGCCTACCCCCTAAGGGACATGGCGTGATGGGATGTATGTATGTATGTATTCGTCTAATAAAGTCTCACCCATTGTCAGGCTTCTTATAATCATTTCATTTACAGATTATCATTCCGTCTTTTTATAAGAAGGTACCTGTATTTCATTTCATCCCTTTAACAATAATATTTGGATACTTTATATAGCGCCGTTTTTATGAATATCTCACCTCAAGGGCGCTGAAAATTGATTATGTTGTATCATTTTGGCTCCGGTAAGATTTGCGAAAAAGGTACGTTTTGAGTTTTTTTCTGATCAAAGATATTATATTTTCGGTTTGTCTGAGGGTTCTTATTATTCCATGCATTTGGTCCTGCCACAGCAAACGCACGATCGCTGAATTAATTGTGTGCACCCTGTTTATTTCAACTAATTTCCCAACCACGGATGAAGAAGCGGAACGAAGAGTCTTGTCTGTCATTAATTGAAAGCGGAATGCACAGTTCGGAGATGTAAGTAGGAGTCCAGTCAAAATATTCCGATAAAACTTGGACGACTCAAATAGAAATGAATGGAATGTAAAATGTGAACGTCACAAATTTATGTCTAATATTGTAAAATCAGTAAAATTACGAAAAAAAAACACAGCCGAAATAATATCACCAAAAAATATTTTTTACCGTTACAAGTAGGTATGTTAGTGTTGTTGATGGGCATGTGTATTGTACTTTTTTTCGTGTTCATGATCATGGGCACGTCCAATGCCACGACGTCGATGGGGACAGGATATCAGGGAAATGCACACCATGTCCTAGACAGCAGCAGATGCTGGTTGAGTGGCAGTATGGGAATGGTAGCGGCTGGGCAGGTGTCCTCAGGGCAGCAGGGCTCATCATTGACACTGCAGGATACGGCCCCAAGATGAGCGCGACTCAACGACACCGGAACTCTTTCCGACACAGGATCCGCTACTCTCTAGGACTGCGACAGCATTCCAGCTGTAATGGTACTGCGACGTCTATCGCTGGCACTTCATGACAGGTCTTCATGGCTCCTGAGGCAGGGCCCGACCGATGTCTCGATATATTTTTTTATTGACATTCCTTCCACCCTGCGCACGTAGCAGTGTGTTTAGTCCAGTTGACCCGACCTCTCTTGTTGGCGTTCTATTTTGTTTGGATTCGGCGCCAAATCAGCACATCACAAACAAAGATTATTAAAATATTATTATTATTGGGGGCTTGCCTTCCAGCAACATAGCTGAGCATGGTCCTTTTGAGTCAGAAAGGTTGTTTTTCTGTATATTAATTTTTATATGTCTGTGTTTTTGTATGCAAACTTTTTTGTCTCAATAAATGTTTTATTTATTTATTTATTTATTTATTTATTTATTTATTTATTTATTTATTTATTTATTTATTTATTTATTTAAAAGAAAAATATGGATACTGTAATGAAAAAAAAATGTGACCATACAAGTGACAGTCGAAAATATACACGCATGGTGTTGACACCCCTTCGCTTCACGCTGTCCGGAGACTCAGATGGCAAGGCCGCTGACCAGCTCCGAACAGCACTCAGCGTAGACGTGTGCAGTTTAGGTGGAGCGCTAGGGACGACGTGAAGCGTCGTCTCAAGGTGTCACTCCTCTCGGATAAACTATTAATACTAACTGGACCAAGGTAAGAGAACATTAAAGGCCACTCACCGTGAGGACGTGGTCTCCCAGCTTGGACCCCTGTCGATGATGGTGGATCGACAGCCCACCAGGCGTAGTTTGCGTTGACCTACGGGTCGGTGGACGTCCTCGGCCACTGGGAAGGTCCGTGTTCAGCCCAACGTATGCAAAGAAGATTTAAACTTATAGTTAGCTTAGAGCCGATGGAAACACCTAGGTGGCACAACCTGACCGAGGGAATCCGTCGGACGAAACCCTGGCAGGCGACTCGCCGAAACGCGCAAAGGCCTCTACGGTTCAGCCAAGGCAACAGTCTCAGGAAAAACCCAGCCAGCTGCACCAGGCTTGGCTCAAGTTAGAGTTTCTTACTTTCGTTGGGTAGAAAAAATACAATAAAAATTATTGCCGGCGCTGGGGCACCGGACTTGAGACGAGAAGTTATTTATTAATCGACTGCTGGCGGCACGGCCAGACTTTTTTTTTTCTTTTAGAAAAAAATAAAATAATGCTAAAAGAATCGTTCCTCTTTTTTTAAATTAAAATTCTTTTTACACGCGGCAAAAACTCAGCGCGCTTTTTTTTTCTCCCAGCTGACAAGACAAAATCTTGCCATTTTATAAATAAAAATATCCCAAGTAATAAAAAAAATATTTCCCCAAAAATGAATGGTGCTTCCCGCGGTATTTTGGGTAGGTACCCGAAAATACTCGCACGTCATATAGGGGCGTCGGATTTCTCTCGCTCACGTCACTCGTGACGACTGACCGGCCGGTATCAGTGTGAACACGGAACGCGCACACCGAACGGCCGAGGGATGGATGTCCGCATTCCTCGTGGCCAGGGCAGATGCAAACCACATCAAAGAATGTCGGTCAGGCTCGCTCCACATCAGCAGTGGGGCGAGACTGGACGTGAGCTTGAGTCATGGACATGACACCTGGTGTGCCGAAATTGATTGGCGCAGCACCATTCGGCGAGAGAACCGCTTTCCTGGATCGAAGCGGATGCTGAGTTTGGAAAGTGCTCCAAACGCTGTTGGGTCGCGCTGGACTCTTCTTGAGACTCGCCCCGCCTCGACTCCGACAGTCACCCAACCGGCATCTGCTGGTGTCTGGGACCCGAGGTTGTTTTCGCCGATAGCCTGTCCCCTTCGCCTATCGGCGACGGTTAATTCCGGCATTGAAGGTTCATCAGCACGCTCACGGCCATGAAGAAAAGACTATGTGTGCCCCAGAAACTAAAAAGATTTGAGACATTTCTTTTCCTTGTGACAATATTTCGACTGTGTTTTTTTTTTATTTATTTCAATTTGCATCGTCCTCACTTATTGCCGTTCCAATGTTTATTTTAGTAAACATTTTTATCATTTTATGTTGTGACATAACCGTGGCGTCTGACGTTTGTGCACTGACACTTTATATTTATGTGTGGTCAAACCACGGTTTCAATCATCGTCTATTTTTAATTTATCTCGGTCGGCGAGGTAATGTGCGGACATTTTAATTCCAGACATTAAACAAACTAAAAGTGAACTCGTCCTGTACGCCATTCCAGGAGCGTATCACAGGGAAGCGAAAACTGTGTGAGAAATAATTAAATAAAACATATCTTCCGCTGGTAATCGAGCCCAGGAATCCCGCACGGAATCTAAACGGCTTACCAACTATGCCACGGCGGTCGACATTTGTACGACATAAAATTTTCGAAGAAAGAAAGAAGACCAGATAAGGATTTTGAAATATAAGTTTGAGCAGAGAACCATGTGAATGGCTAGTTTGATAAAACGTTAAAAAATAAGTATGTTTAGTAATGAATATCAATACGTTGAAGTGGCTTTGTAGCTGGAAAATCGACAGTTGATGCCATTCAAACTGTGAGGATTCTGGTCGAGAAACACCGGGACGCCAAAAAGGACCTTCATATGGTCTTCATAGATCTGGAAAAGACTTTTGACAGAGTCCCAAGAAACCTGATATGGGCAGCACTCAGAGCCCACAAAGTACCAGAAAGGTATGTCCTTAGCATCCAGGATATGTACGACAGAGTCAAAACACAAGTGAGATGCACATCGGGAGTTTCTCCAGAATTTCCTATAAAAGTGGGGGTACATCAAGGTTCGGTTCTCAGTCCGCTACTCTTCATCTTAACCATGGATTCCTTAACTAAACAAGAAATGAACAGCCTCACAAAGATCCTGTTATTTGCAGATGATATTGTATTAATTAGTGACAAGCACGAAGACCTGCAAGATGGACTGGAAAGATGGAGAAAAATTCTGGAAGATAATGGATTACGACTTAGTAGAAAGAAAACAGAGTAGGTACCTCTACTTACCGTTTGAAAATTCAAATGCTGCCACTCCCGTAACGCAAATGGATGGAGAAGCTCTACCAAATAATGACTCCTTTAAGTACCTGGGGTCGATGATCCATAGCGACGGAGGCTGTGCAGCGGATGTAACACACCGAATGAATGTGGGATGGATGAAATTTAGGGCTATTTCAGACAATTGTCAGACCTGCGCTACTGTATGGCTCCGAATGTTGGACGATGTACAACACCTTCCATAGGCAAATGGAAACCACCGAGATGCGTGTGCTAAGATGGTCAGCGGGGGTGTCTCTAAAAGACAAAATAAAAAGTTCATACATTCGCGGAAGCTTAGGAGTGACAGGCATTAACAACAAATTAGAAGAAAGACAATTGAGATGGTATGGTCACATATAAAGAAGACCCGAGGATCACATTGTGAACCAGGCTACGGCCGTAGACATCCCCCGATCAACGAATAGGGGAAGACCAAAAAATACATGGATGGCGCAAAAGAGTTCACAATTGATGAAACAAGAATTGACATCGGAGGCGGCCCAGAACCGAAGAGTGTACAGCTTGAGGACGAGGAGAGCTGACCCCAACAGTCTTCATCGACGATAAGTTGGGAAGAGGCCAGGAAGAAGATCAATACGTTGAAGTGATTCAATTACATCAACAGAATGACCGGTTGACTATAAAAATAGGCAATCACGACTAAAAAGATGAGAATGTTAGTTAGTAAAATAGTTAGTAAAACAGAAGGACGTGAATGTCTAAATGTGTTGAGTTCACTTGGCAAATCATGGTATTATGCCAATTTTTCTGTTTTATACGATCTGGGACACTGCTGATTTTGTTACAAAATTTTATGTACAATATGTACTCCCAATAACCTTCTGACGGAATGATTATGAACATGCTTATTACAAATTATTTATCCGTATCTTTTATGAACACTAGATTGTACCGCTTCCGTTTTCATAAAACGGAACAATGGAATAGTCCATTATTCAAAGGAATACTTTTCATTTTATTTTCTACAAAAAAAAATATTCATTAATTTGTGTACAAATCAACAATTACATTCTTTTAAAAAACAAAAAAAGCCTTACGGCTGCGATGCAAATAATTTTAAATAAAAATATTTATTTTACTAGGAATGGAAGCTGCCATTTATGTTATTAAAAATAGACTCGTCCAAAATATCTTCAGTGGCGTTCGACAGTTCTGTTTCGGTCAGCTGCCGAGTTGGACGTGTTGCGGATAAAATGTTATTTTTCTTGATACAACACTGTGGAAATTCAAACATCCTTTCAAAGTCTTTATTTCTCGATAAATTTGAAGAATTTGTGTTATCTTAGTGATTTTCGCCCCTGATTGCTGTTTTCTCCTTCGCTCTGAGGTAAGATTATTCTATTGACATATTGCATATTTTGCAGTCTGTTAGTTAAGTTAAATTTTCTTTGTAATTTGTTGAATAATAATGTTTGTTTTCTCTCGAAACAAGTTATTTTTATCATTTACGATGTTTTCTTTCCGAAAATTGCAATATAACGTGTTGTGTTGGGAGTACGTAATATCAGCCAAATATTTTAATCATTGATTTTAGTAACTTTGTGTATTCCGAAAGATTATGAAGTATATCTTTACTAAAAAGTGCAAAAAATGTTTATTTCACAGGTATTTTTGTTTAAATGTTGCTCTTGATGCGACGTTGCTTATACGTCGGTATGATCGAATTCGGCATCGACGACTTGGCAACGTATGTCAAATTGTTTTATAAACGTAAATATTTTCTATTAATGCAAATTCTAGTCGCTTTGTACTGGATTTATTTAAAAAAAGTTAACGCAGTGTTTTTTAGCTAGGACGCTTTGTTTGCATCGTTTCCCTAAGTTAATGGTATTCTTCAAAATGTTTGTATGATTTGTTAGCCTTAAAATACTTTATATTTAGTTAATAATCGTGTGACATTTCGAGCCTTTGATATTGCACCTGATTTGTAAAATGATTACATTTTTATTAGCGGTAAAAGAGGTGGTAGCGTTTTGTTTATCCATTCTAGGTGTACATTCTATGTACGCGAGCGCTTTTATGGTTTTGTTGCTATACGGTCGTGATTTCTTTGACAGCAGTTCCTCTCGTAGACCTTATTGCGTTATGTTGGTAAGGACCAGTTTGATCTGTTTTGCGCAACGCCTCTTGTTGTTTGCCTATCGATTTAACCGTCCGGCCAATGGTAGGCCCGTTGTGGATTTTGCGCCGTTGCCGAGTCGACGGTCCGTCGCGAACCAGCGGAGGAAAGGAAATTGAAGCGACGGAATGAAAAGGTACCGTTTCAGTCGTATGTATGGGAAAGAGTTGCGCGAGTATTTTTTGCACATTTTATATTGTTGACTCGTCGCGGGTGTTTAGTGAGTTTATTGGTAGCCCGGATCGCAGTGAAAGCCCGCAGTCGGTCGGTTGTATCGCGTTATATCGCGATGGCGACCGTCTTCTGCGTGTTGTATGGTGCGGTGTCCTGTCACCGTACGTTTGTCTGGATTGACCCCGCTCCTTGCCGCTTCTTGTTCTCGTTATTCTGTTCCGCGGTTGCGTCTCGATGGACAAGCCGCACCTCGCGCTCGTCTGGACCCAGCCTCGTTTGTTGTCGGCCTATTTCCGTCCCGCTAAACGTCCTCCCACATCGAATATGTGTTTTCACGTCGCTACTCCCGTGTGTCACTCTGTAAATAAAATGTATTTGAGAATAATAATTCTGTGTTTGATGCCTACGTTTCTATCGGTACCAGAAATAACTGTCTATAAATAGGTATTGAGAGTGAAGTTGTCTTGTATTATTTAACCTATTTCGTTCACAGTTTTACTTGTTGCTTCCCACTGGATGGGGTTCTATGTACAAAATACATAATAATTTCGGCATACATCCTTTATCGCATATAATCTATTCACCATAGTTATAAGTAGGTTGTGTAGTATAGACACTAGACAGTTAACTTTGCTCTCGACTGTTCAGTGATAACAGTTGAAGGAATTTATATTATGATGTCTCCGTTTTTTATTCAAAGCAAAAGGGGAACAAATTTAAGGGTTTATTGTTGTGTCTTTGTTATGTCCTCATTTTTAAGCATAAAATGGCTGACGTACTTTCATGCTTTGCTATGTATTGTTAAGCTAAAATATTGATTAATACAAATATTACGCATTGGCACACATACATATGAGAATTTCTTTGTTTGATTAAGTATACATTTCTATATAATAAACATCTAGTTTAAATTTGTTGCGATACTTTTCTATTACTAGGTACTCGACATTTTTGTACTTATTAGCCGAAAACAGTTTTGATAGTGCAATAGTATGAAATTGATGTCAAAGAAATTGTATGTTTCTCATTTTCAAGGTTATCTCGAATGTAAATATTGAAATATCATCACAAGTTTTCTTTGTATGAATTTTACTTCTTCGACGATATTTATATACAGATTTTTTACGACATTCAACATTCTATTTGGCGTCTTAAACTTTCGACAGTGATGAGCAGTGTATGTTCCCCAGGATAATGCATTCCTTATACCAGGGTTGTAAAAGATCTTGGAATCTTCATCGATGATGACCTTTCGTGGCATGAACAGGTATCGCATGTTAGTAAATCTATTTTCTTTGCCCTACATTCACTTAATAAACTTAAAAATTTCCTTCCATTCCGTTGTAAAATAATTCTTGCTCAATCACTTCTTCTTCCATTGCTTGATTATGCCGATGTATGCTACTTGGATGCAAATGAAGTGCATCTCAATAAACTTGAACGTCTTCAGAATATATGTATCAGATTCATCTTTGGGTTGAAAAAATTTGATCGCATATCACCTTACCGCAATCTTCTTTGTTGGCCCAGGATACGCCAGCGGCGCAATATACACATTTTGTCACTATTGTACAATATTCTCTCGAACCCAAACCTGCCACAGTACCTCAAAAGCAAATTCACTTATTTATCCAGTCATGGACTTCCACTCCGATCTGCTGAATGTACAACACTTTCCATACCTATCCATAATACAGAATTTCTCAGCTCTTCGTTCGAAGTACAATCAGCAAGATTATGGAATAGCCTTAGTCCGGATATTGCGTCGTCTAACTCACTTAGTATTTTCAAGAAAAAACTAAAGAAGGAATATTTATCCTTGAACACCTGATCCCGATTTCCTCTCCTGTCCTTACCATATCCTTTTTCTTGCTATGAATTATAATTTTTTTTTTGTTTTAATAGTATTTAAGTGTTATACGTATTTTCTTTATTTTCTTTTACTCTTTTATATTTGCTGTTGTACATACACAATGTTGTCATACTTTGTAATCTGGTAATTGCCTAATGGCAATAAGCCCGCCAGTGTACAATTATATTTGTTTATATTATGTACAAAAAGATGTATAAATAAATAAATAAATAAATAATGCCTTGGATGGCCTTCCCTATCAACAACCATAAATCGGTTGCTGTTATTCTTCCTTCTTTACATTATAGTATCTTCTGGATGGATGTTGATGTCTGCTGATGGTATATGATGTAGTACTGGCCTTGAGTGTATGACTTTCACTAATGTACCAGCGGGTCGGATGGAAAGGTGGCGAAGCCCGAATGGCGGTTCACGGATTGGATTATAATATAAACCTGTTTGGTATATATACAAACAAGTATATAAACATATGTATTATATTAAATACTGTTGCAAAGTAAACTTATTTTATATAATATATGATCATCGTCCAACACTGCTTTATATTGGTAGTTATCTGCGTAGTTGCCGGCTTCCAAATTGTCTCTCAAGATACGAGAAGACAAGATCAGACACGTTTTATTATGTTGTTTATACTGTATTAATGTACTTATTAATGTCTGATGCTGGATGCTTAAAAATACACATTTTTTACCCTCTATTTATTTTTATATATATTAAATTAAATTTACACTGAATTAACATAACTTTCGATATGGTATGTTAAAAGTTTTTTTTTGTATTATTTATTTCCATAATTAAGTTGCACATAAACAACACTAGGTAAAAAGGTACAATGTATAATAAACTTAAAATATAATTGTCCCTACCTAGTGTCAATTACATACAGCAAAGTAATTCATGGGGGCAAGTCCCGTCAAACGGTGAAATCAAAACCCTCACGATTACCCATATCATGGATATATATCATGGAGTTGTATATCTTAAGATATACAACTCCATATGATATAATTATATCCATGATATGGGTAATCGAAACCCTCGTGATATAATTATTTTATAGATTTGTATAATATCTTAATATATTATACAACTCCATGTGATAATTATATCCGTGATATGGATAATCATAAGGGTTTTGATTCCATTGTTTGACGGGACTTGCCCCCCATTATAAGTAATATGTAATAAGGTGACCAATGAGGTGTTATGTGAATTTATATTGTTAAAATGATAGTAAATTATTCATTATGTTTTTATATTGGTAAAGAACCTTATGGAAAATATATATTTGTAGGGTACTTTTAAGGGATATTGTTAAATAATAATTAGAGAATTACAGGTAGTTTTATGAAATATGTGTACCTATCTATATATAATTTTTGCTTATATATTTTTTTTAATAATTTATAATTTTGTGGGTGTGTTTTCAATTCGTGTCATGAAAATATTTTTAATACTCAAACAAGAGCAAGAACCGACATAGAATTAAGTGTGTACGCAGAGCGGCTTGGTGTGAAAGTGCCAAAAGAAAGTACTTATATTATAGAGAATCTTCAGCCAATGATAGAGAAATTTCTGAAATACAACACACTGATCTCCCACCACACAGTACATAATATGCAATTATACGTGCATACCATCATGCCATGTCGTTTATGGAGTAGGTATAGAGAAACGAACGCCATTGCTTTATTAAATTACTAAGTACTTCCAGGGTACAGGTTTCATAGATAAAAACAAGGTCATTCTTAAAAAATGTGGTAATATTATGTGGAAATCGTGTATTGTTTTACAAAACGTCAAATACCTAGTTATAATTTTCTGTTTTTAGCTGGCAAATGAGTGAGATGATCATAAGGAAAAACGACGATTTTATTAGTAAACAATTTCATTAACATTATAGAATTTAATAAATAAAGATGTTAACTTTTTAGAATTTTTCGGATGACATTTGTGTTGGGACTTTTCCCTGTTGAATTTGATAGTTACGCAGAAAGGGTGAAACCGCGTTAACGGAAGGGCGGAACGGAAATATTTGAATAACTATTTGCTCATCCTCCAAGTCCTTCTGTCCTCCGAACGAAACCTTGTCTCCTTGAGATCTCTGGTTATTGTGAACATCCAAGTTGTCAATGGTCATCTAGGTCCCACCTCTATGTCCATCGTTCTTTTTATCATATTATCTTGTGGCAGTCTCATAACGTGTCCATGCCACCTCATTCTAATTTCGGCCAGTTTTTCACTGATTGGCGCGACTTTGAAACTTCCACGGATATGGACGTTCTTCACCCTGTCCAACCTCGTAATACCACCAGCCCATCTGAGCATTCTCATCTCGTTGGTGTAAAGAGTCTGGACATGATTGCTTTTCAATACCCAGCATTCAGATGAGTAGGTCATCGTTGGTCTCACCACTATTTTATACACCCTTTATTTTTATTGGCATTTTCTTGTCACACAATACACCAGAGACAGACCTCCATTTCATCCAGTCAAGCTTTGAGCGGTGCGCAATGTCGTCGTCAATCCACCCCTTGCGGACAGTATTATGCCGAGTTACTTGAAGGATTCGACTGTGGGCACTGGTTCGTTCTGAATCCGCATAATATGTGGCTCTGTTGGTTGCTGTCCAGAAAAGTAGCATGGCATGTATTCTGTCATTGATCTGCTAATTCATAACCCATTTGCCTCCAATGCCTCTTGCCACCTATTCAGGGCACGCTGCAAACCGTGGGGCGTCTCATCCATCAGCACCACATCATCGGCATACAGCATGCTCCATGGAGCCGGCCTTTGTATACCCGCTGTTATATTATAGTCCATCACTTGATTAAACAGTAACGGACTTAAAGTCGATCCTTGATGGACACCAATACTAATATCAAACGAGTCACTTATTCCAGCTGGGGTTCTAACTTCTGTAAAAATATTAAGAGTACCTACATATCTTGCACAAGTTCTTATTTATTTATAACTACGGAGCTCTATAAAATACAGGAATAGTGTTTAGACACAAACATAATAAACTAAAATTGTAAACAAACTTAACCTTTCCACCTGCACTAACTTATACTTACTTACGAAGGTATTCGCGAATTTCCTCAGGGGTATATAAGTGTGTATGTGTACATAATCAAAACATAAATATTATCGTTTCACGAGCGAGGTAGGTATATAGGACTTTTTGAATTAGAAATCAATACTTTTACATGAACATTCATGCGTGCCATAACGCAGAGTGCCTCTGGGGGAAGGCAGAGAGAATCCAATGCCACTATTACAATTGGCAAACATTTAACAATCGTACATCGTCCCTCGACTTGCTTTTAATTGCAAAATTCAGCCAAAAATATGACCAACGCATGATCTTAGATACTCTCGATTTGTTCAAGAGAATTCATTTTTCTTAACACATCGACATAGTTTCATGCCAAGAAATTTTTATGGTCAGGTCTACATTTTTCATGGTTTTTCAACTTCGAAGTAAAAAATCACCAACTTCCTATATTTCCAATAAATTAAAATAATAACTTTTTAGTTTAAACCACTTTTGAATATATAATGTTAACCGGTTTCAGAGCTGAATAAATACTCGGCCTTCGTGGCTCAGTTGGTTAGGTATCTGACTGCTGATCAAAGGGTCCCGGGTTTGATTGAGTAAAATTAAGTTTGATTATTATTATGAATGGTTGGAAGAGGGACCAGATATGTGCAGTTCTTCTGAACATATTTAATTAAAATAATCGGTTTTACCTCCACAAAATATTGTTTTATTAAATTATTATGGATTTTTATCAAGAATTGTCCGTTGATATGTTAATATAAAGCCTCCGCAATGCACCTTCCCAAAAAACTGAAAATAGAGCAATATAAGACAAAACTGAACGGTTTTTGTAATATCGCGACTTATTAACTGGCGCTTTATAATACAAACAAATCGTTGATGTTATTTTTCATATAGACCTTTTATATTTTCTGCAGAAATTGACGACAAAACATGCTATTTAACCTTTCTTCGATCAAAGGTTAGGAACCTTTGCATCGGTGTATCATTATCGTCCATTATTCAATTCGTTTTCCGTCTTGTGTCATATTACTGCATGCAATGTCTGTCTGTCCCGTCCCAGTTATAAAGGTGGGTTTGTTGTTTTTTTGTTAATTCGTCTTATCAATTGGGATTTGTTCGTAAACCTATTTTCATCATATTACGGCCATCGCGTGTGATAAGCGGGTTGTGTCAATTCGTTTAGTTTCTTTTTTCTGCATATTGAAACGAATGAAGTCACGCGTATTAATAAACCTGCCAAGAGAGATGTTTCAATAAATACAAAATAATTCCAGTAGATACATATACACATATAACAAACTATATAATAATACACCTAATAATAACCTCAATAATGTTGTTTACACATTATATTGTCTACTTGTGGTATTCGTAGGACACAACCGACACTTGTATAGTTATTTGTATGTTCATATTCGGCTTCAGCTCGTCTTATCAACACTGCTCATTTTAAATTTTTATCAGTTTCGCGCCACGATTGCTGCGGAGAATTGTAACGTCAGACGTTGCAACGTCGCGTTCGTTCGCGGACAAGGAAAAATTCAAGAGGAGTTCTGCGTGTGTATTTGTGCGCGACGTTGCCACGTCGTAGGGCGCTGTTCTCCACGGAACGGTCTTCAGTGGCCGTACCGTTGCGAGCGCAGCCGTTTGCCGTAGTGGTTCTCTGTGTGTATCGGCTGCGCTGTGAAGTAGAAAAAAATAAAGATGGACGATCGTACGCCCGCAATTTTATTGAGCCGTTGCGATCGCTCCGCGAAATCCGGCTGCTGTGCCACAGTGACAGATATGCATTATTATCCCGCAATTGTACTCGATAGTTGTGATTCTGTTACGTAACGCACAGGATGGAAGACTGATATGGGAAGGTGAAACACGTCGCCATTTGCCTCCGCCGCCCGTGGTATTTTTGGAAAGCCACGCTAGGCGCAAGAATGGCGTAAGCATGATTCTTTACACTTTCAGGAAAAGCCGGACAAGCGGGGTGCGGGCAAACATAATCCATAATCTTCTCTCACGATACAACAACTATTATGTTACATTGTACTATTCCGCGCTATTGTTCATTTCCTGATAAATGTCCGCGCCCTGCTGGCCGCCATCTTTTAAATAAACCATTTCCATATCTCGGTGACGCATTTACACCATCTATAGACGGCAGATGATATCATAACGCCAAAATAATTCATGTAAATATACTACTTTCGCCAACTATTTCTGATACGATCGATTCCCATGTACCTTGTCTGTGCAATTTTAACGTCAATTTGACAGGAGAATATAATGTAAGTAGACCGGACGATCCCATCGTGTCGGGTGCGCTCGATTGATTCAAGGCCTCTTTGTTTAGTTGTGGGCGGTCGCCGTCATTGGTCCACCCCGTCACATGACCCGGCCGTTTCAACCAATGGCGTCCTTTACTCGGAATTATTGAAATGTCGAGACTCGAGACCTCGATTCGATTAATTGCCGCGTCTCTAGACTCAACTCTCGGGTGGCCATTGCGGCGGCGATGCACACTTTATTACGTTTTTCATTGTTTAGCGTCACATAATATATAATGTAGATAGGTAGGTATCAGAGGTGAGATATATAGGTATAATATATTAATAGCATTACCTCCTGGAAGTGTTATGTTGGCAACGTCAAATCGTACAAACTATCATTTTGTATAGAATCGTGTCATAATCAACAAAAACATCTCGAGGAATATCAACACTGTTGAAAAAACGCCAAATACCTTTCACCGGTTATGTAGATGTCGGTTTATTTTTTGTATTGGGAAATATAAATAAAATACTGAGTAGAGGTATCTTGGTACCTGTTTACCGCAACCAAATGTTATGCTATGTATATTAATTGGAAAAAAAAACATGTGTATCTATCTGTCTTGAAACTTTTGGTTTGTTATTGTGCAAGTAGTAAAAAAATAACACAAAGACAATTTTAATGAATTATGGAGTTTTGTTTTCAATAAAAAAATGTGATTTTGAATTTTCGATTAATTCAATTGAAATCTATTTGTCTAAATAAACATGAAATGGATGTTAACTAAATATATTTCTTGGAATCACAGAATTGAGTAATGTTCGAAATTTTATCGTGAATTAATAAGAATATGGCGAAATTAGATTATCTATTTTCGATCAAAGTATCAAAATGACAAATTAAATATATTAGGAGAAATTTAATTTGATTTGTGTATAAGTTAATATCCAGAATTAAAACAATGAATGTACATAATATGCACTTATCAAAATTGAGATTATCGATTAAGTATTATTCTATCGTTTTATAAACATTTTTAACTTACAGTATAAAAATATTACTGTATAGATAATAATTATAATTAGTGTAATATTTGTTGACAAATTTGTAAACAAAATAAATATACCTATATTGTATTATTACATAAAAAGTAAATGTTTATTTTATGAATAATTATCTTGTATTAATTTATTTAATAATCCTTTTACCATTCAACCCCTATCTGTTATAAATCCAATTATTAAATGTTCCTAGAAATATATCAAGCTTTTTATTTGATTCTTTTTTGAAATTATGTGACTATACGAAACTCTCGGTTGCATTGAGATTTGAATATAATTAAAAATATTTAATTTTATTAGGATACTAAAATACTTTTACATTAATTTTAATCCAAACAACTGGATCATGATGTCATAGTTTAATATAATTAAGTATATTGTTTTCTTTATTCAAGTAGTACTACACGACAATAAAATATTATTTCAAATTTAGAGCATTTACAGAGATATTAATTCGAATGGAATATATGTTATGGTTTGTATAAACAAGAAACTTGTTTTAGGGTCATTATATATTGAAGATTTTTCCTACTCAAGAGTCAGATTGGATTAATTAATTATGACTCACGTAAGCGATTTCACTATAAACGGAGTTTAAAAAATTGCTTGCAACACCGAAAATTATGTACAATGTGGGAAAACATACCCACAACCCTTATTATTAAAGTACAAAAACACCTGCTTGGATATGGTAATTTTGGGTGTTTTTTTTGTTGAATAATAAGTGAGGTAGTAGAAGTTGTATTCAGATTGTAAATTAGTATTCATACCTTCTTTCTTATTATTAAGGTAAGTGAAATAGATAAACTTAATAGAACGATTTGGAAATGAATGTTTAGGAAGGTTTATAGCTATTTTCAATTCTCATTACCACTTGAAAAAAAAAGACCATTATAATCTAAATCAACTAGTTCCAGGGATCGGCAGTA
Source organism: Molanna angustata (assembly GCA_963576475.1). Lineage (NCBI taxonomy): Eukaryota > Metazoa > Arthropoda > Insecta > Trichoptera > Molannidae > Molanna > Molanna angustata. Next base: position 49,887,384 of record OY754965.1, on the reverse strand, counting down.
AATATTTGACATTAGTGTTAAATATATATAACACTTTTTTAACTTAATGCAGAGTTCAAACATTTACATCATCTTTTAAATTATTTTTATCAAATTCATTGTTCATTTCATTTAATAACTTTATTATGACTTCGATTTCGTTCACCTATAGCACAAGCATTTATTTGCTTATTTTAGGGAACGTAGGAAGATGTATATGTACTTGTTTAACAAGGACATATTCATTTTTTATTAAAAAAAAATAATGCATGTTCCCGTAAGGGCCTTTTATATTACCTATACTTAAAATATTTGAGAAACTCATTTACGTCACCTATAATCATTTGGCAAAGTAGGTATCTACTTCTTTATTAATAAAAACAATTTAAATTTTGCAACAGATAACATTTGACCGTTTTATTTTTGTTGCAAATACATTGATCACCTAATTTTGCAAGTAATATTAAAATTACAAAAAAATATTGTCGATGGAAGTACATGGCACTGTGGTGAAAATCTTAATGTTATCTAAATAGCAAAATTACAGTACAAATGTAATAGCAATTAACTGTGAATTGTTTAATTAAATTCTTCAAAACAATGAAACCGTATAAATAAAACTTCACAGTACAATATATACAAATTATAATTTTCGCCAAACATCTTGAACGAGCTTCCGGCTGCGCAGAGCGCAAGTTTGTGCCTTTTTGCTTCGTTGGTTTACGTGCAAATTGCTCCCCTTCTCGGCTAAAAGTTAAGTTATAGAGCAACAACTTTTATGACGTGTTTTTCATTATTCGGAAAAATCAGAAAAAAGTAGAGTAGAATTTTTAAATACTGTTTTATTCCGGAAAAATTTTCTGACGAGGAGTTGATGTGTTTGGCCATATTGAAATATTGAACTTAGATACCCAAGAATGTATGTATAAAGAGATAGTGATTGATAGACAGATGTTTACTAAGAAAATAATGTCTCATGACTGAACGGATATTCTGAAATAAGGAAATATAACCAATAACGGGAGAAAACGAATGATATGCCAGTTTATACGAAGGAATATGTCTAATAAAAAAAAATTGTTTACAAGTGTATGTAAACGGAAGACACGGATAATAATAGTCTTCCATAGTATATGTTGGGATTATTATAGATGAATTGATAATATTATATAAAAACACTTTATAATCATCATGCAATATTTTTAAAGAAAAAACAAAAAAAGGTACAACCACCATAGATTACAATAAACAAACCATAGAGTTAAATACAATTGTATAGTTATTAATAGGTACCTAACCATATCTAACAGTATATATAAAAAAAAATCACGCTTAACTGACGTGTTAATATTATTTATCAATTTACAAGACTTTCTGTTATCTCTGAAAGCTACCACTACATCGGGGTTCATATTATCTAATCGTTGTTACCTGTTGTGGTATCCTTTTACAGAAAAAAATCAGCCTTTATACTATGACGAATATTTGGCAGTCGCTGGCTTTGTGTATTTTAATTTAATATTGTTGAAATCAAATTTGTTGCACTTCATGTCATTTGCGTTGATCTGTCAATATGTCATTACAGGACTACAAGAAAACGTTGCCAGATCTAGCTTTATGACTAGTAATTATTTTGACGGCCGTGGTTATGTATTGTTTATTTTTGCAGAAAGGAAGTTAGGTTGGCACACAATATTAATACTTCGGTATTTATTGACATTTCATCATGACAACAAAAACCTTTAAATCAGCTGATTTGTTGCATTGCCGCCATGACACCTTTCTCAAATATATTATGTTTTTGTTCGTGGTGCAATTTTTGTGTATGGAGAATCTACGAAGAAAAAGTGCCGTCAGGGCTTGCTTCACAAGATAATTTCCGTGCATGAATGTACTCAAGTGAGAAGTATATACATAATTTTTATTTCACCTGACAATTTTTTACTTGACACATTTACTAACTCTTAAGTGGTTTTGAAAGTAATATTGTTTTCCGAGAATGTTCGCCTGGCGGGATCAAATTGAATAATATGGAATAAAATTTAGTTATTTTTATATTCCAGTGATTTTGCGTTCATTGTTCTACAGGAGCGTCATTATACGGTTATCGTGATGTATGTACGCGCGCACTCCAGTATTTTGGCCTTATCTATTCCATTCGGGTAGAAAGGGACGGCGTTGGCGGACTGAAAATGGGGCATGCGGCCCACGGGATCTCATTGTCCTCTGAACTCCCCTCGCTCTACCTGCCGGCCCTCACCTTTTTTTAGCCCGCACACCTGATATAATATTGTTCTATGTGTAAAGTGATGTATAGCGTATTAAATGAAAGAGAGAAACCATCAAATGAGGACCGCGGTCCACATTTCGCGCACGGAAAATTTATTAGCCGTACAGTTTTTGCGAGATACGCCCCGTATACATATTCAAGTCTCTTTTCGTTATGACGGTCGGTGTTTATGTATATAGGTAGCTATACATGTGCATGTTTTGTGCTGGAATAAATTTTCCGCTTCGATAAAAAGCGACTAACGTTTATGTTTTGTCTCGTTCTCTGCCGCGGGTTCTGTAGCGCTCTGTCGCGTGACGTTTGCGCTGTATTGTTGCATCGGCGCGCGTTGCTGCGTCGGCCTTCCGAAAGTGTTGCGTTGTTGCCCGTTGCCCGCCCGCTTGTTTGCGGCGAAAAGCGTTGCGATGTGGACGTGGTAGTGTTTGTGAATTTAATTATATGAAAAAAATATAATTAGGCGATAAAATGTCAATTGGTTTCGTTGTTTGCGTGAATTTGTACTTTTATGACGTTAACTAAATACTTTTGTGTGTTTTGACACTAGTTTTTTGTTTTGTCAAATATTTCATTATTTTGTCAAGCGTGCACTTAGATCTTGATTATAAACTAAAAAGACCATCAAACGGATATTTTTGATTATTGATATTATTTGTGACAGTTTTTCTTTATTTTTCATTTAAAAATTGTGTTTTTAGCATACTTACGTAGTTGTGTACGCGTGCGCTGAATTTCGGCGGGAGACCAAAATGGTGGACGTTTCTCAGTCAAGGTAACCGATTATTTGTTTGATTCTGTGATAATATAGTGTATTTCGTTGCGGTTGAATGATGGTTTGTTGCGTGCCTTAATAATTTGCTTATTTCATAATTCATTCGATTTTATCCAGTGATGTTGATGCCGCTTTGTTTTAAGATCGAAATTGGGCGGGAGGTGTCTTTAAAGATGGCGCGGCGAAATTTTCTTGTTTGTAATTTACGCCGGTGCGATAGGTGGGGATTCTCGTCCGGAGTTTTGAAGGTTACTCGATTTATCTGCCTATTGCGTCTCTTTTTACGAACATATTTACCGTTGTTGTATCACCTCTATTAATTAAGGCCAGATAAGATGAAGACCAATAAACGCGTTTCATACATTTTATATTCATACCTAAACGTCAAAATGTCTTTCTTTATTTTGGATATCACCATTTAAAATAATATTTAACTTAATCGCTAGTAAAAACTTCCAATAAAATAAAAGCCCTTGATTGTCTATAAATTGTATATTCCGATAGGCACATGGTTATTACTCATAGTACAAAGTGGTGTATATGTGTGTCATACTTATCCAACTGTCGATTCCTTCAAGAGAATTTAATTCTCATAATGAATCGACAGTATTAAAGCCAAGACGCGTGTATAAAAGAACATTTTGTATGGTGTACCTAGTAGACTTTTTGCATGCCAAAAACACCAGCTTTGAGGCTTCTAGCATATATTTTTATTTAATTTTATTTTAAGTTTTTTGTTTCAATCAGGGGTTATCAACTTTTGAATTTACATTGTTTTTCCATGTCTCAAAAACCATAAAAGATAGAACACTGAAAATTTGTATAAATATAGACAAATATAAAATCTCAAATTTGTTTTTTTTTTAAATAAGTTTCAGGCTTTCTCAAACATTTTTTAATAAGAAAAATATTTTATGATAAATTTATGTGTTTAACTGCCTATATTTTCAAAGTTTTTAAAAATACTGAAAAAAGTCTAACACCCCAACTAGATAATTTAATTTTCTATAAAAATATGAACATTGTAGTAGTACATCCCAAATATTTTTTAACAATTGTTATAAAAATTGAATTTAGTGACACATCATTTCATACAATTTGTAAGGCAGTAAACACTACACAATATCTCATTCATTAGTTTGATACCTACTTAATCTATGAACATACCATCATACTGTATTTTCTGGGTAGTAATAACAGACTGACCTCTACTATCCTATCCTGACATATAAATATATGCCTATTTTTTATATAGAAAACAAAATATCTTAAATATTTTTTATTAATTTGTGTTTATAGTTTGGTACCTACTTATTCTTCAATGATGCATACTATCGCCATCAACAGTTGGATCTCATTTGTTACATGCAACTAGTTAGTTAGGAATCTCATGGGGATTTGTACCCTTAATTCCAATACTGTAGCCTCACTATTCCAACCTGAAAAGAAGTACTTTGATACCGGGGGGTCGAAGGAAGGGTGAAGTCGCCTTCCAGATTTGACTCTCTCGCCAGCGGAGAGTACAAGATCCTGACGCTTCCACCTTCTCACCGTGCCGTATCGTAATGACAAGGGCTCACTCCAGTAATAAAAGATTTTTTTTTAAGTTAATTCTCTTGTCGGTTTAATTATATTCTTCAAAACAAAAAATCAATTTAAATATTATAGACATACAAAAAAATAATACGAAATATAATAAATTTGCAAATGCGATCCCAATCGCAGAATACATAAAAAAGACAATAAATTATAATGGTGCGTAGACATGGCCATGACACTACAATAGGAATACACATGGTTACATTTAAAATTATAATAAATAGTTCAGAAATAAAATAATCGTCGATTTTCACTTTTCTGTTCGTCTTTCACTTTGAAACTAAAGTTCACTGTACCTTGTTTGCAGGGGTCAAAGTTGAGTTCGCGGTGCGACTGTTATTGTCTAGGCGCCCGCAACGTTTCGCGGTTCGCGATAACGCTGGGCGCTCGTTCTGCACAATCCTCTGGAAGATCGCGTTGGCTCGTTCCGTGTTCTTCGGTGCGTGATGTCCACTTATTATCGTTCGGTGCTGGATATATTTCTGAATTTAATTCTAATTCATTCTTAATTAAATTAATATCCTTGTCGATTAGGCTCGTAAGCCCTAAATACGCCCCCACACTGCCACTTGGTCAGATGGATGGGTGACTATATTTAGTCTTTCGTATTCCCACACTGCCTCCTGGGTCAGATAATGGCGAATAGAATTTTCGATATCGACGAAGTCAACTTGGTCTTGCCAAGGCCCGTAGGCGAGACTGGTTACTGATTTAACTTGAACTCTGTTTTTATTATTATAAAAATTTAAACTTTACTAAAGCTACCGAACGATCATTACGTAGATTCGACTCACTGATTCTTTTTTTAAATATTAATGTTCCTTTAAAAATAACTTTGTTCTTACACTTAAAACTTTGAAGGCGGCGGTCAGGGCGTAAGCCCTGACCGCCTCACTATAGTGATAGACTGTTACTTTCAACTCACTGATTTTCCACTGACTGGCTTCAACTAGACTGACTCTTTTACTGACTAACTTTTTCTCACTGTACAGGTAGTAAGATTCTACCTTATATCATAAAGTACCCCTGTTCCGAAGGGAGGGGGTATACAGGGGTATACAATATTCAAAACTATTGGCACGCAAATTATTTGTGCACACTAACATAAAAATATCTTAAAATTTACAATTACATAATTTTGCATTCTGCGTGGGATCGAGACTAACATAAATACAACAAATTACTCTAATTAAATTAATTAACCCTGGCCACGTAACATTTTAGCTGGTACAATCGGTGACAGTGTTTTCAGTGTTTAAACCGTTTATTTTGAAGTGAAATTATATTGAGAAGTATCACACGCGCAATTCCGTCAAAATTCACACTCGCGAGGGCTGTATGAAAGCACTATTGCGCGATGTGTGACATTTATCGGAAGTGACGCGCGAGATACAACCAACATGGAAAAAAATAATGTTTTTCGTGACTGTCTTGAAGTAATTTTACAATGACGAGCGTCAGACACTGATTTATCAAAACTCATACTCGCGAGAGCGTATTAAAGCCCCTAACGCGCGATATATGACGTTTATCAAAAGTCACGTGTCCGGCGCGTACACTGCAAACATTTTCATGGAAAGGTAAAATTGCCTAACGCGAATATATCCTTTCGCGATTTACACGTTTGTTTCTTTCGGCAACCAGATCCACCCCGGGAATTATGAGCAATACGGCATCAGTGAATTCGTCGGTGGCTAGACCCGGATTGCGCAAAATCAACCTCCGTGTATCTCGCTAGAGGACAATACGACGTTAGAGCAACAATTGAGAAAAGAGACATAAAATTAACGGAAATGTAAAACTGAAACTATTTATTTTGAATATTTGAAACCGGATTTAAAACATCTGAAAGCACCGTCGGCGGGGATTTACATAACGATCGATGAAGGTTAAAAGGGTTCGATTTTTTTCAGGTAGCCTGAATCTATATTTGAATAATAAACATTGAAATATTTAAGTGCGGAAAAATCCAAATCTCTGAGACAATTAGTTGCTGACCATGTTTTATTGCAGAACCCAAATAAATGGTCTTTGCGCGGTATTGAAAAAAGGTTATTTTATATTATGGTGATGTATTGTGTTTTCGAACTGGGTACAGATTAAAAGAATAAAATTATGAAAGTTAAAACCGAAAATACCTGAACCAACAACAGAATTAATATATTTTAAAATATTTACGAAGGCCAAGGTTAATAATAATATGAAATGTTTAAAAATGATATTCGGGGCTATTGTTAGGGAAGACAATTGATGTCACCAGGGTACCAACAAATATTCTACCTGCATCAACTTGAATAACTATTTTTTTTCCATCAGATTTTATTGGATAATTTTGTAACTAGCTGCTTTTTAATACATGGTATCTCACATTTAACTGACAAATTAGGTAATATAACTATTTTTAGTCATGTTCTTATATTATACGAATTTACCTTTTAGCCACAGTGGATTTGTGTAGTTCCAAAGATATTATTTGTTTTGTCTTAAGTTATTGCATTTTAATATCCAGTAATGAATGACATATTTGTAGTTGAACTTTGATATGTAGCTTGTGTTATGTTAGATGCCTTGTGACACTCAGAGAATTCAGTATATTATTATGAAATGTGTTTTACACAGCGAGATCCTATTCGATTTGATTCTTTGTGTACAACCACTGAATTAGAAATACAGTGGTACCTCGACATACGAGTTTAATTCGTTCTGCAACCTTGCTCGTATCTTGAATTACTCGTATCTTGAATTACTCGTATCTCAAAGCGAATTTCCCCATACTGTGATATACTCACTTCCTGAGTATAATATAGATTAATAAGAAGGAAGTAATCCAATAATGTCTTAATATAATTATCTCCTTTATTATCTCAAATGTTCCTTCTGACAGCCAGTAACAGAATGCCTAGCATAACCATCTGCATAGCAACCAACATACATTCATCTCTTTCGCACTTCTATCCATCCCACTCACACACCTCTATACTACAATTGAACTATCATTAATCCGTTCCAACCCCCAAAATGTCAACCCAGTTTTTTTGTTACGTGGTTTTGAATAGTAAAAACGTATTTATAAATGACAAATATTTACTGTACAAAAACAAAAAAGAGAATGTAAAGAAATAAATTAGATATCCTCACTGGTCTTTGCCTTTTTCGTTACATTTTATCACTTTCACCTGTAGGCCATTTAGAAAAAAACATGTCCAAGGAGGTTTGTTTCTTCCTCCTTCTCAGAATGTTCCGGAAATGAGTTAGGCAAGTGTCAGTTAGGTAACACCCATGTTTTCTGGGTGTTTCTTTTCCATTCCACGAACTGTGAAACTCTCTCCCACATTCCTAAGATCTCCTTTATCTCACTTGTAGACATAACCTCCTCCTCCTCCTCCTCTGACTCCTCGAAACTAATTTCTTGCATAACCTCCGTATGCTGCTGTGACTGTAACTCTTGTATCTACCGGCCGACCTGCTAAACCGAACTCTTATCTCGAATTTTGCTCGTAACTCAAAGCAAAAAATCACCCGCTCGCCGGCTCATATCTCGAAAAACTCGTATTTTGGGGCACTCATATGTCGAGGCACCACTGTATATTAATAAGAGAATATGTGAATTAATGTAATTGGTTATATTTTGTCTACAATGTCTTTTGTCTACACCAGATATTAAATATATGTGAATAATAATATAAGAAATATAAATAAGAGGAAAATCTATGGTTTGTTAGATTTATCAAAAAAGATCTTCAAAGATCACAGACTGTGCAGAGTGCAATTTCAACTTTTTCTTTTCCCGACAAATGTCAAGATATTTGTTGATATTTATATCTAGGGTTTAATACTTATCCATGCACACAACTGTCAACTGGTCATTAGTCATTATTTGTAGATTTTAATCTTTTTAATTGAAAATAAAAAGACAGACATACAGTCTTTTATATATTCAATGTTGGACCACATATGCCTTGATCATAAATTAAGCTAAATTAAACTCGATAATATTTAGCTTTAACTTTTTTAGCAGAGCAAAACGATTGTACCCTGGCCATAACCTGGGCTGTGTTCAGATAGAACACTCAATGTCAGGTGTGGGATGTACCCGAAGTTGCAGTGCAGATTATAGCGTTTTTCACACCAGTCTCACTGAACGCTTTTAAGGGACGTTTCAATTTGAACGCAGCATCTGGAATTTTAAATGTCAAATATCATTTATCATACTTTCTATATTTTCATCGAAAGATAACAATTGGGCAGTGGAGTAAATAACAATCTCTGACATTTTATTGGAAATTTTTGTATTATATTTTTATTAATTAACCTCTTTGTGAATGCATATTGTCATTTTAAATAATGGCAACTGACATAATAGATACCACAGAAACAAATAAAAGTCATCTTACCGCAGATAAAATAGATGTCAACAAATACTGTAACTGTCGGAGCGTTTTTCACCCGACGATTAAACAGCGTTTGGAGCGTACACTCGACGTTCAATCTGAACTCTTGTGAACGTAGCTCTGGAGGATCCTATCATACAGATATCATGTCTCTGCATTTTATGCACCACCAAATAATAAGTATTGATTATGTAACCGTTGCAGAGTACAGAACATCATGTGCAGTGTATTTATATTCAGTCAATATTATTTTAGTTGTATAATAAAATGGTGTTTGTTTTCGAGACAATTTAATACAGTAGAGTTCAGTGTACACTAGAAATATATAAGATTGGAACATTGCCAAGTTTGAGAAGAAATTCCTTGCTATTCTTCATTCTAATCTGTCATATTATGTCTATAGAGGATAACTAGTTTATATTGCATACAAATCTAATGATAATGTTTCACACTAAATACAAATATTTGTGTTGATACATATCTACCATCCAGTGGCGTGCAAGGGGTCCTTCAGCTGGTTCTGCCCAAAAAAAACTACATCCTCTGTTTAGTCAACCTCCATAATATCTTTTCACCTTATATTTTTTCTTTAACTCCTGTTTTGTACTATGCACATAGCACCAATTACACGCATTGCGTAAAGGTAGGAGCAAATAATCAAAATTGCATAATATTATGAATATTTCAATTCTATTGATAAATATTTTAAATGCAGCCCTTTAATAACTAAAAGTTTTTTAATAACTAACTGTAAATACATATCATGAACTAAAATTAACATATCAAATATTGAAAACATATCATGAATGTTAGTGAAAATATTCAGAGACATCTATGAAGTATCTTTCCAACCATTATCACAACAAATTTACTAGCAGTAAATGTTTTTATCCATTATTTTATTTATCGTCCATTAGTTTTTATTCATAGATGTGATAATATATTACTCATATTTACGCAAAGGTTCTTTTTCTTATATTTTAATAATATTTATGAATTCCTTACAAATTGTACATACATTATTTTTTGAAATTTCTTACATATTTTACAAAACGTTTATTTAAAATATAATCTTCACTTGGTTTTTTACAGTGAAATCGAATTTTTAAACTGCTTTGAATTACGCGGCAAATGCATAATACTAATAATAATTTAATTATTTTTTGAAATTTAATTAGAAACAATTATTATCACTCTCCTTTTTATTTCCAGTCATTTAAAAGATAAACGATCTATTCGGTATGATTCGAATCAAAACAATTCAATATATTTATATTAGCGCCAAAATCTTGGCGTAACATACAATAATCTAACGGTCGTTGATGTAAAAATGTACCATGTTGAACCAAACCATCTGAATATTCTTACACCCATACATACAAACTGTTGAAGAAGCTTCATACCATGCCCAGCATAAATCTTACCTTAAAAAATACACATATACACTAACACAAACAAACAACCTTTGTTCCTTTAGTCATGTGTATTGTATGCTCAAATGTATCGGGCATACTGCAATGAATATTAACGACAAAAGTAAAAAGAGATTTATAATTTGTCGCAAAATAAATCGTGAACCATATATGTGTTCTGACATTTTAACTACTGTTATCAAAACTGTCAATGTTACTTCCTTGGAAGCAATGTTGCATACGTTTTAAATTCAGTGTTGCAACAGACGAAAATAATTACAGGCAAATATTGAACCTACAAAGGACAATTATTCAAATTTTAAGAAATTCATATCTCCGTTAATATTTGCGCTAGAAAAAAAATAAAAACTGTTTTATGATTCGTTAAACGCCCTACAACTCGTTGATATATTAAAAATATCGTACAAGATTTTTAATTTTTTTTTTTAATTTTTTTTTTTTTATTTTTTTTATTTTTGATTTTTTTTTGGATTTTGATAGTCATGCCAGGCATATAGGCATGTATGGCTTGCACGCCACTGCTACCATCACTCTCTCTCTATTTTGTTATTCAAGCATCTTACATTCTCCATCTATGTACCAACCTAATGTTAACTTTATCACACATTATGTCCTATTCTGATTCGTATCAGAGTACGTAAACGTCTAAATCAACGGGCAACCGTGGATAAAAGGATTTTATCCGTGGGGTGTGACGTAATGAGTCCCGTATAAATGCAGTAAACTTTTTGACATTTCTCATATACTAAAATTCAGTTCGTTTCAGAATATGAAAACGTCTGTAACTAACGGGCGACCGTGGATAAAAGGTTTTTATACACGCTGTGATGTAATGAGTCCCGTATAAATGCAATCAACTTTTTTTACATTTCTCATATACTAAAATTCAGACGGATAAATTTAGACGAATCAGAATAGGACATAGTGTCAATATTGTTTTCTTTTTGTTCTATATTATTTTCTCCACAAAGTTTATTTTTGCTATGTGGCCAAACATGTCAAAGCTTTAACACTCTTTTTATGGATATGTCATTATTAGACTATGACACTCATAAACTCCTTTATGGATAGTCATTATTAGACTATGATACCCATAAGCTCCTTTTTTGTTTATAAATCAAAACAGCGGATTGTGGCCAACGCTATCCACAAAGTATTCAAATTTTGTATGGAAAATTTTCAGCATTTTCATGAAATGAGCATTAAAATTATTTTTGATTTAAATATTTTATTTTGATTACTTGATAATTCTTCAATGCCATTTTGACGTGTCTTTTTAGCAATTTGAAAATAAAAATATCATATTTTAAGTTTCCCGAGCTTTGGGGGTCAATTTGAATGTTAAAAAAAATTGAGAAGCACTGATCAGATATCCTTCAAAATCTAATGGGATTTAAGTGAGCATAATACAAAAGAATCAAATGAGTACTTTAGTCTATAATCAATAAAGTAGAATAAACATGCCATACATGATACTAGTTGATAATCTGCAATAAAAAAATTGGTTTAGGTAAAGTATTGGTTGTCTGCCAGCCTCTTCATCTCTTGTTAGCTGCTAGTGCCTATCACTGATCACCTGGTCCACATAACTGTCTCTAAGGTGATCTCAATAGTTTCTTCCTTCCGTCAATTCTTCAGCGATAGTAACAAGCATTATAAGAAACAAGATTTGCCCGTTAATTTTCTTATCGAAATTATTTTTATACATATTTTGTTAGCGAAAGGTCCCAGGTTCGATTCCCACGGAGACAGTTTTCAATTGTGTTTTCTTCTTCTTCTTCTTCTTCCTTTTCATAGATCCGAAGATCTGTTTGTACCGCTATTCTGTCTCCTGCGATGTGGACTGCCAACTGTCTCGCCATCTCTTTGGAGGTCTTCCTGGTGGTCTTCTTCCAGCTGGGTTCTCCTGGAGAGCGATACGTGGGAGTCTATTTTCAGCCATTCTGTTTACATGTGAGCTCCAATATCTCCTCCGCTGTCTTCCCCATCTGACGATGTCCTCCGTACTACACTTTTTTCTTATTTCGGTATTTCGAATTCGGTCTCTTAGAGTGTTTCCGGTTATACATCGCAATGTCCTCATCTCTGATGTTCTCAGAAGAGATTTTGTTCTCGTTGTGTCTGCTCTGGTCTCTACTCCGTAGGTGGCAATGGGTCTTACACATGTTTTATATATTCGGACTTTGCTTTCGATATTCATGTGTTTATTCCTCCATATACTTTCCTTTAGACATCCTGATATTGCAGCTGCTTTATTTACTTGTCTTAATGTTTCGTCGTATAGACTACCGCTGCTAGTGATGTCTATTCCCAGGTATTTAAATGTTTATTCCAGGTATTTTATTTGTGTTTTCAATCTCACTAAAGTTATGAGGTCACGCGAGACGACGTTTATGAAAGGATTTGCATTGGAGAGACATGTCTGTATACTGAAAACTGTCAAAAGATAAGGTTGATCTCAAGGAACTTTATGAGTGGTTTAATACTAAAATATGAGATGTTTTCGTTAGATGATGAATTTAGCGACTTGTATTTGATAATTTTGTCAAATCAAATCGCACACGAGTATTCAGAGATCTATAGAGATGCTGAAAATTCATTGGAATTTCAAAAGATTAGTGACAGCTGTCAGTGTTAGCTTGGTTACATTTTTTGTGTTGTTTTGACAAAAAAAAAAAACATCATACGTCAGTATACACCCATAGAAGACTCTCTTGTCTCTTTTCTTTTTACACAATCATGAGAAAAGCTACGCCATCAACCTTAAGTTTGGCATAAGATTTAATTAGTGATGTTTTTGCAACGCAATCGCTAACTTAAGAATCCAGTCAGGTTAGGAGTATTTTTTTTTAATTTTTTTTATTCAGAAATACAACAGCTTATACAATAATATAATAATACAGTAAGATAAAATTCTTGTTGATAACGCCAATTACAGTATTTCCTAGTGGGTGTTACAATATAATATAATATAATGTAACATAACACAATACAACACAATACAATACAACAAAGTGTAACATAACATAATATAATCTTCACTGCTAGACTGTCCATGGAGATGGATACGACGTGATGGGACACTGCTGGGAGGGGAAGGGGGGACATATATGTAGTAAATCGGCCCGTGCAACGTGCGACCACAAACACACCACTATACAAAGCATTCATACTTATACAATGATACCACCATTTGTGGTAAACAACATGACGTGTAGTTCAAGGGACTATATATCCATTTATCGATTTTAACAATTCTTTTTTATAGGATGCAATGTTTGATGAAAATAGGTCTATCTTTGTATTGGTCATACAGTTATTATTGAAGCTAATACACACTCTATTAACAAATGTGTTTAATATATAGTTAGTTCTACAGGATTCGATATAAAATAGTGTTTTGTTTCTGTTACTTCTAGATGGACAGTGGAAACGAATTGCACTCAGGAGTGCACTACTATCGACTATATTATTTAAAATTTTGTACAAGTAGACCAGATCAATAACTATCCTTCGGTCTTCCAGTGATTTTATTTTATAATGTGTAAGTGCTTGATCGTAATCCTGGAAATACCGACGGTTTCTGAAATTGTATTGTTTTATGCATTTTTTTTTGTAATCTCTCTATAGCATTAATGTGGACAGTATAACTCGGGTTCCAGACCACAGAGGCAAATTCCAAAAGACTTCGGATAAGGGAGTTGAACAGTATTACCAGCGAGTTGGGATTCCGGAAATCCTTTGTGTTTCTAAATATAAAGCCTAGGGTCTTCTAAGCACGGGAAGTAATATTGTCATAGTGTTTAATGAAATTTAATTTTTCGTCTAATATAATTCCCATGTCCCTCATTTCGGACTTACGTTCTAGAGTCGAGCTATTTAATTTATAATCAAAGTTTATCCTGTTTTTGTTTCTGGTATATGTTATAAAGTTACACTTGTCAATATTCAGGAACAGTTGATTTACCTGACAGTACTCTTTTAGTGCGTTGATATCATTTTGAAGATCAATACAATCAGTGATACACTCGATTTTTCGATATAGTTTAGCATCGTCTGCAAATAATAAGTTGGAGGTTTTTACACAGTTTCCCATGTCGTTTATATATATTAGGAACAGGAGTGGTCCCAGATGGGACCCCTGGGGTACTCCAGAGTGAATAGGTAAATATGATGATGTTTATCTGCATACAGTTACCGCCTGAGACCTATTTTTTATGTAGGATTCAAACCATCTTAGGAGGTTACCCCTGATTCCCAGTTTATATAGTTTCTCCAACAAAATGTTATGATTAAGTTTATCAAATGCTTTGGAGAAATCACTATAGAAGGCGTCAACCTGTTTTCCCTCATGCATCGATTGTGTGATATAATGGGTAAACTCAAGTAGGTTCGTCTCAACAGATCTTTTGGTTCTGAATCCGTGTTGACTATTACTGATATATGGGTTTATTTTTGGGTTAATATGATTTATTATTATCTTTTCGAGTAATTTGCTACCTATTGGGAGTTTTGATATTGGTCGGTAATTTTTTACGTCACAACGATCTCCGTTTTTATGTATTGGAGATATCCATGCTTGTTTCCACACTGTTGGGATGATTTTGTTACCTATGTCTGTGCATTTGGGCTTGAGTCTCCAGAATGTGCTAAATTGTTATTGGGTGTATATTAAATTAATATTTGACATTTATCCTAATTTCACCTGCGTACATACTTAACTATATTAGTCATTGTATATCCCTCTTTTAGAAATAAGGAAGAGTAAATAATCTTCCATCCGTGTATGGTATGGTGTCAGTATTTTAATTATATAATGTCGGTATGTTTCAGGAGCGGTGATGTGATTTGAGGGGTGTCGCTTGATTGCGACGAGATTGACTGCAGCAGGTTTCAGCAGTGAGAGCAGCCAGTAGAGGGAAGTTGTGTGTGAAGCAGTGTGTAGTATGAAGCGTGTCGGTGTGGCCAGACTGGCCACGGGTCCCGATGACCAACCACCGCTTATCATTGCCACCGGACAGCAGGTTATTACACACTTTTCATTGTGTTCAATAATAGATATAATTCATTTAACAGTGTAGTAGTTGATTATATTTCTTCTGTAAGTGGGGAGATCCATGAATCAATTAACATGTGCCACTATTATAACATGCAAAAGCCTTGTTTATAGGAGAGTAATGATACATATTTCAGTTTCTTTTTATATGTTAATCTTACTTTTTGTACATAATATGAAGAAATATATTGCCACTAGACAATTTATAAACACTTTATATATTGCTAATTTGGGCACACACAATTGTAATCTTTAAAGACATACATTTTCATATGTTGGAATTGTTTCTGTAAGGCATGCTCATCGAGCACTACCAAAATGCAACAAATATAAGAATGTTGTTTACAATATAGTAGGTACTATATATCGCTCATTTGCCAGAACAACCACATAAGTCAAAAAATTCGATTTTTGAGTTAATAATGAAGAAATGTTGTGTTTATCAATATTATAGTGAATATATGACAGTGAAACAACGACACATGTGCTGTTTCTTTCGCACTTATAGAGATATTGTGCTGAGAATTGGAGACAACACAACATATCTGCATTATTAACTTATAAATCGGATATTTGACTTATGTCGTTGTTCTCGCAAACGAGCGATATATTAAAAGCTACATGAATGACATTTGACAAATGCTATATATGCAATTTTCTTTGATGGCCATATCGGGCCTTGGCCTCCAACCTTTCCTGTCACTTGCTGCAACCTTCCAGTTTGGCACACTCAGAAGCTGGGTCCCTCACAATATTGTCTTCCCATCGCAGCCCCCGTCTCCCGACCTATCTTATGCCACCTGGGTGCTCCTCCAAGACTTTTTTTTAGTATCTGTGATGATGGCATTCTCTGATCATCATCAGCTGAATCTAATCTTCCATGTTTGTCCATCATTCACGGGTTCCAGGCTTTTACGCAGCGCTCTTCTTTCAAAGACGTCCAGAATCTCCTCAGACTTTGCTGTCAGTGTTCAAGCCTCACACCCATATGATACAACAGTCCTGATGACTGTTTTATACTGGGTTATTTTTGTCTTTCTGTGGCAACTTGACCTGAGCACTGGTAACAGAGAGAAGAATGATTTGTTACCTGTCGCTATTCGCCTTTTTATTTCTAGGGTATCTTCATTATCTTTATTGATAGTTGGACCCAGGTATGCAAATTCCTCTGCTGTGTACTTTTCCTTTCTTTAAATGTTATATCACTTTGTTAAGTTTGTTTCATTATTTTGGTTTCATTTTTATTGCTAATATATTTTAGTATCTGATGGTTATTTGATTCATAAAGCAGGCAGATTTAAAATTCACTGCGCAGAATTTAAATGACACAAATGCCATCAATAAGAATCTAAATTATGTGCAGTGAGATTCGAGGTAAAATAAAATTGCTCCAACTATCTGCAAACTTGGTATTGTCAAAATTACATGAAATATTGATTTAGTTGCGGATATTTTATTGCAAGTCAAGGTAGACAATCAAATTATTCACGTTTGACAAATTGAGAAGACCTGTGTTCCACTTTTGCATTGATGTCTTCCATATAAATGTTTCATTCATCTTATTTTTGAACATTATTGGCTTATTTTAGGGAATGTATGAAATCTTATAACTTACAGCTTCATCAAATATTTTCAGATATGATTTATAAATTATCGATCACCTTCAGTGGTTTGTCATTTGACTCCTTGGTTCAATTGCCAACAGAGAATAAAAAGTATTAGGAACCCTGATTTAGTTGGAAGAAACCCATTCTGCAATTAACTTCTCTTTATTGAAGGCAATATCTCATTCATTTTACACATTTTAAATATTGCGTACATTTTTGTTTCCAAAAATATCTTACGTAATCGGTGCATTGTCATTTAATTGAGGAAGTGCAACATTGCCATTACTATTAATGAATAACTAGAATATTAGTAGAATAGATTCTTGGATTTATTTGTAAACACCATACAATTGTTTATTTCACATCGAGTTATTTACATACATACCATCACGTCATATCCCTTATGGGGTAAGCAGAGAGAACCGAGTGCCATACTCCCAGCTTCCTTTACATCCATGCATCGTCTTATATATGCTCGTTGATTTCTCAAACTGCTTATTTCAGAATATTATTCACATGGTCATGCCATCCCTTTCTGGGGCGGCCCCATCTCTTACACCCATGTATATTTTTTGTTAGTTGTTCATCATTTAACACTCTTCTTTACTCTTCTCCTCACTCTTCTCCTTATGTCCTCATTTTTCATTCTATCATATATTGTTCTATTACATACTCTTATTAGTTATCTCATTTCCACACCATTTATTCTACTTTCATGCGTATTTTGCCACGTCCATGTTTCACCGGCATACATCAAAGTAGGCACTA
This sequence comes from Molanna angustata, assembly GCA_963576475.1. Taxonomy (NCBI): domain Eukaryota; kingdom Metazoa; phylum Arthropoda; class Insecta; order Trichoptera; family Molannidae; genus Molanna; species Molanna angustata. The sequence goes on along the minus strand of OY754965.1, from coordinate 49,869,492 downwards.
CAATTACATTATGTACAGCAATTTTGGCTTCCATTGAGATGCTTGGATCGGACATTACTGGTCTGAGTGCTCTGTTTATTCTATTATCTACCATAACTCTTCTTTCAATATCTTTATCAGGCGTTCCATTCCGTTCAAACATATTCCCCTAGTATAAATATTCCTCTACTTGTTCTACCCATTTGTTCTCTACTTTTATCATATATGGAGTTATACTTTCAGTTATTTACTAAATGTATATAATTTTATCTGTATCTAAAATGTATTTTTATAAATTTGCATAACCTATCTTACTGACTTATCGAGGAATATATAATTTAACATTGGTTATTTTAAATTATATAATATGAGTAATATTTTTTCATATAAAAAAAATAGTTTCATTTTTTATTACAATTTATGACTTGATGAAATTTCATTTTAATTTTATCTTAATATTTAAATATGTAATAAAACATTTTTATTTATTGTAATCTTAATTTACTGTGACTGACCACCAGATAAGATACTAAGGCAGAGGGAATAAAGCTGTGATCATTCAGCCAGTGTAGTGTTTATTTGTTTCTAATTTCTTGTACTAGAGCAAGTTGGTTACGGGTACTACTCAACTCTTTAGTCATCCAATAATCAATTAACATTTGGTTAATATTCAGTTGGTTAGATTCAGTTAGTTGACTCAGATCATCCCAGATAGATATTATATTGGTGGAGACACAGTTTTCAATTGTGTTTTGCCAACTTGCTATTGGGTGCGTGTTAAATAAATAATTGAACATAGTACCTACCTGTTAGTTACCACTCTCCTCAGTCTCTATAAAGTATTCAAATTTTGTATGGAAAACATTCAGCATTTTCATGAAATGAGTTTATTAAATTATTTTTGATTTAAATATTTTATTATGAAAAATTGTTAATTCTTCAATGCCACTTTATGAAATTGACGTGCCTTTTTACCAATTTGAAAATAAAAATAACAAATTTCGAGTTTTTTGAACTTGGGGTCACTGAAATATTTGACAGTTTGAGAAGCACTATTCAGATATCCTTCAAAATCTAATGGGGTCTAAGCGAGTATTAGATATACATATTTGCAAAATTTCAAAAGAATCGAATGAGTACTTTAGTCTATAATCAATAAAGTAAAATATACGCTCCGTACATAGTACACAGCACATATAGCACAAACACAAAGATACATTGTGATGAAACTTACTTTATACAATCTCAGCATGATACTAGTTGATAATCTGCAATAAAAAGAAATAGCCTTAAAAATTGCGAAATATAACTTCCCACTTTCGAGGTTAGTGAGAAGTAAAAAACAAATTGAATTGAGGGTTACTTTTGTTTGCACAGGGAATCAAATCCCAGACCTTAGATAGATATCGAATTAACTAACTGAATTAGAAAGGCCAAAAATATAACTTTTATGATATTGTAGCATTATATTATGATATATCTCACATAATAACAAACATCTCAGAGGGGGTATACATTGGCAGTTGGTGTATATATATAGAGGTACATAGTAACTTAACATGTGTGATTGTTTTGTAGGGAAAAAACAACACATTCAACTCTACTAGTCTTGGTATAATATATACTACACTTGTGCATACATTAAATTGACAATCCAAAGAGCATTGGACATTAGATATAATATTCCCTCTAAACACTTCATATTGTTACTAGTGGTGATAATATCACTGCTAAATTATTGATTATTATTTGAACTTAAACACATCTTCGGATCAAAGTCAATCTTTTTAAAATTATTTTTTTCCTCCGCTACTCTGTAATAGGGAAGAGTTGATATTTCACTATTTTTTAATGTTTAATTATAAAATTGGATCATATCAAGATATTAAATACAATACTAGATTGTACGATTGTAATCTGTAATTATATTACACTGATATTACTTCGGGGACCCAAAAACTTTGAATCATTGTATGCTTTGCATTAATTATCAAAGTATTTTTTCCCCACTGTTTGAAGCATCTCTGAAACTATTCAACTTTGACATTGTTCAGTGCACTCTCATAACCTGTATTGATTCTGGTCAAAAAGAAGTCCCGGCTCAAATACATCCTTTCTTTCAGTCTTCCTTTTCATTATTTTGAAGTGATCTTCAATTATAATTTGTTCATCTTCAATTTCCCTTTTATCCCCAAATATCTGAAATAATTCACGATTTTTTTGAAGATCTTCCAGTGTTTCATCTTTATTATCAGAGTCTTCCATGCCATCCTCCGACAACCACCCATCTTCCAATGACAATATATATTCTCTATGTCCTCATAATTTATTTTATGTTTCATACCAAGTGAATTCCTTGAGGTGGTTTGGACATATAAAGAATGAACGATAAACGACTGACAAAAAAAAATATACATGGGTGTAAGGGATGGAGTGAACAGCAGGGGCCGCCCTAGAGAGGGATGGCATGACCATGTGAATGATATTTTGAAAGAAGGAAATATAAGAAGCTTGAATAATCGACGAGCATGTATGAGACGATGCATGAATGTAAAGGAAGCTAAGAATATGTGCAAAAATAGAGGAGTATGGCGCTCGGTTCTCTCTGCTTAGCCCGTAAGGGATATGGCGTGATGGTATGTACATATCAGTGTTCTAAAAACAAAACAATGAAATGTCAACTTTATCCAGTAAAGCAATACTTCATATGAAAGAGTATGATAGTAATTGCATGATGATGTAAATTTCAATCAAACTGTAATTAACTGTATTTTCATTGAATTTGATAATTTTAACAAAAATAAAAGATGTATCTGTAAATACTCACATTTTTGGTACACATTATGAATTTTATCTCCCTTGAAAGATGAGAAATAACTGAGAAATTTGAAAATAAAACTTTATAAAATGCCAGAAACACTGATAACGCGCTGCCCCAATTACTATCGACACAAATCATAGAAAAAAAGGTATATTTTATTTTTATTTTCACTTGAATCCATAGATAGACTACTTAAGATATTGCCAAACTAAAAAAATATACCGCTGTCATTAATCATAAAAAAAATATATTTAAATATTTGGTACGATGGAAATTTCCATCACGATGCATTTAAGGGTTAAGCACGAAAGCAAATTATAATACGATTAAATTAAGTTTCTTCTTTTGTGATTATTGAATGTTTTGAGAGTAATTTTAAAAATTATTTTTAATTATATTTCGATCAATTTATCAAGTGTGATGACAGGAGCGTGTTATTTTTTTTACGAAAAACTACACCGAATTTTCTTTTGTTAAGTGTTAAAATACATATGTGATAAAATAACATACAAGAATACTTTCTCAAAATCAAAAATTATTTCAAATCTATACCTACGGAAAACATTTACGGACTCATATTTCCAATAAATATATAACCATATAAAACTTTTGTTACGCGGTAATCAGCAATAAATGAATTACGCGGAATATTTAAGGGGTTTAAAGAATCTCTTAAACAGCATCGTTTAACCCGTTTATATAATTATTCTCAAAATAAATATGAAATTCGGCATTGTTCGCGTAAAAAATGACATTTAATTCAACATGGCGGCGTTGGATCTCGTCTCTCGACTCGATGTCGACCCAATCTCGCCGTCAAATAAGTGGGCGAGAACGATTCGACGCGTTATCTGCTTAGTGACTACCAAATCCATTTATCGACATTTATCGGTCGAGATCTACTTACAGACTTAGCCTGCTGAGCTGTTTTGATACTTTACGACTCGTATATTCAAAATTATTTTTCACAAAATTCTTCCTTCTCTGGGGTTATTAATTAGCTTCTTTGCAGAGAGTGCTACAAAATATATATTTTTATTATTTATTACTCATGGTAGGCCAACGGGAAGCAATTGATGAACACCAATAAAACTATTATCAATACATTTATTTCATAACTCATTATACTTCATATACATTAGTGCTCTCTGTTGTTTAAATGTCATTTTTATGATCTTTTGATTGTAATAATATGTGTTTTACATATACATTGAGTGCAAAATTTAATATGGGGGCTATAAAACTATTGTACCTAATTGTTGTCTATACATGTAGAGTACTTAAATATTACAAGGTTATTATTTAGTGACTAGGTATACTATACTAATAAGCACACCTATAGTTTCCGGCAAATGACTCGATAATTTCCGCGTGGAGGGAAGCAGTTTGCACATATACCAACCAACCAAGCAGAATAAACATAACTTTACGCTCTGTGTTCAATCAAAGTCTTTGTATTCCTACTTCTCCCTAGGGTTAAAATAAAAGAACATCTGTCCGCGTTCTATTGGATTTGGTTGCGCAGGGGTGTGGAGTATCAATCGGAGTGTGACTCAAGTCATAAAGGGGCCCCTTACGTCAGCATACATGGTTACAAGCCCACGTGGCTCAACTATTCTGACTGGTTTTCTGGTCGCTTGTGCTCGTGGGCCTGGATCCAGTGAAACAACGATTGCCTTTCTCTTTTGTATCTCAAGTTATTTGCCACTAACTTGATAAAAATTGTAGTATGACTTGTACAAACCTATAAAAATTGTAGTATGACATGTATAAACCTATAAAATACATTCTTAATGTATATACACTGGTAAAATGTGAGATTATTGGAACATTATTTGGTGAGATTATAGAAAGATGATATGGTAACATTATTTGACTGACCGTCGTACCACTTTTTTAAGTAAACACAGTATACAGGTTTTATTAATATTTTCAGAGTTAACTTTATGACACTTTTTAAACAATTTTATTTATTACAAATCAGTTTGTTTCAATCACAAATTAGAATATCAATTAATGAAGAGAAAAGTAGTCCAACTGATTTGTATCCTCCCCTGTCACAACAACTTTCTGCAACGCACTACTATAGAGACAGTTGTCATCTGACCTGACGTAGAAACTATTTTTATGAAACTAGTTTATTTATGAATGTGTTTTTCAATAATTAATTTAAACAATTTTTATTTCAAAATCTTCTTAAGTTATCATTTTGTTTTCTAATATATATATATAAGAATTATAGATGGAGTATGTTATATTATGTAGTTAAATAAACTTGAAAATGTAAAACTAGATAATGATTTAGTTTTCAATATTGTCAGATTAGATGGATGTACATAATATTGTTTATGTGATTACTTAATCAGTAATATATTATGCAATATTGTTGCTTGAATTTTGTTGATACCTATATTGGAGGACATTCTTGTTTGTATTATCAAATAGCATTATTGTTTTTATTTACATTTGGGATTTCTCAATGTATAATAATTTGTCATTCACAGCATCCATAAAAATACAATATTGGTCTATCATTTCTTGTTAATTAATCTAGCATAATGTGCTCTTGGAGGAATGATTATGATATAGAGACAATAGACAACACTCATACAATACATTTTTAGATAAATAGGCATTATCAAAAGGGAATGGTTTTTATGTTTACAGACAATAGGGTGGTGTGGTTCAACCAACTCAAAAAGTATTTTTATTCCTCACTCCCCTCAGGGAGTTATGAATTAGCAATTTTAAGGGACCATATAAACCTAAACACCTCAATTTCAAATCAAATTCCTCAAATATGTTAAACAGTGTGTTTCTAGAAAAAATACCATAAGTATTTTCAACATTTCTCTAGTGAATGTTCGTCACACAATTTTAAAATTTAGCCTAAATTCTCATAAATAAATGATTAAAAATATCCTTTTTTACAGCATTTTTTAAAATTACTCTATAACCATGTGTCGTAGAGAAATAAATCTTTTATACTCTTAAAGAGTGCATAAAATCAAAGTAAATGACCAATAAAGTTTTTTCATTTCAACTAAGGTTTGCTCTTAAAATGCAAAAAATCAACAAATTTGGGGTTTCCGATAATTTAAATCAAGTAAAAACCTTTTTTAATGCACGCGATTATTTACCCTTACTAACACGTAACTTCATAGTGCATTGGGCGGTTTTAATATATCATGTTTTCAGTCACTAAGTTTAGCGTTATATGTCCTCTTAAAGGTTTTTATTTTATTGTAGATTATTATTTAGTATACTGAGACTGTATTCTGAATTTTTCATCACAGTGGAATTGAATAATTATCAAGTTTTCACAATAAAATATTTAAATAAAAAATAATTTACAAACTCATTTCATGAAAATATTAATAATTTTCCATACAAAATTTTAATACTTGGTGGAGTGGCTTGGTAGTGAGGAGTACAGCGTTGTCCACAACCCACTCATTTATAATTGTGATTCAATTTAATTTCGCTCTGTTATATTTTCCGGCAAATAACTATCGAATTTTCACATATTGAGTTTGCACATATTTATTTTATTTAGTATTACTTCTCTGGTATCTCTAATATTAATTTAACACACACATATTTATCAACACAAACTATAATATAATTTAACTGTAATTTAATTTGATATATATAATTAATGTTTATTTACAGATTCAACAGCAAACTAGCGGTGGGGGTGTAAACATTCACACACAGCAACAGGCTGTGGGAATCCATGAGAATCCTCCCTCACATCAAACTACTATTATTGGTAAGAAAATCTATTATAAAAGTTTCTAACTTTAATAATTTAAGATGGAATCCATGAATCACTATACTTTTTCAGACTAACTATCAAATTGTCTCACTTGGTGTAGGTATAATGTAGTACAATAATTTGGTCAAATTGATACAATATAGGCCCAGTATTTCAGTCGGCCCTTAAGAGTTTAACTCAAGTTTAACAAAAATATTGCGTATTTCAGTACCTAATCTTCCCTTAAATACGTCACTAAACGACAAATATTTAACTCAACGTTTCTGGCGGATCGCGTGTCTTAATCTTGAGTTAAGTATTGTTTCTAGTCTTTTTCGCCAGGTGGCGTACTAATCGCCGCACGCTTTAATGTTTTATTTCATTTTATACTACAAATAACTATGCATAATAATTATAATCATGATTTATTTTTGTTGTTAAAATAAAAGACTTGATATAGAAGTGGTTCATGTATTTAATATTTATTTTCTTTTTTACATAATGATGTATTGCCTGACAACAAACGAAATAAACTGTCAGCCATAATGAAACGTCAGGCACGCAACTTTATTTTTGCGATGTTTTTTCATCCCACTTTTTAAATTGATCCATCCTGTTTCTATATATATAATGTGTATTCTTAAATTTTCTACATAAGACACTATTTTACCATTATCACTTAGTTCCATATCCATCTGTAAAATGTACATACATTTTGCATTGAAGAACTACGTAGGTACGTAGTACATATTCAATGACATTTTTTCACTACGATGTTTGATTTCAATTAAAAAAAACATCGATCGGTATAAAAAATTGAAAAAGTAACATACTGTGTAATGAAACAAATAAAATAATGTGTTGTTATAATAATAAAATAATATTTAGTCACAGCTTCGCGTCACGTATCATTTAAGGTTATTACAATTTTGACAGATGTTTTATAGACAATAACCATAGAAAAACGTAAAATATATCTATAGTTGAAGATTACGTAACTGACGTTTCATTTTGCACTGAAATACGCGAATGAAATTTAATCTTCCCTAAATTTTTAACTTGGATTACCAAATCCAACGATTTAAGGGCCAACTGATATCTCGGGCCATAATCTCTTTAAATATTTATTGAATTTCTTTTATGAAAGAGTCAATCAAAACTGATACTCGATCTACATGAGACTGTGTTGATAAGTAATAAAATTGGTCATTTAGTACTATGGTCTAGTAATTCAGTAGGCCCTGGTTTGAACCTTTCTTGGACCGATTCAATTCACCTTTAGTACAAGTATTTTAGTTTTATATTATCGTCCTTAAGTGTTATAATTCACCGAGACAGATACTTTTTAAAAAAAATGTATATCGATCTTTTGACATAATTATTAATGTTCATTCATTCATACCACTAGGAATATTCCACAATGTGTGTAACCAGCAACAGGTGAGCTAGTGTGCATTTCCTCATAAAAAGGAAGCATGACACATGCATGTATGTTATTAGCAATGGCGTGCAAGCCATACATGCCTCTATGCCTGGCATGACTATCAAAATAAAAAAAATTAAATCTTGTACAATTTTTTTAATATATCAACGAGTTGTAGAATGTATAACGAATCATAAAACAGTTTTTATATTTTTCTAGCGCAAATATTAATGGAAATATGAATTTCTTAAAATTTGAATAATTGTCCTTTGTAGGCTCAATTTGCCTGTAATTATTTTCGTCTGCAACACCAACTTGTAAAACGTTTGCAACATTGTTTCCAAGGATGAAACATTGACAGCTTTGATAAGAGTAGCTAAAATGTCAGAACACCTCTATCGTTCACAATTTGTTTTGCTACAAACTATAAATGTCATTTTATTTTTATTGTTAATATTCATAGCAGTATGTCCGATACATTCAAGCATACAATATACATGACTAAAGGAACAAAGTTTGTTTGTATTTGTATGTGTTAGTGTATCTGTGTATTTTATAAGGTAAGATTTATGCCGGGCATGTATGAAGCTTCTTAAACAGTTTGTATGTATGGGTGCAAGAATATTGTGATGGTGTGGTTTGATTTTGGGTCAATACGGTACATATTTAAAAAGACGGCCTTTAGACTATATAACTGTCATTTAGATTTTGGCACTAAATGGAATTTGGAAAATTGTTTTGAAAATTGTTTTTATTCAAATCATAAGGCGTTAACATTGTGGAAATTCATTTTAATAAATTATTAAAATAACAATATAACTTTGTTTATTTCCACTTATTTATTTTTATTCCACAACTAGTTTCAAGAACTACCGTTCTCTTCTTCAGGTGGGTTTAAACTAAAAACTAATTTGGTGTGGTGTGTGTCTGTGTCATAGGTATAGCGGGAGGTGGGGGTAAGGGGGGAAGTGGGCGTTGCCCTAACGGGAACATGGATAATAATGGTGAAGTGTTGGGTTGTGTCTGGTTGTTAATTATTTTCTTGTGACTGTTTATGGCTTTGTGGATTTCTAATGTCTCTAAATTATTTTGTTTCAGTCCGTATGTATGCTTATGTAATAATTGTGCGTTTGTATTGTCAAATGTATGATTTTCTTGTATTAGGTGGTTTGCATATTCTGAGAAACCGTGTCCATTTAGACAGCGTTTATGTTCTTTGACTCTAGTTTCAATTGTCCGTCCTGTTCTCCCTATGTAAATACTATCACAGTCCCCACATTGCAATTCATAAATTCCACTTTGTTTCAGAATTGCAATGTGGGGACTGTGATAGTATTTACATAGGGAGAACAGGACGGACAATTGAAACTAGAGTCAAAGAACATAAACGCTGTCTAAATGGACACGGTTTCTCAGAATATGCAAACCACCTAATACAAGAAAATCATACATTTGACAATACAAACGCACAATTATTACATAAGCATACATACGGACTGAAATAAAATAATTTAGAGATATTAGAAATCCACAAAGCCATAAACAGTCACAAGAAAATAATTAACAACCAGACACAACCCAACACTTCACCATTATTATCCATGTTCCCGTTAGGGCAACGCCCACTTCCCCCCTTACCCCCACCTCCCGCTATACCTATGACACAGACACACACCACACCAAATTAGTTTTTAGTTTAAACCCACCTGAAGAAGAGAACGGTAGTTCTTGAAACTAGTTGTGGAATAAAAATAAATAAGTGGAAATAAACAAAGTTATATTGTTATTTTAATAATTTATCATATATATCGTTGAACTTTAAAATATTGGGAAATAAAAAGGACAGTGATAATTATTGTTTCTAATTAAATTTCATAAACTATTTAAAAGATTATTAGTATTTTGCATTTGATATTTATTCAAAAATCGAGATAATGAGCTGCGTAATTCAAAACAGTTGAAAAATTCGATTTCGTTTTTAAAAAAAAAGTAAACAAAATATTTTAAAATAATAACGTTTTGTATAATTTGTAATTAATCTCATAAAATAATATTATCCAAATATATGAAAAAGAACCTTTGCGTAAATATGTTTGAGTAATATATCGATTAATATATCATGACATCTATGAATAAATTAACAATGGATGAAAACAATTGCTGTTAGTAAATTTGTTGTGATAATGGTTGGAGAGATTACTCATAAGATGTCTCTGAATAATTCTAAGCAATTATATTTTAACTTACAATATTCATGATGTTTACAGTTAGTTATTAAAAACTTTTTTTGAAAAGGGCCGCATTCAAAATATTTAAAAAAAATATTCATTAATAGAATTGAAATATTTATAATATCATGCAATTTTGATTATTTGCTCTTCACACAATACATGTAAATGGTGCTATGTGTATAGTACAGTACAGGAGTTGAAGAAATAATATAAGGTGAAAGAAAAATACGGAGGTTGGCTAAACAGGATGTAACTTTTTCGGGCATACTCAGCTGAAGGACCCCTTGCACGTCACTGGTTATTAGGTTAGGTAGCAAAGAGCCGAGCTCCATACGATTTGTATTTGATGAATGTTTGTGTCAAGTTTATAGTGTTCTTATTTATAATCGCTCATCGGCCAGTGCCTCATTCGGCAGCTCAATCATAGTGCTTTGCTTTAAATAATTAAATCGCCCTAAACATCGCCGACATTTTGTAATTGAGTGTTATATTTTATAAATTGTTTCATCTGAAAATAAATGTAGTTATCTTAAGTATTCTTTTATTATGAAGCCCTTCATCACTCAAATATTTCTATTTAAATTCAACCAAGCTGATTAAAACAATTTGCAATATCTTAAATAGTTGTATGTGTTTTGGGAGATGATTTAGAACACGTAATTTAAACTCGCAACCTTTTCTGATACATAATTAATATTCATAATTAAATATAAAGCTTCCTCCCAACGTACATACCGCTAAATTAGTAATGTATGAACCATCATTTTATTGGGATTCCCTGATGAGATACTTGTACATAGAGGTACATACTAGTCTCCTCTATCACCTGTTACTAATATAAAACAATAACTTACTACATAAATAGTTAAAATTTATGATTCATTTCAACTGGCACCTCAATACTACAAGGCCGTCCACGATTGACTTAGGTATGATACATTGCAAAAAATATTTTATCAACATGTAAAATAAATATGTTTGAGTGTGGAGGGGAGGTCTCAGGGGAAGGTCTATTACTGGACAAAAGACTGCTGATATTATGATGACGATGAGGAGTATACTTATCTCCAAACATCGTGAAATTTTCTACATGGAGAGGGGTGGTTTGCGTGCGCACACACATTAAACCAACCAAGCAAAAAAAAAATTGTACACCATCTGTTGTCCACCAGCCTCTTCATCACTTGGTAGCTGCTAAAGCGCACACCACTAATCACCTGATCCATATAACTGTCTAGGGCGACCTCTATAGTTTGCGCCCTCCATCATTCCTACGGCGATAATAACAAGCAGACCTGGATGCCTGATATTATGTCTTATCCATTTGTATCGTTGTTGGACAACCCTCTTTAAGAGTCATTTGGAATGTGGTCCGATCAATGTATTCTAGCCATGAGTCTGTAGCACCATACTTCGAAGACAGCTAGACGTTTAGATTCTCACCTGCTGATAGTCTATGTTTTGTTGCAATACATCAGCACACTATTCACTTTTCAAATATTAAAGATTTTGTTAAAGGCAACTCTTGCCTGTTGAACTCAACCTATTATTTCTGACTTTGAGCAGTTATCTTGAGATATTTTGCTGCGCAGATATACAAATTCTTTGACCCACCCAGAAAAATATTTGCGTTCAACTCATATCTTCCAGCAACCATGCATTTTGTTTTATCTGTACCTAAGTTTGTCAAATCATAATATGATGTTTTAATGGTTTGCTTTGTTTCGCAAGTTATGTTTATTTGGAAATATAGCTAATTTAATATTTTTTAAGTTTTTGTTTTAACATCGAAATTCATTTTAAAATACTTTTCACAAAATTTTATTGTTTTATTTATAACAATTTTATATTACTCGTATGAATAGATTTTGTAAGGCACCAACTTTGAATAGTGCTTCCAATCTTTTCTATTGTCATTTTCGGGTTTCCCGTAAGAGCTGGGTAATCGAAAATACAACAGACAAAATAAAATCTCACAGAATTCAGTAACAAGGTTCACAACCTATTCTGAATGTTGTGTTTTTTAGGTGTCTGAGGCTACGTGTGTGGGGTGTTTCCTTGTATAAGGTAATGAATTTGCACACCTGTTGCATAGATAATATACTTTTATGTATTTCATAAAATATTTCAAAATTGTATCGTTTGACGGCACAAGATTTCAATAAAACAACTAAACCTTACTTTAATCTTTGTTCGAGAAACAGCTTTTGGTGTTGGATATATTATCAGTTTTATGTATTTCTGCTTTGGTTGTTGGTTTATTTATTTTATTTGCGTATGGCATCGGCATCTGCTTGGCTCAGAGTCGAAACTCTGCTGTCAATAGCCAGTCGACCGCTGTTGGGACGAGTCTGTAGATTTTTTTTTTTTTTAACATGTCTACGTAGGGGACGCCAGCTATTAGGATTTGGGTCCATTTTACTCTTCCGAAGAAGCGCACTACGTAGCGTTGGGAGGGGTTTGCAATCTAGAAAAGAGTTTATTAATTCGGATTTTAAAAAGACCCGGGTTGTACGAAGATGGAAACACAGAATTCGGAAGATCGTTCCACAGTCGGGCTGCTGTATTAATAAAGGAGTTCGAGAAGCGACTTGTTCGTATATGTTGAAGGTCGTATCTATAGAATAAACTTAAAATACCGACTCTGCGTCTGTGTTCTAGTGATTGCAATCCATCAGTCAGTGATGGATCATCAATCAGACGTATAGCACGCCTTTGGACAGCGTCGAGGGTATTCAGTAGGTATTGGGGGGCGCCACTCCAGAGGTGACTGCCATATTCAATAATTGGACGTATTTGCGCTTTGTAGAGTATACAGATCTGGGTCTTAGTAAAATATCTGCGCGCTCTATATAGTACGCTCAATTTTTTGGAGGCGAGTTTCACCTTAGCTTCGATGGAGCCCTTGTAGTGTAATTGGTTCGTTATAGATACTCCAAGCAGGTCCATAGAGCTGCTGTTAGTTAGGGTGCTTCCGTTGAAAGACACTTGCAATTCATTGGGGTTTCTCTTCGCAGAAATTAGACAGGCTTGGGTTTTTGAGACGTTAAATGAAACAAGATTACTTTCACCCCAGGTATTGATTGAGTGGAGGTAGCTATTTATTTTTTGATGAAGGTCTTTCCGGGCTTCTGATATTTCACTCTGTTTAGGAGGTTTGTCAAAAGATGATGTCCTCCATCTCTCCCTCGAATCCGTGTAAGGTGCACTCCCCCACCAAATGCGCCACCGTCTGAGTCTCCGCTCCGCATTCGCAATTGGGAGAGGTTCTTTTCCCCCACTTCCAGAGATGGTAGTTACAGCACCCCTGGCCTGTGCGGATTCTGTTGAGTTGAACCCAAAGTCTTCTAGGCAGGTTGAAGCCAGGGACTTGCACTGTGGGATCCGCAATCAGGGACTTGTTATGGCATTCCGCACTTGTCCATCTCTAGTTGTTGGTAAAAGTCGATCATAATTTTCATTTACTTTGTATAGATCAGATTCTCCATCATATAAGATATAGAATGTGTGTACATAGGTACCATATTATATCTTTATGTATGTAATGTAATTATATTGTTTACATGTAGAGGTTATATCATGACTTACTCAACAATTTGGGGTCACAACAATCACCAATCATGTTTCATTTTGTCAATTGAATTTTTATTACTTTTTTCTTTTAATGTAATTGTTTGATTTATTATATTACATCCTTGTTTCTTTTATCAGCTAGAAATGCAAATATTCAAAAGTACATTTTGATCCTAAATCAATAATGACAATTTGTTTTTAATTCAGAAATAGCTGATTCGTGAGAAAAGACCGTCAAACATGAATGCAATTCAAAGACTGATCATCTCACATTGTGGTATCTCTAGAAAAATAGCAGGACTTGGGGCAACATATGATGATGTTTGGTTTGAGCAGACAAATGCAGTACTTTATTAAGTGGGCGCATACAATAAAGTATAGAATTTGTTCCTCCACGCTTAACTGCCGATAATTATGAAATGTCCAAACTTGAAAGTGGCCTTCATACGTTGCCCCGAGTGTAGTGTTGTCTATATTAATTTATGGTAATTTTGTGGACTGACTAGTTAAAAAGGTTTTCATTTACCTATCGAGAAAGTCTCTTCCATCCTTACCTTTCTGTAGCCTATATTGTATATATTGTAGATTTAATTGTCAGACTTTATTTATAAGATTGATATTTGTTTGTTTCAGTGAGCACTCAGCAAGTGATAAACTATTCAAAGAGTGGTGGTGCCTTACAGTATGGTGGGGCTCAATATGCTCCACCTAAACCTTCACCAGCACCGCCTCACATGGCACCGCCCATTCAGAATCAACCCAGACACAAGGTAAGTGTTAATATATATAAACCATCATGCCATGTTCCTCACGGAGTAGGCAGAAAGAATGTGCTCAAGCTCAAAAACACCAAGAAGAATTTAAAAATGAACTTTAATAAGTTTCTTGAAAAAGATTGTAAGCATGTATGAAGAAGAGAGAGAATGAATGTTAACTCAGTGGAAAATCAATTATTTATTTTTTATTGACGGTTAAATATTTTTTTTTATTTAAATTTAATTAATTTATAAATGAACTAACAAAACAAAACTTGGCAGATGTTGTTCTGCCTGTGGTATATTTATTAATATTTGATCTCTATGTGTAATCTAGAATCTATAATAAATAAATTAAAATTCATAAAACTTGTGCACTGAACATCAGTCAAATTCCCAAAGTTTCATTGCAATCGGATGGATGATGTAGGAGTACATTGGCCACGAACATACATACCAACATCCATTTTTATACAGTAAGATAAATTAACAAAGTTTAATTCCATAAACGTCTGCCTTCGTGGCTCAGTTGGTTAGGTATCTGACTGCAGATCCAAGGGTCCCGGGTTCGATTCCCGGTGGAGACACATTTTTTAATTCTATTTTCAGGTTAGATCTGTTGGACGATAAATATCGAAAGTCTCCAGAATGTGGCAACTTGTTATTGGGCGCATGTTAAATAATTACTTGACATAGCACCTGTTAGTTACCCAAGAAGTTACATAAAATATATGAGTATATAAAATATACAGGAATCCTGTATTTTATATACTTTTTTAATATTTTTATTGTCTAATTGTAATTTTTTTCCAGGGTGTAGTGGGCAACCAGGCCACTACCGGCGGCAATATGGGCAGTAACACCGTTGCGGGTGGTGGTGTCGGAATAAACGTCAGTGGTGGGGGAGGGGGAGGTGGTGGTGCCTGCATGCAAGTTGCAGTGGGCCCCCCTGGAGCTGGAGGTGTCACCTTCCAGCGACTCAAGGTTGAGGACGCCCTCTCCTACCTGGATCAAGTCAAGCACAGGTTCACCAACCAGCCACAAGTCTACAATGACTTTCTGGATATCATGAAGGAGTTCAAGAGCCAAAGGTTAAAACATTTATTATTATTATGATCAAACAAGCAGTCAAGTTGATATGTCTTATGTTGACTTTATATTGACATTATAGCAACAGAAACACACTGACTAGACTCCTTAAAGTTCTTGCATTTGGTGATTCTACTCAACAATGTTTCCACGGTCCAGCTTAAAATTTTTACTATCCAAATTCTATTTTAGGCTAGTTTGCCGATTACGAGAGAAGATGGGTGGTTCCTGAGCGGTTAGCATGCCGGGTTACTAATCAAGTTGTCGCAAGTTCGAATACTGCCACGACCAATTTCGTTCACCTATAGCACAAGCATATGCTTAATTTAGGGAATGTATGAGGACATATATGTACTAGTAACAAGGACATTTCATTCTGTAAAAAAAAAAACATTGTCTCCCAACTCTGATCAGTCATAGTGACCATGGAGTATCTCGTATGTTAAACTATCATGTCACCATTTATTTGTAAATGGTAACACAATAAAATGATGATAATGTTAAATATCCAGGGCTGCGTTCACAATGAACGCCGAGTGCACTTAGTGACTTTATAAGCTGTTCATAGTAACCGAAAACAGATGCTCGAAAAACACTCTTCAGTTCAGATTGAATGTCGAGTGTACGCTCCAAACGCTTTGTATAATCGCCGGGTGAAAAACGCTGACAGTTATACATAGTATCTGTTGACATCTATTTTTTCTGTGGTAAGATGACTTCTATTTATTTGTTTCTATCGTATCTATATGTCAGTAGACATTATTTATGATGATAATATGCATTCACAGAGGTTAATTTATAAAAATATCATTGAAAAATTTCCAATATTAGGTCAGAGAGCATTATTTACTCCACTGCCCAATTGTTGTATTTCAATGAAAATATTACCTAAAAAGACACATGTATAATCAATGACATTTTACATTTGAAACGCCGCTAGAAAGCGTTCAGTGAGATTGGTGTGAAAAATGCCATAATTTGTAACTTTAAATTAAAAATAAATTAATTAATTATTAACAATTACTTCAAATCTGTCGCCTGACATTGAGTGTTCTATTTGAACACAGCCCAATACAATGTGTACGTTGGCAATTAGGTAATGATATGACAAAAAAATAAAGATTATCTAAAAAAAGTACAAAAGACAATTTTTTTTAATTATACCATATTTTTTTTATTAGAAAAGTTCCCGTAATTTAAAGCTAAATTTCTTTATTTATGAATACTTCTCTAACTCCCTACGCAAGTGGCAAGTTTATTGCTGTCAGTTTCATTGAACTAACCAACCAGTCTTTCCAGCCCCCCTAGACAATGTGTCATTTAGCTCAAGAAAAGAAACAAGAAATGATAACCAATGTATGGAAGTGACAGTTGTCACGTGACTGGCAGCTGTCACTTCCATACATTGAGTTATCTTATCTTGTTTCCTTTCTTGAACTAAATGTCACATTGTCTAGGGGGCAGAGCAGAGAAACAATTATTGCATGAGAAATAATTTCAAATAAATTCTCTCCCCCAACCATGTGTAAATTTTAGAGAATTAATATTATCGAATTTTATTTGTTACAGTATTGATACACCAGGCGTTATAGCTCGAGTGTCCAACCTGTTCAAGGGTCACCCAGAGCTTATTGTGGGATTCAATGCATTTTTACCTCCTGGTTATAAAATTGAAGTTCAGGCCAACGATCAAGTGAGTTCATTATTGCATTATATTATTACAAATACTTAATAGTTCCATACCACAAAATATTAGTTTTATTAAATTTTTATGGAATCTACTATTGATTGACTATTGATCACCAGACCTATAGGCCAAAGAAAGAACTGGACAAAAAAATATGCGCAGTTTGGTGTTTCATTATTTTTTATTTTATTATGAAATTCTCTTCAAAAGTATTATTTTATTTGTTTCAGGGATTTGCATATCAAGTTTCAGTTTCAATGCCTTCACCAAATTCAGTGTTGCAACATCAGCATAACAATATATCACATCAAGGTTTGTTAAATTATTTATCATTGATATATTATTTGTAGCATGGGGAAAGTTTTGGTCAAAAATATATATCAATCATACATACCATACCATCATGCCATTTTCTTATTTGGAGTAGGCAGAGAGAACCGAACGCCAGACTCCTCTTTTGAGACACATCTATTGCCTCATCCACATCCATGCATCGTCTCATGTGCACTCTTCTAATCACATCTCCTTTTTTTTTTTTTTAAACAAAAAAATGAATATGTCCTTGTTAAACGAGTACATATACATCTTCCTACGTTCCCTAAAATAAGCAAATAAATGCTTGTGCTATAGGTGAACGAAATCGGTCGAGGCAGGATTCGAACTCGCGACCACTGGATTACTAGCCCAGCGCGCTTAACGCTCTGCCATCGACCCATCTAAGCTTTACAGTGGATCTTGATTCATATCCTGCCTAATACAATTCACTAGGTTTTTATGTTAGTTTAGGGAAAGTACATGTTATTATTTAATGAATGATATAAAAATCCCAAGTTAATAAAGTGAGATTGATCAATGTCTAGTAAGTGCCATCACAACATAGACACACCTTCATAACAGTGGGCTCTGGTCAACACTAAATAAGTTTACATTTTTTCTTAAAAGGTTTACAATCCCTCACTGCATTTTTATGAAATACATCTCTATTAGATTCGTAAACAGATATAATATATCCAAAATGTAAGACCATTTTGAAAGTTTTGACAGATGAAATCATGCCAACCACCATGGTACTGTTGGTAAGCCGTTTGCAATCTATGCGGGCGTCCTGGGTTTGATCCCCAGCGGAGAAGAAATTTATTTAAATTCATTTGTTGCACATATATTGCTTCTGGGCTGGAAACACCATCTAGTTGGAAGAAATTGCCATAACCCAATAAATTTGTCACTTGGGCTTATTGAATTTGTTTGGGCTTTACAGAGTACACAAATTTTTATATTACGCCATACCACAAAAACTCAGTTTTCACTCTCTAGATGACACCCATCAAAAAATGGGTGACAGGAAAATTATTCGAAAAACAATTATTCGAATGCTCAATTTTACGAAAATCAATTTTAAGAATGGCAATTATTCGAATCACATTTTATCGAAAAACAATTTACCGAACACACAATTATCAGAATTTACAATTGTTCGAATTTTTATGATGTCATGTTGGTAGTATTGTGAGAGGAATAAACCATAGATTTTTATTATAATATACTAGATGTCGTAGTTAGCAAATTTTGTATGAATCGAAAACAAATGACTCACTTTTTGCACGGAGTACTACATCTACATAGTATATTATGTTTAGTAAAAATCTATGGAATAAACAACATGGCGACGCACCGCGCTGTCAGATATCCTAGGATGTACACCTATTTTTTAAACCTAAACCTACAAAACTTTGGTAAAAATAGGTTGGTTAGGTTTGTTTGTGGTTATAATTGCGACTGGCGTGAGCCAGTTGCATTATATATTTAAAAAAGTAACTATAATATTAAAATAAAATAACTAAATTGGTGTGAATACTAGATAAACATAAACTGGTGTACAAACTAGGCTATCCCGCGCTGTCAAACATCAGTTATTAAAAATGTGCAAACATACGTACCCAACAATAATACAACAAGTAATAATAGTCTTCATCGAATATATTTTACTGGCAACAAATATCTCAAAGGAGGCAACATGACACAAAAATATATTAAATTCGGTTTATTGGTTTTCCAACAAATGTTAGTTCGAATAATTTGCTTTCGGACAATTGTCATTCTGATAACTGATTTTTGAAAAATTGTTATTCGTACAATTGCGCATTCGAACAATTGTGTTTCGAAGAATTTTCATGTAATCCAATAAATGATATAAAAAAATATATAGTCACAATAGTGGAGAGTTCGTTAACGATAAGTTATGGAAGGATTGAGTTTTACCCAGTGGCGACTCTATATAAAGTGCGTTGGATCAATTGCACTACCAATTTTTAAATGATATATTGTAAAAAATAATATTTAAATGTTTTAAAAATAATATTACGCTTTACTTTATTGCTGTTATTTTTTTCCAAAAAAAAATAATTAGTAAACACTGTCCATATACTTTATATCTTCGCGATCGATATAATATTATGTAACTACCGCAATACAAATAATATTATTAATTTAGTACTGCGTGCGATATTCATTACGCACCGAGTTATAATTGTCTATTGTATAGCGTATGTATGAACAGACAGAGATTGTCCCGTATTAGATGAGAAAGAGATACTTGTACTTACTAGCAATGCATTCATTTCACAAATTTCGTGCGTTGCACCAAATTATCATATCTTAGATGTACTTAGAATGTATATCTCTATCTCGCTCTCTCTAATATGTTCGCAATTAGTATTGAAACATGAATATTGGCGTGTTATCTTTTTTCTTCGTAATGTAAACACTAGGTATACATGAGCATTGAGCATACGCAATTAGAGTAATTTGTCAGGTTTTAGTCAGTTGAAACAAAACTTTGTTTATATCGTATATTATCGCTTTTTACAAGATAATCTAAATCAATAAATATTTGTGTATAGTTCAGATATCTTATAGATTTAAAAACGAGTGAATTAATAGATGTGTTTTACATTAAAAGTAATAAGTCTTCTTTTGAAAATAAATTAAAAATAAATCGTGGAGGTCTTCCAAGACCAATGTTAAATATTAACCCTTGGTGTGTTTGACCTTGTGCGCAAATTGCTTAATGGTCGTCTGCTTGGGTATATCGTTATCTCGACAGCCCGTATGGAGGTGTTTACATTTATATGAAAATTAATTAATTATGCTTCGGGACGAAATAAATTTGCGGTTATTATCTAAAGCTAGATAACTAACCAATCTTTTACAATATTTTTTATTGTGAACACATGTTTTATTTATTTTTATAGGCCATTGAATATAGAATTCAACTTGTAACAGTTCCCATCTCAATAAACGAGGAATTTTCAATATATGTTTTATTTCAATTCGCGATTTTTCATGTTTTCTACTTGGAGCGATAATAAAGCAATCATATGATACAAAGAAAATAAATACTTTAGAGGAAAATGAGTTATTATTTCCGATTTGAAAACTGCAAAAAAAATACGCATTTACGCCATTTTATACTTCGTCAAACTTGACTTTCAGATACTCGCAAGACGTAATTATTTGGTCTTGGATGTTAGAAATCACTTTTTTACACAAGTTAGTTATCGTATTTCGTAAATACCACATAAAAATTCACAATCTAAATTGAAAAATTGATTTTAGGGCAAATAAACTGAACATAACCCCATTTTAGTAGTACAATTTGATATTGCCTCTTGTAAATGACCTTGATGTAAATTCCCAACATATTGTATATCATTGGAAAGAAGAAAAAAATATCTATCATATGACGTAATAATTTTCTAACCAGTCAATAATAAAAAAGTGAACAAAAAAACATTTGTTTCGGTTGTCTTTGGTCTACTACTTGCGTATGTATTGGTAAAATTTGAAATTGGCGCACGTTTCGTATTGGACAGCAATATTTCAAGATGGCGCTGGCACAATGCTCGTTCGCTATTGGACAGGCTTTACAGAAGGGACTCACAAACAATAGCGGCAGGGGTTCACAAACATATTTAATTATTTTGATAAATAATAGAAATGAAACAAACAACTCGAAAAAATACTTTTGTTTATTTTGTCAATACGTAAAATTTGTCAAAAATAAAATTCAATAGCACAAAAAGAACAAAATACAGTTGACATTAAAAAAAATTATAAATAAAATTTACGGGATAGACAAAAATTGACCAAAAAATTTTACAAACCAAAATACAATTTACATATTTTTTTTATAACCCGAGTTTACGGGATAGTAAAATGTGTAGATGACAACTATCTGTCAAAAAAAAATTATAACCCATAAAGTTATATTTAGTTTATTGTAAAATACAAATGGTTGAATTTTTTTTTTTGCAAATATTTATTTCGACAGAATTACTTTAGAACTGTCAAAATAAAATACAAAAGCTACAAAATACAATTTAGATATTTTTTTTGTAACCCGAGTTTACGGGATAGTATAATGTGTAGATGACAACTATCTGTCAAAAACTGACAAAAAAAAATAATTTTTATAACTCATAAAGTTATACTTAGTTTATTGTATAATACAAATGGTTGCAATTTTTTTTTTTTCAAATTTTTTTTTTTTTTTTAACATGTCTACGTAGGGGACGCCAGCTATTAGGATTTGGGTCCATTTTACTCTTCCGAAGAAGCGCACTACGTAGCGTTGGGAGGGGTTTGCAACCTAGAAAAGAGTTTATTAATTCGGATTTTAAAAAGACCCGGGTTGTACGAAGGTGGAAACACAGAATTCGGAAGATCGTTCCACAGTCGGGCTGCTGTGTTAATAAAGGAGTTCGAGAAGCGACTTGTTCGTATATGTTGAAGGTCCACTGTGAATGGATGCTGCGATTGAGTGAAGCGAGTGACTCTGTTGCGAGTGGGTGGAGGAGGGACCAAAGATGCAAGTTCTTCTGAGCAATTCCCGTGGTAGTATCTATAGAATAAACTTAAAATACCGACTCTGCGTCTGTGTTCTAGTGATTGCAATCCATCAGTCAGTGATGGATCATCAATCAGACGTATAGCACGCCTTTGGACAGCGTCGAGGGTATTCAGTAGGTATTGGGGGGCGCCACTCCAGAGGTGACTGCCATATTCAATAATTGGGCGTATTTGCGCTTTGTAGAGTATACAGATCTGGGTTTTAGTAAAATATCTGCGCGCTCTATATAGTACGCTCAATTTTTTGGAGGCGAGTTTCACCTTAGCTTCGATGGAGCCCTTGTAGTGTAATTGGTTCGTTATAGATACTCCAAGCAGGTCGATAGAGCTGCTGTTAGGTAGGGTGCTTCCGTTGAAAGACACTTGCAATTCATTGGGGTTTCTCTTCGCAGAAATTAGACAGGCTTGGGTTTTTGAGACGTTAAATGAAACAAGATTTATAAGATAAGATAAGAAACAAGATAAGAAACAAGAAATATAAATATATATAAGATAAGAAACAAGAAATATTTATTTTGGCAGAATTTAGAACAGTCAAAATAAAATACAAAAGCAACAAAATACAATTTACATATTTTTTTATAACCCGAGTCTACGGGATAGTCAAATGTGTAGATGACAACTATATGTCAAAAAAAACTCTGACTGGTTGGTTGGAAGAAATTGCCGCTTGGCAATAAACCCGTCAGTGTAAACTATTTGTATGAAAAGTTGAAATAAATAAATAAATTAATAATAAAAACGGTGCCACGGTGCCAAAAACTCTGACTGGTTGGTTGGAAGAAATTGCCGCTTGGCAATAAACCCGTCAGTGTAAAACTATTTGTATAAAAAGTTGAAATAAATAAATTAATTAATAATAAAAACGGTGCCACGGTGCCAAAAACTCTGACTGGTTGGTTGGAAGAAATTGCCGCTTGGCAATAAACCCGTCAGTGTAAAACTATTTGTATAAAAAGTTGAAATAAATAAATAAATTAATAATAAAAATGGTGCCAAAAAAATAATAAAAATTGTTATGTAAAAAGTGAAAATAGAACAAAGAATATTTATTTGTCATGTAACTAAAATTTTGTATACAATCTAAATAAATGTATACAAAATCAAAAACAATAAATATAACAAATATTGTGATATCCCTGGCCGTCTTTGTATACAGATAAGGAGCCGCCATCTTTGTTTGCATTTGTGTGTGTGTTGTTTGATGATGAATTTCTCGATTGCAAAATATTTTTATCACACCATTTGAATTTATCGTAAAAAACTTATTGGAATCTGTTGGATATTTGTTCACAACAAAATTATCTTCAAAATGAAATAAGTGGTTCACTCAAAGTACTCTTCTATACGTAGAAAACACTCGAACAAATTTGTACTACGCACTTCGTTTTTACCGTTTCAAATTTTTAACAAGATTTTTTCGATAATTATGACACAAAATTACAATTTTTATTTACGCACTCACTTTATTTTAGTAAATAGTAACGAAATATAACAATAACTTATATTTTCTAGTTATTTACGTCTTTCTTTTCCACAATAACAAAACTTCGACTCGCAGTACAAAACATTCAAACTTGGTCGAACTTCAACGGTATTGAATGACGAATTAGTCGCATATTTTGACCGGATGTTTTTTGTTTATGGTAAAATAATTCATTAGGATTAGATTCAAGCGAATCTAAAACTTATTTACTGCTTGCATAATATTTAAAATTGAAAAAAATAAACACAATACCTCTTGGTACGGATCCGTACCGTAAGCACACGACGGGGTATAATGTCCTTGGTACGGATCCGTACCGTGAGCACACGAGAGGTTAAACAACAATGCAAAATTAGAACCAAGAATTTTGTTCGTGTTTTTAAAATGCAGTTTTATGATACGGCATCATGATTATGTGGTTGTGACAAATTAAATAGTTTATTTTGTTTTCCATGTTAACTATTCGATGGCGACTATATCTACTTGGATTATAAAAGGTGTTAATGATTTGGCTCGTTTATCTCATTTATTTATTAAATAAATAAATAAATTATTTCTTCACAAATTAATTTACGCAATACAATAAATTAATCTAACTTAGATACTGTTGACATTAGAACACAATTATATTGTGGATATCGATCAATAACAAATAGAAACAGTGCAGTATTGAACTTCTTTACAAATAGGTAAAATATTTTGAATATGTATATTATTTATTCTATGATTATTTCATTTTTATCCATAATATACCAACGTAGACGTATATATCTATGTAGATATACGTAAACGCATATCGATTAAATACCAATTAATTTATTATTAATTCAGGAAAAAATTGCACTACCAAAAATTATCAAAAATACGATCTACCAGTCGCCACTGGTTTTACCACACTTGTTTTTTATATGTTGCGGTACATTTTTAATATTACGAATATTTTGATATATACTGTGTTATATTTTTTGGATTTTTATATTGAATTGCTCTTTTTTTCGGTAAAAAATGTCGACCAACAGTGCTTTTGAATAAAACGAATTTGATTACAAGTTTGTGTTTGAACAAATATTTTATTATTTCAACATGAAATTGATGACACTGAATTTAGTTTTATTTTGTTTTAATTATTTTTTTTATTTAAAAAAATGAATGAATAAATAATTGTAACTATAGTGCCTATATATATATTATGTTTTTTTTTATTTCATTTTAATGCTATAAATTAGGCATAAATGCTTGTGATATAAGTGAACAAAATCAGTTGAGGCGAGATTTAAACCCGCGTCCACTGAATTACTAATCCAGCGTTCTAGCTAAATAATAAAGGATTATAACCATTATTGTAATTTTCGATATTGTTTGAAGTACGCAAAAAAATAAACACTCTCTGTTTATATATTGCAATGACAGCACCGCTTTATCCATTACAATCCATTATAGTCCATTAAAAATCTATTGAAAATCCATTGTAGTCTAATTAGACTGTAACTGTCAAATAAACGGACAGTTAAAATAGTTTTATAATACCACCGATAGTAATATCTATGTACTTAGGTTAGTAAATCGTGACCGGCCCTAAATAAATGAATCACTTGATTATTCAAAAATAATGTCATTTTACTTACCCCCATTTCATTATGTGAGGAGTAAGATGATATTTTGAAATAATTTTATTAAGATACAATGTTTGTTTGATTCAGGTGGACAATCTGTCTTGGGGACAGCCGGTATATTGGTGGGACCTCCACAGTCTGTTGGATCACAGTCTTCACATCCTCAACATCATCTAGTGCAGATATTACCTGGGTAAATACTAAATAACATTATTTATTTTATATCATCATCGTCATCAGTGGCTACAATCTTAATATGATTAAATTTAATTTCCACTAAATTCATTAGTTATAAATTTAGTGGAAATTAATATAAACATTACTAGCTTCATTTAGTTACAACATCAATTTTAAATTTTGCATGTTTCGGATGGTAGAACATTTCATTAACCTACTACAAAGTTACCACACAATCTCAAATATTGAATAAGTAACGTCCATTTAACATCCATCATTTTCATCTTATTCAATTTTAAATAATATTAATAACAATGTGTACACAAAGCACTCTCTGTAGGGTGATTTGCCTTAAATACAAAACCCGGTTTTGATTCCCGGTGGAGACACAGTTTTTAATCGTGTTATCAGTCTGGATTTGTGAGACAATAAATATCAGTAGTCTTCAGAATGTGGCAACTTGTTATCGGGTGCTTGTTAGATTAATATTTGACATAGTACAGCTGTTAGTTGCCTGAGAAGTAATGCACAATACAACATAATTTTTCTTCATATTTTGTATTTTTTATTCATTGACCAAAAATAAAATTGTAGTTATGTTGACAGTTCAAACACAGGCACCATAGTCCACAGCATTCCTGGCCAGCTGGGCGGGTCTCAGTCTCCGTCTCCCTCTGTACCAGTGGTGGCTGCTGCTGCTGCTGCTGCGGCAGTACCCGCACCTGCCGCGCCCCCCCCACCAGCAGCTCCCACTGCCACCAACACCCTGCACCACATATCACAGGCGCACCAGCAGCTGGAGGGGCCACCTTCGCATCCTCAACAGCAACCAGTGGAGTTCAACCACGCTATTGAGTATGTTAACAAAATTAAGGTTTGTATGCAAAATTTGTTTTTTTTATGTTATTGATTCTGATTTATGTTTAATTTCAAATCTAAAAGATATAAATGAGATATCGCTCGTTTGCGAGAACAACAACATAAGTCAAAAAATCCAATTTTTATGTTAATAATGCAGAAATGTTGTGTTTATCAATATTACAGTGAAACAACCACACATGTGCTGTTTCTCTCGCACTTATAGAGATATTGTACTGAGAACTGGAGACTAGACATGGGTAACTCACAAAATTCCTTGCGTCAACCCAGTAACTCAGGCGCAGCTCACTGCGCCGACTCACTGAGTTAACCCATAATTGCATCATGACGCAACAAAATGAATACGCCGAGTGAGATGTGTACCGCGCACCATCTATATGGCACATTCAAAGATTCAACAACTCACAGGCTCTTAACCATTGGTGTGTTTGACCTTGTCCGCAAATTGCTTAGTGGTCGTATGCTTGGGTCTACCGTTATCTCGACAGCCCGTATGGAGGTGTTTACATTTATATGAAAATTAATTAATTATGCTTCGGGACGAAATAAATTTGCGGTTATTATCTAAAGCTAGATAACTAACCAACCTTTTACAATATTTTTTATTGTGAACACATGTTTTATTTATTTTATATAGGCCATAGAATATAGAATTCAACTTGTAACAGTTCCCATCTCAATAAACGAGGAATTTTAAATATATGTTTTATTTCAATTCGCGATTTTTCATGTTTTCTACTTGGAGCGATAATAAAGCAATCACATGATACAAAGAAAATAAATACTTTAGAGGAAAATGAGTTATTATTTCCGATTTGAAAACTGCAAAAAAAATATGCATTTACGCCATTTTATACTTCGTCAAACTTGACTTTCAGATACTCGCATGACGTAATTATTTGGTCTTGGATGTTAGAAATCACTTTTTTACACAAGTTAGTTATCGTATTTCGTAAATACCACATAAAAATTCACAATCTAAAGTGAAAAATTGATTTTAGGGCAAATAAACTGAACATAACCCCATTTTAGTAGTACAATTTGATATTGCCTCTTGTAAATGACCTTGACGTAAATTCCCAACATATTGTATATCATTGGAAAGAAGAAAAAAATAGCTATCATACGACGTATTACATTTCTAACCAGTCAATAATAAAAAAGTGAACAAAAAAACATTTGTTTCGGTTGTCTTTGGTCTACTACTTGCATATGTATTGGTAAAATTTGAAATTGGCGCACGTTTCGTATTGGACAGCAATATTTCAAGATGGCGCTGGCACAATGCTCGTTCGCTATTGGACGGGCCTTACAGAAGGGACTCACAAACAATAGCGGCAGGGGTTCACAAACATATTTAATTATTTTGATAAATAATAGAAATGAAACAAACAACTCGAAAAAATACTTTTGTTTATTTTGTCAATATGTAAATTTTGTCAAAAATAAAATTCAATAGCACAAAAAGAACAAAATACAGTTGACATTAAAAAAAAATTATAAATAAAATTTACGGGATAGACAAAAATTGACAAAAAAAATTTTACAACCCAAAATACAATTTACATATTTTTTTTATAACCCGAGTTTACAGGATAGTAAAATGTGTAGATGACAACTATCTATCAAAACAAAAAAAATTTTAACCCATAAAGTTATACTTAATTTATTGTAAAATACAAATGGTTGAATTTTTTTTTGCAAATATTTATTTTGACAGAATTTAGAACAGTCAAAATAAAATACAAAAGCAACAAAATACAATTTACATATTTTTTTATAACCCGAGTTTACGGGATAGTCAAATGTGTAGATGTCAACTATGCCCCCAAGTCAAATTGAAAACGCTGTTCGTTATCGCCAAGCGCTAATTTTTTTTTGTATGGGATTTGACGTTTGTTGTTTGTTATTGTAGAAAAAATTTCTACAACAAACGTCAAATCACATACAAAAAAAAATAGCGCTTGGCGATAACGAACAGCGTTTTTAATTTGACTTGGGGGCATCATGTCAAAAAAACTATGACTGGTTGGTTGGAAGAAATTGCCGCTTGGCAATAAACCCGTCAGTGTAAAACTATTTGTATAAAAAGTTGAAATAAATAAACATATTAATAATAAAAACGGTGCCAAAAACTCTGGCTGGTTGGAAGAAATTGCCGCTTGGCAATAAACCCGCCAGTGTACAACTATTTGTACAAATAGTTGAAATAAATAAATAAATTAATTAATAGTAAAAACGGTGCCAAAAAAAATAATAAAAATTGTTATGTAAAAAGTGAAAATAGAACAAAGAATATTTATTTGTCATGTAACTAAAATTTTGTATACAAGCTAAATAAATGTATACAAAATCAAAAACTATAAATATAACAAATATTGTGATATCCCTGGCCGTCTTTGTATACAGATAAGGAGCCGCCATCTTTGTTTGCATTTGTGTGTGTGTTGTTTGATGATGAATTTCTCGATTGCAAAATATTTTCACCACACCATTTGAATTTATTGTAAAAAACTTATTGGAATCTGTTGGATATTTGTTCACAACAAAATTATCTTCAAAATGAAATAAGTGGTTCACTCAAAGTACTCTTCTATACGTAGAAAACACTCGAACAAATTTGTACTACGCACTTCGTTTTTACCGTTTCAAATTTTTAACAAGATTTTTTCGATAATTATGACACAAAATTACAATTTTTATTTAAGCACTCACCTTATTTTAGTAAATAGTAACGAAATATAACAATTACTTATCTTTTCTAGTTATTTACGTCTTTCTTTTCCACAAAAACAAAACTTCGACTCGCAGCACAAAACAGCAGCACATATTTTGACCAGATGTTTTTTGTTTATGGTAAAATAATTCATTAGGATTAGATTCAAGCGAATCTAAATCTTATTTACTGCTTGCATATTATTTAAAATTGAAAAAAATAAACACAATACCTCTTGGTACGGATCCGTACCAGAAACAAACGATGGGGTATATTGTACTTGGTACGGATCCGTACCGTGAACTCACCAAAGGTTAAGTACCTACATACAGCGCATGAATGAACTGCGTTGACTTGAGTAAGAGAGTGAGGTGAGAATAACGAATAATATGGATATTTTTGAAAGTGACGTCAGTTTTTCACATATCGTCGCCCCAATGCTTGAGTGTCCAAACGACCATTTTTGTCGAAAATGAGTTATGAATACAGAAAAATCAAAGAAAAAAATCCGCATCGTTCAACCTTGAAAATACATCGATTCGATAATTAATACTTGGGTTTTTGGATAATTTAAAAATGCTATCTCCATTTTGATTAGAAAATATTCCGTGCTTGTTTGTTCAAACTCCATACAAAAACGATATTATGACCAATTTCCCTACATTCATTTATTTATTTCATGCTTAAGTGTTCAATGTCCACCGATCAACCAATCACGGCGAGCCGTTGAATTACGTCACGACAGCCATATTGTTTTTTTTAATTGTTTGCTCAGTCGTTATACAAATGTTTTGGACATTATACGTGAATTATACGTAAACTATAAGTGTTGTAATAAAATTAGTGAGCCTAAATTATGTCTAATAATCTAAAGTGTTTTTTTTATATCTTTATATTCAATCTATATTTTAGTAATCCTATATACAGGTTGCTCCATTGTAGCAAGTTTGGTAATTGTTTACAAGTGGCCTACGATGCCAATTTTATTGATTTTTTTTGTTTATAGATATATTGTATTATAATAATATTAGGGAAGGTTGCTTATTTTTACCGGAAATGCTTGAAAAAAAATAAAAAAAAGAAATAAAATTTCGAAAAATGTATGATGAAATCCACATGCCAGATTTTATTTATTTATTAAATAGTCGTAAGCCCTGTAAGTGCCTGATTTCCCGGTTCTCCTATAAAAAAATAATACATTCCAGATTCGTCTCTTTTGAGATCCAATTTCTGAGTAAAATGTCAACACATTAAAAAACTGCAAGACCACAAGAGTCTTGCAAGACTCTTGGTCTTACAAGCATGATCTTGATCTTGCAGTGAAGTAGGTATCTGGTCTTGGTGTTGCAAAAAATGCAAGACCAAGACTGCAAGGCTTGCAAGACTTCTGCACATCACTAATTATGGTGCAAGACTAAGATCGCCACGATCTTGGTCTTTGCTTATCATTACACATAATTATATACACAAACAAAATAATGAATACCTTGGCACAATGTTTTCCTAGTGAGGTGATCATTATACCATCACATACATGTACAAAAGTTAGATACACACACGGTATATTTTATGTAATTTAGAAATTTTATAATATAGGTATCTATTAAAAATGCAATATAAAAAATGTATGTTTGTGTGTATGTGCGTGCGTGCGTCTATATGTGTATGTAGTGTGTGAGTGTATTAACATGTATAAAACATTCAATATTTAAAAAGAACAACCTGTATATATGAAATGCTCGATTGGACAAACAAGCATTAAAACTTTGATTTGAGACATTGTGCAATCTCCATGTTTATTTGTCCAATCTCCATATAAGAAATTATTATTTTGTAATTTTGTCCAACCTCCAATTTCAAAACGATTTTTTTACTATAATTGTATCGTTTTTCGTATTTTTTTCATTATATTATCTATTAAAATGATTCAATGTATCAAAATAACACAAGATTTACATTTTTTTTACTTCAGTCTGGATAAAATACGAAAAAACCTTCTCCTGTAAAATTTGCTAAATGGTCGATTGGACACTCAAGCACTAGGGCGACGATATTACTATTTATTTGAAAGTGTTTAAAGGTATTAATAATGTATTTAATTTGCTGGTACAACACCTTTCCATGCAACTCAGTAATGGTGCAGTTCACAATTCACCGTGCCGTGTCATTAACCTTTTTAAGACGAGCGTCATGTATAGATGCCCACCGGCAGCGTGCCTAAACGCCGAGCGTCATCTATACACGCCCTCATGGCTATACACAATTGTGAACCTTCATATCTCAGTAAATTCATACTTTATTGAGACAAAAATTGGATGAATATTACTCCCATATATTTGACTTCAAGACATCTGTCGGTGAATCAACAAAACAATTGTTAAATTATTTAAAAAAAAATAAGAACTCTAAACACTGAAATTCATCGATCATCGCCAGTTCATTTTGTTGTTTTGCGCTCAACATTCTACATTGAATTCGATCCTAACCAATACAAAATCGGCGCATATGCCTTATCTACATCAAATGCCGGAAGGATCACGTGATATATCGATGACGCCATGTACTTTTTTTGTATGGAGATAACATTATTCTTCATTTATATTATGTTTATGAAGTGTTGAATTTCATTTAGTTTATGTGATCCTTTTGTTCATCTTTGATCTTTTTATCATGTATCTACATCATTAGATTTTTTTTACTGTTATTATATTCAATTAAAATGAAATTGAAAAAAAATTGTGTGCAACGCAAAATACTGGCCGTCCATAGGGAATGCAAGTACTTGTACCTACCCATCTTGATTGGGTTAAGCTAGTAAAAAATAATAATAAAAGTATAATATGTAGGTATTGTATTTTATATAAGTAAAGATTATTATTATATTATAAGTAAAGATTATTATATTCATTATATTTCATATGTTTAAAAACATCACAACTTTCCCGATTTTACCTTTAAAAGTAGAATCGGGAAAGTAAGTTTGTCGGTTAAAAAGCAGGCAACTCAATACCCTAACATTGTTCGCATTCTCCCAGTCTAGCACTCACGACTCACTGCGCCGTGAGCCAATACATTTCGAAGGAGTGAGTTAACACACCCGGCGCAGTGAACTGAGTCGATGCAATTGAGCGGTGCAACGCAGCGTTACACATGTCTACTGGAGACGACATGAATATTGATAAACACAAGATTTCTGCATTATTAACTCAAAAATTGGATTTTTGACTTATGTTGTTGCTCTCGCAAACGAGCGATATATACCCTGTAATATTACGCTTGAGCCTCTATAATTCAAACTGCAGCTAATCCAAACGATGCCCCCTACCTCTAAGCTATCACTGTTTCTCAGTAACAGTACCACGTAATCAGTATCATAGGAATAAAGCGTTTTCTATTTCACCAATACCACTTGTTAAATTGAACATTATATTGAACAGGGTTTATATTTTGAGTGTTTGGATTATAGAAACTACTGCATTTATAATGTATATAACTTTTATTTTTAATTTCTATTTTTTTTTGTTCAATTTCGTGATTATAGATGTGTTTCTATATCTGAGTTATTATTCATCCTCAGAACCGGTTCAATAGACAGCCGGAGAAGTACAAGCGCTTCTTGGAGATATTACATGCTTATCAGAGAGGACAGAAGGAAGTTAAAGAGCCTCAGGTCAAACAACAGACGGAACAGGAAGTTTATGCGCAGGTTATTTTTATTTACCACTAAAACACCATATCAATCAATCTTACTATTTTCATGCACTCATTAATTACACACCTGAATCTCAAGCTCCTTGCACCCTGCGTAAGTGGCGAGTTTATTGCCGTATGGCAAAGATAACTAATCCTAGGTTATAATCACTAATGCTTACAGATTTTAATCATTTTTGGTGTAATTGTCTTTTATAATGTGCAATAAAGAAAACCAATCTGAACCTAATTTGTACCAAAGTTTTGCTCCATTCAGATTTAAAAAAATAGATAATTATATCTCTATCATGGATGAAATAAAAACAAAACTGATATTGTACCTTAATCAAATTATACATTTTCCTGTAGGATGTAATTGTTTTGAATAATGGTATTATATATTCCATAATAAGTACTTGTAAGATAATCTCATCTCAGTGATGTCTTGAAATACCAGTACAATCGCTAATTGGTATTTAAATAATTGAGTAAAATGAAAGTATTGGATAGAAACAATCTCAAGTCAGTCTTATCTTATGATTACTGATATGAAAACATACTACTTATGGTTGTGTTACTTATTGTATGAAATGGCCCCATTAGGTAGCAAAGCTGTTTGAGAATCAAGACGACCTTCTGTTGGAGTTTGGTCAGTTCCTTCCGGATGCTACGGGAAGTGGAGGAGGTATGGGGGGAGCTGCCATCAAGTCTGCCACGGCTGCGTTGGACAATAATCGCAGTCAGGAGGCAGTCAGACCTAGGACTGCCACACAACAGCAACAGGTAACTTATTTTTATATTACAACACATATTCAAAAAACAATCACAAGATATAGAAAAATATTCACAATAAATAAAAACATATTACCCTGTGTTATTTTGGGAGCAGTCTTTGGTTGATTGCAATAAACATTTACTTTTGCAACATTGCCATTGTTCACAAATAGTACCTATATAGTTAATTATTTGTTTTTAGAGAGGTGGTTTGGACCCAATGTTGATGGACACCGAGTCAGGTTACCATGTGTCTGCGAGACCTGCTTCTCCTATGGGATACCTCAGTTCCGCACCTACCATACAGTCTATACCTCCTCGTACACAGGATGTGTCCACACCTTCGCACCATCCATCATCACAGGTTCATACTTATTTATAATTCTCTAATGGACAAACAGTTGGTATATTATTTGTGGTTTTTATAAATAACAAATGCAGTCAGAATTTTAGGTTTATTTTCTTACTTTTTGACTTGCATATTTCTGTCCACAAAGCATATAATTATGTATGCATAAATATTAATTAATAAATTCCCAGATAGAACAAAAATCTATTTTAAAATAGGATGGATAGTGACAAGTTATCCAGTTTACCTACATACCACACTATCAGGACATATTCCACAATGTGGGGTAACCAGCGACAGGTGTGCATTATTGCATTATCATATAAAATGAAATGAATCATGACACATGTGTGTATCGCCACACACCAGTGTCATCTCACCTAAAAATATGTTTAGAATGTGAACCTTATTGGTGAACTATGTAAGACATTATTTTGCCCCCTGTATTTACGATTATCCGGTTCTCATGGGACACCTAAAAATAATAATAAATAATACACTGGAAGCACTCACAGCCAATATATTTGGGTTTGAAACTTATTTTGATTATCTGAAGCTTGGTCTCATTGATCTTGTTGAAATTTTGGGAACCTTTTGTAATTATATATATTCATACTAATTGGTTTGATTGAAATTTTCAGGTGTCGTCCCATCATCATCAAAAACATTCCAGTTCTTCGCATCATACAGGCTCTGGTCTCACATCTTCTCAACACCATCTCAAGAGATCACCCAGCTTCTCAAATAATCAAATTGGTATGTATTTATATGTGTCGCACAATGATTCAATGCATTCTGTGTAGAAAATTTACATGTGAAAGCTGAATATAAGAAGTTTTTTTTTATGCCAAAAATTGAAATAAAAAGCAAATGTTTAAAATGATACTAAACCGCTGTGATTCCATTCCATTGATTGTGAAGTTAGATTCCATTCCATTGATTGTGAAGTTAGATTCCATTCCATTGATTGTGAAGTTCAATTCAATTCCCAGCAGAGAGGAAATTTCTTACAAATTATTTCACAGAGAAAATTTTGATTAGTTTGGAAATACTAGTTGGATAAAATTGGCATACTCACTTGGCACGAGGTAGTGTTAACAGTAAAATCTTTAGAACCTATATATAGATAGATACATTTGAATTGACTGTAAGTTGGTCATTTGACATTTAGGATGTACAGAATCCTGATTTCCTTATTTATTCATAACTTTTCTTGATTATTATTTATTAACATTTTTATAAACTAAATATCTTTTTGACACACGCTAATAATAACCATTTTTCCCAGGATCCGGTCCACCACCCCCTAAGAAGCACAAATTATACGCACCGAGAGATGTCTCATACGCAGAGGCAGCCAAGTATGGATCCCTTAGTGACTTCAGTTACTTTGACAGAGTCAGAAAAGCACTTCGCAGTCAAGAAGTTTACGATAATTTTCTCAGGTGCATATAACGTAGATTTTCATATTCTCTTTCGATTGAAGTAAAAATCTACTTCATAGGCCTTGTAGTTTTTTATTACTTACAATAAAAAAAATAAGGGTTTTACTAAAACTAT
Source organism: Molanna angustata (assembly GCA_963576475.1). Classification (NCBI taxonomy): domain Eukaryota; kingdom Metazoa; phylum Arthropoda; class Insecta; order Trichoptera; family Molannidae; genus Molanna; species Molanna angustata. Next base: position 49,834,025 of record OY754965.1, on the reverse strand, counting down.
TTTTACAAGAAAAGTATTGAATTCAAATTTTAAAAAAACTTGTGCAATAGAATAAATATGTAAATACAAACTATTCTTTATTTCAAAGGGTACTGGTATCTATTGAGAGTACTGGGTAATAGATTTTCAAAATATATAGCATTCTATAGCCTGTTAAAAGCTAATTATTATTTCACATCAATACAATAATTTGGTAAATAAGTTAAAACGAGAATACAAACAAAAAATATTTTTCACCAAGAATTAATATATGTGATATTTAATTAGACACTTTGGAATTATGTAAAATGTTGAATATAATAATTAATATATGTATGTGATATTTAATTAGACACTTTGGAATTATGTAAAATGTTGAATATAATAATTAATATATATATGTGATATTTAATTAGACACTTTGGAATTATGTAAAATGTTGAATATAATAATTAATATATATGATATTTAATTAGACACTTTGGAATTATGTAAAATGTTGAATATAATAATTAATATATGTGATATTTAATTAGACACTTTGGAATTATGTAAAATGTTGAATATAATATTTTCTCTGGATTTGGGACTTAACTTTGTATCAAATTCATTTGAATTGAAAGGATGATGGGTACAAATGTATGGAATCTGGTACTGGCATCTATCAAATTGAATCATCGTTGGAAAGGTCTTTATGTGTAGAATAAGAATAACTGATTCACTGTCCGATCAGAGTAAATCCTGTCTTGAAAGTTATTGATTTTTTGATGAGTTTTTTTTTGTAAAATCCAGTATCTTCTGAGTATATTTCAAAACAGACAACTTATAAGGGTTTGTTGTCTTAGGTCCGAATGCAGAGTCCTACCTAACTTCTAAATACTAAGGGGCTGTTTCACCAGGTCCCGAATATCTCTCAATTATGCCTATTCAGCGGTTATGTCTCAAGTAAAGTAAAAATTGCATTTCACCACTCCCGAATAGCACTACTCGTCAGATAAAGTGACAAATAACTTATAGGGGACTTTACCTACCCAGTAAAGTTATTCGGAACTTTATTTGTCACGTTGACAGTTGCATTTCATTGCCGGTATCACGTGTTTCATTGTTATTTTCTTTTAAATATGATTTTATTCGAGGCAATAGACGATGTTTTTGATGCGGAAATGTTTCTTACACAAATAGATAAAATATTACTTCGTCAAATTCGATGAAGTTGATTTTAAAAGAAAATTTCGCTTGTCAAAGCTTACAGTATAAATGATATGTGACTTGATAAAATATTGAATACAATGAAGTAAATACATACTTTGATATATAAAACATTACTTTATTATATGCATTTGTTATTTAAATAATGTCATTCAAATGTAATATTAAGTATTAATTTAAATACATAGAATATTGTTTATTGTTATTTAAATTCAAAAGATTCGATCTTAACGTACCTAAAACTTAAACGTCAAAATGAAACGCATTTGGCGGTTGTCCATAGAAGAATTTGAAAACTAGTTCATTTCTATGTATTTGTCTATGAAAATGCGACGTTGCCATCGTTATTCGTCAATTTACTATTCGGAACTTATACAACGATGGTGAAACGCAAATTTTATTCAAAACATTTTAACCGGCGAATAGCACTATTTGCCGAATAGTTATTCGAGACTTATTCAGAGTTTGGTGAAACAGCCCCTAACTATGTTTTCATTGCACAATCGCTCACTTAAGTTCACTTGACTTCCTAGTCACTTGACTTCCTAGCTGGAGGATGCTACGATGTTTTTGTATGAGAGACACTTAGCGCACGCGCATCGGCGTAAAGTAACATTTGCGAATTGTCAAAAAGTAATTAGATAGCGAGGAACCTTATGAGTGGTTTAATACTAAAATACGATATTTTTTCGATGGATGATGATTTTATCGGCTTCGTTGAATATGTATTTGGTAATTTTATCAAATCAAATACCAAATAGAGTATCCAGCGATCCTTACGAGATGCCGAAAATTCGGTGGAATTTCCAAAAAATCGTGACATCGAACTGTCAGTGTGAACATGTGTTTGAGTTGTTATGACAAAAAAACATTTGGAACGTCAGTTTAAACTCATAGAATGCGAAGAAAAGAGATAGATAGTTATCTATCTCTTTTCTTCGTACACAATATGTGAAATTCTACACCATCGACCTTAAGTTTGGCATAGTATTTAGTTAGTGATGTCTCTGCAACGCAAATGCTAACTTAAGAGGGTGACTGCTGCCAACGTACCTATTTTTTTCAATTTGATATACCATCATTATTACTAAACGAATCATTCTGAAAAAAATAACCTAGTTAGTTTGGATATTAATAAAGAGAAATATACCTTAACTTTTTGATTATGTTCTGTATATATTCTTGTAAGAAAATAATAAGCATACCCCGATTTTAGACATTTATCTTAAATTTCTAAAAAAATATATGGTATAGAGCAATATTTTTTATTATAAATTAAAGAAGAACAAAACAACTGGAAAATATTATATGACGTTGCATTAACGCATCAGGTTAAGTAAATAAACCAAAAAAACTTATTACGCAATGGCGCTGAATGGAAAATAAATATTTTTTTGGTTTATTTACTAAACCTGAAGCATTAATGCAACGTCACATCATATTTTTCTAGATATTTTTGTCTTCTTTAATTTAAAAAAATATATATTACTCTACGCCTTATAGTTTATTAAAAATATATGATAAACGTTGAAAATCGGGGTATGCCATTATTTTTCTACAAGAATTTATACAGAACATTATCAAAAAGTTAAGGTATATTTTTGTTTATTAATACCTAAACTATCTAAATTATTTTTTTCAAAACAATTTGATAAGAAATAATGATGGTATATCAAATTGAAAAATAGGTACGTTGGCAGCAGTCCCCCCCTTAAGAATACTAAATACTTCAGTGAGGTTAAGAGTTAGTATTTAGGTACCTAGGCATTCGGGTCTTAGTATTTTTTGTTCACTGAAAGGAGCTATGCAACAGTATATGTACATAATACCCATCGTGATTGGATTTAGATACCAAAATTACCAACATCTTTTAATATAAAGCTATATAAAATTATTTGGAACTTAAGTTTATGTAAATATTTACAAAATATCAACCAAATCTGAATTTAATTTTGTAATAACTTATTTATTTGTTTGTTACAGATGCCTATTGCTGTTTACCCACGAGATAATATCAAAGAGTGAGTTACTGTCTGTGATTGCACCATTCTTCAGTCGCAATCCCGAGCTACAGAGATGGATGCACGAGTTCCTGGGACCAACTTCACCACCTCCACCACCGCCTCTGTCATCATCACCTCCCAATGTACATACAAACATGACCAATGGACCACATCACTATACACCACCACCAGGTTTGTTGGAATACATCATAATTATTTATTTATTTATTTATGGACCCGGGAATTGTGTAACAAATATTTTTAAAAATATTTATTCTCGGCTGAGATTAAAACCTTGAGCACCTGCACATAATTTAAACCTATTAACACTTTAACCTTTACTGACAGCTAACAAGTTCTATTTATAAAATGAGATCTAGAGAGGTTGGAATAATAAAAATAAATAGGCAGGAATGAATGTACCTATATTGAGATAGGAGTGTGGCTACATCATATAGTGAAACAACATGTATATGTATGTTGTTTCCATTAGACAAAGAAATTTTAAATAATTTGCAACCGTAAGTTTTCCATTGTTTATTTTTTTTTCAATCCTGGGGGGCAAGTCTTGTCAACCGGTGGAATCAAAACCAACTATGTTTACCCATAATTATCTTATGGAGTTGTATAACTTCTTAAGATGAAATTTAAACAATGTTGGGGGCATTGTGAATTTTATAAAGATTTAGATATAAATTGTCTTCTGAATATGGGTTTGTTCCCGGTGAGAGGAATGTTTACATATTAACATAATTATAATCAATAGGAATATGTCTAAATATATGTTTCAAAATAACCTAGATAAAATTTCATTTTTTTATGCTATGATTTGTATTCGTTAACAACATGAGTCTAAATCTAAATATTTCATTTTAATTGTTCAGGTTATACCCCTGGTCTGTACTCTGCCGGCGGTGAGCGCTACACTGGTGAGATGGACACCCTGGGAGCCCTGGGGGCTCAGCTGCGCCAGGAGAGGCCTCAGGGAGACGCCGCAATGGACGTGGACCTGTCCACCTGCAAGAGGCTTGGCACATCGTACTGTGCCCTGCCGAGGGGTTCGGCAGAGAGTGCTGCCAGGAGGTGTTCGGGGAGGACGGCCCTCTGCCGGGAGGTGCTCAACGACTCATGGGTCAGCTTCCCGACTTGGGCAGAAGATTCCACCTTTGTCACCAGCAGAAAGACACAATATGAGGAGTACATATATAGATGTGAAGATGAAAGATTTGAGGTAAGATAACTATCATTCATTTGTTTAGTTTTCTATTTTTTTTAATTGTTTATTTAATTGTCATTCTGAAAGACCTGAAAATTTTACTTTTTTATTTATAATAATAATAATTTTTAAAAGAGCAGATTGGCTCATGACAATAATTTATAGTCAACATTTGACTTCAGTTCTCGATATAAAGTCTGGTTTTCAATTCCCGTTGAAATGCTTTTTCATTAATAGTATTTAGTTTTTCTGGCAAATTATTGTAGGCACAGCCACATTATTCTTTCGTGTCCATTTTTTTTTGTAGTTTCCTCAGTTACCAAGTAATATGTGTTGTAGTTGTGGATTTGTGTTCTCTTAAGGCCTTAATTCAGGGTCTTCTATTTTTCCTAATGTGTACAGAATTGATTCAAAAATTAGTTATCCAGTGTGTACAGTTTTGAATCCTGCCTTACTGTTTTCATTCACCTATAACACATCATTTTCTTAGCTAAGGGAATTTATGGGCATGTATATATTTATATGAAATTATATTTTACTTCAGAATTAGTACTTCAGCATAAGCCTTTTTCGCATACAGCATGATGATTTCCACCTATGTTTTACTTGAAGTGAACTATTGTATATTTTTTAATAATGCATTTTGTATTTTTGTCTTTCAGCTGGACGTAGTAATAGAAACAAACGCTTCAACCATATTGGCCTTAGAGGGAGTGCATAAAAAGTTGTGTCGTATGAGTCCCGAGGAGTCTGCACGCTTCAGATTGGATGATTGCCTCGGTGGATCAAGTCCCACCATACATCAGAGGGCACTGAAGAGGATATATGGCGAAAAGGTAAATAATATTTATATATTCTATGTCCAACTATGAAAACTTTGTTAATTTATTTGACGAGTTAGGTTTCTTATATCTATCCAATTGCTTCTCGGACAACTAACAGGTACCATGTCAAATACGTTAGCTTCTTTAATAAGACATTGAAATACTTCTGGCTAGTAGGGAGTTAATTGATTCATCTTCTCAAGTACTGTAACTTATAAATTGTTTTGTTTCAGGCACCAGATATAATAGCAGGCCTAAAGAAGAACCCCCTGGTAGCTGTTCCTGTTGTACTTAGAAGACTGAAAGCCAAGGAAGAAGAATGGCGGGAAGCACAGAAGGTAATATCTTAATAAAGACTAAGTGGGAATATATATTTATATATTATATAGGAGAACTGGGAAATCAGGCATCTACAGGATTTACAACCTAAATGTAAAATTGCTACGATAAGGGTAGTCAATAAAAAGGCATAATTGATGAACGTTGCGCAAGTGCTTATAGTGATCACATACACCAGCTGATGTCGGGTTGTAAGCCCTGTATAAATATGTTCCCCCTTCGTCTCTATTGCTATATTTAAAAAAAAATTGTCAAAAAAAAAATATTATTGATGGGGAAAAAATTCAATGTTTTGTATTCATAAAAAAATTTGAATTTTGATTTCCTTACATTATGATTTTTTATTTCCTTACACTATCTTACCTAATATTGAATTGATTGAATTGTTCCTTAGGGTTTCAACAAATTATGGAGAGAACAGAACGAGAAGTACTACTTGAAGTCATTAGACCACCAGGGCATCAACTTCAAGCAGAATGACATCAAGTCACTCCGGTCAAAGAGTCTTCTCAACGAAATTGAAACACTTTTTGAAGAGGTCAGTACCATTTTTATTGCTTTTAATTTGTTCCTATCAATAATTTATATTTCTTCCACCACTACCATTGCATACATAGCATCATACAGTGATAGATGTGCACTTCCTTATATTATGTAAAACAGGAACTACATGCAGAGTGGGTAGTGCCTCATTGCTGAACTATGTGAAATGTTATTTTGTCTATTGAATTTTTGATTATTTGTCAAATATGGGACATACAAAGACGTGGAAGCACTATTCTATGCCGGTGCCTCGCATTATACACCTTTGAATTTATTTATAAGTATGTTTATATGATTAATTCAAAATTTTCCTCTATGCCATATTTAAATTTTTTGCTACAATAGATTTGGAATCTTACCTATAAAAGCCATGGAATGTACACAATGTTTAGGAGTATGTATGTATATGCATTTAGAGTTTTTAAACTACATTAATTTATGTGTTCTTTTGTGCAGAGACGTGACCAGATGGCAAGTTCCCTGTTGGATGGTCCTCCCGTGGGTGGCCCCCACCTGTGCGCCAGGCTGGGGGGTGGAGGCTCTGCCTTGCTGGGCGACGCTGCCGACCTACTCATACACCACGTCAGGCGGCAGACTGCCGTGCAGAAACAGGAGAAGCAGAGGATAAAGCAGCTGCTTAAACACTTCCTGCCCGATCTATTCTCACATCCCAGGATGACACTCAGCGATGACGAGAGAGATGATGGTAAGACTTTAAGTCGTAACATTTTCTTCTTTTTTTTTTGCGGGTGGCAGTTCTTGAGGAGAACACACTTAGGCCAATTGGCCCTTTATGATACCACAATGGGGCTGTCCTCCCACTCACTCATCCCCCTTGAACCAGCCTGAGTGGCTAATGAATGTCATAATGTCTCCGATGTTGACCGACGCTATGTCAATTAAATCATCATAGAAGAAACTTCCCAAGGAGCTTCTCCTAATTCTAGAGAGAGCAGGACAGTGACAGAGGAAGTGGGTCACCGTCTCCTCCTCCTCGTCTTGGCATGCTCTGCAGTAATCGTATGCCTCCAGCTCTAGCCTTCTGGCATGCTTTCCTATAACCCAGTGTCCCGTTAATACTGATATGACTCTGGCGAGTGAGTCTCTTCTGAACGAGAGTATTTCTCTGGTTCTTCTGAGATCATATTTTGGCCATGTTTGTCTGGCAATGGAGCATGTGCTCTCCTCAGACCACCTTTGGTCAGCACAAGCAATCATTTTCTCACTGACCCAGAGTTTACATGTTGCCATAGGGACTCCAGGTCTGTGTTTGATATTGGCCCTGAGTCAAATTGAAAACGCTGTTCGTTATCGCCAAGCGCTATTTTTTTTTTTATGTGATTTGACGTTTGTTGTAGAAATTTTTTCTACAATAACAAACAACAAACGTCAAATCCCATACAAAAAAATTAGTGCTTGGCAATAACGAACAGCGTTTTCAATTTGACTTGGGGGCATTGTCTAGTGATAACAGGGTACCTGCTCTGGCAAGTTCGTCTGCCCTACAATTCCCCGCTATATTACTGTGACCCGGCACCCACATGATATGTAGATTGAACCGCTCCGCTGCCCCAATTAAGATGCTGCGGCAGTTCAGGGCCACTCTAGAAGTAGTACTTACGCCTTTTAAGGCTTTAATAGCCGCTTGGCTGTCTGTGAGAATACGAACAATGCTGTTTGATACTGTATTGCCTTGTATCCATTCTACTGCTTCCTGGATTGCCAAGATCTCTGCTTGAAAAACACTACAGTGGTCCGGCAACCTGAAAGAAATATTAATATTTAATTGCTCCGAAAAGACTCCTCCGCCCACCTTACCTTCCAGTTTTGACCCATCAGTGTAAAACACCTGAGCTTCATCGTGATGGATCAGATTCTCTTCCCACATTTCCCGCGAGGGGATTTGGGTTGAGAACCTGTTCTCGAAGAAAGGTTTGGGAATGACATAGTCGATACCTTCGGATGGTTTTTTTGAACTCCTGAAGAATTATGGAGTGTCCAATGTGTGTCTCCCTCCAAGGGTTGACACAATTCATTCTTATGGCAGCTTTCGTTGCCATTTGTTTTCCCAGGAGGTCCAGCGGAATCAGATTTTGTCTGTGTAGTTCTTAGACAGCCAGTGGTTGTCACTTCTGCTAGTCTTTGAACTTTTGCCAGCTCTTTTAGGTGCACTTTTTTTTCAAGCAGTGCTACCATTCCACCACTCCGTACATCATGACTGGTCTTATGACCGCCTTGTACATCCAGTGGGTTATCTTGGGGTGTTGTCCCATTTCTTCTTAGTTTTGTGGTTTCAAATGAGTTAATAAAGAAAATTGGTTGAAAATTTTAAAGCATTAATATATTGCATGCTAGAAATGGGTGAAACAAGAGCGAGTATGGACTAGAATGTTGTTTGAAGAAAGGTTATTTGGTATAGAATGAATGTAAAAAAACATTCCTGTGGTTTATATTAAAGAAGGAAAAGTAAGGCAATGCATGAATGTACATGTCGTGATAATAATAAATACTTCCTTGCACCCTGCGCAAGCAATTTCTTTCAACTAATCAGTGTTTCCAGCCCAGAGAAGCAATATTTGCCTGAGAAATTATTTTAAATAAATTTTTCCTCTGCTGGGGATCAAACCCAGGATGCCCGCACAGAACCCAACCTGCTTACCAACTGCCACAGTGGTCGGCAGATAATCTTCCTGACATAAAGAATGTATGAGTTTCTGTTTGTGCCACATGGCCTGTATTAAGAAGCTTAATTTAATTCCCTTATCATAAATTAATATTGTCAATAGATTTACACTGTTTTTTAATTTCATACCACCAATTTCTTTTTTTTTATATAAAAATAATTTGTTCTACATATTTTATACTATACATACATACATACCATCATGCCATGTCACTCACGGGGTAGGCAGAGAGAACCGAACGCCACATTTTTCTATCTTGACACATTCATCGCCTCATCAACATTCATACATCGTCTTATACATGTTCGTCTGTTTTATACTATAGACTGTTTTATATATTTTATCAATGTTCTAATGTATTTTTTATTTAATGTTTTAGATGAGAAAGAGTTGGATTTAAATTTGGACAGTCCATTATCAGGTGGTGAGGAGACAAAGCCGGTGATAAGGGGCTCCAGCGAAAGGGACCCCGAACCAATTGTAGACATTAAACCCATTGAAAACAAAATCACAGTCAAACAGGAGAGAGAGGTAATAGAATAAGATAAACATACACATTATGTATATCAGTGATGTGAAGTATATTTTTGTTCAACAAGTCAAATGATAATAATTTTCTCCATAAAGATATAAATAACAATTTAGTGTCAATATTATGTATATTGTTATAGTAATTTGTTGAATATATTTTTACTATAGTAATCACTTAATTCTGTTGATAAATTTTGATTTATCCACTATCTTCTTTACATGATTTAGTCAACTGTCAAAATGCTCCTAATTTTAGTTCACACATAATTCAACGTGTACTACTTATTTTGACAGCAGTCTGAGTTATTTTAGTTAAGATAAAAACATAAGTTGTGTGTTGAAAAAAACTAAAAATGAATTTATTGTGTAATGTTGAAAATAAAAACCAAAGGATATTAGTGCAGATCAATTGAAAGATAGGCGACATTACATAATTAAACATGGCCGAACAGTGCACAGTATGCATGCGTGGTCTGAAGCATTGACAATTTGAGTTCATATTTATTATCTACTGTGCACTAATTTTGGAGGTTTTAATTTTAGGAGTAAGAAATTAAGTTCATATGACCTTAATTCTAAAATTTTAGTACATTCCTATTTTAGTTGAAGAAGTTACAAAATGGGACGTACTGTGTATGTTTATTTAATAATAATTATTTTTGCAGGCATCTTCAGAATCAGATAGCAATAATGGTCCAAGTGAAAAGACAAGAAGATCAGAAAAGTTATCCAATAGAGAAAATAAAGAAAACCTCAAAACTACGAGAAATAACAGCGCAGAGGAGGTTGAAAACAATACAAGTAAGTATAAATATAAAGATATTTATGGAATGAGCCAGGATGTGTTTGAATTAGAGTGAATTCAAGATTAACCAAATCGTAATTTTTGAATCTTATCTTATTGTTTTTTTGTCCAGATGCAGTTGGTTGGTCAAAATCATCAGAAAGCAGTAGTGCCAGCTTGAAGGCAAGACGGAGAGAAGGATCATCGGATAGTTCTGAAAAAGTGAAGGTGGAACCTATGGACACAACAACACCAGCTACAGACATCACCATCAGCTCACTACCATCATTACACAGGGAGAAGGTAACATAACCAATATTTTTCAAAAAGGTTGACGAGGAGATAATGTATGCGATTGAATCGACATGGCAGAAGATATGTGAAAACAAAATAAATGCAGTTGAAATAAGATAGTTAGACGATATATTGGAATCCAGGGTTTGAAATTAGAAAAGCATTGAATAAAAATAAAAACATGAATAACCCAATAAATTTAACCCTTGGTGTGTTTGACCTTGTGCGCAAATTGCTTAATGGTCGTCTGCTTGGGTATATCGTTATCTCGACAGCCCGTATGGAGGTGTTTACATTTATATGAAAATTAATTAATTATGCTTTGGGACGAAATAAATTTGCGGTTATTATCTAAAGCTAGATAACTAACCAACCTTTTACAATATTTTTTATTGTGAACACATGTTTTATTTATTTTATATAGGCCATTGAATATAGAATTCAACTTGTAACAGTTCCCATCTCAATAAACGAGGAATTTTCAATATATGTTTTATTTCAATTCGCGATTTTTCATGTTTTCTACTTGGAGCGATAATAAAGCAATCATATGATACAAAGAAAATAAATACTTTAGAGGAAAATGAGTTATTATTTCCGATTTGAAAACTGCAAAAAAAATACGCATTTACGCCATTTTATACTTCGTCAAACTTGACTTTCAGATACTCGCAAGACGTAATTATTTGGTCTTGGATGTTAGAAATCACTTTTTTACACAAGTTAGTTATCGTATTTCGTAAATACCACATAAAAATTCACAATCTAAATTGAAAAATTGATTTTAGGGCAAATAAACTGAACATAACCCCATTTTAGTAGTACAATTTGATATTGCCTCTTGTAAATGACCTTGATGTAAATTCCCGACATATTGTATATCATTGGAAAGAAGAAAAAAATATCTATCATATGACGTAATAAATTTCTAACCAGTCAATAATAAAAAAGTGAACAAAAAAACATTTGTTTCGGTTGTCTTTGGTCTACTACTTGCGTATGTATTGGTAAAATTTGAAATTGGCGCACGTTTGGTATTGGTCAGCAATATTTCAAGATGGCGCTGGCGCAATGCTCGTTCGCTATTGGACGGGCCTTACAGAAGGGACTCACAAACAATAGCGGCAGGGATTCACAACATATTTATTTTGATAAATAATTGAAATGAAACAAACAACTAGAAAAAATACTTTTGTTTATTTTGTCAATATGTAAAATTTGTCAAAAATAATATTCAATAGCACAAAAAGAACAAAATACAGATGACATTAAAAAAAATTATAAATAAAATTTACGGGATAGACAAAAATTGTCAAAAAAAATTTACAACCCAAAATACAATTTACATATTTTTTTTATAACCCGAGTTTACGGGATAGTAAAATGTGTAGATGACAACTATCTGTCAAAACAAAAAAAAAATTATAACCCATAAAGTTAAACTTAGTTTATTGTAAAATACAAATGGTTGAATTTTTTTTTTGCAAATATTTATTTTGACAGAATTACTTTAGAACTGTCAAAATAAAATACAAAAGCTACAAAATACAATTTAGATATTTTTTATATAACCCGAGTTAACAGGATAGTATAATGTGTAGATGACAACTATCTGTCAAAAACTGACAAAAAAAATAATTTTTATAACTCATAGAGTTATACTTAGTTTATTGTATAATACAAATGGTTGCTATTTTTTTTTTGCAAATATTTATTTTGACAGAATTACTTTAGAACTGTCAAAATAAAATACAAAAGCAACAAAATACAATTTACATATTTTTTTATAACCCGAGTTTACGGGATAGTCAAATGTGTAGATGACAACTATATGTCAAAAAAACTCTGACTGGTTGGTTGGAAGAAATTGCCGCTTGGCAATAAACCCGTCAGTGTAAAACTATTTGTATAAAAAGTTGAAATAAATAAATATATTAATAATAAAAACGGTGCCAAAAACTCTGGCTGGTTGGTTGGAAGAAATTGCCGCTTGGCAATAAACCCGTCAGTGTAAAACTATTTGTATAAAAAGTTGAAATAAATAAACATATTAATAATAAAAACGGTGCCAAAAAATTTGGCTGGTTGGTTGGAAGAAATTGCCGCTTGGCAATAAACCCGTCAGTGTAAAATTATTTGTATAAAAAGTTGAAATAAATAAATAAATTAATAATAAAAACGGTGCCAAAAACTCTGGCTGGTTGGTTGGAAGAAATTGCCGCTTGGCAATAAACCCGCCAGTGTACAACTATTTGTACAAATAGTTGAAATAAATAAATAAATTAATTAATAATAAATACGGTGCCAAAAAAAATAATAATTGTTATGTAAAAAGTGAAAATAGAACAAAGAATATTTATTTGTCATGTAACTAAAATTTTGTATACAAGCTAAATAAATGTATACAAAATCAAAAACAATAAATATAACAAATATTGTGATATCCCTGCCTGGCCGTCTTTGTATACAGATAAGGAGCCGCCATCTTTGTTTGCATTTGTGTGAGTGTTGTTTGATGATGAATTTCTCGATTGCAAAATATTTTTATCACACCATTTGAATTTATTGTAAAAAACTTATTGGAATCTGTTGGATATTTGTTCACAACAAAATTATCTTCAAAATGAAATAAGTGGTTCACTCAAAGTACTCTTCTATACGTAGAAAACACTCGAACAAATTTGTACTACGCACTTTGTTTTTACCGTTTCAAATTTTTAACAAGATTTTTTCGATAATTATGACACAAAATTACAATTTTTATTTACGCACTCACTTTATTTTAGTAAATAGTAACGAAATATAACAATAACTTATATTTTCTAGTTATTTACGTCTTTCTTTTCCACAAAAACAAAACTTCGACTCGCAGTACAAAACATTCAAACTTGGTCGAACTTCAACGGTATTGAATGACGAATTAGTCGCATATTTTGACCGGATGTTTTTTGTTTATGGTAAAATAATTCATTAGGATTAGATTCAAGCGAATCTAAAACTTATTTACTGCTTGCATAATATTTAAAATTGAAAAAAATAAACACAATACCTCTTGGTACGGATCCGTACCGTAAGCACACGACGGGGTATAATGTCCTTGGTACGGATCCGTACCGTGAGCACACGAGAGGTTAAATTATAATTATAACTTACCTCTCCCTGCCCCCACCGTACCTACCGTTAGTTGAGGCGATGGATGCATATCAAGATAGAAAACACAGGAACATGGTGTAATTGTTTTGTGGTGTAATTAATAAAATTATTAATAATAAAAATATATAATGCAAGAGTTTATTTATTTCAGCAATGGAGTCCACCTTGCTCCCAACCTGTTGTGTTCTTTGGTTCGGGGCACTGGTATGTTTTCCTGAGGCTACACTCGGTGCTGTGCCAGAGGCTGGCGCAGATGAAGCAGTTGGCGGAGAGGTTGGCCACACAGGAGGCGGGAGATGCCAAGTTGAGAAAACCGGCCACTGCGACGGCACTTAGACTTAAACCAGATAGTGAGTTTAACTTTAATTCAGTGCCTTTGTGATTCAGAAATCTGACTCTCGAGACAAAGGTCCCGGGTTTGATTCACTGTAGAGACACAGTCTTTCAATTTTAGATTTGTGAGACGATTAATATCATAATTCAGCAGCGTGGCAACTTGTCACTGGATGTTTATTAAACAACATTTGAAGAAAAAAATTTCTTTAAATTAGATTTTAGATTAAATTAGTTTCCATATAATTAATAGTGTATATAGTTATATGTTATATACTGGTTTGTTCCCTAAAAGACTATTATTTTTTTATATGACATAAATGTTAACATCCATATGATTGTTGTTGTTTCAGATACATTACCCGTGACACAATACTATTCAGCATTATTAGAGATGGTACGTTCTGTGTTGGACGGCAACATGGAAGCTTCTGCATATGAAGATGGACTGAGAGAAATGTTTGGGATTCATGCGTTTGTAGCGTTTACACTTGACAAGATTGTATCATACGCAGTTAGACAGGTAACTTTATTTTTATATTGTTACATAAGAAACTGAACATTAAATCTGTATACTTTTTGTTTTGTTTGATGTTCAATTAAGTGAGACTATTAATATCGTAAGTCTCCAGAATGTGGCAAATTGTTATTATTGCATGTTAAATTAATATTTGACAGTACCTGTTAGTTACCCCAAAAGTAATGTAAAATAAAATATCTACATACGGTCCTATCAAGAATTGTTGATCGACAAACTAAACTTGGTTTTTTTTTTTTTTTTTTAAATCCTTCTAGAGGCTTCTTCACGTCAGCTCGATATGTAGCTCATTGTGAATGATTGGCTTCTAGAGGTCTTCCCATAGTCCAATCTCTCGAATGAATCTTAAGATCTTCAGTGGGCTGGCTTCTCTGATTTGTGTTTCATCAGCGATGTGAGAGCCAAATATTCTGGCTCTTGTTTGCATCAGTGGTTCACAGTCCTTGAGCAGGTGTAGCGGAGTTTCATGTTCGTCTAGGCAAAATCTGCATAGATGCATGTCTGCTAAGTTCATTGTGCATAGGTGTTTATTCAATCTACAATGTCCAGTCAGTGTTCTGATTAGAATTCTTATATTTTCTCTGTTATGAGTAAGAATTTGTTTAGATCTTTTAGCTGAGAAGCCTGAGATCATTGATTTTGCATGCTTTTGTCCTGATAGGTTAAGCCAGTTTTGTTTAGCTTTTTCTAGCATGTTGTTGTATAATATTGTTTTGATGACACTATTGGTTAAGAAGCAGTAAGGTTCTGGTCCATAGGTAACTGAGTCAGCCCCCATATTTGCAAGTTTGTCTGCCTCTTCATTGCCTTTGTAGCTTGAGTGTCCCGGCACCCATCTTAGAACCACCTTGTTGTTGTGTTCTATTGTTAGTTTGTTTAATGCTAAATTACAGTCTTGGACTGTAGATGAATTTATTTTACATGAGTTTAGAGCTTTGAGAGCTGCTTGACTGTCGGAGTAAATATAAATAGTTTTGTGTCTATAGTTTCTTATGAGATTTTCATAGGCACAAATTGTTATGGCGCATAATTCTGCCTGGAAAATTGTTGTGGTGTGTCCCAGGTGTTTGTATATTTTCACTTTCGGTGTGAGTCCATACACTCCTGAGCCCACTCCTTTTTCTTTTTTGGAACCATCAGTGTACCAGATAAGGGCACCATTTGATTCCTGATACCAGATTTCAGATATTTCATTTCTGGTTTGAATTTCGATTTTGTAAGGTTTATCGAAATTGTAGACTGTCTTGATTTTGTCTTTTGGTAAGCTAATTAGGTTTACTTCATCAAGTTCCTTTATTAGGTTAGATTTGCTTGAAAAACTGTGTCTTTTGTTTGCATCAATTAATCTTATTATACCTTCCTTCGCTACTTTCTGTAGATGAAGGTAGAGTGGTGGAAGATTAAGGAAAGCTTCTAAGGAAGCTGTGGGAGTTGTATGTAGTGCTCCCGTTATCAGCAGGCAGGCCATTCTTTGTAGCTTTGAGAGCTTGTCTCTGCAGCCTTTCTGTTCTAGTTTGTTGCTCCAAACTGGTATTGCATATGAGATTGTGGGCCTTACTATGGATTTATACATCCACAGTGTTTGCGAGGGTTTTAAACCCCAGTTCTTGCCCACTAGTCTTCGGCATGACCACAGAGCTTTTGTTGCTTTCTGCGTTATATTGTCTACATGTTTGTTCCATGTGAGTTTGTTATCTAGTGTTATTCCAAGATATTTAGTTTCTTTTGAGATAGTTAGTTTTCTCCCAAAAAGAATGGGTGCAAAGAGTTTGTCAAGTTTCCTCTTATTTGTAAATGGAATAAGTGTAGTTTTGTTTGCGTTGACTTTTAGTCCATTTTTTATGCACCAATTTTCTACATTTTTAAGTGCATTTTGCATCAGTTCGGAAATAATGTCACATTCTTTCCCTCTGATTATAATTACTATGTCATCAGCATAGCTTTGTGCATTATAGCCATTGTCATTGAGTAGGCATATTAAGCTATCTACTGTAAGTGTCCATAGTAGAGGAGAAAGAACTCCTCCCTGAGGACATCCTTTGCAGGTTTTAGCTGTTAAGTTCTCTCCCAGCAAATTTGTTGTAATAAATCTGTTTGACAGCATGTCTTCGATCCATTTTATGATGGTGGCGTTAACCTTTTTGCGCCTTAATCCATTTAGCAGGACATTAGTTGGAGCACCATCAAAGGCTCCTTCTATGTCTAAGAAAACGCAGAGTGCTATTTCTCCGTTGTTTAGTGAGTTTTGGATAGTATTCACTAGTTCAATGAGGGCAGTCTCTGTAGATTTCCCTTCTTGATATGCGTGTTGTTTGGCATGTATTGTGTGTTTGCTTAATGTTGTTTCAATTAAGTGTCTATGTATAATTTTCTCCATAGTTTTAAGCAGAAAGGATGTTAGACTTATTGGTCTATATGCTTTAGGTGTATTGTAACATTCTTTGTTAGGTTTGGGTATGAATGTTACTTTTACAGTTTTCCACTTCCTTGGAATATAACCCCATGCCAAACTGGCTCTGTAGATCTTTAGCAGGAGAGGCATTGTTACCTCAATGCTATTTTGAATAAGGGCAGGGAAGATATTATCCTCTCCGCTACTTTTGTAGGGTTTGAAGGTGTTTATAGCCCATTTAATTTTAGAAGGTTTGAAGATTTCTGACGCTAATCTCCAGTCTTCTAGATTTGGCCTGCAGATAACTTGTTGAGGAATGTGGTTGTTGGTGACAACCTGACATCCCGGAAAGTGAGTATCTGCAAGTAGGGTGAGTGTTTCTTTTCCTGTTGCAGCATAGCTGCCGTCTTGCCTCATGAGAAGGCCAATATCTGGTGTTCTCTGTTTAGCAAGTACTTTGTTTATTCTTGCTGTTTCTGTTGTGTCATTTATTGAATTACAGAAGTTTTTCCAGGATGTAGCTTTAGCTTTCCTGATTTCTTTATGGTATTCCGTGAGTGCTTTCCTATAGCTATCCCACGTTCCATGCGATTTTGCCTTGTTGAAAAGCTTTCTTATGTTTGCCCCGAGTTTTGCCAGGTGAGAGTTCCACCATGGTACTTCTCTGGCTTGACTTTTAATTTTCTTAGGGCAGCTTTGTTCGTAGGCTGAGTTAAGGCTTTCTGATAGAAAGTCTGTTGCAAGATCTATGCTTTTCCAATCTTTGATTGATTTGTAGGAGGTCCCCAAAGTATTTTTGGTAATCTCCTCAAGAACACTTGGTTAGTAAATATAATTAATTTGATTGTAATGTTTAATGTATTCCAGTTACAACAGTGTGTACAAGAGCGTGTCGCCAGCAAATGTGTAGAGCTTCATGTACAGGAGAGAACGAGACAGGCAACTAGTGGTACTGGGGCACCCTCAGCAGCCGCCATGGCAGCCCATCAACGGAGAGCTGAGAGATTACTCAGAGAGGACCAGGCCTTCAAGATGTGCATCGTAAGTTCAACCTTGAAATAATTTACAGTTAAGGAGAGGCCAGCATATGGATGCGTTTGATCACCCCTCTTCACCTCTTTACTTCCTTGCATCTCACCATCAACAAAATATTTATCAGGGATTGTCAATCAGCTAATTATTTTCCACTTTATTTTGTTAAAAAAAAATTTTTTGTCGAATCCAATATAAATATAACAAAGTCTGGTTAGTTACACCATTTGTAACTCAAAAATGGCTGGACCAATTGGGATGATCTCTTATTTGTAGGATTCGTCTCCACCCCGTATAGTAGAATAACTTTTAAAATATCTGAAAAACATCTTTGTTGTGTAATTAGGTCATTTGACCTATGAAGGTAAAACTTCGGGGTAGGTAGGTAGGTATCTGTCTTTACAATTTTGACAATTATATTGTCGTCCATGACTTCGACGTGGACTCTCCAGAAGCGAACACCGATTTGTTTAGTATCTCACAAAGGAATTAATAGGAATACGAACATAAATGACATGGTGATTTTTTCCTGGAGGCTTGGAAGAGACGGGAGGAACTGAAGAGACGAAGGGTCTGAAAGGATGGAAGAGACGGGAGGTATTGATGGGCCTGAAGGGACGGGAGGCACCGAGAGGCACCTTTTTTAGAGGACCCTCCACCACCCAGATTCGCTCCAGGAGATAGTCTCTTTTTTGAATGATTTTGGATGAAATTCGGCATTAAGATATGTATATCCTTGAAAAGGCTATGGGCTATATATATTTTACATTCATTCTTATCATGTACGAGCCACGTACGTGATTACCAAGCCAGAAAAAAAAACATGTTTGTATTTGCATTTTCTATATATAAAATTGTTTACAAATCATTTTCTTATTGTCTAGTGGCAATTTCTTCCAGACTTATCTGCATAAATTTTACACAGGGACATAATTTGAATCAATCAATATGCGCAGTAACAAACTTGTCACTCACATTATCTTACTTGCTGACTGTCACATTATGTATTTATTTAATTTGTTCAGTATGGCGGTGAAGACTGTCGCGTCACGTTTGAGTTACTTGAGAGCGGCG
This sequence comes from Molanna angustata, assembly GCA_963576475.1. Classification (NCBI taxonomy): domain Eukaryota; kingdom Metazoa; phylum Arthropoda; class Insecta; order Trichoptera; family Molannidae; genus Molanna; species Molanna angustata. The sequence goes on along the minus strand of OY754965.1, from coordinate 49,815,097 downwards.
GCGGTGGCATGGCAGGTAGTGGTGGTGGCGGCGGCAGTCTGGTGGGGTCTGGTGGCGCCTGCTCTGGATCAGGTGGCGGGGGGTGCTCACCGCCCCCACCCACCAGCAGCGCAGCCGCCCCCCTCCTCCCCTCTGCCCACACCCTTCCCCCACAGTCGCACCATCCTCCAGCGCCGCCAGCCCGACTGGCAGAGTGGAGCAGGTACAGAGAGAGGTACGCCAACCCAGCAGACAGCGATACAGACCTATATAAGGTAATATACCTTTTTTACATACATTTTTATTAAGGCCCGATATTGCAATAGTGTGATTAAACTATAGTCATCATAACATCGTCGGTTATAGTTTGATCATACTATTGTAATATATCGGGCCTTAAGCAGCCCATTCACGATCGTGCCATTCGGCGTCGTTCCATATGGACCAGCTCCATTTGGAGCATTGTAAAATTTTCATCACACTCACGGGCGCGCCATCGAGCCATCAAAATTAGTATACGCAAGTGGTCGGCGCTTTCGCATTAATAAGTTCTTTTTTTTTTTTAAATTTTCAAGTAAAAACGAGATAATTCTGATGATGAGTTTTACACAACTTCTATTTAGCGGTTTGTTTATATATAAAAAGAAAAAAAAACAAAGAGAAAATGTTGTATTTTCGCATTCACGAGATTGTCAAACAGCCCGGCGCAATGAGATGGCGATATGTATCGCTGGTTTTCACACTTACGAGCATGCCGTGCCAACAGGATGCGCCGCGCCGTTTTCGCGGTACTACAGAGTTTCGATCGTTTGGAATTCCATTTTGGTGTGTCGGCCAATTGGGGCTGTGCGGGATTTGACATTCACGAGCGCATTTTGGAGTGATGGCAAGCCATTTGGAAGGATGGCACGATCGTGAATGGGGGCCTTTAGTGTATCTTGAAACAATCGCATAAAAATCATACATTATCCAATGTAAAATTTGCAATAGAATCAAAAAATTGTTGTACTTTATGTCGAAAATATGACATTTCTTGTTGTTTATAGCATTTTATACACCGAGGCCGAACTATTGTCTCGTCTCTGGTAGTGGATGGGTACTAAAAGCCCAAAAAATAAATGATTGAAGAATATTAAAAAAGGCCTACCTGCAGCAGTGGAGAAATGTTCAAAGAAGAATATTTTATATTTTTTTTTTTTGAAAAATTAATATCTCAATAGAGACAAAGTTGGAATATTATAGGAGAAGCAGGAAATCAAGGCACCTACAGGGCTTATGACCTGTCTGGCTTATGTGATCACTTTAAGTGCTTGCTCCAATTAGGCATAGTTAACCAATTATGCTTCACTTCTTTATTGAGTTCAAGTTAATATATCTGTATAATTGAAAATAAGCTAAAAACACCTATGTTTTATACACACAAATAAGATTTTATACATAAGAAAACTTTCAAAACCTCATTTAGAACAAATGACACAGAAGTTTAATAGAACGAATCACCTGATGATGAATGAGATAGGTCAAAGAGGATTTGGTTCACTGGATTGCTAGTCCAGATGATAGTTATTCACAATAGTTCATGTTGTGTTAAACAAACAAACAAACCAACCAATCAATGACAATCTCATGGTGTGTCTGACACACATTTCATATACAAAACCTGTTACATACATATTCCAACTATAGTCATTTCAAAATGCACATAATTTCTTGTACTTTTGAATGATGTTGACTATTGTCATGTTTTGTAACAGTGAATATTTATTAATTGTTTTGTTGATAAACATACTTTTTTATTCACCGTAATTATTTCTTTGTCTAGTCCAGTAATAAAACATTAAAAGCATTGTTTTATGGTTAAACAATAAAATAATGGTTCAATTATTTCAGAATCGACAAATGCCTCGACTCACTTCAGTGAGATTCCCAATTTCCATAGCAAACTAACTATAGAATATCTTCACAAGCTTAGTGATTTCATTACTAACAAGCATTTGTTATTGATATCATTGCTTTCGTCCATTTTTCCATAGTATTTTTTTTCTTCTAAATGAATATTATGATGGTTGATTAACTAAACCACCATTAAACTGATAAAGAAATGTACCAAGAGATAGAAAAGAGATGGATAGAAAATATTCCACCAAACTCTAGCCTTTTCACCGTGCCATACACAAACCAAAGACACAAATTTGAGATCTGCGCACCCATGTGACAGTTTCAAGTTGTTTTACGATATCTGTACCTGTAGCCTTAACTTACCTGACCTGCGTACATTCAGATTATCATCTATTATGATTGAAACATACCTACCTACCGCATTATTCTTATCGTATTGGGGTCCAATTTGCAGTGGATAGGACAGGACACGACACTGGTCAGGCCTTGGTACTTGTTATTGATTCACTTTGCGTCTTATAACAACATGTATCACTTTGTTTTCATATAGAAATATAAATAGTGAATGAGTATCTATTATAATATTAAATTATATACAGGGTGTCCCATAAGTCAACGTATTACTTTTGAGGGCTGTTATACCAACTCATGACTCGCCAGAATATGCAAATATGACCTTAGTAAAAGTGCCTTAGTTTTCGAGATATTGCCACTTTTACAAAGTGCCCGAAAATCTCCGCCTAAGATTGGTTTTTCGAGTGCCATATTTACAAATTTCAATACTTTGAAATTCTAATTTATGTTTTACAATCTTGAATAACTCAGCTATTGATCACAATCCAAAATAATTATAAAACTTTTTGTTTTGGCGGAAAAAAAAATAATTATGGCCCGGGTTATGAATTTAAAAAAAAATATTACCCAACTTTGATTGTTCACACTGAAAAAAAAATGTATGACGCCAACCTGGCAAATTGTTGCAAAAGTTGACGCAATCCTTGCTATTTCCAAAATAGTATAACAATTACTATGTTTTACAGTAGAAAAAAAAGATATTGCTATTTTACTGCAAAATGAGCTGATTGTGAAATTATTTCATTTATTAGGATTTCCGGCGTAAACACTTGCTTTTATTTATTAAAGTTACAAGGATTTATTTTAACTTGCATCATATGATTGCTTTATTATCGCTCCAAGTAGAAAACATGAAAAATCGGGAATTGAAATAAAACATATATTGAAAATTCCTCGTTTATTGAGATGGGAACTGTTACTAGTTGAATTCTATATTCAGTGGCCTATATAAAATAAATAAAACATGTGTACACAATAAAAAATATTGTAAAACGTTGGTTAGTTATCTAGCTTTAGATAATAACCGCAAATTTATTTCGTCCCGAAGCATAATTAATTAATTTTCATATAAATGTAAACACCTCCATACGGGCTGTCGAGATAACGGTAAACCCAAACATACGGCTATTAAGCAATTTGCGGACAAGGTCAAACACACCAAAGGTTAATGACAACTTTACACAAACTAGATGGTCTTTAAAGCAAGTAATATGCTATCTGCATATATAATCAAGCAAGGGTGTCGCCAAGGTGGGCTGCCCCCCCCTAGAGATTAAAAAAATGTAACAATTCATATTTTTCTCATCCTCCATAATATAGGGTATACAGAGAATAGCCTATGAATGGGTTAAATTGCCCCCCCCCCCTGGGCCTTGAGCTGGCGACGCTCTTGTAATGAAGTAAGCTTTTGTGGCTTGCTTGATTGGATGTCCGACTACCGAACCAATGGTCCCGGCCAAGATAGTTTGTGTTTTCAGTCTGGGTGGTTAGGTATCTGATAATATGTTAGTAGTGAAGTAATCATTTTTTATTTAACAAAGTTTTTTCTTTATCATCAGGAGTGCAATTGGATAGGACGGAAGGCTGTGTTCCTGCAGCGCAACATACGCCGGTACCACAGGAGGTACGGCAACCCAAACGGGTTGTTGCTGTCTTCTGAGGGAGGCGGTGCAGCACCAGCAGCAACAGCTACTACAGCAGAGTCCGGAATCGCTCCAGAAGAGAGAGAGAATGTGGAGCCAACGCCCATTAACAGACAGTCTTATGTGAATGTGGACATGCAGGAGTGTGTCATACAACCAGATACACTCAAGGTGTCTTTCATTATACAGAGAGAGAGGTTGTTCTATAGGAAGGATGCACTTAAAATTGCTAAAAAGGTACATTTATTTTTTTACGGCACTGGCCGATTTACTAATGATATTAATAACAATTAAGCACTACAAATAATAACACTCAATTATTATTCTTACCATTATACACTTCCTCAAAAGAATTAGCAGATCAATGCGTAAATTGTAAATTATTAAAAAGAGCAAAATAAATTGCAACAAACGCAAACACAATCATCAAGCTTTCAATTGGGAATAGTTCACCCATCCAGATACTTAACATATCAAAGGATTAGGCTTTGAGGAGGTCTCTATACTACCTAACAACCCTACTGATTCCCGAATTTTAACGTTTAAAAAATCTTCTACGATTCTACATGTATTCATTATTAACCGTTTTTTGCATTTTTATTATTAAGTTTTTCGATAAATCTATAATTTCTAAATTACGAATTAATGATTTTGGAATAATGCCAGTGGCTGAAATAATGAACGGTAATATTATTATTTTACGAGAATGCCAAAGTCTTTTAATCTCGTTACCTAAAGCGGTGTATTTTCTAATTTTTTCATCAAAAGTTTTTATAATATTACTAGAATTTGGAATAGCCACGTCGCAAATATATGTTTTTTTAAAAAGGGAATACACTATTATTCTTAAATGTCAATTTTTTAACACGTGAAGCAAAATCTTCAGGTCCCCTTTGAAAATAAACTGCACGCATGAAGATGTTTGAGATTTGGCATAGTTAAAGTTTGCACATATACAGTCTATACCAAGGGGCCGCCCATACCTTATAATCTTTACAGTAAAAATGCAATCAAATTCCCTCATTTGTGAGTTTAGTCACAAGTTACAGTACTGACAACAATAAGTATAAAATAAGTACTTTTTTTATCTAATGGCAATTTTTTTTTAGTGGCAATATTGAAGTAAGCAAATGACCCTGAAGTTAGAGATGGGCTCAATTCAGACAAATATTATTTTAAAATTGAATATTTTTCAATTTACAAATATGATAAATGAACAAGCATAAATCTTTTTCAATTTACAATTATGATAAATGAACAACAATTAACAATTATGATAGAGCATATTATAATAAATGTCATTTTCTACAAAAAATGTCTCATATATTTAACTTTGATTATTAAATAATTAGGATCATTCATCTGCATATAAATAAAGTAGACCTCGTAAGATTGGTTTTGCACATGTTTGTGCACGGCTAAATTCATGTCAGTCTGCCTGTCCATGAATTCGTTTGAAACCTTACTATGTCAAAATCGGCAATTTTACAGTAGAGCAAAAAAATTCATCATTTATTGTTTGACACATTAATGTATGATAAGACAATGATTATTACATACTAAATTATAATTGATATTTTTTTCTGAAATTAATTAGATGTCATTTTGTCGTGTTTACAACTTGATAGTTTACTAATTTAAATGTTTTTTTAAATACAAAAATTATTAGTATCATATCTTCATGATTTATATGATTAATTATTTTTGATTAATTTCTCCTGGCGGAAATCAGATGTTATGGTGGTCTTAGCAACTTTAAATGATTTACAGAAAAGGGGATATATATTAAAAAATGCATATTTTTTTAGATACCAAGCTTTATTAAAAAAAATCCATCGGTTCTATATTTTTCAAATTAGTGACTTGTTTACATTTTCTCCATACTTTTTTTTGTAATGCCTTGATTTTCTTTTTCGATTTTTATCAAGTATATGTAAACGAACAGCTCTCTCTTTAAACGTATTTTTCTTGGAGTGTCCTGCATAGAAATATCATTTTCAGGCAATGTTGGATTTGATGATGAACAACTAGGCACCGAAGGTTCAAGAAGGATGGGTGAAGTTATCTGAAAAAAAAATCAATGTAAATTAAGAATGTCCGCAAGTGTATTTATAAAATTTAATAACGTATATCAAAATAATGATTCAATAAGTATATAGGTAAGGATATTTAAAAACTTGTAGGTATATAAAATTTACAAAAAAGTCCGAAACAGAACAAATAAGTAATATTTAATAAACACATAATATGATAAGTACTAAGTCAGAAAAAAAACTATCAACTTACTTCAGGACAAACAGTATCTAATTGAGAGAAAATTGAAGAGACAACATTATTCTTAATTTTTCTTTTATAACCACTTCGGTCAATTTCATCATCTCTGAAATGCTTTGAACAAATGACTGTGCTTGAAGATGGTTGCCAATTTGGAGGACGATTGACAGCGGCAATCCACAAAGCTCTAAGAGCTGGATTTTTTGGAAATCTGTAAAAAATACACATGTTTTTCACTTCCATTTACATAAATAAATTAAAAACATTATAAACATAAAATAAAAACATTAACCTCTCGTGTGCTCACGGTACGGATCCGTACCAAGGAAATTATACCCCGTCGTATGCTTACGGTACGGATCCGTACCAAGAGGTATTGTGTTTATTTTTTTCAATTTTAAATATTATGCAAGCAGTAAATAAGTTTTAGATTCGCTTGAATCTAATCCTAATGAATTATTTTACCATAAACAAAAAACATCCGGTCAAAATATGCGACTAATTCGTCATTCAATACCGTTGAAGTTCGACCAAGTTTGAATGTTTTGTACTGCGAGTCGAAGTTTTGTTTTTGTGGAAAAGAAAGACGTAAATAACTAGAAAATATAAGTTATTGTTATATTTCGTTACTATTTACTAAAATAAAGTGAGTGCGTAAATAAAAATTGTAATTTTGTGTCATAATTATCGAAAAAATCTTGTTAAAAATTTGAAACGGTAAAAACGAAGTGCGTAGTACAAATTTGTTCGAGTGTTTTCTACGTATAGAAGAGTACTTTGAGTGAACCACTTATTTCATTTTGAAGATAATTTTGTTGTGAACAAATATCCAACAGATTCCAATAAGTTTTTTACAATAAATTCAAATGGTGTGATAAAAATATTTTGCAATCGAGAAATTCATCATCAAACAACACACACACAAATGCAAACAAAGATGGCGGCTCCTTATCTGTATACAAAGATGGCCAGGCAGGGATATCACAATATTTGTTATATTTATTGTTTTTGATTTTGTATACATTTATTTAGCTTGTATACAAAATTTTAGTTACATGACAAATAAATATTCTTTGTTCTATTTTCACTTTTTACATAACAATTTTTATTATTTTTTTTGGCACCGTTTTTATTATTAATTAATTTATTTATTTATTTCAACTATTTGTACAAATAGTTGTACACTGGCGGGTTTATTGCCAAGCGGCAATTTCTTCCAACCAACCAGCCAGAGTTATTGGCACCGTTTTTATTATTAATTTATTTATTTATTTCAACTTTTTATACAAATAGTTTTACACTGACGGGTTTATTGCCAAGCGGTAATTTCTTCCAACCAACCAGCCAAATTTTTTGGCACCGTTTTTATTATTAATATATTTATTTATTTCAACTTTTTATACAAATAGTTTTACACTGACGGGTTTATTGCCAAGCGGCAATTTCTTCCAACCAACCAGTCAGAGTTTTTTTGACATATAGTTGTCATCTACACATTTGACTATCCCGTAAACTCGGGTTATAAAAAAATATGTAAATTGTATTTTGTTGCTTTTGTATTTTATTTTGACAGTTCTAAAGTAATTCTGTCAAAATAAATATTTGCAAAAAAAAAATAGCAACCATTTGTATTATACAATAAACTAAGTATAACTTTATGAGTTATAAAAATTATTTTTTTTGTCAGTTTTTGACAGATAGTTGTCATCTACACATTATACTATCCCGTTAACCCGGGTTATATAAAAAATATCTAAATTGTATTTTGTAGCTTTTGTATTTTATTTTGACAGTTCTAAAGTAATTCTGTCAAAATAAATATTTGCAAAAAAAAATTCAACCATTTGTATTTTACAATAAACTAAGTATAACTTTATGGGTTATAATTTTTTTTTTGTTTTGACAGATAGTTGTCATCTACACATTTTACTATCCCGTAAACTCGGGTTATAAAAAAAATATGTAAATTGTATTTTGGGTTGTAAATTTTTTTTGACAATTTTTGTCTATCCCGTAAATTTTATTTATAATTTTTTTTAATGCCAACTGTATTTTGTTCTTTTTGTGCTATTGAATTTTATTTTTGACAAATTTTACATATTGACAAAATAAAAGTATTTTTTCTAGTTGTTTGTTTCATTTCAATTATTTATCAAAATAAATATGTTGTGAATCCCTGCCGCTATTGTTTGTGAGTCCCTTCTGTAAGGCCCGTCCAATAGCGAACGAGCATTGTGCCAGCGCCATCTTGAAATATTGCTGACCAATACCAAACGTGCGCCAATTTCAAATTTTACCAATACATACGCAAGTAGTAGACCAAAGACAACCGAAACAAATGTTTTTTTGTTCACTTTTTTATTATTGACTGGTTAGAAATTTATTACGTCATATGATAGATATTTTTTTCTTCTTTCCAATGATATACAATATGTCGGGAATTTACATCAAGGTCATTTACAAGAGGCAATATCAAATTGTACTACTAAAATGGGGTTATGTTCAGTTTATTTGCCCTAAAATCAATTTTTCAATTTAGATTGTGAATTTTTATGTGGTATTTACGAAATACGATAACTAACTTGTGTAAAAAAGTGATTTCTAACATCCAAGACCAAATAATTACGTCTTGCGAGTATCTGAAAGTCAAGTTTGACGAAGTATAAAATGGCGTAAATGCGTATTTTTTTTGCAGTTTTCAAATCGGAAATAATAACTCATTTTCCTCTAAAGTATTTATTTTCTTTGTATCATATGATTGCTTTATTATCGCTCCAAGTAGAAAACATGAAAAATCGCGAATTGAAATAAAACATATATTGAAAATTCCTCGTTTATTGAGATGGGAACTGTTACAAGTTGAATTCTATATTCAATGGCCTATAAAAATAAATAAAACATGTGTTCACAATAAAAAATATTGTAAAAGGTTGGTTAGTTATCTAGCTTTAGATAATAACCGCAAATTTATTTCGTCCCGAAGCATAATTAATTAATTTTCATATAAATGTAAACACCTCCATACGGGCTGTCGAGATAACGATATACCCAAGCAGACGACCATTAAGCAATTTGCGCACAAGGTCAAACACACCAAGGGTTAACAATATTGTGTATTACTTAAAGATGTCAGATAAAATAAAACTAATAAATAAAGTACGTATAAGATTATTTTAATCACATGAAATCACGTTTCACAAGAAATATAAAATAATAACACCAGTAACTTATAGGTATTCATTTTGTCAGTGCCAACATAATATATTCTAAATTGTCTATTTTTCATAAATTAATTGTACTATTATTATTTTTGTATGTTAATGTGGATTTAAATAAATAAACAAATAAAATTTTGAATTTGCAGAAAAATTATTAGAAAATAAATATTGAAAATAAATTCATGTCCAATGCCCAACTCTACGGTCGAATGAAATATGGCGGCCATTGGCCAATATCGCAGCGGATATATGTGATGTGATTGACATGCTCAATTATCTTAAATCATTAATAAAATATTTGGTGACAATATAAAAACATTACAAATATGTGACAAAATGATTGAAAAAGCATTAACAGTGAATACAAATTATGTTTTTTCTCAAATTGTGCCCGAAACATATTACAATATAATGGCGGATTACGGTCTTATCCACAATTTACAAAACCAATGAAATAAAAAAAAGTAAAATTTTAAGAAACTATTACAAATAATTATATCGTTCTTAATATTAAATCATTAAGAACGAATCATTCAAAAAAATAACTATACAATTATAATTTAACCATGGCCAGTTGGACACGCAATATTACGTTAAGTATTGTTAAATATAGTAGGTTAGTTTCAATACTTACGAGTGAAAAGATATACCGTGTCCTTTATTCCTACATTTCACCACACAAGACCTTTTCGACATTTTCTTTGCAATAATTAGTTAGAAAAACGAGAAAAAACGATTTTTGGAAGCAATAATATTTTTAGGTTAAAAAACGAGATGTTTACGAAATATTTTGCGTTGCAAACAATAAGAATGAAGTTCGCGCTAGTTTGCTCGGATAACATATTTTGTTGTCAATACTGTAACTTGTGACTAAACTCCAAAATGAGGGAATTTGATTGCATTTTTAATGTACTGAAGGCGCCTCCATCCTTTATTCCTCCAAGGTCTATACACAGTGTATAACTAAAACACTAGTCAACGGGTGTGCAATAGATTTTTATTTGTAAAACTGAATATATGTTACAAATACATTAAATTATTTATGGTACAATGAGCTGAAAAGAAATATTAAATACAAACCTAGTGACACATTTTAAGCAAAGGTTCAAATAAATTCATTCTCATTGTAGCTGTATGAATGTTTTAAGCGGGTATATGTTTGCATTCGACAAGTGTATTTTATGTATCTTTTTATCTAATAAATTATTGTAATAATATTTAACTAGCTATTTTTTTTCTTTCTTTCCAGAGTCACAAAAATGTAACGTTACGACTGGACGCGAGATGGCAGTCATGGCTCAGATTGTGGTGCTCCCGTCACGTGACCAGCGCCATGTCCAGGGGGTGCGCCGAGTGGCTGAGGAGGGGAGCGAGGGCCGTGCCCAGGGGTGGGGGGGGCACGCACCCTCCCTACAGACCCTATACCACATACTGTCTGCTGCAGCCGGACCCTTAGGACACCAAGCCCACCTCACCTACGCCTTCCTCGCTCAAGTAGTCGTGTATTTGTTTCAAAGAGGAACAATTTGATGGGAACAACATAAAAGCCATTTTAAAATAAATATCAGTATATCAGAGGTTAACTACAAGTCATTCATCAAATAGAGATATTTAAGTATCCTAACATCTTTATTCCTTGCCAAGCATACGTGGTTAACAAAAAATTATTTAAAAAATTCTTTTGTGCTACAATAAATAACAAGATGTCACATTCTGGTGATTTATAATATTTTCGTCTCGTAGATGAAAACTGTGTCTCCACTGGAAATCTAACTCGAGACCCTTTTCATGAGTCTGATATCGAACCAACTGAGCCACGAAGGCAAAGTTGTCATAACTCCACATTACATTTTAGTGGTAAATGGCAATTTAAAAACATACATACAATGAATGACATAAAAAAAAATCATGACATTTCATTTACAAAATGTCAAAAGTATTTTTTTAATAGAATGAATATGTCGTTGTGAAAAGGAGAAATGATTGTGCTATTATGTGAGGTGGACATAATCGGTCATGACAGCCAGGGGTGGGATTCACAATGTATCACTGTATTACTTACTAGCCTGCTCTAAAGGGACTTAGTGTACTTTACCTCTGGTATACAGCCATCTCATCCATTGTAACATCTGTGATTTGTGCATTTCTTGGACGGGATATATAATTGCGGCTCTTCAATATTTCCTTGTCTTAAAATATATTATTATTTATCTGTCCAAAGTTTTATTCATTAGCAGTCGTTATATATATATATATTTTTGTGTTAAATAATGTAAATTAACTTAATAATAAAATGCTATTTCGACGAAATATTCCTGTTTTGTATTGAATCATTACAACAAAAATATTGTTAAAAATTGTATTTGAATATTTTATATTTAACATATTCAAAGAGCGACTATTCTAATATAATCAAATGGAGACAATCAAAGTTCAATGAAATGTTGGTCTATATGTTGTGATGGAATACGGTCGGAATGGTATTTCATATTTATATTTACTGTAAAGTTTAGCAATCAATGTTACGTGAGGTCTAACAAAAAAAAATGAAAAAATCTAAATGAAATTAATATAAATAAATAATAATATAGAGATGAAATCTATATTGTACTATTAAAGTTACGTCATTTTGTATTGTATATATAATTATTAAGTGATAATGCTAGACAAAATTAATGTACTAGTGGGTGTGACGTAAATAGCATTCTAACGTGCTGTTGGATTTTACGAATATTAACTTTACCAGCGATGGTTCATCGAGGTAGACTAATTTGGAGAACATGAAGGTAATGCCTTTGGTTGAAAGTTGTGACCATGTCAATGAAATTCAAAAAGAACATAAATAAGAAGCTAGCCAAAATGGAGGAGACAATGTATAAATGTAAATGAAGCTATGCATTATAAATAAATAAATTAATACAAGTTCTGTAGACATCATATGATTGAAATAAATAAAAAACGGAGATATTTAAAAATAAAACGTTCAAAATTAAGATTAATTTTAGGCGCAATAGACTAGCTTTTTACTAAAACAAATTCTATAAAAGACAATGAAAGCTCTCCATTGCGGTCTCCTTCCACCAATTTGGAAAAATGAGTAGAATAAAAGAAAGCAATCTTATAAGCCCATTGATATATGAATATAGGAGGCGATAGATGATTGTCATGATATTAATGAATGGCATTTGATTTTCTTTGCCTACCCCTTTAGGTACATAATGTAATGGTAATATGCAATATGAAAATTAAACTCTGTTAATTATTACAAGATTTGACTTGTTTATGGTAGATTTCCACTTTATTATTAAAGGATTGTCTGTAGAGGGAAAAATAAAGATTTCTCAATTGAGAATGAAACGGGAACGGTGTTGGTAAACATTGTGATATTTGGTAACTCGTACTATTTGTACTATTTAATACTTTTAATGGATATAATAATATACATTGGACAAATATTTTTTTATTAAATATTCTAGTCTAGTTGATATATATATATATATATATAGTTTATAACAGAGTCGCGGCATGGTTTACATTGTAAGCTGTTTTGTCTTAAAATAAAAACTACTTGGTAGTGCGTTGTTTATATGGCAACATTGTGTGTGTGTGAGAGAGAGAGAGAGAGAGACAATCCTTGACATTTTACTAAATTTTTTTTTTTTTTAATATTGACTATGGGAACGATCAAAAGATTTGGGTAAATGACATCCTGACATTACAATCTCCAAATACAGATTCCTACTCCTGATTCGTCTGCCATTTAAAGAATGTGTCACAAATTTTTAATCAAAGGTTGGTAACATTTACGTAGCTTATTTTTAGCTAATAGTCTTACGTTCAAGTCTTTCACTCCCCTTTAAAGATTCTATCAATTCCATCAGTATTAGTTCAATTGATGTCTTATATTCTCAACATTTAAAGACTAATCTCGTTTAATCCAAACCTTATTTCCTTTATGTCTTACACATTTGTGTTTGTGAAAAAAAATGCACCTAATTGGCAATTTCTTTAAACTAACTTTAGCTGTGGTCACTTGCTGACTTGAAAGTTTGTCAAATCTGTTTGGGTTTTTGGCTTTATCATGTATAGATTATATAAATAGAAAAGAATGCAATATTTTCAGACTAAAGAATTTCATTTTAGATTACTTTTCATACAAAAGTGCTTTTATGGTTAAGTTGGTATGGTTGCATTTGGTGTTATGCGTTAAATACAGGATATTCCCCACAAATTCTTCTTTTGTAATCTTTGTAAAAATTTATTTCTGATTAACCTGCACAAATTGTTAAAAATAAGTTTTTTTTTAAAGTAATTATAGAAGACATGAATCATTCTATCATATTAATCTCAAGAATGTTTTCTTTTAAAATTTATTAAGTTTTAAATATGATATTACAAGAACTTCATTTGGAGATTGGCAACATTATTCAGATTATTAACTGACTGACAGTCGTACCAACATTACCATGAAGTGCACTCCACAGGTGAAATGCAGAATAGTTGCATTTAGTAAAAATAATTGTAAAGAAAAGTTATAAATTATAGATGATTTTGAGTATGAAGAGAAAATAGGTTTAAAGTTCACTGAAACATCTTGTCGAATCTAAAATGAAAACCCAATGTAATGATCTCAATACTGTCTCTCTGTCAAATCCAACACTGTGTTTTAATGCTGTTGTACAATATATTTTTGTTAACAATTTGCGTTTTATGCAAGTTGTCATTATATCTTATAATATTTTTATATTAAAAAAATAAATAAATGAATATAAAAACCTCACCTTCATTGATTGGTCGGCTTGAGATGTTCCAATATTTTATAATTCAATGACGATGGATTTCAAACAATTGGTAATTATTTTAAGTGCCCTATTTCCATTCCATGAATTCGTCAGTTAACTGCTTTGTTTATTTAATTAGTGATTTGTTCTAAATAATATTATTTATTTATTTGTGGGATCAGTTTGTGTATGATTAGTTTACCTGCTGGCAGTCGGGATTAACGTTGTTTAGGTATCAAAATTATAAAATTCTTTCTGGTTCAGTGAGTTATTAAAAATTGTTACAAATAAGTCTTACTAATTTATAAATTTATTTCATCACGAGCTTGAGGTGATTATAGAAAACAAAACTGATTTCTATCAATAATTGTTTGATTTAAACTGACTAAAAGCTAAGTAAAGATTGTATATAGTACAGTTTCTAAATGTACCCAACTCTTCATAGTTAATTTCACCAACAAACATGCACTATATTATGTCATTTGTGTAGGTTAATATGGAGGTGCATTTCTCAAATAATTATTATATTTAAAGATATATTATCTATAAATACATATAAATATGTATAAAATGGGTGCCTTAAAGATTTTGAAGCAATATTATTCTTCCATCACAATTCAAAAGGTAATTTTTTGAGGAAAATACTAATTAATAATTGATACAAAGAAGAGATAATGCTACCTCCCTATTTTGGCCCCAATCGACAGTAATTAATTAATATGGAGAGGGATCAATAAAGAGGTCCCACGTTTTATAAATGTTTTTTAATTCATAATGGTACAAATGTGTTTGAAAATCCATTTTTGTTTGTTGTAACAATTATAATTTGAATGTAAATCTCATTACAATTGTGATATATAAATAGTAATGTAAATATTATAAATTTAGTTTTGTCTTATATTATTTTGTAATTAAGGTCGGATTGAATCATAAGCCATTTATGTAAATACGCCATCGTTTTAAAGTTAATTTGATAGATATAAATAATAAATCTATTGCATTTTTTTGTGTTGCCCTCTGAATCTATTGTTTTGTTTCAGTTTGAAAATAAAATAGGAATTTGTAAATATTTTTTATTTGTGAATAATATATTTTTCCTTAGTGACATTCCATCGGTATGTTGTTTCTGTTTAATTTTATAAGTGCCAAATTGTACATGTCATGTAACAGCCCCCTAGACCTTAGTGTATATTAATTATAACTTCAAAGAAGTTTGTGTTAATTTGTTTGTGTATATTTTAAAATATATTATTTATTTTATATATTGTACACAAAATACATAATATTTTATATGTGCAATCAAATTTTGTCATCACAGTGAATAAAATTAGAATAGTAATAATATATTTTATTATTTATATTTAAATGATAGATTCAGACGGCAACATTCAAATGTATTTGTATATTTGACGTATATTGTCGGAGTTGCCATGGATATATGTAAGTGAAAGTGCGTGTTTACATTAGGGCTCCAAAGGAATTGGCTAATTATTCCATCATGACTGATAGTTGTTACAGTGTGTAGGTGTTAATGGTAGAAACATTTTATCTCAACGTGTAGTAGACAAAGATGAGTCATTTTATTTAATAGTGAGAGGAGCCTTTGAAGGCTGTTAAATTATATTTAGTTTTTATTAAATCTATGAAGAGAGGAAGACACTGATGGATTGTATCTCTGTATACATACTTGTGCATAATATTATATACATATATAAATAAATAGGTTTATGTTAGATTATATTCGGACAGTGTATTTAGTTAGTTATGTGATGTGAGTCAGATGATGTGTGAAAACTATTTGTGAATTTTTAATGTGTACAGATTTATACAAAGTCCAATTAAAAAAACAGTGAATAATTATTTTCTTTTATTTCAATTATCCTTTCCTCATTTATTAAACATTGCAAGTTACCTGGGGTTTGGTACCATTTGGGCTAAAACATTGCACTGATTATTTGGAAGAAATTCCCATCTAGCAATAAACTATAACAAGGGTATGTCCACCATATTCATGGCGTTTTAAAAGTATGCTGTGTGAAAAAACAAATCATAAAACACAAGACATAAAATTAATTTTACTATTTCATAATGCATTTCTTTGCCTCAATAGTCTACAATTTCTAATATTACTAGTTGCATGTAACACATGAGCAGTGGCGGCTGGTGACCTTAAGTCTTAGAGGGGCTAAATATTATAATTTTAATAGGAATCAGAAAGCAGATATGTGGCACAATATTAATTTGTGCATTAAAATTATTAGTGTTTTCCATAATTCTTTTCTTTATCGGAAATTAAAAAGTGAACCTGAACATTTAGTTGGGTTTTTAATAACTTTTATAATAAAATGCATCGATAAATTACATAATTATTTGTGATATCTAATAAATTTTGATCATACAAAATTGAAAAATAACTTCCTGATTTAACACATTTTTGTTTTATATCAATTTTGTTTGTTTTTACTAGACTTGCCACGAATAATGGTTTGGCCGAATAACCGAATAATGAATATTCGGCTTCCCCCTCGGCCGAATGACCGAATATTCGGCTGCAGACGTGTGTATAAAATTACGTTCCGCGCATGACAAATATCTGGTTGCCATTTTTCTTGACCCATGTTTTAAAACTAGTTTCATGGGATTAGTTCAAACGGAAAGAGCAAGACAGAAAATTCTTATAGAAGCTCTGAAAATGAGTTGTGATGAAACAAACAGTACTGATGATGATGATGATTCTTCACCACTTCATAAGAAAAGAAACACCAATGAAACTGAAAAAAATAATAAAAAAGAAATACACGACAGCTTTTGGGACTGTTTTGAAGAAGTCACTAAGCAGATAAGCAAAACGATGAAGATGCAGAAAAAAGTTCTGTGGCAAATGAAATTCATTTTTATTTGAAAACTGCTCGCCTAAATCGGACGGCAAACCCATACGAATGGTGGTCAGCAAACGCAAAATCATACCCAGTCCTGACGAAATTCGCTAAGATTTATCTATCGTCTCCTGTCAGTATTGTCTATAGTGAGAGACTTTTTTCAGAAGCGGGTATTATTTATGAAGAAAAGCGCAACCGTTTACTGTCAACAAATGCTGAAAAAAATGTTTATATTCATCACTACTTACCATTGGTATTAATATAGTCATTTGTGATTAAAATATCGCATTTTTGAATAATATGTAGTTTTTATTTTCCATGATTTATTATTCGGTATTCGGCCGAATAGTAAGTATTCGGCCGAAAGAGCCATGTTGGAATGGGATCTAAGATACAGTTTTTGTTGGGTGAGTTATTGATGAGTGTGATAATTTCTTTTTCATTTGTTTCGGTAAACTAATCTAGATAACTATTGCTTAAGTTGGTTGAATAAGAAGGGGAAGATGACTTAACTGTGGTAGAGCGAATTTTTATTATCTTTTTTTGCATAAAATCGGAGATGGCCTGGAGAGATATCATCTGCAGTAGTGGAGAGTATATTTGTGGTTCCTAAGACTGTATTTATTATCACGTTCTTGTTGGATTTTATCTATCCAGTAACCATTCTTCTTAGCTGTAAGTGTTTTCTTGTAGTCTGTTTGTGCTGCAATCCAATCTGTACGTTCAAAGTTGAATGCTGGTATTTTATGCTCTTTCTATTTTACGCATTTTTTTCTTCTTTTCCCTGCATTCGTCGAACCAGTTGTCAGATATTCGGTTTTGACGTCGTTTTGTTTTTTCCGGTGCATGTTTTCCAACTAGATTTCGCAACGTTGTATTGTAGGTATCAACCAATTCATTGAGAGTTTGATTTTGATTGTTATTAAGGTTACAGAGAGGAGATTGACGTATATCAGATAGAAAATATTCAAAGTTTCTCCTTGTTCTTGAAGTAGTTGTTATGTATTTTGGCAGGGGTTGACAGAAATTAAGGGTAGTATAAATGATCAGATAAGCCGATATCAATTACACGCGGAAAGATTTCTTCCTTATTTGTTCTAGATATGAAGACATCCAGTATTCCTCCAGCATCGTGGGTTGGAGTCTTCACTGACTGAAGGAGTCCAAATGAGTTGATAATGTCTGTAAATCGTTTGCTAGTTGGATTTTCATACTGTTCTAAGTGGATGTTGAAGTCACCGGTGATGTATAGATTTGGAATTGAAGAAGTTTCTTCTAAAAGTATTGAAAATTCATCAAAAAATGTTCCCGTTACATGGATTGATCCCGGTCTATAAATTGTGATAATGGTGAAGTTGTAACTTTTAGTGGATATTTTGCAGGCAAGACATTCGAAGCTATTGAATTTTCCAATTGGTGTTTTAGATATATGGAGTCCTTGGTTGGCGATTACAGCAATACCTCCATGATTAGTTTTTGTTGCACAGGTTGCGGTTTCCTTAGTTTTCCTCTCCCTTGCTTCTTCAACGACTGTGAAACCTTGAGAGCGGAGATTCTTGAGGGAGATGGTATTATAATCGTCATGCCATGTTTCCGTGATGCAGATAATATTTAATTTATGTTCGCGAATTACTTCGATGACATCGTCAACTTTGTTGTTTAAAGAACGGGCATTCGGGGACCGAGTATGTATGTATGTTTGGAGATTAAGTAGGTATCAAACTATTGAGCGAGATATTGTGTAGTGTATACTGCCTTACAACTTGTATCAAACGATGTCATCACTAAATTAAATATTTTTAAAAATTGTTAAAAAATGTTTGAGATGTACCACTACAATGTTCATATTTTTTAATACTTCTTTAATAATATTGGAGTTTTACCTACCATTAAAACTCTTATTATGTTGTCTTGCTTATCCAGAATATATAGTGAGTTATAGCATATATATTTCTAGCGGCCGGTTCTGCTGCCCTGTTTGAATCTCCCGCCATTGTATGTTGATGCCTTTGTAGATACATCCATTGCCACCATTGCAGTTGGCGTCATGATACGCCATCTTGAATCAATTTTGCTCACCAAGCAGAGCTTAAGTATATTCTGGATAAGCAAGACAACATAATAAGAGTTTTAATGGTAGGTAAAACTCCAATATTATGTGTGTCGTTGCTTATCCAGAATATGCAGTGAGAAATGTTTGTTATCGCTTGGTGGCAATGGAACCGCCAAAATTGTGAAGTAGTGAGTTTATTGCTAAGTGGCAATATCTTACAACTCAACAGTGTCCTGGTTCTTGCTTTAATTTAATTGAACCCAGGACACCCACTTCAAAGCCAAATGATAATTCAATAGGCTCAAAATATTGTGTTAATGATTCACAATGTGTGTTGGAATTATTCTGAACCTTGTGAATTTGCTTTCTGCAATAAATTTTGAAAGTATTGGCTGAACGCCAGTTTGCTCTTTCTAATATTTTGTCTATAGGACATTCTTCTAACCAACTTTTTGATGCTACAGCTGATCTAGTGCTGCCAGGGGGAGCATCTATACCGGAATCTTTTAAAATTGTTTTAACCCAACCCCCAATAATTGTTCTTGTGGCTGGCTTTGCTGATCCCACAGTGGACACAAAAAGGCTATTGACACCCGATTCTCGTCTTCTACTTTGACCCAGATCAATTAACCTCCTTAGCCAAAAAACAGGGTCTATGTTTTGGTCCTCTGCTTTATTAAGCATCCACCCAGACTGTCTGTGTGTGGACGAATCTGTCTTGGATCCAAATGCCGGCCATAGTATAAAATGGTCTTGATTATCTATGACACTACCTGGTGAAATATTTAATAGAGTTAGGTCATGCATTCTACGTCTTGATGTGAGGAGCAGGATAATTGCACACCTACGAGACGCCTCAAAAAGAGTTATGACGTCTGGAGGATGATTGCTTAACCATGTGACTACTTGTCCCGGGTCCCAGATGAAGGTTTTGGATTTTTTCACAGCAGTATTTGCTATACCTCTCATTACTCTTTTCACCAGGGGATGATTACTTATTCTATCCCTATTATTGGGATCACATAAAGTTGATATTGCAGATTTATGTAGCGCTATTGTACTAGCTGCGAGACCATCTTTTATCTTTAGGCATGCAAGAAAGCGTGCTACCTGGGACCCCAATGGGTTCCTGAACTCAATATTCTCACTGATACACCACCTTTTCCATCTATCCCAAGCAGGACGATAAGTGCATAAGGTAGATTTCCGCCAACCAGCACTAAGTAGAGCTTTTTCTTGCTGGGTCCATTCACTCAGTAGTTCACCCCAGCCCCAATCTTCCACACTTGCAGTTGGAGTCTTTGAACTTGTTGAGGGTGACGGCCTGTCGATATGTCTATCAAGTTGTGGGATAGCGATGGTATTGTGTATGGGTGATCTAGGGCTCTTTTTCTTAGATCTGGTAACCAAAACACCTTCGGCCAATTCGGGGCTACAATTAAGTACACTCCTGTTGCTTTGTTTAAATGAGCAAGCACTTGAGGTATCAAGCACGGAGGAGGAAACACCCATGCCAGGGGAAAGCTCCATTCCCTGCTGAAGGCATTGTGAAACACAGTATGGTGCGCGCTAGTGTCTGAATCCGGACGATTCAGCCCTATATAAAGACGCCTCAGACCGGGAGCGTTCATTCGATCTACCCTGTTCCAGTTATCGCGGTCGCGCTGTCCTTGCGACCTCATAGTTTTCAATCCGCGTAATCATCGTATATTATTCTAATTTAAAATATAAATATTTATTAAGTCAACTATTTTCAATGTATTAGAGTCACTTATCCAAATAAATTCATGTAAGTAATTGCACCAATTATCTTTTGATTTCTGCCATCTAATTACCTGTGTTTTACTGTAATATTAAATATCTATATGTACGTAGTGCTGTGTTAGGTAAGTACCTACACAGTCATTACAATACCTTCGCTTGGGGATAGGCAAACAGGTTGAATTACCTAAAGCCTATATAGACCGGCATAGCCTATCCTGGGTGACCACCGACAGGTTATCTAACTTGATCGGCAGCACAACCCAGTCCTCGGTAACCAAGATCAGGTAACTTGGTATCCCGAGGGCCCAAAGCCAAACAGGTGACGAGAGTACACCTAAACAGGTAAAACAGCTTTCTGGTCGTTTGGATCCAGTGACACATAATTTTGTAGTACATGAGCTCTCGATGAGGCAAATAGGTCCACTATCAGTCTGCCCCATTTCAGATATACAGTCTCTATTACCGAGGGAAGGAGATGCCACTCCGGTAATGACATTCCTCGCGAGAGATGATCTGCAAGACCGTTGTAACGCCCTGGTAGGTACTGTACTTGTAAAGAGATCTCGTTCAGATCTAGAAGCGTCAGAATCTGGTAAGTCTGGTGAAGAAGAGCCAATGACTTGGTACCTCCTTCGTTCCTCAGATAGGCCACTACTGTTCTGTTGTCTGATTGAATTAGCAGTGAAGAATTCCTCAAACTCTTGCTCATATATTGTAACGCATTTAGAATTGCTACCATCTCCTTCTTGTTGCAATGCCAATCCTTCTGGTCTTCCCTCCAGTTCCCCCTGAGAGAGGGTTGTCGTCTATCAGTGCCCCCCATCCATAGTCTGCTGCATCCGTAGTCAAAAAATGAGTTGGGTTGGGAGGATGGAGTTGAATTCCAGATTTTGGATCCACCAACTCATTTCTTTTAGTACCTCCTTTTCTATATAAACTTTCTTTCGAGGTGGCAGTCTTAACATTGTATGCAACTGAAGTTGTAGGGGACGGCAGAGGAGACGACCTTTTGGGACAACAAAAGTGGCAAAATTCATTTTCCCCAGTACTGACTGAGCCTCTTTTAGGTACCACTCTTCCCTTAGTAAAAGGCTCTGAGGTGACCTCTGAAGATCCTGACGCTTTTGGTTGGTCAATTCCCTTTTGTTTAGAAATGGGTTCCACATCACTCCCAAATATTCTAACGACCTTGTCGGTTGGTAAATGCATTTCGTAGGATTTCGGCGATCCAGTTGGTTATCATCGCAAAGGCTTGCGGTGCACTGCTCAAGCCTTGAGGGAGACACGTCATCTGTAAGAGAACGCCTCCGTAGCATAACCTCAGAAAACGACGATGGGTCTCTATGACAGGTATATGAAAATAAGCCTGTGAGAGGTCGATTTTCGTCATCCAGTCGTTGGGCTGAAGAAAGTCCGGAACTTTGTGATGAGAAATTAGGGAGAATTTTTTCCTTGCAACAAACATGTTTGGCGCTTTAAGGTTCAGGATTGGTCTGTTTAAACCGTCGCTTTTCTGTACTAGAAACATTGTGGACAGGAACGATAGCTCGTTGCCCGCCTTTTCTAGTATGCCCTCTTTCATCATATTTGCCTGTATTTATTGTCCATCCCAATCGTTTGAGCAGTTGTAACGCTTCTTGAGTTTGGGCAAGAAGAACTTCTCTGGTCTGATGAGCCAGGAGAAAATCGTCCAACGATCATTCGAATCCCTCGATTTTTTATTTTAATGATGGACAAAAATTCCAATACGACCGACGCGCAAGAAAATAACGCCAAAATTGATTCAAGATGGCGTAACATGACACCAACTGCAATGGTGGCAATGGATGTAACTACAAAGGCATCAACATACAATGGCGGGAGATTCAAACAGGGCAGCAGAACCGGCCGCGCTGACAAGAAATATATGCTATATCTCACTACATATTCTGGATAAGCAACGACACACATAATAGAAAAAAAAATGTTTTTAGGCTTGAGTTTTCAATATATAGATAGGTCAATATCTAGTATGTACAGAATGGTAAGGAAATAAATGAAAAATGATAAATAAAAAAAAACATATATTTGTCATAAAGTCTGCCTTTCAATGAAGTTTTTTTGATATAAGTGTCGCCATCGGCATAACAATGTTTCAATAATACATATCAATAAAAAATTAAATAAAACAATTATTCATTTTTATAATAATAAATAATGTCTTCTTATCTTGCACAACTCTTCTAGAGAATACAACATAATTATATTGCTTCATTTTCACATTTCAACTTCATAACAAAATAAAATAAATTTATTTAATAAATAAGAAAAAATGGAAGTATTATCTAATGAATTTATAATGCTTAATTATTTCAACAGAGGTCCATTTTTTTTTTTTCAAATACATACTAGCCATTTCAAAATACAGTTTAGATTTATTATTATTATAACAAAGTTCTACAAAAATACAACATTGAAATGTAAAAATGACACAATTTTCAAAGGCAAACAAAACATTGCCAAAATTCAAAACAATACAATGGATATTACAATCAATCACAATTTTTATATAAGATTGTATAAATAATTTGTATATACTGTATGAATTGTTTTTTTTTTAATAATAACTATAACATTACTTATATACTAATTGTATTAAATTAATCGTGTATTCATACATCGCCATCACTCTATTCTCTTTACATTGACATCTTGTCATTTTTTTCCTAATTTCGGGAAGGCGTGGGAGGTATCATAATAAAACTTTGCAGTCTCCAAATTTAACCGTCAATTTGAGAAATTCAGTTAAAAAATAACAAACTTTGAAATATCAAAATATAGAAGGTTACGAGATAGTCTTATAGAATACTTATATTTATATATATATATATATATAATTGAGACTCAACCAACGCATCCCCTGGATGAGCTGAAGATTATGTTCATTCATTCAACATCATGAACAAATTAATATTTGTAATCATTTAATGAAAATACGAAGAGCCAGCATCAAAAAGATCTAAAAAAGTAACGCAACAGATTTTGAACCATTCTAGTGTAATTACTAAATTACGTGATCCCCAAAGAATAAATTTAACAAACAAACATATTTGAAATATGTTAGTTTTGACTGACATTTATAGATTGCGATATTCAATCACCGACTTCTGGGATATTCTACAGCATGATTTGGATATTTTGTAAAGGTTGCAGTTTCATACATCATTCAGATTTGTCTGAAACTAATGTTTGTTGAATGTTGAATCCAAAAAAATTTGCGATATATGTCCAGTTTTCATACTCATTTCTGTACATAAAAATATAAAGTTTGATAGACAATGTATCTGTTGCATACCTAGTTATAATTGATTTATTGAATTTTTTTCCAATCTTTTAAAAAGTATTCACATCTCTAAATGCGAACACAGTATAGATGAAATTATCGAGTAGGTAAATTTAAATAATAGGTATTCCTTTTACATCCATTACTTATTTAAATTACATAGGTACTAAACGTTATTGCTTATCACATTCCATTGAAATGACGTTTGGAACGACAGCGACACCCAAAAATAGATACAAATTAAAGGAACCGAACATGATTGGATTGGCAACACTGACTGATGACAGCCCATGGAAAAATACACTTTCTTTTTCATTACTTTTTAATCGTTATTTTATATTTTAGATATTTTTTAATATATAAATATTTATTCAGATAATGAAATATTAAAGCTAACATAAAATGAGGTAAAGAAAATAAGTCGTATTGATTGATATATTTACTGTGAAAATACATTTTTTAATTTTATGATAAACATTACAACTGCTTATCATACAGTATTATTTGTTTGTAATACAAACCTTGTACATTAATATAACAAATGGGTTTATGCAAAAAAATTTAAAAGATTGTACAAGACAAATTATTCAATATAATAAATGAATATACTGAAATAGTAAAACAAATTCATCACTTAGTAACAATTGTAAAAAAAATGTTTCATTTTTTTCTTTGAGATCGAGTTTCAAAGTGTAAGGTTCTAAATGTATAGATTCTTCACAAAATGAAGTAAAATTCCTATGAATTTATGTTTATTCTCTATGACAATCTTTGAGTGATGTCAGTTTACTGCCATACAAAAACAACAATAAATTATAAAATGACATTTTACTAAATTTTATCAGTTTTTGGTACAAATAGAAAAAAAATGTTAACTCCTTTGATAAATATTAAGAGGCAGCATTATTTTAAGTATATTGTGACAAAACACATAACATAATATCAAATTTAATTTTACAATTATATGCAAAGCATACACAATTCATTAAGCAATAGTTGAATCATTTTAAATTAACTAATTTTATACTTGACCGGTAACTTTGACTGTGATATTTTTAGCGTTGAATTTTATTATGTGTTGAAAAAAAATTCTATGTAATTAAGAATATGTATAAATAGAATATCTTAATATTTAAATTATGCTGTAAGGATGAATGAAAAATAACCACCATAATGTACCATTTCATATAAACCAGGTGTACATTTTGATCAATGTTCAGAAACGAAGTGAATTTAATTTTCATCGGAAAACATAACTTATCAAGAGTTAAAACATTGTTCAGCTTAGTTCCATTACAAGAACATCAATTTATAATGTTACACCTTTTGCAAAGAACAATATATAAAACTTTATCGAACATTCTAGGTTGCATTTTCAAACCAAAACTACTTGTTTGAAAGTTGATATAATTTTTTATTGTTGATTAAATTTGCCTTAACTAACCGCACCATATAGAATACTATAATAAATGCACAAAATATATAAATATACGAAGTGCATCACAAGTCTATTCTAATGATTTTCTTTTTAACTAAGGCATCATCGTAAGTTTGACCTTTGTTTTACAAATAGATTGCTTCGGCAGCAAGACTAATCTTATAACACAGCCTTCCCGGTCATATATTGTGTATTTAGAGATAGTTAATTACAGTAAACTTACACAATGAGAGAGAGAGAGAGAGGATACAGAGAGAACGTGTTAGATATCAGTGAAACCAATAAACACTCGGCTTAAATCCACTTACAGACACCGCCACTCACCTACATCTTATTTTATATAACATAAGACAATTTAGACATAAAATATGTAAATCTCTTTTCGTACCTAGGGTGGGTTTTCTATAATTTTTACAAATAGAAAAGAAGACATTCACTTTTCTTCCAAACAGGTTTCTTGGCATTGTGATGTTGTTGCAAAAAGGAATAGCACCATAAGAAAACAAAATATAACTATACTTAAAGTTGAATTTATTTAAATAAAATAAAAAATGATAAGCCATACATTAGTCGGTCATTGTGAAAATATTATTCACACTAACAGATTTCTTTATAAAGCTTGCATTAGGTTCATTAATAATGAAACGATTTTTATTTTCGATCATTGAAGAAATGTTATTTTGATAAATGTATTTAGAAATCAAAATAAATTCTTAGTTATAGAGTTAGTTATAATACCATTCATATTGTTGAAACTCTTATTGTTATTTTATGTTGGATCTGAAATACTAATATAAATTATTTATTTTTACTATTATGAACAGTATAAAACAAAAACCCACCCTGTTATGATGAAACAATAATAAGAGAAATAATATGTAATATAGGTACTAATAATAAAATTTAACAATAATTTCAAATATAAATAAATCACAATGGTAACTATTTTATAGCCACAAGAGAGATTCATCTGTCACAACTGAATTGTGTGTTTTGGGAGGGGCGATGGTTTGAGAAGGAAGTAGTCAGATATATATTTGGTAGTCTGGCGGTATGTTGTGTGGTGTCAGTCGTCCCTTCATAATATATAATCGGTGATGACCCTGGCCCTTGATTGGGGTAACAGAGACCGTTGCGCCCTTCCACTACCAGAATGTGTATCCACCGTCGGCGCTCCCGGCCAGAAATGAGCCCTTCTTCTGTGATAATGCTACCTGCGTACACAACACACACAAAACTGACGTTATTTATGAAAGACAAATAAAACATGATTGTTCAAATAATACACTTTATGGTGTTGGTCAGACAGAAATGAAGATACGTAAATTACTGCATAATATTTGTAGTTGATGCTAATACATAGCACTAAATCATTGCATGACCATTTATTGTAACAGGTTTCACTTACTTATATTAACATATATTAATGGATGGATACTACATGGCCAAATCAAACAAACACAAGGCACAATTTAAAAACATTTTCTGCTAATTTGTTGCAGTAATTTAAGTACGTCAACATGCTATTTTTTTTTTAATGTTAATTGAATTTTCAATATAATTCGTAATGTCACATTAAATATCAAATTGCTATTAAAAATAGCAAAAAGGCATTGGGAGGGGGTTTGTCTATGTCAATTATATAAACTATAGACAAGAAAAATGATATACATTTTATATTGATAAAATGATTCACCATTGCAATTATTTTAAAACACGATGTAAAATAAATTTAACTGTAAAAATGTAATTAAACATTATTTTTTTTTTTTACATTATTGTTGATACAATTACATATTGCAAGAAACTAAAATTCAATCGACAACGAATTAGGCAATTCTCTAACAAAATAAAACAGACACCTCTAACTGCCCCAAGGCTTGAATGATAACAATAATTTGTAAAATTGTGTAAAAGCAATGCTTATTCAAATGTGTATCATTTTGATTTTTTGTTAACAAATTAAAATGTGTTAAACAATAATATTCTTTTCTAAAAGTGTAGCACAAGCACATTGGAGACATATAGTTTGATGTGATCATGAAATAAAATAAGCAGAAAACACCACAAATTGAAAACTATGTGGTTGTGAGGTTGATATTTATTTTTTATACTATACAAATATGTATTTCACTAAAATAAGTCATATTCATAAATGCATTTTATAAATAAACGCTAACGATAAAAGCTTCAACTTCACTATGGCTAGTAAATATTATTGTTTATCAATCAAAATTAAAGTGACGTGAATTTAAAAATGCTTTTGATATTCATATAATATATAGCTGCTTGAACCATGACGTACATGCGAGCAGTAACAGATTACAGAAAATATTCAAATAAAATAGTCTAATTCTAATAATTTAATTCCTAGATAAAATCATACAACAATGATTAGTTTTGTAATGTATTACAGTTGTATATGATGAGCAAAATCAATTATTAAAATAATGTAATCTAAAAGTCAATAAAAAAAATGTTTAGATATGAAATGGGTAAATAAAGAGATTATGAAAACCTATTTTTATATATTTTGTTATTTTTCATAATACAACTAAATAGTTGTGTCTCTGTAAAAGTGAGCTATAAAATAATTATCTTTATGAAGTGGCAACATCTCGTATTTGAAATCTTCATAATTGAAACACCCCCTTGTTAAACATCTTGAGCCATTTCACCGTGAGGGGGGAGATTTGCATCAAGCAAAAAGACACAAATTTGAAGCCTGGCTCAAGTTGTTTCATGATAACTATACCACATAATTCAAATAGAGTATCTTAAAATAATTTTATAATATGTGAATTATCCGCCAAAACAAAACAAATAGGTAGATCATTGATTTCAAACATTAAACATTTTGACTACTTCATAATGATAAATTGTGGACGGTATATATATAATTGCACTTTTACACTGACATAAATATGCATTAGAAATATGTCTACTAATGAAATCATTCAAATTACATTGAATTTGTTCAAAAGGTTGAAATTTTCAAGCAAGGACCAGACAGGACATGTACATCCTAATTTAATGAATGATTGATATTCCAATGCAGAAGGCTACCGATTGGCATTGTTGGTTGACTAACTCAGTCTTTTTAACCGCTTGACTAGTACTCAAAAAAAAAAAAGTTATAAATTTACTCCATTACAATGCTGCAATTAGGTTAGGTGTTTATTTTTTCAAGTTTCATAATACACATTATGTCATATTCTGATTTGTTTCAGAATACGAAAACGTCTATAACCAACGGGCGACCGTGGATAAAAGGATTTGATCCACGCAGTGTGACGTAATGAGTCCCGTATAAATGCAGTCAACTTTTTGACATTTCTCATTTCAGAGGACATATTGTGGATAAAATTTTGTGATAAAATTTATGACAAATGATTATAAAATACAAATCAAGAGAGCATACTGAGAAAAGAATGGAACTCAGGAGCCAGATGTTTAACAAATTGAAACACAAACATTTGATAATACAAAATCTGTGTCCACATGACAGAATAATTTAATGAACTACATTTTGAAACAACATAAACATTATATTGATAATATTGATTACAAAGTGCGTAAGTTTGCCAGTCGAAAGCCAGGAGTGAGGAACATATATAATCTGGTGATAAAAAAAGTAAAGTGTCCGATATGCGGTGGTCTATATGTCTATTCCAAGGCTTGGGTACATTATACAGGAAGCGGGATGAATATGTATAATATATATATATATATATAAATAAGACAGAGAGAGAAAGATATAAAGAGAGATGTCTAGATGTATTTTAGTTGACCAAATTGACTAACCTGATGGTTGACCACAGCGGACAACTGGGGAAAATATTATAATTACATCATTGGTCAACATCATTTAACAAATATATATTCAAGTATCTAATTATTGTACTCAAGAAAATATATTTTGTTTACTTTTTAATAGCATTTAGATGAGTAAAGTCATCCCCAAAGGAAGAAGACAATAAACTATACTTAATAAATATCGTTTAACAAACACTATGAAACCTTTTGAAGAAATCAAATTGTTGAATAAATACATTATTGTAATACACTTGAGAAAAAAATATAAATATGCAGTTAATATATAGGAAATAGAATAAATGTGTTTATACAGAATATTTGGTGTTCCTTTAGTATGTAATAACATTTGATATTTGTATATTTTTTGTGAATCTGGTTGCTTAATTTAATTTTATGTGATAAAAAATGATTGTAGCAAGTGCATGATACCTCCATAAGGGACATGGTGTGATGTGTAATACATACAACAATCACACCATGTCCCTTAGTGAGATAAAAAGAGAGAAAACATTCATCCACAGTCTCATACATTCTTGTCAATTATTAATTAACCTGTAAGCTGTTGTTATAATCCTGTTGTGCTGACTTATAATTAAAAATCTAAATATAAGTAATAAAAAAACATGTTTTAATTTATTATATTCCATTGAATGTACAAATATTTGAATTTGGAAACAAAATAAAATATAGTTTAACAGGAAGATACATGCATCAATAATAATTAAAACTTCTTTGGGAATCGAACCCTGGACACTGGCACAGTCAAATGAGTTACCCACTATGCACCTGCAGTCAATGTCTCACAGTATATTATATGTATTATTCTTTCAATGTAACATTCTCACAGTTATTTCATTTTGTTTCATTGGATTACTAATATATTTTATATTATATTTAGTACACAGATTTGACACAAGTTTTTCCATTTTTTTATTATTAGATAATAAATACACCTATTTAGAAATGAATTGAGTAAAAGTTTAAAATAGTAAATTAAGTTAAAATAAAAATTAAAACAAATAATAAATAACTGTTCATATTGTTTTAAGATTAAGATTGTTTTAAAATACATGACCAAATAAAATTTATATTTTTTTAATGTTCACTTATGTTGTAGGGGGCCCATTCATGCCAATATATAATATAAAATTATTTTGTTTAATACCCTCTAAAAATACAAGGGACTGATGTTAAGATACTTCATTTCATTTTTTCAAGAAAATTGTAGACTATTTTTTTATTTGACTCTGAGACAAAATTTATCTGTTTAGCATTGAATACGCAAACATGTAAAAATATAATAATAAGATATGTGAAAGTTTCAACCTGATGTCCTGCCATTGCTGCGAGCTGTGCTGGTGATGGTGGTACACCGGGGGGTGCTGGGGGCAACAGGGGTTGAGCCACTCCGTCAAATCTTGCTCCAGCCTCAAAACCATTCTGGGAATACATTTATATCATAATGAATTGTGAACAATTTTAAGTATACTATTAGAATTTAGATGAATGGTAGCAGAACGGATAGTGCACTGGGTTAGTAATCCAGTAATCGCAAGTTCTATTTCTGCCATGACCGATATTGTTCACCTATAGTACAAGCATTTATACTTAGTTTAAGGAATGTATGGGGATGTGTATGTTCTTGTTACAAGGACATATTCATTCTTTAAATATATATATATATATTTACACACACACACATTTATTTATACACACCCCACACATAAATACACATAAATTCTTACATACTTCACACTATGATTGCGAGACCAGAAGCATCGCTCGACAATTCTCTTTAAAATAATAGAATTTTTCCGCTACTTTTAGTGGTGGAGGCAAGTCATTCCAACATTTTGTTGCAGCATATTTGAAACGGCCTTCAAACGCTTATTTATACGTTTATTATAACTGTCACTATCCTTATATTTTAGGTATTCATAAAAATTGAAATGTGTAATTAATTAATGTGTAATGTATTTATCAAACAAATAATCTAGGAGGAGAAAAGCTGTAGCAACTTTTAAATAAAGTAACGGGTTCCAAAGGTTAAAAAACGGGTTCTAAACCCAAACTGTGTGCCATCCAGGTCATGTTCACATTTAAGCCCTATCCTAGCATGTATAATTTTCAGAAATAACTACAGAATGTGGCTAATAAGGCGATAGTCATTACCTTTTTTCGGGTGTTGCTTTTTTGGTAAAGTAATAAACAATGATGTCAGCCAGTATTGGGGGATAATCCCTATGTCATAAATGTTATTAAACAAATCAAGTAGACAGTGTATATTATCTTCATTAATCAATTTTTTTTAGTTCTGAATTTTTTAGCTCTTCATTTGAAGTACATTCGGCTAGACTATGGAATAGCCTAAGTCCTGATATTACGTCGTCTATCTCATTAAACATCTTCAAGAAAAGGGTAAAGCAAAAATATTTATCTGACAACACCTGATTACATCTTCCTCTCCTCTTCCTTTCCTTATCCCTTAGTCTTTCTTATCATTGCTATGATTTGTTCTTATATTCTATCTTCTTTGTTTTTGTGTTTTTTTTTCTTTTTTTTTATTACTTTTCTTCTGCTATCTTTATTTATTTTGTAATGTGATTAACTTATTGCCATAGTACACATTGTTTTGTATATTTAACATTTACTCTGGTTGGTTGGAAGAAATTGCCATTAGGCAATAAGCCCACCAGTGTACGAATTATATGTACAAGAAAATTAAATAAATGAATAAATAAATTTTACAACCGTCATAGGAATTTCATCAGGTCCACAGGCTTTTTTCTAGTTTTTGAATTTGAAATTGCATACAATAATTCAGATTTTAGTATTGCTACACCCTCATTGAGTTGTAACATATTTATACTAGCGCGAGTCTTGAAATAGACTTTTTATGTAATCCTCCCAAGTTGTCAAAACAACGGAGTCTTCCAGAATTAAGTTATTGTAATCGTCTGTAAGGCATGATATGCTTGGGTTTTTTATTAAGACCGGCTAGTACTATGCATATTAAAAGCATCAAGAGTTTGATGGTATTGTTCCAATTCCTCACATTGTAGCCTTATTATCCTTTGGAGGTTTTTATATTTGTCATTATCGCGGTTCTTGGTACCAGCTAATCTCCGTTGTTCCATCAGACTTACATCAGAATATAATCCGTCATCTATAGTTTTTTACGAATCTGTTTATCAGATTTCAAATATGCGGTACATGTATACTATACCATATTTTAAAATTTTTCTCATTGTTCTTCTACGGTGTTAACACTACTGTCAATTTGTATATTGGTATAAATTTGTATAACAACATATATGTAATGGATAAATGAGTGGTGAAATAATGAAGTATGTAAGTAACTTACTGGTATCATGATGGTAGGTCTGAGTGGTTGAATGGCTGGTTGCATGGCTGCTGCCGCTGATGCTGGATAGTAAGGATAGTACTGGACGGGATAACCAATGTAACCTGGATATCCCGCCGCAGCGTACATCGCAGCTGCTGGACTGTACATCTGCTGACACAATCATAACAAAACACACATCAATCACTTATTTACACTTTATCTAGTCATTAATTTATCATATTATAAATAATATAATAATACTTTTTATAGCCTCTTTTTTGTGAAACTACCTTAAGGTCCCATTAATTATTGAATTCAACATAATTTAGTTGTAATAAGTAAAACAAAAACATTCTTAAATAAGTTACCAACAAATTGTGCCACCATACTGACATACCTACTGATATTATTTGTTGCACAGACATTATATAAACTAGTTGCATGTAACACATGAGATCCAACTGTCGATAGTGATAGTATGTACAGTTGAAGAATAAGTACCAAACTATAAACCCAAAAATACAAATTATTTAATATTTTAAGATATTTGGTTTTCTATACAACACATGTACCTAGGTATGTATGTCAAGATAGGATAGTATGGAGGTCAGTCCTTTGATCCTACCCAGAATGTGAAAACAGTATGATGGTATGTATGTATGTTTGGAGATTAGTATCAAATTATTAAGTCTTCTTAGATATTGTGAGTAGGCTACTTCCATACAAATTGTATGAAGCAATGTCATCACTAAATTCAATTTTTATAAAAATTATTAAAAAAAATTTGAGATGTGCTAATATAATGTTAATATTTTTTATATAAAATTAAATTGTCTAGTTGGGGTGTTTCGGCTTTTTTGATATTTTTAAAAAATTTGGAAATATAGGCAGTTAAACTCATATATTTATCATATAAAAAATATTTTTCTTAATAAAAAATGTTTGAGAAACCCTGGATTTTTTTAAAAATAACTAATTTGAGTTTTTGTATTTGTCTATGTTTATAACAAATTTCAGCGTTCTAGCTTTTATGGTTTCTGAGATATATGGAAAAATAAACCAAAATTTCAAAAGTTGATAACCCCTGACTGAAACCTATAACTGTTAATATATTCTAAAAATTTAGGCTCTGTAAATTGAGCGGATCAAAAGTTATAAATGCAAAACTACACCATACAAAATTTTCCTTCGTACACGCATCTTGGCTTAATAATGTCGATTCATTAAGATAATTGAATTCTCATGAACGAATCGTCAGTTGGAATATGCGAATGAAAATAGACAAACTATGGATAATGATTTAACATTAAATTGAAACTTATAATGCGATTGAGAATTGAAGAATATAATCAACAGAATGAAACAGTATATTTAAAGTAGTTTGGCTGCATCGAAAGAATGAAAAATTTGCCTGACATGTAAATTATATTAAATCCTTTTTGTATTGATAATAATTATGAACGGTGCTTGCACTCGTGTGTAAAGGAGGTTTTTCTTACTGTGCATCTTTTTCTATTTTTTTTACTGTTTTTTTTTTATATAGGTATGTAATATAAATTTGATAAAAAAAATGTAAATGAAGCAATATTGTCTGACTCAGTTGGTTAGGTATCTGACTGCTGATCCAAAGGTCCCAGGTTCGATTCCCGGTGGAGACACAGTTTTTAATTGTGTTTTCAGTCTGGATCTGTGAGATGATTAATATCGTTAAGTCTCCAGAATGTGGTTAACTTGGCGTTGGGTGCGTGTTAAATTAATATTTGAAATAGTATCTGTTAGTTGCCCCAGAAGTAATATAAAATTAAAATAATGTCAGTGAGCCTTACTTATTTTCTAGCATTCTTTCTTATGGTAAGTAAGAATGGTGCTATTTGACAAATAGTCATACATACATATATAATATGTGGTGATAACAAACCTGTTGTCCAATATTTAGCGGAGGATGGTGAGCAGCAAGTGCCTGGTCATAGGATGGTGGTGGAGCATACAACTGACCAGCAGCCGAAGCTGGGAATACTCCATATGGTGCGCCTCCAGGTACTGACAAATAACATTGACATTCATTAATTATTCACTCTTATATCAAATACTTATATCTTATTACATACAACATAATATATCAAGGATAAACATACGGTATAATATTTTTTAAAGAAATACAGATTGTGACTTTCATACCAATAAAATTTCACCACAAACATGATTTGAGATTTTAAAACTAGTTACTAGCAGAGGTTCTTGTGTATTGATAAAATTCAATAATTCCATAATTAAAATATATTAATTTAAGGGGTAGCAGTTACAAAGAGATGAAGAGACTGGCGGACGATAGAGATAAGTGGAAAGATTGAGTGTTTGGTGCAGATCAATCCTAGGATTGTGACCCAGAAGAAGAATTTAAGAGGCAGGGTAAGAGAATGTAGGCGGATCAAAAGCAAACTTTGAAACTATTATATTGACCCGATTGCTCGAGTTAGTGAGCGTTACATAAAATACTATGGTTTATTTGATTTTACAAAAAAGTCTGAACATTGTGTGAAAATGTATCGATCCAATGTTTCGATTCATAAGTTTTGAGTTATGGATAAAAAATCTGAGAAAACAGGTATTATTCAAAAAAATATTTTGAAAAAGTACACAAAATGAAAAAAAGTGTGATGTATAGATAAATAATGAGAGAATAATATATATATATATATATATATATATATATATATTCTTTTGAAGACGTAACTTTTAAGAGTAGGTACGGTGTAATAAGCATCCAAAATGTACCTTAGAGCCTACCCCTTCACCTTAAATGATAATATTGTAAAAATATATTTTTACACATTAAACCTTTAGATTTGGTAAAGTAATAATAAGAACTCAGTAATTTAAATATGCTTTTAACTCTCTTAAATATTGTTTACACTCATTTTAGTTATCATCACCAAACATCAAATACCCCACAATACCATAAAAAAATAACACAATCAAATAAAAATATTTGTTTCAAGTTCAAAGAGCCCTCATAATTAACAAGTATCCATATTATAAATAGAATTAAAAAAATCAATCACACTTGACTTTCAATTTCAATTGTTTGCATTGGTGATTCATAATTAAATCAACCGTGCACATTAAACAAAGAAATCATTAATACAGAGATATTATTTTTAAAGCTCTTCAGAAAGAAAATAAAAATGTAGGAATTATGTATTAACTTCATATAGTAATATATAACTTTAAGGTATTTATAAAGGGCATACAATATACATATTTTAAAATACTTTTTGTATTAAATATTATATTGACTAAATAATACAATAAATGCACAATTTTCAATCATTCTCCACCGATTGCGCTTTGGCTATTACAGGCAAAGCATAAATTAGTGGAATTAACATCAAAATTACGTAATCATCAAAGAGACAATATATATATATAAAATAATATAATAAAATGTACATAATATTGTGTTGTGTACAATGTCTTACAATATCCACAGTGCGTACCTCCGTACTGGGGTGCGGCCTGGTGGGGCGGTGCCGGCAGGAAGGGCCCCTGTGGCTGAGGTGGAGCGCCAGGGAAGGCTCCCAGAGGGGGGGTTACTGCAGACAATATCAACCTATTAAGTATATCGTGTCTTACATGCACTAATTGGGATCCTCCACTAACACCAAGTTTACATTTAGAGTTGAATCGTTGAAAGAATAGAATTTAAATGGAAGGCTCAGATTTTTCATAATGTAATAAAACATTAGAAAATTATTCCAATTCAAGTAATTATGTGGAAACATAACATTTTTTGAAGAGAAAATATTATATTTTCTTGAAAAGTAAATGCACTTCAGTTTCTTTTGTGGAGATTCAGTGGTTCAAGGCATGTACCGTTACGAAATATTACGAAAAAGCATGTAATTTATGTGAGAGGATTTGAAAATGTCGGAAGATTATTTTCTTCTCAAACTTAAAAAATAAAAAGAGCAATTGAAATATAAATATTCTTTATGCATTATAAAGATTGTCTTGGATTTTTCATGTCATTATAGAGATACTATCTGATTAGAAATGATTCCTATTGAAATTTTTTGGATATACCAAAAGTCCCTCGCATTAGATTTTTTTGATGTACTCATAACAAATTTGTTTAATGTCTGATTTTATAAATCAAAAGGAAAAATATATTGCCAAAACTCATTCAGCAATTCAACAAGAAATGCAAACCAGGTATATGTTCAAGAGTGTGAATATTGAAAAGTTTGGATAATGGAACAAAAAATATATATAAATTGAAAATCTAATTTTAGACAGTTGAGATTTGAAGACTTTTCAAAGTTCACAAACTGAGCCAATTAACTAAACTTCCCAGAGTACTTTTGTCCAACACAAACAACAAAAAATACAATGAAGGATATTATATACTTGATGTTTTATTAACAAGAAACAATTCCAAAAGTTATTCTAAGATACAAATATTTAAGGGGTAGAGATATTTATTTAAATAAACGAAAAAAAAACTTAATAAGTTAATCAATTGTTACATAATATCAAAACACCCAGAGGAAAAATATTTTTAAACAATACTTTTGTTGATTATTTTTATAAAATTTTGAAAAAATTAACAAGAAATGAGCAAAGGCTTCTGTTTTCATCCAATAAAACAAAAACCGATTCTGACACAGAAATATATTAAAGTTACAGTTACATTTGTAATGTACAAAACGTTTTTAGATGTATAACAGAAGCAAATGCTTGAATGTGCATTAATTTATTTTTGTACAAGGAATAATGAACAATTAGGTATACACATTTCATAATCAAATACATAATAATAAAAGTGTCCATTTCATTTCAATTACTGTATGGTGAGAATACTGCAAAGCTAATTTGGTTAATTCTCTTCGAATCCACTTCCGCTTTCCATACAAATTATTAATTATATATGTATACAACCAAAACGAGACAATTGTATATTATCAAAATATAATATATGTAAATAGATTATCTAAAAGAATGTAAGGTTTGAAAATCATCTGATTTTTACAATAACAAAAAAATATAATTAGTTTTAATCCCCGCCCCCAAGAATGGTCTAACAATTGAAAGCAATGGCTCATATTGTTAAACTCATTTGTGGATTATAACTGTGTTTTTTATTATATTTGTAATCATTTTCAAATCCAACTGAAAAACATAACTATCAAAAATAAAATAGCTAGGATTTAAAACAGTCTTAAATAATTCAAAATTATTTGGTTATGTGATTGATATATTACTTTTAATCCAGTGACAGCAAAAAAAAAATCATTATTGTTTATAATATAAGTTCCCTGATGAAACAAAGTCACTTTTAGACAATATAATGAGATTTTTTTGTAATAAAAACTAAATATTTATTACCATTTATGATTTAAAACAATGAATTTGATTAATAAGTCTCTCGTGGAAAAATTTGCATGAAAAGAGGAGCGGCTTCTTCATCAGATTACACCATAACAGTTGTAATATATTAAATATACGCCCTAGGGATATATTTAATATAAACATACATGTTATCGATATTTATAATAATTCAAAGTTTTAATATAAAGGATAACCAAAGAAAAACATCTTCCAAAATATTTAATAAGTCATAAAACACCTAATACTATATAAAGTGTTCATTATTTACAACATGTAATTTTAATTTAATCAGTCAAGATTTATAATTTACAATTTCAATAATTATAATTTACAAAGAAAATTACAAAATAAATAATGTCACTTTATTGAATGGAATTACTTTTATATAAAATTTATTTTCTAATTTCATTATCAAAATTAAAGACTTTCTTTTTTAAAATTTAATAAAAAAAATAAATTAAATGATTATACTAAAAATTATGTATAGATTTTATTATCTTTTAACAATTAAAAAAGAAAAATAAATAATTTTGAATAACAAACTTTTGATGAATGAAGACATGTTGATATAGTATCAAAATCTCTTACACAATATATATATATAAATTAGCGTCTATTTATAGAATGCACAGAAAAATGCAAGACTCAACAAAATGTTTATAATAATTAATTATTAACAATAATACGTTGACGTGACCACGTGACAATAATTATTGTTTCTGTCGTGCATCTTTAAATATATATAATGTTGGGTTTATTAGAAAAAATAAAATCAACTGAATTTGTACCGCTGTGGGAAAGCACAGGACCCACACACCGAACCAAACAGCGGTCTTAGTATGGCGCGCACTTTGCTAAGAGAAATAAATTCCTATTTAAAACCATAAACTACCTTGGATAGTAGCCAAAGTTGAAAAAGAAATGGTTAACTCTGGAATTTATATTTGGAAGGAGTACATAACTGTGTTTATTTTGTGTGATCATTAAAAATGATATAATTATTTGGTTCTTTAATGTCGGGACCAAGATAACAATATTAACAGTCAAACAACAGAATCTTAAGTATTCATTCAGATTGTTGAACACAACATGGATTTAAAATCTACGAAAGACAGAATTGTTTGAATAAACTAAATCAACATATAATGCAAGTTTTTTAGTGAATCTTGCCTTGAACGATTTTGTTCATCTATAGTACAATCTAGTTTAAAGAATGTACATGTACTTGTTTCAAGGACATATTCATTTAAAAAAATATATAATAGAATAGATAAAATACACATAGTTAACAGAGTCAAAATAGAAATATAGTTATTATAGAAAAAGCTTTGGTATCCAGAGTTTAACACTTTCAAAAAAGTATATAAAACGATAAAAACCCACTGAAGATGATCATTATCAAAACTGTGTAAACATTTTATTCAAATCAGTGGTTATAAAATTAAATGACTTTATCGTTTGTTAGACATTCTGGGGGCAAGTCTCGACAACAGGCGGAATCAAAACTATCCATGTTTACCCATATCATGGATAAAATTATCTTAAAACGTCTAAAATGTTATAGAACTATTTAAAGTCTTACAATATTATAGAACTCCATAAGATAATTATATCCATGAGATGGGTAAACATGGATGGTTTTGATTCCAAAGGTTGACCAGACTTGCCCCCCTGATGTGGAAATATAACAAGTGAGTAGGTGGGTATAAAAAAAAAATACAGTAATGTTTTTGGTTTTATCATAGGTATTATTAGTAATTTCTCTGAGCATAGATTACACAATTATTTTTTGGGTGCATAAAAAATTGTAAAAATAAAAAAAAACTAACTGTTTTAGTGCTCTATGGTCTATCTATGTAAAACGTGAAAATTTCAATTGAGAGCCAACTACAAAAGCGAGATTCCTTTGCCCCACACACTTTGTATTAAAATAAAAATAATACTATTTATTTCACTTTGTTGTGTGGTCGCAAAATAATCCCGCTGGTGTGATATAAAAGAAAAAAAAATACTAAAAAAAGCAAACAATAATAAAAACAAATACAGCAAACATGCCATTAAAAACAGCAGAAGCTCTCAACAAATTAATTTACAAAATAAATGAGCTATAATATTTCAAATACATTGGTCATCTAAACTTTCTGGGTAATTAAAATGGTTATCAATTATCGTCAGCTAAAATGTACTTTACACTAATTCAACACACTTCGATAAATACGTCCCTACATTTTCTAGATATCTGATATCGGTCCTTTCAAAGTCGTCTTAAATTAAAGTAAAATAAAAACTGACCCATAGTGAATCAAAGCCAAGACCTGTGCAATTTTAGAATCAAATGCCAAATATACGGAAAACTTATCTTTGAATATTTTAAAATTTGTTTCTTTTGTTGACTGATTTAGGAGTAGGTACTAAAACAACAATATAATAATGCAATTATCATAGTAATCTGCAGGGGTCCTAAGATTAATAAAAATTCTCAAGTGTAAGAAAGAAATTTTATGCAGATAAACAACTTGACAAGACGGTAATAAGTTTAGTCACAACATTGGTGACTTCAAAATACAAGGTAGGAGTGAAACTGATATTGAAGCTTACAGAAGCACATGATAAAACAACAATACCAATTTTTGAATTGGCGATAGAAGAATTGAATAGTGAAGCAAGATTTAATGTAACAGTAATAATGTTCATTTTATTGTAATCAATGCATGGAATAACCTAGCTATGCGATACATTCAAGGACTATGTGAGAGAAAAGAGGGACCAGAGGCATCTCAGAATACCAACATATTAAAAGATTTGGACAGAGTCAACAAAGTGTGGAAAGACGATTAATGCTTTATTATGAAAATAGTTTTTTGAAGTTACACTGCAATGTCCACAGTGTTCAAATAAAGAGCTTCACTAAAAACAATTTTGTTTTATGGTGCAATACGCAAATAACCTATCATTAAACTGGTCAATTATTATAAAAAGTTAATAACATTTGGTTTCTCTGTATACAATAATTTTTGTAAAATACAAACTACCAATCTTACTACTAAAACTATCATTAAGAACCGTGATGAGACCGTAATGATTATTATAAAAACATAACTACTAATAATGTGAGAGTCA
Source organism: Molanna angustata (assembly GCA_963576475.1). Classification (NCBI taxonomy): domain Eukaryota; kingdom Metazoa; phylum Arthropoda; class Insecta; order Trichoptera; family Molannidae; genus Molanna; species Molanna angustata. The sequence goes on along the minus strand of OY754965.1, from coordinate 49,773,823 downwards.
AATTAGTATAAGACCATGTAATATAGAATTTAAGTTAAAAAAAAACTAAATTGATTTAACGTATACTGATTTAAGACTGCGCAGTATTGTTGGGAAGTGTACAAAGGGTGATAGTGGAAAAAAAAAACAATGAATAATAATAACTTTAACATGCTATAAGAAATCAAAATTAAATAACCAAATATTGCATTATGATAATTTCATATCGTTACTTTCATGGGAAAATTATACGGACATAAGCTCTGATCCAATTAACATTATGTTAATTTTGTTAGCAACTTTCTGTACTGACAAATGACCACACTGCATTCTAAAGTAATTGGCTCAAATCATAATAATTAAATTGTAATATTTTGGATGTGCACCGAAAATGTTTAATTCTTAGGATTTAGTTTTATCTAAGATATCCTTGTTTCAAATATATTTACAATACGGTGCCAAAGAAGTAATTATCACAATGCAACACTTGACAAACATGGATATATAAAGATAATGCATTACAAATGGCAAGAAACAAATACAAGCTCTCAACATGCTCTCAAAAATTCACAAGAAAATGTTTTTATGGACACATTGTGTTAAGAAATTGTTACATTAAAAAAATAAATCATAACAAATACATTACAATAGGTCAACAGCATTCAAATAATTAGTTATTATTAAAGATTATCTATTATATATATATTGCATTCGGAGACGAGGTCCGATCGTGGATAGATCCGACCTCGTCTGCAACAGTAGCATGTGCGATCTCAACATGCAAGCGGATTCAACAGATTCGGTCAAATTATTATTATTAATATTAATTATTATAAACATAATAAAAATACACCTTCCCATTTACCTAAAAACCTTCAACAAATACAAGATGTCAATTGTGACGTTTAACAAAGAGTTGTCTCTTTAGTAAAAATTGTCCAATTGAAATCTTGATTCCTTCTACATTTGATAAAATAATTAAACAATTTACAAGCCACAGGTATATTTCGGTTGCCGTTTATGCATCACATACAGAGTATATAATAATAACAAATAAATCATTACAATAATTATAATATTCAACGAAATAATAATGTTTTCTCGTTCCAAAGGGGAAACAAAATATACCTACATGGAGGATATTTTTTCTCTTTAGAAAAACGTACAAGCAAATCATTTGACGATGAGATGTACCTTTATATAATGGATATTAACATGGTAACTTTAATGGGACACCCTCAAATTGATCGTTTAAATGATTTCCATATAGTCTATTTTATAATGAATCAATCTTAACACTAAGATAACAACAATCCATTTAAGAAAAAAACTTTAAAGGGTCCAAATCTTAACATTCATTAATTACAGTCTTGACTTATCATTATTTATACAAACAATAAACTTTGAGAAAAGTATATCCTTTATATAAATAATGCCATCTTATTATTTTAATATTTAACATTTTTGTAATTTAAAAATAAAAAAATGTTTTATTCTAATACTAATTAAATTGAAAAAAAAAAAAAGTCTTACTCAATAGATTATAATTACATTTATTTTGTTGATTTGCGGCTTAAATAGCCCTTTATAAATATATTTTTAATGTATTTATATTAGGTAGTTACATTGTTTATCATCAAGTTAAAATGTACTCTAAAATATAATTAAAATTGAGTACCTATGAAAAATATTGTAATTATATTAAGGCCAGGGCCCACACAGGGCTGTAGCGCCAATGACGATGATGATATAATATATTTGTAGGTACTCATTATAAATAAAACTGTGTAACAGTTTAGTTATGTTTTTCTTTTTTAAGTAGAGCTACAGATAAAATTGTGTTGGTAAATTATTTATAGCAAAAATTGATATTTATTTGTAGCTATAATAGATTGTTTTATAGCTAAAATTTGGGCCCTTGAATTGTGGTCATCGTTTGAAGTATGACTCGTGAAGAGGACAAAACACACAAATATGTATACATAGGCGTTCCCATTTCAATATAAGTATATGAGAAATACATTTTTTCACAATATTTTCATTAACAATAAATACAACTCAGACTAACTTCATATACTTTATATGTGACTTTAAATACAACTCAGACTAACTTCATATACTTTATATGTGACTTAAGAGGAGTTAATTCTATAAAACCAAAGGAATGCAAATGATTTCTAAATCGATAAAAGTTCATAAAAAGAGTGCATTTGATAGATTCCATACACAATGAATACTCAAATCTTTTTACTATGCATTCAATTTATTATTTATCATGTAAATGTTTGTAGAACTTTTAATGAAATTAATCATAACAGAGTTGTATGTACTGTTTGAATATTGAACAAAAAACATATTTCAGAGAACGAGTGTTGCCCAATGTTAAAAATTCCATTAATTGTAATTGTTTATTTTTAAAGCGGCGACGTGGACATTGTCACCAATTGAATGTGCCAAGACACATCCTGTCTGTCAATCAACCGGATTATCTAACAAATGTATTTGTACAATCTATCCATGATATATGCTTATAACGTAATAGACACGACAGATATTCAAACAGAAATGACATGGAATTTTTAGATAGGTGTCAATGCCCATTCTCATACAATAGTTTTTAAAAAAATGTTTATTTAATCAAAAAAACAGCAAATTCCCAGCAACCATCTCATTGTATACTGTAAACGAACTGTCAAAATATGTAAAAAAAAAATGTACGATCAATCCAGCTATGGATTAGACACACTGTTCAAAAAAGAAAAATTCATTATATATTTATATGACAAAAATTACACTACGTGAAGAAAGTATAGGTAGGTTTTCATTAAATTGTTTAATTTTTTTTTTCACTTATGTAATTTTTATTGCGTAGTTTTATAAAAATATATACACATATACCTTTCTTCACCCCAGTATAATCTTATGTGTTAATGAAACATTAATATTTGTACTTTAAAATAATGCAAGTGATGTGGATTATATTTCTTCAAAACCAAATCCAAAACAAGCATTGTTCCAATTTTAAAAATAATGAATATCTATTGCCATTCTTCAAAAAAGAGAAAAAAAAAACAGTTGATCGGATAAAATAAGTACCACATTATTTCAAATATATTATGAAAAGTTGAAGCTTTGAATGGATTATGGATTTGACTGTAATATAATGTTATTAAATGATTTTATAATACAAGCAACACTGGGATTTAATCATATTCATAGATTTCTATGTTGTCTATGCAGAAAATAAAATGTTAAGTTCCAAATTTAAATGGATAAAAGAGTTTCACATAATATGTTATTTGTGGTTAGGCTATGTGATAATAAGTAGTGAACTTATTATTTTTATCAATGTATTGAAAAGATCCCATATTTGCATGTTAGGGCTAATATGGACGAAAACCGATAGGATTATATTAGATAAAAATATAAGTACATATTTTTAGATACATATATAATTTAATGTTAATACTAAGCTTTAACCACAATAATCCTGTACGGTTTAGTCCAATATACAGCCAACAAATTTTTGGAGCATGCAACTTTATTATGTGTCATCCGAATATAATTTTTTACTATTGTATAATCTTTTTATAGTTACTTCATCATTTTTATTTTAGACATCTTCATACTTGAATAAAAAAAAATTACCTCGACATATGGCTTTGAAGTGACTTCATTGACACCTACACATTGTATGTTTTCATAAATTTAACAACAGATTTTGTAATAGTTATAAATTTTCAAAACACTTTCTAAAATAACGTAAAATCTACATAAACTGATATGATTAACATATAGGATCTATGTGTTATTTCCATTAAATCACCTTCGTTTTTATTATGTATAAATATATACTTTGAATCATAGTGTTTTTAAAACATTATCTAACTGTGTAGGTTGCTCAAGTCGAGCCAAAAACAAACGACAATGACAAAACAAAAGTTGAATTAATATGAAGTTACAACTTAAAAACCTTTGAAGATGACACAACATAAAGAAAATTCTGTCCATTTAAGTTACACGTTAGTAAATTGCAATCACCCATTCAAACATGTAATCTAATGGTACTAGCCCACATGGAAAGGAAATCAAATTTTGAGAACAAGATGTATCAATTTTTAATTGTCTATCATAGCTAATGAATTTATTTAAACAAGTGGGCCACATACCTTTGAGATGAGAGCCTCGGTATCAGAGATACAGACACCAAAGCGTAATTGACTCATTTCTCGTATTTTTAAATCACAATGGACAGCAACACCAATGTTTTATTGCGAAATCAAAATACTTTCCACAAACATGAAAGGGATCTTTCATGTCCGGATAAACAAATGAAAATTGGAATTAAACACACTTTCAAAAATAGAACGTCGGTGTTGCCAAGTTGAAATTTGTGAAGTTAGGAACCTATCCAACTATTTAAGTGCAAAGCTTGTCTGTGTAATTTATTTTGATTGGAATAATAATAAGATGGCGTTCCATTGCGATTTAAAAGAACATTTTACATACATCTAATTTTTAACAATATTTTATCATTTTGCTGTGTTACTGTGTTAAAAATAAATATAAAAATTAAAAGATTCCATTTACACAGATAAAGAGTAGGAAACTAGTGAACAATGTTTATGTTTAAATATTGTGGGTCATTATGTAAACAAACATAATCTGTATCCACTTATAAATATTAATGAATTATCACAGATGTTGCATAATAATTGGACCTATATAGAAACCTTGGGAACCCCCACACTGTCAATTATGTAAAACTATGCAATTTACAATACAATATAGTGATGTACCAGAAGTGTAGGCAAACTAGTTGGGATATTTGCTATAGTAAAAATGTTCAAACAACATATTGCCCAGACACTTTTTGGTGAACAAAGTGTGGAATTTATTATAGGGTTCTGATTCACAAATAATCCTAGTTATCTTTTAAACTAAATGAAACATTACAATAACTACAGTTTTAAGTTTAAAAAACAAAGTAAAGACTATTGAAAATGCTTCATAATTTATATTATTGGTGGGATTTAAATAGAAAATCTTATTTTCTTTCAACTATTCAGTGTTTCCAGCTCATAAATATCAACAAACATATTTTGAATTCTGAACAATGGAATCTTTTTTAAAAGCGGTGTAAAATAAGATAAAAAAAAGACCCAACATCACCATCGTACAAAAACAAACAATGACTAATAACACTAATAAAATTGAAAATTCTAATCACAACTAATAAAAAAATCATTGTCAATTTCTATACTTGATGTAGAATTGGGTCGGCTAGCATCTATGATTAGAATTGTCATCATTAGCCATAAATTAACTGAATGAATAGAAAAAAACGTACTTTGTGAATCTAATCTAACCATAGATGTGTTTGTATGCCAAAATAAAAAAGGAAGGTTCCATTTACGAAAAAAAAAAGAAAATATTTAATAAAAAAAGGTAATAAGAAATATAGAGTATTAGAATTTTATTACAGTGCAATATTTTTTTTTCATAAATGTAATTTCAAATAGACAAAACATTTTTATAAAAAATAACAATCATCATTAATAATAATTCATACAAGTTTGAGTTGTCTATAAGAAAAACCTTCCGTCGAAATAAGAAAAAATAGGAAATAAAAAAAAAGAAAGCATTCTGCCATACCACCAAAAATAATAATTAAAAAAAAAATAAAAGAAAAACAATAATTAACACACCAAGACATTTAGAATTGTATGTAAAACATGTTATTTAAACAAATGACCACTGTCTCAAAAAATCCATAGCATAAGTTTCAAAAAAGTAAAGAATGATAATATGGTTAAAAAATTAGGTTTGTCAAATATAAAAAAAAATCATAGATTATTTTCATTTTAATTTGAATTTTAACAATCTTCTATTATAAAGGGTGAAATTTATAAGCCTGAAGTGTTCCGCGATGGAATGAATATTTTTTTAATACAATCAAGCTCGTGAAATAGCATAACAGTTCATTTCACACTTCATAATAAAAGTTTTGCTTTTTATTTTTTGACAGAAAAAATAATCCATTTCGAACACGTAAGACTAAATTTATTTTAAATGATTTGTGATATCCACAAAAAATAGTTGAATATCTACTGTTGAAATGCATCTATGGAGTTCAGCTAAGAATTGTGTTACGAAAAACACCGAAATATAATATTATTTTTTTAATGTTGAGACAATGTTCATTTCTTTAGGTGATTTCATTCAATTACATAAATACTTAATCACATTAATAATATGAATAAATATATATATGTATATATAATATATAAGTATTAATATGTAATGATTTATTATATGTATCAGATATATTATATAGCATCTCACACTTTCATCTTTTAATTGAGACAAATTACGTTGGGTTTGTTTTCCATCCGATGTCATGAGGGCTGCATGTTACCAGAAACACCTGCTGCAAGGAACACAACACACAGCATACAAATGGTTAAAATGTATACAATTAACTTCGTCCAACATAAAAATATTACACCAAAAATGTTAATATAATATTATTTATTTCATATTTGTAGTTTTATTTGGAAAGATAATTCGGAACAGAGTAAAAAAAAAGATTAAATGCGACACATCAACTTTGAACAAATTCAGTAGGTACATAAAATGGGTCCCTATTCAAGGTTATATTTTTTGTACATACATCCCACAAGAAAATTGACGAAAAAGGTACATCTTATTGATTACTTTTATTGTAGAACAATCAAACTGAATGAGAGACGAATTTCAACTAATTGATTTGCGATTTGTTACTGCACTGCACTAAAATGGTAACAAAAAATAGTAGGTAGCCATGTAGAATTCCAAGTTATTGATTTTTCGTTAAGCAATAATGTATTTTTTTTTCACAAATGTAAACCAAAACTGAGTGACTCATTTTTAAACGTTAACGGAAACTAAAATAATTATATTTGGTATAATAATAATGTATAAAAATATAACAGTTAGAAAGTACACGCATCCGATGACCATTATTGATTAAATTTTCGTTTGTTGTAAATTTATTACGTGACTCAAAATAAGATGTCATTGTTAGGCAATTGAACAACGAGTGTAAAACTGATTAAAATATAACATTAATGAAACAAATTATGATTGTATACGTGATCAAAATTTGCTATTGTAAAATAACTTTACTGAAAATGGCATCCATTTTGATTGTATGTGTGGGGAACAGTTATTGATTTTACTCGATTAGCACCACTACGTCGTATTTGGATAATTTTTAAATTCGTTATAATTAATACTACGAAAAATGACTTATGTTCATATATATATCTTGACTTTCGGCAATATTTGATCAGAGGAAATGACATTTGCTAAAATGTCAAAATCTTGGGCGTTATCAGTAAATTCGATTTTCAAAATAGTAGTTAATGGGTAATTTATAAATCAAAACATAGCTTAAATAAAATAAATTCTAATATGTACATTAAATACCTTTCTTATCAGCCATTTTTCAATTTCACAAAGATAATAAAAATTCCGACTTCACAGTAACTGCAGGAATTCACGTTTGTCAAAAAAGATGGACGCAGATGTATCGTTTCACGGATACCGAAAAATTCCGATCTTCACTTCGGCATCGTTCGTACTCAGTGTTGCAATAAGTGTACTAGAAATCGTGAGGGTAGGGATTTACTCCTTTCGATACAAAATTTTGAAAAATGAATTTCTTGTTAAATAATTGTGAATATAAAATCAAAGCATTTAATTATTTATTATGACGGCTATAAAAACGAAGTCAAAAGATAGGTGCTTAGAAAGAAGATAATAACTTAAAGTAAATTGATATGTGCATACTAATAATATGCTCAACTTTTTCTGAAAAATCCCATATACTTATTGAGTAACTACAAAACAAAACATATTTATTTCTTCGCAGAATTCCAATCATGCAGGAATAGTCCAGATTATCCAGGTTAACACTATGTTATTTTAATCCTCAAATTAACTAAAATTCATAAAAACAGATGATATTATCAAATTAATATTTTATGTACCTATATATGAAAGAATCTCATCAGTGGAAATATTAAGTGGTCCTCTTGATGTGAGACATGGTGCATAGGTGAAAGCGAAGATAAAAGATTGGAGACCTTCGAGATATGGACCTACCGACGAATACTCGGCACATCTTGTAGGGACCATATTACAAATAATAAGGTTCTCAACAAAACTGAAGAAACCAGGCACATGTTAAACACCATATCATAAAGACGTACAAACTGGATAGGCCATGTGTTGCGATAAGAGGATCATGTTGGAGGGAACAACTCAACTGAGGGCAGAGTACATGAAGTTTACCTCCTACACAAAGTTGAAGATAGTCGCTGAAGACCAAGAGAGGTGGAAGAGATACATCGCTTTGCTGACAACCAATCCCCAAAATTGTAACCAATGAAAAAAAATCAGCAAAGATTGTTAAATTCATTTTGTGATCTGTCTACCTTTATTATTGAAGTACAAAAGGGAAAATAAAATGACAAAAGTTATAATTAAAAGATGATATGTATTTTATACACAATATTAAAAATATTTATAAAGTATAAAATACTATACACTTTTTTAGGAACATAAATTTGTAATAAGAATTAAAAAATATATTATAATATTTTCAAAATGCTTTAAATTATAATATTAGGCACACACATTTCACAGATAATAGACTTACTTACTTACATATTTTTTAAGGCTTCTGTAGCCAAGTCATTAATATTATAAAATTTGATGATCTGGGCTTGGAGTAGCATGATTTAAAGTGTAAGGAAAAATTATATTAAAATGTGAAACAGATGGAATAAAAGGTGGTCTCCCAAAAAATGATTGGCACATGAGACATGGTTTCAATCAAGACAAAGCCCAGGCTAAAAAAATCACTGGGTGTTTGGAGATAATTATTTATTGTTTGTAAATCTTTTAAAACATATAAAATAATACAAGAATCTATTCTAGTTAAAATAGTCAATGATTTGTGTATTAAAGAAAATTAAAATGTACATTCACAACCATAGTAACCAAGTTTTTAGATTATATCAAATAACATGAAGAATAAGTCAAAAATTATAGAGTGGAACAAATAGACAAAACATTTTTTGAAAACAACCACCAAACAAAATCTTTTTCGTAACATTTCTTGTAAAAAATAATAATTAAGAGATTAGGGAAGAAAACATCAATAATAAATGATTGATTTAAAATATAAATCTTACAAACAAAATAGTATAATACATATTTGCAAGGTGTTAGTATATAATAAGGTTCGTAATATGATTAAATATAACAGTTGAGATCAAAGAGTTAGTCATTTGAACTAAACAAATGTGGGCTATATACATGTCAAATAAAAAGCTATATTATACATGGGCATATACATGTCAAATTAATTCCAAAACAGTGGAATGAAAAGTAAAAAATATATGTGAAATATACATCTTCAAGTTTAAATTTTCCTGGAATCAACAATTAAAATTTGATATTTTTCACTTTCATACTATTTTTGTTATAAAAATGTGTACAATAATATTAGGCATATGCAAATGTACTTAATACAAAAAAAAAACAATTATGTTTTAAATAAGAATCAAATATTTCATGATTGCATATAAAATATGAGATTTTTATCCCTTTTACTGCACGTTCCCACTTGTTGTGTGTTAGGTCAGACAAAATGTCGGGTGATCTAGTAGTAATACAAGGTGTCTCAAAAGAAAGTTTATATTTGTATTCAGAGCCTTATGTGGAGATGTTAGATGACTTCTTGGTGCCTGAACTGCAAAACTTTCCTGGCTATAATCAAAGAACATGGTTCCAGCAGGATGGAGTAACGTCACACACGTCCAATACATCTCTGCCACGAGTTCGTGAAATTTTCCCAGGCAAATTAATCTCCAGGAGAGGTGACATAAATTGGCCTCCACGCAGTCCTGATTTAACCCCTATGGGGTTATCTTAAATCTAAAGTTTACGCCAATAAACCGATTTCCCTGGCGCATTTGAAAGAAAATATCTGTCACAAAATGGTAGCCATCACTGAGTCCACCTGCCGAGCCGTCATATGTAATTTTACTGTTCGATTAAATGAGTGCTGCGAACGCAAGGGTCTACATTTGGACGATATTATTTTTAAGAAATAAATTCCCAAATTGTGTACTATAATAATTAATAAACATTTTTTTGATACACGGCTTACTTTTTTTTAATCGATCCACTAAATATAAACTTTATTTTGAGACACCCTGTACATTTTGAATGGAGCTGTTCACACTTACACGACAATGACAAGCGTGAAAAGCTCCATTTAACATGTATTGCCATTAGATCACCCGAAATTTTGTTGGATCTAACACACGACAAGTGGGAATGGGGTCTTAGGAGTCAATTTTATTTTGTGACAATTTAATATCTCAATAGAGACAAAGTTGGAATATCAGAGAACTGGGAAATCGAGGCACCTATATGGCTTACGATATGTCATCGGCTGGTTTATGTGATCACTTTATGCGCTTGCAAAACCTTCACCAATTATGCATTTTATTGAATTTCCTTATCAATTAAATTTTTTGAAAGTTCTATATATGCTGCTCATTGATATCAAAATACTTAAAAATAAGCTAATAACACCAAAACAAAAAACATGAATTATACATTTTTCTTTTTAGACATAATGGACTTCCTTTTTTTCAAAAACATGCCTCAATTTACCAAAAGCAGCCCAACCTAGACCTATTCTTCTAGGTAATTCTGCCATCTAGTTTTCTTTTCCAAGTTTTATTTTGTGACCAAGGTACACATACTTGTCAACCATTTGAATTCTGTTATTGTTTATCATAATACTATAGTTTACCGTGACTAGAATTTTTGTTTTCTGGATGTTCTTTTCTTGTCCTACTCTTTTAGATGCTTTATTGAGATATCAAATTGTCATAAATAAGAAAATTCTTTTTTTTTGAGAATGTGAAGTATATTATGTGGTCTTCATATTGGTCTATAATGGATGAAATGTAAAGCTCAGTAGAATTTAAGATAGCATAGGTATATCATTATAATTTAATGGTATTAAAAAATAAGACATGAGAGTTCAATAAATTGATCAGAATAGCAGCTTTAACAAAATAATTTATGATATTAAAAATAAAACTAAATATACTCTGAAATATATAACTCCCAAATAATCCAATTTGAGACGAAGCAGGAATATTCATAGGAAAAATAAAGCACCTGTATCAAGTAGTAATTCATTTTTAATGTTTGATTTTAGCGTCCTGATAATTTTAAAATATTAATTTCATAATTATTATGATATATATGAACACATATATTCCACAACAAATTCATTTGACTTCCGACGACTGTTTCAGCTTACAAGGCCATAATCAATTGGTCCAGTTGATTATGGCCTTGTAAGACAAAACCAACTGGTCCAGTTGATTATGGCCTTGTAAGACAAAACCAACTGGTCCAGTTGATTATGGCCTTGTAAGACAAAACGGTCGTCGGAAGACAAATAAATTTGTTGTGGAATATATGTGTTCATATTTATCATAATATCGGTAATGATATGGCAAAAGGTTATAACTGCGATTTTTTTCATTTTTTACCTTTGTTCCACAAAATGTTTCTAATACTACATTCCATAGTATGGCAAAAGGATAGAGGTGCTACTGCACTATATACTGAGTTTTTTCAAGATATATCCTATGCCATAAGAAAAAGTTATCACAAGTTTATATATCACAAGTATAAATATCACAAGTTTATTTTGGCTCTCCTGTAAAATTTGGTTCAGAGCAGTTATAGCCCTTTGCCATAACACTACCGTAATTATTATGGAATTCTACAGTTTGGAAGCCGTGTCAATCGACCAATTGAAAACTGCTGACATTAATTTCATATTTTAATACATATTAATTTTTAAAACAAATAGCCTAATAAAAAATCTTTTATCTATAAAAAATGCCTTTAAAAAGGAAGACTAATAGCCGATTTCTCCAAGGTCCCTCAAAACCGAACATTAGCTAAGTACCCATTCGAAACTTAAATCCTTAAGTGGCTTACTTAATAAATTTGCATTTCACCAACAAATAACAGCCACACTAAGCTGATGTCAGGATTATTTTTTGTTATGTATCCGGTGAACATGAATATGGACTCAAGATAACGTTACTTCAAAAAATATACAAATAAGATTGTGAGATATGTGAGTGAAAGAGATAGCATGTCTGTGTGTGTATATAGTGTTGGAATGGACGCGCGGGCGGTCATTCATCGTTTCGCCGTTATAGTAAATACCTCCGTATAATATTGTAGTATTGACCTTGAAATATATATTGTACTATTCGTGTTGTATTAATAAAGTGTAAAAGAACATTACATCTTTTACTGCAAAATAATCAGAGTTCCACCCCAACAAATAGTAGTGTACAAGGACACTGTACATAATAAACTATAAAAATATCATTAAATTATTCTAACGTGTGAATTTCACGATTTTAACTCTATATATAAATTAATTATATAAAAGCACTACTTTGATCTCATGAGTATCTGGCGCCATCTGTTGGCGCCAGCGGCGCTCGCTGTCAAGATAGCCTTGTTTGTACACCAGTTTTTGTTTTTGACACATCATGTACAGACAGTTTATTTAGTATTCACACCAATTTAGTTATTTTATATTAATATTTGTTACTTTTTTTTAATATATAATGCAACTGGCTCATGCCAGTCGCAATTATAACTACAGACAAACCTAACCAACATATTTTTACCAAACTTTTGTAGGTAAGGTTTAAAAAATCGGTGTACATCCTAGGATATCCTCGCTGTCATGGCTCTTATTCACTTCGCACTTGTTGATTGTTGAGATTATTCGACAAACGGATGGAGCATGTCTATATCATCGACCAATTCAACGATTTCACGAATCCAGCCATCTTCCAAGATGATAATAAACAAAATATAACTTAAATTTTACAAAAAAAGATAAATTCAATAATAAAACAACTCTGCGACGAAATCATAACCCAAATATCTATCTGTCAAACGCGTTAAGTGACGCTTATGACGGTTAATCCACTAGAGACCACCACTTAGAATTTTATGCGCCGACGTCGCTAAGCGAGGCTAAGGTTGTTTGGTGAAATGCAATTTTGCGCTAAGTGGTTCATAAATGTGATTTTTTAGGTTAAGGAGCCTTGGGGAAATCGGCCGTTAATGGTAGATATAAAATCTCAAAATTAACAACAGAAATATTAAAGACAAACAACAATATATAATGAACACTTTTATTATATTATTACTAACCCGTGTTATAATAATAACTATCAATGAAACAATAATAACTTTGGATGATAGAGGTTAATGATTATTTAATAAATGAATAAAATTCTGGTACAAATAACATTGTTTCTTCCACTTCAATTATTCCAAGATATAACAATATAAACATGCAGATAAAAATCAAATTTTGATCTATGATAGGTGACAGTTGTCTTAACACCGCTAAACTACCTTGGACAGACGTGCAAGCGTTCTGTAAAATTTGATGAGAAATACACATTCGTTAACCAACAGATCTGCTTCACAGCATTTATTAGTAAACGGTCGTGTAACTTTTACAACACGTTTATTAGTAAGACTGAAGGTATTTTGAATAAAAAAAAAGATATTTTTACTCACTGTTATCTCATATATATCTGAATATAATGTTATCTTATAAATCGCTGACAAATCATATCCTTAATACGACAAAGAATTTTCAAAATAAAATAAAAATATAACTTAGCTGGAATATCTACTGAAGGCTCACCTTCTTCCCCAGTCAGGACATCACAACACTTAAATATAACAAAAAAAATAGGAAGACTAATAATTATTAAATCGGATTTTATCAGTTAAAGGCAAGGTTTAACCCCCACGTATAAAGGTTGCATGCCCCTACTATCAAAACTCTTTTCTAGTACAATGCGAAATCACTAATGTTTGGTGGGGTTAGATTGAATAATTATATTTCTATCGATCATCGTGATACACTGCACGGTTAAAGGTTTAGCACACCCCACATTCCAGCCCTAGTTAGATTTCACCGTAGCAACTACGAACCATTTTTCAAACGGCCGACTCACAAATATATACTAAAAACATCTCTTCCAATATTGTTCAACTGAGATTTATGACATACAAATGTGTCTCAAGATGTTTATTCGAAACAATTCATTGTGACATTATTTAAATTAAAATAATTTGTGGAATCTTACGGAGTGTGCGATTCATCACAAAGTTCAACAATGAGGTTCACCACCCATTCTGAATGTTGCATTTTTAGGTGAGATGAGACTAGTGTGTGGGCATACAGCACGTGTGGTGCTTCCTTTTATAAGGAAATGCACACCCGCACACTGTCGCTGGTCACCACATATTGTGGGATAAGTCGTGATGGTATATACGTATGATCTTATATATTATAATATATTGATAGGTATAAATAAATATGTATACCTATAATTACATTATATTATAAAAATTATATATATAATTTAAGTTTTATATGTATTTCAGTAGCATATTTTTTTACATTGTCATATTTAATTTTAAAATCAATGAAATATTTATAAAATAAAAATATTCAAACAATTAAAAGTTAAAAGTATTTTATAACAAATATGTAATTAAAATTGGAAAAAATAATAAATAACACCAAATAGGTATGTATCATCAGAGAATTTCATAAACTGTTATTATTATTTTTCATTAAATAATTAACTGTTTTTTAAATTAATTTTTATTAATCAATTAATATATCGACTAATGAAAATAAATTATGTCATGTGTAATGTGATGTTGATTATACAGAAAGTAAGTATATTAAAAAATATTTATTGATACAAATTGAAGAGTAAAATTAGTTAAAATATACTAAATATAAATAAAGACATATGCAATATTAATTTGTATTTGTACATCATAATATGATGTGGCCTTAGTTTTCAGTATTAAAAAGAATTAGTTATAAAAATAATTATTCAACAACACATAATAAAATATTTAGTTTTAATCTATGGCATCATTTCGACAGTCTATAAATTTAAATAATGAATCTACATATAAAAATAACTTTTAATCAATGTTGTTGTTTATACTTCCTCAAAAGTAGTCGATGGAATTTCACTTTATGTAAACTATGTGTTCTTATATTTTTTTAAAATATAAATGACAACTATAAAGATTCCAGTTGTTTATTTTTTTTGTCTAAGCAAATAGTTTATTACTAAACACATTTCAAGTAACAAATAAATATTACCCAATGATGTATCTATAACCAACTGGCAACACTCAACGACTTTATACACTTAGAAAACCATTAAACGTAGAGTGAAAAGGAATATGAAATTATAAAATTAATTTTATAACAGTTTTTTTGTTAGATTGTTGTATTCGGAAAGCACAAGTATTCAATTATTATAATCTTTGAAATATTAGATTTAAGCAGTGTTCTTAGATTATATATGATACAGATACCTAGTCAGCGCAATGAATGTATGCCAACTAAAACTAAGCTGAAACAGACGAATTTCACTCGCCCGGCCGTATATGTACACCTACCGATACGCACACCTACATAATACGTAGACCAACCGATCTACCGCCTCACACACACATGTAAAAAAAACTTGGCATACATTTGAATTCGAAATTTGTACTACACGCGGCTTCTGTACCTTATATTTCTATGGCAGTGTTATTATTTGTTGTCATGGAACTGTCATCAAAAATTGTCAATACATAAATTATTATATTAAAAAAGTTTGATCAATAGTCAAAGAGCACTTTTTTAAGCTTAAGTCAAAGAATACTTTTGGTCCGTATATTTTTTTAAAAATATAATATACCAAACGTCCACTTGTAAAATTGAATGATGAACTGATAATATGTAGATATTATTGTAACACTAACAGCACATATATGTCCGTTCGGAGTCTCCGTGAGCTATACTTTCTATACTCCACGGAGCTGTCTCAGTTTTTCCTAAGACTGTGGCGTGAAGGCTTGTGGATTCGGCTGAAATAGATAAAATAAAGACAATTAGTAGAGTTATCATAACTACTAACATATTATTTAAAAAAATATATTGAATTGTTTTCCAGTAAAGATTGAGTACCCAACCAATAAAATATTTCATCCTATGCTGTTTTTCACTTAAAAGTTACACTTCCTGGTAATGTTGTATGCCTGTCAGTCAGTTAGTCAGTCAAATAAACTGAATAATGTTGCCATATTGCCAAGTTAAGTTTTTTTAACATGGCTATGTAAGGGACATCGGCTATTAGGATTTTGATATATTATATTTTGATATATTATATTCTTCCGAAGAAGCGTACAATGTTGTTTTTCCCCATCTCATATTTAAAACTAAACAATAAGAAACTGTGAAAGAAAACAATCTGAAATTTATATAACAGAATAAAACATCTCTTCTTTAATCATTTTAAACAAATCACACTTATTTGTTATCTTTAAAAGAATTACAAAGGAAAATAAAAAATAACTCAGGGGGCAAGTCTGGTTCGACCGGCGAAATCAAAACTTCAGTGATTAACCCATATCATGGATATAATTATCGTATGGAGTTCTATGACATCTAAAGATATTGTAGAACTCCATATAATAATTATATCCATGATATGGGTAATCACGAGGGTTTTGATTTCGCCGATTGAACCAGACTTGTCCCCCAGATTGGTTTCTTTTAATTTTTTGATATTATTATTTATTATATGACAACATTATTCACTTTATTACTGACAGTCATACCAACATTGCCATGAGGTGCACTTTTAAGTGAAGCGCTGAATATAAACAGTATTATTCTCTATATTACTTTATACTGATTATATCAGTTGTGGATGACGGCATTTATTAATAATATTTTTGGTGTTCAAAATATTTATTTAAAATAAAAAATAAATTTATGCGAAAAATACAAATTAATCGTTTTTAAATGTATTTTCTGCATAAATTGACAATTTTATTGTTTAAAAGGGAATTTTAAACATTCAGAATTAATTTTAACCGTAATAATCTGCGGAATATCCATTTTAATACTGACAACATTGCTTTCAATATGTCATAATAATGGCAGGTAATTTTTTCGTTTAATCGCATTATTTAATTATATATATGTATACTAGAATGAAAGTGAACACATTGAGATGGTTTGGTCACATGGGGAGAATGAATGAGGAGCGCCTGACGAAGAAAATATACAGAGCGGAAAGTAATGGAATGAGAGGTCGGGGACGCCCAAGAAAGGGATGGCACGACCATGTGAACGAAATTTTGAAAGACGGAAATATTAGAAGTGTGAGCAATACACGAGCATGTATGAGACGATGCATGAATGTGGACGAAGCGAGGGATGCGTGCCAGGATAGAAAAATGTGGCGTTCGGTTCTCTCTGCCTACCCCGCAAGGGACATGGCGTGATGGTATGTATGTATAATTTATCATTATTATTGTATTATTATAAAAAGATATTCAGTCTTAACTGTTGTGTACTGTTCTAAATGATATTTCGAATGTACATTCAAATTATCAATGTTTGTAATTTTAAACGTACGCATTTCATATAACGCATTTCTTTCAAAACATTGTCGAAAATATTTTTTTTTTATAATTTCCGCATTTTTACTATAAAAATACTGTTTTATTACTTGATTTTAACGTTTTCACGTAAAGATATTTAGTTTTAAAATGTTGTGTAATGTCCTAAATGGTATATATGATGATATTTTGTTTTATAAGGTTATTTCGCCTTAGTTAGGTTAGGGGCCTTGCCCCTAGTGTATATGTAAATACAATAGTGAAATTTTAACTAATGCATTAGTGACCTATGTATATCTGATGGTACATCTTAGAGTTTCATCTGAAATAAAATTGTCTTTCGGGAATATGAATTATGTCAATCTGTTATGTACCTGCTGGTGAAAGGAAGTCGTCATCGTATGTCGGAATATTATATTCCTTAAGTGTAGAAGAACTTCCATCATTGGCTATCCTCATTAGACCTTTTGCCGTATTCAGAAACACTTGTTCGATACCCTGAAAAATAAAGAACAAAATCTTATTACAAGGGACACATTTATTTAAAAAAAAAATTCCATTTTGTTTGGTCACATAGAATGAATGAACGATGAACATCTAATGAAGATAATATACAAAGAAAAGAGCAGAATGATATGTATATTTTAATTATTTCATATTTGTTTTTTACAATACAACAAAGTAACAATATAACAAAGTAACAATATAACAAAGTACAATATAACAAAGTAACAATATAACAAAGTACAATATAACAAAGTATAATAAAATAAAAAAAATAAAAAAAAGAATGATCAATAATGCTCCACTAGGTATTATCTATTTTGGGGCTGTTTATTTTTGGATACAACAAAATAAATACATACGTATTGACAGGAATGTAAGAATATATAAGATATATGTGTAATCGATTATGACGTATGCTGTGGAAATACGAGCAGACACTGTATGAACCAAGGGGCTCTAAAGGACAACGGAAATGAAGGTTCTAAGGTCAATCACTGGAAAAACTCTCCGAGATCGTGTTCCCAAAGTTGAAATAAGAAAAACATGTGGAATAGAGGTCATCGTTCAGTGGAGTAGATTCAGAAAAAGACATTGGAGGGATCACGTAACCAGAATGGACAGTGATAGACTTGTGAATATAGCAGCAAATGAAATTCCTTTTGGTCAGTGTCTAACCGGAAGACCACCAAATTATTTTTGACGTAAAATAAGACAAAATCTTATTTTAAGTCAAAAATAATAAATAAATCAATGGTAGGATTATACTGAAATATTATGATTTAAGTAAAATATGTAAATTTGTCACATTCTTACTTTTCAATCATTTTCATTTTGAGACAAACTCCAAATACCTGATCTTGCAATGCTGATGCCTCGTAATACTGTGCACCTATAGAGTGAGCATACTGTTGGGCCTCTTGTAGTGTCACTTGTCTGTCATCTTCAAGGTCCATCTTGTTACCGACGACGGATAACACCATGGGATCTCGCACATTGCTACAATAACAAGAAATATTCACATTATACAGACAATATACCTATTACAGGGGAAACAGTTTTACATGAAAATACATTATGTCGTACTTAAAAGAATATGATTCGGATTTGAAATGGATTGAGCCAATAATAAAATACAACTTTTGGCCAAAATCATTATTCATACTATGATGTAAAGTGGTACAATGATTAAACAGTACAATTTAAAAAATTAGCTGAAATCAATTTTAATATATTCCTGGTAACATTGAAAGAATATCTTAAATAACACGTGATTTTTTTT
Source organism: Molanna angustata (assembly GCA_963576475.1). Classification (NCBI taxonomy): domain Eukaryota; kingdom Metazoa; phylum Arthropoda; class Insecta; order Trichoptera; family Molannidae; genus Molanna; species Molanna angustata. Next base: position 49,754,430 of record OY754965.1, on the reverse strand, counting down.
TTTTTCGTTAGGATTATTAAGCTTTAAGATTTTATTTATATTTTTGCTTGGGTTGTTTTTGCGGCTTTTTCGTTTTTATATCAATCTAAATATTATGTATGTTTTTTGATACTTAGGTTAAGATTTATATAGTTAGGCTGGGTTGTTTCGACAAAAGTATTGGAAATAGTATAGTTAAAATACCTTGATTGAAATAGTTCAAAATTGCGTTGTTTGACAGCTTTAGATTTCAATGAAACAACCGAAGTGTTTTAACTATACTTTTACTATAATCTTTGTTCGAGAAACACAGCCTTAGTTTTAGTTAATTTGTATGTGTTGTGAAATGTGACTCACTTCAAAACACGAGAAATTCTCGTGTTTTCTTTATATACAAAGATTAAAAAAATACTTAATACCATTCATTTATTATATACTTGTACTTGTTGGGGGAACGATGTTCTCTTCCTCAGGAGGATAAGTACTTTACTTTTCCTTGTCCAAGATCATCAACCTATATTGTGTCCCTGGACAGTAATTTGCAGCCATAATAGCATTCTGATTCGCTTGCCACAGATCCTCCTCAGAACATAGGAGGATAAGTAAATTATAATCATTAACAAATAAAGGTTCATAAGAAGGCTGAGATGGGCTAGGCACGTCGGAAAAATCCATCATCACGGGTATCAGAAGGGGTATTAGAGGGGAAACCAGGAAGTGAAGGAAAGGTCGTGAGACCGAGGCTGCGATGGGAGGACGATATTTTAAAGGACGTATCCCAATTTCGAGATGTATTAAATGAGGAAGTCGCAACAGAAGAAGTTGCCAGAGGCCGACACTCAATACAAGCTCTAGGGCCATTGAAGAAGAAGTTTTAAATAAGAAAGTATTATCAAACAAAGTGTTTAGATGGGTAGTGGTAGAGTGGTTAGCACGCTTGGTTGGTAATTCAGTGGTTGCGAGTTTGAATCCTGCCATGACCGATTTCGTTCATCTATAGTACAAGCATTTTTATGCTTAGTTTAGGGAATGTATGAGGGTGTATTGTGCTTGTTACAAGGATATATTCATTCTTTTTACAATATATTTTTCAAAAATGGATTAATTATTGTTTTACCATTTAATTATTTTCCAACTGTCGATTTGTTCAGGAGAACTTTGTTCTCTTAACATATCGACAATGTATCAAGCCAGAATACGCGAGAATTGTATGGAGAGGTCTACTTTTTTCACGGCTTTTCCAACTTTGAAGTCAAAAAACACCAACTTAGAGGCTTCGCAGCATATATGTTCCATACACGGATTTACTCAGAATTCGGAGTAGAACATTTCGTGTGTCTGTGTGTGTGTGTCTGTGTGTGTGTCCGTCCCCCCCTTATAACTTTTGATCCGCTCAATTTACAGAGCCTAAAATTTCAGAATATATAAACAGTTACAGGCCTACAAAACTTTTATAATCGGAATTTTGAATTTTTGTTTCAGTCAGGGGTTATCAACTTTTGAATTTTTATTTTATTTTTCCATATATCTCAGAAACCATAAACGGTAGAACGCTGAAAATTGGTACAAACATAGACAAATACAAAATCTCAAATTAATTTTTTCAAAAAAATTCCAGGGTTTCTCAAACATTTTTTATTAAGAAAAATATTTTTTTTTATGATAAATTTATGAGTTTAACTGCCTATATTTCCAAAACTTTTACAATTATCGAAAAAAGCCGAAACACCCCAACTAGATAATTTAATTTTCTATAAAAAATATTAACATTGTAGTAGAAGATCTCAATTTTTTTTTAAAAATTGAATTTAGTGACGACATCGCTTCATACATTTTGTATGGCAGTCGCCTATACACAATATGTAAGAAGACTTAATAGTTTGATACTTCATCTCCAAACATACATACATACCATCATGCTATTTGCATATTCTGGGTAGGAAAAAGGATCTTCCTCCATACTATCCTATCTTAACATACATACCTACATATGTTGTATAGAAAACAAAATATCTGAAAATATTCAATAATTTGTATCTATGGGTTTATAGTTTGGTACATATTCTTCAACTATACATACTATCGCTATCGACAGTTGGATCTCATGTGTTACATGCAACTAGTAAATACATATATCGCCACAAAGTTAATTAATTCATTTGTGTGAGAAAAAAATAATATTACTAGTTGCATATAACACATGAGATCCAACTGTTGATAGCGAAAGTATGTATAGTTAAATAATAATTACTAAACTATAAACCCATAAAACCAAATTATTGAATATTTTAAGATATTTTGTTTTCTACACAACACATGTAGGTATGTATGTCAAGTTAGGATAGTATGGAGGTCAGTCCTTTTTTCCTACCCATATGAAAACAGCATGATGGTATGTATGTTTGGAGATTAAGTAGCAAACTATTAAGTCTTCTTTGCCCGATTTCCCCAAGGCTCCTTAACTTAAAAAATCACATTTATGAACCACTTAGCGCAAAATTGCATTTCACCAAACAATCTTAGCCTCGCTTAGCGACGTCGGCGCATAAAATTTTAAGTGGCGGTCTCTAGTGGATTAACCGTCATAAGCGTCACTTAACGCGTTTGACAGATAGATATTTGGGTTACGATTTCGTCGCAGAGTTGTTTTATGATTGAATTTATCTTTTTTTTTGTAAAATTTAAGTTATATTTTGTTTATTATCATCTTGGAAGATGGCTGGATTCGTGAAATCGTTGAATGGACATGCTCCATCCGTTTGTTTTGAAGTAATTGCCGTGTTTTTTTGAAACTAATTCAATTAATTTAGTTTTTCACTGGGGGTAAAATTTGTAGAACGTTTCCTTGGTTTATCCATAATTATACTCTGCTAAATATTATACTCTGATAAATATGCGCGTCCCGTGTTTAACAATCTCAACAATCAACAAGTATGCGAAGCGAATAAACAGCCATGACAGCGAGTATATCCTAGGATGTACACCGATTTTTTAAACCAAACCTACAAAAGTTTGGTCAAAATAGATTGGTTAGGTTTGTCTGTAGTTATAATTGCGGCTGGCATGAGCCAGTTGCATTGTATATTAAAAAAAGTAACTAAATTGGTGTGAATACTAAATAAACTGTCTGTACATGATGTGTCAAAAACAAAAACTGGTGCACCGTCTGGAAACTCAGTACATTGGAAAAAAGTATTAAATTACCCCTTCCCCCCCTCTATCCCCTTCGGGGACTTTGTATAGATGGCAGTAGTGTCAATTATGGCAGGTTTACTATTCAGTTACCTACCAGTTTTTTTACTAACCGATTAAAATAAAAAACGAGTAGGTAGGTTCCTACATTTGTTTATGGTACAAATATTATTTTGTCTATGCTTGTTTTAGTTATTCAACCAATTAGAAGCACCCATTTCAAATCTAAAAAGTGGTGTGAGGTCAACCAACAACCAACAGTTTTAATGGAAAGTTTGATAACATCAATGTTTTTATTTTAAAATTTACGAATTTTCAAATTTGTCTGAAATCGATTGGTGCTAGTGTTCCAGTTTTGCACTTATATTATCGAAAATGCATATGAAGTATTTTGTTTTACTAAACAAAGGCAATTATACACTGTGATACATTATGTTCCAACGGATATTTTTTTGTGTGAGTGAAAAAATACAAAATATGTAGTATATTTTGAGAAAGTCATCTATTATAGATGGAAATTAAGAAAAACAAAGAGGAATAAATAAGATGCATTCAATATTTGCCCCAGGTAAAATAATATTATTACCGTTTTTGTTTAGAGGTTATGTTGTATGTCACTTTGAAATTTATTCGATGTATCAATTTTAATGAAACAACTTATTTTATCGATAATCCAATATTTTTGTTAGTAACAAGTTGATCCGATATCTATAAATGATAGTACTAGCAATATTTTTAAAACAATTGCATGTAGTGGTGATATTTTACTCTGGTTAGAAATTTGGCAAAAACTTTATAAATATAGTTATTTTATCAATTCCAAGTTGACAACATTATTAATACTAGAAAACTAATAGTTCAATGCGCTTATGTATGTAATATAATGGTGTTTTGTTTTTCAGAATTGACTTTGAGCAGACTCGGCAGACTGAGCGATATTCCATGAAAATTTATACAGTTCAACCCATGAATCCACGAAGAAATTTATAAGTCCATAGTATTTTTGTCTACTACATAATATTAAGATTTAATTATATTGTTTAATGAATACAAACATTGTAGGTATGATATAGTTTACAATATATAATTACTTTGTTTTAAATATTCTTTTATTTTCATAACTCAATTAGAGAGAAAAAGAAAACTTTCTAGAAAAACAATTTGCTATCTCTGCTGTTCAAGATTAAAACACTGATTCTTTGATTTTTTGGGAAAAATGTCTTTTTTTGCATTATCGTAAAAATATTTTTTTATAATTTTTCTTTATAAAAAGTGATTTATACCTAGAATTTTTTGGTAATGAAATTCTCCCAAAAAACAAAATTCAGTCTTTTAATCTTAAACACTGGGGAAGGTCAGTAATATTATTATTATTATTACTGGATTCCAGTAACACTTTCGGGGACCAAACAGAGATGGCGCTAAAAGCGCGGCATTAAAGAAAAAGTCGAAGTTTCCCTTCTACAAACAGAGATGGCGCTAAAAGCGCGGGATCAAAAAAAAGTCGAAGTTTCCCTTCTAAATAAGTTCTCTTTTCTATGAACTGGTGTACAAACAAGGCTACCCTGACAGCGAGCGCCGCTAGCGCCATCTGTTGGCGCCAGCGGCAATTACTTGTACTCATGAGATCAAAATAGTACTTTTTTATAATTAATTTATATATAGAGTAAAAATCGTGAAATTCACACGTTAGAATATTTTAATGATATTTTTATAGTTTATTATGTATTTCTTATTTGCATATTTTTTAAAGTAACGTTATCTTGAGTCCATATTCATGTTCACCGGAAACATAACAAAAACTAATCCTGACCTTAGCTTAGTGTGGCTGTTATTTGTTGGTGAAATGCAAATTTATTAAGTAAGCCACTTAAGGATTTAAGTTTCGAATGGGTACTTAGCTGATGTTCGATTTTGAGGGACCTTGGAGAAAGCGGCCGCTTATATATTGTGTATAAGCGACTGCCATACAAATTGTATGAAGCGATGTCGTCACTAAATTCAATTTTTATAAAAATTGTTAAAAAAATTTGAGATGTACTACTATTATGTTGATATTTTTTATAGAAAATTAAATTATCTCTTTGGGGTGTTTCGATTTTTTTCCAATATTATTAAAAACTTTGGAAATATAGGGAGTTAAACACATAAATTTATCATAAAAAAATATTTTTCTTAATAAAAAATGTTTGAGAAACCCTGGAATTTTTTTGAAAAAACAAATTTGAGTTTTTGTATTTGTCTATATTATGTTGGTGTTTGCTGTTTGAAAAATATAGACCCTGCATACAAATCTCGAGGTCATCGTTCGGTGGAGTAGAATCAGAAGAAGACATTGGAGGGACCACATAGCCAGAATGGAGGCCTCTATGTTGGTGATTTTTGACTCCAAAGTTGGAAAAACCGTGAAAAATATAGACCATGCATACAAATCTCGCGTATCTTGGGTTGACACTTTGTCGATATGTTAAGAGAACGAAGTTCTCTTGAACTCCCAATATAACTTCTGCGTTGTTAGTACTTGAAAATATGCTTATCACGAAACCGATTAGTCTTAAAATAAATAGTGGAATAATTAAATAAGTGATTTTTTATTTATAATATTTTTTAAAAGTTTTAAAAATTTGAAATAGAATTCCATCAAGAACAATCGGTTGAATACAATACAAATCTATTATATTGAATACGTCTCCCACTCCCCATGTATGCCGTGTCTGTTCCGGTTTAGAATGTGCGCGTATTGCCAGTTAAATATTTTTACCCAATTTTATTTTACGCATTCAAAATATTTCTTCAACATAAAAAAATATTTGAAACGAAAAAGTACAAAAGTATCGTTTAAAATGTACTTGCAGCATCAATTGATAATATTATTGTTCAAAAAAGAATTTTAAACACCAATAATATTTATCGTTATTAATAAATCTGCGGAATACGTAATTGAATACTGGCAGCATTCTGTACTAACAGGATATGGACAATGGACGGATTCACGGATTGACATTTGACGTTTGACGTGACGCATCGTCATATCTAATTATTTGGTGTTATTTTGTTTGTTGCAGGTATTTAGTGGATGCTCCGTGGATGCCTGCTACCAAAACACGACAAATCAAGAGATGGATGAGTGAGATATGACAGAACAGCGAGATCGTAGGCGAACATTGCGAAATGCTAGGCGAAGAGTAGTTGTTAGTACTGTCAACATATCCGGAAGAATAGTGCTAATGCTTTTGCATCCTTCGGTGTTCAGATTGCAGACGTGCCTGGTACCGGACCATACTGTTTGAAAAATTATAGTCTGTATGTTTATGATGCAGATGAAGTTGTAAGGGTACGTTAGTTAGTGTGTTCTATGGGGTACGTATGAGACACCCTTTAAATGTAAGGTGTCAACAAAATAGATGAAGCTCGAGTTGCAATTTTTGGCGGTCCAATGAGAGATATTTTAAACAAACCATCGTCAATCGGTAACAACTATGCAATTTTATTCTAGCTGCATCTGGGGAGGTCTACAATATAATACATTGTGCTAGCGAGCTGTTCCAACAAATGCATACATAGTTTGTGAATCACTTTGTTTAAAGTACATAAGATAATCTATAAAACTGAACGATATGAAAATCTATAAAACTGTTATAGACATTACTGACTGTTAGGACTTACAACTTGATCCTGACATTCAGCTTACTATATAACACAATTATTATGCATGAGTCAGTCATCTGGAATCCACAATTTTGACTTACAGACCTTCTGAAAATTATTAACTTCAACATACCAATGAAATTAAAGGTGAGCTGATTAAGTAACAATTACTTATGTTACTATTCTTATTTATTATACATATTTGTTTAAAAAAATATTATTGTACGTTGCCCATTTTTTTTAAATAAAATTCTACGAGGAGATGGTCTTTGTAATGGAACAAGAATGGTTGTAAAAAATATGAGTAAGTATTCAGAAAATATTGTATTTAAAGAGATTTTAAATTGATTTATAAACATTTAGTTCTCTCTCATATGTATGCTTTGAACATTTTGACAAATAAGTATGTACATGTTCACTTATGAAATACTTCAAATTTATTTATTTACATGTACCGAATATGTATTTCATTGTGAAAAAATCTTGAGAAGCATGTCTATATATATTGAAATGTTTTTTTAGCAAGATGATTAATTTATATCAATAAATATACACCAATAACTTATTGTTTAGTTGATTTATATGGTGCACATTATACATTGTTTTCCATATATTATATACCCTAAATTACATTTAAAATCAATCGTAGGGCGTCTATTGGATTAATCATCTAATAGCAATGTAGATCAAATCATGATAGCTTTGTATTGACTGATAATGACATTATGAAAACATTTATATTGAAAAATTACACATTATGTGCTTAAGTAAAATTTGATTTTTTTACAATTTTTCCTTTATATAATAAATTCGATAAACTTACAAAATATTCTAGCATGTATAAGGGCATCTTTAAGCGTTGATTTATATGGTGCAGATTATAGGGCAGGACGGTGAACGTTTGTATGGATATTTGTTCGTAGTATATATTATGTATGTAATACAAGTGTTCTAGATTATGTTGGGTGTTCCAGGGTTAACTTATATTTACTCATATGTTCAATAGAGAAAAGAGTGAAAGCAGAACAGTGTTTCAAATAAAAGTAGAGAATGAATGGCTTGAACAAGTCGACGAGTATGTCTATCAGGGTAGTATGTTCCAACGGAATGGACGGCCTGATAAGGATATTGAAAGAAGAGTTATGGCAGAAAACAGAGTGAATGGAGCGCTTAGACCAGTTATGAATGATCGCAACATATCAAGAGACGCTAAAGTTGCCATTCATAATGCAATCGTAGTGCCAACCTTGACGAATGCAAGTAAGACCTGGACATGGCAGAAGTCGCATGAAAGCAGAATAAATGCAGTTGAATTGAGATCGCTTAGAAGAATTTGTAACAGAACGATGTATGACAGAGTTCGGAATGAAGATACAAGGAAAGAATGTAAGATGAAGGAAGATGTAATTAACAGAATGAAAGTTAACACATTGAGATGGTTTTGCCACTTGGGAAGAATGAACGAAGAACGCCTGACGAAGAAAATATACAAAGCTGACAGGAACGGAATAAGAGGTCGCGGGCGCCCAAGAAAAGGATGGCACGACCATGTAAACGTTATTTTGAAATATGGAAATGTAAGAAGCTTGAACAACAGACGAACATGTATAAGACGATGTATGAATGTTGATGAGGCGATGAATGTGTGTCAAGATAGAAAAATGTGGCGTTCGGTTCTCTCTGCCTACCCCGTGAGGGACATGGCGTGATGGTATGTATGTGTGTTCAATATTGTTTTTATAATATTTTGACAAATAAGTATTTACATTTTTGCCTATGACATTATTCAAATTAATACAACCAGTACATATTCAAAACCATCCAAGTTTGTTTAAAGTACATAAGATAATAATCTATAAAACTGAATGATATGAAAATCTGTAAAACTGTTAGACATTACTGACTAAGGACTTACAACTTTACCTGGATAGACTAACTTCTTATTTTGACTCTAATAAGCTGTTACTAAATGTAGAAAAATGTCACTCCATTACATTCTCTAGGAAAAAAAGTACAATACAATACACATACAAAATCAATAGGGAGGCGATTGATAAGAAATCAGACTGTAGAGACTTAGGTATACAACTGGACAGTAAACTTTTATTTGACAAACACCATTATACTGAAAGCTTATAAAATGTTGGGATTCCTGATGAGAGTATGTAAACCATTCACACAAATGAAAACATTTAGCTTACTGTATAACACAATTGTTAGAAGTCAATTGGAACAAGGGTCAGTCATTTGGAATCCACAATATAATACTTATATTAACAGTATAGAATGAATACAATAAATATTTTTGAAAAACATGAAGTACAAATTTGGTAATAACTACAAACATGAATTGCAGACTTTACAGACAAGACGAAGGACCTCAGACTTAATGTACCTTTATGGCATAAAAAACTTCAAAATTGACTGTACAGACCTTATGAAAATGATTAACTTCAACATACCAAATAGACAAACAAACACACCTTAACGTTCTTTTTGGACTAAAAAAAAACACTAATGCCGCTCAGAATTCCCCATTGTACCAATGCCTTACCACATATAATAATTTGGAAAAACTCAGTTCCGTGGACATATTATGTATGTCCAGGAGCCACGCTATACAGGAATAATAATTTGTTTTGTTATCAGCAGTGAGTACATGCAATATGAAATCAAAGGTGGGCTGATTAAGTAACAATTACTTATGTTGCTATTCTTATTATATTTGTTTAAAACAATATTATTGTAGTTGCCCATTTAAAAAAAAAATAACGGAACATCAACAACATTTGAGAGTTGAATGCTTATAGCATGCCTATATACATTGAAACATTATACATAATAATATTATGTGCTTAAGTACAATTTAAATGTTTTTTTAGAAATATGATTCATTTATATTGATAAATATACTCACACTAATAACTTATTGTTTAATTTCTATTATGGTAACATTATTAAACATTGAACTAATAATATAATAAATTAATGAATATCTTAATTACAAATCACTATTGATAACATTCAATACTTTGTAAGTTCGATGAATACCTGAATTGGTTCGATGTGCAGCGGTCATAGGTTGGTGAGAAGCGTTAAAAAAACGATGCTTGGCATAAAACAAATGGCGCGCAGCGCCCAATGAAATGCGCGTAGCGCATAAATAAAGGCGCGAAGCGCCTAAAAAAATGGCGCGTAGCGCCAAACCGGGGTTGGGCCGCGAAGCGGCCAGGGGCGGAGCCCCTAGTAATAATTTAATATCCAATAATAATTTGATATATCTCACCTATGCAACTCTCGTATCCATGTTTTGATAACATGGAAGCTCTTGGCATCGGTAATATCAAAGACTAACAAAGCTGCATTAGCATTTCTGTAGTACATTGGTGCCATGGATCGGAATCTCTCCTGACCAGCTGTGTCCCAAACCTGAATTAATATTTATCTTTATTATCTATACACAAAAGGATGGAAACAAAAAATAAACAAATGAAAGAAATTTAGATGGGTCGGTGGCAGAGCGGTTAGCGCGCTGGGCTAGTAATCCAGTGGTCACGAGTTCGAATCCTGCCTCGACCGATTTCGTTCACCTAAGCACAAGCATTTATTTGCTTATTTTAGGGAACATAGGAAGATGTATATGTACTTGTTTAACAAGGACATATTAATTTTTTTTTATAAAAAAAAAAAATGTTATGAAAAGCATCGTTCAAATGGTTCAGTGACTTCCTGACATGGTGATTATTCATAAATAAAGGAGTGATTGTGTTCCATGTTTGATCGCCATGGCCCTTTAATCTATAATTTTTTGTGTAAACTCTAGAGATAACAGTTTTTTTGAACATTTCAATATAAATATATTTATTAAATTTATGTACAAACAAGTATACAGAGGCGTATTTATTGCCATGAGACAATCTCTTCTAACTAATCCATCAGTGAGTCTAAGGGAATAAATACAGCCAAAGTAAATAGATAAATAGTTTAAAATTTACCTGCATTTTAACTCTAGTGTTGCCAACATTGACTTTGCAAGTGAAGAAAGAAGCACCAATGGTAGGAGATATGTGTGAAGAAAACATTTTACCTACGTAACGTACCACCATACTAGTTTTTCCTACACCTGAAAACATAAAATAAAAATGATTTACTTACATCAACAAATTATTTTGTACACAACACCAGAGTAAGGAATATACAGAACTGACATAAGCTTTACTGTAGGCCAAAGGATTTGTACACTGCAAGTGAGGTGGAACACATTTATGGTCTTACTTATTAGATTTTGTTAAAAGCTTACTAAACGCACAACTAGATAATCACCACTAAAATAGTTAAGATCGGTATGAAAAAAATCTTACATATAAACCAGTGATTCTCAAAGTGGTCCAGGTGGTGTATTGTGAAAACTTTTGTCCTCTGGGAATCTTATATTTGTTTAAGAATCAAATAGAAATTTACTCCATAAAAATGCATTTAGAGATTCTCAACCTTTCAAGAAGAAAAAATGAACCCCTAATATGGTGTGAAGAGTTTAGTGTTGGCTACAACCCACTCGTTTTCATATGGCCGCATTGACTTTGCAGATGTTAAAAAAAATAGATAAATGCATGTAATCTTAGGATAAATGACATGAAGAATAACAAGGAATAACGTCATAAGTATTGAATTTTTCTGTCAATCTCAAATATGCGTCGGATAATATTATGTGAAAGATCCGCCATTTTGAAATATTTGGTATGACGCATTAACAACCTCTCAACCTGTCCTAACTTGACGTCTACTAAATAAATGTGTAATAAAGATAGTCACGTTTTAAAGTAAACTTTTTTGTTAATCACGCTCTATTACCAGGTACTATAGTTTACGTTTATAAGCAAGAAGGTTAATGTTTAAATATAAATTGGATATTAATGACACATTTATATAACAGTAAAAGTATTTGCTTTCGAAATTTAAATCCCTTTGTTAACAATATGTACTTTTTGATGTTAGTGTTGAGTACTGTTTTAATTTTCATTCCGAACCATTCCAAAAATATTCAAATACATTGTTACATTGATTGACACAAAATTTTGTTGAGTCATACGGTGTGTACAAAAAAAAATGTTTATGTCATGTCTACAGATTATTGGTCCGTTACACATACTCAAAAGTTTCGTGTCTTTCGCAGACTTTGTGTCTTGAGATATTGAGTTTGACAATTTTATCAGTTCATCAATTAGTTTTATTAAAATTATAATTATTTATGAATACTTTTTTGCACCCTGCACAAGTGGCGAGCTTATTGTATATAAATATATTGTATATATATATAAATGACTAATCAGTGTTTCCAGTACAGATAATAAATAATAGCGTGAGATATAATTTACCGGGAGAGATACCAGTGAATAGGAGTCCCGTTTGAGAACTATATTTAAATAGAAAGAATCAATGTGTTCACTTTCATTCTATTAATGGCATCTTTCTTTATTCTACACACTTTCCTTATGTACTCATTTCTGACACTCATACATCATTCTATTACAGATTTTTCTTAGCGATCTTATTTCAACTGCATTTATTCTGCTTTTGTGCGACTTCTGCTATGTCCAGGTTTCACATACGTCAAGGTTGGCACTAAGATAGCGTTAAGAATGGCAACTTTAGCATCCTTAAATTATATATCTTGTTTTTATATTTTGTCTCCATTGAGATATAATTATTTATTTATATTAATAATAAAAAAAAGTTTATACATAAACAACAATGTATTGCTTTTTTAAGAAAGCTATTTTCCCCTCTTTAAGTAATTCTTACTTTTATAAAAATATATTAAGAGATCAATAAATATTTTTTAAATACACAAAACAACTGATAATGTACTCATTTTCAAATTGAACATCTTTTTTTTTTTTTTTATACTTTGTTATATTGTACTTTGTTATATTGTTACTTTGTTATATTGTACTTTGTTATATTGTTACTTTGTTATATTGTTTTTTTTATATAAAAATATGAATATGTCCTTGTTAAACAAGTACATATATACATCTTCCCACGTTCTCTAAAATAAGCAAATAAATGCTTGTGCTATAGGTGAACGAAATCGGTCGAGGCAGGATTCGAACTCGCGACCACTGGATTATTAGCCCAGCGCGCTAACCGCTCTGCCATCGACCCATCTAAATCATCTTCCATCATGGTCATTGATTAATATATCAATTCACAGACAAAAGGAGCGGGTTTTCACCACTCTAAAACTCTGCACTATATTCATTTCTGATGTACGGATTCATTAAACAAAAAACAAACATCTCACATTTTCAGAATAGGAGAGTTTTGATGTGATGCATTTAATTATATTAATATGAAGTTGATCAAATAAACAGTTTGGGCTGTATAGATGCCACTAAACTTCTTGAGCCTCCAATATTTTAAAGGTATAATTGGTGAATGTTGCGCAAGCGCATAGTGATCACATAAACCAGCCGATGACAGGTCGTAAGCCTTGTATGTGCCTTGAGTTCCTGGTTCTTCTAAAATATTCCAACTTCCTCTCTATTATAATGTTAAAAATTTTGCCCAAAAAAAATTTCTTGAGCCTATTCGCTATGAATGGGGGCGGTTTACACAGTATATCAACTAAGCAAAGACACAAATTTGCGATCTGCGCACCCACGTGACGCTTTCAAGTTATTTTATGATAACTAAACAAAGAACACAAAAAATTTATTATAACATAGTCATATACACAAAAACATGATATACAATATGTGAAAAAAACTGGGAACTCCTTAAAAAATATTTTTATTATTGTTTTCGAAGACTATACCTACTCAAGTGTATATATATATATATATATATATATATATATATATATATATATATATATATATATATATATATATATATATATATATATATATATATATATATATATATATATATATATATATATATATATATATATATATATATATATATATATATATATATATATATATATATATATATATATATATATATATATATATATATATATATATATATATATATATATATATATATATATATATATATATATATATATATATATATATATATATATATATATATATATATATATATATATATATATATATATATATATATATATATATATATATATATATATATATATATATATGTTATAATATTTTTATCTCGGTTTTCCCGTGTCAGTAGGTCTTGACTAAGACCATTTGTCTTCCGACGTTTCGCCTGAATATCACCAGGCATTTTCAAGGACTTAACGAAAAGCACGCGCGCGACACACGTCTACTCACACTGAAAGCTCACCGTCAAGTGACTCGTAGCGTACAAGATGGCCACATATATATATATATATATATATATATATATATATATATATATATATATATAACATATATATATATATATATATATATATATATATATATATATATATATATATATATATATATATATATATATATATATATATATATATATATATATATATATATATATATATATATATATATATATATATATATATATATATATATATATATATATATATATATGTTATAATATTTTTATCTCGGTTTTCCCGTGTCAGTAGGTCTTGACTAAGACCATTTGTCTTCCGACGTTTCGCCTGAATATCACCAGGCATTTTCAAGGACTTAACGAAAAGCACGCGCGCGACACACGTCTACTCACACTGAAAGCTCACCGTCAAGTGACTCGTAGCGTACAAGATGGCCACTTATGTCAAATATTGTTAGCGCGACGTGATTGGCTCCTTGTGACACGCCCACCTGCTGTCGTGTTCGTTGGTAATAATATTTTATCATTATTTTTGTGTTGTGATTTATTGTTAATTTTAGTTGTGACATTAATATTATTATTGTACCGTTTTCAGCACAACAAATAAAATATCAACCTTTCTAAGAAACCCGAAAGACATCATTCCACTTGAAGCTCATGGAGTATATGAAATACCGTGCGGATCGTGCAATAAGACTTATGTAGGAAGAACCAATCGAAAAGTTGAAGCACGAATAGCGGAGCACAGAGTCGACATGAGAAACAAAAAACTTACATCCTCACTTGTACAACACTCGCTCACAGAAGGACATACAATAGATTTTGACCATTCAAAAATAATAGCAAGTTTAAACAGTGAACCTCTCAGAATTTACAGGGAAGCTATAGAAATATATAAGAGAAGGGATATAATGAACAATCGGGACGACGGAGTTCGTTTGCCTAGTACCTGGAAGAACATTTTATATGACAAACAATACAATAATAATATTAATACCATAGCGAAAATAACCCCAAAACACAACAATAATAATATTAATGTCACAACTAAAATTAACAATAAATCACAACACAAAAATAATGATAAAATATTATTACCAACGAACACGACAGCAGGTGGGCGTGTCACAAGGAGCCAATCACGTCGCGCTAACAATATTTGACATAAGTGGCCATCTTGTACGCTACGAGTCACTTGACGGTGAGCTTTCAGTGTGAGTAGACGTGTGTCGCGCGCGTGCTTTTCGTTAAGTCCTTGAAAATGCCTGGTGATATTCAGGCGAAACGTCGGAAGACAAATGGTCTTAGTCAAGACCTACTGACACGGGAAAACCGAGATAAAAATATTATAACATATTTCACCCGTGAAAACATCAAATATAACATATATATATATATATATATATATATATATATATATATATATATATATATATATATATATATATATATATATATATATATATATATATATATATATATATATATATATATATATATATATATATATATATATATATATATATATATATATATATATATATATATATATATATATATGTATATATATGTATATATATGTATATATATGTATATATATGTATATATATGTATATACATATACATATACATATACAAATACATATACATATACATATACAAATACAAATACATATACATATACATATACATATACATATACATATACATATACATATACATATACATATACATATACATATACATATACATATACATATACATATACATATACATATACATATACATATACATATACATATACATATACATATACATATACATATACATATACATATACATATACATATACATATACATATACATATACATATACATATACATATACATATACATATATATATATATATATATATATATATATATATATATATATATATATATATATATATATATATATATATATATATATATATATATATATATATATATATATATATATATATATATATATATATATATATATATATATATATATAATAAAAAATAATTTGTTTCTATAGATTAAATCATTGTAATAGTTTTTCACTATCATGAAATTTATTTCCTATTTTTGCTGTCGCTGTCATAACTTAAGATAGTTATGAAACAGTACTTAACGCATACATCGTCATTAACAAATTATTTTATAAACAAAGCAATTCAGCAGGATATAAGTTTAAAACAATATTTGTTATTTTCTAGCGAAAATGATTTGTTGTCTGGCAAATTAAAATCAACTTCTTATATTTATGTATTATGTAAATGAGGTATAAAAATTTAATAAACTAAATGTTTGCTTCATTGGTGTCAAATTACATATTTCAAAACATGCAGGACTGCGTAGATTTTGTATGTTTTCACTCACCGTGTGCTCCTAATACGACAATTTTCCCTTCTAATAATTTCATGATGGTCTAATGACATTAAAATTACGACACACCCTTCACTATGTGAAAATAGATGTTTTTGAACTTGTCCTATATAAACACAAAAACATAAAAATCACGAACAACAAAACAAACACATCACGAGACGTCAAAGTGATTGGTGATTTCCATAGATTATTTTTGAATAATGTTTTTTCCATAACTTTGTCTTTGCTGAAAAAACGCGTTCCTTTTATAGCATAGTTCGAGCAAATGTTTTTATACAAACTAGTGAAACAAAAGTGGAAATAAAAAACAGTAAGTATACATAGTTGTCGCCAAATTTCTTGAGCAATTTCGCCGAGAAGGGAGACGATTTGTACGTATACTAATGAAGCAAAAAGACACAAATTTGCCCTCTGAACACCCGAAAATCTGGTTCAAAATATTTGACAATATTTATACCAAATAAATTTTTTTTTAATGTAATTATCATTCGAAATATTTGTCAATAGCTTTGGATAAAATATTTTGGAAAATAAATTAGTAACATAACCCTGAATATCCAACGTGGAATGCTGAGATGACTGAACTCCACACATCTTATGCTTGCAAACACTGATCGCTTTATTTACCGTCATTATGTTCATATTTTTTTCATGTTCTTGTGTATTTTCAGTTAACGTATACAATATGTTTATGGTGTATATGTTTTGCATTAAGCTACTGATTTTTATGTGGTATCCAAAATATAGGAAGGTAAAACAATAGGGTAGGTACACATATATATATACATGCATATCATCACATTATGTCACTGACGGGGTAGGCGCAGATAACTGAACTCCACATTTTCATATTTTGTCACACATTCATCGCCTCGTCAACATTCATGCATCGTCTTGATACCGGGGCGGCCTAGCTGCGACGAGAGAAATCCACCGTCCCCTCAATTTCTTGCAAAAATGTTATTTTATTCTGTTTTTTTATCGAGGTTCGTAGAATGTGGAACCTACCCCGACGGTCAGTGGTATTTTGGGGAATTTTATCTGAATTTTTTTTCATGTAGCAACATTTTTTTATGATGACAAGGACTTTTTCAAAAAAAGGTGACAGCTACTCAGCTGATTTTTAATCGAAGACAGCCGGATCTTCTCCGGCCCAAAAATACTATTTTATAACTGAAAGAACCCTTGGGATTCCGACAGAGAATCCCAACAGGTCGTGCTCTATCGGTCCTGTCACCAAAAGAGGCGCAACTGCCGCGAAATCGGACACCCAGCTGCCGCATGACTGGGTACCTCCACCACGCGGTAAATTTTTATTTGTACATCTTTTGGTCCAACATTGTAACTGTAGAGGCCTCTTCAGAGTGGAGCCAAGGATAATAGGGACTCCTCAAGCCGCCGCGTGCTTCTTAACCCACTACTTGTATTTTTATCAATTTAACTTTTAATTTTACCATTGACTCGAGGCACCTACGGTTTGGGAAGTTACTGATTGTTGTAACCGCGTGGAAAGGAGGGCTACAGCCTGCCGCGCCCCTGACCCAGCAATTTGGCCATCTCTTCTTTTCTGTTTTGTCTCGCATGTTCCGGGATCGAGGACCACACTGAAGAAGTCACCTGCTCGTAGCTTCCCGCCGGCCTACGACTGGGTGCTGAGTAGCTCCACATCAGCAGACGATCGAAGAGGATAAGACCGCTTCCTTTGGATGAGTGGCTCAAACTAATCCTATCCTACTCGGTCCTATATTGAAATTGCCCGAGGGAAGCGACGTATTAGGGCAGCGCTTCACGCTGTCCTCCTGTCCTTCCCTGAACAGTGCGTTGACGCTATGTGCGATTTTATTTATTTCAATATTTTATTTTGTGACATAATCGTGCCGTCTGACCTTTGACCATTAACAATTTGACATTCTTTTTTGTATAGTCAGACCATGATTGCATTAAGTAATATTTTTTTTATTTAATTATTTACATGAAATGGTGCTTCGACCCGATATTGACATTAAAAAGTGAGCTCTACCTCCAAGCCTCTTGAGAGGAGGGTATTAGTCTCATACATGTCATGTTCGTTTGTTGTTCACGCTTCTTACATTTCTTTATTTCAGAATATCGTTCACGTGGTCATGCCATCCTTTACTTGGGCAACCCCGGCCTCTTATTTCATTCCTGTCTACTTTGTATATTTTCGTTTGTCAAGCGATCGTCATTCATTCTTTCCATGGCCAAACCAATTCAATGTGCTTAAGTCAGCATTGCCTCGTTTCGTACCCTATCATACATCTTTAAATTACAAATATTAGTTTTTGCGACCTTGTTTCAGCTGAATATTGTCTGATTTCGTACGCCTTCTGCCATGTCCTTCAGCCTTAATTCTGCCATGTTCATGTATTCTTCACAAGTGGCCAAAGTAGGTATTAGGTATTGTATAAATAATATTTAAATAATTTATTTATTTATTTATTTATTAATTTATTTGGATTAGTAAACAGTCATGTTAACACTTACAATACACAAACGATTTACAGAAATGAGACCAATTACATACCAATCCCAGAAAGT
Source organism: Molanna angustata (assembly GCA_963576475.1). Lineage (NCBI taxonomy): Eukaryota > Metazoa > Arthropoda > Insecta > Trichoptera > Molannidae > Molanna > Molanna angustata. The sequence continues at coordinate 49,735,319 of OY754965.1, read as the reverse complement.
ACAGAATAATGACAGTTACAAAAAATTTAATTAAAAAAAAGCATTTCATATATTGTAATAAGTATAAGAAGGATGTGCATGGTTATAGGATGGGTTGTAAGGAGTGAAGTAAACATATTTATTAATATTTATTCAACTATCGTTGTAGGCGAATGCAACCTTTTATATAGTTCAATTTTGTATCGCAGTTGGCTACTATCAAACATGTCCAGGCCTGCAAAGTTATTGTTGTAACTATTGCAAGCCCGCACAATGAATGCGTTCTGCCCTGTAGTGGTACGCACTCGGTCTGTGTAGAATAGGGTGTTACGTCTGCCACTTCGCATCGGGACATGAAATGGAATTAATTTTAATATGTCGGGTGAGTCAATTATGTAATTTAGAATTTTGTATAATGTCATTTGGTCAGTAACGGTACGTCTAAGTTCCAATGTCTCAATGTTGAAGGCTGTTAAAATATCTGATTTAGATGCAAATCTGTGATATGAACGAAAGTTGAGGTAATTTAAAAATTTATGCTGCACTCTTTCCAATCGGTGTGACTTAGTCACGTGGATAGGATTCCATATTTCAGAGGCAAATTCGAGGTGGGGTCTAACATATGTATAGTATAATAAGATTAATGTATTAAGATTGCGAAAAGATTTAGATAGTCTGAGGATGAAACCCAACATGCTAGACGCTTTCGAGATTATATTATCAAAATGTTCATTGTACATTAATTTAGTGTCAAGTGCAACACCAAGATCTCTTATAGACAATTTTCTTATCAAAAAAATATTACTGAAGTTATATTTGAAATGAATTATATTGCGATTTCTAGTGAATGTAATACAGAGACATTTGGATACATTTAAAATTAGGTTATTGTTGTTACAGTAAGTCTTGAGCCGATTTAAATCTTCTTGGAGTTTCAAACAATCGTCAATGCTACGGACCGCCATAAATATTTTCATATCGTCAGCGTAAAGTAAAACGCGCGCAAAAAGGAAACAGTTGATAATGTCATTAACAAAAATGTTAAACAGCAATGGACCTAATATAGATCCTTGCGGAACACCCGATGTGACTTTGACCCAGTCTGACATAAATCCGCCGATCACCACCATTTGCGACCTATTTTTTAAGTATGAACAGAGCCATCTTAAAAGGTTTCCGTGTATACCGATAGATTGTAATTTTTTCATTAGCAGTTCGTGATCAACCTTATCAAACGCTTTGCTATAATCTGTATAGATAGCGTCTACTTGGATTTTTTCATCCATGTGACGAGACACGAAGTCTGTGAAGAGCACAAGATTAGTATTAACTGATTTACCCTTTACGAATCCATGTTGTTCCGGGATTAGGAATGGTTTTAGACTAAAGTGAAGATGATCTGAAATAATTTTTTCGAAAATTTTTGAGAACAGGGGTAGTTTTGATATTGGCCGATAGTTACTAATTTCCTGTTTTTGCCCAGATTTAAATATTGGCGTTATAATGCCTTTTTTCCATTCATTGGGAAAAACTCCTTCGACTAAGGACCTTTGAAATAGCAAATACAAAGGGAATACAATATTTCTTGCACATTTAGTTATAAATATAGTAGGAATACCATCTGATCCTGGACCTTTGTTAGGCTCCAACTGACAGATATATTTAAATACAAGGTTTTCATCAAGCTGAAGCCGATTTAAATTTGGTTCGCTACTATTCGAGAATGGACTATAGGGCGAGTAATTATTTGAATTATTATTTGAAACGAATACCGAAGCAAAGTGTTTCGAAAATAAATCTGCTATGTCTTGTCCAGTATTCACAGTATCATTACCTAATTTCATTGTGCTTGGAATGAAGTTAATAGTTTTTTTTGATTTTACATATTGCCAAAAAGATTTAGGGTTACCTCTTATATTATATTCGGTATTAAATATATAACGATCGTAGCATTCTCTTGTCATTCTTTTTTGTCTCGATCTGAGTAAGGAAAATGTTGCATAATCGATGGGGTTTCTAAATATTTTATATTTTCTATGGTATTTTAGTTTTTCTTTAATAACTTTGATTAGCGAGGATGTATACCAAGTGGGATAGTTTCGATCTTTTACATCAATTGTAGGTATAAACTCATTAATTAGACTATTAAGTATTTCATAAAATTTGGCAACAGCAGAGTTGATGTCTGTCTCTAGAGTTAATAGATTCCAATCTATTTGAGATAGTTTTCTGTTGATTTCATCAAAATTACCCTTACTATATATACGTTTTCGTTTGATGTTTTCGGTTAGAGGTTGAATGGTATTAGTTGATATATTGATTATGATTGATTTATGATGATTATCTTCAGGCACAAATTTAATGTCGCTTAAGGTAATCTTTGATTCTATATTACTCAACACTAAATCCAGGATTCTACCATTCATATTCTTCAACCAATTAAATTGGTTGAGATCGGTTGCATTTATATTATCAACAAATTGTATACTGGCATTTGTGTTATAATTGCATGGAGTTAGGTAAAGATTGTTATTCTCAGTGGTCCAGTCAATATCGGGGAGGTTAAAGTCTCCGAGAATTATTATGAGATCATTAGGGTGTTCTAATCGCTTCAGGTATATTGCTTCAGAAAATTTCAATATTTGAGCACTATGGTCTCTACCAGGTGGAATATATACGCAACCTATGTACAGTTTAGTCTTGGATACAGATTTAATGTCTACAGAAACCCAAATATCCTCTGTTGTTAGGTTCCATGATTCATCATGCACTCCTTGGAGGCGTCGGTCCAGGGCAAGAACAACTCCGCCTCCAAGTGTTTGCCCTGTAGCGGTGTAATTTCTGTCTTTTCGAAATACTGAGTATCGCGAGTCGAATAATTCACCATTCATAATTTCACTGTTTAACCAACTTTCTGTAATACCTATTATTGAAAAATCACTACAAGCAACATTCCTAAAAAATAAATCTGTTTTTGTTCTTAAGCCGCTCTTATCAATCTTATTAATAATATTAATAAGATTCGCCCTATGTATAGTGACTGGATTAATTTGATAGATTCTTTAGGAAATTAAAAACAAATCATTGTTTTATTTTCTCTGGATATTTTTTATTTTTATCAGAAAATAAAAAAAATAAGGTTTTAAATGAAATCTTTGATTTCAAAAGAGATCGATATAAGTATATACTATAGAAATGTTCGTACATTACGAGATACCTAACTAATTTAATCAAACATTATGTAAAACATACCAGTATTTTCTGTATTTGTGGTTCTAAATGCATGAAATTCTGTTGTCGGACGCCATTATCCATTACTACTGACAAAAGTAGCGAAGACACAACAACCATAATGGTGTACTTATAAAACCAACTTAAGCTAATATGGGAAAATCGGAATTTTCTGTGTAGAGTAATGGAAAGTGTTGAACATCGATCTTTATTATGATGTAAAATAAAAATATTATATACATAATTTGTATTATAATATTATAATTGTAGTTTTTTTTGGAATTTATTAATTTTTAAAAATACTTGATATAATTTTCGCCAAACATTTTGAATGAGCTACCGGTTGCGCAGGGCGCAAATTTGTGTATTTTTGCTTCGTTGGTTTACGTGCAAATCGCCTCCCTTCTCGGCTAAAAGTTCGTTATTTGGCGACAAATATACACAGTCATAGCCTACTGTCATACATCTGTAGGCTTAGATCATAGAACACACTAACTAGCTTAGATACAGTGCTTGAATATGCTCATCATTTATTAATATCACGTTTGAACTTCTTATTTGTCACAGAAAAAAATATCGACATAAATAAATTACATAATTAAATTATCGATACAAAGGTGTCAAGCGACTTGAATTAATAATGTGCATACCCTCGTCTTACCAACTTTTACGACGTTTTAATATTTTTTGATCAGGACAATCAGATCTTACTAAATTTACTTTTTTTAAATAAAAATCGCGATCTATTTCGTCCGAGATAACTGATTCAATTGGGCATAATACGCGGCTGTCCTGATAGTAAGCTAAAATCATTCCGTGCGCAATATGAATTCTAAACAAGCAGTGCGCATGTGCAATGAAATGACGAGAAGCGATTTGGACCAAAATAAATAAACGCCTGGTTTCCTGCAGTTTGTATAGATCTGTATTGTTGAAACGTCTATAGATTATACTTTCATGATTGAAACCTTGGAGGAGTAAATATGGTTGGTTGAAACAATAATATTCTTAGCGATTTTTCAATACAAAGAATGTCATAATTTGTCAGCTGGCCAAACGGTGAAATTAAAACCCTCATGATTATCCATATCATAATTGAATTAAGATTATGGTTGAGTATTGGGGGGCAAGTCTGGTCCGATCGGCGAAATCAAAACCCTAGTGATTACCCATATCATGGATATAATTAATATATGGAGTTCTATAATATTATATTTAGATGTCATATAACTCCATATGATAATTTTATCCATGATATGGGTAATCACTGGGGTTTTGATTTCGCCGATCGGACCAGACTTGCCCCCCTGATTTATAGATTTTTAAAATTAAGGCAAGTTAATAAATAAAGTATTAAAAAAAATCATATCATGTCAGATTTTGTTATTAATCGGTGTGAAATTAGCTATTCGGAAACTAAAAAGACTCTTTCATCTTCAATAATTGTAGGTACATAATGGTTTTTTTAGGATACAAGTGATATTTCAAGATATAAGTGACATTTCGTTGCACATGCGCACTGCGTTTGTTTAGCATTAATATTACGCGCGGAATGATTTTAGCTTACTATCGGGACAGCCTCGTGGCATAGTGTTTGGGAAGACGTCGGTGTCTGAGTGTTGAATAATTCTTGAGAACTGTATTATCAATAAGTCTCTTTTTCTTATTTATTTATCATTAAAAAATAGGTAGGTATAAACTTTTTTATCGTCATAGAGCCATAATAAGTTATTATTTATACAAAGTGTTTTTTTGATAGTAACTTTTAAAACGTTCGCAATATTAATAACTTCCCGCCGCTTTCTGTTTTACCGACCGGTCATCCATAGTTCATGAGCGGTTGGTAGATGGCTCTGCATCTCTCTTTCTCACTATTTCCTCTTTCACATCCACCATCAACTTGGCGGGAATATGCTTTCAACGTGATGAGTTTTGCTTCCACACTTAAATGTGTATAAGCTGCTTTTCTGTGGATTTAACACAATCGCTGGCTGGAATGACATTATATTTTTCATAAATTTAACAATACAGCAAATTAATAATTTATTTAACAGGTTAACTGAAATCGTCACACACAAAGATAAAAAGGTTTATATCAAAATTGAATTAGATAATAAGGTTTTTATCAAAATTTAATTAGAATAAATTACTGAATCACTAATATCATAGGTTGGGAACGATTTACGAGCATTATTTTTATATATACCTATATTTTATACTTTCCACTGCTAAAGGACGTGAACAGTTATTATTTCATTTTTTTTGTTTATTTACTTTAATCGTTAAACATGTATCACGAGGAGAGTGTATGCTATGAGTTTAGTCATTATGTTTTTGTGTGTATGGCGTATGGTACTTTAAATTTTGTTTCTTATGTACATAAAATGCTAATAAGCTGACAACGAAAAAAGGTACATTTCATATCTATGATTTCATCTATCAAAACATTCAAAATACTCCATAGGTTTTCATATAATACACTAGATGTCGTAATTAGAAAATTTTGTATGAATCGAATGTGAGTCATTTTTCAGGGTGGATTTTTGACGTTTCGGTTCCAGACCACATCGTTTTTCTATAGAAAATAACGACTAGTGTGAATTGTTTTTGGATTTATTTGTCTAAAAAACATTTTAATTATTAATAATTTAGAGAACATTTATCTAGGATGTGTTGAAATGTAAGGAAAACTGAAATATATTGCCAACCAAAACGTCAAACTCGCGATATTCCATGACTCACTTTTTGCACATAGTACTAAATCTAGGTATATTATAATAAAAATCTATGAAATACTCTCATGTTCTGGGCAATCGAGTTTATTTAATATTAACGTAAAATGCATTTGGGGAGGGGATAAGCCGCATTAGTAACCAACGGTTATTTTTTTCTGATCAAATAATTTTTTTTATTAATGCAGTGTTTTTCAATAGGTATATACCTATAAAGTATTTTACATGAAAAAGTTCTGTATCTGTATAATTTTACACAAAAATACCGGTAGGTACCCGGTTTCGAAAGAGTTTATATATTTGAAAGTCAATTGCCTATAAAGATGACTTCTTGGGTCATTTCAAGTTAATCTATGTACTTGATTTAACTCTAACTATACGCATATGTATCTAATGTAATATATACTTTTAGCTGTGTGTATCTATGTTCTCGTGTCTTATGGTCCCTTATGCCACTACATTATGTAGATTGAATTCTAGGAGTCCAAATTAACTAAATATATTATTGAGATTATGTGTGGAGTATTTTCCCTCCAAAACTATGGGTTGCCATTTGTTATATTAAAATAATAATAATAGAGAAACATTTATAAAAATAAATAAATAAAATAAAGAATCGTTAAAGATTTTTTAAACGTTAATATTCGGGAATCAGTAGGGTTGTTAGGTAGTATAGAGACCTCCTCAGAGCCTAATCCTTTGATATGTTAAGTATCTGGATGGGTGAACTATTCCCAATTGAAAGCTTGATGATGCGTTTGTTGCATTTTATTTTGCTCTTTTAAATAAATTACAATTTACGCATTGATCTGCTAATTCTTTTGAGGAAGTGTATAATGGTAATAATAATAATTGAGTGTTATTATTTGTAGTGCTTAATTGTTATTAATATCATTAGTAAATCGGCCAGCGCCGCAAAAATATTATTGATGTTGGCAAAACAGTGAAAATTTGTATACAATACCTATAAAAAATATACTGAAATGAAAATGAGTATTAGGATAACTATATATAAATAAACAAATTTAATACTAGTTTTATCCAATATTATAAAGGAAATAACTCCTGGCATAAATTTTTAGCTAACCTGACGAGGGAGATGTTTGTTACCTAGCTAAACATAGGTACTAATCTACAATTTAGATTAATTATATCCAAGGTTTTATTATAATGCACTTCAAGGAGAAATAAATCTTAATAAATTATAATTATCGTTATGTTTATATTAAGTATAGCATTTTTGAATAAGTTCGTAGGTTATATTAAAAGGGTGTATAAGAACTGTATTAACGTACTTAGAATACAAAGATACATAATATTATATTTACAAACGAACTAATTATTGCAAAGGTGCATAAGAATTGTACGCATTAACTAATTATTAGGTCCTTACATATGAAATTGGCGTTTTGCCGTACTGTCAACTTTGATCCCAAATATCTTCTCTTTGGTTAGCAATTCCAAATTCAAATTTATACAGCTATTTACTCATGTATTTGTGTTTCGAAAATCATAATTCATTTGTTTTTTCCTCAGTTGTTTTTTTCTTGGCGTCATTCGGTTTACAAAATGGAAAACTTGAAATATCGCGTTATTTACGAGTACGAGTTCCAGCTTGGCATCAGTGCTGCAGAAACGGCTCGAAGGATTAATGATGTGTATGGCGACGGTACCGCAAAAGAAAACACAGTGCGTTTTTGGTTCCAACGTTTTCGTTCTGGAAATTTCGACCTGCAGAACAAGCCCCGTGGACGGCCGGAGACCAAAGTTGATAATGAAGAATTGAAGGCTATTGTGGAAGCGGATCCATCGCAAACCACGTCCGAGTTAGCTGCAGACTGCGGTGCTAGTGATAAAACTGTTTTAATCCACTTGAAGCAAATTGGGAAGGTGAAAAAGCTTGAAAGGTGGTTACCTCACGAATTGAGTGAAGCAAATCAACAAACGCGCGTTGCTGCTGCGTTGCATTACTCAACCGGCACAATAATGAAGGGATTTTAAATCGAATCATTACCTGTGATAAAAAGTGGATCCTGTACGATAATCGGAAGCGCTCATCGCAATGGCTGAACCCTGCCGAACCAGTCAAACCATGACCCAAGCGAAAATTGACTCCAAAAAAGTTACTTGTGAGAGTTTGGTGGACTAGTGCTGGTGTCGTTCACTACAGCTTTCTTAAATCTGGCCAGACGATTACGGCAGATGTCTATTGTCAGCAACTGCAAACCATGATGGAAAAGCTAGCTGCTAAACAACCGAGGCTGGTTAATCGCTCTAGGCCACTGCTGCTTCATGATAACGCTAGACCACACACTGCACAACAGACGGCTACCAAATTAGAGGAGCTACAATTGGAATGTCTAAGACATCCACCGTACTCTCCGGACCTTGCCCTATCAGATTACCCTTTTTATCGAAATTTGGATAACTTCTTGCAAGGGAAAAAATTCAACTCCGATGGGGCAGTCCAAACCGCCTTCAAAGATTTTATTGATTCCCATCCGAATGGTTTCTTTAGTAAAGGGATCGATGAACTACCTATGAGATGGCAAAAATGCATAGATAGCAATGGTACATACTTTGATTAAATAAATATATTATATTAAAAAAAAATCGACTTTATGTTCCTCCCATACAAAACGCCAATTTCATATGTAAGGACCTAATATTAAAGGAACATAAAAACTATACAAACGAACTACATAATTACAGTAATAACTAGGTAAGCTTTATTTCAACTAAATAAACACGACATGTGTTTTTTACCTCTGTGTAAGGAGTAGGTATTATACATTTATGTCAGTATATCAAAATGTTGTTGGAGAAGACTGGCGGTGGATAGGGAGAGAGGAAGACGATTTCTGGAGGAGGCCAGGGTCCGCAGCGGACTGTAGCGCCATGATGATGATGATGACGATGATATCAAAAAATACTTACATAGACCATAATTGAAGTTCTTATGCAGAAATTATTAGATAAGTCTTAGCTTTTCCGTCAAACGTTGCGACGTGGCCCGTCTATAAATCTATCTACACAATCCCGTTTATCAATCTTACTTACTTACTTACTCAGCCTCTTCTTGAGTCCAGTATTGGACTAAGGCCTCCCGCTTGGACTTCCACTGGTCTCTATTCTGTGCCATTCTTCGCCATTCTGGACCTGCCACTTTTTTTATGTCATCGGACCATCTGGTCTGGGGCCTTCCCACGCTTCTGCTTCCCGTTCTTGGCCTCCAGTCCATCGTCCGTCCGACATCCGAGATAATATGACCCGCCAACTCCACTTTAACTCCGCTATTCTTTTGGCCACATCCGCTACTCCTGTGTTCTTCTTAATCCATTCATTGGTTTATGATCCATTCATTTTTTTTTCTATCAATCTATCTACACAATATTTATCATTATATCTACACAATCCCGTCTATCAATCTATCTACACAATCAAAGTCACCTAAAAAGGCACAACATTCAACATGGGCGATGTTGAACCTCATTGCTGAACTGTGTGAAATGTTATTTATCTCTTGTATTTTTACTTACAAATACACGATGATTGGTGTGATTTATACTCGATAATATTACAAAGAAAATAGTTTTCCATGTGGATATATATAAAATATAATGAAAATCTAAAGAAATCTCCAAAGGAACATTTCGTAGCGATTTTTCCATTTCCCACAATGTAATCGGCCATAAAGCGCTGTGTACCACCTCGGAACCTCACCTAAAGCCTGAAATGGCTGAATTATACAACATATTATCTTGGGTGGGTTGCCGCCAGTTGCCAGTAGTGTATTCTCATTATACCAGATGAAGGTTGGAAGAGGAAAACCATTCTAGATATACTCGCAGCTTTCGTTCCCTTCTTACTTTTACCGTATTTACATTATTTGGTTTACATTATTCATGTCCAGTACCAGCCAAAGCTGAATCCGTAGTTTTTGATATACATAGGTTAAAATTTTTGTATCTTTCATACATACCATCACTCCATGTCCCTCATTCATCGCACACACGTCTGTTTGCTGTTCAAGCTTCTTTCATTATCCTCTTTCAGAATGACGTTCACATTGGTCGAGCCATCCTTTTCTTGGAAGACCACGAATTCTGTTTTAATTCCAGTCAGCTTTGTATAATTACGTCATGTGTTCTTCATTCATTCTTCCCAAGTAGCTAAACCATCTCAACGTGTTAACTTTCATTATATTAGTGGTAAAATAATTCTTCATCTTACATTTTTTCCTTGTGTTTCTCAATTTGTAGTTTTTGCTTTGTGTAACTTTTTTAGCCTTAAGATATACCTAAACACCCCAATTTTAAATCAAATATGTTAAAAATATATAAAAGGTATAAGTATTTTTATTGACAAACTTTTTAACATCTCAATAGAGACGAAGTTGGGATATTATAGAAGAACCAGGAACTCTAGGCACCTACAGAGCTTACGACCTGTCTTCCTGTAGGTGCCTTGAGTTCCTGGTTCTTTTATAATAGGTATCCCAACTTCGTCAACAACGAAGTCTATCTCGTTTTTGGAAGTCTAAAATCCTGAGATCCTTTCGTAGGGTAAGTGTTAACATTGACATTTAATAATATATTTTTTTTTATATATTTTCGAAGCAAATAACATTGTTTTTGTTGCGAATATTTTACAATAAATATAATATGTAAATAAGTGAACCTCATACATCTTCTTCTCTTGCCATTCATACCAGAGGTATGTTAGCATCCTCTCGATTCTGGGCCAGTCATGAGGGACCCTGCCTCATGAATGCCGAACCTCTGCCTGAGATTTTTCAGCTATTATATCCTTTTCACCCCATAATACCCCGTCGTTTCTATATTTTTTCTTCCACAATAAGTTGTAGAAGAAACTGTTCTTCCTCCACCACCACGTGTTCTGCTTACGGGAACTAATAACGGCCCCTTTCAAAACTCTGAAAGAACATAAGAAGAGTCCAGACAACTCTTAAAACATTGCAGACACTGCACCTAAAGTGCCAAAGAGAGAGTAATTATAAGGAAACAGCAGGCTCATCATTCATTGAAGTAAAGAAGAAACTACGTTAATAAGCGAAGTACGAAATTAAACGTACAATGTTAAAATAATACACAATAAATATTTCTTAAACGTTCCTCAAACTGATATACAATCGCCGGGTTAATTTGAACAATTGGAATTTAATCCAATCAAATGGCGATCGAAGGCAAGAATTAACAATCACCACCACGATACGGTGTGGAGAAGATAACTTGGTAATGCCCCGAGGGTGGTGGGGGAGGATTATGTAGAGGAAGTTAGAGGAAGCAGTAGGGGGGTGGTAGGGGCGGGAGCTAATGAGAGTTCCCTCGGGGCCCCGTATCTATTCCAAGGTGCAAAGGAAGCAGGGACACCAATAAAATGAAAACAAAAATTGACAAACATTTTTTTTGAATATGTTACTTCCAACCATTTGAAACTATTTTAATTAATATTGGCACCAAGGACAGGAGGAGTGCTTGCTACGATAGAAGAAAATGAATACTGATGGGAAAGTTCAGGACTACAACCGGTCATTGATGACGATGATTATAACAAAAACCATTAATTATTTCTATTTTTTGACTGCTAATTCTTAATGGAATTCCATTGTCCATTATAAAAAATTTCTTAAAAATAAGTTGCAAAAAAACTAGTTGCATGTAACACATGAGATCCAACTGTCGATGGCGATAGAATGTATAATTGAAGAATACGTACCAAACTATTGACACATAAATACAAATTAATAAATATTTTAAGATATTGTTTTCTATATGAAACATGTAGGTATGTATGTCAGGATAGGATAGTATGGAGGTCAGTCTGTTTTTCCTACCCAGAATATGAAAACAGCATGATGGTATGTATGTATGTTTGGACATTCAAAGTATCAAACTATTAAATCTTCTTAGATATAATGTATAATGTATAGGCCACTGCCATATAAATTGTATGAAGCGATTTCGTCACTAAATAAAAATTTTATAAAAGTGTTTTTATTAAAAATTTGAGATGTACTATTACAATGTTAATATTTTTTATAGAAAATTAAATTACCTAGTTGGGGTGTTCCTGCTTTTTTCGATATTTAAAAAAAATAGGAAATATAGGCAGTTAAACACATAAATTTACCATAAAAAAATGTTTTTCTTAATAAAAAATGTTTGAGAATTTCTGGAATTTTTTTAGAGATAATTTATTTGAGACTTTATATTTTTCTATATTTATACTAATTTTCAGCGTTCTAGCTTTTATGGTTTCTGAGATATATGGAAAAATAAAGTAAAAATTCAAAAGCTGATAACCCCTGGCTGAAACAAAATTTCAAAATTCTGAGTATAAAAATTTTGTAGGCCTATAACTGTTTATATATTCTGAAATTTTGGGTTCTGTGAATTGAGCGGATCAAAAGTTATAAGGGGGGGACGCACACGCAGACACAGACACACACACAAAACTCACATAAAATGTTCTACTCCGAATTCTGAGTAAATCCATGTATGGGAACATATAACATATAGTTGGTGTTATTAGCTTGCAAAAGGTCCACTACACCATACAAAATGTTCCTTCGTACACGCATATTGGCTTAATAATGTCGATTCATTCAGATAATTGAATTCTCATGAACGAATCGACAGCTGGAACACAAATTTTTAATTTTTTTCCACTAATCCAACAGTCGATTTGTTCAGGAGAACTTTGTTCTCTTAACATATCGACAATGTATCAAGCCAGAATACGCGAGAATTGTATGGAGAGGTCTACTTTTTTCACGGCTTTTCCAACTTTGAAGTCTAAAAACACCAACTTAGAGGCTTCGCAGCATATATGTTCCATACACGGATTTACTCAGAATTCGGAGTAGAACATTTCGTGTGTCTGTGTGTGTGTCTGTGTGTGTGTGTCTGTGTGTGTGTGTGTGTGTGTGTGTATGTCTGTGTGTGTGTGTGTGTGTGTGTGTGTGTGTGTGTGTGTGTGTGTGTGTGTGTCCCCTTATAACTTTTGATCCGCTCAATTTACAGAGCCTAAAATTTCAGAATATATAAACAGTTACAGGCCTACAAAACTTTTATACTCGGAATTTTGAATTTTTGTTTCAGTCAGGGGTTATCAACTTTTGAATTTTTATTTTATTTTTCCCTATATCTCAGAAACCATAAAAGCTAGAACGCTGAAAATTGGTATAAACATAGACAAATACAAAATCTCAAATTAGTTTTTTCAAAAAAATTCCAGGGTTTCTCAAACATTTTTTATTAAGAAAAGTATTTTTTTTATGATAAATTTATGAGTTTAACTGCCTATATTTCCATTTTTTTTTAAAATATCGGAAAAAGCCGAAACACCCCAACTAGATATTTTAATTTTATATAAAAAATATAAACATTGTAGCAGTATATCTCAATTTTTTTTTAACAATTTTTATAAATATTGAATTTAGTGACGACATCGCTTCATACAATTTGTATGGTAGTCATCTATACACAATATCAAAGAAGACTTAATAGTTTGATACTTCATCTCTAAACATACAATATACATATACCATCATGCTGTTTTCATATTCCGGGTAGGAAAAAAGACTGACCTCCATACTATCCTATCTTGACAACCTAGGTACATGTGTTGTATAGAAAACTAAATATCATAAAATAATAAATAATTTGTATTTATGGGTTTATAGTTTGGTACATATTCTTCAACTATACATACTATCGCTATCGACAGTTGGATCTCATGTGTTACATGCAACTAGTTTAAAAATATTGACCACTGATGCGTTTCGCTATGTTCAATAGATGCTCTTTGAGCGAAACGCGTGTGTGGTCATTATTTTTAAATTAGTGGAAAAAGTTAAAAATTTGTGTTTTTACTTATTTTTATGTAATTTTATATAATTGAAAACCTTTAATGTATTTTTAATTTTTATTTGGGTCAATAACAGCGTTTTAGTAATATTTTATTCAAATGTAATATGTATGTAGGTATGCAGCTATGTAATTATGTAGGTATATGTATTTTTTATTTGCTCGTGTTGCAGGCGAGAACCAAGGAAGGTTTCATGTTAATTTATTTATTTATGAATTATATTTATTTTCATTTATTTACCTTACAAAGGATTTTTTTGAAAACGATTCATTCAAGAAGAACCCAACTACTTATCTTGAAATTTTGTAAACACGCTTACTTTCTATGACGATTTTTTAAAAACAAGTGGGTAGAGTGGTCAACACAAAACTCTTTCTTATATTCAATAATTAAACCGTTTCCCATAGTCCAATCTTTCTGACTATTTAAACACACTTGCTTCCGTTGAAATACAATAAAAAATGGGTCATGGCCAACACTACGCTCTTTATTTTTCTTATATGCATTAGTTTTTTTTTTAAAACTTTCCAAAGTCGATTATTTGAGACTGATGGGACTGGAAGGACTGAAGGAAAATCACGGAAGGAGAGACTGAATGGACGGAAGACTGATTCATTAAATACTTATGTACCTACGTTTGTTTTTTTTTTTTATTTTATTAGATTTTTTTACTCTTTCTGAATTTATTTACTCTTTCATAACAAATAAACAGTTGATAAGTTAGCTTATTGCTTCACGTTTACCTTCCCAAGCAGCGCCGGGTATAAAAAAAACTAGTACTAGAGTAAAAATAGTAAAATATGAACTAATGATTACGGAAATTAAACTTCAACAAAGAATTTGATGTGATTTATAGTAAATATCACATAATATAAATGTTTTAAATATACCTACTTTTTTAGAATTGACACTTACATATATAGAAAGAGGGTGATTTAGTTTATTATTGTAGCATGACCCTTAATCCACGTCACGTAAGTACAAAACTGAAAAAAAAGCAACCGGCAATCATTGGAAAATCAACGCCATCTTGGGAGAACATTCCAAATTCAATTTGCAACATCAAAATGGCGGTGCTCCAACGAACAGCTGATTTTATTTTCTTTCGTTCATTCTTACGCTTATACCTACCCTCCGTTCCTGGCATTCCTGGCCGCTTATTGCGGTAAATTTGGAGGAATTGTTTGACTTTCACGCAATTACAGATGGAGACAGAAGGTGGGAGAAAAAGAGAAGAAAATAATATTATTAATTCTCGAAACGAAGTACTATTCGTTTTTCTTTGACTTGTGTTGTTTGGAAAACTTTAGATACGTTGAGAAGGGGCATCGTGAAAAAAAAGTTTAAATGGTTTGTTTACGAGGATTTATAAAACACATTAATCTGAAGATTAAAACAATGTATAAAAGAGTTTGTGTCACATTGCGGGAATTTTATTACTAAAAAAATGTATACATCTCGTTAGGTAAGTAAAACTTTATTTTTTATCAACGCCTATATTTTTGCAATCTGTATAGCCTCGAAAACATTTTTATATTTTTCAATACTATCGGCGATGCTTTCTCAAACAATTAATTTTATTTAATTAGGGGGTGTTCTTCTTCTTCTCTAGCTCTCATCCCTCTTCTGCTGGATGTAGGCCTCTTCCATACATTTCCACTCGTCTCTGTTCTGTCCCCTCCGCATCCAAGTTTTACCGGCCACTTGGACAATGTCGTCAGACTATCTTTTATCTCCATCTTTTAGGAAGTCTTTCAACATTCCTATTATTTGTCCAGGGTTTCCACTGTTCTGGGTGCCCACATAGTATCCCCTTTCCTGGCCAAGTGTCCAGCAAATTGCCAAATTAAATCCTGCAACACTATCCATTATATCGGCAACCTTAGTACGGCGCCTATAATCTCGTCGTTTCCTATTTTGTCGTGGAGATTCATACCAAGAATCTGTTCTTCCATGAATCGCTGTGCAACTTTCAACTTGTGGACTCTTTTTGCTGTAAGGGTCGTCATTTATAACACATATATCATTACGGGTAAAACACACGAATCAAACATTTTTCTTTTTAGACACAGAGTCTAAAATCTGTGTCTAATAATAGAGGCAATAAGTAGGCAAAATTTTTCATTAAAGTTACCTGAAATCCCGGCATCAGGATTTACGAACCAGACATTACTTAATGCGTTGAAAATATATTATGACAACCGTACTGGCTACATTTATTATCAGTAATAAAGGTTTATCTTTTTATGACATTTTTTTAAGTGTTTATTCATGCTTATGTTAATTAATTATTCCTTTTATTTAGTTCTTAGAAATGATGTGCATGATTTTGAGGTTTGAAGTTATCATGTAAATTATATTTTTGGAAAAGAATTTATAAATGTTTGAATGATTCATTTATATATTTGACTATACGTCTAGAAGTCGCTTACAATTCACAATGTATACATTAGTTACAATAGTATTTAAAAAATAAATTGCATGAATAGATGATCTACAAAAACAAAAAGCAATAATAATAATGAATTCACAAAACAAAGCCAAAAAACATGATCACAATAGTTATCATGTTTTTGATAATAATAGCGAGTTTAGTGCCCAATTGGCAATTTCTTTCAACAAATCAGTGTTTTTAGTTCAGAGAATAGTGATTTTTGAGTAATTTATTTATTTGTATATTTAATTCTGGGAACAGACAGTTATATACAACTTGTGGGAAAACAAAAAAAAAACAATATATACACAAAACCAGTAAAGTTCCCTAATGCTTTTATACAATCAAAATAATGGCTAGATAATGTGAGTGATCTTTACAATACAAAATATAAACAAAAAAAAATTAAATACTTATTCATTAAGAATTTGGCGTACAAACCTCTATAGAACAGGAAGGGAGAGGGAATAGAGGGATAGGAATAACCTCGAAGATTTTCAATTTCGCCCCAATAGATCACACCAACAACAGCCCCACCCGGGACCTAAAGTTGCTAAAGTTATCATGAAAAATGTCCAGGGTTTGCGAATTATTTAATTTGTTGTAATTGGTTGTTGAACGATTTATGTATGATTTTTTTATTAAATTGGTTCGCGGGCATTTTACAAAGAATAAATCGTTTGATCGAGTGAGACGCTGGGGGCAATGAAGAGATATTTGTCCAAGTAAGTATGAAGAATCGGTTGTGTTGTAAACAATTTTGTATAAGAAATTTGTGTCTAGCATTAATCTTCCGGAACGTAATGTTTGTATCTGATGGTATGATTCAGATTCATGGTAATTATTAAAAGAAATATTGTTGCGAAAACTTAGTTGTAAATATAAATAATTATTCTCCTCTTCCGGGAATCGAATCCGGGACGCTGCCGTGGCATATTGGACGAAACCGAAAGTCTTACCAATATGCCACGGCGGTCGTATAATAATAATATTTTATTTTCAAAGAAAACTCAATAAAGCTTTATTGTTTTAATTTGGATGTTAGAACCTTTCTAATGTGAGTTTAAAGAACAGAAGATGATATTCACACAGCGGAAATAGATCACGTTTATGTTACACCGAGTGTAAACTGTAGAGTGGGATGGCGCTATACAATCAGCACAGTTTTGTATAGCTCCCTCTCAGTCGTGCGAGAATACGTTGGTAATTGACTTAACAAACAGTTTATATGGCATCTTTTACTATTTCTGGTTTAGAACAGGGACGCAATGACATAATATTGTAATAATAAAATAAAAATAATTAGTAAAATATGAACTTACCTACTTGACGTGTACGGATGTTGCCATGTCATTAGTTACAGATTAATCCATTTTATTACACATCTGGAAAAAATCTGTTATTGCTCCAAATTCCGGGGTGGTTTCCAGATAAAGATGCGTATTTCATGCATGGCGGGGCCTCTTGCTACAACGCTAGGAGTATTACAATTTTTTTTTAAGAATAAAAACAAATAAATACTCTGTCATGGCCAGGTAATAGCCCTGACGAAGGGAAGTTGCAGATTATGTACAGCGTTTTTCATACTGAACGCTTTCGAACGGCGTTTCAATCTGAACCCAGCATCGGCCGTTTTATATGTCATTTATCATACATGTCTCTTTTTAGGTTATATTTTCATCGAAGACAACAATTGGGCAGTGGAGTAATTAATGCCATCTAACCTTTTATTGGAAATTTTTGAATGATATTTTTTATAGATTATTCCTAGTTAGATAGACATAGGTAAAGTGATGGAATGATGCCAATCAGGGAGCACCCATGGTTTATTATTATTATTATTATTTTTTATCATGTTTTTTGTTTTGTATACTTTTGTTTCTTTTTATATAAATACTGAGTGGTCTCTGTGGTGTATTGTTTATGTAAGTTTTCTTTTCTTATGTTAAATAAATATATTACCGACCGCTGTCGCACAGTTGGTAAGCCGTTCGGTTTCTGTGCGGGCGTCCTGGGCTCGATTCCCAGCAGAGGAGAAATTTATTTAAATTCATTTCTCACGCAAATATTGCTTCACTGCAAATATTGAAACACTGGTATATGTATCATATATAATCTAAGCGTGTGAAATTAAAAAATCTTATTGTAAATTAATTAAGTAAACCAAAGATTGTTATTTGTGAATAAAGTTGTGGGTAATTATTTACAAGTGGCCTACAACGCCAATTTTGTTGATTTTTTGTCTATAGGTAGATAAAAATATACAGATTACGGGAAAAATATTCATTTTCACGGGAAACGCCTAGAAAAATTAAAAAAAATTTCATTATGAAAAATGTATGAAGAAATTCACATGAATGTTCGATTTCACGACACCTATCGCCGAGTTTACGAGTAACGATTTTCTCATGTTGACCCCAAATTATAAAGAGAAATTTTATTACGCGACAGGATACATTATTAAATCACAATTTTCACACATAAACACGCACAATATCAATATACATTCGATTTTAACGATAAAAAACAGAAGAATCATTACTAATTTCTTATTTTTAACGTTTATTATATACGATTAAATACGCGAGCTAATACGTCAACCGCGACAGAAAACTGAATATTAAACAACAGATAAATGCATACAACATAGATGACCGACTATATTCGCGAAAAAATACGACATAAAAAATATTAAAACTGGTAGGTACCATACAACTACCTAAATTTGTTACGAAATATAATTTATTTGTAAATTATAAACAAATGCGAATACATTATTATCAAAATTATAATAATAGGTTGGTTAATACAAACCTAACCAACCTATAATCTATAACCAAACTTTTGGTAAAAATTGGTTAGGTTAGGTTTGTATGTAATCATTATTGCGACTCGCGTGAGCGAGTTGCATTACATAATGTCACTCAATGTATAATGCAACTCGCTCACGCGAGTCGCAGTAATGACTAAATACACACCTAACCAACATATTCTAAGCAAACTTTTGTAAAATTTGGTTATGTAGCTGTTGAGTTACGTAGTCATCCATTTATATTTTATAGATATTAAGTATATTGATTAATATATACCTACATATAAAATGAGAATTTATTCGTTAAGGAGAGGGAATGTTTATGAAAAATATTATAATATTGATAGGTATTTTTTATATCATTTTTTAAAAATTTAGTTATTTTAATTTTTAGAATACCTATTATTGAGTAAATTTTTGTGGAATTCGATTTTTTTTTATATTTTTGTATATTATACATTTTTTTTAAATGGAGTTATTTTTATGTAATATAGTCAGAAATATATTTTTTTCTAAAGCTATTTTTGTCATTCTTTGTAAATATGGACAGCCCTTATTATTTGCTAGATGGTCGGTTGGAGATTTTAAATTAAATTTTTCGTTTGTTGCGACACAGTTTTTACATAAAACTTTCAGAATACCATCTCAACATGATACTAATTGATAATCTATAATAAATAAAAATAACCTTAAAAATTGCGAATACATAACACCCTATTATATCCCTTTAGGGTAGTGATGACATGAGGAGTAAAAAGCAGGTAGTTTAGTATTAAAGGAGTTAGGAGTTATTATTGTATTCTAAATTAAATTATTAAATTGTTTGTTTGATAATGTGGGCCTGAGGTTCCCAGAAGATGATGTGACTGCCTCTGGCGTCCCTGATTACCAATTTTCTCCTATATACTTCCCGTATTGGGGAATCATAAGAATAAATAATAATTCTTTGGGAATATTTCATAGCTGTATATGTTTTTCTATATTTTCTAGAAACATCATTTATGGGCTGTTTCACCACCTCTTAATAAAATGTTTGATGGCTTATCCAACACAATCCGACGGACAATATCGACAAAAAATATATAAAAAGGCTCATTATTAGTTAATCATAGACACCATCGAAAACTGAAAATGCATGAAGTTAAAGCGTTGCCACCACACAATAATAATTTATGCTGTAGACACGAAAAACCAAATTTTCTTGGTACACACCGCCACGCCACACAAATTTGGTGGCAATCAATATAACGTATGTGAATATTTTCCGAATGGTTCGGAATGAAAATTGAAACAGTATTCACAGTATGTGTAATATCCTATTTATATTTAAAAATTGATTGTGTTTGGGATACCCCCTTTCCTCCTTACTTAATGTACTAATCTCCTGGCCTAAAGTCGTAGCTTATGTCAGCTGTGTTTATTTTTTACTCTACGGTTACCTCCCGTTCTCAATATAAATTTATATTATTATTTAGCGGATAGCCTGGTCTTCAAACCAGATTTATTAAAGCTAACCTACAAAAGTTTGGTAAAAATATCAATTTAGTTTCTTTTTATATTCTAGTTACTTTTTTAATATATAATTACACACAAACATAACCAACCTATTTTTCCCAAAATTTTGTAGGTTAGGTTTGAAAAAACTGGTGTGAAGACAAATAGCTCGTTAATGGAGTGTTGCCTGTTGTAAAATAATATAAACTATACACATGATGATATTATTTTCAAAGATCCAAAAATCATACTGTACATGCCTGATAGCAAATAGAATGCATTAGGCGAAATATTTCGACAGTAAATTAGATCCTCAAGGCTCATGACACGATTTTAAAACGTTCTCACCTTGTTATAATCATAAAATGTATAAATCAGTACCTACTCGATCATCCAACTGTCGATTTGTTCAAGAGAACTTTGTTCTCTTAACATATTGACAATGTTTCAAGCCAGGATACGCGAGATTTGTATGTAGGGTCTATATTTTTCACGGTTTTTCCAACATTGAAGTCAAAAAACACCAACTTAGAGGCTTCGCTGCATATATGTTCACTATACGGATTTACTCAGAATTCGTAGAAGAACATTTAGTGTGTGTGTGTGTGTGTGTGTGTGTGTGTGTGCGTGCGTGCGTGCGTGCGTGCGTGCGTGCGTGCGTGCGTGCGTGCGTGCGTGCGTGCGTGCGTGCGTGCGTGCGTGCGTGCGTGCGTGCGTGCGTGCGTGCGTGCGTGCGTGCGTGCGTGCGTGCGTGCGTGCGTGCGTGCGTGCGTGCGTGCGTGCGTGCGTGCGTGCGTGCGTGCGTGCGTGCGTGCGTGCGTGCGTGCGTGCGTGCGTGCGTGCGTGCGTGCGTGCGTGCGTGCGTGCGTGCGTGCGTGCGTGCGTGCGTGCGTGCGTGCGTGCGTGCGTGCGTGCGTGCGTGCGTGCGTGCGTGCGTGCGTGCGTGCGTGCGTGCGTGCGTGCGTGCGTGCGTGCGTGCGTGCGTGCGTGTGTGTGTGTGTGTGTGTGTGTGTGTGTGAGGGTGTGTGTGTGTGTGTGTGTGTGTGTGTGTGTCAGTGTGTGTGTGTGTGTGTTTCAGATATTTTGTTTTCTATACAACACATGTAGGTAATTATGTCAAGATAGGATAGTATGGAGGTCAGTCCTATTTTCCTACCCGGAATATGAAAGCATGATGGTATGTTTAGATATTAAGTATCAAACTATTAAGATAACGAACAGCGTTTTCAATTTGACTTGGGGGCATTCTACGAAGTCTTAATAGTTTGATACTTAATCTCCAAAAATACATACATACCATCATGCTGTTTTCATATTCTGGATAGGAAAAAAGGACTGACCTCCATACTATCCTATATTGACATGCATTATTTTTCCCAACCACCCTCAGCAATATATTTTCTTTTTCTTCCCAAATAATAATAATAATAATAATAAGGACAATTTATAAAGCGCCGTTTAGTGACAACCGTGGTCACCTCAAGGGCGCTTTCAGTTTGCAAAAAATAATTTAAAATTAGTCCTATAGCTAACACATTGAAAATGGTGAAACAAAACTTAAAAAAATACAATCAGTTAAAATTAAGTTAAAATTAGTCCTATAGCTAACACATTGAAAATGGTGAAATATAAAACTTAAAAAAATAAAAAAATAAATAAAAAAATCATGAATCTGTCAATATATGTTCGTCTACACACACATGCACATCCTCTCTCACACACACACATACACACCCACATACTCACACTCTTTCTAGATATCTCTTTCACTCACACATGTATTACTCTTCTCTCATGCGCGCACCCCACTAATTCACACTTTTTTGTTGTATTATTTTGATATTAGGTATGGTACGTAAGAGGTACATGTTATTTTTGTATTTTTATTTATTTAATTTCAATAATTGTATGCATGTACTGTGTGCTGTCCTTGGTAAAATAAAATAAATAAAATTACATGTGTTGTATAGAAAACAAAATATCTTAAAATATTCAATAATTGGGATTTATAAGTTTATAGTTTTGTACTTAATCTTCAACTAGGTATACATACTATCGCTTTCGACAGTTGGATCTCATGTGTTACATCCAACTAGTTTATATAAAGTAGGTATAGGTAAGGACCAAGTATGGATCCATGTGGTACTCACTCCGTATTTTTACTCTCCACACTATGGAATAGGGGAGAGTCATGATTTCGCAAAATTTAAGCGTATTTTTTTTACATCAATTTCTCAATGGGTATCATGTAGAGAATGCACACTATGAGTTTCGTCGTGATGTGTTTGTGTGTATGGCGTATACGCTGTACGCCGTACGCCGTAGCATTTATCTTTTTTGTGTCCTCTCTACAGCCCAAACTATAAGTCTGATCGACTTCATATTAACATCATATGTGTAAAGTGCAAAGATCTAGAGCTGATTAGTTTTCCATAGACAACTTTTGATTTCTTCTTTATAAATTCATCATTTACGTTGTTTTTTTTGGTGTCCTCTCTGCAGCCCAAACTATAAGTCCGATTGACTTCATATTGATATCACATGTGTTAAGTCCATAAACTTAGAGCTGATTAGTTTTCCATAGACAATGGTTCATTTTTTCCCAATGTTTCTTTATGATTTCATCTATTAAAACTGAAAAAATGCTCTCACGACCTGGAAATTAGAGATATTTTAATTTGGTTTCAACTATTTATACAACACCAAGAATCTTCATAAAATTGTATTCAAAGTTGGTCAATGTTAAAAGAAAAATATTCAACGGTTTCAAAAATTATATTTTATTTAATGGATATTTGTATGAAACTTATATGTAACAAGAGAATTTTTTTATATTTGGCAATGTTCAGTTCATTGATTGCATATTGATATAAGAATATTAATAGCTTGAACTTAGAACTGATTAGCTTTCCATAAATAACAAAAAAAATCTTCATATGATATCACGTGTCAAAATTTTGAAAATGCTCTCGCGTTCTTTAAAACAAAATTTATGTGATTTTTTTAAAATATTTCATACAACATAAGCATTCTTCACTATACTGCATTAATAGTTTGTTTATCTTAACATAAAAATATACTATCGGAAGAAAATTTATATTCCTGGTAGTAACATTTAGTATGAATAAAAATGTAATTAGATAAATTTCTATGTATCGAAACGTTCAGTAATTTGATTTCATGTTATAATGTAAAGAGCTTGAACAAAGAACTGATTAGCTTTCCATAAATAACAAAAAAAATCTTCATATGATATCACGTGTCAAAATTTTGAAAATGCTCTCGCGTTCTTTAAAACAAAATTTATCTGATTTTTTTAAAATATTTCATACAACATAAGCATTCTTCACTATACTGCATTAATAGTTTGTTTATCTTAACATAAAAATATACTATCGGAAGAAAATTTATATTCCTGGTAGTAACATTTAGTATGAATAAAAATGTAATTAGATAAATTTCTATGTATCGAAACGTTCAGTAATTTGATTTCATGTTATAATGTAAAGAGCTTGAACATAGAACTGATTAGCTTTCCATAAATAACAAAAAAAATCTTCATATGATATCACGTGTCAAAATTTTGAAAATGCTCTCGCGTTCTTTAAATCAAAATTTATGTGATTTTTTTAAAATATTTCATACAACATAAGCATTCTTCACTATACTGCATTAATAGTTTGTTTATCTTAACATAAAAATATACTATCGGAAGAAAATTTATATTCCTGGTAGTAACATTTAGTATGAATAAAAATGTAATTAGATAAATTTCTATGTATCGAAACGTTCAGTAATTTGATTTCATGTTATAATGTAAAGAGCTTGAACATAGAACTGATTAGCTTTCCATAAATAACAAAAAAAATCTTCATATGATATCACGTGTCAAAATTTTGAAAAAGCTCTCGCGTTCTTTAAAACAAAATTTATCTGATTTTTTTAAAATATTTCATACAACATAAGCATTCTTCACTATACTGCATTAATAGTTTGTTTATCTTAACATAAAAATATACTATCGGAAGAAAATTTATATTCCTGGTAGTAACATTTAGTATGAATAAAAATGTAATTAAATAAATTTCTATGTATCGAAACGTTCAGTAATTTGATTTCATGTTATAATGTAAAGAGCTTGAACATAGATCTGATTAGCTTTCCATAAATAACAAAAAAAATCTTCATATGATATCACGTGTCAAAATTTTGAAAATGCTCTCGCGTTCTTTAAAACAAAATTTATCTGCTTTTTTTTAAATATTTCATACAACATAAGCATTCTTCACTATACTGCATTAATAGTTTGTCTATCATAACATAAAAATATACTATCGTTAGAAAATTTATATTCCTGGTAGTAAAATTTAGAATGAATAAAATATTTCATTGTCAATATTTGTGGTGTGGAGAGTTTAGTGTTGGCCACAACCCACTCGTTTTTTCCTGTTTTACTATTGCTTTTTTATAATTGCGTGTATTGTTGTCTATTAGTAAGGTAGCTTTTGAATATGGAGCAGGCTTTATTTTTAATATCCAGGTTTTGTAGATATTTTGCTAGCGTTTTTATGTGTAGGTACTTTATCAAATGCTTTATTTTAGTCTAGTATTAGACCTGTAACCGTGTGTCCTTTATCAAGTTCTTAATTGTGTATTTTAGTAGGTTCATAAAATGACTGTTGTGGTACTCTTATTTCTTTAATTTTTGTTTTTTTTAGTGTGTTTTAGTTGTTTATTTTACACTAGTGTTTTATGTAGTACCTTTTCAAAAATTTCGCTAAAAACTGTTAGAATCGCAATGGGTCGGTAGTTTGCAGGTTAATGTTTTGCTTCACTTTTATGAATTTGGCAATTTTTAGTTCATCTGGAAAATGTCCTTGGTGTACCTATGTATTTATTTATTAATTTTCTAATTACAGGGAACTCATCATCGTGGAGAATGTGAAGAAGATACAGAGATCGCTCACTGACCCGATGGAGTGACTTTGTCCACTACAAGATCTTCAATCATCGATGTTCTTCGATCTGTCCATGACATGGAACAACCCATTCGTCATGTGATTGAGTGTAGCCGCCATCCTCAGTCGAGAGGCCACAAAAATAGAAGAATTTCGTAAATGACGAAGATATTTGACCCATGTCTGTTTTGTATTTTTTTTTACGTGTGAGTAAATAACTATTTTTTTAAATTTATTTTTCAAAGGTGAGTACACGTAGGTACTAGGTACATAATAATGAAACAATGGGGGCAAGTCTGGTCCAACCGGCGAAATCAAAACTCTCATGATTACCCATATAATTATTATATGGAGTTCTTAAATATCTTCAGAAATCATAGAACTCCATATAATAATTATATCCATGATGTGGGTAATCACGAAGGTTTTGATTTCGCCGGTTGGACCAGACTTGCCCCCAATGATACTTTTTTTGTTTTACAAAAACGAGTTCCTATCTCGACTCATCTTTGAATATCATTATGTAAAATATATCCTTTTTATAATTGCACAAATATTGAAGGAAACAAAACCTTTATCGATTCTAATAATCATACTAAACTAAACTCCGTGTTTTGGTGTTATTAAATATTATTTAGTAATTATAATAAAACAAATGTCATTTTTCTTTTCATCTGAACATTTATTACACTTTTAATTTTAAATTTACATAATTCATTATTTATACACTGGTGTAACAATATTCGTAGGTACGTTATACATACTTAAAATATACTTATTGGAATATTAAGTAAATAATATTATATATTATACCTACCTAATTAATACATTTATTTTACTAAGCATCAAACCACATAAAATATTATTCACAGTTCTTGCTAATTACGAGGACAGTACGGAATATTTCGGTTTGTATAAACTATTTTGTGAATATTTCGACTAGCGTGAGCGTATCAATAATTTAGTGTATCGGAAATGTCAATATCGGAAAATAACTTGGGAAATCACGCAAGCTGTCCAGGGTGCCCAGTCAACGTTTGAATTTAACGAAAAAAGAAAACTCAACCTATGGAAGTGACAGTTGCCTGTCACTTCCATACATCGACTTACCTTTTCCATTGCTAAATAATTGACACGTAGGCATCCATAGCGCAAATTTAGTTTTTATTGTTGGTAGCTGCGCAAAACGCCCCCCTCTCCTTCGAAATTTCTCAAGTTATTTGCTGATATTTATACCTACTTTATTTTAAACATATATAATTCACGTAAAACCAAGATTGTACATGTGTCATGTCAATATTATTCCGAGCTATATTATATTAGTAAAATTTACAAAAGTACGTTTTTGTGTATTGATGTATTTACTACATCAAGAAGATTCGAATGCGAAAATTTTCCAAAAATGATCAATACATAGTTTTATCTATTTTCCATTAGGTAAAAATTCAAACAGAAATTGAAAGAAATAAAAAAATTATCCACAGTTCAGGGGGGCAAGTCGAAATCAAAACCCTAGTGATTACCCATATCATGGATATAATTATCGTATGGAGTTCTATGACATCTAAAGATATTGTAGAACTCCATATAATAATTATATCCATGGTAATCATGAGGGTTTTGATTTCGCCGATTGAACCAGACTTGCCCCTCAGACCACACGATGTAGATATTTGATTAGGTACATAGAAAAGTCAATGCATTTTTTATCTATGATCTCGTCTACGTTTTTAGCGACTTTTTCACATTCAGATAAATTTACACACAAATAAAATCGATCCTGAGATACATCAGTTTATATGGGTAGCTTCACCACGGCGACAGAACCTCATTGAGAGTACTCCTATCAACATCAACGGAGAAACACTCGTGCCAGCTACAAGTGTCAAATTCTTGGGTATTCACTTGGACAATAAGTTGTCACTTGACCTTCAAATCTCAAAAACGGTCAGTTCATGTTTTTTTCAACTCAGACAACTGAAAAACATTCGTCGAAATTTACCTAAGAATGAGACTAAAACACTTGTAAATTCATTCGTTGTGTCTCGGCTTGATTACTGCAACGGCATTTATGCTGGATTGCCGAAGTATCAGCTCGATAGACTACAGATGGTATTTAACACAGCGGCAAGACTTATTTTCGGTGCAGAAAAACGATGTCACATAACTCCACTACTAAACGAATTACACTGGTTGAAGTGTCCAGAGCGAATTGATTACAAAATTTGTTTGACAGTATATAATGCTTTGAACAACCTGGCACCAAAATATATACAAGAGCTGTGTCAGAGAAGAGATCTCTCTGGGAGGCATCTCACACTCAGGTCATCTGGATCACAGAGTAACAATTCCTTAAAGGAGTTGGACAGAGTCAACAAAGCGGCTTACTATGACCGATGCTTTAGTGTGAGTGGTCCTATTAAGTGGAATTCACTGCCTCTAGATGTCCGCAGTGCTCAAAGCAAGAGCACTTTCACTAAAGGATTAAAAACAGCTTTGTTTCAAAGAGCAACACAACATTAGACTTCAGCGCCCTTGGTATGATCTTGAATCATTAAACGGCGCTATACAAATGACTTATTATTATTATTATTATTATACATCACACGCATAGATTTTCATATAATATACACTAGATGGAGTACTCCGTGCAATGAGTGAGTCATGGTATATCGCGCGTTTGATTTCTTGGTAGGCAACATATTGCAGATTTCCATACATTTCAGCACTTCCTATAGATAACTGTTCTCTAAATCTTAATAAACAAAATGTTTTTTTCGACAAATAAATTCGAAAACAATCCACATTAGTCGGTATTCTCTATGTAAAACGATGTTTTCTGCCAACCTTGTTGTCAAAAGTCCCGCGGAAAAATTGCGACATCTAGCATATTATATGAAAATCTATGATCACACGAAACATATCTGTGAAGCGACTGTTCCATAAAAAATTTAATATTGAAAAAGGACAGGAAAACCTACGATTAGGTTTGGTATATTTAAATTATGTCCATGGAAATCTGTGAATCTTTGGCATATAGAACTATGAAAAAAAGCTCAATGTTCTTGAATTCTTGAACAGGTTTTATTTTATTCACTATAGGTACTAACTGTAGGCAGGGATGAACGCCAAATGAATCTACTGATGTCTGGAGCAGCTCTGAATAATGTCAAAGAATTTGTTTATCTAGGGGGTAGAATCATATGGGATGGCCGTTCAAGTAGAGAGGTGGACAACCGCATTCACCAGGCAAAACTCGCCTTCAACAAAAAATCTAAGATGTTCGAGTTCAACAACATGGACCTTAAACTCCGAAAGGATCTAGTGAAGACATTTGTATGGAGTATT
Organism: Molanna angustata; assembly: GCA_963576475.1. Classification (NCBI taxonomy): domain Eukaryota; kingdom Metazoa; phylum Arthropoda; class Insecta; order Trichoptera; family Molannidae; genus Molanna; species Molanna angustata. Next base: position 49,706,438 of record OY754965.1, on the reverse strand, counting down.
TTGCTATATGGATGTGAGACATGATGCATAGGTGAAAGAGAATGCAAAAGATTGGAGGCCTTCGAGATGTGGACTATAAGCGAATGCTTGGCATATCTTGGAGGGACCATATAACAAATGATGAGGTTCTCAGCAGAATTGAGGAAGCCAGGCACCTGTCAAACACCATATCGAAAAGGCGTGCAAATTGGATAGGCCATGTGTTGCGACACGAGGATGCCCTTCATATCATCTTGGAGGGAATGGTTGAGGGTACAACTGGCAGAGGGCGTCCCCGCCGAGAGTATTTAGAACATTTGTGCCGTGACATGCAGTGTACCTCTTACACGGAGATGAAAAGAGTTGCTGAAGACCGAGCGGAGTGGAGGAGGAGATGCATCAATTTAATGCTGCCAACCAATCTTCAGGATTGAAACAAAAGAAGAAGAAGAAGATATGTATTCTGGTGCCAAATGTGTTCAATTTTTCTTCATTTTAAATGTGGGTACCTATACATACATTTTAAAATATGACTAGAATATTCACATCACATTAAACTTACAATAATTCTGTATATCTAATTAATATTTTTTACATTAAATGCCACATAATTTTGCATTATTTAGAATGAAGTTATCTTAAATGTAGGTACATATAATACATAAAAATAAATTACCGTTCTTTTTAATAATTTGTTTCTGTATCATAATAACACTATATAAAACAAAAAATACGTATTTTTGGTGTAGTACTTATGTGCCTTCTGAAATATTTATACTCAACCGATTTCGGAAAAAACATAGCCATTATCTAGAGTTTATACATACATAGTTTTTAAACAGACTCCGGCCGAAAATTATAATTTATAGAAAATAATACATTTATGGTTATAATAGATTTTTCAATCGTAAATATATAATGAGATATGTCGAAAAAAATCAGTATAGTTATTTAATTTAAAAAAAAATCTCTCTGGGATGGAGTACTTCAATATCAATTGCCGTCAACATAAACATTATACAGTATTTTTTTTATTTATGTAAGTTGGCAACAGTTAACCGAGCTACGTTGGATTTACTTCTAATCCTGCACATATTTCATATTATACGTTGTTTAAAATGATGGATTTGGCATTTGAATTGTGACATTGGTAAAAACATGTATGTTTTTACTTGTTCACATTGACATTTATGATGGGAAATTTAATAATATAATTTTTGTGTATATTATAATCTGTACATTGTGTCATACTAATAAGATTTACATACATATTTGTTATATACTCGCACAAAATGAATAAGAGCTATATGTGACTGATTTGAACGTCTTTATATATCACAGAAATAACTTTGAAAATATCGAATATGATCGCTATATTATGGCAAAGAAATAAGTAATTCTCTGTCATTTTTTAATGTTTGGGATTTTCACCGCTAGGGGAAGTTGTAAAATTTTCTATCATTTTGCGTACGTGGATAGAGTTGTAGCCAAACATACTGAACTTTTAGCCGTGCGATAAATCAACGAAGCAAAAAAACACAAATTTGCGCTCTGAGCAACCGGAAGTTCGTTCAGGATGTTTGGCGAAAATTATACCTATTTTTAAGTTTTTTTCAGTGATATTTAGAGAAAAATTAGTTACATATAGGTATTATGTACTTTAATAATGTAGGTAGGCTTGTTTATATGTATTATGAAAGAATTTATTATTTAGGTATGTAATACATAAATAAGATCTTTATTTATTAAATTATAATTACTTCATAATATATATTACCCTACTATTAAAATAGATTATGTGCTATCTAATATATAATAATACATTTTAAAATCACATTTGAATACGTTAATATTAGAAATAAAGGAACATGATTTTCACACCACATACGGCCTGAACATGTCGACAGCTACACCACCATTTCCTCTAACGCCATCTTGAATTCCTAAACCGACCAATCCACCTCTTGCGTTTGTATCCAAATTGAAGTTTGTTGTGGTAAAACCGTGTGTTCTTTCCCTATCATAAGTCGTATTTCTTTCTCTCTCGATCGCCAATACGCGGTCCCTCTCCAAAAGAGCATTGTTGTCGAATGCAATACTTCTCTCTCGCTCCGACGCAATGACTCTTTCCCGATCCAATGCATTTCCTTTGTTTTCCATCGATCTGTCTCTTTCCCTCTCATTGTTTATTGCGTGCTCTCTGTCCAGGCCGGCGACTCGTTCCCTTTCGCTGGAGTCTCTATTTTCGTATATGTTTCTGTCTCGTTCCAACGCGATAACTCTGTCTCGATCTAATATGTTTGGAAGAAGAACGTTGGGAGCTTGCGCGGGAAAAGCTGTATTCGTTTTGACTTGAGATTCAGGTATTGGCCGCGTGGCGGCGCACTGTGCGTTTTCCGCTACACCGTTGGGTTGTTCGTTTTTCACAGATTTGGTGGACTTTTCGGCTGTGTCGTTGTTGGCGGATGAAGAATGGTTATGTTGGTTGCTCTCCTTATTCGATCTTGCCTCCTGTTGCGCTTTTTTAGATCTTTTCCATTTCATGCGACGATTTTGGAACCATATTTTGACCTGTGAACAAATAAACAACTTATAGGTATAATTTATTCATCGAATGGAATATGTTTTTTGTCAAATAATATTATTACCAATTTGATTTTTACTATTTAAATATTTATCAAAGGAAAAAATGGTAGTTACGATCATTACAAATACTTAACATTTTTTGTGTTTATCTGTTAATAGTGTTAAATTAAACAAAAATCTACTCAATTATATAAAGGATCGACCGATTTTTATTCGTAAAGTCGAAAAACAATTTTTTTTCGTCTTTTGGATCATGTCTGCAATTCTTCACATTTTAATCAATCTTATGGTATTTTATCACGAAGTTTATGACGATAATTTCAATGAACAAATCATTAGCTAGAAAATTTATTTACCTGTGTCTCAGTGAGCATAAGTCCTGTCGCCACCTCAAATCTCTTTGGTCTAGAGAGATATTTGTTTAGTCTAAACTGTTTTTCTAGTTCAAGTAGTTGTTGAGATGTGAAAGCTGTTCTAGGTCTTCTTGTCTTGCCAAGTAGGGCGTGTGACGCGCCTGAAACAATAAGATTTATAAATGTTATAATACCATAGACAACAATATCATCATTCATGGACTTTTTGATCCAGAGACAATGAAAGATTAAATTATTTCGGCATTAATCAAATTAATATCACGTGCTAAGACTTTGTGGATATAATTAAATTGAAATATGTTCAATTAAACGACTTATCTATACATATTCATTTCTGGATTCGATTATTACGGTGAATAGTTCTTACCAAATTTAAATTTATAGTGACAATTAATTATTTTGACAATCAATACCAAATAGATCATATAAGATTACCTACAGTAAATGCACTTACAATGACAACTTGAATTATTTTGAACATCAAATATTACCATATGGGATTGTGATAGATTTAACTCAGTGGTCACTGTCCCTGGCCGATCGCAATAGTTTTTATATCATAAAATTTTGGCGGTAAGACTTAAAAAAAATTATAAAATTATCAATAAACTTACGAAAAATGTATCGAGGAACCCATTACAATTTGTTTGTTTTCTGATACAATTTGAATTTCCGAAACTCACCGCTAGGTGGCGATTCTGCCTCCAAATTACTAGCGTTTTGAAAGCAAATTATAAACAATAATTCAATCGCAATTTGCCACATTCACACCCGTAGTATAAATATTATAATACAGCATAATATGATGCAACTGAGTTGCATTAATTATCTAAATGGAGTCATAAATTTTTCATTTAAATAATATTTTGTAATATAATTTTATTGAGCTGGTGTTCAAGTCTGGTGGTGAATTTCGGTAACATGAGTAGAGTCAGGAAACCAACTATTTGAGTAGAGTCACTAGAGAGAATTATAGAAGCGAAAACAAACAAACAAGAAAAGCTATGAAAGATAAGACTCGAAACGAATTGACACAGAAATGGCGGCCGAACGTCACTCGACCTCACGGCCAAATCGGCAAAAAAGGCCCTTATAAGGGCCAAAAGGACGATCGCCACATAAGCGAGACTAAGTTTCACAATTTTAATATTTTACATAATGACAACCTGAAACCATCAGCGAACAACATCAGAATCGGACAACTGAACATTGAAGGGATCACCAGATCGAAATCGGAAGTCGTCTCGAGGGTTATGGAAGGAATTGATGTCTTGGGAATACAGGAAACGCACGTGCCTGAGAATGAGACACACAGATTACAAATCCCGGGATTCACCCTGATTAATTACAAGGCACACGAGAAACATGGAATGGCCACATACGTCTCCACGAGGCTAGATTCCCAGGCTTTTGCTGTGGATGAGGAAGATGAAAACACTATTACCATCATAGTGGGCAACATCAAGATAGTAAATGTATATAAACCCCCATCTAGGGATTGGCCATCAATAATACTTCCGGTGTTAGAACACCCAACCATTTATATCGGAGACTTTAACTCCCGCAACACCCAATGGGGGTATAACACTGACGACCTCAATGGGGAGGCGCTTTCTGACTGGGCTTCTGTCAACGGCATGCACCTGTTATACGACTCAAATCAGGGAGGCACTTTCCAATCAGCACGCTGGGGTACCATAACTTCCCCTGACCTATGTTTTGTTACATCTGGCGACTCAGGCGCTCCCCTAATGGCCACAAAAACTGTCCTCGGAAAATTTCCAAAAAGCCAACATTTCCCGGTTCTGATACAAACAGGTCTCAGTGTCACAGCAATTGAACAGCCATATATGCCGCGTTGGAATCTTGGAAAGGCAAATTGGCCGGCTTACACAAAATACATAGAAGAAAACATAAATAGAATCAGACCGGAACTGACTAACTACGGCCGCTTGGTTAAACTCATACGGAAAGCAGCCAAGAAACACATACCTAGCGGACACCGAAACACGTACATACCGGGCTGGACCAGCGAATGCGAGGCAGCGTTAAAATCATACCGAGCCACCGGAGACGAGGAGGCTGCGAGCAGACTTATCAACTCCCTGAATGATGAAAGGCGGAAAAGGTGGAATGAAACTATGGAAAAGATGAGCCACACTCACTCGAGCCGAAAGAGCTGGTCGCTGCTTCGCAAGCTGGGAGCCTCTCCCCCGGGAAAAAGAGAAGAAACAATCGACGTAAACCGGATAGCGAATACCATATTTACAACATCCAACATTAAACCATCAAAGGAACAAAAAATAGAGGTGGGAAACTTACTGAGGGCAGAGCTCGGCGACTGCACCGAGGACCACCCAATGGCTGGGGGGCTCACGGAGGGAGAGTTAAACCACGCTATGAAGCATCTGAAGAGAGGAAAAGCTGCTGGTGCGGACGACATCCTGCCTGAATTTATTATTTTCCTTGGCAAGAGAGCGAGAACTTGGCTTGTGACATTCTTTTCACTGGTCATGACTACAGGAAGGCTCCCAAAGGCATGGCTGGAGGCTAAGGTAATAGCAGTGCTCAAACCAGGAAAACCGGCGCAAGACCCGAAAAGCTACAGGCCCATATCTCTTCTATCCGTAATCTTTAAGCTCTTCGAGAGAGTTTTGACGGGAAGACTCACACCCATAATAGAGAAACACCTACCACCGGAACAGGCGGGCTTTAGGGAGGGAAGAAGCACCTGCGAGCAAGTAGTTGCACTGACAACCCACATAGAGAACGGCTTTGAACAGGGAAGGAAGTCCGGACTTGTCCTCCTAGACCTAACGGCCGCTTACGACACCGTGTGGAAGAGGGGCTTATTGCTTAAGATGGCTAGAATTCTGAAATGCAAAACCATCAAATTCTTGGACGCTATGATGACCAACAGGAGAATCACGGTGCATTTGAATGGAAATGTTAGCAAACAAAAGATTCTGCAAAATGGACTTCCACAGGGCTCAGTGCTCTCCCCAGTACTGTTCAACATATACACAGCAGACGTCCCGGAAACGAAAGCAAGAAAGTTCACATACGCGGATGACATGGCGATAGTGATGCAGGCAAACACATTTGAGGAGACGGGAGCCACCCTGAACGAGGACCTGATAACTCTTGATGACTACTTTGAGCGCTGGCATCTGAGACTGAATCCCAGAAAGACCACAGCTATGGCCCTCCATCTCAACAACCAGCAAGCAAATAGGACTCTAAATGTGTCCCTTAAAGGCGAAAGAATCCCAAATGAAGCCTGCCCACGATATCTTGGAGTAAAGCTGGACAGGTCCTTAACTTACAAACACCACCTCGAATCTGTACGAAATAAAATAAAATCCCGGAACAATATAATTTCAAAACTAGCCGGAACGTCCTGGGGTTGTGCGGCGCAGACGCTGAAAACATCAGCTATGGCTCTAGTGTACAGCACTGCTGAATACTGCTTCCCGGCTTGGGCCAGAAGCTCGCACTGCAACAAGATAAACACAGAACTCAACAAGACTATGAGGACGATCACCGGAACGGCGAGGCCTACCCCTCTCCCCTGGCTTCCAGTTCTGTCTAACATAGCCCCCCCTGAGCTTCGCAGATCCATGGCAACTGTTAACTTGATGGACAAGATAAGAAAGAACCCATCACTACCAGCTCATCAAGACATCTTCCAACATCCCGCCAGACGACTGAAGTCCAGAAGACCAATATGGACCATGGAAGATGTTAATTACAACATAAAAAGTGCACGGAAACAGAGATGGACAAGTGCAGAATGCCCTGCAAGTCCCTGATTGCGGATCCCACAGTGCAAGTCCCTGGCTTCAACCTGCCTAGAAGACTTTGGGTTCAACTCAACAGAATCCGCACAGGCCAGGGGTGCTGTAACTACCTTCTCTGGAAGTGGGGGAAAAGAACCTCTCCCAATTGCGAATGCGGAGCGGAGACTCAGACGGTGGCACATTTGGTGGGGGAGTGCACCTTACACGGATTCGAGGGAGAGATGGAGGACATCCACAGACTCGCCCCAACGGCGTTCGACTGGCTATTGACAGCAGAGTTTCGACTTTGAGCCAAGCAGTGCCGATGCCATACGCAAAGTAAAGTTAAGTACCAACTATTTAAATAATGGATTCCTTCATACATTTTTCGCAATTTATTTTATTTTTTATAATTTTTTGAAGCCTTACCGCCAAAAGTATTTATTTTTCCCGTAATATATACGCGTTTACCTATCTATTGATATAGAAATTATTGCGATCGGCGAGGGACAGTACTTGTAAACAATTACTCAAAAGATAATTGACTGTAACATTTATATGGAGAGAGATAAGAACGAAAGAGATAAAGGTAAGAATACTTAAAATGAATATCGTAATAAAAGGTTATGTGAGAAAATAAACGTGACTTCAAAAGTTTTTGAATACCGCCAAGCTGGGAGCTTCATTTGCTTAAAAGTATTTATATTTAATATCCATTAAAGCTATATTTTTCACAACACAAACAAGCACAGTACACACGATACATCTAAATATTGACAGTAACTTTTTATTTATTTTTTTAACCCGTCTCAGAAGAGTTCTTCCTAGTGAGACGGGGAACGAAAAATTTGATTGTAATGCATGTATTTTTGAAAAATAAACGACGGATTATTTTTTTTATTACTATTATTTTAATAAACGACGGATTGCCGACACTAAACTATTATTAAGAAAAATTGACGATTTCTTAAAAATTCAATAATGAATTATTAAGAAAATCATCATATTACATTTAAATACTGTTATATATTCGAAAATAATAAACTAAAATGATTTAATATGTTAACTGGATGCGAAATGTTATCAAAACCCAATTATCAACAAAGTTATTGATGAGTGTTTTTGTGTGAAGCTTCATATTATCTTGCTACTACATATATTTTATCTATAGATTTTTATTATAATATACTAAATGTAGTACTCCGTGCAAAAAGTAAGTCATGGAAAAGCGCGTTTGACGTTTTGGTTGGCAACATTTTTCAGTTTTTCTTACATTTCAACTATTTCAACACATGCTAAATAACTGTTTTCTAAACCTTAGTAAACAAAGTGTTTTTTTCGACAAATAAATCCTAAAACAATTCACATTAGTCGTTATTCTCTATAGAAAAACGATGTGGTCTGCACACCAAAACGTTGAAAATCCCCCGGAAAAATGCCTCACTTCGATTCATACAAAATTTGCTAACTACGACATCTAGTTTATCATAGTAAGAATCTGTGATTTTATTATCTGTGTTCATGCAATTTGAAGGAGGCACAGAAAATTCACGTTTTATCTATTCATAAAAAAAAATTTGGTCCGAAATTTCATAATCTAAACAAAAATACCTATTCATTAGCGATTTTTTATGACTTTTCATTCAAAGGAATAACGTTAGCAAATAAATAAACTATTTAAACAAAAAATTGTTAGTTTCAATACGGCTATTACAGTCTTTTTAACAACAAATGTTTCATTGACTTCATTTCCTGAATAAGAAATTTCATTTCGTCGGCTATAGCAGTCATATCCGCTAATGTGTTTTAAGAATTATGAGAGGCTTTCTAATAGGTAGGTACCTAAGGCACACCGTGTGACAGTAGGTATTAGGTATATCAATTATTTTCCTTCAACCACATACCGCCTTGTCGCTCTAATTAGTGGGATCCCGTTTAAATATTTTTCTTTCAAAACCAAATGTAAATATTGGACCAATGCGGTATTATCCCTCTCACAGCCTCCCCCCCCCCCCACCACAACTCCGTGTCTGTCCGAAAGACCTAAGTCCGCCGCAAGCAAACAAAATCTCCATTTGCGTTTCAGATCACCGCCACAGTTTAGGTACCAGAACTTGTGATTGATGCGGGTCATGTAGTAAAAATATATTTAATTATTTTTATTCAGATAATTATTTGTCGATAGATACATCGGATATTTTACACACAAAAATAGTTCTGTTGATCATTTATTTACAATTTTTTGGGAGATTAACAGCTATTCATTACAGTTTTACATTTAAGATGATGATTAAACAGCCAATTATAAGTCTCCGCTGATAATAGGCCATACCATCAGTTGCAGGATGAAAAATACAACATCACAATATATTGTGTTTCTGTAATAGACAAAGTTTCATCCTGCAGCCGAGGTAAATATAATATTACTTGAAAATATTAAACTACATTAATAAAGTTCATATTCACAATCAAATCACATATCATTAAAGAACTTAGTTCTAAGAACATTTCTCGCCCCTGTATATAACATTTCTACATTGGAATATTTCAAATTCTGGTGAGTTAAGTATTGAATTATTTATATTGTTACAAACACGCCAGAGAAATGAATTTTGCCGTTAATTAGTGGATACTTGTTACGATAATATGGGATTTTGGCGTCGCGATAGAGTAGGCACCTTAAGATTTATTTTGTTAAGTAGATCAGGGCAGTCGATTTGACTTTTTAAGATTTTTAGTAGATAAAACCATGTCAGCAGTGTCACGACGTTTGTAAAGAGGCAAAAGAAGGTGTTGTTTACATAATTGTGAATAGTCATGCAGTTTGATAAGATCGGGCTTTGAAATTAAGAAATCTGATTATAAATGACATTGACCAGTATCGGTTTTTCAAAGATCATAATAATTAAAGTGTGCCTTTAGTGACCTATAGGTATCGTTCAGTGTTATTTATAAATGATAAATCTATGAATTGAGTTTAATCTAAATTATATAGAAAAATATGCATTGTCTGAAAGGTCCTGTTAAAAATTTGTACAAATATAATAATTTGATAGATGGATAAATAATGGTGTAGGTACACATCGGATAGTAAAAAGCATTATAGTGTAATATCAGCTTAAAAAAATAGTGAAAGCCTCCAAGATACCCACGAGACGAAACCAGAGGCGGTGAACTGGCTCTCAGCGTTGGAACCGAAACATTAAAATGTAATATACAATCATACGAAAAGTATATAACAGGATTGCTTAACATTCCCTTATATATCTTTAGAATACCTACCATTTATAATGTTTATTTATACAGGTTGTCCCAAAAAGTAATGATAATCGGTAAACCAGGGATAGAAGACCCCTAGGGCTATCCAAAAACCTCAATGTTTGTTATACGATTTTTTGTCGTATTTGAGTTATACCATAGCTTAAAAAAATGTTGTATATTAAAAATAGTCAAAAATAGTCAAACATTTTTCATAAACTTCCTTATTTCATCTAGTATCTACCCTGTAAATTTCATTTTCCTATTCCTACGGGATCATACTTAAAAACGGTTTGAAAGTACGAGAGGTAGATTCTTACGTAGTGATATAATCTAGGTGTCGGAGCGCAAATTGAACATAAAGTTCACATTTATAGTTATATTAAAAATACTTCTGGTTTTAAAATCAAAATCTTTTTCTCGGTGTGTCCGTTGACGTATTTCCTCTTAGGATTTTTTTTGTGAAATGTCGTGTTAAGTTGTTTACACAAGATGGCCGATGTCCCTAGATCCGAGGGTCAGTTAGAAGATGGTGTTATCATTTGTCAAGTGACCCGAGAGGATCAGGTGGGACTTGTGAACACTTGATCTGGGGATAGCCTCCGTCAACACGAGTGGAGGTGGTACCTATACTTAACAATGTCCTCAGCTACGTCTAATATTTAGAGACATCTGTCAGATTTTACCAGAATTAATCTACGTGCTTACCCTAACTTGTCAAAACTTTTTCTCCTTGCTGCGGATAGAAATTAATATATTTTTTTCAATATATGTATTTTTTAAATAAACATTAATGTTTATTAAGGCAGCACAGGCGGTGAGATTTTTTAGCGAGTTTTACCCCACTTTTCGTAGTGATGTAGAAGCGGTGGGGTTCGTCCCTCCATGCATTTTGTAAACGTTAAATTTTTAAACACAAAAATAATATGTAGGTATTATTAAAAATAGTAGGTATTGTTTATAATATGTAAAGAAATTTAATTTATTTGAAAAATGTTGTCAATTGCATATACATAATAAACTTATTCCTAACCTCAAATAGCAAATGTGTTTTTCGTGCAACCAATTTCCATTTAATTTACAAAGCAACTCATTCACGCGAGTCGCTATTATTATTATGAAATACTAAGTGAACCTAACCACAAAACTAAGGGGAATGGCGATTTGCGTACACATACTTTTATTACGTTGTCGTATTTTGTTGCATCCCGTATAATTTTCGGTTAGGTTTTTAAGTAGGTATTAAATGATTATCGCGACTCGCGTGAGTGAGTTGCTTTGTAAATTGGTTGCAGGAAAATTTTTATTAACACCTTTGTCATTTGAGGTTCGGAATAAGTTTATTATTTTTATGTTTTTTTTATTTTTATTCAGAAAATATACAGCATACTTAATAATAATAATAACAAAAATGATATATACAGTTTCATGCCTAAATGCATGTTTTCGCTTATATAAAGAAAGTAGTACGTAAACATATTTTTTTTTATTTTTTTTTTCATCATCATAGGGCGGGTACATTCGAAACACGGTGAAAAAGGGAACATCAAATATTACCCCGTCTAAAAATTTGCAATTTTCATAGCAAAAGTAAAGGGAACAAGTAAGCAGTAAAAATCATATTTTTAAATTATTCTGATTAATATTAAAATTCACAAACTAATGTAAAAGTTGAAAATTTAAGAGATAAATTCAACATTAAATTATTCATGGTAAGAGCTAAAGTTATATAGGCAAAAAGTAGAAATAAGAAAATAAATTAAAAAATACTCAAGCTGGAAGAAAGAAGTAAGTATATAATATATGTAAACTAAAAATAATTATGTGTTGATATGTATGTTGATGCGTGAATTATGTTTTCGCATTTGATCACATTTTTAAATAAATTATATTTCTCATATTATTAACGTATGTACATAGTTATACGATTTTTAACACTATTTATTTTTTTCATGTTGAAAATTTTGCGTTTAATGTCAATTTTAAGAGATCATTCAAGGAAACAAGGACACAAGGAAAGAATGTAAGATGAAGAAAGATGTAATTAATAGAATGAAAGTGAACACATTGAGTTGGTTTGGCCACATGGTAAGAATGCATGAGTATCGCTTGACGAAGATTAAATACAAGGCGGACAGTAATGGAATAAGAAGTCGGAAGCGCCCAAGAAACGGATGGCACGACCATGAGAACGATATTTTGAAAGACGGAAATTTAAGGAGTGTGAACAACAGACGAACATGTATAAGACGATGTATGAATGTTGACGAGGTGATGAATGTGTGTCAAGATAGGAAAATCTGGCGTGAGGGACATGGCGAGATGGTGTCTATGTATGTATAATTACAAAAGAAAGAAGATGAGAATTGTAATAAATGAAATTGTTTAAAAAGTACCGCAATGTTAAAGGAGTGCTGTTGTTTCAGTTTGGATTTAAATAAGATTTTAAAAACAAAAGATTATGAAAAAGCACAATAATATTGCAGATAAACAAATGATGTTCAAAGTGAACATTTAAACGTGGAATATGAAATGGGGAATATAATAAATTAAACAATATCGATCGTGTAGCAACCCTGTTTCAAGTACCTTGTTGTTATAGTTTGAGGGTTTCTTGACGTGAAGGTGTCTGAGGACAGAATGGATCATCCAGAGATTGAATAGAATAGGTTACAAAAGGTCGACATCGCGGTGGGAATATTCAAGTCGTTAGCAATGACAACTTCCATCTGACACGTCTGACTCTTCAGGGGGTTATTTGAACTTGGGATCAAAACTATTTAGTGCTTCTGGATTCATTACCGTTCATGTAAGTACTTATTGCTCTAGGCGATAAAGGTAAGTCATTCAGGGCATTTTACAATAAAATACCTGTCATATGACTAAATATTTCAATTATTTTTCCCTGCTTATATCGAAATTAAAATGCACGCAATGAATGGGGTTTCAACTTTCAATGAACCAATAAATGAAATGTATTCATTATGAAACACGATAAGTCAACAATAACATCTTTCTCTCACACACACATTGTTCACTACTCTCTCTCACCTTCTCGTGCGAGCATATACACTAAATCTTCTTCTTCTTCTTCTGCTTTAGTTAGGACTGTATCCTGTTATTCTCGGAGCCTGCTCTTGTGAAGTGGACGTCCAGCTATCCTTCCATCTTTTGGGTGGTCTTCCAGGGGGTTTGCCATTTGTTATCTCCCCATCCGCTGCCATCCTCACCACTCGATCCGAACCCGCTCTCCCCACATGATCTCTCCAGAATCGTCTTCGTGTTCACTACACTAAATCAATTTTTTTTATTCTTTTTACAACCTTTTAACCGACTTCACATGTCTGACCGTACTTCATGATCTGATGATGGGATCTATGACGAAATCTTCTCCGTTGCATTTTAGTCGGGGCGGAAAATGACGAAATATTCAAAAACTGTAATTAACAAAATCAGCGATAATGCTTTACCACGCCGTTCGAATATGATGATTCATTTTTCATTAGAAAGGGGGTATCTTCGATTGGTCTCATTTCAATTTGGTCATGATCTGATGATGGGATCTATGACGAAATCTTCTCCGTTGCCCTTTAGTCGGGGCGGAAAATGACGAAATATTCAAAAACTGTAATTAACAAAATCAGCGATAATGCTTTACCACGCCGTTCGAATATGATGATTCATTTTTCATTAGAAAGGGGGTATCTTCGATTGGTCTCATTTCAATTTGGTCATGATCTGATGATGGGATCTATGACGAAATCTTCTCCGTTGCCCTTTAGTCGGGGCGGAAAATGACGAAATATTCAAAAACTGTAATTTACTTCTGAGGTGGTTCCATCTGAACTAAGATTTGATGATGGGAATCACGAGAAATCATAAATCTCATCAATTTGCGTATTAGTTCAGAAATTAGGTGCACCACCCATTCTAAATTTTACCTTTTCAGTTGAGACAAGACTGGTGTGTGGGTAATCAATCGTGTATTGTGCTTCATTTTTTAAGGATATGCACACACGCACGCCTGTCGCTGCATACCATATATTTTGGGATATGTCTTGATGGTATGAATGAATGAAAAAACATTCGGATATGTTTAATTAATCTGTACAACATTATAAATAATAATATCGACTGCCCCTCAATACCATTTCATTTAATATTCCTACTAGCAGAACTAGACATACACATTTATTCCACCTTCCAATTCACCGCACCAATTACGCACAAAACATGACTATTCATAGAATGTGCGATACATACAATATCAGATTTCAAGAGTTTGACATCTTCCACCTCAGCTCCACAAAATTCAAATACTCTATACAAAAGAAGATCAATAACCGCTTATTATAGGAAACCTTGACGGCATTTATTCTCTTTTTTCTTTTTTCCTTTTAGTTGAATATTATGTTTTAAATCATTGTTAACTTGAAATGTTGCTCTTACCTACATACCAACCTATGATCATATTTTATTTTTATTTTTTGCAAACTTGTATTATTTTATATCAATCATAACGACAAAATGTAATAGGCCTTAATACTTGATGTTACTATTGTATTGTACTATGTCTTAACGCTGTTTTTTGTCCAACTTTAACATAAATAAAATAAATAAATAATCAAATATAACGCAAATAACGAAAAACAGGTTCTCACACAAATGCTATATGGTTATTGATAAAAATGGGATATGATAATTATAATAGGTATCCCCTTTTGATTAAATAATCCAACATTAGATAATGTAATCACAATATTAAACAATGGAATCCAGTAGGTGATATTATTTGATTTCAACTATACTATTATCTGGATGGGATGATAAATAATGGTAATATGCGAATGTGTAAGTACTTACTAATGTAGCCAGGGTTGGTGTTAGATTTATCCAACTGTCGATTTGTTCAAGAGAATTTATTTCTCTTAACATATCGACAAAGTATCAAGCCAATATGCACGAGATTTGTATGCAGGGTCTATATATTTCACGTTTTTTCCAACTTTGAATTCAAAAAACACCAACTTAGAGGTTTCGCAGCATCTTATGTTTCATATATGGATTTACTCAGAATTCGGAGTAGAACATTTAGTGTGTCTGTGTGTGTGGGTCCCCCCCCCTTATAACTTTTGATCCGCTCAATTTACTCACTCCGATGGCGCTACAGCCCATATTGAGCCTTGGCCTCCTGAAACTTTTGCCTTCAACTCATTCTGTCCTCGGCTGCCGTCCTCCAGCTTGTCACCTGAAGGAGCTGCTCTGCATCCCTCCTGACCTCATCCTCCCACCTCAACCTGGGTCTTCCCACTCGTCTTCATCTTCACTCGGACCTGGGTGTCCGTTCAGTATTCTTTTGGGGACGCGTGATTCTGGCATTCTTTGTACGTATCCAGCCCACCTCAACCTATGTAAGCAGTTTTAAATGCGTTGAGATGCCTGGGGCCTGATATATTTCGTAAAGTTCGTCATTTGTGCGAATACGCCATTGGTTTCTCTCTTTTACCGGTCCACAGATTCGTCGGAGGATCTTTCTTTCAAAAATATCCAGCATCTCGGCCATCCTAACTGTCAGTGTCAACGCCTCACAACCATTTGCTAGTACAGTACGTATGACTGTTTTGTAGACGGTGATTTTGGTTTTCCTGTGGACGCTACGTGACTAAAATACTGGCAGCAAGGAAAAATATGTTTTATTGGCTGCCGTTATTCGTTTCCTGGTTTCTGCTGGATCCTCGTTATTCTCTGTTAGACTGGATCCCAGATAAGTAAACTGATCTACCACTTCAAAGGTGTAATTATCTTTGTATTGGATAGTGCCTCTTGATCTGCGCGATGGGTTTCTGTTTTGTGTAATCATTTTTGTTTTATCCACATTTATTTGCAGTCCCACATCTCGTCCGGCTGTTTCCATGGGATCAAAGACCTCATCAATGCTGTTATTGAGCGACCGATTATGTTGATTTCCTCAGCATATCCCACGATTTGGCTATTTTTATAGCAAATATTAGAGCCAGTGTCTACCATAGTTCTTTTTATGACATGTTCAAGCACATTATTGAACAGAGTAGGAGCCATCCCATCTCCCTGTTTCAATCCTTGCGACACTGAGAATTCTTCCATCAGCTCTCCTTCTACTTTGACCTGACATCTGGAGTCTGTCATGGTTGATTTGACAAGTCTAACCAGTTTTGGGGGTATTTGGAATTGAAGTAATATGTCGTATAAACATTCCCGGTGTATGCTACCATATGCTTGTTTAAAGTATATGAATATTTGGTGTATGTCTATGTCAAATTCCTAACACTTTGCCAAAATCTGTCTGACAGTAAATAGCTGGTCAGTCGTGGATCTACCAGTTCGAAAGCCTGCCTGATATTCTCCTAAGATATTTTCTGCATACTTGTCGACCCTTTGCTTCATTATAGCGGTGAAAATTTTATATGCTGATATACCTCTATGATTTTCATATTTCAATTTGTCACCTTTTTTCCGAGTAATGAATAATAAATTTTTATAATTAAGACAAGATAAGGAAGAACGTTTCGTGTCGTGAGTAGCTATGGTGAAAAGTGTACAATATGTGTACAAAAGTGTACAATAAGTGTACAATATGTTCTAAAATTCGAGATAGTTTGTAATAAGTCAGAGTCAGGAAAAGACACGATTGCTAATAATATTCTTGGTTAATTCTTGTAATACCAGCTTTTGTGAGTATCGATGATATGATTTTTTTCTTTATTTATTGTCAGCCTAAGTTATTATGAGATGATTTAAAAAGATGTGAAAATAGGTTTCAGATTTAGATTTTAGCAAAAACTAGTTTTTTTTATAAACCGTGAGGCACCGGCTTAGAATAGTGTTTCCACTCTTTTTTATTATCAACGTTTTCGGATGTCCAGTAAGAGCGGGGTAATCGAAAAAAATTGAAGCAAAATAAGATCTCACATACTTCAGCAATGAGGTACACCACCCATTCTTAATGCTGGCTTTTTATGTGAGACGAGACTGGTGTGTGGGAATACACGCATGTTATTTGATTCTTTTTATAAGGCAATGCACACCCGCACACTTGTAGCTGTTCACTACACGTGGAATACTCCGTGATGGTATGAATGAATGAGTTTAGGCGGTGTCACCGTCCGCTTCTGGTCAATTTAGTTTACTGTGTGACAATAACGGGTTTATCAAACATAATCTAAACCCATAACAACCATATTAGTTAAACACCATTAATTTAGGTATTTGCCTGCGAAATTCATATAGTTGCATTTTGATACGAATGAGGGTCATTCTAAACGTTTTAGATTAGGTATTACGAATTTATTCAAACATGTCTACAAGGATGGGTTTGTTGCCAAAAGTCAATCTCTTTCAGTCAGTCCAAACAACATGAACTTTTTCATACCAACACAGACAAATTAAAATACGATTTTGATATAGGTACAGACTGACCACAGCCATAGGAAGAGAAATTAGAAAGTTGAAAGACGAAGAAACAATTTGTTTGAAATAATATTTTTTTTTTACTTGATTTTCTTGTATGTATAGATTAATAATTCGAAGTTATTCCATTGTCTAGATAATAAATTGTATTTTAAATTACTTCAACAAACAGAGAAGTTTTTATTTTATATTATTGACCGATTTCGATTATTCTTTCTTCATTAGAAAGGGGGTATTTTCAGATTGCTCCCGTTTCAATTTAGTCAAGATATTATCATGGGATCCATGAGAAATACATCAAACTCTTCAATTTGTACTTCAGCGATAGGAACTCTTTACAACATTGTCCGATTTTAATGGTTTATTTTTTAATAGGAAGTGAGTGCTTTTTAGAGATGATCATATAAATGAATTTGATTCACATTTGCTTACACATGAATATGAAATGTGGCAACCGAGATAAATAAATTAATACCTATCTGTCCTCATTATTTGACCTAAAACTGCACAAAAGCCCTTCGTGCACAATGCCATAGATACGTTACATTTACATTAAAGGTGATTAGTAAGAGGCAATAATATGGCCCAGTTAAATATTTATTTAATCACTGAATCCTTTATATTATATTATTAATTATAAACGAATCTATTTATTAATTAATTACATTTCCTATATATAATTTCATTAATAATATTATCATGCACATTATTGCACAGATATGAGGTAATAACTCACGTACCTATATCTATTAAATATGATAACATAAATAATATGAAATGATTGCTTTCTTATCATTTCATTCATATAAGTATTATAATATGATAATTTGTACAAGAGACAATATGATTAAGAATAATATTAGATAAAGAATATTTCATCGATAGACAATTTTATTTTAGATTTTTAATATTTATTTCGTTCTTCGTAGTTGGTTGGATATCTGACATCTAAGCAAAAGGTCCCCCGGGTTCGACCCGGAGGAGACTCAGTTTTTGTGTATGGATTTGTAAGACGATAAATATCGTAAGGCTCCAGAATTTGGTAAGATGTTATTGGGTGCATGTTATATCAATATTAAAATAAAGTACCTACCTGTGAGTTACCCGAAAATCAACATATAAAATAAAAAAAAAATGTTCAACTTTTTATACATAATATAAACAATCTATGCATATTGTGCATTGGCGGGCTTAATACCAATAGCCAAATTCTTCAATGTATTTAACTACATATATTTAATTTTTTATTATCTTGCTGTTATTATATACCTATACCCTGACAGCAAAAGCAGCAAGTAGGTACAATAAATAACATACAATATTTACTAAAAAAAACATTTTTTATGAATGTATTATGTACTTAGAAACAAGTAGATAAGATCCTGAAGTGAAAGAAATCCAACAAGAATCTTGAATTTAAGGAAGTCGTATGGAGAACATGGTTGTTCAGAAACTTATTAAAACATGTGTTGATTTAGGTAAAATTGCTTTTAATTTATCAGACTGTATTTCTTGTGATTAATCTATGAATAAAATTGAAATAAATTATCTAAATGAAAGTTGATACAGTTGGTTAGATTATAAATAGGTACCATCGACAATAAATGCGGATCAAATATGGCCGCCGCCGCGTCGGCGGGGAATAGACAATTTGCTCTGCGACAATATCATCGTAACAAACGAACTCGAGAATGGGTAGCGGAAGGCGGGGGAGAAGCATAATTCCGCCGAGAATTCGTCACTAATTACATCATAACGACGCCATTTTGTCAGCAAACCACCCCGCCTTCCTCAGCCGTCTATATGAAACAACTGGAAGCAGTCACCCTACGCTGAATTTTCCCTCCAAAACGCTACAAAATGGCGGTACTTGATACCTCTCGTCATTCTTTTGTTCCGAATTCGAATTCAGGTACCTAATATTAGGCCTTTTCCGTAAGGATTTTCACGGTGCGGTGGTGTAATTGAGCTCTGTTTGAATAAATGGAACGCGATTTGAATTCCATATATATATTTTGCTACAATGAATTATTGATTCTACCCATTTCACATTCAATGCAGTTGTTTATTGCAGATGAAAAAAAAATCAGTTTATTTATAAAGATCCATACACCGTTTTCTTATTTAAATTCAAGTCTAGGTGAAATACCGACTTCAGCTGCTACACCATTTTTACAGATATTCAAAATATTATTTTAAAAAATCCTTAATTTTCCATTTCCTTATGACGTACTTATTACATAATTTGTCATATCATTTATTACAAAATACCGAGACTATTTTTGTACTTATACTTAAACAAAAACAATTTTTTACCAAAATGGTATGGAGTACCACATCAAGATTTGTTCGTTGATAAACTAAATAAAATAAAATAAATATTTAACATCGCTTGAAAACATGTATTTAGTCTACTGCCATATGTTTGATATTATCCAAACTAGAACTCACAGCCCAGCTCATAGTTTGGATCTTAGAAATTCTAGACTTCAACCATATAATACATAACTACTTACAATTATTTACGTATTGCTTATTTATATAAATTCATATTAAAAACGAATTTGTTGATGTTACAATAACTTGAACATCTCTGAGATTCATACGTTGGGGTTGAGCATACAGGCAGGGGTTCAAAAACCATGGGCGTGTGCGTAAAACTGTCTACAGTCAATTGTGGGGTCTTGGGGTGTTGTGGAGGGCCGTGGAGGGGTATGGAGATGGTCGGTGGAAAGGGAGGTGGCGGAGGGATCACAAATCGAATTAGTTAATTGCCTTCCATCCTTCTCTCCATTCTCTTTAGAGACGCTGGAGGGGGTTGAGGAGGGTACAGCAGGGGAGGGAAGAGGAATGAGGGGGACCCGCTGACTCTAGAGGTGGGATGACAATGTATGAGATATGTAAGGACAAGGGACGCATTGGAAACTTTCTTGTTATATTGGTTGGTATACCTGCTAGCTGCCCTTATATTATTATTTATGTGCGATCGGAAAATAATTCATAACTGTTGATTTTAACGGTTGGAGTTAATAGATAAGTTTCGCGCCTAGCGGGAAATTTTGGAATTATTATTTTAGAATCAATTTAAAAGAACATTCTAATACGAATTGGATTTTTTCCCTGTCGTAAGTCAATGATATTTTTGGACATTTTTTTTAACATCATGTTGGAATATTATAGGAGAACCAGGAACTCAAGGTACCTACAGGGCTTACGACCTGTCATCAGCTGGTTTACGTGATCACTTTAAGCGCTTGCGCAACATTCACCAATTATGCCTTCTTATTGAGTTCGCTTATCAATGTAATTTTAGTAGTTCTATATATTTTAATATTGAATATTTTCATATATGCAACTTAAAAAAGTATTCAAATATTAAAAAAGTAATTACAAAAAAACCTTTTATTTTCCCAACCATTCAATTATTTAAAGACTTTAACGTACTAACTGTAACACAACTTTATGTAAAACAAATACTAATACACTTTCACAACGATAAAGAAAACCATATCACTACTCAACATTCTCACGATACAAGACACAGACTTCAACTAATCACTCCGAAGACGAATACTGCATACGGACATAGACATTATCAATACTTGGCTCCAAAAATACTAAATTTAGTTGCTAAAGACATAAAGGACATACAGATAATGAAGAAAACAAGACTAAAACTAACAATTCATACGTGGCTATATAATAAAGGGATTAACTATTGTCAACAAATTGTCAATCCTTAACAACATATTATGTATACAACAAATCTCACATAGGACTAACATAGTGAAACATAGACTGCACAATATAACAACATATATTATGTAACTAATTATTATGTAACTAGTATACCACCTCGGAACAGGCCTGACCTAGTGAGGTGGTTCAAACCAGCCCATATATTTGAAATAATTTTAAGTGTAATTTTACTGATGTATTTTTACTTGTACTTACTTTGTAACTTTTTATTTTTGGTATTAATAATAAAAAAAATTACACAATTAGGTAAACAAGCCAAAAATGAAATAATATTTCTGGTGCAGTTCAGAGGTGACATCTGTGCGAGAACACTGTCACCTCATGTATAAGGACTGTTGCTTTCATTGTTTACAAAAAAACAATTTCTCAATAGATGGCGTTACAAAAATACTTCATAGATGGCGATGGTAAAAACAGCTTATTTTCAGTTTCTTATTATTCAAATATATAGAACTTTCAAAATTGCATTAATACGGGAACTTATTAAGAAGGCATAATTGGTGAAAATTGCGCAAGCGCATAAAGTGCGCTGATGACAGGTCGTAAGCCCTGTTGGTGGCTTGAGTTCCTGGTTCTTTCCACTATAATATTCTAGCTACGTCTCTATTGAGATGTTAAACATTTGTCAAAAAACATTCTTATAGTAAAACTTGATTAATTACATCTTAAAGGAAATGAAGTAATTAGGTATACATTAATTCATTAAAGAAATCAATCAAATATAGGTACATCTACAGGGCTCATATCTCATCGAATGCTTTTTGTGATTAATTTATGCATTTCATGTATTTTGTTTATAAACCACAATAAATAGTATCTATTTATTTATAAAACTATTGTAACTATAATTATTGACTGGATGCTGGGTATTGAGTAAAAAAGATGAACTGTCTCTACTAGTGTTCAAAGGAAAGATATTCGAATCTGTGCATATAAACGAAGCTTGGAGAAATACGACACAACGACGAGATCTACAATATTTATAATGAGCCCAACATTATAAAGATGATAAAAACAGGGAGGCTGCGATGGGCAGGACACGTTGAAAGAATGGGCGATGGATGAGTGCCAAAGAGGATACTGCACACAAAGCCACAAGGTAGACGAAACGTTGGTGCACTCAAGCTACGATGGCTGGATGGAGTGCAGTGGGATGTGGAGGCTGTTGATGTAAGGGACTGGAGGGGTGCATGCCAGGATAGAGGGAGATGGCGAAGAATTCTGAAGAAGACCAAGACTCGCAACGGGCTGTGGAGCATGGATAACAAAGTGTTTTCAAATAATCATATCATCATCAATGTCTTTTTGCATAGTTGGTATATGTGCAAATCGCCCCCCTTTTCGGCGAAATGGCTCAAGGTATTTGGCGACAACTAGGTATACTGTCCCTTTCATTTAATAATTTTACGAAGTTGCCAACATTTGTAACACTTCGCTACTCTATGAATCTAGAAAGACATAAAATAAAATCATAAATGGAATTTTTTATCCAATAATTAAGCGTGATATACTTAACTACATGTTTGTCACATTTGGCGTAGTTTTTTTTACAAATGACAACAAAAAACAATCTTACCAATGCAAAAATAAAAAAGGAATTCTTATCTGAAACGAACGACATATTTTAAGTTTTATAACCTTCATTGTCGTTTCGAAAAATACTTTTTTTTTCTGTTTGTGCGATCCGATTAGGTAAAAACCATTTGTTTTATTTCGTTCGAGAATCTCCATTATTAGGTCTGTAATATACCTATATTAATATAAATCCTCGACTATAATAATTTCGCAAATTCAGCTTAACGTTACCATTAGGAACTAATCTATCACAGTCTAATGTCTCGTATAATGGAGACCGTCTCCAGAATGATTACGACAGCAAATAGCGGGGCACAAAAAACAACACTTCGATACAATCCAACATATAATTTATATTCCCGATCTGCCCGAGAGATTTATATCTCTCTGCGCCCCCACACCTCCTCACCCCGATCCAGCAGGGTCTCTCCCACATTGCCACCATGTCGTGCCACCCATCACCCATCTCTTCTACAGACATACCAGAAAATGGTGGCAGATAACAAAACGATGTAATTATACACGGTGTTTGGGAATGAAGGTACGAATTGGAAACATTAAATAATTTATATTAATTTTATTTAAAAATAATACCATCCTTATATACCTACACTTAAACGCATATGTATTGAATATTGTTTTTTTACAATTTAATCATTATCTATACAATTATTTTCAAAATTTTAATATGTTCCATGCAATACTGGTACAACCTATATAACTGTCCTTCTCTTTT
This sequence comes from Molanna angustata, assembly GCA_963576475.1. NCBI lineage: Eukaryota > Metazoa > Arthropoda > Insecta > Trichoptera > Molannidae > Molanna > Molanna angustata. Next base: position 49,682,946 of record OY754965.1, on the reverse strand, counting down.
CCATACACCACAATACATTTCCTAATCCTTTCCTCTTTCGCATCATCATCGGTCAGTACATATCATTTGTTGATCGACATTATTAAAAACCGATAAAATCAGTGAAACCATCAATAACAAATTCAATTTATGTATATAAAGTGACTTATTACTATCAAAAGTATCAAACAAAAAAACGTTCAAGTAAGTGTATTATCATCATCATAAAACTTATAGCCAGCCATTAAAGGAAAACCTCTTTAAACTGAAGCTACCTAATATTTGGTCCTTCGAGCCGGATTGAACCAGTAACCTATGGATAATGTTAATGTTAATTAAATTTTTACGAATTAATTGACGCTCAATTTGATTTTTTGTTGCTTGTCAGGCAATTTACAATTCTTTCTTTCTTTCGTCAGCCCTCCTTCGTCCAGTATTGGACATAGACTTCCCCTTGAGACCTCCATAGCTCCCTATCCTGGGCAGACCGTATCCATCCGCCTCCAGCCACTCGTCTAATATCATTAGACCACCATGTTTGAGGTCTTCCAACAATTCGTTTGCCCTCTTCTTCTTACTGGCACTGTCCCAACTAATTGCCGTTGAAGGCTGTTGGGGTCGGCTCTTCTCGTCCTCATGTCATATCTTCTTCTATTCTGTATGTCCTTTTTCTCCAGGCCATTTCTACGCAGGAATCTGTCGCACTGTTTCATCCAGGTGTTCTTTACTCTACCTCTTGAGGATGCCGAAGGAGATTCATTGACATAGTTTTGTTTACTGTGTGTTCTGGTGGTCTCTGCTTTATGTGCCCATACCAACGTAGTTCTCTCTCTTCTAGCTTGTTATTTATGTCAGTAACATCCATGCTACCAGCTACCATGGATGTGTGAACTTATTATGTTATCTCCCCAGTTGAATAGTTTTCGCTCCACGTATTAAAATAGATAAGGCAATTTCGTTCAACCAATCCAAGCGACGTCAGCCAAAAAGTAAATTTAAAATAGAATATGGTACGTAATACCTATGGCTATATGGAAACATTTTTTTAAGGATCAAGGATTAGGTGTTAAGAATTACTAGGCATTATGAGCTTCATTGATACAAGTAAGAATTATGGAAGAAGAACAAATTATGCTTCGGAAGACATCTTCACCGATATGTGTTTTCACATTGTTCAGTCAACCCTGTACCAAGTGGCATAACGAAAGGGGAGACCGGGTCGAATTGTCACCGTGGGGGGAGGAGACGAGTCACGGGGGTCTGTGCGGTTAGGAGACGCTTTTTGCCAAATTGGCCGAATGTCCCCTTTTTTGTGTAGTCTGTGCTGTCCTGTATGAAACACAAAACGCCAAAATGCCGATGAATACGAACACACGCTGAGAGGGAGAGAGAGAGAGAGTCAGAATGCGAGATGGACAGAGACAAAGATATTGGCAATTTATCGCATTGTAAGCACCATAATGGATTGCCAACGGAATGGACGAATACACTTAGCGCCAACTCGTAAATTGCTACATTTGCTTACACACGAGATATAACAGATTTGGGATATGATAGTGGAGTGGTCCATGGATATGACAGGACATTTTGTTTTGAAGAACGCCATTGGCCGGGAAAATACTCCGAAGAAATTAGCTAACGAGTTTTCCCTTCTTAGAAAATCACTCTGATATACACAAAAATGCGAACGTGTTAACTCACTTGAAAACTTTCAATACTATGTGATGACGATATACGAGGTCGTTGGCTGTTTCAATTTCGTTAACAGCTGAAAATATCCATTATTTTTTAAAGTTTTATGAACTTAAATGATTTGACTAGATTTTGTATAGAAGACCAAGACCAATATCTTTACCTGTTCTTTTTTGCTTATTTTGTTTTTCTTAATAATTTTATTCATTTTGTAATATGTTTTGTTTGGACTCTCTGTACTCCATGCTGTTTTGAAATTATTATATATTGATTATTTGTTGATATCGTCAACCTCACATAGTTATTCTTATTATTATGGAGTAGGCAGCGGAGGAGGGACTGGTATGGTCATGTCCAAAGGATGGACAGCACCAGACTACCTCATATCGTGCTACACAATCAGCCTCACGGAACCCGCCCTCGCGAAAGACCACCAAAAAGATGGAGGGATAGCTGGGGGTCCACCTCGCAGGAAGAGCAGGCCTCTTAAAAAACAGACCTGAAGGTCTATTCAAAAGAAGAAGAAGAAGAAGATTATTTGTTACTATTATATTATGAACTATGTACCTTTTCTGTAACGATGAACCCAAGTGTTCTGTAAAGAATCTACGGGGTATAAAATACAATGAACAAAGATAGCTGCTTCACTAAAATAAATCTGTTCTGAAGCAGCTACCTGTACATTTCTGAAGTTATCGGTCGTGGCAGGATTCGAAATCGCGACCACTTCTTTACTAACCCAGTGCGGTAACCGCTCTGCCACCGTCCATCCAATTATAACAATATATACTATACAAGTAGCATAGCTGCTTGCTGTTTTCTCCTACAATAAATATTCCAACTTCGTCTCTATTGAGATAATTAAAAATCTGTTAAAAAATATCTTTGACTCCCGACAGGGAAAAAAAAAAATCCAATGTTTGCGCATATGCAATAATAAAAATACAAGAAATTTATTCTGAAGCAGCTATCTGTACATTTGTGAAGTTATTACATTTATTATATTAAATTTTAAAAAATATAATCTGAACAGCAGCAAAAATAATAATATTTCAAGGAATTATTGTTTAAGAATGAAACATACGTGTATACCCATACACCAGTCTCGTCTAACCAATAAAATGAAAATATTCAGAACGGATACTGAATCTCATTGCTGAACTATTTAAGATGTTATTTATTGTCATTTGTATTTTCGATTACCTGGCTCCTACGCTCCTATTCTAAACCGGTGCCTCACAGCATATTTTTGACAGTCAAAAATCTTAAATGCTTAGTTTAACTTTTATTTATCATTGTGTTATACAGATAGCGTAAATCAAGGAGTTATTAATTTTTCATCCAGTATAGGTTATGTTACTTAGGTATTATACAATATACTCTGATTCAATAGTCCCAGATCAATACTATTAGTCATTACCTAATGCCGCAATCATTTATTTATAAAAAATTCAAAATGTACAAATTATATAACGTAGAAGATTTTAGGCTTACAAAACTTTTATACTCAGGTTATCAACATTTTAATTTTTATTTTATATATCCATATATTTCAAAAACCATAAAAGCTAGAACCCTGAAAATTTTAATTAGGTAAATAGTATTATTCACAAGGCAATACATAATCAACCAGTTGATTATTGCCTTGTGAGCCGAAAAGGTCGCCGGTATGTATACAAATTAAATACTTTGTGTAAATATGTGTTCATGTTTTTCTAATTATTAAGGAATTCTACAAAGTAGAAGCTATCTCGATCGACAGATTGAAAACTGCTAAAGCATATAGATTAAGCAAAGTCAAATTGTTGAATATTTTCGTTCAATTATCTCTTTGAGTGGCAGAGGTGGTTCTCGGAAAATTGTTACCCATAGAAAAAGAAAATAATAAAAAAGAAAACCACAATGCGTAGATGATACGTTTAATAATTTTAATTTTGATTATCGTAACTACATTATTATAAGGTCTTTGATCGTAACATATAGATTTCATAGTAAATTTGAATTTGTTTTTATTTCTAACTTGACTTATTGCTGTAAATAGCATATATTTAAAAAGTATTTCAATTTCCTACCTTATATATTTTAAATAAATCGAAATTTATATTTTTGACAAATTTTTAACATCTCAACAGAGACGAAGTTGAAATATTATAGAAAAACCAGGAACCCAACTTTACGCGCTTGCGCAACGTTCACCAATTATGCCCTTTGAATGAGTTCCCTTATCAATGCAATTTTGAAAGTTCTATATATTTTATTAATGTGAAATACATCGTTTTGAAAAAAAGAAGTTTTTAATATTGCCATCTATAAAGACGAAGAAACCTTTTAGTAACGCCATCTATTAGAAGTTGGTTTTTTGTAAAACAATGAAAGCAACAGTCCTTATACATGAAGTGACAGTGTTCTCGCACAGATGTCACCCCTGAACTGTGCCAGTAATATATATTTATTTATTTATTTAAACACTTTATTGTACATTACTTAATAGCTAGTACAAATGGCGAACTTATTGCCTAATGGCAATTTCTTCCAGACAACCATCTGTGGCAGTTATGAGACAAAATGGTACATGTACAAAAAAGAAAATATACATAAAACCATAAACATATTACATTTAAACACAAGAAAGTAAGAAGAATAAAAATATGTACATTAATGTAAATTTAACAAATCATAGATAAAATCTGTTACAACACTATGGGAGGGAAGGGGAAAAAAAAGGAGACCTGATATGACTAACTACAAGAATAGGGAAATAAATGGGAAGTATGTAGGTTAAGAAATGGAAAGTATGAGCGCGCGTTTTTTCTGGTTTTGAAGGTTCCTAACGTTGGTGCAGTTCTAATATCAAGGGCCAAGTTGTTCCATAACCGGGCAGCATGGACAGTAAAAGATGATGAATAGAAAGCCGTGGCATGTGATGGGATGGCGAGGGTTCTCTCTTCTCTAGATCGAAGCGGGAGTCCATGAGAGGCCAGAGGTTGAAATCTTTCGGTCAGATATGATGGAGCATTAGGGTTGTTCAAAATGTTAAACAGAAGACAAAGAGTGTGTTGATCACGGCGCAGACGGATAGATAGCCATTTGAGTTCCTTGCGAAAAAATGATATGTGATCGTATTTGCGAAGATTATATATGAAACGTATGCAGACGTTTTGTAATCGATCTAATTTGTTTAGAAGTTCCTGAGTACGATCCAAATAGCAAATATCTGCATAATCGAGAATGGGGAGAAGGAGAGTTTGTGCGAGCTTATTTTGATGTTGGTTGGAAGAAATTTTTGAAGTTTTTTGACAGAGTGAATACTATAGAAAAGTTTTCTGCTGACTTCACTGACTTGTTCAGTCCAGGAAAGATGTTGATTGAAGAGAACTCCTAGATTTTTCACTGTTTTGGATATGGGTATTGCTGTGCCATTGAGTACAGGATGGGGAATAGTGTTTGAAGTAAGTTTAGCCAGAAGTTTTGTACTCCCTATGATAATCAATCATTTCATTTTTGGCTTGTTTACCTACTTACAAATGTGTATGTAAATCGAATATTTGATTTTAGAATCGTTGATTTATTTAAAAATTAAAGGTCAGGGAGGGCAAGTCTGGTCCAACCGGCGAAATCAAAACCCTCACGATTATACCCATATCATGGATGTAATTATTATATGGAGTTCTATAATATCTTTAGATGTCATAGAACTCCATATAATAATTATATCAATGAGATGGGTTATTCATTCATTCATTCATACCATAACGGCATATCCCACAATGTGGGGTAACCAGCGAAAGGTGTGCGGGTGTGCATTGCCTTATAAAATGGAGAACAACACATCTATGTATACCCACACACCAGTCTCGTTTCACCAAAAAAGGCACTACATTCAGAATGGGTGCTGAACCTCATTGTTGAAATATGTGAGATGTTATTGTTGCCTGTTGTATTTTCGATTACTCGGCTCTTACGGGACACTCGAAAACAATGATTTAAAAGAATTGAAGCACTATTCTAAGCCGGTGCCTCACAGCTACGGGTTATCGTGAGGGTTTTGATTTCGCCGGTTGGACCAGACTTGTCCCCCAGGAATCGGTAGGGTTGATGTTAGTATAGGGACCTCCTCAGATCGGTGAATTGTTTTCAATTGAATCATGATCGTTGCATTTATTGCATTTTTTTGCTTGTTTACGAAATGGGTCGTGGTAGGATTCGAACTCGCGACCACTGGTTAACTAACCCAGCGCAATTTACGTGTTAATTCGTTATTTTTTAAGAGTCGTTGATTGCCGTTGAAAAATGATAGAAAATATTGTATATTGCTTCAAATGTTATAAACTAAGGCCGCTCCTGTCCTTCATACAATGGCCATCATTTGTATCGGGTCGTTAGGGCTGTGAAATAATATTTAAGGGATGGGAATTATTACGAGTCGGGAATCAATGTTTGATATTGTCCCTATATATATTTTGTAGTCTGTAGATAGATATTAATATTCATATTGGAAATGATACGGTCCCTGTGTATATATTTGATAACAGAACTGTCTCACGGTCTGTTTGATTCTGAATTAAATGCAAATCGATTCATTTCGTTATGATTTTCAACGCCATTTTCCAACGATGATATTATTGTTCAACGTTTGAACAGTTGAACAGTATTATTACTCCGTGAACAGTTGAGATTTTTAATTAATTTTTACTCTCCACACTATGTAATAGTGGAGAATCATGATTTCATAATTTTTAAGTGTATTTTTTACATCAATTTCTCAACGGGTATCATGGAGAGAGTGCACACTATGAGTTTCGTCGTGATGTGTTTGTATGTATGGCATACGCCGTATTATCCTTTTGATGTCCTCTCTCCAGCCCAAAATATAAGTCCGATCGACTTCATATTACCATCATACGTATAATGTGCATAGACCTAGAAATGATCAGTTTTCCATAGATATCCGTTAATTTATTCTCTATGATTTCATCTGTCCAAATTTCATCTTTATCTACATTCAATCTAGATGGGTGGTGGTAGATTGGTTAGCACGCTGGGTTAGTAATCTGGGTTACGAGTTCGAATCCTGTCATGACCGATTTCACTCACATATATTACAAGCATTAATGGCGGACTTATTGCCTAATGGCAATTTGATTATCTCCGTTAATTATTTTTGTATTCAAAAACATGTAACCACTGGGCAAATTGAAACAGTACTGCCTCAGAACAGACTTGTCTAGTGAGGCAGTAAATTTCCAAATAAAAACAATTGTATATACTATGTTTATGATAAGTATTTTTTAAAATATAGCTATTTTTTTGTTATTGTTTTATATATGTGTAAATGGAAATAAATAATTTCATTTCATAATTTCATTTCATTTCATTTCATTTCATTAGTTTAGGGAATGTATGAGAATGTACATGTACTTGTTTCAAGGACATATTCATTCCTTAAAAAAATCGTAAAAAATGTTAACATCAATGTTTAGTAAGAAATTATCAATTTTTGTATTAAATTATCAATTAATTTATATTTTTTTCAATAAGGGCCTAGTCACCCGAAACCGAAACGGTTGTGCTATTATAAGGATAATATACATGTATAACCATAATAATTTATGTTTGATTTAAAAATACCTTGTATATTGGAGTTCTACACATTAAACACCGTCAGTATTGACAATTAAAAAAAAAAAGTTCATATATTTATCATTGTGTGGAATTGGTGTTGGTAGTATCCAATTGATATAGGATAATGTGAAGGTATATGTATGTATGTATTATATATTCCCATATAATCGGGACCATTTGTAAGCGCTCAACGAGAATTGGCAAAACTATAAATTACGTGTTCCCGAACATGCTACACTTTTTATACAGAGGGCTAGTTCAATATATCAACAAATATTTTTATTTCAAGTCAATTTTTTTTTATGCAGCGTATGACAGATGACATTGATATTGTATCCAGAAGTGGGCATGCCTTTGCGGAGGCCTTTTCAGCCCTCAATACCGCGGCTAGGAATATGGGTCTGATAATCAACGAACATAAAACAAAATACATGTTATCACATCCAACTGTCCGTCATACTTCTCCGTCACTACCACTTGTTGTAGACAGTCATATTTTCGAATCTGTAGAGCAATTCACATACCTCTGTTCACTAATTACCAGTAAAAATAACATCAGCCAAGATGTGAACAGAATAATTGTTTTGTTGCTGCTAACAGATACTACTTTGACCTACAGAGACACATGAAGTCCAAGGGTGGCAAGTCTGGACCGGCGATATCAAAACCCTCACGATTACCCACATAATGGATATAATTATTATATGGAGTTCTATAATATCTTTAGATGTCATAGAACTCCATTTGATAATTATATCCATGATATGGGTAAATACGAGGGTTTTGATTTCGCCGGTTGGACAAGACATGCCCCCAGGTTGTTGTCGATAAAGATCAAGCTGACACTGTATAGAACTATTGTTAGACCAGGAGTCCGTTCACAATAAACGCCGAGTGCACTTAGTGACGCTCTAAGCCGTTCAGAATGACTGGAAACAAACGATCTAAAGACACTCTGTCGCGTTCAGATTGAACGTCGAGTGTACGCTCCAAACGATCTGTATAATCGTCGAATGAAAAAAGTCTCTGACAGTCATAGTATCTGTTGACTTCTTTTTTATCTGTGGTAAGATAACTTTTTGTTTCTGTGGTATCTATTATGTCAGTTGACATTTTATTTGACAATATATCAGATACAATATGTCAAATAATGAGTAACAATTTGTCAAATAATGAGTGAAGAAAAATCACTAAAATGGATTTTCATAAGAAACTCCAAGGTAGACGTTGTTTTGACAGTCCCAAACATCGATTGTTGGATGGAGTACATAGAGATTTTCACCAATTATGCACCAGCCGATAACAGGTCACAAGCCCTGATGTGCCTGATTCCCCGGTTCTCATATCAATACCTATTCCAACTTCGTTTCTATTGAGACATAAAGTTTTTCATACAATATTTCTAGTTAAACTGAAAGATCGGATCGTATTTTTACTAGATTCAAGTTATGAAATATTGAGATGTTATTATGTTGAACTGTGCCGTTATTCAAAGTGAAATTTACATTTCCACAAGTAGAGGGAGGGAGATGGAAAGTGGGCGTGTCTGATTGGTTTCAACATTTATTTCCACGACTCCACACAAAGTCTCAATATAAAATATATCTTTTTCCAATAACCTGTGTTCTAAGTATGGATAACGATTATTTAACTATACCTACTATTATGGAAACTAATACATATAATATTACTGGGCATTCATTTTGTGTTCTATGTATCTATATATTCAAATTTAATACCAAATACGATATCTTATACTTTTTGGGCTAATATGCATATACTAGTGGAGAGTTAGGTCTGAATATATAAAACGTGAATCAGGTTCGTTCAATCGGTAAGGTTCCTCACGACAATATTAATGCGGTCTTTTATCTTGTATTAATCTTAAAAATATATAAATCAGTACTCGATCATAATTGAGTCATAATTTTAATATACATTCAATCATGAAAATTCGTTAAGATCAAAGTTTAGTATGGAATTTAATCCATTTACCCAGACACAGGCATCGCCTTAGTGGGATCCATAAATATTTCAATTTTGTCACATTAATATATTAAAATATATGCATAGATGGAAGATATCTAAGCCACTTGCTGTTGATATAGTGGGCCTTCGTTGCTCAGTTGGTTGGGTATCTGACTGCTGATCCAAAGGTCCTGGGTTTGATTCCCGGTGGAGATACAGTTTTTAGTTGTGTTTTAAATCTGGATCTGTGAGACGTAAGTCTCTAGAATGTGGCAACTTGTTATTGGGCGCGTGACAAATTAATATTTACCTGTTAGTTGTCCGAAAAGCTATATTAAATAAACTAAGTAACGACCCTAATTATCTAAATGAAATGCTAAAACAAATAACTGAGGCATCAAAGGCTGTTGGACTGAACATGAACATGACAAAGTGATGGATACAGGAGGACAAGGATCTCAGATCATGGTAGATGTGATCTTGATTGAGAATGTCCATCAAGAGTGTGTATATTTGGGACACTTAGTGAAAATAGGCCAAACGGCTGAAATATAGAGACGAATTGGACTAAGTTGGGCAGCTTTTAGGAAATTAACCCACATTCTCATTACGAATTCCCATCAACCTGAAACTGAAGGTATATGAGACCCGTGTACTGCCATTAGCGACTTGCAGTGGCTTGGATACTTATACAACAAACAAGAATAGTGCCGAAAAACTAAGGGTCACCCAAAGATCCATGTAAAGAGCTAAGAAGAATATATTATATAGGTATAGAAGATATATAACTATTTTTGTAAGAATTAAAAAAAAACTGTGATTTGAAATTGAAGGACAGCTGGAAAGCCGAAGCTTCGGTGGTTGGATGGAGTTGCGAAGGATGCTCATAGTATAGGTGTGCAGAACCTGCGCGGCGCTGCGCAAAACTGACAGTAATGCTGGCGAACTCTACTGGAGGCCACGGATGATGATGCATCTGACTATTCATAATGACTATTCTGATGTAGAATCAAGAGCGGACATGGTGAGGACAATGCAATTATAATTATTCAGAACTAAATAAATGAGATCTTTAAGACCCATCTTGGGTGATCCAATACTTGTTCATCGTTAAAAAAAATATGAAAAAAAGTATTGCATCACCTACATTTTAAAATTGTATTAATCTAGTGACTTTGTACTGTAATGGCATTATTGTGACTGTGACTAATTTCTACTGAATACCAAATACATAAAAACTTAGAAAGTATTTTATTTTTATTTTGGGCGTCTCCATTCTATACATTATTCCTCAGTATGAATCAGTGTCAGAGGGTAATGGGATCTTCAGTCTTAAGTGTAAGAAAATGGTGAAATGATGGAAACTGGCTTTCAGCTTGGTTGTCGGACAATCGACTACCGTTACCTGCAACTTTGCAGTCAGCGAGAATCATAATATAAATTTAGATATGCAGGTATAAAATATATGTATTTAGATCTCAGCATGTAGCTAGCCAAGGAATTCAAATCCTTTCGACGTATTTCTTCCACCCCTGTAAGACTCGGCAGAAGACGAAGGAGATATGGTAGGATATTCATAGGGGATGGGTTGAGAGAGAAGACGGAGAACATAGATCAGGGTCTACTGATATATTTATGACCATCTGGGGAAAGAATCGGATTTATGTATAAGAGTTCTCAACACCCGTATCACATTATCACATGGTGATTGTATATAGGACCATTACAAAAACATTACACTTTATTTATTTATTTATTTATTCAGAATATAAATATTTTTTTAAATATAATTGTGAATAAATATTCAAATAAGATTAATGAATTTGACGGTAACTTTGTGGTAGTCTATGGTTGAAATACACATATGCTACATATAGGCATGGTAAGGAATGCACAAATAAAACAAAGACAGAATCAACATAGTAGTTCTAATGTTCAAATAACAGGGGTTTATTACATATGTATGTATAATATAAGTAAATCATATTTGATTGAATAAGTCGAATATTTTTAATTGCATAATATACGCAAATATTAGATTTTTTTCCCTGTCGGGAGTCAAATAATATTTTTTTTAGCAAACTTTTCGACATCTCAATAGAGACGATGTGGGAATATTATAGAAGAACCAGGAACTCAAGGCACCTACAGGGCTTTCGACCTCTCATCGGCAGGTTTACGTGATCACTTTATGCGCTTGCGCAACGTTTACCAATTATGCCTTCTTATTGAGTTTCCTTATCAATGCAAATTTTGAAAGTTCCATATATTTGAATAATGAGTAGGTAACTAATCACCTGAAAATAAGACATTATTACTATTGCCATCTATGAAGTAACGAAGAAACCCTTTTGTAATGCCATATATTGAGAGATTGGTTTATTTGTGAATAATGAGAGCAACGATGATTGAATTAGTATTAAAAAAAAATAGTACCTAGCTATAGCATTCACAGTGTAGTGTATCGCTAAATAAATCCACTATGCATAAGGGAAAACATATCGCAATGATTGTAGACTTGCTTTTCTCAAATTTTAAATACTTGCTTTTATGATGAGTTACAAATAAATTCTACTAGTTTCTCATTTTCAATAAATTCTACTAGAGCACTTCTCATAAGTATAATTATGTTGATTTTTATTTTATTTTTAACTCATCAAATGATAAGTAAAAAAAGTATATGCAGTAATTAATATATTTAGTTGGCTGTACACAAATACAAGGATATTTAATTCTTCATAGGCATCTAATAGATAATATATCAAATATTAATTTAACAAGCACCCAATAACAAGTTGCCTCATATTTTGGGGACTGGTAATATTTATCGTCTCACATATCCAAACTAAAAACACAAATAAAACAGTGTCTCCACCGGGAATTGAACCCGGGACCTTTCGCCCAGTAGTCAGATATATTATGTATAATCAACTGAGCCACTTAGGATTTGATAATACATTCTCTCCTGTCCTTTCCCTATCCTATTTTTATCTATGAAGTATTTGTTTTATGTGTAATATCTTAGAGTAATATATATTTTCTTTGAATTTTGCTTATATTATTTTGTTGATATACATACATACACAATTTTGTCATACTTTGCATATGGTTGATTGGATGAAATTGCCTGATGGCAATAACCTCACAAGTGTGCAATATATTTGTTTATATTATGTACTAAAATATAAATAAAATAAATAAATACCATCACGGCAATCCCACAATGCTGGTTAACCAGCGACAGGTGTGCGGGTATGCATCACTTTATAAATAGGAAGCACGACACATGCGTGTATTCCCATACACTAGTCTCGTCTCACCTAAAAAAGGCAAAACATTGCTAAACTTTGTGAGGTGTTATTTCGCCTAATGTATTATGATAACCCGGGTTTTTACGGAAAACCCGTAAACGACAATAATTGAAAAGAGTGGAAGCACTATTCTAAGCCGGTACCTCACAGCAAAAATATGTTATAAAACAATATTTTAACACCCTGTAGATTATTCTTGTTGGTAGTAAGAAGTGTGAGGCGAATTTCTGCGAGGTAGTGAGGGTGGTTGGGGAGTTGGGGGTGAAATGAATCTTAGAGGAGATCGAGGGGCGGGGCCTAATACTAACCCCATAGCATATCTTCTCATCTATACAATACTTACATTCATCTAATACTAACCCCATAGCATATCTTCTCATCTATACAATACTTACATTCATCTAATAACATTTATCCTTTCCGATTTCATTTTCATTACAATTATATTTATACGAATATTTGATGATGAGAAATAAAAAATAAAATAAATGGATCCACATGAAATATAAAACATTAAGGGGGGACTGCTGCCAACGTACCTTTTTTCAATTTGATATACCATCATTATTTCTTATCAAATCGTTTTGAAAAAAATAATTTAGATAGTTTGGGTGTTAATAAAGAAAAATGTATCTTTACTTTTTGATAATGTTCTGTATAAATTCTTGTAGAAAAAAAAATAATGGCATACCCCGATTTTCAACGTTTATCTTATATTTTTAATAAAATATAAGGCGTAGTTCAACATATTTTTTTTTAATTAAAGAAGACAAAAATATTTAGTAAAATATGATGTGACGTTGTATTAATACTTCAGGTTTAGTAAATAAACCTTAAAAAACATTTATTTTCCATTCAGCGCCATTGCGAAATAAAAGTTTTTTTGGTTTATTAACTTAACCTGATGCATTAATGCAACGTTACATCGTATTTTTCCAGATATTTTGATCTTAATAATTTTATAAAAAAATATTATGCTCTTTACCTTATGGATTTTTAAAAATTTAAGATAAATTTAAAAAATCAGGGTATGCTTATCCTACAAGAATATATACAGAACATAATTAAAAAGTTAAGGTATATTTTTCTTTATTACCTAATATCCAAACTAACTAGGCTATTTTTTCAAAATGTTTTGTAGTAATGACGCAAAACAAATTGAAAAAATAGGTACGTTGGCAGCAGTCACCCTCTTAAAGAATTATCTCGTATGCACAGCGAATTTTAACTCTAATTTTAAACGAGTCGGTTGTGGCCAACACTCAACTCTACATTACACGAGTTGGTGTACGCTTTAAAAACAATATCAATAAATATACGATAGATAACACCTTAAGTGATGATATTACGACGTCTCAATCGATTCCATTCCTTAAAAATAGAATAAAGCTGTTATACCTCTCTAATAACTCTTAATGACACTCCTTTTCCATCCTCTCTCTCCCCCCGCAACTAATATGTTACGTGATTGTCTTTCTTTTTGTTATTTTTATATAAATTTAATATATCCACCACTTCCATATGTATAAACTCACGTTGCTTTGGTTGGTTGAAAGAAATTACCTTATGGCAATAAACCTGCTATTTTACATATTATTGTACATTAAGATAAATAAATAGTTAAGTAGTTTGGACTACACGCATAATAGTGAAGACACAAGTTGGAATTTGTGTTTTGAGGCTGAATCTGTGAGACGATAAACATTTCAAGTCTCCGGAATGTGGCAACTTGTTATTGGATGCGTGTTGAATTAATATTTGGCAAAGTACCTGTATGTTTCCCGAGACGAAATATTATATTTTTTTTATATTGTGGTTATACAATTTAAATCAATTTAACCATGTGACGACAGGTTCTAAGTCCAACTTAAAACCAAAGTAATTATTCATTTACGATTAGACTAAAAAATAATATTTGTATAATACCTAATAATTATAATGAAATGTTTGGCTTTTCCGGAAACAATCGATCATATAATATCGGGCTGTTCTTTTCTCGCGCAATCAGAATATACATTTAGACATAACCAAGTAGCAAAAATAATACATCAAAATTTTGCTATTAAATATAAATTAATTGACGCGATAAACATAAAACCATATTATGAATATGATCCGATTTCATTTTTAGAAAATAATAATATTTCGCTTTATTACGATAAAACAATATTAACTGACCGGTCAATTCAACATAACAGACCCGATTTAATAATACATGATAAAATTAAAAAAATAACATATATTTGCGACGTGGCTATTCCAAATTCTAGTAATATTATAAAAACTTTTGATGAAAAAATTAGAAAATACACCGCTTTAGGTAATGAGATTAAAAGACTTTGGCATTCTCGTAAAATAATAATATTACCGTTCATTATTTCAGCCACTGGCATTATTCCAAAATCGTTGATCCGTAATTTAGAAATTATAGATTTATCGAAAAATTTAATAATAAAAATGCAAAAAACGGTAATTATGAATACATGTAGAATCGTTAAAGATTTTTTAAACGTTAATATTCGGGAATCAGTAGGGTTGTTAGGTAGTATAGAGACCTCCTCAGAGCCTAATCCTTTGATATGTTAAGTATCTGGATGGGTGAACTATTCCCAATTGAAAGCTTGATGATGCGTTTGTTGCATTTTATTTTGCTCTTTTAAATAATTTACAATTTACGCATTGATCTGCTAATTCTTTTGAGGAAGTGTATAATGGTAATAATAATAATTGAGTGTTATTATTTGTAGTGCTTAATTGTTATTAATATCATTAGTAAATCGGCCAGCGCCGTACAAAAAAAAAAAAATTGTCCATAAAATTATGCAAGAGGATGCGCTTTTGAGTAATGTTCATTGAACAAGTGCAACATAAGGGATGCAACCTAAATATTATAATATTGTTTAATGGAAGGGGAGGAAGAAGGGGTCACAAGGGACCCCCTAGCCCCTAGCCCGGGGGGGATTAGTTTTATTGCCGCGCGCACTTAACATATAATTTATCACATGTGTTCTCTGCAAACAGGGGACATTAAGACACCCTTAGTCAACCCTGGACACTAATAGGGATGGGCAAACTATCAGATATATTTAATAAGGAATACTTCGGATGTTCTTTAAGTTATCAAGTAAGTAGGTACTTTTTTATTTTTTTTATTACAGACGGATGAAAACACTATCGTGAGAAAGAAACAGTCGCTTTGAAACTGTGGGTATTAATTATGGGTTTATACATACGGCATCGAACCCGTATAAACCCAATCCACGTTTTATGTTCTACTTAAATGCACCAATTCAGAATAGATATTATGTAAGGAACTTAAGTATAAAATGAAAGAAATGAATGAACTTACAGTTTTTATTTCCCAAAACAATTACAAATTAAAATATTACTTTGAATCGGTTATATATAGATCGACGGTCGTCGGAACGAAGTACTGCAGCGTGGTCCGTACAAAACGACTCGGCGTAAAGGGAGTTCCAACACGAAATTTTTTGCCTGTTGGCACAGGTCGGCAGCTCGCACGGGTGATCTGCGCCTGCGCAAATGCGATGCGCACAACAGCTGCGCAGTCGCTGGCTGTGGTCCTTTGAGGCCCCACAAAACCTTTTTTTTTAAGAAAAACATTTTTTTATGATAAATTTATGTATTAAACTGCCTTTAGAAAACAAAATATCTTAAAATATTTATTAATTTGCGTTTAAGGGTTAATAGTTTGGTACGTATTCTTCAATTATACATACAATCGACATCGACAGTTGGATCTCACGTGTTATATGCAACTTGTTTAATTTATGCGAATAAAATTTACTGAACGATTTCAGTTTTTTGAGTTTATACCCTAAAACTCATATTCAAATAATTACATAAATGTGGGTTAATTGTCATAAAATGATCTCTCTCAAACAACACAAGTAACATGAATTATGATAATTAAAAAATAATTTAACTCCTCATTCTAGTCATTGTTAGAATGCCTTTAAGTTAATTAAATTTTAGTAAAATTTTTGATAGTAAATAAATGAAAATTCCCACTCTGTCTCTTACAATTTCCCATCCCTAGATGATCGCTTACCCTAACCATCCACTATGCACCCCCATATTGAGCAAATTAAATTGAACATATTCATTGATTACATTTCGTTATGAATGCTAATTGTTAATTTTATCACATAGGTACATATTCGGTGTCACTCCCTCGTCATTTGACTTGGTGCATTTCTTTAAATCACTCCGTTTAACTTTACAGACTTGCCTTTTTATTATATGTATGGATTTTAAATGGTTTCTAGCGCAGCTGCGAGTCTGGTGTGTGGATCTAACAAAATATGTCACATATTTATATCACCTGCATATTACGAACAGGTTGAAGTGTCCAGTAAAAATAGGCTTTATACATATTATATATGTAAGGTATGCTGACAAAATATCCATGTTACATAACATTTCGAACTACACTGCACTGTTTAGCTTCTACATATTTATTTTATTTATTTGATTAATATATCATATTTTATTTCTTTTATTTATTTATTCATTATTTATTTATTCATTATTTATTTATTTATTTACTATTTATTTATTATTTGTTTTATTTATTTATTTATTTATTTTAATTATTTTTTTAATTTTTATTATCTATTTATGTATTTATTAATTTATTAATTAATTAATTTATTTATTTATATATTTATTAGTTTATATATTTATTAATTAATTAATTAATTAATTAATAAATTTATTTATTTATTTTAATATTTATTTTATTTGTTTATTTATTTTTTGATTATATATTTATAATACATAATTTATCAAGTTATATTGTACCTAGATCAGATATTATTATGCTTGTAAAAAATGATTTTTTTAAATTAATATATAAATAAATAATTCATACATAGTACATGCTATGGTCATCTAACTAGTTTTAAATGGCCAATATTTTATATACATACATCTTATATAATATCTATAAGTACCTTACAGTACCCATTATTTTACAATAATAAAAAAATATAAGGAAAAAAGAATACACAGAATATAGAATAAACAACACAGAAAGGAAAAAATAATATTAACATACATACCTACCCTAGAAGTTCAAATTAAAATATGAGTGACTCTTTGAAAGTTCTATATTTTCAATGATTTAAAAACACGCCAACTTTTTCACCTCGTGATGACTTTCCATTTGGTTCTAACGAACTAATAGTCACTGTTTGAAAAAGTCTTTACTAGACTAAGAACAAAATAATGTTATAGAAAAACTTTATATAAATGAATCATTTTTTTTAAATTAAGATATTTGAAAATGTGCTTAGCACGAAACCGGTTGTAGGATGTAGTCAAATAAATATTGGAATGAATTAAAAAAGTTTTTTT